>CM046876.1:152728824-154146658 GCA_025667525.1 Glebionis coronaria
CCTTTTTAACATGTTTTATCTCAGGTACTTGAAGGTAATTCTCGGGAAGACGACAAGAATTTATGGCCCGCACTTAAATAATAATTTCCATTCAAATGTTTTGTAAAATTGTATGAAATACTATTGTGGAATCCTAAGATTCCGGATCTTTAAGCTGCTAGGCATGATTATCATTCATATGATAAAAATCACAGCGGAACTAGAACAATAATCATGATGAACAAGGTGTTTATAACGAGACAAGAATTCCTCCCAATGTTACTTGCATTAAAATAATAAACACAAATAACCTAGGCGCCTTACAATGACCAGGACGCCTAGAACACACACTACACATTTAGGTTATATTGTGAAAACTGAATATATGAAACCTACGGTCCTGTATTCTTTATATACTAGAATACAAGACTTTTCTTACAAGAAATCTAATTACAATGAAGTCCTTCTATCTTTTGCAATTTAGTCCTTTTCCTTGTGTAGAATTTCTCCATATTCTTGTAGTCTTTGAAATTTGCACATAAGTCCTCTTGTTTCATTATTTTATGTTTTGTGTCATCAAATTAATTCCCAACAATCTTCCCCTATTTGATGATGACAAAAACAATCTTCGAATCTTGATCTTTCACGAATGAAACAAGCTTCTCCTTAAAGTAAGATTTCTTGTAAAACATATCACCACATAAAACTAAGTTGCATACCTTGATCTTTGAATCTTCTTCCCCTTTTTGTCTCATCCAATAGGGGTCTTCTAAAGATAAACAACTAATAAACGCTTCCCCTTGAGTGATGCATGTAAATGAATCACGAACCGTGTAGACTCTAATTGTAGATTACGAATGAAGAAAAACGAATATAACCTATTTGTTGAAGAAGTGGAATCTCCCAAACTTGTACCTTATATCTTGCACTATTCACGTGACGTCGAACTTATATGATGAGAGTAAATATAAGCAGACCTCGATCTCTTGTCAAAATCCACATCCTTATGTGAGACACTGAGCATGATAATGTAACTCCTTCAAGTGATAGCAATGTCACCTAATTGCTAGATTCAGACAAGTATTCGTCACCAACCATTAAAAGAACAAGCAAGTTATCTCAAAAGAGAGGCGAATCTTTTGAGATATGATAAAATACAAACCTGCGAAAAACAACTCCAACACCAAAGAAGCAATAATCAATCGTCTTCATCGAAACCTCCAGTTTGCAATGAAAATCATCTAAGTATAATATCATCCTCTTCTTTTATGCAACTGCTGCCTCTGTCGGCGTTCTGCTTCTAATCCAACTCGGTACGTAACCGCAAGGTTAGCCTTGTCACATTATCAAATAAAAATTTATTGTACCAAACACAATCTTCAAAAACGAGCCATAAAATTTTAAACAGACAATTCTGTCTGAGATCCTTTGTTACCCAATATATCACCTTTATGTACTGTCCGATATCAGACGATACTTGTCAGCGCTTATAAAAACCATATATCGGATAACACGCTGTCAGCGTCTTCTTTATCAGCGTTTCCTGTCAGCGGCTCGACTCAGCCACTGCTGTAGCTCCTTGTACCTCACTTGAATCCCACGTGAACCACAACATATTCATCCTTTACCTTTTCTTTGCTGCATGTGTATCAATTCCAAATATATGGCGTTTATTATAGGAATAAATTCCTACAAATATGCAACCCATAAACAAGCCATATTCCAAAGACCATAAATTATGAATCACATTTAAAGACTACTGTGATATCTTCCAGCTACTCAATAACCGAGAAAATAATCCCTACAAATCAGGGATAGCAACAAATCACCTTAAACCATCACACATCCAAAAATAACAGGATATAATTATGGGAGTAAATCCCTGAAAATCTGCGATTCAACCTTGAATTCCACACATCTACATTACTTCTTTTATCACGACCTGGCACAAATACCTTTTAACTTTTCTTGACTGCTGCTACACGTGCTCTTGTTCTATTCTTTTGCTTTTCAAAAAGTACCTCAATATAGGGTTAAATAAATACGAGTACCACACATCTATTGGCTGCTTGCTTTATAACATCACGCATCTCACATCACTTGGCAAAAATTCATCACGTGAATACTAATAATAACGCAAAAATAATAGAAAAGAACTTATCTTTTTGTTTCTATCTGCTTGGGCCACACAGACTTTCACTTGTGCACACCAACCGAAACCCTTCACAAGCTACCAACCAATCGTGATCACTTTTACCCGTTTATTTAGGGACCATACGAACCACATCTATTCATGTTTTTAAGCAGCACCAAATAAACAAAACTGTGTACCATCATACGTCCTTTGCTGAAACCTTCACGTGATGTCTTTCTTCAGCCTAACAAGACAAACTCGATGTGGTCACATGCGTCTATATCTTTTCCTTTATAATCATTGGACCACAACAAGTATAAACAAAATAATTTTATCTATGTGAGCCAAAACTCACGTGACCTCATCATATACTTTAAACATTAACCATATTATAATCACATGAATGCCAATTCTTTCTTGTATTGATAACATTACGAAGATACCTTTTTCTTTGTTGCGTTCACACACATCACAGCAGCAACCATATACACCAGTTAACATTATCAATGGTCGATCGACTTGTAGCCCTTTTAACATCACATGCGAACAGCATAATACTATTACTTGGACCACAATATAAGCTTTAAACACGTCTGCTCCTTGGGACCACAACTCCTTTGCTTGGTCCATATGCAGCAGTAACTTTGTATACCACAATCCATTCTGGTGTAGACAATGAATACTTATCAAACCTCACGACATCCACACCTATGCATGCTGCACTTTTCAGTTTGATCACTAAATCATTCACATCTAGGATCTAGGGTTTGTATCCCGAAACCCTAATCTGCAACGATCTTCTAACTAGGGTTTGTATACTAAAACCCTAAAGACTTCAAATCATGAAGGATCACGAATCACTAATTACACATCCTTTTCTGTTTGTAACATCAATCTAGGGTTTAGGGGAATAAACCCTAAATCTTATTTAATAAAAAAAAACAAAAACAGAAAATTTTAACCTTTCTCTGCAGCCAACTTTGATGATATATCTCTCTCTCATAACTGATCAAATCGACGATCGCTCAGGTCAGATCCAAGACATATGTGTCGAGAACCTGCAGCAAAAATTTCACGACGATCCAACGGTTAACGAAGGAGTTATTGCTGTTTGAAAACAGCTGCACAGTGAGATCCGAACTTAAAAACAATAACGAATTTTTACGCTTCGATCTTCATTCTTCGACTCAACACCTTGTTGATCCTAGCATCGAGAGCCACCCGCTCTGATACCAATTGTGGAATCCTAAGATTCCGGATCTTTAAGCTGCTAGGCATGATTATCATTCATATGATAAAAATCACAGCGGAACTAGAACAATAATCATGATGAACAAGGTGTTTATAACGAGACAAGAATTCCTCCCAATGTTACTTGCATTAAAATAATAAACACAAATAACCTAGGCGCCTTACAATGACCAGGACGCCTAGAACACACACTACACATTTAGGTTACATTGTGAAAACTGAATATATGAAACCTACGGTCCTGTATTCTTTATATACTAGAATACAAGACTTTTCTTACAAGAAATCTAATTACAATGAAGTCCTTCTATCTTTTGCAATTTAGTCCTTTTCCTTGTGTAGAAGTTCTCCATATTCTTGTAGTCTTTGAAATTTGCACATAAGTCCTCTTGTTTCATTATTTTATGTTTTGTGTCATCAAATTAATTCCCAACAACTATAACCTGGGACCTATGTAAATTGATATTTATGAATGGAAAATGCTTTATTATTCAACGACGCGATTTTTAAGCGTTGTCTATGATTTGAGTAATGTACTATCTCGTAACACCAACGACTCTTCTGTTGAACTAAAGTAAGAATATTTGGGGGTGTTACACATGTTGTGCTCCTCTTCCTCATCAAAAGGTGGGGAATCCTCCATAGAAGGCACAGTGAAAAGAGGACCAAGAGTAATAGTGTCTTGTGGTGGAGGTGTAGACTCTATGTTCCCAAAAAAGCATGTTCTCAATAAGACGAATATCTTCTTCCCAATTAGAAACACTATCATCAACCTCTAAATCAGTATTAGCAAGAGCTGCCTCGATGATGGCATAAATATCTATAAGAGCGTCCATATCAAAGATTTTGGATTCTAAAGTTTACTTAGATGAAATGTCATCAATCTCTAAGAGTATAGGATCTTCTTCATCAACAACCAACTCTATGGGTGAAAGGGTGAGAATAGAAGGCCCAAAAGGAGGTATCTCAATGAGAGAATCACTCTTAGGGATGATATGATAATGGCAAGCAATAAGTGTAGCCTCAAAAACCGATGAAGAATTAGGAATGAAGGGTTCTTCTTCTATGGACTTATCATTAGATTCTTCACACTCCTTAAAAGTTGGGTTATCAAAACATGTCTTAAAAGAGGGTTTGAATGTATCACAAAATCGTATGAAGGAGTAGGTGATTTATCTTCTGAAGTAAATGACTCATCACAATCTGAATAATCATCAAAGGGGTCATCACAAGAGTCATCAAAAGAATCATCATCACTCATGATGTCAAGCTCATAAGGTGAGAGAGGAGAAGATCTTAATATATCCGTGGGTGTCAACACCTGAGGTGGAGTAAAATTCATGATATTCTCAGGGCCTTGTCTCTCCCTTATTGGTGGAGAGATGGAAGGATCCACATTTTCTATAGGAGCAAACTCTTCATCCAAAATAGGAATGTTATCTTGACAAGACAAGTCATCGGATGATATCTCATAAGAGGCATTGTTAGAATCACATTCATCATCCTCCATTTGTGGTAAGTTTTTCAAAAACTCTTCCATAATCTCATTATCCCTTTCCTTGAACAATTCATCAAGATCGAAATCACCAAATCACTAGTAGTAGCATGAATGTCATCATGTGATGAAATCTCAATGTGATCGTGAGGAGAAGAAGTATCACCACAAGACTCCTCAAATGGTTCATTAGAAATACCCTCTAGCTCTCTTGGGATTTGGATAAGGTTCTCAACACTAGAGGTGATTAATTCATCCGAATTGGTGATCATATTAGTGCTAAGAGGCTTGATAGGTATGTAAACACCCATCCTTTTACCACTTAATTCGGGCTAAAACGAGACCAAAACACGTATTTAATATCATTTGTTTGGAATTATGCGTGGTTTTTGTGTTTATTGTGTTTTCAGAGCCAACCGGATGAATATTGAAGAAAACATGGGATTGCACGGGTTTTACTGAAGAAAAAGACTCAAGATAAAGTCTATTGTCCAAGAGATGCAAAAGATTTGAAGTCACTGGGCCTATTCGAAGATTTATCGAAGAAAAGGACCAAAGATGGAAGATTTACATAAGTCGAAGAAACTCAAGTCTATTAAACGAAGAAATTAAAAGACAAGTTGAATTTAATCGACGACAAATCCCGAATCAGAATCGAAAATGGAAACTTTTCTGAAAAGACGAAAAGACAAGAAGAACGGGAGAAAGCCCACTCACCAACCAAAAGACAAGCCTATAAATAGGCCACCCCTCACACATTTTAGCCAGTTAGTTTTTAGTTTTCTTCTCCCCCACTTTTCTCTCTTTTTAGTTCGTCCCATCACCAACACCACTAGGGTGTTTGGTGATCTTGATCTTTTAATCTTAATCTTGTAATTTTCATCTTTATTTTGTTATTGTTAAAACATCAATCATCAATACAAAGTCTTGTTTAATCTTTCCATTTCATCTTATTCATCATCATCTTTATCTTCAAGTTCTTAAGTTCTTATTTTATTGAGTTTGATCTTCAAAAGTTGTTGGGATTTGTGTTTTTGTTGATGGGATTTGTAGTTATTGGTTAGTAGATGCTTTGTGTTTAGTTTTATTTAAGATTTGGTGAAAAACTTGGTGATTTTTGGATTAAAATTAGTTTTCCTTGTTCTTCGGGTGATATTATTGTATCTGTGTTCCCAGGTTCCGGATGAACACCAAATGTTCCGATGAACACCTAAGTTTCGAATGAGTCTAGTTTCTGAAAAGTTCCGAATCAGTCACAAACTTCCGAACGAACCACAAAGTTCCGGATGAGTTACAATCTTCCGAATGAACAGTAAGTTCCGAATGAATGTGTTTTTATAAAAAGTTCCGAGTGAGTTTTTGTTTTAAAAAGTTCCGAATCAGTATAAAAGTTCCGAACGAACTGGAAGTTCCGGATGAACCTAATCTTCCGAATGAACCAAAGTTCCGGATGAGTCAAAAGTTCCGAATGAGTCTAAAGTTCCGGATGAATCAAAAACTTCCGAATGAGCATTAACTTCCGCATGAACCAAAGTTCCGAATGAACCTGAATCTTCCGAATCAACTTTCGAGTGAAAGATCCGAGTAAAGTTCCGAATCACTCTTCTTTTGATCAATATTAATTGTTACTGTTTCTGTTTCTTCATACTTTACTTTCAATTTTACTTTTAATTTTAATTCAAGTTCAAGTTTTTATTAATTGCCATTAAGTTAATTATCTTTGATTTGAGTTTTCACTTTAATACATTTAAACCTTTTAGTTAACTAGATAACTAAACCACCCTTTTATTTAGTAACCAAGAAAAATTATTCCACTTAAAGCCAAGATCAATTCGAGAGGACTGAGAGATAAAATTGAACCCATACAAAAAGCCTTGTATCAAATGGCGCCGCTGCCGGCTCTTCTCGTTAAGACCAAAAGTTTTTTGTGAGAACTTGGATTTTGGGATCCGTTCCCCGTGAACGTTACTTTTTCAGAAAAAAATTTCAAAAAAAAACAATCCTAAAAAAATATAAAATTTTCAAAAATACAAAAAAATTGAAAAACATAAAAACCAAAAATATTTTTGCTTTGTTTTTCTTTGTTCGTTCTTTTGAAGGTGTATGCGCACTCGATCCATGTCTTATCAAGAGCCCGAGCCTCTCGATAACTTAGACATGGCCGGTGTACAAAACAACAACAACATACCACCTCCAAACAATAATAATAACAACAACAATCCACCTTTCAACAACAATAACAACCACAATGAGCCCCTTCCGGATAATCGCCCGATGATTGAATTGCTGCAAGCTCATGTAGATGGCAACACAGACCCAATTGTTATACCACCAATTGCCGCCAACAACTTTGAGCTAAAATCAGGCTTTATCCAGATGGTCTCCGCTCAACCATTCTTGGGACGAACCATTGATGATCCACACGACCACATCAAGAGATTCTTGCAACTCACCAACACGGTCAAATTCAATGGTGTTCCACAAGAGGTTATAAGGTTACAACTTTTTCCCTTTTCTTTAGAGGGACAAGCCCGGCATTGGCTTGCTAAGGAACCGCCACAGAGTATTCTCTCGTGGACGGATTTGGAAACAAAGTTTATCAATTACTTTTTCCCACCTTCTCGTACTACCGCTTTGCGGAATGAAATCATAAATTTTGAACAAAAGTACGATGAGTCGTTCAGTGAATCTTGGGATCGTTTTAAAGATCTTTTAAGAAAATGCCCACAACAAGGTTTTACCAAAGTACATCAAATTAATACTTTTTACAATGGTTTAAGCATGAGTGACCAAGATTCACTAAACAGTGCCTCTAGGGGTAATCTATTGGCTAAGACTTCCAATGCTGCTTAGGACATCATTGAGAATAAATCTCGTGTGCAAACCAAGAGTGTTCGGACTAATGTCGCTAGTGCTAGCACTAGTGACAGCGACAAGCGATTGGACAAAATCACTACGCTTCTTGAATCGCTTGTCACCCACACCGTCAGCAACAACAACAGCAACAACGCTAAAAACGCTCAAGTTAACGCTGTCAGCCAACCTTGTGAGATATGTGGTGGTCCTCACTCTTACACAACTTGTACCGCCACACAAGACTACCCTGCTGAGAATGTGAATGCGGCATATGGCACCTATCCTCAACCTGCTTATCAAGCTAGACCTCAAGGTGACCGTAATTTACTTAGCTACCGCAGCAACAATTATCTTTCCCCACCTGGCTTTCCTCCTACCAACCCAAACCAACAACAAAACCTTAATCGACCTCCTCAACAACAACAACAACCTCGACAACCATACATACCTCCTCACAAGCAGCAACAACCACCTCAACGTAACAACCAAGTTTACCAACAACCTGCTTATCAACCACCCGCATACAATGCTCCTCCCAACCAAACCACCACTGCTTTACACCAGGAGGTTGCAACCTACATGAGGATCAATGATGTGATCGTGGAAAATCTCCAACAGGAAGTGCGAAACTTGAAGGCATACTTGGTCAAACAAGGAAACGATTTGAGAGCCGACATGAGAAACACGTTGGATAGCCAAACTAATGATCTGAGGAACATGATGGCTGGTTTCTTCCAAGGTAATCAACCCTCTTCTTCGGGTACTCTCCCGAGTAACACCGTTGCGAATCCAAGAGGGGAGATGAAAGCAATCACCACTCGAAGTGGTAAAGGTACCAAGGAACCCGAGCTTCCTATACCTCCACCGGTGTTTGTGACTAAGGAGAACGAGTCACCTGCTCCTATTCCTCATCCTTCTCCTTCCCCAATTTCTCCACCTCTTCCTTCTACCTCTCCTCCACCCGTGGTTGTGAGTGATCCTATTCTCCCAAAGCCTTCCTCTTCTTCCAATATACCTTATCCATCTAGGTTGAGGAAAGAGAAGCAAAAGAGCAAGGATGATATTCAGGTTTCAAACTTCCTTAAAATGTTCAAACAATTGAATTTCAATATCTCCTTCGCTGAGGCTCTCGCTCACATGCCCAAGTATGCGAAAATGTTTAAAGATCTTCTGAGCGATAAGGAAAAGCTCCTCGAGATTGCCAACACCCAACTTAATGAGAATTGCTCTGCAGTGCTCTTAAGGAAATTACCAACTAAGCTTGGTGATCCGGGTCATTTTCTTATCCCTTGCAATTTCCCGGAAGTAGAGAATTGCATGGCCCTAGCCGATCTAGGTGCCAGTATTAATCTTATGCCTCTAAGCGTTTGGAAGCAATTATCTCTCCCAGAGCTAGTCCCCACCAAAATGACTTTGGAATTAGCTAACCGTACGGTTGCTTATCCAGTGGGGATAGCCGAAGACGTCATTGTAGGAGTCGACAAATTCACCTTTCCTGCTAATTTCGTTGTCGTCGACTACGAGATGGACCCCCGTGTGCCACTAATTGTTGGTCGTCCATTCTTGAGGACCGGTCGCACTCTCATCGATGTTGAAGCTGGTGAGCTTATTATGAGAGTGGGTGACGATAAAGTAGTCTTCAACATGGGAAAGCTTTCTAAACAGCCTTATTCATACGAGAGTGTTAATTGTATTGACGTTCTTGATGAGGCTTGTGAAGAACACTTCAAAGATGCTTGTAAAAGTATTCCTACCTCTCTTCCCAATGTTGAGACCGTTTCCTCTATCGACTCATCACTATCTCTATTTGGAGAAAGTGATTTCCTTTGGAAAGATTTGGAAGCCACCATGGGAGATGTGCATTTAGACAATGACGATTCTACTACCAATTGGGATGAAGATCTCAGCTTCATTAAAAACCTTCTCAAAGAAGACAATCCTTCTCCTCCATCTCCCACGGTCATTGCTATCGATACTCCGACTTCGAATACGCCTCCCGTCGAAAATCCTCCGGATTTAGAACTTAAGGAGTTACCGCCCTATCTCGAGTATGTATTCCTTGACGAAGAGAAGAAGTCGCCAGTCATCATTGCTAAGGATTTGAAGGATGAAGAGAAAGCCCGACTTGTCGCCGTGTTGAAAGATCATAAGAAGGCTATTGCTTGGAAGATTTCAGATATTCGTGGAATTGATCCTCACTTCTGCACACACAAAATTCTCATGGAGGACGACTTTAAGCCCACTATTCAAAGCCAACGAAGGGTGAATCCAAAAATCCATGAAGTCATCAAAACAGAGGTTCTAAAACTTCTTGATGCGGGTATGATTTACCCTATTTCGGATTCACCATGGGTTAGTCCAATCCATTGTGTGCCCAAAAAGGGCGGAATAACCGTTGTTCCCAATGAACACAACGAGTTGATTTCCACTCGTCTCGTTACTGGGTGGAGAGTTTGTATAGACTACCGCAAACTCAATGATGCCACGAGAAAGGATCATTTCCCTCTACCTTTTATGGACCAAATGCTTGAACGTTTAGCGGGTAATGAATATTACTGCTTTCTTGATGGTTTCTCGGGTTATTTCCAAATACCCATCGATCCCCAAGATCAAGAGAAAACTACATTCACTTGTCCCTATGGCACATTTGCTTACAAAAGAATGCCTTTTGGCCTATGTAATGCGCCCGGGACTTTCCAAAGGTGCATGTTAGCTATCTTCCATGACATGGTTGAACAAACCATGGAAGTCTTCATGGATGATTTCTCGGTCTTCGGGGATTCCTTCTCCTCTTGCCTTGCCAATTTGGAACGGATGCTTAAGCGGTGCGAAGACACTCGCCTCGTTCTGAATTGGGAAAAATGCCATTTTATGGTAAAAGAAGGCATCGTGCTTGGACATAAGATCTCGAAAGCCGGTCTTGAAGTAGACCGTGCTAAAGTCGATGTTATCGCAAAGTTGCCTCCACCTTCAACCGTGAAGGGTGTGAGAAGTTTCCTGGGTCATGCGGGCTTCTACCGTCGATTCATCAAAGATTTTTCTCAAATCGCTCGCCCGATGACCCACCTCTTGGAAAAAGATACTCCTTTTATCTTTTCCAAAGAGTGTCTTGAAGCCTTCAACTCGCTTAAGGATAAGCTTACTAAGGCACCCGTCTTAGTTACCCCTAATTGGGAGCTTCCCTTTGAATTGATGTGCGATGCTAGTGATTTTGCTATTGGAGCGGTTCTGGGACAAAGAGTGAACAAACACTTCCAACCAATCTATTACGCTAGCAAGACAATGACGGGGGCACAATTGCATTATACGACAACCGAAAAAGAGCTTTTAGCTGTTGTCTATGCTTTTGAAAAATTCCGCCCCTATCTTGTCCTTTCTACAACAATTGTGTATACCGATCATTCCGCGCTGAAGTACTTGTTGACAAAGCAAGATTCCAAACCAAGACTTCTTCGCTGGGTTTTGCTGCTCCAGGAATTTAAAATCGAAATTCGCGATAAAAAAGGAGCAGAAAACCTAGCCGCGGATCATCTCAGCAGACTTGAGGATCCTTACCAAGGGGATCATCCGAACAAAGAAATCAATGATTCTTTTCCCTTGGAGACCTTAATGTCTATAAATTCGAAACCTAATGAAACCCCGTGGTTTGCGGACTTTGCAAACTACTTGGCGGGTGGAATTCTCAAGGAAGGGTTGACGTCCCAACAAAAGAAAAAGTTCTTCACCGACATTAAGACTTACTTTTGGGAAGACCCTTACCTATTCAAACAATGTGCCGACCTGATTATCCGCCGATGTGTTGATGGACCGGCAGCGTCGGAAATCCTTGATGCTTGCCACAAAGGACCCACCGGTGGTCACTTTGGTCCCAACTACACCGCTAAAAAAGTGTTTGATTCGGGATTTTATTGGCCCTCCATATATCGTGACGCTCACGATATGGTTAAACGATGTGATGTTTGCCAAAAACAAGGCACGATCACACATAAAGACGAGATGCCTCAGAATTTCATTCAAGAGTGTGAAATCTTTGATGTTTGGGGTATCGACTTTATGGGGCCATTCCCTTCTTCTAAAGGAAACAAATACATCCTTGTAGCCGTTGACTACGTTTCAAAGTGGGTTGAAGCCAAAGCTTTACCCACTAATGACGCAAGGGTGGTTTGTAACTTTTTGAAAGCTCTTTTCGCTAGATTCGGTGTGCCTCGTGCCATTATTAGTGATCGTGGGACTCATTTCTGCAATGACCAATTTGCTAGAGTCATGGCTAAGTACGGTGTAAATCATCGTCTTTCCACAACCTACCACCCACAAACTAATGGCCAGGCTGAAATATCCAACCGAGGTCTTAAGCGAATTCTGGAAAGGACCGTGGGAGAGCATCGTGCCTCATGGGCTGATAAACTTGATGATGCTTTGTGGGCTTTCCGTACTGCTTACAAGACCCCGATCGGCTGTACGCCTTATCGTCTTGTGTACGGGAAAGCGTGCCACCTCCCCATTGAGTTGGAGCACAAGGCCTACTGGGCCTTGAAGTGGGCTAATTTTGATATAAACAAAGCCGGTGACCTACGCAAGATCCAACTCAATGAGCTCAATGAACTCCGTAATGATGCTTATGAAAATTCTTTGATCTATAAGGAAAGAACTAAGCTCATTCACGACTCCAAGATCAAAAACCGAGAGTTCCATGTTGGAGACAAAGTCTTACTTTTTAACTCTCGGTTGAAAATCTTCTCGGGAAAGCTCAAATCTCGTTGGTCCGGCCCATTCACCATTGCCCAAATTTTTCCATATGGTACTCTCGAGCTCGCTCAACCTGATGGACCGAATTTTAAGGTGAATGGCCAACGAGTGAAGTTGTACTTTGGTGAGGACACCTCTCAGGAGGTGATTCCATCCCTCACCACGTTCCCCATGAACTAATTTTGGGTCGAGTCAGGCTCGTGACTCGGTTATAAAAAACAAGCGCTCCTCGGGAGGCAGCCCGAGTATCTATCCTTTTATGTTTTAACCTCCTAAGTGTAGGGGGACCTACATAGGTGTTTTTCTTTGTGTGGTGATGTGATTACAGGGATAAGTGCACTCTTGGAATCTTTGACGAACCGTGCTCCCGTGTTATCCGAAATTCGGTTCTATCTCTCAACTATCGTGATTCAATTTTCTTCTTACTCACATTTGAAATTGATCACTTTAGTCGTCTCTTCCTTAACTTGATTTAACCAACGTGCACAATGTCATAAGTGTAGGGGAGACTTTTCCCACATGCTTAAACATTGAGGACAATGTTTATCTTAAGTGTAGGGGGACTTCTATCGAAGTTTTAAGTGGACTTTTCCATGAAAATGCCTTCATTTAACCGAAAAATCCTATTTTTCAACATTTTTCAATTTTTTTATTAACTTTGGCCATTTAGCGGTAATTTTTAAATTTTTATCTTTGCTTTCATATGTATATATCCCGTAATAAAGTCAAAAATATTAATAAAGTGGTGTAGCTAGTTTAAAAATCTTTGACATATTAGGCCCGTTGCGTTTATTTTGACTCAACCCGAATAGACTTATCCAAGTTTATTCTAGCTAGTATCCTTAACCATGTAGACCTTAATTGGTTTATTAGGCTAAGTATCCACGAGTCTCATTACTTGAGATTTTAAATTGTGGAGGACGAGAAATGATAGAGTCAATTATAAGTCGGTATTCTTGCACAAGCTCACTTGGTGTAATTATTTGCCTATTCTCCCATCACTTGCTAATAATTTATCTGCAATAAGTAAGGTCTTACGATTTGAAAAGTTACTTAGCTTCTAGCCCAAGATCGTTTAAAAGTTGCTCGGTAATGATAAGAGTTCATAGCCAAGGCATAACTTATGAAGCGGGGCGCGAAGATTGGCGAGTCCGAAAAGGCCCTAACAAGGCATGAGGATTCCATTTTATTGCTAAAGATCCAAGGTGATGTGAAAAGCATTATTCCCAAAGTCAATATGAAGGATCAAGACTCACGACGAAAAGCAATCAACTCCCATAAAGATCATGGAGAAGTCTATCCGAAAAGACCCTAACAAGGTATGAGGATAAATATATCCAAGTCCGAAAAGGAGGCGGATCGTTGTATCTCAAAATCCCAATTAGAGATTGAAGAAATAATCATGAAGTCGTGGTCAACAAAGTTGGAGTACCCCTCAAAAGTCTCCAAGTGAAGAAACTCTATTATGATGAGAAGACCATTATCTCAAGAACGTCTCTCGAAGATATGAAGTATGAAGTACATGCCAAATATCGGCCCGAGAAAGGTCTCAAATCGTGAACCAAGTTATGCCAAGATATGAACTTTTTGATATCCCGAGAAGCAGTTTTAAGAGATTTTGTCCTTTAGCTAACTATTGATCAAATCGTCCTACTTTGCTTTCAGCCTAAATAAACTATCGAAATAAGTCCAAAAATGCATCTTCATGATCATTCTAAGACAAAAATAAAATATAAGAGATACACCTAGGAATAAGGGAGTTTAAGTATTTAATTAAGCCATGTGTGTAAGTGTTTGAATTGCTAACTTATAATAACAATGATCTCGTTTTTAAGCTTAGTTTGGGGAACGTGAAACTTGAGGGTGATAAATCTTCGCAGCACAAAAGCCCTAATGTAAGTCATTGATCTCTTTGCAAGTTATTTCCATGTAGCTATTTTCAAGTGAAAATGGTTTTCTATCCTTTTAAGTTTTAATTTCTTTTAGTACTTCAATTTTTGTTTAGTAGTATTTTAATAAGGCCAAGGTTGATTAATTATGAGAAAAGTGTAAACTTGCTTTATCACTAAGCATTGCATGAGGGCATGGCAATGGTTAAGTGTAGGGGATTTGATAGGTGTGTAAACACCCATCCTTTTACCACTTAATTCGGGCTAAAACGAGACCAAAACACGTATTTAATATCATTTGTTTGGAATTATGCGTGGTTTTTGTGTTTATTGTGTTTTCAGAGCCAACCGGATGAATATTGAAGAAAACATGGGATTGCACGGGTTTTACTGAAAGACTCAAGATAAAGTCTATTGTCCAAGAGATGCAAAAGATTTGAAGTCACTGGGCCTATTCGAAGATTTATCGAAGAAAAGGACCAAAGATGGAAGATTTACATAAGTCGAAGAAACTCAAGTCTATTAAACGAAGAAATTAAAAGACGAGTTGAATTTAATCGACGACAAATCCCGAATCAGAATCGAAAACGGAAACTTTTCTGAAAAGACGAAAAGACAAGAAGAACGGGAGAAAGCCCACTCACTAACCAAAAGACAAGCCTATAAATAGGCCACCCCTCACACATTTTAGCCAGTTAGTTTTTAGTTTTCTTCTCCCCCACTTTTCTCTCTTTTTAGTTCGTCCCATCACCAACACCACTAGGGTGTTTGGTGATCTTGATCTTTTAATCTTAATCTTGTAATTTTCATCTTTATTTTGTTATTGTTAAAACATCAATCATCAATACAAAGTCTTGTTTAATCTTTCCATTTCATCTTGTTCATCATCATTTTTATCTTCAAGTTCTTAAGTTCTTATTTTATTGAGTTTGATCTTCAAAAGTTGTTGGGATTTGTGTTTTTGTTGATGGGATTTGTAGTTATTGGTTAGTAGATGCTTTGTGTTTAGTTTTATTTAAGATTTGGTGAAAAACTTGGTGATTTTTGGATTAAAATTAGTTTTCCTTGTTCTTCGGGTGATATTACTGTATCTGTGTTCCCAGGTTCCGGATGAACACCAAATGTTCCGGATGAACACCTAAGTTCCGAATGAGTCTAGTTTCTGAAAAGTTCCGAATCAGTCACAAACTTCCGAACGAACCACAAAGTTCCGGATGAGTTACAATCTTCCGAATGAACAGTAAGTTCCGAATGAATGTATTTTTATAAAAAGTTCCGAGTGAGTTTTTGTTTTAAAAAGTTCCGAATCAGTATAAAAGTTCCGAACGAACTGGAAGTTCCGGATGAACCTAATCTTCCGAATGAACCAAAGTTCCGGATGAGTCAAAAGTTCCGAATGAGTCTAAAGTTCCGGGTGAATCAAAAACTTCCGAATGAGCATTAACTTCCGCATGAACCAAAGTTCCGAATGAACCTGAATCTTCCGAATCAACTTCCGAGTGAAAGATCCGAGTAAAGTTCCGAATCAAAGTAAAACTTCCGAATCACTCTTCTTTTGATCAATATTAATTGTTACTGTTTCTGTTTCTTCATACTTTACTTTCAATTTTACTTTTAATTTTAATTCAAGTTCAAGTTTTTATTAATTGCCATTAAGTTAATTATCTTTGATTTGAGTTTTCACTTTAATACATTTAAACCTTTTAGTTAACTAGATAACTAAACCACCCTTTTATTTAGTAACCAAGAACAATTATTCCACTTAAAGCCAAGATCAATTCGAGAGGACTGAGAGATAAAATTGAACCCATACAAAAAGCCTTGTATCAAGGCTCGTCCCCCATGGTTAAAGAGTTGTTGGGTTCCGTGGGATATAAGGTGAGGAAGGTGTGTCATCATTAAGCGTCATACAAATCGAAGTATCCGCATCATCGTCATAGAAGAATCGATAAGGCATACGAGCACGAGTAGCAATATATTCTTCTTATATGCATTCCTCTTCTTTTTTATCCATCTCGAAGAGTAAAGTAGTTAAATCTTGTTGGAGTTGACAATATTTAATGTTTAACGCTTCACTATTTTCATCACTAATTTCTTCTTGATTATATCGTTTGGTCATTGCATTATCACGAATATTTATATCTAAAATAATCAATTTGGGTGGCGATTGAATGTACCATAAAGACGAATGCCCTTTTATGTGCGGAGGCTGTGACCATTACCATGTATAGTTTTTGTTGATAAAGACATAGAGTTAATCAATGATTAGTCTTTCCTACAACATTTAATAAATGCAGTATATATTTTTTCAGATTTGAAGTCATATTTATGAAAACAAATTTATGTGGCTGAAATCATTTTAAATTCAAATGGTGTGGATATGAAGACTTGCCATTACCATAAATTGAGAGATAGAAGACATGGTACCATGGATGGCAGGAATACCAATGGTTCGCAATGTATGGGGGCGTCAAGATGGGCCACACAAAGTGTGTTTCTAACTCTGCCATCATGTATATGTCCGCCATTGCCAAGATGCCTCAAGTTTCCTTAATAAAAAAAGCTTACATAAGAATGCTTAATCAATCGAAAATTAAAAAAAATCGAGATACATATACGAAATGGCAAAGAAATTTATCCAAAGCGTTTGACATTTGACATTGGATCTGGTCATGTTGTATACCGTGAGGCAATGGTTTGTGTAAAAGATGGCCTAATAACCTGCATTTTTGTACACTATAAGTGGTTTGTGTGTGGCCTAACCTGCATATTTTGAAACACAAATCATTAAATCAATCTTAATGTTAAATCATAGAAACAAATGCATAACCATTTAATAAAAGATGAAAAAAAAGATAATGAAAAGTTCTTAACAGTAATGAATTAAGAAGGAAGGAGGTGGTTAACTAATAACTATGAGGTAAAAACTAAAAACGATACGCTTTTTGAATAAATACACCACGTATGAGAAGAATGTTTTTGATCCAATCCAAGTTGACCAGGACAAATTAATTTGTGTGAAAACCTAGAAAGTGGAAACAATTTGCAAAATGGTTAGTTGGATCTCTTGAACATGAGACATGCTATATAGTGAATACATGCGTAACTCACGGAAAAGTTCAACATACACTATTAGTTTAGCATAGACTCAATCAACCAATCACAACTACCCACTTTTATCATGTAACAAAAAAACTCATTTTTTAAAAATTAAATATCTCACAAACCGTTAATCGTTACGTAAAACAAAAGATATCATCGCGACGAGAATTAAATCATCTATCTATCGAGGGGCACATGTATATACTTTCGACGAATTTTTTTTCGATTTTTTTTTCTTAAATCACGTCTGAGAGGAATCATGTATGATTCGTCACAAAACATATATGATTTTCAGAAAATCATATATGATTCATATCACGAATCATATATGATTCGTGACGAATCATACATGATTCCTCTCAGACGTGACTTAAAAAAAAGTCGAAGAAAAAGTTCGTCGAAATTATATACATGTGCTCCTCGATAGATAGATGATTTAATTCTCGTTGCAATGGTGTAATTTTTTTTCGTTTGACGATTTACCGTTTGTGAGATATTTAATTTTTAAAAAAGTGGTGAGAAGTGTGGGTTTTTTAATAAATAGATGATTATAATTAGTTGAAAAGGTGTATGCTAATTTAAGGGTTTACATATATCTTAACTTGCGTAATTCATTTTATATATTGTCCTCAACGATAAAATTTGAGTTTTGTATAACAAAATTTGAAAGATATAAGGAAAAGTCATTTTGAACTAATCAAACTATTTAAACCAACATTTGATTAACTAGGCGATTACCCGCGCATAGCGGCGGAGATTGTCTGACGACGGACAATTAATGATACTTTATATCGCAGTAAGATCAAATTTTAATTGCAAAGTGTCATAACATGCAATAATAGAACTTTAAATAAAATCTCAAATAAGCATGTATCGAACAAAATATAAAATACTTTTAGTGAAATATTAAGTCAGATTAAATGTATCAAACAAAATTATCATACCTTTGTTTAAATCAACATAAATGAGAGTCATAATATTGGTGCTAAGTTGTGTAAGTCCAAACATCATGTTTTCAAACTACAACAAAAGAAAAGTTTAACAATTACATGAATTCAGGTTAATTTTAATGACAAGCATCACGTTAAAGTGGGATAATAGTTGTAAAGAATCTATTAAAGTAAAACTATGTAAGTAGTATTTAAGTTTCAAAGTTAGTTGAAAACATACATGTAAAAAACTAAGATAGGAGATAATTAGCTTTTTGCAAAGTTAATGATTATGGAAGGTCATGCAGGTGATTCTGGATTTTTTGGTTATCTAGTATTATTGTTACTCGATTATGTGAAAGTTGTTGGATTTTTTGATTGTAAAAAGCACACATTAGTTAAAACGACCAGTAACGTAAAATGTAAAAAAATCACACATTATTTCGGCTGAATATTCATTTAAAAACAGATTAAAAATAGAAAACATTCATACCAAGATTCGACTGTCACTGACATAATGAAAATAAAAGACCAAAATGTTTGAAACTTCAAATTATTATGTAAAAGCAAAAGCTTGAACTTGTGGCGAGATCATATCTTCTTATTTCTCAAGGATCAAGTTTATTTCATCACTGGATAAAACTCGACATTTGATATTATAACAAGTTGCCTTCAAATAGTAAAGTGTGGGCACTTATCAAATAGTAAAGTGTATTTTCATTCTACTGCTACTACATTTTGCACATGGAATACTATATATTTTTTCATAAAGAATGATTTATACCCCGTAACTAATTAGCTCAAGTCATTGATAAATAGATCATCGTGCTTTTTGGATTTTCGAAACGATTTAAGTTCGTCAAAACAAAAGCTACAATATACGCATTTCAATTTCATATTTTCTATAGATTATTTGTAACACAAAGGTGAACAAATTGTGATGCTTGAAATACTAAACACAACAAAATTTAAACTAACGTCAACATTCTTTATAACCCATGACCAATGAGAGCTTTACTCCTCAATGCCTGCTATATGGTTTTATTGCGCAAAGTTCCTTCAAAAAGCAGGTGGCCACAACAACAAAATCAGCTCTCAGTTCCATGGTTGTCCAAATGTGGGTTCCCAATGGTTTCACATTCAGGAATTATAATCTCAAAGTTAATACTATGATAACACACATAACATAGTATCTCAAAATACATCAGTCGTTGCTCTAAACATCTAACTTGCTGATGGATACAACCACGAATAACTTGTATTTTCAATAGAAAGAACCATGATTAGAAAATAAAGTGATTTGTGTGCATATACAATATCACCAATTCACCATAGAGTGATAGTTACGCCACTGTCAATTTTATAAATGGTAGATGAAGAGAAGTTAATTATTGTACTCCACTTCAGCTGTAATTTATAACCTACCAAATAAAAACCAACCAAACCAAGAACTACCTTCTTATAGTCGGAATTAAGAACCCATTGAAATGGGAAGTGATAACATGGTTGTGCTTTAATGCTTACGCATCTTCTAAGTAAGTGTCTGTCTGGCAGAACTGACTCATCAGACTCTACTTTAGTTCTACATTAATTCCTTCAAATAATCTCAAATGTTTTAAGCAAGATATACAAAAAGGATATATAAAAATGCAGCGTTACTGTCAATTCCTTGTTTAATCCTTCAACTTATTAGATATAATACCTTGATGGTTGCTAATTATATGGATTCAGTAATCAGGTTTAAGTTTCAATTTATATGGATAGTAATCAATCAGGTTCTATTGTATTGATAATGGCTCAAACGTACAAAATTATTTAAAAATGAAACAAATGCATCAATTTTTTCCATTCTAATGCTTGGTGAGATGGTTTAGCTACTCAAAATATACAATAGGTGTTGACCCGTACCAACATTATTCACTTACTCGCTGCCTAACCCACCGAACCTACAATTCTGCAAAGTTTAATACATAAAAAAATGTATAAGGGAATGAATATTACATCCTCTTTGGCACAACCGTCAGCGTTATGCTTAAGCAATGTCTCCACAGTAGAGTTGTCCTCAGTTCTAAGTGAGTGCTATACAGAAAGATGCAATGGAGTCTTTCCCCCATTCTGCATAAAAAATAAACAAGTAAATATTCATCAAGTTTATACTACATAACCTCATAAGATAGATAAACTTTCACAGTTTGGTCAATTCGATGATCAAGAGAATGAGAAGTAAACACATACATTTACTTTGGCTTCGGTAGAGGCACCGTGAGAAAGAATAAGCCATACAGCTTCATTACAACCATTATTCGCATTTAATCACGGTGAAAATTAGATTTCACTTACCATGTTTTTTGCTACCAACTCAACAGTTTCAGTCCCAGCCAAATTCAGCATATACTTAACTACTTCAACGCTATTATAGCCCGCAACAACATGAAGGGGAGTATTCGCCATCTGCATGAAACTAAAGTATTCAACCATAAGCAAAATAGCATATTTGGATCATAAATTAGGCTAATGCAATCAAGATGATATCTCTTACGCATGAATCTTCACTACCACATGAAAAACAACAGTCTTAACTATTAACAAAATCCAATCACCCTCTAAGTAGTCACAGTTTGCAATCCTAATTACCTACAACGGGCTTCAAATCATGCCCGGTCAAGCATAAATCACACACATACCACCAAACCACACAAAAACACATTCCTACAAATGATCTCACTTACACTTAAGTAAACCGGTTTTAACGAATGATTAACGTATAATTTTTTTTGAACGATGATTTTATTAAGACCTATCTGCGTTAGACCAGAAATTACAAAGTCTTAATGAGCCAAGAGTTCCAAATATTACGACCTCTACTTTTAAGCCAAGAAAAAGAAACCAACCGAACAAATTACCTGTCTAAACCTCTACAAATTTTAAATCAACTATATCCCCTGATGGAATAGCATGTTACCAATACTAATATAAAGTCATTAGTCTAGGAGATCCAAAACCTGTCAATGTAAATACAAATAAAGTCATCAAACCAGAGTTCGAATATGTGTCTTTAAAAAGTTGCAAAAAATAACACATTGTTTTTACCAAAGTTCTTTAAACACATACCTTGTGCCAACATATCACTTTGACATCTCCATCATAGTTTTTGCTTGAAAATATATAGGCTCCGCCACTCTTAAGATCACAAGTAACCATATCATCAATGAGGCGGTGTTCATACCTTCAAACGAATTACCATAAGGTTAGGTGCACAAGTTATATAATGAAAGAAACTTCAAAGTTCAAACCCTACAAATTCAGCTACTCATAATATTTATTTATTTATAAAATCGAACCGTATAACTCATCGACACATATGATTATATAACTGTTCAGCATATGAGTTAAAAAAAAACAAATTCTCTTCGAAAGTATCGGTCTTCGCCTATAACTTTGTGAGAGTAATTCAAGATTTATACCCTAAAATATTGCAACCCGAAAATTCCCATTTGTTCTTAACAAACTTTAAGGATTATGAATAACCAAAGTAAAGCAAACAACTTACTGATGTCGATAAAACATAAATTAATAATAGTAGCTTTACATGTGGAATAGGACCGGAACATACCAAAAAAGTGTGCAAGACCTTGTGCCTTTAAAGGAAGACGAAATGTTGCCATCCCAATACCTATTAGAGGCATAAATTCAACAACTATAAAGGATACAAACATAGATTCGAACAAATAAATAAATCTGAACTGATAATATAATATATCTCAAGAGATTATACAAATTCAAGATGAAACACAAAACATGATTCGTTCGAAATAAACAATCACACCAATTAAACAACCACACCAATTAAAGACAGAACACGATTCGTTCGAAATTCAAAATGAAACAGAAAACATGATTTATCACCTTGATCAATTGAATATTGTATGCACAATAATTTTCTTCAACTATCCATCATCATTTATTTTTCCTCGCACCTGAAAGCGGCAGCACATAGTTGCTGAAAAAACCGCATGAAAGTTTATAAAAATTCAAATCTTAAATACAATTTATTGATCTATAAAACAAACCTCTTGTCATTACAAAGGCGGCGACAACGTCTTTCCGACTGGACGACGGCGGCGTAGGTTTGTTGGTGGCTAGAACAACCACCAAAAATTACCAAATACATAAAGCCACAACCATACCCCAATCAGAACTACCTGAAACTACCAAAACCACATACATACGGTGGCAGATTCGGCAGATCAAGAGGTGATAAGATTATGGCGGTTGTGTATTTTAGGGTTTAGAGAAAAAAAGGTGTTTTATGTGTTTTCTTCGAATTTCAGTTAATTGATTTGAAACGTAGTAATGGGCTAGAGAACAACTTTCCAAGATTAAATAGCCACAGCTTTTCAACATTACCATAAATACAAATGTTTTCAACTTTCAACTTTTCAACTTTTCAACAATTAGGATACACCTTTTATAGGGTATATAGATATAGATTAAAAAAACGTGTTTAATTGAAATAATTTTCAAGCCGAAAATTAGGGGAGAAGTTACGGATAAAAATAAAGCTGATTTTAAATGGTCAAGATTCATTATTGCTCCAATCCAACGGTAAAGGTAAGGTAAGGCTATGTCATCATTGTTTCCTCTCCTTGGTGGACAATAAATAAGTGTTCTTTTAACTACTTTTTGAACAAAAGAAAAGAACCCATTTCTGAGTTGGGCTGGGATGTGGTGGACTTGGGTTACGGGGTTGGTGTCTTCCTATCATAATTAAAGACCTGTTTATTAGTGCTGTTTCTCAGTATGGCTTCTATGAGAAGGCAGCAGCCTAAGGCTGTTTTCATGGCTTTTGGGACGAAAGGGGACGTGTATCCGATAGCTGTAATTCTCTCTCTCTGTCTTCTGATTCTTATTTGAAATGTTTAAATTGTACTACTATTCTTGCTAAACTGTACCTGCTATTATTATCTGCAATTAAAGTTAATGGAAACCAGTCTACGTTATCGATTGGTCTGATATTTGGAACAATGAGGAAGTTCTGGTTTATTTTCTTGTTTCTATTGATTATTTCTGATTGTGATATATATGTGCCAACATGTATCTGCAGGCAATTGCTGCAGCTTTTGCTTGTGACCAGGTGCAGTACCATGTCAATTTTATATCTCATTCTGCACATCAGGTTTGTTCAATAATTTCTCACAGTAGCAGTACTTCTTGTTCATATATTATCCTTGATATAGCTAATTACGTCACTCTGTTCTGTACTTGGTTCTTGAAGTGGTATAGTGATATCAACTGATCAAGGATAGAATGCATGTATACAACTTACTTGACCTTTGTGTAAGGAGAAATATTAGCATGATAATCACAAGGCAATAAGTAAAACTCTTGTTCTCTTGAGTCTCACATGCCACAAGCTACAAGTCCATAAACATGGCAGCACTTATGACATAGAGTTGCCCAAGGATACACCCCACTTGACTACATTTCCCAGTACTGTTTCCAACTCTTGTTCCAAACACCCAATAAGGAAGACAGTTGAAGCAACAGCCTAGGCTTCATCAAGCTGGCGTTCCACCAAAGTGCAGGAAACCTTCGTTATGCATTAAGATGAGGCCTTTAACATCTTAGCTACACAGCATACTGTACAATGATATACCCATCCATCATACAGTAGGATTAAGCTAAGAAGAAAGGTTCCTTAAGACAAAGTATTAGGCCCTCTGCAAGTGCACCAATCAGCTGCTACATAGCTATCGATGCCATAGACAGTATCTCCAACTATTCACCAGTGTAGCAGTCCAAATAATGCACCCTGAGTCACATATCTCATCCCTTTAGCAAAGACATAGAGACAGACTCCAAGACTGTTCTACCAATACAGACCAATTCCTTATCCCAAACACTCAAATTGGGACATATCTCTCTTAGCATATTAGTCAAGTTGGATCTTGCATTTCTTCCACCTTCCCACAAAGACCATTAAATATATCTGGCTAAACACTCAAATTGGGACAATACAAGACTTCCACCTTCCCAATCTAAGGTATACATGTAAATATATCTGGCTAAACTAATACACAAAACATTAATATTAGATGGATATTGCCTGTTTTGGTGTTGATCCCACTTAAGCAAAATAGTCAATCTGTATGAAATTGTTGCAGATATAAATTGCTGTATGCAATTTTTTTAACACCCCTTCCTCTCCGTGCATACACAAGAACTACTTTACAACAATATTTTTAAGGTTCCAGTTCCATCTATTAACCACAATTCAAATTTGTTTGCTGTTGGCAGGACATAAGGGAGCATTTAAGTAAAAAAAAAGTTTCGTATATTCCGGTTTCATCTCCGCCTGTTCTTTCTCCCGTTGAAGATAACATTACCTCAGGTTTGGCTGAAAAGTTTTGTTGTCACTCTAGCTCATTTAGCTTAATTTAAGATGTTGTCTTTGCTGGAGAAAATAAGCACAAACTTAGCAGCTCTGTACTTTGACCAGATTTTTGTCTCTGAGTGACTGTTTTGGTGTTTTTCAGGTTCTGTGTCGTTCTCCTTTCGTGAAGAGAAAAGGAGAATAACAAGAGAACATAGACAAGAATGTGTATCCATATTTGAGGATATCTTTGGTGATGTCCCAGTCATAGAGGCTGATCTAGTCATAATAAACTTTTTTGCATTGGTAATATCTACCTGACACCTAAAACACGAACTGGCATGTATTCAATCAAAATGATGCCCCATACTTTTTCATGTGATTGAACTGTTACATGTCTGGAATATTAGCAGTGTACCCTAATTGTCTGGAAGGGGGCAATTTCTGAACACTTTCATCACATAAATTTGTGTTAGTAATATAAAGTGGAAAAAAAAAAAACAGCAAGGTTGGATCAGTGGTTATCACTCTTGCCTCCTGAAAGGGAGGTCAGGGGTTCAATCCTCATTCCTTGCAAGGCCGGAGGTCCTTTTCTACCTTGGTAGAACCGGAACCAGTCTCTCTACCTTAGGTAGGGGTATGTCTGTCTACGTCTCAACCTCCCCCATACACTGTCTTAGACGGTATTGGGACCCATAACCCGTGGAAGACGGCATTGGGTGTTACCTTACCTTACCTCTAATATAAAGTGGAAGGAATTTAAGGGATATCTTTAATGAATAAAGAGAGGAAAAGGGGGTAATCTGACTTTGTCATGCTGTATAATTGCTCTATCATTTAGCAGTGTCATGTTCAGTAATCTCTAATTTATTTTTCATGTCTGCACAATGATGATTTAACTGAGATCCCTTCTTTCTACATTCTGCAGGAAGGTTGGAGCCTTGCTGAGCTTTTTAATGTTCGCTGTGTGGTAGCAGCTCCTTATGTTGTTCCTTATAGGTAAAATTGACGTTTATTTATCAATACAATTTCGTGTAACTTCTTTTACCATATATTTAGCCAACTGGTGCAGTGCTCCTTCATCTTTTGAACGAAAATTTAGTGAAGAGCTTCCACTTTTGTACGAATTTCTTCAAGAAGCTTCAAGTGATAAGGTAAATCTCATTTCCTTCACTTTATGCATGTCTTTTTTACTTAAAACAGTTTGCCCGTCTCTTTATTTTGTTTGTTATAAAGTCTGACATCCAACTCATTTGCAGTTTCACTTTATATACAGTTTAGCTGATTTTAAACTGGTATCTTTAGTATCTATCAACAGTTGATTTCCTTAAATATTTTCAGTTTAACTTCTTTATTAAGAAAAACCGACTCTAAAAACATAAACTATGACCTAAATCAATTTATTGAATGTAGATCCTTAATAAGGTCATGGAAGCATTTTGAACCACTTGTGTAGGATATTTTCACAGGCTCTGCATTAGAGTTTTCGAGCCTATTAATCATTCGTTCATGTCCTGTTTTTTTATAATTTAGTTGATGCACAGAACTTCACTGACAGAATTATGATGTTTGAATTTGGCTTAATAGATTTGTTGGAAAGATGTTATGCATTGGATGTGGCCTCTTTTTACCGAGGACTGGGGAACATGGAGAGCTGCTGAGTTACAACTGAGTCCCTTGCCTTTCACGGTATGACCTAATCTCCATTGATATCCTTCCTTTGCAGTATTAAGAAAAATCTAGTATCACAAAGTCTAAACCAAGTTTTTAGTTTCTTGTCATCTTACCAAAACCTAAAATTTGGCTATGGTTTTATTCAAAGGTGGCAATTTTCGCTCATTTACTTATGAAGTTATGATTGGGGTGTTTTGGGTGTATTATCTCAAACAGGTTTAATAAAAAGAAGTTATCTAAAAGCAAAACGGGAAAAATGGGTTCAAATGGATTGAACTTCCCCAAAGTCGTAATTTATCTTGTTATTGTAATAACAATTAGCACGTTAGATATATAAATAAAGACCTGTTACACAACCCGCCCATCTTGCCACTTTGCCCACTCTAGCTTTTATCATTTGCAATTTATGCTGCCTGTAATTTGGCTATTGACTTAAGTCATCTTGTTGTCTCTTCATGCATCCAGGATCCAGTCACAAGTAATCCAGTGTGGCACAGCAGGCCTTCATCTCCTTTGCTACTGTAAGATCAATACCGGTGTGTCAGTATATATAAGGTCATCTTCAGTTACATTCTATTTAGAAAAATTGAAATATGAGATGGCTTAAAAATAAATAGTCAACACTGCATGAATCGTAAACGTCATTTTAATGTATAACGGTAAAGGTACTTAGTATATCACCACGGTCAGTTTTTGGTGGGTGGAAAGAACAAATTTGTATAATGCTACTACCACAGTTCATATCATCGTGCTCATTATTTGATGATTTTCAGAATGCATATGGTAGTTATTTTATTTTTTTATCAACTTATTACAGGTATGGTTTCAGCAAAGAAGTTGTAGAATGCCCTGGTATGGTAAATTTTCTTGGTCAAAATCCTTGTTTTTAAATTACAATGCGTTATGACTCGCACATAGCAGATTTTAAATTATAATTATAGATCTGCAAACGGTAGAAATTACATATTAGACTATGAAACTATAGTGTAAATGTAATTAAATTATTTCTAGTTTCTACAATATTGTAAATTTATTGTTCCCGAAGCTTTTATCGTAATGACAGAACGCTAGTTACATGCTATTTTTAAAAGAAAATAGTGTTCTAAGAGGGTGTTTGGGATTGCTTATTGAAAATAAATTATTCGCTTATCAGAAAATTAGCTTTTTTAAACGTGATTTTTAAATGTAGTGTTTGGGTTTGATTATGATGTTTGATATCGCAATAATGAGATAATCAATTTTTTTTGTGTTAGGCAAATTAAATTATATACCTAACCAATACGTTACTAAAATAGACATTCTTTATAACGTATCATTTTTAAACTTCATATATAAAGAATGATTGTAGCAATTTCTTTTATTCACATTTTTACGAAGAAAAAAAAAAGACTACATTGGAGTATTTTTTTGTATCTTTATCTCTACTTCTTTTCATTGACCCCAGTCCCCAGCCACCTATATTCTTCATTAACATTTTACCTGCAAACCCCTAAAATCATCTTACACTTGATCTATTCATAACCTCCATTCTTAAATCTAATATACGTACTAGCTACAACCATCACTTTGTTTAAAAAAACTCAATTATAATTTATAAACGCTGACATGTATCTTTTGATACTATTATTGATCGATTTTGAATTTAATTCCAAGAAAAAAGATCACACGTTTGTTGTTTCCATGTTGTTATTTGTGTTGTTGCATCAATATTAGTTTTATATATGGAGTATCAGAAGACGCTCTCACAAGGCAGCATCGAGGGTAGTTTTGTAATTTCGTTACAAAAAGAAAAATGCGTTTGCAAAAAGTAAGTGTATACATGCTTTTTCAAAGTGACCTTTCGAAGTCTTCAAAACGCAAATAAGTAATTTTCATCATCTACTATCCAAACACTAGATTCTGAATTTTCACGTTTTCAAACTGTGATAATCAGATAATTTAGTAGCAAACGCAATCCCAAACACCCCCTAATTTTCGTTTCTTTTGCAATGTCTGCTATGCCAGGTTATTGGCCGTCAAATGTTCATGTTTGTGGCTTCTGGAGTCTTCCTATGGAGTGGCAGTTCTCGTGCAAACAAGGTGCAGACGTTATGGTGTTGACCTCTTCAGAGAATTGGAACATGAAAGCTGAATTGTGCTCAGCTCACACTGAACTGCAGCAATTTTTAAATGCTCCAGCCTCACTGCCACCTGTATTCATTGGTTTGAGTTCTATAGGAAGGTGGGTTTATAATTCATACATCAGGATTTAGATTTCAGAGTTTTGCAAATCTTGTTTCCTTATATAGCGTAGTTTGTCATCCACTAGTAGAGAGCAATTTCTACCATTTACCTTTAAATGTGTTGATTTATGCTATATTTTATCTCTGATGGGTCAAATGGGGCACGTTAAGGATTTGACTATATAAGAATGGGTCAAATGGGTTTAAACGTTTTTAAACTCTTGTCACGTGAGGTGCATTATGAATGCATGAAAATCTCAACAAATTGCTTCATTATAAAACTAAGTATAACGGACACTTTATATTAAAATGGTTTGACCTGAACTTGTTACCTAACCGAGATGAACCGACCCCTATCTTGCCACCTTTATTAGTTAGTCTTTACTTCTTACTGGATCAGCCATTTCCCTATGTATGCATTTTGGTCAAGAGGCTCATTGTCATGCTTATTGTTTTGTTTGAGACCGTATTGCCAATTGCTTTGAATCAGTTTTATTAGATGGTGAATATTGTACACTTCTTTTTTATCCTTGTTAATTTTTGTGTAGATATTTAATGCATTAATTATGATTAAAAAAACAAAATAGTTGCAATAATTTAAATTTCTGAATTGATAATTTAAGAGGTTATATGCTTATATGCGTAAAAGTATACTTTAGGGTGACGCCCTACGTGTATGACCCGTTCTCCATTGAGCTAATTTTTTTATCTGACTAACCCTAATCTACCTGTTTAAAACTGAATGAGTCGAAACTCCCATCTCTCTTCAAAACTCTCATTGAGCGGTCAATCTGGACACCTCTAGTTTGACCACATGTAACATCTCACAACTCTCACCTGTACGTCGCTATAGGGGGTGTTTCTTATATACCGGGTTATTAGCTTAATGATTTCGGCTTATGTTTTACAAGTCACATGTTCTGGCTTATGAACTTACTGTTACATTAGGAAATTCTAAGATCATAAACTAGAAAAACTAGCTGAAAATAAGCCCCACTTGAAATTAAGCCGAAATCATATAAGCTCACAAGCCCATATATAAGTTTAAGTGAACACCCCCTTAGTATGACATCGTTCAGGCAAGTTAAGCTCAGTTATAAATTGTACTCGTAATACATTCGGACACTTAAAGTCAATGGTTTTAGTTAAGGTTCTAGACTGCAACTGTTTGTCATAGTTCTGACTTTCGACTAGTTCAACTTTTCTTCCCATTGTTCCACCCTTGCATAATCTGTTCAATTTTGGTTTTCATTAGAGGTGTCGAATTTGACCCATTAAGTCATGAATGGGTTGATTTAGGTTGTACTTTACTAAAAAAAGTTCAAATCAATAAAGTTGGCTAAAGGGAGACTAGCCAAATCCACAATTTCTTGAGCTGTTTTATTCAAAAACTTCGATTATTATAGTAATCACGTCTTATTACTCATCTCATCTGCAGCATGGGCTTTATGAGAAAACCTCAGTTGCTTCTTCGTGTTCTTCAAAGTGTAATAGAGCTAAGCAGTTACCGTTTTATCCTTTTCTCATTGGGATATGGACCTCTGGATGCTGCAACAAGAATACTTGCCACAGAAACATCAGTGTGCTCAGAAAAAGGAGAACATGTTAAGAACGGAATTTCACGTTTTAGTGACCGGCTTTTCTGTTTCTCAGGGTAAACATTTTTGTGTCCATTATCTTCTGGAATCTTATTTTTAAGTATGCTATTAACTTCTAAATTGAGCAAACTTAAATGTGCCTCTAGCTGTTGATAAGCTTCCCATGCAATTATATATAAGATTTCAGAGTAGTCAGTTTTTATAGACATACAGTTTGCACATCTATCTCTGAAATTCTTAATATAAATAAATGATCTAACATATTTATCCCTAATCGTGTTTAAGGCTGGACCATGTTTATCATTTTAAAATATCTTACCACTCGTTGTCTTATAAGGTTCTAAATATCCTATTAATTTTAAAATTATTTTATAGAACCATATATCTTTTTAGAATTTTCAGATGCCTAATGCATTGTCATTTTGTAATTAGTTCTGTACCTTACAAGTGGCTTTTTCCAAAATGTGCTGCCGCTATCCATCACGGGGGCAGGTAAGCCCGCTGGTACTTTTTCCCAACCTCTTTTCCTATGTTTCTTTCTTATATCCTCATTTTTAAACTTCTCTGTACTTATATGTCGTATGTCATATGATCTGGCTCAACTAGTGGATCTACTGCAGCAGCTTTGCATGCTGGAATTCCACAGGTTTGTTTGTTCCAGTGATTCTTTTCTGTTGACCATCAAATAAAAGTTTTATGGCCACAAAATAAAGATGAGCGTACATTTTAAATTAAGATATAAGAGAGACAACTTATAGTTATAATCACTTCATAAAAAAAGAACAGGTTTTCTTCCAGTTCAAAAGAAACCAAGAGAACTCGTTTCTAGTTTAATCTACATTAACAGAATGACTATTTGTTCAATATAAAGTGAAGATAAAGGGCAACTTATAAATCTTAGTTTTTTTATGACTTAAAGCTGTTTCTGGAGACAAATTCCATATGTTTGGAGGTGACAATTTCGACAAATATAATTCATTCTGTTTATGGCTTGTCATCTTTGATGAATAGTGTTACTCTTGTCACGCTTAGATGATATATACTACTGGGTTTGGATCCATGGGAGTAAAATAGGTCGATTTGGAGGTGGAAATTTCAACCAATTTACTTATGAATTGTTCTTTATTAAAATAATTGGACTTTTTGTTACAAAATATGACGTCTGAAATAATTCTTGACACTAATAATCTTTCTAATTTATCATATATTTAGACATAAACTTAGTAAGTGGTCCTCCGGACCCAAACCCCATAGCAACATTACAATGTGACCTGTTAAACAAGAGCCTGCATTATTAATCCATTACCCAACCTGCCCATTTAATCTCAAAGAAATGATCACTTATGCAGGTATTGTGCCCGTTTATCCTAGATCAATTTTATTGGGCAGACAGAATGTTTTGGCTTGGAGTTTCTCCAGAGCCTCTAAAGAGAAACCAATTGCTTCCTGATGAAGATGATGCAGTTTGTATAAACGAAGCTGCAAATGCTCTAACTACTGCAATTGACTGTGCTTTATCCTCTCAAATCAAAGCAAATGCCTATAAAATTGCTCAAAGATTGTCTTCGGAGGTAACACTTACTCTTGGAATATAAATTTATCAAACGGCCTTATAGTTCTATTCTCACTCTGTCATAACACGTGCATTAAGTTACTTTGTGTGTTGTCCAAAGTTACATTTTTGCCCCTCAATGATTATTGCAAAATGTTAATTGATTGATTTTGGCTCACTAGATCTACTCTAGTTTGTTAATTTTTTTGGTAGTCGAACGCTTGCATTAGCAGTTGATTTTCACATCAGAATTGCTATTTCTTCATGTACAGTCTGCTACACGTAATATTGATTGTCGTGCATAATGTAGCTTTGGCGGTGAACAAATAACCTCCCTCATTAACGATGTACATGTCTAGTAGAATCTTGCATTACCTTTAATGGAGTTAGCAAACCTTAGTTTTACGATAACGGTTCAAAAATTCAATAGGATCTTTCACGTGTCTAGTAGACCTAATTCAAACAATCTAAAATAAAACATTCGGCAGTTAGCTATTACGATAATACTTGAAAATTTCAATAATGGTTTTGAAGGTTGTATATGCTCAAAGCCTTAAAGTGTATGATTGGACGACATTTCAACCCTGATCCTTTTTGTTTTAAGCTATATTTATGGTATCTGATCCATTTGGAACAAAATGTAATTAAATGGGTCATCTACCTTTTTTTTACTATGTATTATCTTATATATCCGTGTTTCATTATTTGACATTAATGTTCGCATTATGAGCTAAAAAGGCTACAAGATTGACTACTTCGTACATTGCTCAATTTAGGATGGCGTGTCGGAAGCAGTGCAAATGTTAAAAGCTAGTATCGGGAGCTAATCGCCAATAGATATTTTTATCCAACCTTGAGTTTTAGATTTATGCAGCTGCTTGAAAGCAAACCCAGGTCTCCAACGATAACAGTTAAAGCACACACGGATTTTTTGAAATTAACTTTTAGATCGTGAGACGATGCCAAACGACTTCGGCCATTTTGAAGCATGATATTGGTTTCGGATTGATGCACGGGTTTTGGGTAGTATAACGGGTAATAATGTTCTAATAGCTTTCTTTTGAAGTTAAATATTGTGACAATTCATAAATCAATAGTTTTGTAATATCTAATGTTCGCATTATGTGCACTCGCGGGTTCTTACATAATTTCTTCATTATGTATTAATTGATTAATACTTTGTAAATTTTTTTGCGGGTTCTTACATAAAAAATTTATTATCAGTTAATTAATTAATTTTTGTATATCTTTTGGTTGTGAAGAATGTGACTTTGTTGAACTAATAGTGTTTATGTTGATTTTGTCTAAATTTAATTACTAATATCAGGTTTTTTTTTTTTTATTAGAACGGCGAGTTAGTAGTTAGTGATTCGAGGTTACAGTGACATCCAATTGGGCAGTATGCAAGTCTCGAACCTTCTCTTTAGGGGATAAACCCCACTCCTGCTTCTTAATTCGGGCCCCTGAAGGTTCTTGGTGAGACTCGAACTCGAGACCTCTCCAAGAATACCTCCCCAATGTTACCCTTGGTGACCAACTGAGCTCAGTTGGTTACTAATAGGTTTTAGACATTAAGGCGTGCTTAATAGCACATAAGATCCATGTGTCGTTGCTATATGTACAACATGGTTTATATTTTCGTCATCCATGACTTCATGATGCCTTCAGTATTTTCTTTGCACTTGACTGGGTGTGGGTGGACGGACTGGAAGAGAACTTAGATTCGCCCGGCCAGCAGGCGGGAACCAAGATCCGTGATACGAAACCAAAATCATATTTATCCGCACATGAAATATTTTTCCGAATATCTTTGTTCTCACAAAGAGGAATGATGATATTCCTCAACACTCTGTTCTCAAGTTTTATTTTCTAAAGAAAGGAAAAGGAAAGGAAGGAAAACTAAAAAAAAAATGTGTTTTAAAGATTTTTTTTTTTTGAAAATGAAAAGAGAAGGAGAAGGGAGGGGACCTGTAGTGTTATTATTTGTTCCAGAAACAATCTTTCCAAAATTGGGCAGTAAGCTAAGGAAAGCATCTTCACAACTTTATGTTTTCTGGTAAATTAAATATTTATTTTTGTTTGTCCAAATATTGATTCTTAATGACGATAGACGCTTTATTTTGTGTTATGATGCGTTTCTGCATTTTTTTTATGGTTGCAATTCATTATCAAAAATTAATTATAATGCAATTAAATATTACTACAATTTGATTGATAAAAGTATAAATTAATAAGCAAATGAACCCAACGTTAATCAATACTCTAGGCCTTTAGCAATGTTGGTTTTGGTATGGAATTAAGTTATTTTTTATATAATAAAAGAATTAGATTATTTTTAGTGAAAGTGGAGGTTGTAGAAAAAATAATTAGACCAGTTAAATGGCTTGATTTTACACATAAGTAAAATCGAGCGATTTAATTGATGGAAAAAAAGTCAAAATTAAATTCAATTTAGTCAAAAGTAAACATTTTGGTGGAGGAATTTGATGAAAACACACAAAAATATACGTGTCAAATTTGTGAAAATAAAAACTTATAAAAGGAGGTTGTGATTAATAAAACTTTGGTGCTTGAATTTTAAATAAATTAAATAGACTTAAGTGTAAACTTATAATTTTCTATATTTTTTTAATAACTTTATAAAATAAACAAAATACCCACTTAAACTTTATACTTTCTAAGCTTTATGCTAAAAGTACAACATATATGTTATACTAAAAAATCAACAAATCACGTGATTATAAATATTCAAATAAATATACAAATTGTTGTTTATTTCTATTTTGACATTAACAAAGTCAAGCAATACAATCTACGTAAATTATTATTAACATAAATATAAATATTAAAATAAATACAGGAACTCAGACATCTATGTGAGATGAAAATAAATAGCATTCTACATATTACAACAAAATAATTTTTTTAAGGTCGTTATGTGTCACTAAACACACAGTGTCTAGAAAATAATTGCTAATATTTCAGGTAAACAAAGTCAAATCCTTTGTGCAACAAATATTTATACAAAATATCAATTAATATTATCACATAACAAAAAAATCATGTAAAACTCGTGGGTCCATGAGCATCGTAACTATTTAAGTATTAAAATTTTAATATTGTTTTATAGAATAATATTAAGCATTACCAAAATCATGAGTTTATAAATTGTGCACGTGTAAGATTGATGTAAGTGGTTTATTTGTTAATAATTAAGATATAACTATTTGATTGACATCAATTATGATCCGGTATTTTTGTAATTTATTTTGTTTTGTTATTTGTTTTCTTATTTTAAAAAAAATATGAATCTTTTCTATCTTCCTTCCTTTTCTTTATAACTCAAGAACACAAATAGTATTTGAGATTTCTTTTCCGGTCTTATCCCCTTCTCCACTTTCCCATTCCATCCCCTCCTTTATTTAAAAATTTTTTTTAAGAACACAGCCTAAGAGATAGAGGAGAAATAGAAATATTTTGGTGACTAAACTTTTAATTGATTCATTCATAATAAAGCACAATATTTCTACGGAACGGGATAACCCTTACAATGAAACTCTAATCATTTTATGACTCGATTCTTGATGAACCTTGGACGTGACTTAACAAATAAGTGATAGGAGTGGCCTTTTAAAGTTGATCCTCTTCAAGAGCGCGGTGCGTAACTTTCCCCGTTCATGCAAAAGCAACTCGTCCTCAAGGTGTGTTCTCTAAAAAACAAATATTGATTCCGAGATCTCAAATTCTTATACCCCGATTGATGCAAGATGTCCTACCGTATTCCATTATCTGTTCTACCACATGCCGCCTTCCACTGTCGCAACTCTCCTATCTACTTGTAACACCAAACACTTCACAATTCTTCTCGCGACACACCCATCTTCAAAAAATCAACCAAACTCCCGCCAAATTCTACTCATCAACACTGTAATCATAGACTCTAGCTTAAACTCAAATGTATTTCATTCAAATGATCATCAAATTCAGTACCTTCATCCTTAAGTACCAATATCACTATATTCAAATCATCCTTGTCAACCCCACACCTTTCACCCTTCACCAATATCTAAAATATTATGTATCGTGCTAGTAACCTGAAAGTGAGCTTTTATGTGTCTTCGTTGTGTGTTAGTTCTCGATTCAACTCAAATTGATTAAGGTTGAAAGTGGGACTCAGTCGTCTTTGGTGAATAAAAGAAAAGGTGTCGTTGTCTAAAACTAATTAAAGAAAAAAATAAAGCTTTAAAAGGAAATGACAAAATATGAAAGAAATAAACTAAAAATTAAAACGACTGACAAATAATAAAGAAACGATATTAAAAACAAATATGAAAACGAAACAATTAATAAAAATAAAACTGAAAATAAAAATAAACTTTCGAATTAAAAATAAAATTTACTTAATGAAAAAGGAGTAAATTGGACTATGTGGCTACTTTAAAACTAAACGAGATAAAAGGTAAAGCGGACACTAAATAAAAGATAAAACTTAAACTTTTGGAAAAAATACTAATACTAAAAATTGACGAAAAATTCAACTAAAAATACGTGACTTTCAGAATTAAAATCGGAACAACTTTCAGATTAAACTAAACGATTACAGAACAATATTAATAAATAAGTAAGCAGACATACACACTGCTTAAGCAAGCAACCTAGCACCAGAATTTTGGCGCCAAAGTTATAAGCTACCAAGCTGGCATGCATGACAATTCTATATAACATGCATCCGGAATCCGTGATTGTTTTAGCGAGAAAGTAAAGCAAGCAGGCGGACTAGCATGTCAATCTATTGAATGTATATCCGGAATCCATGTTTTAGTTTTCTTATCTGGGTAATGTTTATTTAGTCTTATCCGGGAAATGTTTAGTTTTCTTATCCGGGATTTGTTGAAGTATTGTGTTATCCGGAATGTGTGTTTAATTCACTATCCGGAATGTTTAAGTTACAATTATCCGGAATCCACACTTTGCTACTAATCCGGAAAATGAAGATGGCTGCTATCCGGAATAAGGAAAATATCCTTATCCGGAATCTGAAAAATGTACACTATCCGGAATCGGTGTTTTGCTTATCCGGGAAAATAGGGTTTAAAAACCCTGATATCATAAAAAATGAAATAAGCTAAAATCTAAAAATAAGCTAAAAATTAATAAGCACTCAACCAAAACTTAAATCAAATACATTTTAAGAAAAACTAAATAAGCCAAAATTTAAAAACTTTTAAAAACACTAAATAATAAAAATATTTAAAATCAACTTTTTATAAAATTAATCTAATAAGCACTTAATTAAAAATAGGAAAAATAACACAATAAGCTAGAAAAACAATAATCCAAAACATCAAACACTTAAAAATCAATAAGCACAACAATAAAGCAAATAAGCATAAAGATTAAATCAAACTACATGATTATCAAAATTAGACAAAATAAAGAAGATTAATAATACATTGATTTTGCTAGTTGAAAGTTCGTTATTCTCGGTGTCTAATCGAATTGATTTCCGGTTCAAAGTGCGACTCAGTTGTTTTTGGTTAAGAAAAAGGGAAGTTGATTATCTTGAACTAATTAAAAAGTAAATGCGAAAAGTATTTAAAAACAAACTAAAGACAAGTACAAATAAAAGTAAAACAAGGTGAATATTAAAAACTAAAAAGTAAAACGATATTAAAACGAATATTAAAACAAATAATAAAACGAAATTTAAAGCGAAACAATTAATAAAAATAAATCTAAAAGACGAAATTAACTATCGACTCGAAAATAAAGTTTACTAAATGAAAAAGGAGAGAATAAACTAAAATGGTACTTTAAAGCTAAACGAGGCAAAACATAAAGCGGGTACTAAATAAAAGATAAAACTTGAACTTTACGAAAAAATATTAATTTTAAAATTAGAAGAAAAATTCAACTAAAAATACGTAACTTTCAGAAATAAAATCGGAGCAACTTTCAGATTAAACTGAACAATTACGTAACAAAAATAATAAATAAATAATAAATAAACAAGCTAGCAGGCAGCTAGCTCAAGCTAGCAGCCTACTAGCTCATTTTTGGCGGCAAAAAGGCTAAGCATGCAAGCATGCTGGTAAATCTTATATATTTTGGTTCGGAAGATTTGTTTTTGTTCGGAACTTTTAGAAAATCTGGATCGGAACTTTTACAATAATTTGGTTCGGAACTTTTAGCTAAAATCTGGTTCGGAACTTTTAGATAAAGTTGGTTCGGAACTTTTAGCAAAAATCTGGATCGGAACTTTTAAATAAAGTCTGGTTCGGAACATTAAAAATAAAGTTGGTTCGGAACTTTAAAAATACTGATTCGGTTTATTAAAAATAACTTGATTCGGAACTTTAAACATACTGGTTCGGAACTTTTTAAATACACTGATTCGGAACACTTACTGGGCAATATTAACAGTAGTATGAATGAAGAACAGGAGACGAAAACCAAGCACGAATTTAATCAAAACTAATCAAGATTAACCAAAAGATTAAACCAAAACAACCACAAATGATCTAATAACAATAACCAATCAAAACAAATCAACAAAACTAACAATCATAACCAAAATGATCAAAACCCACTTAATCAAAACCACAAAAATCAAGAACATGAACAATAAAGATGAAGAACAAATCAACCAAGAACGGTAGAATGAGATTAACAATAAAGTAAAGATTCAATAAAACTTACTTGAATTAAAGAGTGCAATACAAGAAATTAAGGTGCAAGAAATTAAAATGCAGGGAAATGAAAATGGTGGAAGAGTGGGTTGTCAAGCCACCAACCACTTGACAATGAATACATAATTATCTATATATAGGGGATTAGGGAGGAGCTTAGGAAGCTTCCTCCCTCTTTCTTCTTTTCCTTAATTGCACACTTAAGCCCTTGTCTTCTTAATCTTTTGTTAATCTTGGACTTTAATGACTTTGTCTCGGGATTTCTTTGAACTCGTCTTGTAATTCTTCAATAAATTAGACTTAAGTTCTTCGGCTTTTAGTAAACTTCCGTCTTTTGACTTTTTCTTCGATAAATCTTCAGAATTGGTCTTGGACTTCCGTTCTTTTCGCACTCTTGATCTTTCGACTTCGTCTTTCATCTATTTCTTCGATAAAAGCCCGTGAAAGCCGTGTTTTCTCCACTTTTCACCTTTTCGTCCTAAATCACAACAAAAACACAATCCACGCATAATTCCGACATAAATGACATAAAATACACGTTTTGGCTCGGTTATTATTGTAATTAAGTGGTAAAAAGGATGGGTGTTTACGCACCTATCAAATCCCCTACACTTGACCATTGCAATGTCCTCATGCAATGCATTAGTTATAAAGCAAGATTACACTTTTCATCATAATCAATCTATATTGGCCTTTATTAAAGAGATAGAAAATTACGAAACAAGTAAAGAAATAAAAATCATACCTTAGGGTTTTGGAAATGTTGTGAATGATCATCATCCTTAAGTTTTCACTTTCTCCAAACCAAGCTTAAAAACGAGATCATTGTTATTATAAGTTAGCAAACTAACACGAACTCATGTGGGCCAATTATTTACTTAGACTCCCTTATTCCTAGGTGTATCTCTTATATATTATTTTTGTCTTAGAATGATCATGAAGATGCATTTTTGGACTTATTGCGATAGTTATAAAGGCCGAAAATAAAGTGAACGATTTAATCAATAGTTAGCTAAAGGACAAATCTTTTAAAACTGCTTCTCGGGACCTCATAAAGTTCATATCTTGGCATAACTTGCTTCGCGATTTGAGACCTTTCTCGGACCGATATTTGGCAGCAACTTCATAATTCAAACCTTGAGAGACGTTCATGAAATAATGGTCTTCTCTTCATATAGGAATTTCTTCACTTGAAGTTTTGAGAGATTCTTCATAAATGGACCACGACTTCTTCATTTTTCTCCAATCTTTATTTTGAACTTTGATATACAACGATCCGCCTCCTTTTTGGACTTGGATTTATTTATCCTCATACCTTGTTAGGGTTTTTTTGGATAGACTTCTCCATGACTTTTTGGGAGTTTTTGCTTTTCGTCGTGTGTCTCGATCCTTCATATTGATTTTCGATAAATGATTCTTCACATCACGTGGGATCTTTAGCAACAAAATGTAGTCCTCATGCCTTGTTAGGATATTTTTGGACTCGCCAATCTTCGCATCCCGCTTCAATAAGTTATGCCTTTGCTATGAACTCTAATCCATACCGAGCAACTTTTAAACGATCTTGGGCTAGAAGCTAAGTAACTTTTCAAATCGTAAAACCTTATTTATTGCAGATAAATTTATTAGCAAGCGATGGGAGAATAGGCTTATAATTAACTCATATAAATTCACGAAAGAGTACCAAACTTATAATTGACTCTATCATCTCTCGTTCTCCACAGTTTAAAATCTCAAGGAATGAGACTCGTGGATGCTTAGCCTATTAAATCAAAGTTTTGGGTTTTCGAGTCGCCTATAGGATCTTGCAAACTCTTAGACTTTTTCAAGTTTAGAATCCGCATTTTAAAGTTCCCTTGATAAACGACTCTCTAGGATCAATTATAGGAACTTGCGAAAAGTTCTTGTTCTTAACCCGTGAGAGTTAAGACTTTCGCGTTTTATAGCTCCCTATATAAAAGCCTAGCAAAACTTGACTTAAACACGTTAAGGATACTAGCTAGAGTAAACTTAGATAAGTAAACTCGGGTTGAGTCAAAAGATTCACAACGTTTGAAAATTAAAACCACTTTATTCAAACTTTATTCTAATAAGGAAAGAAAATAACTATACAAAGGTAAAAACTAATGGGCCAAAATAGATCAAAAATTTTGAAAAATGTCGAAAAATTGATTTTCCGGTTAAAATGAGGACAAATACAAGGAAAAGACCACTTAACTTCGATAGAAGTCCCCTCTACACTTAATATAAACATTGTCCTCAATGTTTAAGCATGTGGGAGTAAACTCCCCTACACTTAGGACATTGTGCACTTTGTTTAAATCTCGCTAAGGAAGAGACAACTAAAGAGATTCCTATTTTAATATTGAGAAATATAAAATAGTGAATCGAAAAGAGTTTAGGAAAAAACCGGGAAGAAGGGAGCACGGAATCACGGTTCGTCAAAAGTCATCAAGAGTGTGTCTTTGAAGCTCTAATCCCTGCACATGATAAGAAAGAAAACAAGAAACACCACGGGGCTCCCCCTACACTTATGGTAAAGATAGATAGATAATTGGGTTGCCTCCCAAAAAGTGCTTGTTTATATTAACCGAGTCACGAGCCTGACTCGTCCCCAAATTAAATGGTCCATGGGGAAGCCTCGAATGTGATACCGGGATCAAAGACCTTGTCCTCGTTTCCGGTTGACATCAACAAAGGAGAGGCGGGGGGATAAGTCTTGAATGGGAGAAAGGTCCTTTCAACATACGAAAAGTATGTGAAATCAAGATCCACGGGAGGTGGGGTGAGTAAAGTAAGCACATTGTCATCCCCCAAAGACAATGGAGGCTGAGCATTCGGCAAAGCCGTAATGTTATCAATGATAATAAAATCAATGTCACCTCCCGGGTCAAAGCACTCATCCTCCGTAAGAGTGGCTAAAGGGGAGGATGAAAGGTGCTCGGGAGGGGGAGTTGGGACAATACCTTCCTGCAGCAAATTATTAAAAATAATACCCCCCCTCCGTATCATTATCATCAATACCTGGAGGCATGGAGTGAAAGTCGATTTCTTCCAGCAATGGGTCATTATCTTCAACGGGAGGGATAGATGGAGGCAAAGACTCGGAGAGAGGAGGAGAAGTCAACTCTTCAATTTGAGCAATAAGAAGATGAACTTTCCGTAATCTATCGCGAAGAAGCACGTCTTCCACCTTATCCACAAGATCATGTTCATCGGTGAACTTCTCGTAAGCCGGAGAGAATAAATCGTCATCGCCCGCATCTCCCGGTGGAGATGGATAAATTTCAAAAGTGAAATTCTCATAGCGGAGAGAAGAATCGTCATCACTAGGATCGACCTCTTCCGTAAGAGCAATGTCGTCCTGGAGCTCCATAGCAGGTAAGTCACAAACCTCATCATCCAATACTTTGTCGAGACCAACATCACTAAGCTCATTCAACGAATCAAGATCCTTAGACGCAGTAGGAACATCGAGAGTAGGAGCAGCAACTTCAGAAGATGTGTTGAAAGTGCATACAGCATCGTCGTCATCATCATCATAATAGTATTGATGCACAAGAGGAGGGGTATAATCACTAAGATTAGATACTTGCTCTTGTTGCAGTCGCTTTTCCTCCGCCCATGCTTCTTTAAACTGAACAAAGGCTTCTTGAATTTCCAAAATAATGGCGTGCCTTTCTTCATTCAGAGTAGTGAGTTGTTGATCAATACGAATTCCCTAAGAGGATTGATGATGGAGGGTGTGATGTGGGGGCTCATAGTTATGAAAACCTGAATTATAGCATGGATGTGGCTCATAGTCAGTCATCGGTTGACAAGAATTATAACACGGATTTGGTTCATAATAATCTATCGGTGAAGAAAATTGAGGACACGGATCTGGCTCATAATAATTCATTGGTTGACAATATGAGGTATCGTGAGGTCCCCCACAGTTGTTGCAAAACGGGTAAGGAGAAAGACTGGGTGCGTCTTGTGGATAGCTATTATCATTGTCATAATTGTACCCCGGTTCTTGCCCGTGACCATACGGGTATCGAACCGGGCACGAAACATGCCAATGAGAATCGCTTCCACAATAGATGCACGGGGGAACAGGAGGTGGATTCAAAAAGGACGAATTAGTCGAGTTGCACAAAGGACAAAATCCGAATTGTGTGTTGTCGATATCGTTTCCGCACCGCTCACATGTACACCATTGACAAGAGTCGTTCCCGTATAATCGTCTCCCACACCCGACGCAATGGACATAAAAATCCATAAAGAAAGATAGAAAAGCAAGAAGAATATTTTTGGTGCAAAACTTTGAAAAAGAAATGCTTTTTATGATTTTTCAAATGTTTTTGGATTTTTTTTTGTAAATTTTAGTCACGAAAAATAACGTTCACAAGTGAACGGGTCCCAAAAGCCAACGCGTCTCTCACAAAAAACCGTAAATCCTCACGAAAAGAGCCGGCAGCGGCGCCATTTTAATACATTGATTTTGCTAGTTGAAAGTTCGTTATTCTCGGTGTCTAATCGAATTGATTTCCGGTTCAAAGTGCGACTCAGTTGTTTTTGGTTAAGAAAAAGGGAAGTTGATTATCTTGAACTAATTAAAAAGTAAATGCGAAAAGTATTTAAAAACAAACTAAAGACAAGTACAAATAATAAAAGTAAACAAGGTGAATATTAAAAACTAAAAATTAAAACGATATTAAAACGAATATTAAAACAAATAATAAAACAAAATTTAAAGCGAAACAATTAATAAAAATAAATCTAAAAGACGAAATTAACTATCGACTCGAAAATAAAGTTTACTAAATGAAAAAGGAGAGAATAAAACTAAAATGGTACTTTAAAGCTAAACGAGGCAAAACCTAAAGCGGGTACTAAATAAAAGATAAAACTTGAACTTTACGAAAAAATATTAATTTTAAAATTAGACGAAAAATTCAACTAAAAATACGTAACTTTCAGAAATAAAATCGGAACAACTTTCAGATTAAACTGAACAATTACGGAACAAAAATAATAAATAAACAAGCTAGCAGGCAGCTAGCTCAAGCTAGCAGCCTACTAGCTCATTTTTGGTGGCAAAAAAGGCTAAGCATGCAAGCATGCTGGTAAATCTTATATATTTTGGTTCGGAAGATTTGTTTTTGTTCGGAACTTTTAGAAAATCTGGATCGGAACTTTTACAATAATTTGGTTCGGAACTTTTAGCTAAAATCTGGTTCGGAACTTTTAGATAAAGTTGGTTCGGAACTTTTAGCAAAAATCTGGATCGGAACTTTTAAATAAAATCTGGTTCGGAACATTAAAAATAAAGTTGGTTCGGAACTTTAAAAATATTGATTCGGAACATTAAAAATAACTTGATTCGGAACTTTAAACATACTGGTTCGGAACTTTTTAAATACACTGATTTGGAACACTTACTGGGTAATATTAACAGTAGTATGAATGAAGAACAAGAGACGAAAACCAAGCACGAATTTAATCAAAACTAATCAAGATTAACCAAAATATTAAACTAAAACAACCACAAATGATCTACTAACAATAACCAATCAAAACAAATCAACAAAACTAACAATCATAACCAAAATGATCAAAACCCACTTAATCAAAACCACAAAAATCAAGAACATGAACAATAAAGATGAAGAACAAATCAACCAAGAAAGGTAGAATGAGATTAACAATAAAGTAAAGTTTCAATAAAACTTACTTGAATCAAAGAGTGCAATACAAGAAATTAAGGTGCAAGAAATTAAAATGCAGGGAAATGAAAATGGTGGAAGAGTGGGTTGTCAAACCACCAACCACTTGACAATGAATACATAATTATCTATATATAGGGGGATTAGGGAGGAGCTTAGGAAGCTTTCTCCCTCTTTCTTCTTTTTCTTAATTGCACACTTAAGCCCTTGTCTTCTTAATCTTTTGTTAATCTTGGACTTTAATGACTTTGTCTCGGGATTTCTTTGAACTCGTCTTGTAATTCTTCAATAAATTAGACTTAAGTTCTTCGGCTTTTAGTAAACTTCCTTCTTTTGACTTTTTCTTCGATAAATCTTCAGAATTGGTCTTGGACTTCCGTTCTTTTCGCACTCTTGAACTTTCGACTTCGTCTTTCGTCTTTTTCTTCGATAAAAGCCCGTGAAAGCCGTGTTTTCTCCACTTTTCACCTTTTCGTCCTAAATCACAACAAAAACACAAACCACGCATAATTCCGACATAAATGACATAAAATACACGTTTTGGCTCAGTTATTATTGTAATTAAGTGGTAAAAAGGATGGGTGTTTACACACCTATCAATTAAGAAAGGTAGAATGAGAATGATTAATTGAAAAAGCTTGAAATTAAGATGATTCAAGATTCAAATTACAAGATTAATAAAAAAACATGGAAATTTAGATTACACCTACTCCTAATCTATTCTACTCTTAATCTAAAAACTAACTAAAATCTAACTAACACCCTCCTAATGACACATTAGGAGGGTATTTATAGGAGGAGTACATGTGATGATGCTTTCTTCTTTCTTTTCGTCTTTTCGTCTTTTAAATTCTTCGACTTTCTCGACGTTGTCTTGGGATTTGTCGATATAAATTGAACTCGTCTTATAATTATCTTCTTCTATTAGACTTGGTTTCTTCGACTTCATTAAACTTCCGTCTTTAAATTTTTTCTTCGATAAATCTTCAGAATAGGCCTTGGACTTCCGTTCTTTTGCACTCTTGATCTTTTGACTTCGTCTTTTGTCTTTTTTCTTCGATAAAAGCCCGTGAAAGCCCATGTTTTCTTCCCTTTTCACATTTTGGTCCTAAAATACAATAAAAACATAAACCACGCATAATTCCGATATTTACGACATTAAATACACGTTTTGGCTTGATTATTATTATAATTAAGTGGTAAAAGGATAAGTGTTTTCACACTTATTAAATCCCCTACACTTGACCATTGCAATGCCCTCATGCAATGCATTAATTTCAAAGCACAATTTACATTTCTCATCATAATTAACCCACCTTGGCCTTTATTAAATACTAAACATTAAGGAAACTTAAAAAGATAGAAAATTGCAAAATATTTAAAGGAAGAATAAGTAAAGAGATCTAAGACTTACATTGGGGTTTTGGTTTTCATGAATGTTTATCACCCTCAAGTTTCACGTTCCCCATACCAAGCTTATAAACGAGATCATTGTTATTATAAGTTAGCAAACTAACACAAACTCATGTGGGCCAATTATTCAATTAGACTCCCTTATTCCTAGGTGTTTCTCTTATATTTTATTGTTGTCTTAAATGATCACGAGGATGCATTATTTGACTTATTTTGATAGTTTATTTAGTCCGAAAATAAAGTGGGACGATTTAATCAATAGTTAGCTAAAGGATAAAATCTTTTAAAACTGCTTATCGGGACCTCTTAAAGTTCATATCTTGGCATAACTCGCTTCATGATTTGAGACCTCTCTCGGACCGATATTTGGCAGCGACTTCATACTTCAAATCTTGAGAGACGTTCTTGAAATTATGGTCTTCTCTTCATAATATGAATTTCCTCACTTGAAGTTTTTGAGAGATTATTCATACTTGGACTACGACTTCTTCATTTTTCTCCAATCTTTATTTTGGATTTTGATATACAACGATCCGCCTCCTTTTAGGACTTGGATCTATTTATCCTCATACCTTGCTAGGGTCTTTTCGGATAGACTTCTCCGTGATCTTAAGGGGAGTATTTGCTTTTCGTCATGTGTCTCGATCCTTCATATAGATTTTTGATAAATGATTCTTCACATCACTTGGGATCTTTAGCAACAAAATGTAGCCCTCATGCCTTGTTAGGGCCTTTTCGGACTCGCCGATCTTCGCATCCCGCTTTAATAAGTTATGCCTTGGCTATGAACTCTAATTAATACCGAGCAACTTTTAAACGATCTTGGGCTAGAAGCTAAGTAACTTTTTAAATCGTACGACCTTATTTATTGCAATTAAATTATTAACAAGTGATGGGAGAAAAAGCTCATAATTAACTCACATAAATTCATGAAAGAATACCAAACTTATAATTGACTCTATCATCTCTCGTTCTCCACAATTTAAAATCTCAAAGAATGAGACTCGTGGATGCTTAGCCTATTAAATCAAAGTTTCGGGTTTTCAAGTCATCTATAGGATCTTGCATCTTCTTAGACTTTTTCAAGTTTAGAACTTGCATTTTAAAGTTCCCTTGATAAACGACTTTCTAGGATCAATTATAGGAACTTGCGAAAAGTTCTTGTTCTTAACCGGTGAGAGTTAAGACTTTCGCGTTTTAAAGTTCCCTATATAAAAGCCTAGCAAAACTTGACTTAAACATGTTAAGGATACTAGCTAGAGTATACTTAGATAAGTAAACTCGAGTTGAGTCAAAAGATTCATGACGTTGAAAAATATCAAAGACATCTAAACTTATTAAAACCATTTTATTAAAAATTTATGCTAAGAAAGAAAATAAAGGTAATAAAAGGAAATACAACTAGGCCAAAATAGATTAAAAAATTTGAAAAATGTCGAAAAATCAATTTTCCGGTTAAAATGAGGACAAATACATGGAAAAGCCCACTTAACTTCGATAGAAGTCACCCCTACACTTAATATAAACATTGTCCTCAATGTTTAAGCATGTGGGAGTAAACTCCCCTACACTTAGGACATTGTGCACGTTGTTTAAATCTTGCTAAGGAAGAGACAACTAAAGTGATTCCTATGTTAATATTGAAAAATATAAAATAGAGAATCAAAAGAGTTTAGGATAAAACCGGGAAGACGGGTACACGGAATCACCGGTCGTCAAAAGTCATCAAAAGTGGGTCTTTGAAGCTCCAATCCCTGCACATCATAAGAAAGAAAACAACAAACTCCTATAGGGCTCCCCCTCACACTTAGGATGAAAAACAGATAAAAAAGGATAGATTAGCGGGTTGCCTCCCGAGAAGCGCTTGTTTTTGTTAACCGAGTCACGAGCCTGACTCGACCCCGAATTAAATGGTCCATGGGGAAGCCTCTAATGTAATACCGGGATCAAAAATCTTGTCCTCGTTCCCGAAGGAAAATAATAAAGGAGAGGCCGGAGGATAAGTTTTGAATGGTATAAAAGTCCTCTCAATATAAGAAAAGTAAGTGAAATCATGATCCACAGGAGGTGGGGTGGGTTAAGGAAGCAAATTGTTATCCCCCTAAGACAGCTGATGGTCACTAAGCGGCAAAGCCGTAAAGGAGTCAATCATAAAATGGTCAATGGCACCTCCCGGGTCAAAGCACTCATCCTCATGAACGTTAATCTATTCGATTTCTTCAAAAAGATCACGATCAAGTACGAAACCATCATTCATTTGTGGGGATTGTTGATAAGTTAAATCCGCACGAATGTGGTAAACGTAATTCTCATTTGAGGAGTGTTGATTCGGCAACTCCTCGAGAATTGGATGATTGGTCAAGTGAGTTGGTTCGTCATTATTATGAAAAATAAGACGCTCCAACTCATCAAGTTCAGCCTCAACATTGGAAAAATCGTCCTCACTTGTAGATGGAAGTGGAGGTAAAAGAGCTAGCTCTCGTTCGATAATTTCCTCAATCTCGGGCTCGAATTGGAAATCATTATAAAGAGAGACCCCGTCCGTAAGCTCAGCAAAAGTCGGTACATCACAAACCTCCTCAAATAAGTTGTCGAGACCAAATTCACTAATCTCACTCGATGTATCACAATCCTTAGACGCATTTGGGATATCGAGAGAAGGAATTACAATTGTACTAGGATGTTGAGCAACAAGATCATTCCAAGAAATAGTCGTCTCATCGTCATCATCATCATAATAGTATGGACGCACAAGAGGCGTAGTATAATCACTAAGATTAGATACTTGCTCGTGTTCTTGTCGCTTTTCCTTCTCCCATGTTTCTTTTAGTTGAATTAAGCCGTCATGAATTTTTAAAAGAAGGGCTTGTCTTTCGTCATTCGGATTCAAAGAAGGTTGATGATCGAGGGTGTATTGTGGGGGCTCGAAATTATGAAAACCAGAATTATAGCATGGATTTGGTTCATAATAACTCATCAGTTGACAATAAGAAGTATCGTGAGGGCCCCCACAATTGTTGCAACACGGGTATTGAGAAAAACCCGGTGCATTTTGTGGATATGGATCGTCATATATGGGAGAGGGTAAAATAGTGTCATTAGAAGGGAAGGATGAATTGAAGTATGAATTGATCGAATTGCAAGATAGACAACGGCCAAATTCGTAATTAGGGATATCCATTCCACACCTTTCGCATGAACACCATTGACAGGACTGACTACCAGAAGATGGTCTTCCACACCCTACACAATCAACAAATGAATCCATTAAACACAATAGATAAGTAAGAAGAATATTTTTGGTGCAAAACTTTCGAAAAAGAAATGCTTTTTATGATTTTTCAAATGTTTTTGGATTTTTGAAATTTTTAATTTTTATGAATTTTTGAAAATTTTTGAGCAAGAAAAATAACGTTCACGAGCGAACGGATCCCAAAATCCAACGCGTCTCTCACAAAAAACCGTTAATTTTCACGAAAAGAGCCGGCAGCGGCGCCATTTGAAAGTGAGCTTTTATGTGTCTTCGTTGTGTGTTCGTTCTCGATTCAATTCGAATTGATTAAGGTTGAAAGTGCGACTCAGTCGTCTTTGGTGAATAAAAGAAAAGTTGTCGTTGTCTAAAACTAATTAAAGATAAAAATAAAGCTTTAAAAGGAAATGACAAAATATGAAAGAAATAAACTAAAAATTAAAACGATTGACAAATAATAAAGAAACAATATTAAAAACAAATATGAAAACGAAACAATTAATAAAAATAAAACTGAAAATAAAAATAAACTTTCGACTTAAAAATAAAATTTACTTAATGAAAAAGGAGTAAATTGGACTATGTGGCTACTTTAAAACTAAACGAGGTAAAAGCTAAAGCGGGCACTAAATAAAAGATAAAACTTAAACTTTTAGAAAAAATACTAATACTAAAAATTGACGAAAAATTCAACTAAAAATATGTGACTTTCAGAATTAAAATCGGAACAACTTACAGATTAAACTAAACGATTACAGAACAATATAATTAATAAGTAAGCAGACAGGCACCCTGCTTAAGCAAGCAACCTAGCACCTGAATTTTGGCGCCAAAGTTATAAGCTACCAAGCTGGCATGCATGACAATTCTATATAACATGTATCCGGAATCCGTGATTGTTTTGGCGGGAAAGTAAAGCAAGCAGACACACTAGCATGTCAATGTATTGAATGTCTATCCGGAATCCATGTTTTAGTTTTCTTATCCGGGTAATGTTTATTTAGTCTTATCCGGGAAATGTTTAATTTTCTTATCCGGGAATTGTTAAAGTATTGTGTTATCCGGAATGTGTGTTTAATACACTATCCGGAATGTTTAAGTTACAACTCTCCGGAATCCACACTTTGCTACTAATCCGGAATATGAAGATGGTTGTTATCCGGAATAAGGAAAATATCCTTATCCGGAATCTGAAAAATGTACACTATCCGGAATCGGTGTTTTGCTTATCCGGGAAAAGAGGCTTTAAAAACCCGGATATCATAAAAAATGCAAATAAGCTAAAATCTAAAAATAAGCTAAAAATTAATAAGCACTCAACCAAAACTTAAACCAAATACATTTTAAGAAAAACTAAATAAGCCAAAATTAAAAAACTTTTAAAAACACTGAATAATAAATATATTTAAAATCAACTTTTTATAAAATTAATCTAATAAGCACTTAATTAAAAATAGGAAAAATAACACAATAAGCTAGAAAAACAATAATCCAAAACATCAAACACTTAAAAATCAACAAGCACAACAATAAAGCAAATAAGCATAAAGATTAAATCAAACTACATGATTATCAAAATTAGACAAAATAAAGAAGATTAAGAAAGGTAGAATGAGAATGATTAATTGAAAAAGCTTGAAATTAAGATGATTCAAGATTCAAATTACAAGATTAATGAAAAAGCATGGAAATTTAGATTACACCTACTCCTAATCTATTCTACTCCTAATATAAAAACTAACTAAAATCTAACTAACACCCTCCTAATGACACACTAGGAGGGTATTTATAGGAGGAGTACATGTGATGATGCTTTCTTCTTTCTTTTCGTCTTTTAAATTCTTCGGCTTTCTCGACGTTGTCTTGGGATTTGTCGATATAAATTGAACTCGTCTAATAATTTTCTTCTTCTATTAGACTTGGTTCTTCGACTTTATTAAACTTTCGTCTTTAGACTTTTTCTTCGATAAATCTTCAGAATATGCCTTGGACTTCCGTTCTTTTTGCACTCTTGATCTTTTGACTTCGTCTTTTGTCTTTTTTCTTTGATAAAAGCCCGTGAAAGCCCATATTTTCTTCCCTTTTTACATTTTGGTCCTAAAACACAATAAAAACACAAACCATGCATAATTTTGACATTTACGATATTAAATACACGTTTTGGCTTGGTTATTATTATAATTAAGTGGTAAAAGGATAAGTGTTTTCATACTTATTATAACCTCATTAACACAAATATTAAAAGGCCCTACAAAGACAACTTTAAGCAGTGCAACATTTAATGCTCTCACATATTCTATCTTAGATCCTAAGATTTGGGTCTTCACTTCGCAAAGATATAAGGGTATCTTCATTAGCGTCTAAGGGCCCTTCCACATATGGAGATTTTTCACTTGGCTATGGTAGAACGGTATCTACTTTTTCTTTAATGTTCAGCTCTTTCCTTGTAACTGCCTCAAAACGGACCTCTATAACCAATCACACTCGTCGCCTATTTCCATTCTCTGACACAAAGCTAGATGTCGAGTTCTAATCTTAGATATAACCAATCTACAGTCATTACACACACTTACATCACTTTAAAGTCAAGTGAGAACTTAGACAAACAACACTCATACTCACATCACTTTAAAGATAAGTGAGAACTTAGACACCCATACTCACATCACTTTAAAGCCAAATGAGAACGTATACACAAGACACTTCTAAGTATGCACATATAGCTTCGATCTACACAAGAATCAAACAAATAAATGTGATGAACATGACTTGATCTATAGAAGAGGGATGTTCATTGATTATTCATCTTTTAACACATCACAAGTGTGTGAGTGATCTTCTCTTTGGACATATGAAAAAGTGGATCAAAGAGATAATCATAAGTAAACATACTTAGCAATTACATGATCATTTATTAATGATTAGAAAAGAGATTTAGAGGCAGAATGGAGAAAACTAAAAAGGTTAAGGGCAATAAAAAATGATCCACTATTTATAGAGACAAAAGGCCAACGGCTAGTCTGGTCACGGTTCTTTAATGTTCATACGGTTCAATATATATATATATATATATATATATATATATAGTGTAACTTTATTTACATATATATATATATATATATATATATATATATATATATATATATATATATATATTATATATAGGTATAATTATGATTTGAAACCACACTTTTTAATCCAGTCATATCCCAGTCACATCTTTAAACCAATAGGATTGGGGATTTACCTAAAAAATCTCATCACTTGCCTAATTTTCCTCATTTTTGGGCGGAACGCGTTTTTTTTAAAACGCATGTTTTTTAAATCGCGTTTTGAAACTGTGGGTATAAATAATGGTATACACTTTTATTTTTTCATTTTTTCCCCACAGCCACTAGGTTGAAAACACACACACCCCATTCTGCCCTAAACAACCGGATGTGAACCCTAATCCAACACACACAATAAAATCAATCGATCTTTGATCTTTGTTGTTTGATCTAGTTTCAATCCTAATACGTGTAAACCCTAATCCATTTTCCCTAAACAACAAAATGTGAACCCTAATCCAAAAAACATAAAAATCAATTGATCTTTGATCTTTGTTTTTGATTCAGATTTAATTGTATAATACGATAAACTATATAAGGTTACATACATGGAAGATGATCAGCAGGTTGTCCTTATCAAGGGGCAGGAGATAAGACCAGGTTCTTTCTTTTAGGGTTTAAAGAACAGTCATGGAAGTTTTTAGGAAGAAGAAAGCTTCAAAGGTAAAAATATAATGTTAATATCAAATCATTGAGTCATAACCACTTTGAATCCATAATTTCATCCAATCATAAAAATTTATTAGCAAATCATTGAATCAAATCCTTCTTTTGATTAACTGCAGATTCGTTTTTAATGATGATTTTAGGTCTGTATATGGATTTGTATAATTGCAGATTCGTATAATTCATGATGGGGTTAATGTGATATCGACCTGTTTTGAAGGTATGATTCGTTCTTTAATGATGGTTTTAGGTCTGTATATGGATTCGTATAATTGCAGATTCGTATAATTAAACTGAAGAGCAATAAAGATGTTTGAAAGACAAATCTAGACAAGTTAATCGATACATAACCTGCTACAACGTTCACATTAAATTATTAGACTAAACATAAAAGTATGGTTAAATTATCTTTCTCTTGTATCTGAACGAAGTAGCTTCAATTTATAAGACTAAACATAAAAGTATGGTTAATAAAAATTCAGGTTTGCAAGGTGGAACTATTGATTTTGCTACCTATTCGGGCTATTGGAAACTCAAGAGAACCTGGCTCGACGATTTGGTATAGATGGACAACTGGAGGATCGTCAAATGATTGGCTGGATACTTGAATATGTTGATCATGAGAATGATGTTCTCTTGGTTGGAGATGAACCTTGGGAGTAAGTTCACAGTTCTCTTATTTGATTTTTTCTAGACTGTGGTAAGATGGGCAGGTCGAGTGGGTTGATTTCAGGTCAATACGGTTTAAAAGGTTGACATTAGGTAATACTGAGATCCAAACAGCGCATAAAGCACGCACTACCTTCTTGTATATTTTTTCCACACTTACATAAGCTGAATACCAAAAATGCACCCTTTTTCAGGTTTGAATCATCTTGATTATGCACTGACCAAACCATATGGAGCTAAGGCAAGCATAAACGTATGGACACTGACTGTTACAGATCTACACAAATTCAGTTTGTTTCAATTATGGGGTATCTCTTATAAGTTTCCCTTTTATTGTTTGATTACTGTCAATTATAAAATATTTCATTTACTTAGCCATGTTACAGTTAATAGTTGTTTTTAGGGTATGATATGGACAGGTCCGGCAGGCTGGGTATCTCATAAAAATAGGCTATTAAAAAATGGGTTATAGGTCTAGGTGACCTGAAATACTATTTGATAAAACTCAACTTTTGTAATGGTTCAGGTCTACGTGAAATGAAATACGCTTTATGTGACTTTGGAACTGCTTGAGCCGATACCTATTATTGACTGTTTGACTGACTCTGAAATACTCTTTGGCTGTTATTGGATGAGTGTATTTTGGTTTTTTGTGACCTTTGGATGCTGAGTGATTTTGTTTACTAGCTGTAGCTTAAGTGTTTCAAAATGGATTTATTTGAACTGGGGTGACGAGGGGTTGATAACCCTCTTTTCAAAAGTTTGGCGGCTTCTTAAACCCGTAAGTGTTATGCAATGACCCTTTAACTCATCTTTATATACCCTCTTTTTAAATGTAAAATGTAACATCAAGCGGAAAACAACTACATAATGTTACATATGAAAATTATTTTACAACAGACTCATGTAAAGTGTTGTTTCATCTTCTCAATAGATTGTACGCTGGTAAATCTTTCACAGATGTAACATCTTCAATTGCAAGTTCGTGTTCAAGTTGCACTCTTGTGGACTTCATAACCTGCTACATAAAGAGTACATAATTCAAATGGAATTTTTTGTTTAAAACTTTGTATGACCACATTAAATTGGGCTGAATATATAATAGTAGAAATTAATATGTTAACTAACATCACTAGAACTTTGTGAATCTAACTTTTTCAACAACGCGGTTTTAGAGGATGTACGGATTTTTCCACACTTTGAGCTAGGAAGGCCTTTATTAATTAATTGTCTCAAAATCACAGTGAACTAACAATATCCGTATCTTACACATTTTTGTGTATATGATGCTATGATTTTATGTCTTACTGACTAACATTTTATGTCTTACAAGAGAGAATTGTTGATCCGCTGCTGGAATCTGAGAAGGAAGCAGAAGCCACTAAGCAAGCTCTTTAACATAAGATTGCTCAAGCGGCTTCAACTGATGTCGACTTCCAGTCTAAAAGCTTACCTTGTGGACTCTAAGGTGAGTACAACTGGATTAACACTTCTTTCATGGCATGTGCTTCTGTTCATACTTGATGGTACCTGCTTGGTTAATTGTTAGTTCTCGTAAACAATCCCTTCAACACTTTAAGAAACCATGGGCTCATGAATGCGAACCTCATTCAACTCTCTTAGATGTCGTCAACGTAGGACAATTGTGATAATGTTAATGTATTTTTACTTATTCTTGATAAAATTTTGACCTTTGTTGCTAAACTCTACATTTAATTTACCGTTAATCATCAGGCCAACAAACCAACTGTATTGATTAGAACATCTCGAGTAGGACATACGTTTACCAAAGAAGTAGTTGACGCCATGTCAGCCTGCAATGAGGTTCAGTCTCTTCTTTTTTATACATAGAGGGGCACTCACATTTTTTGAATACAGGTGGCTAAATAGGTGGGTATGGCAGGTTGGGTAACCTATTGAAAACTCAAAATGGGCGTTGATTAAGTTACTAATGTTCTACATATGATATCGACAGTTTAATTATTTCAATAATAATAAAAAATTCTAATAAAATGGTTTATAAGTTTAATTGAGTTGAAACTACACCTCAGGCAGACTTTTGACATGTTTGACCTATACCCTTTTGGTTGTTTGTTTAAATTTTACCTGCTGGAGATAAAACATAAACTGAATTGAACCTGATATAAGTCAAGGGGTCAACCGTGCCACATTTAACCTCTCTTATACAACAGGGGTACACAAACTAATGTCCGATTTTTTTATGTAGAGACCACTTAGTATGGATCTTTCCAATCCAACTTCACAAGCCAGTTCCAATCCACATCTAACCTCTCTTATACAACAGGGGTGCACTACTGAGCAAGCTTATACTTGGACTGAGGTAACTAAAAGAATATATCAACAGTAAGGTGAGAGCATCTTTTAAGTTGATATAGCCTTATATATATAGTGGACTAAAAGAGTAAATTTGTTTGTTATATGAAAATAGCAAATTCATTAATGCAAATCTCTTTTGCTTCTCCAAGTATATCAAGGTGAGAGCCTTTCTGACCTTAACTTGTGTTGAGCAGGGTTAAAAGCTCAAATTTTTACCTGGTGTTGGAGTCGACAACAACCAATATTACCATGTTCTCTACACTTGGAAATGATGTAATCTCAAAGTATATCAAGGAATGGTTCCGTATTCGTTGGCTTGGCCCATCGCACCCAACCATGGATGCGCACTTGCTCACCTCTACACACAAAGTGAACCGGTTTAAAAAGCACCTTAAATATGTTTAACCATGACGGCAGGTGATGGTGTCCCACCAAAGTACATTAGCAGGAACAATCCATAATAAGTAAAAAACTGTAATTTTTCACTCTAGGTTCATTTGACAAAACTTTAAAATATTGGGACTTAATAACCTCTGAACTTATTGGATCTCGGCTTGAGGTATAATGTTCTTTACCATTTTACAGGAAACAATCGTATTTTCTTTATTCAAATTAGATTAATGACATGGCTTTTCATGATTATTTTAATGTCCCATATTGCATGCAGGTCTGCCAGTACATAGATAGTATATATGCCAGTAATTGAGGATGGTAAAGGTCAGTTTAGTATAAGTTTTCTTTCATTTATTACATTTGTAGAACATCAACAACAATCATCATGTGATATTTATAGATATAACCATTTGTTGACTCATTATGAACTTTAACTTGTGAACATTTTGTGACTTTGATCAGCTGATACAAAGACCTACGTTGTTTGTGGCGAACGCGATGCGACTTTCGATTCAGGGCACTTATGACTACATCATGGTTGGTGGCGACACTACTGGATGTCCGTTATCTGCCACATTATCCAAAAACTATTGTGTTTTTCTTCTTGAAAGAGGTGGTCTTCGTTCCACATCACATTCATTATGAAACTATCAACTACTTTGCTTTATCATTACATTCATCTATTGCTTTTACTTTCACAAAACATATCTGCTACTTCAATATTTTCAATATAGATTGTGTCAAAACATGCTTATCCTCTTTTCTTGAAAGACCTAGCTAGTTTGTATGACTATGTATTATCATATATGTTTAATTTGAACTCCTTAGAGAGTGTTTGGGATTTCTTCTTTGCTCAGAATAAGCATGTGCAAATGTGCTTATTCTAGAGTAAAACAATAACTTAAAATAGGGTTTATCGAAACACTCGAATTTGCTTATTTGCTCAAAAAGACAGATACACACTTAAATAAGCAATCCCAAACACCCTTCTTATTATAATGGTATTTATTTAGTTTTTTGAAAGGATAATTTGCCTTAAAAGTAAGCAGATAAACACCTAATTAATCAAATCCTAAACACCATCTTAATAAATAAGTGATGGTGTGAAGCCTTATTTATCTATTTACCTTTTAGCATATGACAATTAACACATATAAGTGCATAAGATTATGTAGGGTCCTCTCCTACAAGCAACACAGCAAGTCGAGCCATCCAACCCCCATCAGGCACATGTATCTGATGGTCAACAACCGGTTAACTAGGTAGAAAAACCTCTAAACCTCATTTCCCGCGTACTGAAATTAATCCTTATCAAAGTTATTTCTAGGAGATCTAGCAGCCTCTGATGGGGTTCGTCTACGTAGACCACTAGATTTTAAAAGCTCAAAATCACTACTTTTCCCTTATTCCATGTTGATTCAGATGTGATTCGTCTACCAAAAATTATAGCCGTGAATCTGCACCATGTTTGGATAAGCAGCTGCGGCCTTTCCTGTTGGGTCTGTATCATATCTCTAAAAATAATTGGAATATCATAATACTAACACTGATAATAAAGATAAATCACAAGAAATGCTGGAAGAATATGAACTGGCTACGATTTCAGGTTTTTAGATATGGTTTGGGCGGCACTTGAAACGCATTTATGTGAAAAAGGCTTCATTTGAGGTCTATTTTGATCCCCTATTGTGTCAAGATAAAACTTGATATATTAACAAACGTGTCATTAAAATGTAAGCATATATATAATTTCATCTCTGAGTTTTTGTCTTTTATTTGTGATTATCAGTTGTTGCATACAAGAGTTTACTTTTTATCAGCCAAGTTTGATTGATTTTTAACATACTTAATTTTGCCGTAATCACTTATAGTTCTATAATTGCAATACTGATAAATAACGTGATAACTAATACTCCAATAATTAATGGATACACAGGTGCTGGAGTCAATCCATGTAGTATTAAATAGAAGTAGTAAAGTTACTGATTACAAGAGATAGCGAGGATCATGTTTTACATGATCTCTATGACGTTTATCACAGAACGAGATAATCTATCCGAATTCTTTTTACTGATATATTCCATTAAATGCAGCGACATGAAATTTCAGTAATGAAAGTTGGATTGGAGAAGGTGAATTTGGTAATGTTAACAAGGGACAATCTTCTGAAATCTGGCAACAGTGCATAGGTGCCATCAAACGCCTTAATCGAAAGTTGGCCAAGGAAAGGAAGAGTTTTGTAATGAGCTTGAACTGATTTTCAAGTTCCACCTCAACGAGATGATTATTGTTAACGAGTATGGCAGTAATGGTAGCCTAACCAATAATACATATGCATCCTTGCAATTCTCTTCACAAACACAAGATAACTCAAAAGAGCGAAGAACAGTACCAGCAGATGTCCTACAGCGTGAGTGTTTTTTTTCCAAACGCTATGCTTTTTTTCTATTGGCTAACTATCATGCTTCGGTATCAATTGGTCTTCACGAGAGCCCAACTTCAATAATGGTACAGTGTTCAAATGACCTGACAAAAAGCACAACCATGTTAGATAAATTCATATTTGGGTGGTCTTCATATATCCAAGTTCAAACTATCTGGGATTTGGCGAAAGTGGTGGTTTAATCTGGTGGTTTAAGGTATGCTAGAAGCAATGAGTTGTCTTTGTTGAGAAGTGCGGATTCATGTGCTGCACCCTTGAGCAAGCATGTGGCTCATAGATTCAGAGCGAAAGTACCATGGGTTGATTTAAAGTTGGGATTAGGGTTGATAGAGAACTGTCGGGCATCGGGTTTTTTCGTTTCGAGAGAAGAAGCTAAAGCTCAGTCTGAAGCTTCAGGAGGTTAACTTCCAGCCTTTTCTGCTAAATTCTACCTTTCTGCTAAGGTGCCAAGTAATAACGGGTATGTGGGACCGGGATTACTTATGTTTTCCACTTTTACGTTTATGTGCTTCCCTCGGTTCCCATAAACATGTTGTCATTTTCTTTTAGCTTAAGCTGTATCTAAAAAATATTTGGCATAATAAACTTCCTCTAAATGATTATTAATTTTTCATGTTTGAGATGATCAACAAAGAACTACCTAAGGGCATCCTTTGCTGTTCCTTTTAATTATAAATCTGATTTACCTTGATAAAAGGGTTTATCCAGTATGTCTTATGACCAGGTTTCTTTTGTGTAATAAAAAGTGTTATTGCTGTAACAGAACCTGATCGGTATGGACTATGCTAAAAAGACCGATTTACACATGGGAACCTCTTGTGACCCGTTACCTGATCTTCTTATATTGAAATAGCATTGGGAATCAAACTGACTTGGTGCTCAGTTAATAGTTGGAAAGTTATATCTTCTTTTCCAGGCAGAAGTATCTATGATCATTGACAAAGATCTAACTGCGTCTTTTTCCACTTCAGGCAAAAAGGAATCTCAGTGACCTTGAAATGCCATGACATGTGCTTTTGACGTTAATTATTTAGGTATTGAGTTATATTTTCTTTACTTGAATGTTTTATTCTGAGTTTTATTTTTCAGGTTATGGCAGGAAACTCCTAAGTATCCTATGCATCTAATATCAGTTTGCATCTAATATGAGTATATCATTATTGAAATGGTTTAATCTAATCTCTAATCTAATGGTCTAATCATCTGGTATATTTTTCAACTTAGTTTTTCTTATTCATGCAGATCATAGTTGAACAAATGCACCATTTTTCAATTTTCATAATCTATTTCATACCGTATTACTCATTTGTAGCTTAGTTTTAAAACTAATCATATACACATATTTTTGTTTTGATCGATCACAAAAAGAAAAATATGTATTGGCAATTTGGTACATACTTGATAGGAGATTCATGAGTCTATAATGAGAGTTCTCTTGACTCTGTTGCTCTACTCATGCTATATGAGCTCTGAGGACTACAAATGATACAAATCAGGTAGATAGTTAACCCTTACATTAATTCAGGCCTGAAATATATTAATTCAGATAGGCTAAAGCAGGTTATTCGCTAATGCATGGCTCGAGTGCTATGCTATTTTCTCTCAGCTTGATTGTTATTTCTTACCAGATTCGGTTAATTGTTCACATTCATAGTTCATGGATTCAACAAAAAGAGATATGCAGGTGTGGGAGTATGTGCCTCTTGGTCCTTTTCTTGTCAAAAGTTTCAGTCAACCCTGAGGCTGTTCTTAAAGGTATAATTTATAGTTACCAATTCTGCTTATTATATTACCAAAAAATCACCAAGTCGAGTTATTGGCTGCATTCACTGGAACAACTTTGATATGTTACTCCAAGGTGGCTATTGCCGAAGTACCTGTAAATATTGACATTAAAGAATCAGAATAGGTAATCATCTAATCATTAGTTATACACAATTATATCTGAATGTTTCCTTAAATTTTCTATTATTTACTTGGTACCTGTTTGTGACGCAAGATACAAGAAAAACTAGATTTTCCAAACTTGCAGCAAGTTGAAAACGTTTGTCAAGTCTGTCTTTTGGATCTTGAGTATGGCTTGCCAGTTCAAGTTCGTGACACGACGCTCGCCAGCCAACTCGAATGATGCCATTCAAAAGAGTGACGTGAACAGGGAATACTTCGCAAGGAGCATGATCGTAGGGTATGTAACTTTACAATTTATACTAACAGTTACTAAAATGCATTGTTATGTAATTTTTCGCAAAATAATGTGATATACCATTATGTTATATCACATAAATTGTGACAACACTTATATTGTTTGGCCTAAAATCTTAATTTACAAATTTACTAATGGGCCAAATTTGTCATTAAATTTTTTGTATCTTAACCACTGTACATACGTGTAACGTGTGCAGACTAGAAGAAAAAAAACTCTTTGTGGATTCCACAAGAAATGTACAAAGTATTCCGTTACAAGGCAGCGAGTTCAAGATAACTGAGTGCCCATTAAGTATTTCAAGAATAGGGTAACACCTGCAGGGTATCACTTCAAGTTGTGGCAACAAGGAGTCTGTCCAATACAATAGCTTTCTTAGGATCTGTTAAGAATTCGTCCATAGACTACATCTTCCTTCACACTGAAGGTGGAAGTATTTGAGGTAAATACCCAAACCATTTGCATCTCTCATGTTCTCCAATATACATGGGTGATTTTGATTGTTTATCTACTTAGGAAAAGGTCATAAGTGCCTATATTTATAAAAAGTCTCTGTGTCAATATTGGATTTTGAAAGATGGTGTGCATGGGATTCCAAGGAAACTATACGCCATTGGATTTGTGTGTATATATTGCTATTATTAAAGTTTATGTGATATCCATTTTTAATTTGTTTGTAGACTTTTTCTAACGGCTAAAATCAAGGCACCCACTATGGAGCTGGACAAGCACGAGACGCTCTCAAGCCTTTCAAAGACGCGCTCTTTACTCATCGAACAAAGATTTTAGCAATAAGATAAGCTTAGAAGATAATATCTCAGATGTCAGACGCAAGCTTTTAGGTGACTCATTTCCACTGTATGTTGGAGGTTATTTTTTTCCTAGGTTTCTTACCATCTCAATCAGTTACGTCTTTACTTAACGGTCTTCTGATCGCTTATGACTTCTCAGTGACACATTTTATTTTCTTTGGCAACGTACGTAGGTTTATGATTAAGATGGAAGCGTCGATGAATTTGGCAAAAGAGTATCAAATCAAGAACTTTTTGGTGGGTATATGTGAGCGGATAAGGCAAGATTCTTAAGTTTATATTGAATATGGTATCGAGTAGATAACAACATACTTAATTTAGACATAACAGATAAGCTTCTCACTCTATGATGATCTATTAGACAAGGTTAGGTTTATATGTATTAGTACTATAGGGATGGTTCAAACATTGGTGTGACCACATATGTAGAACGTGACAATCATTTAATGTATTTGTTGTTTTGGACAAAAGATATAAATACCTAACATATATTCAAAAAAGAGTAAAATGTGTATATGGTCACTATGGTATATTAATTTTGCATATATCCTACCTGGTGTTTTAAAAGTGCAGGCGCCATACTTGTGACAATAGTTTGAGTTCATTTTGATACCTTGACTAACGGAGCATATGTTTTGACCGTCACCATGGTTTAACAAAAGGATAAAATTGTCTTTTCTTTTGTTTTTTTAGTGATCGAAAAAGAACGTGGTTGCTAACTGAAGTTTTCTCCTCATGCGTATGTTTATTAGAACTTTGATTGATTATGCATATCAGAACAACTAACCCAATTTTGGAAATTAGAAGAAAAAATCACTACACATGATAGTATTTAACTGATGAAAGAGCAGTCTGCTTTGTCACTGAAGTGTTCTTATTTTTTATGATTAGAGACTAGATAATTCTTTTAGCATTCTTGAATGCCTGATGGTTCACCTAAAATTGTAGTATGTAGTTTCACTTTGGATGTGGCTGTTTCTTGTAGAAGAATTTATTAATTCATTGGACTGTATACAAGTAATCTTAAAGCATCGTGAATCTTAATGGAAAAAAAGAAGACAAATTTGTCCTTTTTTTAAACCATGGTAACGGTCAAAACGTATGCTCCGTTAAGTAAAGGTATCAAAATAGACTCAAACTATCCTCAAAGGTATGGCGCTTGCAGTTTCAAAAGACCAAGTAGGATATATGCAATAACGAAATACCACAGTGATCATATTTGCATTTTACTCATTCAGAAAATGATAAATCTTGCTAATGTATTGTATAAGCAACCAAGCTCGCATATCTCGCTAATATGATCGGTTTAACCGGTCATCTTTAAAGGATTTTACTAAATTTCTCTTTTTTCGTCCTCAACTGATTTTGTTACTAACTTTGAAAATTCGCATCATTAAAATTTTTTATAGTAAAATAAATTATTTTAGTTTAAAGAAAATAATTTCGAAAAAGATTTAAAAGATATTTGAAGTTAAAAATTATTTTTGAAAAAATTGATTAAAAAATGGAAATTTTAAAATTTTAAAAGTTGTTTGATATTTTAAATTTTTTAAATTTTAGATTTTTTTAATTTTTCCAAAATTAAATTTTTCCGAAATCATTTTCTTTTTTTGAAATTTATTTTTTCGAAAATAAATAAAAAAGTTTAAAATTTTTGAATTTCTTTTCGTTTTTTAATTTAAAATATTTTTTTACGAATATTTTATTTTCCAAAAAAAACCTTTTGGAATTTATTCAATATTCTGAATTGATTCTATATTATAAACTGAAAATTAAATGAAAAGTGGAAGAACATATGGGTATTTTAGTAAATTCATTCGAGAAGTTAACGAGATTGAACATATTTTGAATGTATATTAGCGAACTTGGTTGTTTACATTTTGTTACAGTTTATTGAACTGTTCTCATTGATGATAAATATGATTCATGCTGTTGGAGGGTGTATTTATGTGCATCTGTGGAGGGCATAGATATGTAAATGTCGAATCGAAAATGAATATGTTTGAGCACCAAATATTTAACTCCTTTTTTTGAGTAATGGATGGGGTGTTTTGGGTTCTTCATATTTTATACGCACTTATCCTTCATACTATATGTTTGAACTCTTTTACTTTTGTTATATAAAGTTTGTACGTTTGACTTTTGTGGTTAAATGAGCTCGGTTTGGACTCTTAAAGAAAATCCAAATGCATTTGAGAAACCGTTTATACCTATCATACTTCTATTATTGATGCAATAAAATGCCCAAGAACATCAATGTACTGAGTACTACTAAAAACTGATATTTTACATTTTTAATTAATATACTACACCTGAAACCATTTCAGCACAAAATGTAATACAGTACTTGAAACCGATCTTCTAATCACGAATACAAAATCACACAATTTACGGAGTACTTGAAAACCTTTAACTGGATCGGATCAGTTTTAACCGATTTTTAACCGAATCGGTTCAATTTTAACCGGATTTTACCGTTTTTTAAACTAGTCCCTGCCATTTTATGGATCAGTTTGAAAAACCGGTTTTACAATAATTTTCTATAAAAACAAATCGATATTTACTTAACCAAAGATTCACTTGGGACAAAACACGTCCATTGGGTAGGCCAAAGCCTAAAAAAATCAAAAAATAGTTTCCTTTAAATTTTATTTTAACAAAAACCTGTCACACTGTAAACAGATATAACCAATACACAAATATACTTTTAAAAAATATTTATAAAATTGTCAAGTAGAAATCAATTCATTCGTACAAAGAATCAATTTTGATTCTCGTCTAAGCAGTTGAAGAAAGAATCATCTTTGCTCCTTCACAAGCGGTTCTTAATTTCTTTGACCATCAATCTCCTTTTAGCTTTTGTTAAAAAATCTCCTATTTAGTCACAAACTAATGTACAAACAATTGTTTACGGAAGGTGACAATGTAATAGGTTAAATATTTATCTCAAGTCCCAACATTGAGAACATTGAATTTGTATCGACAAGCATTGATACATGAAAAATTCTTTTCCGGAGTAACATAGGTTCTTGGTTAATAACTTATTTCTTATTCATCATAACCTTTGTCGTAATTTTTAAATATAGACATATTAATGAGTCAACTAGAAACTATTGTCGTGTACTGTTAAAAGCATGTCAAACGGGTGAAACTATAATATTAGATAAACGGGGAGAGTGTCAAACGTGTTACTAAAGTGTAATTATACTACATATTATCTCCTAATTTTTTTAATTTAAATAAATTTTATCTCAATAAGAAACAAATATTTTTCAATCTAAACTCATTTCTTATCTATAATCATAAAATTAACCTGGACAAATTGCATTACTTAAAATGATTATAAAAATTAGTGACCGGACAAATGCTTATATTGCATAAGCATTTAAGGGAAAAAGAATACACAAACCAATATTTGTACAATCAAAGATTTACATGGGATAAACGCAACCGCTAGATAGGCCAAAGCCTAAAAATATCAATAAATGGTTTCCTTTTTGTTTTCTTTTAACAAAAATGAGTCCCACTACAAACGAATAAAAATAATACACAAACACACCTTTAAAAAGAATTTACGAAACAACCCCGCCCGTTGGGCGGGTTACGACGCTAGTATATATATATATATATATATATATATATATATATATATATATATATATATATATATATATATATATATATATATATATATATATATATATATATATATATATATATATAGGAGCGCGCTATATACAGAACCCCTTTTTGGTACAGAACCTACAGAACCATTTTAAACCAATAAGAATTTAGTATTAATAAATACTTTTGTTTAAATGAAAAAGGGTATATTGGTAAAATATATTTTCACTTTCTTTTAAATTTTTTATTAAAAAATGTTTTTTTATTACCCTAATTTTCGGAGTTAAAAAAATATAATTTTTTTTACTTTTTGGTATTTTCAACATACATGTTTTAGTTATGAGAAAAAAACATACATGTTTTTTTTTAAAAAGGTGCATGTATGTTTTTTTTGAAAAATATGCATGTTTGCAATGACCACGTAAACTTCATCATCAATGTAGCAAAAACATAATACCTGTTTCGAAACAAAAACAAAAAGTTAAATACTTAAACATATATTAGCTATGAAAAAAAATCAATGAGACATTAACGTACAAAGATTAATTATTAGTAAAAGTTTCATGTTTACACGCTGATTTATCTTCAAACTTGTCATTGACATGAGTTTAAGACCACATCAGTACAACATAGAAAGCCAAATACCACAAATTCAAATTAACCTCGTTCATAAGTTTCGTTTTAATACCATTTTCATGAGTTTCCTTTTAGTACAATTTTTACTTGACTGTTAACCAACTAGAGATAAAGGACATCTCAAATTGATATGTCACTCATAGTAATTTTTGACATGCTTTAGCTATAGCTTTCCTAAACTCCATCCAACAGCCATACAAGAATATTAGAAAAAAGTATCAAGTGAATGCAAATTTACAAAAACTACAAATAAAATAAAAACTATTTAAAAATAGTCATAACCATTTGAAAAAAGTATCACGTGCCCTTTTTTGTCTTTAAAGACAAATCACGAATCAAATTTTTAAACACTTATATGCGAATTGCAACCGTGAAAAAAGACACATATCAGATCAGATCATGTTATGAAAATAATCGAACTTCCCATTAAATACAAAATAATAATGATTTGATTACCTTATAAAAATAAAACTTCAAATCGGCCACAAGCGGCATTGAGATAATCAAATTTGTTTTTATGTTTGTAGCATATGATGTTAATTTGGTAAAAAAAATCAGATCTAATTTTAGAGGTTGTGGCAAATATGAAGATTTATACCTCAAAGGAGACACCCTTGGTTCTCATCCAACCACTTGTTCTCATTTTGCAATTTGCCAGAATAAAAAAATTGCAATAAAAAAAGATAAATAAACAATCTTAATAAATCTATAAACCTACCCCTTTCCTTTTTATATTATGACCAAACAAATATGAACATTCATGAGAAGCAACAATACCAGATTTCATAACTTCGGTGAGTGCTTTAACTCCGACGATAAAGACACCGAAAACTCACCAAAAAATCACCACCGATCCAAAACCACTAACTCTAGTCACAAATTGACTTCGAGTAAAAAATAAGACAAGAATCAAGATCTGCTTGATTACGTAATAAAAGAAGGGCTGCGTTTTGGTTTCATGTTCGTGACGGTAGGAGTGCTTGGTGGATCTATGAATTTTTTTTGGTTTATATATATTTGATTTTGTGGTGGCTAAATGGTGTTAATGGTTAATTAGGGATTGAGAGTGCGAGAGATAAATGGTGCTACATCGAAATAAATGATTAAGCCCCACAAATATAGGACAATTTTTTATAAATAATAAATTCAAAATTCCTTAAATGACCTTAAGTCACTTTTAAAACTTTACTTTACGTTCCTTTTAGTTACAGCATTTACACTAATGGCACAAGCCATCTCATCCATTAATTAATTTGATCCAATGGTTCATATTCATTAAAATTGGTTCCGTAAGTTTTGTAAAAAAAAACTAGTTCTACATATATATATATATATATATATATATATATATATATATATATATATATATATATATATATATATATATATATATATATATATATATATATATATATATATATATATATATATATATATATATATATATATATATATATATATATATATATATATATATATATATATATATCAAACCGTTGGATCCTATAAGGAACCGTGGGCGTAGACTACGCTCCTATTTTCGTCTTTTAGTGGAGAAAACTTATCTGACCAATTTAGAACTGAAAGGAATATCCAACATCACTTGGAATATCCAATATACAAACTTTCCATTTATCATTTTTAATTTAACATTTTCTTAAAAATAAAGTATATTTGAAAAAATTTATCATATTTAATCAAATGTGAGTTTTAAGGTAAATCACTTTTAGTGATCACTAAAAAATAAACATGTTAGAGATATGTTTGTGCAAGACTTAAATCATTATTACATAAATGATAGTGTTCGTTAAATAATTCGTCTTGCAATTATCTTTAATGATAAATATTTTTACACTTTGTTGTGATAAAAACTAAGAAAGATTAGTTATCACCCTTTTTTATTACGACAAACTATAAACTTATTCATGTAAAAACAAAGGTTTTTGAATTATTAATGAGTTTATTCACTACCATTTCTGCGTATTTTATCGAAGCAAAAAGGTAACAAAAGTCTTGAGGAAGAGAAGAATCGACTTTGCTAAAAGATACTCCTTGGTGCTTACTCCCCTTAGATTGGGGCACCAAGTGATCGAGCTATGGTGACGAGCTACATACAAGGGTTAGTAGAAAGAAAGAAGCACCCCATGTAAAGCAACAGTCACAAGTATTTGCTAGATATTTTGAGAGGGAGAAAGAGATGAAATCTCAAATTAAAGAGCAAATTGCTAAGTATGTCCAAAGAGAGTATTTGACAAGATAAATTCAAATGTGTTGGATTTGAGAGAGAAAAGAAACATCCAAAAAATTTGAAGATATAATGTCAAATGGTTAAAATATTGAACTTTTAGAACCACAAAAAAGTTCACATTTAACCAAAATCAACTCTCAACAATACATGTGATAAAGAAAGAAATAAAACCAACAATAGTCACACATAAAGATCATAATATAATAAATATGATAGAAGCATACATAAAAGTATTCATATATAGGAATATGAATATTAAAACATAAAAAAATAAACCTAAGCATAAAAACTGTTTTAGTATAATTAGTCCTCCAAGATTTGCATAGTTAATTTTGACCCAAAAGATTAAAACACAAGATGTGTTTTAATCGGTAGAAGAAGAGGGAATTTCTTTCAGAGACTTGCTCACGGGAACAAATACTCAAATAGGAGGTCGAGTAAGAAGAATCTCAAGATAATTCAACTTGTAAAAAATATAAGTAAGTTCAGTGTGTTGGAACCTACAACTAGCGCAATAGGTTCCATGATGCATGACAAATTCAAAAGAAGGAGGAGGTGCATCATTAGAAAGGGAAGGATGTGGCGGAGAATGAGACTTTGGAAAACAAGAGAAAAGGGTAGCATCACAAAATTTTGTGGGGTTAGGGTAAGAAGAGAGGTCATTGAGTTGTGGAGTATCAAATGGTTTAGAATGTGGTGGAGGATCTTCCTTTTCTCCAGTTATTGGACTAATAGAGTAAGACTCATTCTAATACTCAATAGGGAAGAAAACGGAAGTCTTGGAGAGTTTGGAAGAAGAAGGCTCATTGAGTTTCTTATTCTTTTTTACCCAAATAGGTTTGACCAAAATTTTTGGCTTCTTGGAAAGCTTTGAGGAGGAAGCTTGGGATTTAGAGGTTTGAGACAAAGGATTGTCTAAGTTTGGGTTAGAAGAGGAATACTTTGTGGGATGAGAAAGAAATGACCTGTTAATGCAAGTAATGCCTAAAAACATTATTAGTGTTAACTAATCTTTCTTAGTTTTGATCACAACAAACTATACAAGACATTTATAGTCAAACACAATCGTAAAACGAATTATCTAACAAACACTATCATCAAGGTAATAATCATTAAACTAACATATCATAATCATGTTTAGTGATCATAAAAGCGATTAGCCTTAAAACTCACTTTTGTCAAATGTGACAAAATATTTTTAATAAACTTTATTTTTAAGAAAATGTTTTATTAAAATGAAAATGTAAATTTGAATATGGCTTATTCCAAATGCCATAAGAATATCCTTTGAAGGTTTCAAACTACCTCAGATATTTCTACCCCACTAAAAGACAAAAAGGATCAGAGTCTACATCTGCGGTTCCTTAAGTACCTATGCGGTTCTTTATTGATAAGGAACCGCCTAGACCAATAAGGAACCGCGTACAGATAGCCGTTGGTTTTTGTTTCCTATAAATAGTAGATCAAATTTGCATTTTCAATAACCCTTTTTGGACATTTCTTTCAGCTCTCTTTCTCTTTTCTTAATCCTAATCATTTGTAAATGATCACTTAATGTGTTAAATATTTTTACTTATGTTTATCCTCTTGACCCCCTTCTTTACCTTGTCAAAATAGAAGATTACTCGCACACTTGTGTTATGATTAAAGATGAAGCCTTGATGAAGATCATCCTCTCCTAAAGATCTAGTCATGTTCATCATTTGTTTATTTGTGTCTTGTGTAGATCCAATGTATTTGTGAATACTTGGACTAGTTGTGTTCATCCAAGCTATTTGTGAATACTTGGATTAGTGTTGTGTAAATCTATTGCATATGTGTAGTGTGTTAGTTCTCACTTAACTACAAAGTGATCTGTGTGTGAGTTGTGTAAGTTCCCACTTAGCTTCAAAGTGAAGAGTCATGAAGATTGGTTCTAGCTTTGGATTAGAACTCGACATCTAGCCTTGTGTCGGAAAATGGTGAAGTAGGCGACGTATGAAGATTAGTTCTAGCTTTTGGATTAGAACTCGACATTTAGCCTTGTGTCGTAAAATGGTGTAGTAGGCAACGTTGTGTAGATTGGTCATAGCTAAGATTAGGTCTCGACATTTAGCTTAGTGTCAGAAAATAATGTAAGCGACGTTGTAAGGTTTTCTCCGCCAAGAAGGGAGTTTGTGGATATAGTGGAAATCTCGAGTAGGTGTACTCGACGAGTGGAGTAGGAACGGGGATAGAGCTTCGTTGCCGAACCACTATAAATCTTGGTGTCTTCCTATTAGGTTGTTTCTTTCCTTACTCTTTACTTACTTTCATTATCATTACACTTATTACTTGTCATTGTTAATGCATTAGAATTGAACCTAATTATTATGAAACTAGATCTCAAGTAAAAGATAGTTTTGGTACTCACCAAATTGAAAAGAATTTTAATTAGGAGATAAACCGAAGAGAAAATATTCAACCCCCCTTGTAGTTTCTACATGACCCAAGAGAAGGGTTTATAAAGAAATTGAAAAGCAAGAAGGAGATAGTGAAATTAGGGTTTCAAGATAGCTAGACAACAAGAAATGCATACAAATATTGTAGGTCCTCGTAATCCTTGGATTATCCTTGTGTTGTGGTTATCTAAAGGGATAGAAAGATAGATGAAGATGTAGAGAGAGAAACTAAAGAGAGGTTGGAGAGAATAAAGAAAGATTAGATTAAATGTGTGAAAAGTGAATGACCAACCCCTCTTAACATGCTAGGAGGGGGTTTATATAGCCCACCCTACATGTGGGCTATATGGACTATATTGGATCACGAGCCCAATATCATTGGAGTGACCGATCCTTTCTAAATACGTAAAAACGTATTTCCAACAATCTCCCCCTAAGGGAGGTCACTCCAAGTTACAATGTCCTAAATAGTCTATAGCTCGTGATCTATTCTAATAATGATGTGACCGAGACTTTCCTTGGAAAAACGTATTTCCAACAATCTCCCCCAAAGGAAGGTCACACCATTTTACAAAATCTTAAACCTAGCATACTATGCTTGAGTCTTCGATCTTGTTCTTGTGAATATGATTGATGAGATCTTTGACTTTGGTCTTGAGCATGTGTCCTTGCTTTGACCTTGTGCATTCATCACTTGTGATATTTGCCTCCTCGTGACTTCATGTTCCACATACTTATACTTTTATAAATTCTTTGAAAGCTTCAGAGTTTGATACAGCGGAAGACTTAACTTTTAGGCTTTCTTGAATTAGATGAGATATTAAGTGCATAAAGTATAAGCATGCGGGGACGACTTCTTCTTGGATTCCGCAACGCCACTGTCTTCAAATGCCGCAACATAAGTAGACACGAACGAAATGGATTTGAACATTTCATTCTAAATCGGTAGCATTTTACCTCCGGTCGGTGAAGACCGTTGGACGATATTAGATATCGTACCCGTGACGGATAGTTTCAATTAAGTAACTTCCTGACAGGATTTCGCGGGTAAACCCGTTCTCTTTATTCGACCGTCCAAAGCTGACTGCGAACATAAAGAGTGAATCATTTGGATAATAATATCCGCATGATTTGAAGCCGTCAATTCATGTTCTTGGAACAAGTGAAATTCAATTAAGAACCGCACCATCGTTGCTTTCCAGTTGTCACGAGCTTGATTCGTATAGAATCTTGCAAGTTACCTACCGAGTGCTGTTTGAGGTTAACACTAGAAGGATTTCCACTCATCACTGTGAACACTAAGGTATCACTCTGAGTGTTCTGGCAAGATCACTAAGATACTGCGTAGAGGCCTGGAACGTGTTTAAATTCAGTTAAGAATTAAACAACTGTTGCTTTCCAGTTATCACAAGTTTGATTCATAAAGAATCGCACAAGTCACCTACCATGAGCTTTTTGATATTCACTAAAGAAGGATTTCCATCTTCATTGTAAATACTTTTGTATTACTCGGATGTTCAGGCAAGATCATGAAGATTTTGCGTAGGACTCTTAAGATCTTTCTTACTTTTTCACAGTGTGTGAAGAAGCAAGGAAATATGAAAGTGTGTCCTAATGAGATATTTGATGATCTCAAATGGCTCTAGACTCGATCGTGCATTTTGGATTTTTAGTGATCGGAGGCTGGAGAGGAGTGCCACCATTTCAATACCAATTTATTCGGAGTGAATAAATCAATAGATAACGTGTTGTCTCCGTGTGATTAAAACAAATATCTTTTAAGATATATCTGAGTTAGCTGGGATGGGTTGTGCCTTGCATTACTGGGTCCATGATGTCTGTCTTCAATATCAAGAATCATTAAACAATGATCTTAATAGCATATGTATTGACCCGGTTTCTGCCTAAGTTGTAAGGAGGGCTTCTTTCTTTACACCCTTTATCTTTACAATTCTTTTTCATTCTTCAACCCCTTCAATGCTTACCAATACGTCATCACTAGCACCTTGTTGTGATTGTTCCAGTGCTAACTTAAGTACTTGGTCGGCATTCAGCTACGTTCACAATCTTTCTCCATCTTTCCTAAGGACTACTATTTGTAGCTATAGAATGTCCTTGGGAAGATTCCTCCGGTTCTAGAGAAATCATTGGACTTTAACCTATCCTACCATCCTTATGTCACCACAATCTTCACCGTCATGAATAGAGATGTTTTGGGTAAGTGTATGTCACCATGAAATCCATTTTGAAGTGCAAATCTATTTTGCTCCCCCCTTAACATATGCCACGATATCCGAAAACATTTTGCACATGTCGGGATGAGCTATCACGTTAAGTCAAACCATTTATGATTGATCATATCCCATATTAAATCACATTTTCTCCCCCATATTAAAAATATTAACCCAATCGATGTTTTCAATATCAATTGATTTAATAGCATTTTAAGAAAATTTGGGAAGAAAAATGCAAATCCAATTATCTTAATGAATTACACAAGCTCCCCCTCAAATTAATGAGGGTGTACTTGAAACGTAAATTAAATACCTTTTAAACACAAGTGTAAGGTATTTATCACGTGCAAAGATCATATATGATAATGTGGTCACCTCGTCACGTCTGAAGTTATCTCTTGACTCCATGTGTATGATTGATATCGTTGTCTTGACACCAATATGTGAACTTGGCACTCTCGGCATCAAGGATTCTGAATGCTGGACAATTGCTCCCCCTCAATTGTTGACCCGTGTTCTATTGAAAGAGCTGTAGTCATCGTTTGAGTAGTCGCATCGTCGAGTATGTAGATATCAATTGTAAGTTGCTACGGTTGGTGGAGATGATAACTTCATAAAAACAAGACTTCTCTTGTTTTAACAAATGAATGCACTGAATCATACATATATTCGTGTTAGATTGTGTTATAACGTAAACACAATCCCTTACATGGTTATAAAGTAAACCATGCCCGAGAAAATTAATTCCCGTTGTTGAGTCAAAGCTTTCCGGTGAAATGCTTGATTTGAGTATGAAAAGCGGGTTACTATCTGAAATAATAGCAAACCATTTTGAGCATGTTTTAAAACATTTGAACTTCTGCTCGAACTTTATTTACAACCCCGTGTCATTATTGAATGACATTTCTAGGTTCGTAAATATTATCGCTTCCAGAAGACATGCTCTTTTTATCAAAACATTTTTGAATACACAATTTTGAAAGATTTAGAAAAAACCTTTTGAGAAATTCTCGAAAAATTGTGTTCACAGTTTTGAAAACCAATTACTTGAGCTTAAGATGTTTAATATCTTACGAAACGAGCTCAAGTCCGAGAAGTTGTAAACTTCCCGTTGTTAAGGATAAGTTTATCATCGGCGATAAACTTTCCTTTTAACTGAAGAACGAGTCCTAAGCTGACATTTACTTAGAAATCGTTTTCATGAGCTTGAAAACTTTAACTGTTTTAACGGAAAGCTCATGACTGAGAAAGGTTAATTTCTCGTTATGAGGAAAAGTTCTCTTATTTAAAAGATACACTTTCCTTTCTGAGCTTAAAACTTCGAATGTTTTAATACAAGCTCATGACCGAGAAAGGTGAATTTCTCGTTAAGAGGATAAGTTATCATAAAAGATAATCTTTCCTTTATTTTAAGTTCGAGTTATAGTCTAACATTTAACTGTAAGTCATATACACGAGCTTAAAACCTTTGAATGGTTTTAGGATAAGCTCGTGTCCAAGAAAACTTAATTTCTTGTTAAGAGGGTAAGTTATCGTTGTGTAGATAAACTTCCCTCTCTCTGAAGTCCGGGTCATCGTCTGTCATTTAACGAGGAGCCATTATGCATGAGCTTAAAAATTTGGAATGTTTTTATATATAAGCTCATGCACGAGAAAAATTAATTTCTCGTTGTTAGGATAAGTTTACCATCGACGATAAACTTTCCTTTCTTTGATGAACGAGTTACAGTTTGTGATGTAACTGTAAGTCCTTGTGCACTGTAAGCTTAACTGCAAATCCCCTGAGACACTTGTTTCTTAGATATCAGCTTCTTCAGCAACCAAACTCTGAGAGTGTCCTTAATTGAATGGTATACAATGATTGGACCGCTTCGTTCTTTTAGAACATCCTCTTTGGTACCTGCATTCTCATTTGGAATTTGCATGCTTTGATATGGGTTAGCGATATCTATCTTAGAAGCAAGTGGGGGTTCACAGTTGTCTTTTCTTGTGCCAGAGGCGAACTGAATAGATGATTCACTTATCTTAGATGGCAAACGTTTCCTTTTATAGAAAACCTTAAGTTCATGCTTAAGTGATGTATCATCCTTTTCAATTTCCTCCCTAGCAGTCTTAGTAGAATCAGAGGCTATCCTAGTTAAAGGGCACTCGTTTCCTACAAAAGTGAAAGTTCTACCAGTGGGGCGCCACATTATACCAATGGGTTTGATTTTAGCTATCCACTGGTTTTAAGTCTAGCACGGGAGTTCACCTCATTAAGTAGTTTCTTGACACAAGAATCAGGATTGGCTTTAAAGACACATTTCCTACATGTTTTACAAGTAGCATATTTAATGTCCGAGTAAGATCTAGAATTCCTAGATGATTGATTGATGCTCCTAGGAAGTGACATGCTACGATTAGCAGTGTTGGGTAAACTAGAAGGCATCTGACTAGGTTTGAAATTTCTATCTCGTACTTATGTCTTTAGCTTAGCTTCCCTTAGACCAAATGTATGGCGAACGTCATTTGAACGAGTTTGAGACATGTTCTTTGGACTATGTCTAGGGAGACTAGAGGCAATCATGTGATTAGGTCTTGCAGAAGCTGTTTTAGTCACAATGGGCCTAGATAGTGGAGTGACAGGTCTAGAAAGATGAACCATATCAACTTGGGAGGCAAACCGCGGTCTCGAGGATTTTGGTCGCTCAGATCTAAATGCAGTCGGTTGTCTAACAGACTGAATTTGAGGCGGTTTCCCCAAGATTGATGGTTTTACAAGCTTAGTGTCCACACTAGTTCCTTTAGTTTTCCTTAATTCGTTTTTCAAAGCAGCTATAGCAAAAACCTTTTCCTGAACCTGGGCCTTTAAATTCTCATTATTTTTAAGCAATTTATCTTGGGATGCCAACTTAGATTCTAGCAAAGTGATTTGTTTCACAAAATTATCTTTTTCAGCATTAGAATCTTGAATTTTTTGATTTAATTTTCTTTCTAGAATAACGTTTGAATTTTCAAGTTTTTCAAAATACTTTTCAAATTTATGCGTTTTCTTCGAAAATTCAAATTTGGCATCCTCAAGAGCTTTAGATTGCTGAGCTAAGATCGTTTCAAGCTCTTTAATCTTGGAATCAGAATCGGTTAGAGAAGCAGTCATAAAGCATTTATCATGATGAACTATAGCATTCTGAACAATTTCTCCCCTATTTTGACGCACATCGGATGAATCTGAAGTGGTAAAACTATCACCCTTTTCCATCCCATGTTTGTCATAATTAGGTTCGGAATGCGCAACATGCGGTAGTTCATCGGCATAGACATCATATACCACATTCCTTTGTACCGTATTTATAGACTCTTTGTCAGATACGGGTATGGTGTCATCAATCCCTGACATGCTGCTTGTATCATGCTTTCCTCCCGAATCCTTGCTCTTGCAATCTTTAGGCTCCAAGTTGTCAACCGTATGACCATTCTCCTCTTGCAACTGCATCACAGATTCTTGCACTCCATTATCATACACTTGCTGAAGTCTGGATCTTTCATAAATCGAAGACGAAACCGATGTCATAAATTTCAACAATTTATCACGGAAATCTTTAACCTCGTTCTGTGTGTATTGAAAAAATGACCGGCATATCTCTGAATTGTCAGACTTGATGATATTGAATTGGAGGAAAGGCGTGAGTTGTGTCACTAGAGCTTGATATGCAGATGCTGATGCAGAGTGATTAAAGTCTTCTTTGTGAAGCTGCTCAGCTAGTTGGTTCAAGTTGAGGAATATTGAATCGATGAATATATAACAATCTTGACCGAAGAGTGTCAGAAATTCGCTTCCTCCTTGAAACCAAGAAATGGCCACTAGATGAGACTGGAGTAGTCGAAAAGAAGTTATACCACTTTCTCTAGCTGTGTTTTGCATGAGATGCAATTCTCCCTCTTGAGATGTTGAATTAAGCGATTCCATTGAAAATCAATGATATATTAAGGTAAAGATTACTTGTCGATCGATCAATGAAAGAAGGGTAAAGTGTTTGTCCTTGTTGATTAAATTCCTTGAGTATTGAAGAAAATTGATTGAATCCCCTAAATAATTGTTCTCAATAAACCAAAAAATTCCAAGACAAAAATTTTCGAAAACACGTTTTTTTTGAAAAAATGTTGGATCGTACTCAGATCGCAGTGGTGATCGTACTCCCTATGATCGTACTCAGATCGTAGTTGTGATCGCACTCCCTATGATCGCACTCAGATCGGACTCCCAGATCGTACCCAACGATCGTACCCTGATCGCACTCCCTTATCGCAACAAGTGATCGTACTAAGCAATCAGATTGAGGGATCGTACTAGGGATCGTAGTGATGGATCGTAGTGAGCTATCGAAGTCAAGATCATAACTTGGATCATACTAATGATCTCAGTTAGATCGTAACAACAGATCGTAACTATGGATCGCAAGTAGAAACCCCCAGGGTTTATGCAAACACAAAGTCAGATCGTACTATGGATTCCTACTTACCTTATTTCTCGGACAGTACAATAACACAATCAAATGAAGATTCAAAGCCAAAATATGAATCAAACAACCAAAAATTTTGTGTTTTAAACCCAAATAACAATACCAAATCACAATAACAAGTAATAAGATGAAGTAAATCAAGATTAACCCATAAAAACACAAAAAAAATTTTTGGTTCGTGTGAAAAAGGATCAAAAATGGCGAGAATCAAGAACACAAACACAAGAACTAAACAATCATCCCATGGCTCTTGATACCATTTGTAGGTCCTCGTAATCCTTGGATTATCCTTGTGTTGTGGTTATCTAAAGGGATAGAAAGATAGATGAAGATGTAGAGAGAGAAACTAAAGAGAGGTTGGAGAGAATAAAGAAAGATTAGATTAAATGTGTGAAAAGTGAATGACCAACCCCTCCTAACATGCTAGGAGGGGGTTTATATAGCCCACCCTACATGTGGGCTATATGGACTATATTGGATCACGAGCCCAATATCATTGGAGTGACCGATCCTTTCTAAATACGTAAAAACGTATTTCCAACAAATATGTAATTCAGATAACCGAAAACACATTATGGATAAAAACAATCCAAGCACATAGTTCATACAAGAAAAGAAATCTAGAGAAACAAAGTTAAGTAAAAGTTAAACTAGATAATTAAAAACAAAACCCAAAATAAATCTTCTAAGAAGAATAATTTCTTCTTATTTCCCAAGTTCTTGAGGATTTTTCCAGTTGATTTGAATGATCCTCTTGTTTCCTCCCGATGCTTATAAACATCCTCCCGGACTTGAAGATTTTGCCGATAAAGCTTCTCAAGACTTAGTTTTGAGGGATATCAAAAGAAGTTGAAGACTGAGGGCGAGACATTTAGGGGTAAACCATCAACATAATTGTATATTGATGGTGTGGATTCACTCGGGGAACTGACGTCAGCACTTACTTCACCTTCATCATTATGATGAGATGAAGATGACTCTTGCCAAACATCGTAGGCGGCTTCCCGATGAGTACTTATCCTTGTACCAATATCACTCCTAGTTTTACGTGGATGGTTCCTTTGAATAGGAAGCATCAAACATTCAACTTGGGGACCGGATGATATTCCAAGGTTAGGGAAGTCACGATCAACCCTTCTTAAAAGGCGAGTGGGGAGCATGACATAGGGATGGTTTGTGTTTGGCTTGGAGAGGACAAAACTGATCTTTCTAGCGTTAAAGTACGTGAGATTGTATGAGATGGAATGCGCGACATAATACATCATGTGTGCAAGACATGCGGGTACGTGAGCGCGGTTCCCACCAAGACAAAATGCGTTGTTGGAAATACGTTTTACGTATTTAAGAAGTCTTGGTCACTCCAACAATATATTTAGTACGAGCTCGTAGTTTATGTAAGTTAGTTAAAAAACTAACCGGCCTTATTCCATGACTAAGGCCATATCCATGTAAAGCCCATGGCACTTTGTCATGGGTATATAAACCCTCTCCTTTGATAGAGAGGGTGGTTGGTTCCTTCATTTTACACATACATTTTCCATACTTTCTCTCTAGTTTCTCACTCAATATTGTGTGTGTGCCAACCATCTCTCTACCCTTTCTCTCTCTAAAACATATTAAGGATTACATAAACTTACGATTGGTATCAAGAGCCATGGGATGAAAGTCTTGTTATTGTGTTGTTTTTTGGGTAATTGATATATAGATATATATATATATATCCTTGCGTCCAACTTTTTTTTTTGTGTTTTTATGCCTAAAACTTCATACGAGTCATTTACTATCCTCTAGTATTATTTTGGCTTCTATATTTTAGCATAAAATACAAAAAAAATTCTTGTTTGGATTGATTTTTGGTTAAATTCTTTAGATCAAGTACAACGTTAAATTTTTTGGCGATAAATTTGAAAAAGTTTGCATTTATGGTTTCTTGAAGGTTATAATACTTGGTTGTACAACTCGTTTCGTTGGAGGATATCAAAAATCTCGTCTTTTATAAGATTGCATTTTTGTCCCGTTATTCCGGTCTTTCAAAACCCTTGAACCCGGAATAGAGTAGCTTGCGAATACCGGAATAGCAACATTCCAGAATACCGGGATACGATTTCGTTGAGAACCAAAATATAAGTGTTTCAGAATACCGGAATAGCAAAATTTCAAAATATTGGGATACGACTTTTGGAAAACCGGAATACATAAAATTGAAAGACCGGGATAACGAGATCTTCAAAAGACCGGGATAAAGGTTTCATTATACCGGGATATGAAGTCTCCAAAAGACCGGAATAGAGAATTTTTTAAAAGACCGGGATACGATCTTAGGGAACCGGGATAAGGACTTTTTGAGAACCATGAAAATTTAGAAGAATAACCAACAATCTACATCAACAAACAAGGACTTAAGAATTTTTACGGTTTTTCGTTGGTTTGTAAAATTTCGCGAATTTAATTTCTCGGTTTTTCCACGAATATAGTATCCCGTGTTGTTCTTTCTTCACAAACACATTACTTACTTTCATTGTTTGATCAACAAGGTAATCCTTAATTATCTCCATGGATTTCACAACTCTTTCGGATAAATCTATCTTGTCGGGTACGGATACCCGCCCACCAATGTTGGTAAAAGAGATGTATGAAGCATTACATAGAGAATGGAGCTATACATGATGAATCGAGAACACGAGCGTATGATTCTGGAGTCGGTGAAAACTGAAGCATTAGATTATGGTACGATCACGGAGGGTACTGTGACTCGTGAACGAAAATACAGCGAGTTGACTACAAAGGATAAGATACAAGCTGATTGTGACGTCAAGGCTACTAACATCATTCTCCAAGGTCTTCCACCAGATGCTTACAAACTCGTGAGTCATCATCGTGTAACAAAAGAGTTATGGGAAAGAATTCACATCTTGATGCAAGGCACCTCGTTAACCCAACAAGAACAAGAGTGTAAGCTATATGATTTTTTTGATAAGTTTGCCTATATTCCAGGAGAGTCTCTTCATGATTACTACTTGACACATTATTTTTGAATGAACTTAATATTTTATATGTGAAGATACCTCAGTTTCAGCTTAACACCAAATATCTGAACACTCTCCCTCACGAATGGAGCAAGTTTGTAACGGATGTTAAGTTGATAAAGGATTTACATACAACCAACATGTATCAACTTCAAGCTTATCTACAACAGCACGAATGCCACGTGCAAGAGGTTCCGTTGTCTAAACCACAAGTTCATGATCCACTTTCTCCGATTGCTTCCAACCAAATAACTCCTTATCAAAGCTCGACATATCCTTATCAACAACATTCACATCAGTAGCAACCACAACACTTATATCAACATCAACCACAACAATCTTATCAACAACAAATTGTGCCACAACAGACTTATACTCAACAACTCACTCATCAAGCACCATCATCTCAATCTATCACCTATGAACCGAGGGAAATATCTCAACATTCTTATTCACATCCAGTTAGTTCTCCTCAAATGGGTTATACTCCTCAACAAGGTTATTTTTCAATGGAAATGTCACAAGCACAATCCTTCTACACAAATGGACTTCTAGCTGGTCAATACTAGTGTTCAAACAAATCGACAATCCCATTGATGCTTTAAACCACCTTGTGGCATACATGTACAATCTTGTTACTTACACATGACTTCCACCTACAAACAATCAACTCTGCACATCTTTGAATCCTTAACAACAAGCAACAATTCAAGACGGTCATGTTATGGTGCAATCAATTCAGGGAAGACAAAATTCGTCGGGAATGGGTACTCGGACCTAAATCGCCACGGCAAGTGGGAGTTCTAATGGTAGTCCAAAGATTGTGACATGTTATAACTGCAGAGGAGAAGGTCACATGGAAAGGCAATGCACTCAACCAAAGAGGAGAAGGGATGCCTCATTGTTTCAAGAAAAGATGATATTAGTTGATGCTCAGGCAAAGGCTAAGATTTTGGATGCAGAGGAATCGACATTATTAGCAGACCCAGGGACAACAGAAAATAAAGAAATTCAAACAATCTCTACTTCAGATACATGATATCAAGCGGATGATCTTGACGCATATGACTCGAATTGTGATGATCTTCACTCAGCCCAAGTTTCTCTCGTTGCCAATCTCTGTTACCACGGTTTAGATTTCGTCCATGAGGTACCAACCACAACCACTATTATTCATGATAATACATCTCAAGTTGGGCATGCGTCTAATAACCCCGAACATCATACGATGGATAATAGCTCAAATATTGGGGTAGAAAATCATAGAAATATGATTGAGCATCCCATGCATTTGAGTGAACATCAACCGGATGCTATGACGGCTATGGTAGCTCCTGCTCAACATGAATTAGTGATGGTACCCAAAAATGTGATAGACCAAATGAATACGGCTGTCATAAACACCCTAAATTTAAATACCACACTAATAAGTGAGCTTGCTTCGTATAAAGAAAAGGCTAAAACTTTTGAAATGGCCCTACAGGCTGAAAAGATGACTTATCCAGAATTTGATTGATTTTGTTGTGAAAAATTGGCTCATTTACAAGAGATAGAAACTTAAGAGCAAATCTTTCTAAAGAAGTCAAGGAAAAAGAGTTAGTTGTCACTAAGTTTTAAAAACTTAAAACAGGCTTCAAAATAATCGAGTCTAAAAGGGTTGAAACGGAAATTAATGCATCCAATCAGATTAAAAATAGATAATTTTCTTTTATGACAATATTGTTTGGCTAAAATGGTACATTTGCTAACATCATCATTTAAAGAGTATGATCTTAATAGTCGACAAGATTTACCCCCAAACCCGGGTTTTGCGAAACATGCTCTACAGGAAAACCCTATAATTTATGATGCTACTAAACTTAGTAATTTTGTGGATGCTCCGTATGTTCGTGATGATGAGGAGATTATATCACTTGCAGAAGAGAGTCGGTTAAAAATGATTTCGAAACAAAATGTAAATGATTTAATTGAGTCTACAAACGTTAACTATAGACCAATTGATTATGATAAACATAATAAATTAGCTCTTGATTATAAAACTCGTTTTAAAACACAAAGAGAAATTAATCACGAACCAGCAAGTGTGTTTGAATGTTCTTCGAGCTCTGAAATTCCTAGTATTTTTCCTACACTCGTCGAAAAAGAATTAGCAAAAGTAATTCCACCGGTAAGTATGGTGTATATAAGCTTGAATGAACTAAAACAACATTTTCCGATTTCGACAATGTCATTAAGGAATGTACGAATCCAACGGCTCTTACCCAAGGAACATGGATTTTGAACACACCAAGGCTGCCTTCCGTGATGAGATTATTTCGTTTGTGAAAAATATTAAAGCGTGTTTCAATACTCTTGATCAAAATTTGGCCTTTGAAATTAAAGAAGTTCAAAGAGTTTTCTATGAAATGGATGACGCTTATGAGCATAATTTAATTGAGAAAGAAAGGATTTTATACCAAAACGACCGACTCTTGAAACAAGTGATGTCTCATGATATTTTCACCATTTGTGTGAATAGTTCTATTGATTCGAATGATTATCTTTGCATAATGTTGATAATGATACTGCTGTAGATAGTCAAAATTGTTACAAATATGACGCTGAGTTTGAAGCTTAAAGATTCTTTTAGTTAACTTTCAAAACGTTTTAATCAACTCCAACAACATTATATTTCTCTTGAAATTGAGAAAAAAAAAATCAAAAAATGAGATTTTCCAAACACAAAATAAATGTGATACTATGGAAGCTGCATCTTTCGAGAATTTTTTTCGAGTGAATAAACCACCAAAACAGGGTCAGAAATGTGACAAGGTTGTTAAAATTTTGCCGATAGAATCATAGAAATTGAGAGACTTAAAGAAGTGAACCCTGAAAATGTCAATGTGACACTAGAGGCTGCCGAGACTCAATCATTGATTGAAAACCAAATCATAAGTCGGTGGAAATCTCGGATTTACATGTGATAATTCGTGATAAAGATATGGCTTTGGCTGAGTTAAAAGAAACACTTCGAAATATGAAAGGAAAGAAAGTTGTTGATAACGTAGCCACCATTTCAACATCATCCTATAGTGCTCCAAAAATAAACCCAACCAAGCAAAATCCCATTGATGTCACACCAACAAACAAATGACCAAGGGTCAAACCATCTCGACCAATAGTCAAAACCGATACGGCAAAACCAAAACCAGCTTCTAATGTTCCCATGTTGCCTTCTACAGGAGTAAAACAGACTAACAGGGTTTGAAGATCACAGCCTAAAGGCAATACAAAGAAACATAGGATCTTTCCCTCATCTAGTAGAAAAGTGAAGAAGAATGTAGAAGCCCACCCTAGGAATGTTATTTCTGTTTTGAACAAAAAGAATCATGTAGTTAAACCTAAAGTCCCTGCGATTAGCCTATAATGAATTCTAATTTGATATGTTGGAATTGTAATGAATGTATGTTTTCTATTCTTCATGATTCTTGCCTTATAGATCATGCGAATGAGATGTATGCCAGTAATAAGTTAGAATGGAAACCACCTGGGAAAGTATTTACCCAAGTTGGATCCATGTGGCACCCCACTGGTAGAACTTTTACTCTAGTCAGAACTACGCGCCCTTTAACTAGGATCACTTTCACTAAAGTTAAGAAAGTTTTTCCTTTAACTAGGAACACCAATACTACCAAACAACAAGAGTGTCCTTTAACTACGAACACCACCACTACTGTAGAACCAAAGTGCCCTTTAACTAGACCCACTCCCACTGTAGTGCGTGCTAGTGATCTAATACCTCAGGAAGTTGGAAAACTACGGAACATAAAGATGACATTATGTAACACCCCCAATTTCACAAGGCAGTGGAATATCAACATTGGGTGTTACTTCATAGCACATCACACACAGTCATAGAAAACGACCTCAAAAGAGACGTTTTATAAAATAGACCATTCGATAATTTTTTTAAATCAGAGTTAACTAAAAAGAGGTCCCACCAATTTATACAAACCTTAAGAAATAATAAAGATTTGTCAAATGTATTGAATGGAAATTGTTTGTTTTGCCTTTACTTTATCCTGCGCGGCTCCATGCTCCAGCTGCTCTTAAACCTACACACCTGAGAATACATGCTAACATGTCAACACAACGGTTGAGTGAATTCATAGGTTTTTAAATAAAGAATAATGGGATTTTAAATAAACCATAAAGTTTTTAAACACAAGAATCTCATCCATTATCGATAGTGCAACACATGCAATACCCAAAGTCCACGCTATTCTACTAAGCCATGACACCGAAGCCTTAAGTATAATAATGCCCTAGTCAGGTATTTTGCCGAATACCCCCTTACATATAATATAACACACCTAGCTGAGCCTCCAACCCACAGGTGCGACCTGCCCAGGTGGGGGCCATCCCCGATGGATCTATCTGTCTGTACCAGCGCCTACCCATCATAGGTAGTTAACGGTTCATGGGTTTATAGGGACTTTCCAAATTTTGGCAATACATCACTTAGCAAATAGCGGTTCACAATCAATGCAATTAACGCTTGTGTTCATCTTTCAAAACAATTCAATCGCACATCTTACATTCATTTACAACAACTTGTAATCGTTCAAAGCATATAGTCAAACCTCGCATGTTTATTCATAAGCATGTATTTTCACAAAACCATATATCTAAACAACATATGTTTTTATAATAAGAGCATGTATTCCCCCTTGCGGGTTTATAAACACATATAAAGCAGTAAAAGTGAGGCTATGAACTCACTTGATATAGCTATCACACATTTATCAAGGAACAAACATCAAATAGTCGATACAAGACTTCACGAGATATCAATCGCTCAATGATCGAGAACGAGATGTCCAATGGTCAACATATAACCGAACAAGACCTAATATGATGAGACGCGTCTTAGGCTCGAGACGATAAATAACTTATATTTATTTAGATAGTATATTTTTAGGGAGTTTTAGACATTGTATAAGTTTTATAAACTTTTTATAAAACATTAAATAAAAATTTATTATTTTCAAAGTGTTAACCAATATTTGATAAACAAGCCCGTTACTAGTCCGCTAGTGGCCCATTAAGTATCTAGATGACTTAAGGCCATTATATGATCAATTTTGAATTCAAATAGTAATCTTAACCTTAGGCCCAATAATGGCCTAATAGCCATTATAAGTGTATATTGGGCTATTATAGCCCAAATCCACTTTATAACATTCCGGGTTCTAGAAACACCTCAACAATATCGACTTAACATCTTTTGATGGTCGGTTCTCAGGTTTTATAAATATATGTATGTAAATGGGTCTCTACTTCTCGATAAGTAGGTCCTACAACCTCGGGTTTTATAAAAATGGCCACATTATTCATATTATTGTTATAGTTTAATTATGCAAATTTTATAACATGTCTCGGTATTTAAGTCACTACTCCTAAACCGTTAATCACCCGAATGAGTTCTTTTTGTAAAAATGACCCTAAGATCATGTACTTTACTGATCTCAAGCATATATGACCTTAAGTTATGTTTATGGTAGCTTAGATGTTCATTTTATTATTAAAAGAATTTCAGTTCCACCGTTTTGACCGCCATTTCCAAACCGTTTATCCGTAGAAAACCATCCGATTCTTGTGTGTTCTATATAAGTTTAGCTACAACCCATAATTTTACCTTTTGCAATGGTTCTGGGTTCTAAAAGGAGTTTTCAGTCTATTCATTCAGCATGTTCAGAACTGTCCCATTATCGTATTTTGGCCATATCTCACTCTCCGAATATCACCACGGGACGGGCCACCCGGGGAAATACTCACAAAACAATCCTCTATCTTAATATATAATTTTTCAGTATCCCAACTTACTGATAACCTTCAAATATCACGTTTTTACAGCTGATGTAAAATCCTATCAACCAAATCACTACTAAGGCTTGTTTTGCTTAATTTTAAGTTGTAAAAATTCATATACAATGTCATAGACTTAATTTAAATATTAAATACTTATATTTACAGAAGTGAAATGGATAAAATACATATGAAAAATTAAATCTTATAAAATTAAATCAATAACAACAACTTTAATCCTTTGATCAAAACACCAACTAAGCTAACCCTTATAAGTTATTATCAAGATTTTTACCCATTTATACACTCCATTACTTCAGCCTTTTAGTCTCCAAAAACCCTTGAAATAGCCCTTTTACTTCAGCCTCAAAGTTATTCAAATGATGTAGATGATTGACTTGTGTTGTTTAAAAAGAGACTAAGAAGTAAAACCACCACTTCTTAAACTGCAAGTGTTATCAAGCATGAATAATCCATAAACATAATCTAATGGATCAAGTGATTGAATAGAAGATTTTTGGTGCTTGGTGTCTTGATATGTACGACAAAAAAATGAGTGAGACAAGAGTTGGATAACAATTTGATCAATATGACAATGAGGTGTTCTAAATTGGTGTAGAAGTGTTTACCATACCAATACACGTGTGTATTGGTTGTGGATATTGTTTCCGTCAATGAAGTGATAAATGGGGTGGGTTTTATATATTAAACTCTCCCCACAATTTGTTAAAGTGGGTATTATCGAGGTCCGATATTTTAAAAGTTACGCGATTTGAAAGATATGCGTTAACCACGAAAATAAACGCTCAATGTAAAATAAAAACATTAACATTCGGAGAACATTTATATTTCAATAAATAAAGGAGGGCTTATAATTTAATAAACGTTAACGCGTCGCCTAAACGAATGACGCCTAATGGTTTAACATAAATTATCAAGAATTCTCATAAAACGAGAAATTAAAACGACGACAATAGAAATATTTCTATGTCATAACGAGGATATTTACGGTCGATGACGGATATAGACTTTGCCGATAAATAATAAATGACACATATTCGATACGTTAAAACCCTATTCTTGCCGTCTAGTCGAGAAATCAATATTATTCGTCGAACGAACATGACAAATAAAAGTCGATTAATAAATATTAGTACGTATAATAGAATTAGTATTAAAACTCGGTCTTAATGTTGATTCTAAAGTTCAGGTTACTACATTATCTACCCCATTAGGAAGCGATGTCCCAACGCTTAATTCATCTCAATAGTCTTCGGTTAAAGGGCGAAGAGGTGAGAGATAGACAAGTCATCGCTAAGGTTTCTAACGAATGTTAAATTAACAAAATTCAAAGCAATGAGTATACATAACAACCATGAATTAACGTTTTAAACGTAGTTTTATCCCTTATAAGTAAAGAATAATACATAACTCGAAGGAGAAGCCATTGAAAGCGAAAAATTAACAAGCCGTTAATTTTTGGAAGTGCCTCAAGGTACATTACTACTAGCTTATCAAACATGCGACGCTCAAGATAAGTTAGAAAAATTCCACATGAAAAGTGAAGAGACAAAAGAATTGGGCGCATTTGAGAAATTTTCCAATGCGACAATCAATTTAAAACAATCGGTGATCACGTCGATCAAATTAAAACACACATCGTCCACGGGTTTGATAAAAACAATTACGTCGTAAATGAAAATCATATGGAACACACATAAGTCCATCGAAACGTTACAAAATAATCAAGGCGAGGTAATTAGTACTAGTCATACAAAATGACCTAATTGCATTGATCTCGAACATGCAAACTTATTTAGCCAAAAGCGAATTCATTGACACGGAAATCGTTCGGAGTATACATTACTCGATCGGAGGAACTATGATCCAAATCAAATATAAAAGCCATCATTAGTCACATATAATCACATTACGACATGCTTGAAAAATAGCCAAGACATGCCAGATAAAATAAGTTCAATCAAGTTGAATCATGCTTGCTAAGTAGCCAAGCCATGATAAATAAGAATATTTGATAGGATTTTCAGATAAGTCCAGTCAAAGGAAAGTTTACAAGTTAAAGGATGTTCACGATCTTGATTGCATAGATGCATATAGAACAATATTTTCGTCATCAGAGGGTGCTCACACACAGATCCATACCCAGATGACATTGCAGGGTGCTCATAAACGGATCCATACCCAAAAGATATTACAGGGTGCTCACAAACAGATCCATACCCAAAATATTTTCTCGTTTCGTTTGAAAAATTCTTCAATGAACCATCCAAAAAGAATCTTAAGATATTTTCATTCACGATGAATTGTGTTGATAACTTAATCCTCGGTCAATCCTCAAGTACACAACTAGTGTCGATTAAACAAGTCATCTGTTCTCGGAACAAGTAATGGTTCTTAACGATTAGCTTATAATCCTCGCGATAGTTAGGACACATTAGAAATGGTCCATAGAAACAAATTATAACTCGAGAGAAGACTAACAGGGTTACTCGTACATAGACGATAATCAATAATAACCATAATGACTACGAAAACGAACAATTCGTACCAACGAAACATGAGTCAAAGAAATACATCCGTATACAAAAATATTCACAAACCAATTCAAGCACTCTTGAGCCTACTTGTTTATAATTTCTTGTTTATATCGAAAGGCGTCCCAATCCATGTAAACAAGAATTTATAAATTTATGTTTCGGGAACTTATAACTTTCTTGTTCAAATAAAAAGGCGTCCCAATTTATTTCAACAAGACGATTATAAATCATCCTACTCAATAATACCATCACAAAACACGATATCATAACCAAATTAAATGGCAAGAAAAGTACAGGGTGTCAAAATTACTCCATGATTTCTGTATTTAAACGTCCCATTCCACCTGAATAAGGAAATTATAAACAATCTAAGGTCCAGTGGTTTAAAACTTTCTTATTCAAATGTCCCAATCCATTTCAATAAGAGAACCTTAAACGACACATAGCTGGGCGATTTAAATTCACTATATTTATTTGTCCCATTCCATTTAAATACAAGGTATTAAGTTACTCAACTAATGACTACTATGAGCATATCTTTGTTGTACCTAAATTATATATAGTTGACTTGGGTATATATATATTTTAGGTCCAACATTGGGATCCTCCTTTTCGCCAATAAAACGTAATCATACACAATCAAATTAAACGTTACATTACATAGAAGATGTCTCCTTGAAGAAACGATTCTTCAAAATCATAAGGACTAACAGAAACAATAACTCAATAACCAATTACGTTTCAAAAGGAGATGTCCTAAAATGGCACATCACGATGTGACAGCAACAATCGAGCTTAAATTTGTGGATATGCGATAGATTACGAAACAATATGTATGTACGTAAAGTATCAAACGAGTTTCATACTCGTATTCGGATAATAAATTAATTATCGAGATAGGTGATTGGCGGCGAGGCCAAATTCTATAATAAACCGTATCATAAAATTTATGATAACATTACGAGGACCATTGCTTCACACGCAATGCCTTTAAATACCATAGTATGGATATACATATACATACAACCATTTCTATATACACATAGAATCACACTATCACAACCAATCATTGGTTTCTAGGGGGCATGAGCGCGCAGATACTTTGTAAGGCAACAAAACAATTTTACGAAAGAGCGGTTATAGTCTAGGTTTTGAAAACGACCTAGTTCACTATAAATAGTGCTCCGATACCAATCTGTCTCACCACCAATTTCACAAGGTAGTGGAATATCAATATGGTGTTACTTCATAGCACATCACACACAGTCATAGAAAACGACCTCAAAAGAGACGTTTTATAAAATAAACCATTCGATAATTTTATAAAATCAGAGTTAACTAAAAATAGGTCCCACCAATTTATACAAACCTTAAGAAATAATAAAGATTTGTCAAATGTATCGAATGGAAATTTTTTGTTTTGCCTTTACTTTATCCCGCGCGGCTCCATGCTCCAACTGCTCTTAAACCTACACACCTGAGAATACATGCTAACATGTCAACACAACGGTTGAGTGAATTCATAGGTTTTTAAATAAACAATAATGGGATTTTAAATAAACCATAAAGCTTTTGAACACAAGAATCTCATCCACTGTCGATAGTGCAACACATGCAACAAAGTCCATGCTATTCTACTAAGCCATGACACCGAAGCCTTAAGTATAATAATGCCCTAGTTAGGTATTTTGCCGAATACCCCCTTACTTCTAATACAACACACTTGGCTGAGCCTTCAACCCACAGGTGAGACCTGTCCAGGTGGGGGTCATCCCCGATGGATCCATCTATTTGTACCAGCGCCTACCCATCATAGGTAGTTAACAGTTCATGGGTTTATAGGGACTTTCCAAATTTTGGCAATACATCACTTAGCAAATAGCGGTTCACAATCAATACAATCAACGTTTGTGTTCATCTTTCAAAATAATTCAATCGCGCATCTTACATTAATTTACAACAACTTGTAATCGTTCAAAGCATATAGTCAAACCTCGCATTTTTATTCATAAACATGTATTTTCACAAAACCATATATCTAAACAACATATGTTTTTCTACTAAGAGCATGTATTCCCCCTCGCGGGTTTATAAACACATATAAAGCAGTAAAAGCGAGGCTATGAACTCACTGATATAGCTATCACACATTTATCGAGGAACAAACATCCAATAGTCGATACAACACTTCACGAGATATCAGTCGCCCATTGATCAAGAACGAGATGTCCAATGGTCGACATATAACCGAGCGAGACCTAATATGATGAGACGCGTCTTAAGATCGAGACGATAAGTAACTTATATTTATTTAGATAGTATATTTTTAGGGAGTTTTAGACATTGTATAAGTTTTATAAACTTTTTATAAAACATTAAATAAAAATTTATTATTTTCAAAGTGTTAACCAATATTTGATAAACAAGCCCGTTACTAGTCCGCTATTGGCCCATTAAGTATCTAGATGACTTAAGGCCATTATATGATCAATTTTGAATTCAAATAGTAATCTTAACCTTAGGCCCAATAATGGCCTAATAGCCTTTATAAGTTTATATTGGGCTATTATAGCTCAAATCCACTTTATAACATTCCGGGTTCTAGAAACACCTCAACAATATCGACTTAACATCTTTTGATGGTCAGGTCTCAGGTTTTATAAATATATGTATGTAAATGGGTCTCTAATTCTCAATAAGTAGGTCCTACAACCTCGGGTTTTATAAAAATGGCCATGTTATTCATATTATTATTATAGTTTAATTATGCAAATTTTATAACATGTCTCGGTATTTAAGTCACTACTCCTAAACCGTTAATCACCCGAACGGGTTCTTTATGTAAAAATGATCCTAAGATTATGTACTTTACTGATCTCAAGAATATATGACCTTAAATTATGTTTATGGTAGCTTAGATGTTCATTTTATTATTAGAAGTATGGGTTGTGATTTGCAGCCAATTTTAGTTCCACCGTTTTGGCCGCCATTTCCAAACCGTTTATCCGTAGAAAACCATCCGATTCGTGTGTGTTCTACATAAGTTTAGCTACAACCCATAATATTACCTTTTGCAATAGTCTGGGTTCTAAAATGAGTTTTCAGTCTGTTCATATGTAAGTTTTCAGTATCCCAACTTACTGATATCCTTCAAATATCTCGTTTTTATAGCTGATGTAAAATCCTATCAACCAAATCACTACTAAGGCTTGTTTTGCTTTATTTTAAGTTTTAAAAATTCATATACAATGTCATAGACTTCATTTAAATATTAAATACTTCTATTTACAGAAGTGAAATGGATAAAATACATATGAAAAAATAAATCTTATAATAAGAAATTAAGGAGAACAAATCTTACAAAGAAAAGATGAAATACCATCAATAACAAAAACTTTAATCCCTTGATCAAAACACCAACTAAACTAACCCTTATAAGTTATTATCAAGATTTTTACCCATTTATACACTCCATTACTTCAGCCTTTTAGTCTCCAAAAACCCTTGAAATAACCTTTTTACTTCAGCCTCAAAGTTATTTAAATGATGTAGATGAATGACTTGTGTGTTTCAAAAGAGACTAAGAAGTAAAACCACCACTTCTTAACATTCAAGTGTTATCAAGCATGAATAATCCATAAACATAATCTAATGGATCAAGTTATTGATAGAAGATTTTTGGTGCTTGGTGTCTTGATATGTACGGCAAAAAATGAGTGAGACAAGAGTTGGATAACAATTTGATCAATATGACAATGAGGTGTTCTAAATTTGTGTAGAAGTGTTTACCATACCAATACACGTGTGTATTGGTTGCGGATATTGTTGCCGTCAATGAATTGATAAATGGGGTGGGTTTTATATATTAAACTCTCCATACAATTTGTTAAAGCGGGTATTATCGAGGTCCGATAGTTTAAAAGTTACGGGATTTGAAAGATACGCGTTAACCACGAAAAATAAACGCTCAATATAAAATAAAAACATTGACATTCGGAGAACATTTATATTTCAATAAATAAAGGAGGGCTTATAATTTAAGAAACGTTAACGCGTCGCCTAAACGAATGACGCCTAAAGATTTAACGTAAATTATCAAGTATTCTCATAAAACGAGAAATTAAAACGACGACAATAGAAAATATTTATATGTCATAACGAGTATATTTACGATTGATGACGGACATAGAATTTTCCGATAAATAATAAATGACACATATTCGATACGTTAAAACCCTAATCTTGCTGTCTAGTCGAGAAATCAATATTATTCATCGAACGAACATGACAAATAAAAGTCGATTAATAAATATTAGTCCGAATAATAGAATTAGTATTAGAACTCGGTCTAAATGTTGATTCTAAAATTCGGGTTACTACACATTAATGTTAAAAATTCTAAGATTAATCTATTTGTACGTGCTAACACTACGAAATCTATAGTTTCTAATGCATTGTATACTTATGTGGTTACTGACTGGTCGTCTAAATCGTCTTGTAGTATTTGGACTCCGGTTGCTCCAAGCATATCACCGGAGATCGCTCTCAGCTTAGAAATTTTGTCAGCAAGTTTCTTAGAACGATTCGATTCAGAAATGATCACATTGCAAAGATAATGGGCTATGGTGAATATCAAATAGGGAATGTCACGATTTCAAGAGCGTATTATGTAAAAGGACTAGGTCACAACTTATTCTCATTAGGAAAATTTTGCGATGCTTACCTTGAAGTTGCTTTTCGAGAACATACCTGCTTCATTCGTAATTTAGAAGGAGTTGATCTATTGAAAGGTTCTCTAGGGAATAATTTGTATACTTTGTTTTTAAGTGATATGATGAACGCTTCTCCCACATGTCTTCTCACCAAGGCCTCGAAGACTAAGTTTATGGCATCAACTGTTATCTCACCTTAACTTTGACGCTATTAATCATTTGGCGAAAAACGAACTTGTTCGTGGTCTTCCTAAACTCAGATTTCACAAGGATCATTTGTGTTCCGCGTGTACAATGAGGAAGAGCACTAAGAAATCATACAAACCAAAGACTGAAGACACCAACCAAGAGAAACATTATCTGCTGCATATGGATCTTTGTGAACCAATGCGTATTAAAAGTCTGAATGGAAAAAGTACATTCTCGTTATTGTGGATGACTACTCTCGGTTTACATTGGTGAATTTTTTAAGCTCTAAAGGCGAGGCTCCTGAATATATCGTCACGTTTCTCAAGATGATTCAAGTCTGCCTTAATACTATCATCCGTCGTATTCGTACTAATAATGGAACATAATTTGTTGATCAAAATATGCATAATTATTATAAACAAGTTGGAACCTCTCATGCAACATATGTAGCTCGTACTCCACAGCAAAATGGTGTCGATGAAAGACAGAACCGTACTCTCATGGAAGTAGCTAGAACGATGTTGATTTACGTAAAGACTCTATTATTTTTATGGGCAGAGGCAGTAGCTACAACAGTCTACACCCAAAACCGATCTCTCATACGCAAGTGCTATGGTAAAACACCCTATGAGCTTCTACATGGAAAGTTACCCAATCTATCATATCTTCATGTGTTTGGTGCACTATGTTACCCAAAAAATGATAGTTAGAACTTAGGGAAACTTCAACTGAGAGCTGATAGCGGTATCTTCATTGGCTATGCACCCACAAAAAAGACATTTCGAATCTATGACCGAACCGCTAAAAAAATACTTGAAACTATGAATGTCGATTTCGATGAGCTAACGACAATGGCTTCCGAGCAAAGCAACTTTGAACCCGCGCTTCATGAAATGGGACCAACACAGTTAGTTCTGGTCTTGTCCCAAACAACCCTACTTCATCATCATATACACCACCTACTAGGTTTGAGTGGGATACTTTGTTTCAACCGTTCTTTGATGAATTCTTTAATCCACCAAGTGTTGATTCTCAAGTACTTGCAGTAATTGCTCTGGCTCACAAAGTTGTTGCTTAGGAAAATGAAGCATAATCCGATGCATCTATAATTACAATTGTACAAGAGGAAACTTCTCCAAGTAATTCTCAAACAAAATCTAAATCTGCACCCCAATTCAATCCTAATGATGATGAAGAGGATGACGATTATCACAATCTTGATTTCGCTCATGTAGAATATTGATAATCAATGAATCTCTTACTTTTCACAGTGTGTGAGAAAGCAAGGAATAAATGGAAAGTGTCCTAATGAGACTTTTGATGATCTCTTGGCTCTAGACTCGATTGTGCGTTTTGATTTAGTGAGCGATGGCTGGAGAGGAGTGCCACCTTTTCAATACCAGTTTATTCGGAGTGAATAAACCAATAGATAACGTGTTGATCTCCGTGTGATTAAAACAAATACCTTTTGAGAGATATTTGAGTTAGCTGGGGAAGGGTTGTGCATTGCATCACTGGGTCCATGATGTCTTTCTTCAATACCGAGAATCATTAACAAAAATGACCTCAATAGCATATGTATTGACCCGGTTTCTGCCTAAAGTTGTAAGGAGGGCTTCTTTCTTTACACCCTTTATCTTTACATTTCTTTTTCATTCTTCAACCCCTTCAATGCTTACCAATACGTCATCACTAGCACCTTGTTGTGATTGTTCCAGTGCTAGCTTAAGTACTTGGTCGGCATTCAGCTACGTTCACATTCTTTCTCCATCTTTCCTAGGACTTCTAATTCTATCTAGGGAATTGTCCTTGGGAAGATTCCATCGGCTCTGATGAATCATTGGACTAAACCTATTCCTACCACCCTTTTGTCACCACATCCGTCGTGAATTAAGCGTGTTTTGGGAAGGAATTGCCACCATGAAAAATCATTGAAAATCACCTAAAGTACTTGTGATATTGAAATCAAAAGTTTTGTACCTTAGGTGTTTTGTTCATCAAAAACGCTCCCCCTTAACACGTGCTTTACACATATTAAGTTGGATAATCTTTAAGTCTTTTTCATCTTTTAGCCAAGTATCACTTACGTCTCCTTAATCCCATTTTCTCCCCTTATCCAAAATGTTAACCATTAATATTTGGGATATTGAATGGATTAACCGGTCTTTGGGTAAAAATGAAATCGATGTTTTGGCCATAGAACGAGTTATTGCTCCCCCTTAAGTTAATAAGGGATAGTTGTAGTGCTTTGGTATGACATATTTTGAAAGATTTAGAATCTCGTGAGAAATTCTTGAAAAATTATCATACCTTAACACTACAGCAAGCCATACAAGCACATTATTCACAAATATACATATTCACAATTGAAAACCAATATAAAGTGACCTGAAATGTACAACCCATTAGATGGATCGTTGCAGTAGCTTGTGGTGCACTAAATACGGTCTTCCACCCACGAATCTTTCCAAGCTCCTCATCAATCTACGTTCACGGAGCTTTTGATCGATCTTTTTGATCACATACTTTGCCATCTGCCGGTAACCCGGATGCCAATCCTCCGTCATTTCTGGCAAAGTCCCACCCGAGTTCAGATGCTCCAACTTTCCTCTGACTTGTAGAAGAGTTCCATCACTATACTTGTGAAGCTCACCCACCCTCATAAACTTCATCAAACCTCGACTGTTCAAGTAGAAAATGCCGAAATTCGGGACAGAAATGCCGGTATAAGGACATCTTTCTACATGTTGAGGTAGCACTTGATTCACAGGACGGGTTAAATTGAGCTTCCTCTGATAGCTTTCGACTCCCAACTGAAGATCTTCAACTCGTGACTTGATGACAACGCTTCTTGTGAACATACGAAGTGCTGTATTCAAAGCAATCAGGTCTTCACGAGGAATGTGAGTAAGTTGATCTCGGGTCATTAGAAGCAGCATATCTTCAATATCCTCAAGGCGAATGATGGAAAAATCTCCTTGCTGGATTTTGTATTCCCTGTCATCCTCCCTTTTCAAGCGAATCTCCGTCACATGATAGTAGCCGTTCTTGGCTTCAGTTTTCATTCCTAAGATGCTGGAGATACGGATGTCGGATCTAACATTGCTTCCAGACTTGACCATGCAGCAACCCCTGTACGCCCTTCGGACTCGTTCGTCCCAATGAGATGCACCTATGACAGCATACATATCATAATTACGATTCATTTTTGGGACCCAGAGTCGATTTACCTTTTCCTCGATGAAGGGTATTGTCCCCCAGTTGGCAGCTTTCAGCAAAGTCAGGGATGTTGCATACTTTGATGATCCCTTCAGTAGATACTCAAGATCGTTGGTGACGAAGAAGTCAAGAGCAATCTGATTATCTTGAGCAGGATCCATTGGAGGTGGAGCTCTTTCTGATTCATGAAGTCCTGGCCTTTGAACGGTTTTCAAAGCCTTTATGATCTCATCGGCATAATACTCGAACTCCATTCGGGGTAATCGGGTTTTGGCACGCAGTCTCTTATCTTTTATCGCTTTCTTGACCAAGGATGGAGTAACCGAAGTCTTATACTCATGAGCAAGAAATGCACATAAGTCAATCGGACTTCGGATACGCAGATACAGCACATCTTTGTCAGCATCTGTGATCGGATCATATTGAGCTGCTGCCGTGATCCAAGCTTGTGGTGGTGCAGACTCGTCTATCTCCAACGTGTCTTCCCAGGCACGAATGCTTGGTTCAGGAACAGTAGATTGTTGAACCTGTTGTTGAGGAGTGGAAGTGCGAACATCTACTGGTTCAGTTTCAGGCATTTCAGCAGTGTCTTGAACTGGAGAGTGTTGTGCAGCTTCGGGTTCCGTCACTGATTCTGCAATCACAGGAGGAACAACAGCAGAACTAATGGGGTTAGTGGTAATAGGTAAAGATACAGCGACAGAGATACCAGGAACCGATGACGCTGTAGTGGCATTCACATCGTGGCGCCACTTAGTTCGTCTTGATTCTGAGGATGTCGACTTGTCCTTCTGTCCTGCATCTTTTGTGGACTTGGTTCCAGTAGCAGTCTTCTTGGAGCTGGTAACCTTGTCTCCCTCTTTCGGCTGTTCACCCCCATCATCATCCTGATTGTCATCCCCGTTATTATCCCTAACACTCTCCTGATTCTCATCACCACCATCATCGCCATCATCATCATCCTCATCCTCGTCATCATCCTCATCATCCTCATCATCCTCGTCATCATCACCACCTTCTTCATCGTCTTTCTCCTTTTCACCTTCTTCTTCTTCTTCTTCCTCTTCTTCACCCGTACCCTCTTCTTCACTCTCTTCCCTTTCTTCCTCAGGTAAGATGTGATATGGTACCACACTTCCAAACATTTTGAATAATCTATCATCCTCCATGATAGCATCATTCAGGGATTTATATAGAGCCCGTTGAATCCTCGACTTGTTATACGACCCAAGTTCCACCATTCGAGCCTTAAGGATCTTCTTCAATTCAAAATCCGTCAGGTCATAAGCAATCTTATAGGCGGCTTCTGAAGGATTGGAAGATTTGACCATCAAGTTGTCAGCAGCAAGTGTCTTCAACTCGTCACGAAGCTTAGGCATTAAGGATTCAACGGATTCTTGCACTCTTTCTTTCACAGATGCTTCAAGTGCTTCTTTTTGTTCCTTATATTTATCCCTCATTGCTTGAAGTCTGGTAATGCGTGCAGCATGTTTATCAGCCTCAGCCTGCTTAATTCGAGCAAGTTCCTCTGCATGAGCTTTACGTGTAGCTTCCATGTCTGCAGCGAACTTGGCAATCAACACTTCTTGAGTTTTTTGAGATGTTTCTTCCCTTTGAGCTCGTCTTTGCAACTCTTGGCGAAGTTCATCCATTTCACGTTTGTGATTATCAAGCATTTCGGCCATCACTAATGCAGCCATTGCAGATGTTGCAGAGCTGCTCTGGGTTGACTGAATAGGCTCGGTTGTTACTGCTGTACTAAGGATGGGGATTGTGGGTGGTGGAAGAAATGGTGTGGAAGCCGGTCGGGTTGGTCGGGTTGTTAAGGGTTGGATTGGTGGAGGTAGAGTTGCCAAGGGTTGAATTGTCACCATGATTGTAGGAGCAGCAGGTTCCTTTTCCACACTTGTTGAAATAGGGATTGATGGCTCCTTCGAAGTGGAATAGTTTTCAGGTGACCCAAACTCATCAACATCATGCGGTTCCTCGTACTCATCCTCGATATCTACCCTCGCACCTGAACCACTACCGCCTGTATCTTTCCTACTCCTTTTAATAGCAATCTTCATCATTTGTTGCTCGGATTTATCAAGAGTAGGATCAACAATATCTGCTTCATCACGTAGACGCATCAAATCCTTACCCTTTCCTTTCTTACCCTCTGTCTTCTTCTTCTTGGGTTCGGGTTCAGGTAACGCAGCTGGTTGTTTGCGTTTACCTTTACTCTTAACCGTTGTGGAAGAGTCTTCTCCAGTTTGAAGGTTTGCTTTCAGCCTCTGGATTTCTAACTGTAGTAGCTTGTAATCTGCAGAACCTTTGATTTTTTCAGATAGAAGGTAATCAGGAACAGGACCCGGAATCACACCAGTAGACGGTCCTTCATGCCTCAGATCTACAGTATCATCAGCTTCTTCAGTGTGATAGCGACCTCCTGCATGCCTATCAATAGTAGCATCAAGCTTCATAAAGTAATTTATGATGAGCTTAATAAACCGAGGATAAGGAAAGAAGTTTGTCTTCAGCTTCTTGTTGTGGAAGAGTTGAAAGGTGAATTCTTCCCATATCAACAAAGCATAATCTGAATTCGCAGCTTTGTACATGCCATAGAAGAGGTTCATTATCGGACTTCGCAAAGCATCATGTCCACTCGTTTTTGGTGTAAGGCATTTACTGAGAATACCCATCAAAGCTCTCTAGGGTTGTCCTACCTTAGCAGTTGTAAACTCAGATGCAACTCGTATTTCCGGACATCCAAGTGCATCAAATAACTCCGCGAGTTCATCTTTAGTAGGATCCCTTGAGAAAGACATGCCCTTGGGTGTATCCCGTATACCAAGCATCTTACGGAAGTCTGAAACGGTGAGTGTCTGCTGCTTGTTGTCGATGGTGAAGGTGATCTTGTTCGAAGTGAAATCCTTGGTTGCCCAAAATTCAAACATATACTCATAAGGCACCGAGGCTGTACTCCTAAGGGCGTTCTTGAAATGGGAGTTATCAAGAATGGCTATGGCGACCTTAAAACCATGGTGAGTGGATTTAGAAACTTGCTTCAGCCTATAGTTGTTGGGTATAAACTTAAGGGTTCGAGCTTTAGCAATATCGGCTTCCCTAGATTCTTGGATAGCTTGTACTGTTGGATTAGTCATTTTATCTGCTTAAGATAAGACATGAAAGGTTGATGCACAAAAAACAGATAGATATATATCATTCTTACTTCTAAGCATAACACATTTCATAAGATAAAACAACAAGTACATAGATAGCATGCAAACAATAACAATCAAACAACTCATCCGGAACTTTTCCTCATTCGGAACATTTTCATTCGGAACATTCTTCATTCGGAACTTTTCCTCATTCGGAACTTCTCCTCATTCGGAACTTCTTCATCCGGAAGTTCTTCATTCGGAACTTCCTTCATCCGGAAGTTCTTCATTCGGAACTTCATTCATCCGGAACATTCCTTCATTCGGAACTTCCTTCATTCGGAAGTTCTTCATTCGGAACTTCCTTCATTCGGAAGTTCTTCATTCGGAACTTCATTCGGAACTTCCTTCATCCGGAAGTTCTTCATTCGGAACTTCCTTCATTCGAAAGTTCTTCATTCGGAACTTCCTTCATTCGGAAGTTCTTCATTCGGAACTTCCTTCATTCGGAAGTTCTTCATTCGGAACTTCCTTCATTCGGAAGTTCTTCATTCGGAACTTCCTCATTCGGAAGTCCTTCATTCGGAACTTCCTCATTCGGAAGTTTTTCAGAAGAAATCCTTCATTCGGAAGTTTGTATCCAGTGTTCATTCGGAACTTTTCAAACGAAGCTTATGATGAATAATCTAAGTGCGTTTGTGAGTTTCTAAGGCAATCTATGGTAACCAAACATAATCTAATGCTATTACGCGCAAAACCCATCAAAAACCCTAATCAATTAACTCTAAATAAGCAGAACGAACCCTAGATTGATAAAGTTCTTTACCCGAATCAATTAATAGATTTAATGATGAATTTAGACGATATATAACTCAAAGATTCAATGTTATTACCTTGTTAATCGAATGAACAGGATGGAATTGATTAGAATGCGGTTTGAAAAAGCTTGTGTATGTGTTAACAATGGCAGCAAGGATGATAAACAGTGAAAGGATAATAGTGAGGGGCGGGGTGTGTGTAGTTTGACTTAGGTCAAATAATTTTGACAAGTTTCAAGAGATCACACTTTTAGTCCCTCTAGTATCTATACTTTTCCTTTTTGTTTCTAATGTTTCCATTTCATTTAATCCTTGTTTTACTTACACATAACTTAGCAAATACAATCTATTAGCATATCCCCAAAATCTAAAAGCAATGCCTATCACTTAGAACGAACACTAGTCGTTTTCTAAAGCAAAACCACTCAATTACCATGTAGCCCTTAATTTTCACAATCACTTTTGAAAAGCAATTTTAATGACAAAGATGATTTTACTATTTTCTCCCCCTTAAACGATGACCCGTTTTCTATTTAAAGAGCTGTAGTCATTGTTTAAAGAGTCAAATAGTGATGAAAGCATTTCCAATTTATCTCTTGAAAAATTTTGATTCGTGGTTTTAATAAGATTTCTCTTATTTTAACAAATTTATGCACTGAGACGTACACAAATTCGTGTCAGACCAAGGTATAAAGTAACCTTGATCCCTTTGCATGATTTGGCTTGTAAATCACGCCCGAGAAAATTAATTCCCGTTCTGAGCCAACGTTTTCCAAGGAAATACGTGACTTTAATATGAAAACCGGGTTGCAGTCTGAAATAACTACAAGCCATAATGGGCATGTTTTAAAAATGTACAACTTTTATACGGACTCTATTTATGGCACCGTGTCAATATTGATCGACATTTCTAAGGCCGTAAATATTACCGTACTAAAAGACATGCCCGTTTTAAACGAAAAATATTTTTGGTTTTTCTTGATTTTATAATTTTTATGGTTTTTCTTGGTTTTATATTTTTATGGTTTTTCTTGGTTTTATATTTTTTTTATGGTTTTTCTTGGTTTTATATTTTTTATGGTTTTTCTTGGTTTTATATTTTTTTATGGTTTTTCTTGGTTTTATATTTTTGTATTTTCTTTTGTGGTTTATATATTTACGATAATATACATGATCACAACCAAAGGATACTCTGAATAGTTTACCACGACTATTCAGCTGATTCTTCTGCCAACTCTTTGAGAGTCGCTGGAGTGAATGATTTCATGCCAAGCTTGTCGATCAAAAACTCGATTCGTCCTCGATCTAAGGCTTTGGTGAACATATCCGCCAGCTGGTACTCAGTAGTGACAAAATACAGCTCAATTACTCCGTTCTCCACCTGCTCCTTGATGAAATGGTAGCGAATGTCTATGTGCTTGGCCCGGGAGTGTTGAACATAGTTGCAGCAAAGGGCAATGGCGCTCTTGTTGTCACAATACATCGGGATTTTGTTAAATCCAAGACCGTAGTCAGTTAATTGTGATCTCATCCAAAGGACTTGAGCACAACAACCGGACATGGCGATGTATTCAGCCTCCGTGCTAGAAATTGCAGCGCTTTTCTGCCTTTTTGAAGACCAACTGATCAATCTATCTCCTAGGAGTTGCACAGATCTAGAAGTGCTACGCCTCGTATCTTGACATCCAGCATGATCGGCATCTGCGTATGATATTAAAGCAATCGAGGAATCTTTCGGATACCATAGACCACGATGAAGTGTTCCTTTTAGATACCGAAAGATCCTTTTAACGACATGTAAGTGCTTTTCGGTAGGCCGAGCCTGATACCGGGCACACATGCATACAGCAAATTGCAAATCAGGCCTGCTAGCAGTCAGATGGAGAAGGGTGCCAATCATTCCACGGTAAAGTTTCGGATCGACAATAATCCCATCCCTATCTTCATCTAACTTGGATTTCTCCACCATTGGAGTGTCTACGGGGTCACAATTCTCAAAGTTATATTTCTTAAGTGATTCTAGAGCATATTTGGATTGATTTATAAAGATGCCTCTGGGATTCTGAGAAATCTGTAATCCTAAGAAAAATGAGATTTTTCCCATCATCGACATCTGAAAGCGTGTGGACATTATCTTCTCAAATTGTTTAGACAATTCTATGTTAGTGGCAGCAAAAATTATATCATCAACATAAATTTGTACCAGAAGCATGTCGTTGCCGTCCTTGAGAGTAAATAGAGTGGGGTCCACTTTGCCTTTGGAGAAGCCTTCCGACATGAGATATGTTGACAGGAGATCATACCACGCGCGTGGAGCTTGTTTCAACCCATAGAGAGCCTTCTTAAGCTTGTACACATGGTTAGGAGACTCCGTGCTGACGAACCCATCCGGTTGACTAACATAAACCTCTTCCCTTAGTTCACCGTTCAAAAATGCCGTCTTCACATCCATTTGATAGACGATCATGTTCATATGAGCAGCAAACGCCAGGAATAGTCTAATTGCCTCCAATCTAGCCACGGGAGCAAAAGATTCCTCAAAGTCTATACCCAAGGCTTGTTTATATCCTCTAGCGACCAATCTTGCTTTATTCTTCAATACCGAACCCATCTCATCAAGTTTAACCTTATAAACCCATAACAAAGTAAGGATGTTAACCTTGTCAGGGCGAGGAACCAATTCCCATACTTCAAGTCGTTTGAATTCATTGAGTTCCTCCTGCATAGCTTCGATCCAAGATGATTGGGTCATAGCCTGCTGCCAATTTTTGGGTTCAACTTCAGAGAGAAATGCATCAAAGTAACAATATAGTGCACTCTCTTGTAGTTGATGGCGTGTAGAGACTGGTCGATCTAGATCTCCAATAACATTCCTAATTGGGTGATCTTTTGTCCATTTAGTGCTATGGTTTTCAATCCTAGGTGGTCTGGAGTGAACAATAGATGGAGCTTCTTCTGAGGTAGAGGCGGCTGAAGGGTTTTCAGGGATCGCAACACCAAAGAAAGGAAGCTCTTGCAAGTGAGCATATTCCAGGTCGTGATCAGTAGTATCCTCTTCTACATCATTAGGCACAAGTAGGGGTGATGATTCAGGTGTAGTTTGTGAATCACTTGGTGAAGGTGCATCAGGTTCAACTTGAATTGTAGATGCATTAGATAAAGGTTCATTAACTTGAGCAACCACTTCAGGTATTGGAGCAATTACTACAGGTACTGGAACTTCATCAGTCGGGGGATCGAAGAATTCATCAAACAACGGTTGAAACAGTTTATCCCACTCGGGCCTTGATGGTGGTAAAAATGATGTAGAAGTAGGATTGTTGGGAACTAATCCGGAACTTATAGCACCGGGTCCCATCTCATGAAGCGCGGGTTCAGAGCTGTGTTGCTCAGAAGCCATCGCTGTCAGCTCGTCGAAATCAGCGTCCATAGTTTCTACAATCTTGCCAAGACGACGGTTATAGATTCGGTATGCTCTTTTGGACGGTGAGTAACCAATGAAAATACCTATGTCGGCTTTTGGTTGAAGCTTACCCAAGTTCTCACTATTGATGTTTGGATAACACAGAGCACCAAACACATGGAAAAATGAAACATCGGGTTTGCGGTCATGTAGAAGCTCATAAGGTGTTTTTCCATGGCGTTTCCGAATGATAGAACGGTTTTGGGTAAAACATGCAGTAGAAATAGCCTCTGCCCACAAGAACAATGGAGCGTTCGCATAAATAAGCATGGTCCTAGCAGCTTCCATAAGTGTACGATTCCGTCTTTCAACGACACCGTTTTGTTGTGGAGTGCGTGCAGCGGATGTTTCATGTGATATACCAACTCCTTCATAATAATCACGAAGAGTCTGGTTGACGAACTCAGTACCATTGTCTGTACGAATACGGCGGACAGTGGTATTCAAACGTACCTGAATGAACTTCAGAAAAGTGATGATAGCCTTCGGAGCTTCATCCTTTGTACGTAGAAATCTAACCCATGTAAACCTTGAGAAATCATCCACAATGACGAGAATGAATTTCTTACCGCTCACACTTTCAGTTCTCATCGGTCCACAAAGATCCATATGCAAAAGATGAAGTTTTTCTTGATTAGTGTCTTCAGCTTTGGGTTTGTAAGATTTCTTGGTGCTTTTCCCCCTTGAACACGCGGAACATAAATGATCCTTGTGAAATTTAAGCTTGGGAAGACCACGAACTAACTCGTTTTTAGCCAGATGATTAATAGCATCAAAATTAAGATGAGATAATCTGCGATGCCATAACCATGACTTGGTCTTAGAAGCTTTAGAGAGAAGACATACTGGAGAAGCGGCCATCATGTCTTGTAAGGACAAAGTGTAAAGATTTGCACCACGAGATCCCTTCAACAAATCTTTTCCTTCCAAGTTGCGGATGAAACAAGTGTGTTGTCGAAAAGCAACCTCAAGGTTGGAATCACAAAACTGTCCTACTGAGAATAAGTTGTGACCAAGACCTTCTACATAGTATACCCTAGAAATCGTCACGTTTCCAATCTGATATTCACCATACCCCATAATCTTTGCTATATGATCATTCCCAAATTTAACCGTACCAAGAAACTTGCTGACGAAATTTCGGAGCATCGAGCGATTTCCGGTCATATGTTTTGAACAACCGGAGTCCAAATACCACAGGATGATTTGGACCACCTGAAAATATCACCACACAAAGACAATGTAGAGGTATCGGAATCTGAATGTTCCTTGTTATTAGCAGGTACAGATTTAATAATCTTAGATTTGCTAACTCTAGGTTTCTTAGATTTCCTAGCCTTCTTCTTCTTAATTGGTGGTGTAGATTCTAATTGGCTCAAATCCTGAGGTATTTCTACACTGATAGGCACTATAGTGGGGGCTGACCTAATTAAAGGGCGCTGTTTCCTTACTTGAGTGCGAGTGTTCCTAACTAAAGGACGCTCAGACCTAACCTCAATGGATGCATTCCTAGTTAAAGGGCACATTTTACCATCGAGAGTAAAGGTCCTACCAGTGGGACGCCATTGCCAGCCAACTTGGGCACGAGTTCTACCCGTTGGCTTCCATTCAAGACCATTCTTAATAGCATTCATTTCATTAACGTGATCAATCAGACACAAATCATGACGCTGTGAAAACATACATTCATTACAATTCCAGCAATTTAAATCAGAATTCACGAATGGTTTAGGCTGCTGCACAGGCGCAGAGCTTTTAGTCTTAACATGATTCGTTTTATTTAAAACTGAACTAGCATTCCTATTGTGGACTTCTACTTTCTTCTTTGTGGCACTACTAGTGGCGGGCTTGATCTTAGCTTTCTTGAGTGGCGATCCTTTAGCCTTAGTAGTCTCTTTTAATCCTGTAGAAGGCAAATTGGGAACATTAGCAGCAGATTTTAAAGGTGTCTTACTCGATTGTGCCAATGACGGTTTCGCTCCTGGAGTCTTATTAAATGGAGTGACAGCAATGGGCCTATTATTAAGTAGTGCCGAACCTGGTGTACCTATGTATTGTAAATAAGCCAAGCAATATTGAACTCGCTTAACATATTCATGAGCCGAATAATAGTCGCTACTTGAGGGATCTAAGGCATAAAGATCGTCTAAAATATCCCTAAGAAGATCGACATGCTTAATGGCATTCTTCATATAATCATCATAGGTAAGTTGGTTTCTCTTATGAAGCGGATTCTTATAAAGCACTACTTTCTTGGTTGTTGGAGCACTAGTGGACGGTGCAGAGTCGGTAGCTAAGTTATCAACAACTTCTTGTCGGGTGAGAAGAAGTGTCTCCTTTAACTCAGCCAAAACCATATTTTTGTCTATGAGCAGGATGTTCAAGTCAGAGATTTCTTCGCACTTTTGGTTCAGTTGTTCAACATAATATTGTTGCTGTGTCGCATTAAAAGCGAATCGATCTTCTAGTGAACCATAAAGAGCGGATAGTCCCTGCCTTGTCCGATCCATCTCCCCTAGAACAGTTGATAGTCTAATTTCTAAGACCTGGTTTTTAGACTCTGCGGCCTCTAGTTCCATTCTTAATGTTTCCTTTGATGATATCTCTCTCTTCAATCTCATGATTTCTTCCTCTAATGTCTTAACAATTGCAATCATCTTGTCACTTGTCTCAACACCGTTTTCACAAACATTTGATATCAAAAGATTTTCATTTTGAGCTTGTTGTTTTAATTCTAAAGATATACAATGTTGTTCTAGTTGATTAAAGCGTTGAGAAAGTAAATTATAAGAATCTTGTAGCTTTAAAAACTCAGCGTTAGATTCGTGACAAGAATGATTATCTACCTCATTTACAGTTTCAGCAACATTTACAGAAATATCACAAACATCATCACAAATATCATTACAAATATTCACAGCATCACAATTAATCACCGCAGATGTAAGCTCATTTGAATAATTAACATTTACAATAGTAAGCACATCACACGAAATTACTTCGGACAAGAATCGGTCATATTCGGTTGAAATCTTTTCCTTTTCAATTAGTTGCAGTTCGTAAGCGGTGTCCATTTCATAAAACACTTTTTGAACTTCACCAATTTCAAACTGAAGATTTTCCTTAAGAGATGCAAAACTTCTTTTTAGACTTTCGACAAACGGATTGATCTCAGTTTTAAACACCTCGTTCATGTGTTCGAAAGCCCATTCTCCGGCATTTAAGCCATTTGAAGTCGTACATTCCAAGATGACCTTGTCAAAGTTAGTAAAGTATCGGTTAATCTCTTGCAAGTTTAACCATACAGTGCTAACAGGTGGAAGATTCTTTGGAATTTCCTTAGGACCTTCCATGTTGACAAGTGTAGGAAATGTACTAGGGCTTTCTTCCTCTATCATGTAGGTTGGTGCTGTAATGAGATCTTTGTCCATATGGAAGCGAACTCTAAAATCAGTTTTAGCAAGCTCCTTATTCATTTTAAAATAATCACAATCGGGATATTTTGCTGAATTGTATGACCGATCCTCATCAACTAGAACCTTACTTGTTCGATCATTGGGAAAAACGATCGGGTCTAAAGCCAATCCTAATTGAGTTGCATTATAAAGTCTAGGACTATGTCTTAAAGCTTGTTTTGCATATCGTGGATTAGGGGGAAGGCCTTTTAGACGTGATAAGTTAAACTCTTTAAACGAAGCATCAAATAAGTGAACTAGTTGTGAAGCAGCGTATTGTCTTAACAGCAAGTAGTCTAGACTTCTAATCTTATTAGTAGCATTAATCTCCATTTCAGTCTTCTTAGATTCGAGTAATTCAAAATCAGTTTGAAGTTTTTGAAAATTAGTGACCACTAACTCCTTTTCTCTAAGTTCACTAGACAAATTTGCTCTTAAGTTTTCGATTTCTTGCAAGTGACCCATTTGTTTGTTTCTAAAGTGATCATATTCGAGATTTGTGAGAACACTAGACGAAGGCACTAATTCCAAAGTTTGTACTTTCTCATTGCTTAAGGCAAGCTCATCAGACAAATTCTTATTCTTAGCTAAGGTTTCTAAGAGTGCAGCATTCATTTGGCTAAGTAGTGTAGCAGGAACCATGACCAAATCTTGTTGAGCAGGAGTAGGCGTATGCGAACTGGGTCCCGGTTGTGATTCACTCAAAGTCTGGGAACTCACATTGATATTGCTATCATTGTTTGTCTCCTCATTTGAAAGACTCACCACCGAAGATTCATTCGAATCAGCACTCTCTTGCCCAACTTGATGTGGTTGAATACTAGCATCAGTGGCATTATCAGTGTTATTAATAAGTACCTCAGATTTCTTATCTGGCCCTAAGCTGGAAAAAGTTGCCATGAAAGCAGCCTTTGCAGTTTGAAAGTCATCACAGTCGGAATCATACGCATCAAGATCATCGGCTTGGTAAGCTGCATTCTGCGTAGTGACAACGTCTTGTTCAGCAATCCCTGGGTCAGCAAGAAATGCAAGCTCCTCTTCATCAAGTTCCCTTCCTTGCGCCTGAGCATTTACCAGATAGATCTTTTCTGCAAACCACTGTCCATCCCTTCTCCTCTTGGGTTTCTTACAATCCCTGGACATATGACCCTCTTCCTTGCAGTTATAGCATGCGATCATTCTCAACTTGCCTGTATTAGCCCGTGGAGGGTTGTTGACCATTGGAGCAGGAGCAGGATTGGCGGTGCGAACATTGGTTGATGTGGAAGTTCTCCCCTGATACGGCTGAATTGGCTGAACCATTACTCTGCCATTCTCAATTGTAGCTTGTTGGCGAGAATTGGATGAATTCCTCAACTGATTGTTGGTAGGAGCTGATCCTCTGAATCCTCGTTTGCTTAAAGTTCTTGTGAGGTAAGCAGACATAGTAGTTAGCACTTCAACTGGGTCAGCTCCTTGTTGGAATACAGGAACTGGGACTTCCTCATCATCACAATATAGTGCTTGATCTGGATGAGCTGCATAATCAGTATAAGGAAGACTCATTTGATCAGGGTAGCTTGTTGGATATGCTGCATTCTCTTGATAAGAAGAATATGATGGCTGAGCATAATGTGCAACATTTGCTGGATGAGGTTGTGAAGCATACTGTGGTGAGGGTGCATTGAACCGATATTGTTGCTGATGTGAGGTGGGTGGTTGTGGTAGAATCGAGTATTGAGGAAAGGCTGGTGTCATGTAAGGTGATTGATGATAAGCTTGATGTCCCAAGATATAGGGTGTGTTGTTGTGAGACAAACTTGGTTGATTCGCCATCAAAGCTAAGGAATCTGGGTGCATACCACGAGGAGAACGGTGCATAATCACATGCTTCTCATGTTGCTGAAGGAAGGCATAGATTTGATCTAAATTGCACTTATGCAAATCCCGGGTTAACTTCACATCAGTAATGTACTCACCCCATTCAGCTTGAGGTAGAGTATTCAAGAATTTGGTGTTAACCTGGAATGGTGCGATCACAAGATTGTATACATTCAGATCATTCATGAGTGTGGTGAATCTGAAGTAATAATCGTGAAGTGTTTCCCCTGGGTTGTAGGTGAATCTATCAAACAAATCATACAGCTGACACTCCCTTTCTTGTTTGGTGAGAGACGTGCCTTGTAGCAACACCTTAAGACGTTCCCATAGATCCTTTGCCACCGTATACTGACTCACCATCCTATAGATGTCATGGGGAAGAGCTTGGAGAATTGTTTGAAGAGCTTTTTCATCTGCATCTGCAACAAGTTGTTGAGCTGGAGTAAGTTCTTCAAATTCTCGTGGTCTAGTCACATTATCAACCGTAATGGTACCATAGTCGAGTGGACCATTCAAAATCGATTTGACCATAAGCCTTCCGTATGTCGGTTTCCCCTTTAGATATTGCATCATTCGACCTTGCCATGCCTCAAACACCTCTTTAATAAGCATCGGTGGACGGCTATCAGTTCCCGTTATGATTGATATATCCGTAAGAGATGTCATCTGAGGCATTACTGAATTTGGATTCATTTTGTTTTTCTTCAAAGAAACAGAGATTATCGGTTGATCGAGCAGTGAAGTAAAGCTTGTGAATTGTGTTGTGTTTTTGTTGTAAGAAACCAAGATTAAATCCTCTAAAAAATCGTCGAAAAAACAAGCAAAATAACCCTTGATTCGGAACTTTTTGTTGATTCGGAAGTTTGATTCGGAAGATTACCTTGATTCGGAACTTTTTGTTGATTCGGAAGATTACCTTGATTCGGAACTTTTTGGATTGATTCGGAACTTCTTGGTTCGGAAGTTGATCCGGAACTTTGGCTTGATCCGGAACTTCTTGACTCGGAAGTTCTTGGTTCGGAAGTTTCTTGATCCGGAACTTCTTGACTCGGAAGTTCTTGGTTCGGAAGTTTCTTGACTCGGAACTTCTTGGTTCGGAAGTTTCTTGATTCGGAACTTCTTGACTCGGAACTCCTTGATCCGGAACTTCTTGATCCGGAACTCCTTGATCCGGAACTTCTTGATCCGGAACTCCTTGATCCGGAACTTTTGCTGAATAAACAGAAACTTTGTCCGATGAACAGTAGAACAGTAAAACTTACGATTAAGCCCAGATTTTGACCAAATAACCCAAAAAGTTTTGTGCTTTCGACTAAAATAAGTAACAATTAATACTTATCCACTAATCCCAATCACAAAAACATCAAAAACACCAAGAATCAAGATGATTTTTCTTAAAGAACACTAATACAATCAAAAACTAAAAAAAACCACACAAATCACCACCTTAAATCACCCCATAGCTCTTGATACCAAATGTAGAATATTGATAATCAATGAATCTATGAAGGGGTTTGTTAATTTCTAGAGAGAGAAAGTTAGAGAGAGAAAGTGAGAGAAACTATGTGAATTTTATTAAGTGGAAATTAAGAAATGATAACAACCAACCCCTTTCCTTAGTGGAAAGGGGTATTTATAGTTCCAAGTCATAAGTGGACTTGGGCCGGTCCATGACAAGCCCATGGACCGGTTCTTACTTAAGTTAATAAGCAAATAATAACTAATTACTAACTACGAGCTATTACAACATAAATCATATTGTGGAGTGACCGATACTTCTAATATACGTTAAAACGTATTTCTAACAGCTCATATGCAAGACCTTCCATTATTTGGTGCATCGTTTCCTGAGGATAATGTCGGGTCGTCCATTTCAGAAGAAGCTCCTACTACGTTTTACTCCAATCCTGAAATTTGTGAATACAACAGCAAATGGACTAAGGATCATCCTATAATTGGTATGACAGTTTATCGTAATCTTTGGATTATCTAACTATGAGGATGATTACTAGAAAGAGATATAGATGAAGATGTAGAGAGAGAAAGTAGAGAGAATAATGAAAGATTAGATTAGAAGTTTGTGTAATGTATGTACCAACCCCTCCTAACATTCTAGGAGGGGGGTATATATAGCCCACCCTACATGTGGGCTTTATGGGTTATATGTTTACATATTAGATCACGAGCCCATACTACGTATATATCGTTGGAGTGACCGATCCTTCCTAAATACGTAAAAATATATTTCCAACAATCTTCCCCTAAGGGAGGTCACTCCAAGTTACAATGTCCTAAATAGTCTATAACTCGTGATCCATGCTAACAATGATGTGACCGACACTTTCTTTGGAAAAACATATTTCCAACAATCTCCCCCTAAGGGAGGTCACACCATTTTACAAAATCTTAAACCTAGCATACTATGCTTGAGTCTTCGATCTTGTTCTTGTGAATATGCAGATGAGATCTTTGACTTTAGTCTTGAGCATGTTTCCTTGCCTTGACCGTGTGCATTCATCACTTGTGATATTCGCCTCCTCGTGACTTCATGTTCCACATACTTATACCCTGATAAATTCTTGAAAGCTTCAGAGTTTGATACAGCAGAAGACTTGACTTTTAGGCTTTCTTGAATTTGTTGAAGTATTAAGTGCAGAAAGTATAAGCATGCGGGGACGACTTCTTCTCGGACACCGCAATGCCACCATCTTGTTATGCTGCATAAAACAATTAGCAAAAAAACATAGACACGGATGAAATGGCTTTGAACATTTCAACCTGATTCAGTAGCATTTTACCTCCGGCCGGTGAGGACCGTCGGACGATATTACATATCGTACTTGTGGCAGGTAGTTTCAATTAAGAACCTCCTTTACAAGATTTCGCGGATAAACCTGTTCTCTTTACTCGACCGTCCAAAGCTGACTGCAAACGTAAAGAGTAAATCATTTGGATAGAACTATCCGCATGATTAAAGTCTTCAATTCATGTTCCTGGAACAAGTGAAATTCAATTAAGAACCGCACCATCGTTGCTTTCCAGTTGTCATGAGCTTGATTCATATAGAATCTTGCTAGTTACCTACCAGGCGCTGTTTAATGTTAACACTAGAAGGATTTCCACTCATCACTGTAAACACTTAAAAGTGTCACTCTGAGTGTTCTGGCAAGATCACTAAGATACTGTGTAGAGGCCTGGAACGTGTTTAGATTTAGCTAAGAATTAAACAATTGTTGCTTTCCAGTCATCACAAGGTTGATTCATAAAGAATCACACAAGTTACCTACCATGAGCTTTTTAATGTTCGCTCAAGAAGGATTTCCATCTTCATCGTAAATACTTTCGTATTACTCGGAGGTTCAGGCAAGATCATGAAGATTTTGCATAGGACTCTTAAGATCTTTCTTACTTTTCACAGTGTGTGAAGAAGCAAGGAATTATGAAAGTGTGTCCTAATGATATATTTGATGATCTCAAATGGCTCTAGCCTCGATCATGCATTTTGGATTTTAGTGATCGGAGGCTGGAGAAGAGTACCACCATTTCAATACCAATTTATTCGGAGTGAATAAATCAATAGATAATATGTTGTCTCCGTGTGATTAAAACAAATACCTTTTGAGAGATTTTTGAGTTAGCTGAGATGGGTTGTGCATTGCATCACTGGGTCGATGATGTCTATCTTCAATATCGAGCATCATTAAAATGATCTCAATAGCATATGTGTTGACCTGGTTTCTACCTAAGGTTGTAAGGAGGGCTTTTTTCTTTACACCCTTTATCTTTACCATTCTTTTTCATTCTTCAACCCCTTCAATGCTTACCAATACGTCATAACTAGCACCTTGTTGTGATTATTCCAGTGCTAACTTAAGTACTTGGTCGGCATTCAGCTACATTCACAATCTTTTTCCATCTTTCCTAAGGACTAATATTTCTAGCTATGGAATGTCCTTGGGAAGATTCCTCCGGTTCTAGAGGAATCATTGGACTTTAACCTATCCTACAATCCTTATGTCACCACAATCATCACCGTCGTGAATAGAGATGTTTTGGGTAAGTGTACGTCACCATGAAATCCATTTTGATATCCAAATCCATTTTGCTCCCCCTTAACATATGCCACGATATTCGAAAACATTTCGCACATGTCGGGAAGAGCTATCACGTTAAGTCAAACCATTTGTGATTAATCATTTCCCATATTAAATCACATTTTCTCCCCCATATTAAAAATAACCGATGTTTTTAATATCAATTGATTTAATAACATTTTAAGAAAATTTGGGAAGAAAAATACAAATCCAATTATCTTCATTATTTACACAAGCTCCCCCTCAAATTAATGAGGGTGTACTTGAAACGTAAATTAAATACCTTTTAAACACAAGTGTAAGGTATTTACCACGTGCAAAGATCATATATGATAATGTATTCACAAGATTAGCAATTTACGAGGTTGGACCTGAATGATGGAGAACATCATATGATAGAATCACATGGTTCTTGTTCAAGAATGTTTGTCTCCTCGTCATGTTGAAGTTATCTCTTGACACCATGTGTACACTTGATATCGTTGTCTTGACACCAATTAGTGACCTTGGCACTTTCGGCATCAAAGATACTGAATGTTGGACAATTGCTCCCCCTCAATTGTTGACCCGTGTTCTATTGAAAGAGCTGTAGTCACCATTTTGAGTAGTCGCATCATCGAGTATGTAGATATCAATTGTAAATTGCTGTAGATTATGGAGATGATAACTTCATAAAAAAATTAAGATTTCTCTTGTTTTAACAAATAAATGCACTAAAGCGTACATATATTCGTGTTAGATTGTGTTATTACGTAAACACAATCCTTTACATGGTTTTAAAGTTAACCATGCCCGAGAAAATTAATTCCCGTTGTGAGCCAAAGCTTTCATAAGAAATACTTGACTTTAATGTGAAAACCGGGTTGCAGTCAGAAATAACTACAAGCCAAATAGGCATGTTTTATGAAATATTTACAACTTTTGTACGAACTCTATTTATGGCACCGTGTCAATATTAATCGACATTTCTAAGGCCGTAAATATTATCGTACCAAAAGACATGACTTTGAAAAATAAAATAAAAATATTTTTGGATTTTTATGAAATTCTTCAATTTGTAGGGTTTTTATATGGTTTTATATTTTTGTATTTTGCTTTTGTGGATAAAAATATAAACAGTATATACAAATGATCACCAATGATACGGAGAATAGTTTACCACCACTATTATTTCGCTTCATCTACCAGTTCCTTTAGAGTCTCGGGCGAGAATGTTCTCAAACCTAGCTTGTCGGCCAAAAATTCCATTCGAGCGTAATCTAAAGCCTTCGTGAAAATATCCGCCAATTGATACTCAGATCGGACAAAGTAAAGCTCTATCACTCCTTTCCACTTGCTCCTTGATAAAGTGGTAGCGAAAGTCAATATGCTTCGACCGGGAGAATTGAACATTGTTGCAGCATAAGGCAATTGCGCTTTTGTTGTCACAGTACATCGGAATTTTGTTGAAACCTAGACCCTAGTCGGTTAATTACGATCTCATCCAAAGAATTTAAGCACAGCAACCGGACATAGCTATGTATTCTGCTTCCGTACTTGAAATTGCAGCGCTTTTCTGCCTTTTAGATGCCCAACTGAATAGTCGATCTCCTAGTAGTTGCAAAGTTCCACTCGTGCTACTCCTTGTATCTTGACAACCCGCGTGATCCGCATCTGCATATGTCATAAGTGCAATCGAAGAGTCCTTCGAATACCAAAGTCCCCGATTAATGGTTCCTTTAAGATACCGAAAGATCCGTGTTAATCCCAAACTTAGATCGATTTAGCCTGTGTAAACGAGATTAAATCAAGTTAAACACTTATAGAAACTTTGTTGTGTATAAAAAAGTTTAAGTATTATGCGGATTTAATACTCAAACAAGAACACACAAACAATGTAAACCAAACTTTCACTTGATTGATAAAACAAACTTACGTACAATGAAAGTGTTAAAACGTATATCAAACATAAACCTAAAGGCCTCCTTTTATAGACATAAGGAGCCTTGTACAAGAGTCTACGTATCAGCTATTTTAGGTAAAGATAAACATAGAAAATACATTGTTGATCAGATATTTACTAGAAACAAACTAGAAACATAATACGTGTAGACTAAGTCTTCTATCAGTTCTTGACTTCATCCTATCAACGCTTGACATCTTCCTGTCAATGCTTGTTCTGTCAACGCTTGTTTTCTTCTTATCAACGTCCCGATTACTCTTGTCAGCGTCCAAGTGTACTGGCTACATTTTATTCCCAACAATCCTCCCCTAAACTTGATATCTACTCTAGTAATCAAGTTTTTGAATAAAAACTAAGAACTAGGAGGATTCTTACAAATCTTATCAAATTGGTAATAAACATGCCTAATCAAATCTTTGGCCACGTTACTTGAGTAATCAATCTCCAGCTGTGTTGTCTTCATCTTTTCAAAAACTTCTTTGGACATGGGATACTCAGCATCCACAAGAAGATATTCAGAAATTTTGTAGAACTAAAATGATACACACCAGCAGCTGAATACAAACGCCATTGAAGTCCACTGATATCATCCTCAAGATCCTTCCAAACATGATCTTCTTCTTCTGGTGCACACATTCTTTTGAATGTTGACCAAAGCTTTATTCCATTGACTAAAGTAGGTGCTTCAGTCTCATACTTGGCCAGCAAGAACCTCCAAAGGTTTGCCAAGTCTTCCCTATCCATACTTGCAAATAGAGACATAAGAGTAGTAAAAGTGTGTACCTCTTTCCCATATCTGCCAATCATCCAAAACCCACTTGCATCTTCTTCATAGCTAATGATAGGGTTTCTGGAATCAAGAGGTAACACTTGTACCATATATGAAGCTTCCATGGGTGAGAGCTTAATGCTCTTTCTAATAACAGCTTCACTGGGATTCACTTTATTCAAATCTTTAGGGAACTCAAGTGGAACTCCCTTCTTCAATAGACTTGGAATAATCATATCCTTTTTGTTAATGCAATAATGACTAAAGACGTTACTTGCATTTTTCGGTCTCGCTTAGTTTTGATTACGACAATATGTAAAAACAAGCATTTACGAAAACAACGAAAAACGAATTCTTGAGTTCAAGTATTTTTCATTTTACCCATTTTCACTTAAGGTATGGATAAACAAGTACTAACCTTAATCAAGTGATCAAGTGATTTAATCTTTTCTTAAAACTCACTTTTTATTAAATGTGACAAGTTTTTATTAAACTTTATTTTTAAGAAAATGTTTTATTAAATAAATTATTTGAAATTTGAAAATGGCATATTCTTATTCTGTTAAGAATATCCTTTCAGGATATTTTTATACCCAGATAAGACCTCCACCACTAAAGGACAAAAAGGAGCGGAGTCTAGTCCGGCGGTACCTTAGCGCCTAGGCGGTACCTTATTGATAAGGTACCGCGGGCTGTGATAAGGTACCGCGGGCAGAACTAGCCGTTGGCTCCTTTGTCCTTTAAATAGTTGGCAATTCTCAGCTTTTCACCTCACCTCTTTTGCACATTCATTTCCAGATTCAAACCCCTTCTTTAATCACTCAAATCTTTGATCATTTGTTTGATTATTACTTGTTTAAGAAGTGAATCTTGTTCTTCCATCTCTTCCTCTCCAAGTGCAAAGAGAAGAACACTATCCTAGTGAAGTGTTGAGTCCACCACCAAAGATCCATTGAAGATCAATTTTTATATATTTGTAGTTGTGTCATAGTTGTGAAGATCCAAGTAGTTGTGTCTATTTGGAAGTTGTGTATGTACTAAGTATAGTTGTGTAGATTGGTACTAGCTACGATTAGGGCTCGAATTTTAGCTTAGAGTCGGAAATTAGTTAAGCGACGTGTACGGTTTTCTCCACCATAAGGAGCTTGTTGTGTAGTGAACTCTCGAGTAAGGAGTACTCGAGGAGTGGAGTAGGAACGAGGAGTGAGCTTCGTTGCCGAACCACTATAAATCCTTGGTGTTCGGTTTGATCTTTCTTTACCCTTAACTCTTTACATTCCTTATTACTTTTTGCATATACATGTGTTAATATTAGATTAGCTACACTATTATTCTTTATTCTTTGTGGATATAGTTGTGTTAATATTAGATTAGCTACACTATCATTCTTTATTCTTTGTGGATATATTTTTGTTAGTATTAGTTTAGCTACACTATCATTGTTCATATTTGTGTATAAGAAGATTTCACATATTTCCTCAAGCCTAAGTTTTTTGAAAAAGGATTTTTTTTGGAAACCATATTTTAACAAGTAAATTTTAAGAAACTATTCAACCCCCCCCCCCCTTCTAGTTTCTACAATTGGTATCAGAGCGGGTTGCTCAAGAATTTTTAAAGTATATTGTATTTTAAAACTTGAATCGATCTATGGATTCCAACAAGTACCTAGAAGGGCAATCTATGCAAAGACCACCAATTTTTGAAACCGATAATTTTATTTATTGGAAAAATAGATTTGAAACTTATGTGAAATCAAAAGATTTAGATCTTTGGCATGTTATTACCAATGGTGATTTTTTACCCTTTCAATTTAATGAAGTTTCTAAAACAAAAGAATTAGTCACTTTTGACAAAGCTAATGATGATACTAAAAAGAAACTTTCAAAAAATAATGAGGCTAAAATGGTGATTTATAATGCTTTGCCTAAGAAAGAGTATGAAAGAATTTTTATGTGTGAAACCGCTAAAGATATTTGGAACACTCTTTTAGTAACCCACCAAGGTAATAGCCAAGTCAAAGAAAGTAAAATCGATCTTCTTGTCCAACAATATGAACAATTTGTCATCTTAGAAGATGAAACTATTGATAGTGCATTTGCTAGGTTTAACATCATTATTACTAGTCTAAAAGCACTTGATGAAGGTTTTTCTAGCAAGAAAAATGTTAGGAAGTTTCTAAGGGCCTTACATCCAAAGTGGAGAGCAAAAGTCACGGCTATTGAAGAGTCGAAAGATCTCTCAACTTTATCACTTGATGAACTCATAGGAAACTTGAAGGTTCATGAGATGATAATTTTGAAGGACTCGGAATTAGTAAAAACCAAGAGTGAAAGGAAATCTCTTGCACTTAAAGCCAAGAAGGATCAAAGTGACCATGATAGTTCCTCGGAAAGTGATGACGAGGAGTATGCATTGGCGGTGAGAGATTTCAAGAAGTTCTTCAAGAGACGAGGTCAACACGTTAGGCAACCAAACTATGACAAGAAACCATTGTCAAAGAATCGGTTTGTCAAGAACGAAAAAGGTGATAGGAGTTGCTTTAGATGTGGTGATCCAAATCACTTCATTGGTGATTGTCCAAAGCCCGCTCGTGATAAGAACCACAGGGCATTCGTTAGTGGTGCTTGGAGCGATAGCGGTGAAGGTGATGATGACAACCCCAAAGAGGAGAAATGTCTTATGGCTCACACTTCTAAAGAGGTACATTCCGAAACCGAATATTATAGCAATGATAGTTCCACTTTAGATGATATTGAATTTGAAGGCAAATATGATAGCTTACACAAACTTAGTCTTAAATTCATAGAAAATAATAAAACCTTAAAATCAACCAAAACTAAGCTTGAAAATGAGATCAATGAACTTAGGGAGAAATTGGCTAAACTTGAGAAAAACAAAGAGGTTGATTTAGGTTGCTTAAGTTGTGAAAAACTTAAATTAGAGAATGATGATCTCAAGAGCACCTCCATTAAATTGGAAAAGTTCATGAAAGGTACTAGTGCTCTTGATGATATGTTAAACAAACAAGTTCATTCTAAGGAAAAACTTGGTCTAGGTTTTAACTCAAATGAAGCCTCAACTAGTGAACCAAAACAAGTCAGGTTTTCACAGAAAACACCTTCTGGACGCGGTTCCACATTGTATGGCGCGGTTCCTTATCACTATGGAACCACGGCCATAGATAGGGTACCGCAGCCAGAAGTTGATTTTTGTGAAAACTCTGAAATTTCTGAAAAATCTAAGTTAAATGAAAAACCAAAGCATCTTACTGTTAATAAGGTTCCATTACCCATACTTGACGACAATGCTATTAGTAAGTTCTATAAGCCGTTAAGTAAACCTCTCATGGGAAATAGAAGTTTATCTAGACTATCTTCTACTCCACCTAGAGTACGGAATGAGTCTAAGCCTAGAAGTAGAACGACAACGCCTACAAGAGATAATCAAAACAACTCACGAACTAGAAGTAAAACTCCAACACCTAGAAAGAATAATAATAACTCTAAACCTAGATCAAACACACCTAGGAGAAGTAATAAACAACAAAGTGGTTACATGAATTACTACCCTCCTCCATTTTGTTCTTCATGGGGAATCCCCACCTCATTCATTCATCCCAACCAAATGCAAGGGATGTTTAGAACTAACAATTTTGGACCCATGAGATATTGGGGACCAAATGTTTGATCTTGTGTATTGTTACCTAGATATGCTTGGGAATTGATTTGGAGCCCGATGAGTGGATTAAGGATAGTGGATGTTCTAAACACATGACGGGTAATCGAAGTTTGTTCTCGCATTACAAAGCATATGATGGAGGTAACGTCATATTCGCTAGTAGTCTACGTGGTAATATCATTGGCAAAGGTACGGTTTCTCTTGACTCCATGACCATTGAAAATGTTGAGCACGTAGATAACTTAGGTTTTAACCTTTTAAGTATAGGTCAAATTTGTGATAATAAGTGTAAGGTCATCTTTTCGGAACATGACAGTGAAATCGTAAAAGATGGAAAAGTCATTGGAAAAGGTGTTAGAAAGCATGGGCTTTATGTCATGAAGGTTAATAAGAAGTCAAAAGACAACATATGTCTTGCGACTATAGATGATAGTTCTACTCTTTGGCATAGGAGATTAGGTCACGCTAATATGCGTTTAATTCAATCTTTAGTCTCTAAGGAGTTGGTAAGACACCTCCCCAAGATTAAGTTTGATAGTCACTTTTGTGATGCTTGCAAAGTTGGAAAGCAAGTTCACTCAAGTCACAAAGCCAAGAATTTGGTTTCGACCTCTCGGTGCTTAGAGCTCCTACATATGGATCTCTTTGGACCTTCCGCCATACGGAGTTATGGAGGTAACCTTTATACCCTAGTTATAGTTGACGACTATTCTAGATTCACTTGGACTAGATTTTGGCATCTAAGAATGAAGCTTTCGATCACTTCGAAATCTTTAGTCATAGAATTCAAAATCAACTAGGATGTTCAATTGTTTCTATTAGGACGGATCATGGTAGGGAATTTGATAATGAAGTGCAATTTGGTGCCTTTTGTGAAGCTCATGGTATTACCCATAACTTCTCGGCTCCTCGCACTCCACAATCAAATGGGGTAGTTGAAAGGAAGAATAGGACTCTCCAAGAGATGAGTAGGACGATGTTAAACGAGCAATCGTTGCCTCAAAAGTTTTGGTGCAATGCCGTAGATACATCGACTTATATTCTCAACCGAATTCTCATTCGACCTTTCCTAGGAAAGACCCCCTATGAGATTCTTAAAGGTAAGAAACCCTCATTAGAATACATTAGGGTGGTTGGAAGCAAGTGCTTTATCCTCAACACCAAAGACTACCTTACCAAGTTTGACCCAAAGTCTTACGAAGGTATCCTTTTAGGTTATTCCCAAACTAGTAAGGCCTACATAGTCCTAAATAGAACCTCAGGGGTTATTGAAGAATCACTCAACGTAACCTTTGATGAAACCCCTCCTTCACCCAAGACACCACCATTGGTTGATGATGACTGGGATGAATTAGAAGTAGTTAAAGCCAAAGAGATTAGAAAAATAGGAGTTGAAGACCTTAGTGTTGAAAAGGAAGTAAACATTAAGGAGTCTAGGGATCATACTCTCAATAATGTCATTGGTGACTTAAATCAAAGGACCCTAAGATCTCAAGTCCAAAACCAAAGCAACTTCTTTTGTTTTGTCTCCTTGATTGAACCTAAGAATGTTAAAGAAGCTTTGACGGATGAGAGTTGGGTCATTGCAATGCAAGAAGAATTGAATCAATTCGTTGCCAATGATGTTTGGGAACTTGTTCCTCCACCTAGAAGTTCTACCATTATTGGAACCAAATGGGTATTTAGGAATAAGCTAGATGAGAATGGTGTTGTGTCTCGTAACAAGGCTAGACTTGTAGCTCAAGGCTATAATCAACAAGAAGGGATTGATTATGACGAGACATATGCACCGGTAGCTAGATTAGAATCAATTAGAATCCTTTTAGCCTACGCTTGTGCCTTAGATATTAAGCTTCAACAAATGGATGTAAAGAGTGCATTTCTTAACGGTTTGATCAATGAGGAGGTATATGTGGCTCAACCTCTCGGCTTCATTGATTTTGAGAAACCGGACCATGTTTACAAGCTTAAGAAAGCACTTTATGGACTCAAACAAGCACCCAAAGCTTGGTATGATAGACTTAAAGCGTTTCTTGTTAAACATGAGTATACCATGGGCATGGTAGACAATACACTCTTTACAAAGAAGAAAGGTCCTCACCTCATAATCGTACAAATATATGTTGATGACATTATATTTGGCTCAACTTGTCAAGAATTGTGTGATGACTTTGCCAAAATCATGCATGATGAGTTTGAAATGAGTATGATGGGAGAACTTAACTTCTTTATAGGACTCCAAATTAAACAAATGGACGATGGTATCTTCTTTAGTCAATCTAAGTACGCTAAAGAAATGCTAAAGAAATTTGGATTAGAAGAATCTAGACCAATGAAGACCCCTATGGCCTCGGATACTAAACTCACCGTAGATGATGATTGTGAGTCGGTAGACAACACCAAATATAGAGGTATGATTGGTAGTTTGTTGTACCTAACGGCAAGTCGACCGGATATCATGTTTAGTGTTTGCCTTTGTGCTCGCTTCCAAGAGGCTCCCAAAACCTCTCACCTTGAAGCGGTTAAGTGTATCTTCCGATACATTAAAGGCACTATACATTTAGGATTATGGTATCCTAAAGGGACCGGCGTAGAAACCATTGTCTACGCGGACTCGGATCATGCGGGAGACTATGTGGACCGGAAAAGCACTAGTGGAGTTTGTACCTTCATGGGTTGTTGTTTAACTTCTTGGTTCTCCAAGAAACAAACCGCTCTTGCGATATCCACCACGGAAGCCGAGTATGTGAGTGCCGGTAAAGCATGCCAACAAGCTCTATGGATGAAGCAAGCGCTTGTTGATTACGGGATTTCTCTTGATGATGTTCCCATCATGTGCGATAATAAAGGCGCTATAGACCTAAGCAAGAATCCCGTGCAACATTCGCGAACCAAACACATAGAAATTAGACACCATTTCCTTAGGGATAATGTTCAAAAGGGGAACATTACTATCAAAAAGGTGCCCTCCGAGGACAACTTAGCCGATATCTTCACTAAGCCACTTAAGAGGGAACCTTTTTATTACTTGCGTCTAGGTCTAGGATTAATGGAACATCTTCCTTAAATTCTTTTCTTATTGTGTGTTTTCTATTACCACTTTGAGTTCTTGAGTCTTCTAAAATTCTTTTGAAAAATCTTCTCATCTCCTTTTCAAAACTCTCAAAGTCTCTTTCGAAAATGGTTGAGAAATTCGTTTGACATTGTTAATTCAATCTAAAAACGATTTTTCATAGATTCTCGCTATTAATATAGAGCTTACATAATTCATATGTATGATTCTCTCAAACATAGCAAGAACAAGATTGAATCATGGAGGATCATTGTGTCATGACTTAAGGTCTTGTCTTACACACCTCCTACATTGATTTTTTTTATCCATGTATTTTGGTCAAATCTCTATTTGGTAAGTTTGCATATATTTTCTTTGTCTATCTTTGCTTTTAAGCACATCCCTATGATAAGTTAGACTAGAGAAATAAGATTTGCTGAAAAATCTTTCTCCAAACACCAAACCCTGCTTCTGCAGGCGGTTCCATAAGTGAGCCGCGGTACCTTATTGATAAGGTACCGCCAGCATAGATAAGGAACCGCCTACAGTGGCCTTCCTTTTCGGGTTTTTGTCTGAAACTCCAGATTTGCTCCAACCTTTTTGAGAATCTTTGTTTCAAACCCTTTGAACACCCCAAAAATACCCTAAGCCTTCCCTATTTAAACCATAAGCATTTTGCATTCTTCATATCCAAAATGTCTTATTCTCCCAATGAAAGCCTTTAATCTCCTCCATTTTCTCCAATTGCTTTCAATCCAAACCCACCCAAGAACACTCTTAATCACATTTCTCCTACCAAAAATGTTGATTGTGGAACTTCTTTTCTTCCACCACCACCCTTTAGTGTTCTTCCTCCTTCTCATGATAATGTCATGCACCATGGAACATATTGTCGTTGTTGTCAATATCAACATCTTGCTATGGCACACATCTATGAGGAGTTGAGATACATCAAGAGTCTCTTAATCATGCCTCCTCTTCATTTTGATTATGAGATCTCCAACAAGCCACCACCACCACCCTCCGCTATTACCTTGTCTTTCATATAAGCATTGGTTGCTTATCCACAAGACACCAAATTCAAGCAAATCTTAGAATTCTAGAATAACTAGGATTAGATTTATGCTTTTGGCTTGTTTCTTTTTTCCATACTTCTTTGTATGATGTTTTTTTAGTAACCTATCTTGGATCTTTGTCTTTGTGTTTTCTTCTCTTTTAATTTTTTTGTGACCTATTGCTATATATTGTTGGTTGTTTCTTTTGTTCAACTAACCCTTCTATGTAGCTTGTCACCATATCTCGATTCCTCGGTGCCCTAAGCTAGGGGGAGTAAGCACCAAGGGGGAGTCTTTGCAAAGTCCGTTTCTTCAACACCGGATTACGCAACCTTTTTGCTACGACAAAGGGGGAGAAATGAATAAACTCGTCTTCGAAAATCTTGTTTTTGTGTGATTGAGTTTATGTATTGTCGGAATCAAAAAGGGGGAGATTGTTAATGCAATAATGACTAAAAACGTTACTTGCATTTTTTGGTCTCGCTTAGTTTTGATTACGACAATATGTAAAAACAAGCATTTACGAAAACAACGAAAAACGAATTCTTGAGTTCAAGTATTTTTCATTTTACCCATTTTCACTTAAGGTATGGATAAACAAGTACTAACCTTAATCAAGTGATCAAGTGATTTAATCTTTTCTTAAAACTCACTTTTTATTAAATGTGACAAGTTTTTATTAAACTTTATTTTTAAGAAAATGTTTTATTAAATTAATTATTTGAAATTTGAAAATGGCATATTCTTATTCTGTTAAGAATATCCTTTCAGGATATTTTTATACCCAGATAAGACCTCCACCACTAAAGGACAAAAAGGAGCGGAGTCTAGTCCGGCGGTACCTTAGCGCCTAGGCGGTACCTTATCGATAAGGTACCGCGGGTTGTGATAAGGTACCGCGGGCAGAACTAGCCGTTGGCTCCTTTGTCCTTTAAATAGTTGGCCATTCTCAGCTTTTCACCTCACCTCTTTTGCACATTCATTTCCAGATTCAAACCCCTTCTTTAATCACTCAAATCTTTGATCATTTGTTTGATTATTACTTGTTTAAGAAGTGAATCTTGTTCTTCCATCTCTTCCTCTCCAAGTGCAAAGAGAAGAACACTATCCTAGTGAAGTGTTGAGTCCACCACCAAAGATCCATTGAAGATCAATTTTTATATACTTGTAGTTGTGTCATAGTTATGAAGATCCAAGTAGTTGTGTCTATTTGGAAGTTGTGTATGTACTAAGTATAGTTGTGTAGATTGGTACTAGCTACGATTAGGGCTCGACCTTTAGCTTAGAGTCGGAAATTGGTTAAGCGACGTGTACGGTTTTCTCCACCATAAGGAGCTTGTTGTGTAGTGAACTCTCGAGTAAGGAGTACTCGAGGAGTGGAGTAGGAACGAGGAGTGAGCTTCGTTGCCGAACCACTATAAATCCTTGGTGTTCGGTTTGATCTTTCTTTACCCTTAACTCTTTACATTCCTTATTACTTTTTGCATATACATGTGTTAATATTAGATTAGCTACACTATTATTCTTTATTCTTTGTGGATATAGTTGTGTTAATATTAGATTAGCTACACTATCATTCTTTATTCTTTGTGGATATATTTTTGTTAGTATTAGTTTAGCTACACTATCATTGTTCATATTTGTGTATAAGAAGATTTCACATATTTCCTCAAGCCTAAGTTTTTTGAAAAAGAATTTTTTTTTGGAAACCATATTTTAACAAGTAAATTTTAAGTAACTATTCAACCCCCCCTTCTAGTTTCTACACTTTTGAATCTCCATCTCTTCTGAAAGTTCTTCTTTCCTTTCATCTGAAAGAAGTCTGATAGTGTTCATCTCTTGCACACTTGCCCAAATAGGATATGCCTTATACTCCAATTCTTCAAAGGACAATCCCTGCAATTTCTGAAAAGTCCATCCTGTTTGATGACATCTGAGCAACATGTAATAAAGCTCCCTTCTATCTCTCTTCAGCAGTGAGAAAACTTTTCTAGCCTTATGCTTCAGAATTACCTTGCAATCTCTTTGAACTCTTAGAAGAATCTCCAAACCCCAAATTTGATCTGAAATTGTCATATCTGGATTCTCCATAACCTTATTCTCCCAAGCATGGTACATCTGAGCAACTTCTGGCATATCATAATCTACCTGCATTTTTAACTCTACAAGTTTCTCCCTTGCCAACTCATCACCATATTCAAGTCTTTCTGGTTCTTTAATTATCATAACACTTGAATCTGAACTTTCATCATTACTTTCTTCTTGCTCCTCAGAAGTAACCACAAATGGTGACTCACCAACCTTCTTCTTCTCTTGTTCCATAAGTTGTGCAGCCAACTTTGAATCAAACTCTACTTGAGCTGCATCCTTGGGAACCTCTACTTCAACCATGATTCCTTTACCCTTATCTAATGGATCAATGATGGGTAAAGATGATGATGGTACATGTGAAGACACTTCCTTGATGATAGCTGATGACTGGAATACATCAACCATATCTGCAGGTCTGTCAACGTTCAAATCCTGTGTGTCAACGCCCAACTTACTCTTGTCAGCGCTTGGTGTGTCAGCGTCCAAAATCTGCTTGTCAACGCTCACCTTACTCTTGTCAGCGCTTCTTGTGAACTGCTCCATCATTGCTGTAAAGGACAAGTTCAAATTTGTAGGAGTAACCAAAGATACATCAAAACCTGGTTGCTTCTTCAATTCAGTAAGAGCTTCAGCCACACCCAAAGATTCTACATCATGTGAGCCTTTGTCACTCACATGTATCTGCTCATCCTCCCCTTTGGAAGAATCCTCCATACCACGCTTATTGTTAGCATCTTCCAAAAGAACAATCATCTCCCTCAATTTCTTGAGTTCAAGGCCTTGTGTACTGACTGTTTGTACCAAGTCTGCATTTTGCTTTTGCAAGCTAATGCAGACAGCCGTCAATTCCAACATTGTGTATGGTTCCAATCTTCCCTCCTCTAGAATGGGGATTTGACCTCCCAAAATAGAGTCATGGGGCATGGATGAGGTCTTAATGATGTTAGGACTGGCTTGGCCTACATCTAAGCGAGTACCAATAGTCCCAGCCTCATCCATATCACCAACCACACTTGTGGTGGTGGTTCTCTCTACAACATGGCTAGGACCACTAGAGGAGAACACTCCAGTAGTCCTTGGGCGTTTTACCAACCTAAATTCAGGGGGTGTAGAAGATGATGTGGATTGGGTGGTAGTTTGAAGGTTAAGGGGTGTTTGGGGTATGTTGTAAAAAGGTGTCAACGTCTGGATTTGAAGTGTCAACGCCAACATTTAACGTGTCAGCGTTGAAGGGATCTTGGTCAAGTTCCATGTGTTGAGGTGAAGGTGATGGTTCAGGCAATGGTTGTGGATCAGGTTGAGGTTGTGCTGCTGTAATAACAGCAAGCATGGCTTGGGTAAGGGGTAAATCTCTGTGAGGGGGTGAATTCATCTTACTAAAAATAGTTTTCTTTTGCACAGGGATCGCATAAAAATCATCATGATCCCTGGTGCAATACCCTTTCTCATCAAAAATCATTTGTAAAAATCTTGGGTAAGCCAAAGTCATCTTATTACCCTTGTTTTTACACATGCCATCAAAAATCAGTTTAGAAAAATTACACTTTTGCCCATTTGTAATACACACAATTGCACTAGCAATAGATCTGTTAATTTCGTTATGTGCAGTACATTTGGGACTCAAACATTGAAGGATGACATGTATTAAGTACTTCCAAGCTGGGGGAATTCTTGTTTGTTATATTTATTTAAAGTGCCCTCTTCAAGGAAAGGATAACCTAAAGCTTGGAGTCCCTGTTCTATTTCACCAATGGGAAGAGTGGTTATACCATTTGCATCATCAAGATGCAAAGCCTAGCGAACCAAGGCTTCAGTAACCACCCATGTACGCCCATGAACAATAGCTGTTAATGTAGTCACATTATTAAGCGTTGAGGAACTGACAGTGTTCCAAAACTGTTTAATATGAATGACAGGGATGAGAGGAGCATGAGAAAGAGCATACCGTAATGGAGATGCATTCAAATACGCCACCATCTGGGTGTATTGAGGAAACAGAGCATCATCAGCCTCCAAATAAGCAATCATATTATGCTGACTTCTGAACCCCAATACCAAGTCACTTGGTTTAAACTTAGGCGCCATTGATGTAGAAAGCAGTTTGTGAAAGATTATAAAAGATGAATTATAGGAGAAAAGTTTTTAGACAAGAATATGAGAGTACCTTGTTTAAAAAGAAGGAGCCAAATTTATAGGAGGGATAAGCACATGTGTTTGGTCAAAAATGAGGCAAAGTATTTTCAAAATATAATGATGAAAATATTGAAAAGAAAATAAGTTATCTTGTGCATTAATTAAAAGTTATCAACTCCCGAAATTACGGCCCCAATTTTCGTCAAAAATAACAACTGGGTAGGACCCAATGAGTGTCAACGGTCAAAAATAACCCATCAACGCCCAACGGCTATATTCTTGTCAACGTTGGTAAAAGCCATGTCAACGTCTAAATTGGTCACAACAACGTTTGGAAATTTATATGTCAACGTATAAAAATAAAAATAATAAAAATGAAAAAGGACCTTAACAAAGTAATTTATCCTAGTGAAGATAACCTATAAACTGAAAATTACCATAGGGTGGCAAGCACTGTCCAATCATGCACACTTGCTTATGCAAGATAGACATAACAGTCCTCTAGTGTCCCTTACTAACCAAGGTTCTTAACAGTTAAGTTATCTCATAAAATCCCTTGTAACTCCTCAGGTAATACCAATATAAATCATACCCAAGTCTCCCAACAGACCACTCCCAATTCTAGGCCAAAAAGTCTTGGCAGCATGCATAGTATATCAACTTTGCATGCTACAGTGCCTCATGAGATAGTAAACTAAATCATACTCACCAGTGGACACAATCTAGAATTGTGATAAGAGTATTATAAGAATACCTAAAAAGTCCTAAAAGGTTCCTAAACCTCCCATTAAACTATGATACATAAGTTGCCAAATATTATGCATGTAAATATAAATTTATGTCAAGATAGAAATATAAATATTCCAACCATCATCAATAAATTGAAACATGCTCCAATAATGCTCCAAGGATCCATAAACAACTCTGTATCCAATGGTACAATGCTAACAACGCCTGCACAATTAGATCAAAAACCACAAAACTAACATGTTGCTGACAACGTCATGATAACACTTATCAGCGTTAAGATAACCTTTGTCATTGTTAGATAAATAAAGTGGAAAATCTAATTTCACATAAAGACCAATAACAATGCATATCCTATACATACTTTTACACTATGATCCCAAAACACATATTAAGTGAGATTGATCATTCCAATACTTGTTATCAAGTATTTAAATCTTCCAGTATCAAAAGGTTTATTTAATAAATCAGACACATTTTCTTATGTGTCAACCCTATCTGGTTGTATTAAACCCTTTTCAAAACAATCTCTTATAAAATGATGTCTAATTTCTATGTGTTTTGTTTTAGAGTGATAGATAGGATTTTTAATAATGCATAAAGTGCTGTTATTGTCTACAAAAATCTTGGTATGCATGAAATTATACCCATAATCCAACAGCTGGTTCTGAATCCATAAGTCTTGTCTACAACAAGCAGCTGCTGCAACATACTCTGCTTCAGTTGTAGAATTGCCCAACACTGTTTGTTTCTTACATTTCCAAGAGATCAATCTACTCCCAAGAAACTGACATCCACCAGTTGTGGATTTTCTATCAAATTTGTCACCACCATAATCACTGTCTGAATATGCAATAAGCTCCAATGGTGAATCTTTTGGATACGATAATCCCAGGTCTGGATAACATCTAAGGTATCTAAAGATCCTCTTGACAACATGAAAATGACACTCTCTAGGAGTCACTTGATGGCGTGCACATGCACACACAGCAAACATAATGTCAGGTCTTGAAGCTGTGAGATACATCAATGAACCAATCATTGATCTATAGTGCCTGACATCCACTTCTTTTCCATCTCCAACTTTTCCCCAAGGGTGTTCTCTATCCATAGGAGTGCTAGCCCTTTTCTCATGTGGAGAAAAGCCAAACTTCTTCAAGATTTCTACTACATATTTATCTTGAGAGATGAAGATACCATCTTCTTTCTGCTGTACTTGTAACCCTAGAAAGAAGTTCATCTCTCCCATTGCACTCATCTTGAATTTGTCTGTCATAAGCTTGGAAAAGTCTTCACTCATCTTTGGACTTGAAGAGCCAAAGATGATATCATCCACATAAACCTGGACAAGTAAGAAATCCTTACCAGTCTTCTTTGTAAATAAGGTCTGGTCTATGGTGCCCCTTTTGAATCCATTTTCCACCAGATAGGTGGACAATGTGCCATACCATGCTCTAGGGGCTTGATGAAGTCCATACATAGATTTCTTCACTCTATACACCTTATCTGGATGTTCTGAATCTTCAAAACCAGGAGGCTGCATAACATACACCTCCTCTGCAATTGTGCCCATAAAGAAAAGCACTCTTCACATCCATTTGATAGACTGTAAAGCCCATGCAGGAAGCATAGGCTAGAAAAATCCTTATAGCCTCAATCCTTGCAACAGGTGCAAAGACCTCCTCATAGTCTATCCTTTCCTCTTGTGTATATCCTTGAGCCACTAAACGTGCCTTGTTTATGACCACAATGCGTCTTTCATCCTTTTTGTTCCTAAGAACCCATCTTGTCCCAATAGGTCTGACATGTCTGGGACAATCAACCAACTCCCAAACATCCTGGATAGCAAATTGGTGAAGCTCATCTTGCATTGCTTCCACCCAACTTGGTTCTTTGAGAGCATCAAAAATCTTCTTGGGTTCCTGTTGTGACAGAAAACAGGCAAACAAACATGCTTGAACAAGAGGGTATCAACCTTCTTGTGAATATTGGCAATAAATCCACCAAGATTCTGATGAGATCTTCTAGTTTGCACAGGAGCCATAACATCACCAATAATTAGAGAAGGAGGGTGATTTTTTATTGTAGAAGTAAGCACTCCTCCCTCAATAAGTGTGTTGTCCTCAATCTCATCTTCCATGTTACCAATATCCTCTTCAGATTCTCTTCCATCAACATCTGAATGAACCTCTCCATTTATGTTTGAAGGTTCACCTTGTTCAAAATTCTTGGAAGAGAAAATATGGTCAAAAGAGCTGTCAACGCCTGGACCAGGGCTGTCAACGTTTGAGACATCAATGCCTAAATTTGTCTTGTCAGCGCCATAATTTCCTTTGTCAGCGCCTGAAAGATCATGCATGTTGTCAACTGGTGATACTTGGGAACCATCATTTTCCTTTCCAGCAGCAGCAGCAGCAGCAAATGCATCTGTCCATATGGGAATAGTAACATACTCAAGTATGGGTGCTGATTTGTCTGCTTGTGATCCAACCTCTTCATCAACCTGTTTACCTGAAACCTTAACAATTGGTTCTTCCACAACATTTGAAGTCACCTTCACAATGTCTGGATTAGCAACAGGCATATAATTCAAAGTCCTAGATAGAGGTTCCAAGTCAAACAACCAATTTGGACCACTTTCAGGATCACTAGGTTTACTTTCTAAAAACCTAACATGTAATTTTTCAAGTATACGTTTTTCATTCTTAAGGTAAACTCTATATCCTCTACTCTGCACAGAATAACCCATGAAGTAACCTTCATCGCCTTTAGCACTAAACTTACCTAAGGCATCACTAGTATCCAACATAACTACATGACATCCAAAAGGTTTAAGAAAACCAATATTAGGTTTCCTTCCCCAAAGTAACTCATAAGGTGTTTTGTTATGAATCTTATTAACTAATGCCCTATTCTGAACATAACAAGCTGTATTCACAGCCTCAACCCAAAAAGCAATGGGAAAGTGAGCATCAGCCAACATAGTCCTAGCTGCTTCTATGAGGGTTCTATTCTTTCTCTCAGCTACCCCATTTTGTTGTGGGGTTCTAGCTACACTAAACTGTCTAGTAATCCCTTTCTTGGCACAAAAATCATCTAACAACTTATTTCTAAACTCACCACCATTGTCACTTCTAAGTATCTTAACCTCATTACTAGACTTCTTTTCTATCTGGGTAATAAAGTTAATCAAAGTATCAGCAGTGTCACTTTTCAAAGCTAAAAAGAAAGTCCAAGTAAATCTAGAAAAATTATCAGTGATGACAAAATAGTAAGATTTACCATTTAAGCTTTCTATATTAGTTGGACCAAACAAGTCCATATACAGCAAGTGAAGTGGTTTAGAACTAGAGTGCACTGGTTTAGACTTAAATGAGACCTTGTGCTGTTTGCCTTTAAGGCATGCAACACAAGAGTGGTCATTATGGAAAGCCTTTTCAGGCAAACCATCAACCAAACCATGTCTCACAAGTCTGTTTATATTTTTAAAATTAATGTGCCCTAATCTTCTGTGCCAAATATTACTCTCGTCAACTGAAGCCTTAGCATATAGACATGACAAATTATTATTTATCCTAATCCCATTAAGATTCACATTATAAATTTCCTTATGCCTAGGTGTTCTATAATTAATAAATTTCTCATCTGGTATTTTAAAATATTTTCTCAACACCAAGCATTCAGTATCAGTGAAAAGAACCTTATTTTTGTTATCACAAACTTGTGATACACTAAATAGATTATAGTCAAGTTCTTTTACCAGAAACACGTTTTCAAAACGCAAATTGTTGGTGAGTAGAGTTCCTTTGCCAGTGATAGTTCCATATCCGCCTCCAAAGTAAACTTTATCACCATCCTTAATGGGAGTGAAGTTTGTGAGATAATCTTCCTTCCCAGTCATGTGCCTAGAGCATCCACTATCCCAATAGTCATAATCATTAACCTGCTTTTGAATGCCATGCACATAAAGAAAACAACTTAGTTTTCTTTGGGAACCCAAGCCTGAGCAGACTTGGATTCATTTGGTTGTACAACAAGAACAGACTTAGTCCTTATGACAACCCCTTGTTCATCCCTTTTTGGATTAAACACCCAATTAACCCCAATTGGTTTTGTTATGACCTTTGAAATATAATGAAATCTGTTACAGGTCATAGAAATCCCATCTGAATTAGGGTTTTGGTCTTGCTTAGGTCTCCAATTCAAGCTAGAAGAAGCTTTAGACCCCTTTCCCTTTGGTTGCAAATATTTGCCATTACTTGGTCTGGAAACGTTTCTGTCAGCGTTTAATTTGGTCTTGTCAACGCTGAAATTACCCTTATCAGCGTTGAACCTAGGGTTTGCTACAGGAACCCATTGTCTATTAGACCATGTATTGGTCTTCTGAAAAGGTCTTTGTCCATAAGTATTAGACCCTTTAGCAAAGAATGAGGTTGGTCTAACAACTTGTGGACTTTGCTAGACAAAAGATTTGGGTTTGACAGTGTTTGACTTTTTGTCAGCGTTGACCTTTGAAGCATTGACACACCTATAGGCTAAATGTGAGAAACTTCCACAAGTATAACAGGCTTTTATAGACATAAATCTAGGTCTATAAGTAAAGAAACCTGTTCCATAATCACTAATTTGGCTTTTTGGTGACCTAGGTTTTCTATATATTTCTGCATATTTAATACTAGGTTTTCTAACAACGTTTAAGCCAAGGTCAACAGTCTTGCCAGTGGTTGGGTTTGTCACCTTTATGGGTGTAGACTCATTTGGGCTGTCACTAAGCATGCCACCCTTAACAAACAAGGTAGGTTGGCTTTCTTCCATTGGTCCAAATTAGTCAACTTCTGCTTGTATTCCTCTACTGGGGTAAGAACTCTTGGTGGAGGAATAAATTCCTCTTCTTGGAGTTCTGGTAAACCAGTCCAAGACAAGTCCTTTCTAAGGACACCATAAAAGTTCCCAGCAGGTGGTGAAACACCAACATACTCTTTCATCCCAAGCCCAGTCATATCCCTAGAATCCCTTTGTTCACTAACATATTTTTCTAGGGTTTTTGAAGCTTTATCAAATCTCTGAATTTTAAGATCTACATTATCTTTATTTTTGATAGCCTCATCTAATTTAGTCTGTAATTCAACATTGACTCTCTCCATGATGTTTCTAATCTCAATACTAGCATTTAAATCATGATTTAAAATATTGATTTGATCTTTTAGGTCAAGCTCCATTTTCTTATACTCAGCTACAGTTTTGTTAGTTTGAGTAAGGGCAAGTTGATAGTTACATAACTTGCATCTTTCATTAACCACATCTGTTGTCAATTTTAAAACTTCTTTGTTAAGTTTTTCAGTGTTTAGACGACAACCCTTACTACAAAATGCATCATCATATACCTCATTGTCTGATGAAGATGAGGAGTGTGCCATGAGAGCATAGTGAACATGCTCTTCTTCTTCCTTTTCTACAACCAAAGCTTTGTTCTCTTCCTCATCCTTGGCCAAGTAGCTCCAATCCTATCCAACACCATCAATGTCTTACATGGCAACCATATCTTTGGAATCCTGAGCCTTGATGATTTGGCTTGAGGGTTTTCCAGCATCAGATCTTCTTGGAGATCTGCATTCTCTCATAAAGTGTCCCATTCGATGACAATTATAACACTCAACCTTGGATTTATAAAATCCAGCAGTGTCTTTAGCATTAAAAGTCATCTTCTTCTTAAATCTTCGATTCCATCTGTTTGCTCTTATACTTGCAAGAGCCATATTCCACTTTATGTCTATCTCCTCCAAATGCTCATCACTAATTTTCTCAAGGTCCTCATATGTAATCACTGAACCATTGGGCAATGAAGCAATGTATGCACATACAGTATCTAGATCAATACCAGCAGGCTTAACTCTTGGTGAGTCAACTTTGAATGTGTCAACGTCTGAATATGAGGCGTTGACAAGGCTTGATCTAGCGTTGACACAAGTTGATCTAGTAACAGGGTGCATGTATGACTCTTTTTGATCAAATTGACCTTCACTATGTGAGAAGAAGGCCATATTTCCATTGGTAGAATTGCTTCCATGATCCAAAAGAGTTTCATTCTCTACCAGCCTCAGTTTATTGTAAACATCATCAAAAGTAGAACTTTTGTGAGTGTTATTAGCAATTATAGACCTTGCTTCAATCTTCCATGCATCACCAAGACTTTTAAGAAAAGTTGTGACAATATCAACATCACCAAGCACTGTTCCCATGAAGGACAGCTTGCTTGTAATGTCAAGAAGTCTGCTTCTCACTCCACTTAGATTTTCACTGGGTTGAGCTTTAAAAACAGCATACTCATGCAAGAGTTGCTTCTTTTTCTCTTGTACAGTATCAACATTACCACCATAAGCAACTTCAAGGGCTGCCCAAAGATCTTTTGCAGACTCATAGCTTCTATATTTGTGCTGAGTTTCTTGTCCCAAAGAGAGTTTGAGAATGCTTAAGGTTTTCATGTCATTCCTTCTCTTTGCTATGTCCTCGGTTGAGACAGCTCTACCATCTTTAGGTTTTTCTTTTCGATCCTCTTCAGTAGAGCCTTGAACATTTGTTCTTTGTAAGATGGCAGCTGCAATCTTTTGAGCTTTATTGAATGTGTTTCCATATTCAATAATTTCCCATAGGGTGTAGTCATGGATTTGTAGATACTGTTCAAAGTTAAACTTCCACGGCTCAAAATTGTCTTAGTCTAGCATGGGAATTTTGATGTTGGGGGTTGAGGAGGAGGAGGAGTTTACTTCTGGGGTAGACATGATGTTTTTAGGGTTTCTTGAAAATTAGGGTTTTTGGCGATTTAGGGTTCTTGTGTTCTTTAGATCAAAGTTTCTCAACAAGCTCTCATACCACTTGTTGATCCCAAACTTAGATCGATTTAGCTTGTGTAAACGAGATTAAATCAAGTTAAACACTTAGAGAAACTTTGTTGTGTATAAAACAATTTAAGTATTATGCGGAATTAATACTCAAACAAGAACACACAAACGATGTAAACCAAACTTTCACTTGATTGATAAAACAAACTTGCGTACAATGAAAGTGTTAAAACGTATATCAAACATAAACCTAAAGGCCTCCTTTTATAGACATAAGGAGCCTTGTACAAGAGTCTACGTATCAGCTATTTTAGGTAAAGATAAACATAGAAAATACATTGTTGATCATATCTTTACTAGAAACAAACTAGAAACATAATACGCGTAGACTAAGTCTTCTATCAGTGCTTGACTTCATCCTATCAACGCTTGACATCTTCCTGTCAATGCTTGTTCTGTCAACGCTTGTTTTCTTCTTATCAACGTCCCGATTACTCTTGTCAGCATCCAAGTGTACTGGCTACATTTTATTCCCAACAATCCGTTTAACAGTAGTTAAGTGTAACTCAGTAGGTCTAGTTTGATACCGAGCACACATACATATAGCAAACTAAAGATCAGGTCGACTAGCTGTGATATACAGACGGGTACCGATCATTCCACGATAAAGTGTCGGATCAACGGCAACTCCATGTGGATCTGCATCAAGCTTAGTTCGTTCCACCATTGGAGTATCCACGGGGTCACAAGATTCCATCTTATATTTCTTAAGAGATTCAAGGGCATACTTGGATTGATTGATAAAGATGCCTCTGGGACTCTGAGATATTTGAAGACCTAAGAAGAATGATACCTTGCCCATCATTGACATCTTAAACTTGGAAGACATGAGTGTCCCAAACTCATCGGATAAGGTTTGGGTCGAGGCAGCAAATATAATATCATCAACATATATTTGTACCATAATCATATCTTTACCTCGTTTCTTAATGAACAGCGTTGGATCCACCTTGCCTTTAGCGAAGGCTTGCGTAATGAGGAATTGCGACAAAATATCATACCACGCGCGTGGAGCTTGCTTCAACCCATAGAGAGCCTTCTTAAGCTTGTACAGATGATTAGGATATTTAGGATTCACAAAACCATCCGGTTGTTGAACATAGACCTCTTCCTTGATTTCACCATTAAGAAATGCCGTCTTCACGTCCATCTGATAGACGATCATATTCATGTGGGCTGCAAAAGCAAGGAATAGTCTAATAGCTTCCAAACGGGCAACAGGTTCAAAGGATCCCATAAAGTCGATGCCTGATAATTGCTTGTATCTACGAGCTATTAGTCGAGCTTTATTCTTCAATATTCTGCCTAACTCGTCGAGTTTCACCTTGTAAACCCATTTCAAAGTGAGTAACTGCACTTGATCCGGGCATGGGACAAGTTCCCATACTTCAAGACGTACAAATTCATTAAGTTATTCTTGCATAGCTTCTATCCAACATGATTGGGTAAAATCTTGTTGCCACATCTTAGGTTCAACTTCACTAAGAAAAGCATCAAAATGACAAAACATTGCACTTTCTTGTAACTGACTTCGTGTGGATACCGGACGATTTGGGTCACCAATAATAGAATCAATAGGATGATCCTTTGTCCACTTGTTGTCATGTTCACGAATCCGTAGATTGGAGTAGACCATAGTAGGAGGTTCCTCTGAGGTGGACAACCCGGCTTGATTAGAGTCGGGAATTGGTACACCAAAGAATGGAAGTTCACACATTTGAGCGAATTCCAAGTCGTGATCATCATCATCCTCTTCATCATCAATAGGCGTGACATGGGTAGTTGAAACATGTGTTGGTTGAGAATTACTTGTTGAAGATATATCTTGACCAATTGTAGGTGCAGACGTATCCGATTGTGCTTCGGTTGCTGGAGGGACAACTTTGGTAACCAGAGCTATTACCTCAGGTTCTGGAGCAACAATACTTGGAGGAGTAAAGAATTCATCAAAGAACGGTTGAAACAGCGTATCCCATTCATTCCTAGAAGCTGGTGTAAATGATGATGAAGAAGGGTTGTTTGGGACAAGACCAAAGCTAATGTTACTGGGTCCAATTTCATGAAGTGCGGGTTCAGAGCTGCTTTGCTCTGATACCAATTGACAGTTTATCGTAATCTTTGGATTATCTAACTATGGAGATGATTACTAGAGAGAGAGAGATATATGAAGATGTAGAGAGAGAAAGTAGAGAGAATAATGAAAGATTAGATTAGAAGTGTGTGTAATGTATGTACCAACCCCTCCTAACATGCTAGGAGGGGATATATATAGCCCACCCTACATGTGGGCTTTATGGGTTATATGTTTACATATTAGATCACGAGCGCATACTATGTATATATCGTTGGAGTGACCGATCCTTCCTAAATACGTAAAAACGTATTTCCAACAATCTCCCCCTAAGGGATGTCACTCCAAGTTACAATGTCCTAAATAGTCTATAGCTTGTGATCCATGCTAACAATGATGTGACCGAGACTTTCTTTGGAAAAACATATTTCCAACATGGTGACCTTAACCGACCGGTATCCACATTAAGTCAACTACAAGAACATGCATTGTTTTGCTACTTTGATGCATTTTTCACCACCGTTGAACCTAAGACGTGGCAAGAAGCTTTTACACAATCGTGTTGGATAAAAGCCATGCAAGAAGAACTTAATGAATTCCAGCGTCTTGATGTATGGGAACTTGTTCCTCTTCCATACAAAGTACACATACTTACTTTAAAATGGATTTAAAAGGTGAAAATCAATGAGTTAGGTGGATGATGAGACTGCTTTTATACATAGTCTCATCGTCCAAAACGTGCTTAAAATGGTTAAAATATCATAAAAAGTGCCATATATATGCTTGTGTTTGCTCAATTTGTATTTTAGGTACGGATATCGAGAAAATGACAAAAGATCACAAGAATCAACCAAAAAGAACACGGGAAAAGAAGTCGCAAAATGAACCGGACCCAAGTGTTGAATTTCAAAGAAAAGTCCTTGAAGAATTGAAGATTGTACAATAAGGGTCCTTTATCATTGAAGAATTTACACTTTATACCCTTGTATATTCATAATTACAAGTTTGGTCCCTAAAGTTTGTCAAAGTTACCAAAAGGACCCTCAACTTTGAAGAATTTGCAAGATTGGTCCCTCCAAATTGAAGACTTGTCACTTTTAGTCCTCCATAAAGTTAAAATACAAGTGAAGACCTTGAAGTATGAAAACATGTCAAGAATAGCCCTTCAAAAATCAACAATTGGCAAAATATACCCTTGATTATACTTTACAAAAATGTTTGTGGCCAAAGTGTGAAATTTGAAACTTCAAATACAAAGGAAGTTAAGTTTTGGCTGTTTAAACTTCAAATGAAACAAAGAAGAATGATAAGGGACCAATGCTGGGAGACAAGCAAAGATACCTAGACCAACCACACTCTGCCACCTCACCCCACTCACCCATTCAACCAATCACATCCCACCCTTTTTCCACCTCACCAAACCACTATCCGTTTGTTAAACTAATTAATAATTAGTTCAAAAACTGGCGCCTAACACATGTTTAAACCTAAATCAAGATCAAAACCACCACTATTCACACCAAGAACACAAATTGGGTTTTTTTAATCCGTTGGAATTAAACCTTAATCTGCTCCAGATTTAAGATTAAGGGTTTAATTAACCAAACCCACCTCTTAACCATCCATCACCATCACCTCACATGATACCTCAACCCTCCCCTGTCCCACTTTCACTCCTAAACAAAAACCATGCAGAGAATCAACGTGCCAAAGTTCATGCTTTCATCCTACGCTCACAATGGACGTCCTAGATCATTTCACATCTACTGCCATCACATGTTTCCTCACAAACGTCCAAGTTCAGTCAAAGATATTCATACTTCAAAGGGCAAAGCTGGAACTTCATACATTAGAGTTTCTCAGCTTTCTATATTATTTGTAAGCCTATATAAAGGCCTTAGGGTTTTACTTTTCACTTGTTCTTGGTTTTCTTTTGGTCACATATCTGTAAAGCTTTTGTTCAATGGAATGAAAAAAGTTTGATGTTGTTGACGAATTCCAAGCACCACATTTACTTTACTTGTTTGATTATTTATGATTTGAGTTTGTTTTGATTTGAGGTTTCAAAAAATACAATTTTAAGTTTTATGCATTTGGTTTCAAAAGTTTGTTCCTGAGTTTTTTTTGGTTGAGAAGATAAGACCCATTGCTTTAAGGTTTGGATATATGCATGACCATAACACCCTGATTGAACAAATCAAGGTGTAGTGGGTTCATATATTTGCGCTGCAAAACTTGTGGGGTTTACTCAAATTCACCAAGATCTTTCCATATTTCTCTTTATAAACTGTTACTTCTAACCTTGTTGATCTTAGTAGGGTTGTTTTCTTGGATGCTAGTGATTGTTTAGCTATCACTAAAGCTCAAACATTCAGGGGTGTGGATAGTACATCCCTTAGGTTTGTCTTTTCCTCTTTCAAAATCTGTCAAAAACTGGTGACAAGTGATTTTGGTATCGGCTATTGTATGGTGTTGTTTGATGCATGAAGTCTGGTTCTAAATTCATTATGATGTTGATGTGATGCTTGTTTAAGGTTTTCTTGGTTATATAAACATTTTTCTTTGTTAAAACCTTGTTATCAATTTTTAACTAGTGTTTGGGATTTCATGAAATGTGAGTTATAATAGAAACCAAGTAGAATTTAAAGGTCATTTTAAGTTTGAATCTGATATTGGTGTGGTTTACTGCTGAAATCTGCTTATCTTGTGTTTTAATCCTTAATCTGAATCATGACTAAGATCTAGCTTGTTTTAGGTCATTAAGAATTAAAATTGGTCATCATATAGATTTCATGCTAGACTAAGGCTAAAAAGTAATAAATCTAAGTTTGTGCAACTTATTAACCTGTTTTAATAATTTAAAGTTCATTATTTGGTCAAGTAGTTCAGCAAAAGGTTTTTTTGTGTTCATCAGTAATATCAGTTGAGTCACATAAGCTTGATACTAGTCTAATCTTTGACCCATTGCATAAAATCAGTTTAAATATGCTTGATTAAGTTTATTATTGATGTTGTATGCATTTGGTGAATTTTGGTAGGCTTATACTTGCTTAAACTCTGCTTATTCATCAGTCATAGCTTATTTCCATATCTGTTCACTGTTTGCTTAAACTGTATCAACTGGTTGAGTGGTTTTGTGTTTTTTGCTTGTTCTTGACTCCCTACAACGCACTGGTTGTAGGGGTGCCAATTTTGTCCAAAAACACTCACTAAAACAGGCTTAAAACAAGAATTTCATATCAAGCAGTGGGAATTCCTTTCCCACTGTTGCTTGCCATTGATAGAGCAAATTGGTCAACAGCTTATCAATAAGCTATTCTAGCTTATTTCATTGTGCAACAACTTTCTTTTTGTGATCAGTCTTACTTATTTCATCTTATTAGCTTATCTGGTAGCTTATGGGTTTTGGTTTCAAGGTTTGACTAGAAAACGAATTGACTTTTCTTTTTAAAACAGCTTATTCAATATTTCAGCTTATATAGTGTGCTTATTGAAAATATGTTTGTTGATTTGTCTTAATTTGGTCATTTAAAACTTTTTGCAACTTGAATCAGCTCTTGAAACAGTCTAGAACTCGAAAATGACTATTTTGTCGTTTTGTGTAGAAAGCTTTTGCTTATTTCAGGCTTATTTCTTGAGCTTTTTCAAAGTTTCTTTTTACAAACTGCTTTACAATCCCAAGAGAGGGATGTGTGTCAATTTTCAGCTTATGGCTTAATGGGCCAAAAAGCCTATTAAGAATAAGCTGAGTGCTTATTAAGCTGTGATAAGCTCACTTTCAGCTTTTGGGCCTTTAGAGTTTTTTGTTTAAAATCTGATTTTAAGCTAGACTAGAACTTTTCACCTTATTTGGTTGACTTTTTGCTTATTGGGCCAAAAAGCCCATTAAGCTTGGACTGTTTTCACTTTTGGCCCATTTGGAGGCCCAATAGGGGTATCTAGGTCATTTCACTTTCATTTATGTTTATATTAAGTTAAAATAAATTAGTTTGCAAGTTTTTAGAATTTTTTTATAAATTTTGATTTTTTAATATTATTTTAATATTAATTTTTAGTTTTTAATCATTTTAAATAGTTTTAATTGGTTTTAAATTTTGCAAAAATACTTTTTAGTTTAATTAAGTTATTTTGGAGTTTTACAAATTGAAAAATCTTTATTTAGGCTTTTTATTGATTTAATTGATTTTTAGGGCTTTTATTAGCATTAAAAAATTAATTATTAATTAAATAAAAGGTTTGAAAAAGTTTTGATTTTTGGTAAACTCTAATTGGATTTTTAGGAATTAATTGTGATTTTCTAGGAATTTTTAGAGTAAATTTTAAATTTCGCCACGTTTTTACGTTTTACGTCTTAGCATTCGTCATAGTTTATTTGTAATCGTAACCGTCATCATTCTCACTTTTCTTTCTTCTCATTAGTATTAATCTCAAACACCATTAAGTTTAACACACACATTAAGCCTCCTCGAGAACGAACTCACAAAAGGGTCATAAGCACTTGATTTTCCTAAATCATTTGTTTAATACGTACCGCTTTTACCTTGTTTTCTTAAACAAGTGTAAATTTACCACAATCATTTATAGCGCCGCTTCCGGGGAGGCGTGTTTTGTTAAGTTTGAAAAAAATTTGTTTTTGATATTATCCATAATAAGTATTTGTGGGATTAACACTCTAATCATACGTATTTTCGGTTTTCATTTTTTGTGAAGAAATATTTCTATATTGTATTACGTATCACAATAAATTCACAATACTCCAAAAGCGTGAAAACGCAACCTTAATTGGGATTTCATCACTCAGTTATTGTATTCGAGTCTAAAGCAAAAGAAAAAGGCAAAATAGATAATTACTTTCGAGAAGCTTGATTTTAATTAACACAAACTATAAGGTGGGTATAAGGCGGTTGTATTTCACGACCTAAGGGAAAAAGGCTCTTAAGTGCTTCGCGCCACCTCGTATCCCCCGCTTTCTTTTGCGTGTTAAGAGAAAAAGGGCTAATCGAGGGTTTGCCGACCAAATTATTATCTACGTATCATATATATTTGCTTGGTTTCAAACATTAAACCCTCTTGAACGTTTTGGTGTTCCACCGACGTTCTAAAGTCATCGAAGGCGTTCACTCAACGTGATCGTTTTCATTCCTTGAGGCTCCTTTAATCGAGAATTCGATTCGAGGGGATATTTGTAGATTTGTGTCTACGTAATTCACAAGAAAAATCCAAAAAAGTAAAAACAATCAAAAGCACAAAAAAATTGGAAAAAGTAAAAACACCAAAAAGAATCTTCTTTGCTCATCCCCACGTTGTACGTGACGTTTATGCAAACTCGTAACCAAGCAAAACGTGCACGTAAACGTCGAAAACGAAAGGAAGGAACATCAACCCCTTATAGTGAAGGATCTCATATTGACGAACCCATCGTAGAACAAGAAGTCACCATGGCTAATCGTACTATGATGGAGTTGCTTCAAGCACCCACCGAGGGTTATAGAGAAGCGACTGTGATTCCCGCTATCCTTGCGGAGAATTTTGAGGATAAGACGGGTTTATTGTCCATGATCCAAAACAACAAGTTTCGTTGTGACGAAAAGAACAACCCTCATAACCACATTCTCCATTTAAATCGTCTTACGTCGACTTGTAAGTTTAAGGACGTCTCGAATGACGTGATTAAGATGATGCTTTTTCCGTATTCCTTAGCGGGGCCCGCAAAAAATTGGTTAGAGAAAGAGCCACCCAATTCTATATTGACGTGGAAGGATCTCGTTTCAAAGTTCGTGAACCAATTTTTCCCGCCCTCTAAGACTACGCATTTGAAAAACGAGATTCCAAAGTTTTCACAACAATACAAATTCAACGGCTTGGAATAGGTTTAAGGAAATGTTTCATGAATGTCCTCATCACGGTTTTTCCGACTTACATCAAATCGACACGTTTTACAATGGTTTGAACGATCATGAACGAGATTATCTCAATGCCGCCGCGAGTGGAAATGTTTTGTGTAAAACGGTCGAGGAAGCATTGTTGATCATTGAGAATAAGTCCAAGATTTATAGCCCTCATAGCACACCGAGTGTTAACAAGGCTTCGTCTTCGCCTTCGTCTTCGCCTTAGTTGTCACATACCATCGATGCTTGCCAAATAGAGGCTAATTTGGAAAACAAGATTTTTGATAAGCTTAAGGGATTGTTGATTGAGTTTAAAGTTGGTGAACAACCCACTCCCGCTACGGCTAAAGTGGTTGAGGTTTATTGTGTTTATTGTGGTGGAGGTCATGATTTCTCCGAGTGTATTACCGTCGGTGGTAACACTTCGAGCGCCTACGCGGCCACGGGAACTTATAACCAAAACGGTCAAGTTACCCGCACTAATCAATTGACTCCACCGGGTTTTCCACCAAATCAAAATGCTAACAATAATCGCAACAATCAAGTTGGTTACCAAGGAAATCAAATGAACAATTATAAGGGTAACAACTATGGGAATCAAGGGACTAGTAATCAAGTGCAAAACCAAAATCAAAACCGTAATTTTCAAAACCCTGGTCAAGGATTTAAAAATGCTTACATTAAAGAGGTTCCAAATGACTTTTTGAATTACGCTACGACAAATGACAAGATTCTCGAAAATATCCAAGAGCAACTGGCTAGTCAAGCTAGGGAAACGGCTAAAAACACGAAGGAGTTAACAAATTTTGCGAGGGAAAATGCCAACATGAAAATTGAGTTGAAAAACGATTTTGCAAATCAAATTAGAGGTCAAAATAATAAAATTGAACAAATACAATCTAGACTTGAGCAAAGGATAGACCAAAGTGCCACTAAGTAAGACGTTAAGCTCAATGCTATTTTGGAAGCAATCATGATTAACAAAGCCTCTACTTCGGGTAGTCTTCCTAGTAACACCGTGTCAAACCCGAAGGGAGAGATGAAAGTGATTACCACACGAAGTGGTAAGACCTTTAAGGAACTGACTCCTCAACCAATTAATCCTACGGTGGAGGAAATTGAGGAAGAACCCGAGGTGGTGGTCGAAAAGGAGCACATTACAATCCCACGAAGTACCGCTCAAACCACACCTACGGTCGACGCTTTACCAACATTGAAACCCGAGATTCCAAAGGCTATGCCTATGCCCCACCCAACACCACCCTTACCTTATCCATCAAGACTATATAAGGAAAGATTGCAAGAATGTGACAAATATCAATTTGAGCTTTTTATTAAGATGTTTCATGATTTGCATTTTAACATAAGTTTTGCCAACGGTTTAATCATGATGCCTCGATTTGCCGCCAACTTTAAGAGTATGTTGAACGACAAGGAGAAATTGTAAAAATTGTCTAGTTGTTCATCGGTTTATCTTAACCGCATTCCTCAAAAAGTCGGTGACCCGGGTAAATTTTTAATTCCGTGTGGTATTCAAGATATGGTAGGATGCTACTCCTTGGCCGATCTTGGTGCTAGTATAAATTTGATGCCTCTTGACATATTCAAGTCGCTCAATCTTCCTAATCTTACTCCTACAAAGATGTCTATCGAGATGGCCGATCATTCTACAATCCCCGCATGTGGAACGGCCGAATACGTTTTTGTGAAAGTGAGAAAGTTCTATTATCCGGTAGACTTTATCGTAGCTGATATTCCCACGGATCCTCAAGTTCCTCTTATTTTAGGTCGTTCGTTTTTAGATACGTCAAAAGCGGTTATTGATGTGCATGTTAGGAAAATCACCTTACCCTTCAACGACGAGGAACTTGTTATAAACGCAACTCAAAACTCCAAACTTTCTCATGTTTATTCTATCGCGATTATGAACCATGTTGATATGATCGATGTCGTTTGCGAAGAATTTTCACAAGAAGTTTTAGGGTTTACCAATGAAGCAAATAGTGCCCATCCCACTATGCTCGATCTAATTCTTGATAACTCGACACCATCTTTCACTCCATTTGAAGGAGGTGGCTTTACTTTGGAAGAGTTTGATGTACCTAGAAATTCTAACGAAGACCTCGATGACGAAGAGAACTTTTCGATTATCAAGGATTTTCTTAATGATTTCCCATTTCCTCCGCTGGTGGAGGTTATGAGTATCGAAACCAAATCTTCAATCGAGGAACCACCAATCCTCGATTCCTACTCATCTTGAATACGTATTCTTGGAAGGAGACGATAAGTTTTCGGTTATTATCGCGAAAGATCTTTCGGATGATGAAAAAACCGCACTTATCGATGTCTTGAAGGCTCACAAAGGGGCAATTGTTTGGAAATTATCCGACATTAAGGGTATCGACCCAAAATTTTGTACCCACAAAATTTTAATGGAGGAGGACTATAAGCCCGCAATTCAATGTCAAAGAAGGGTAAACCCCAAAATTCACGATGTTATCAAAATGGAAGTCCTTAAACTCCTTGACGCGGGAATGATTTATCCTATTTCTGATAGCCCTTGGTTGAGCCCCATTCATTGTGTCCCTAAAAAGGAGGAACGACCGTTCTGCCAAACGATGACAACGAGTTAATTCCAACTCGACTCGTGACCGGTTGGAGGGTGTGTATTGACTATCGAAAGTTAAATGACGCCACTCGACCATTTTCCTTTGCCCTTCATGGACCAAATGTTGGAGCGTCTTGCAGGAAACGATTTCTATTGCTTCTTAGATGGTTTTTCCGATTACTTTCAAATCCCCATCGATCCTCGTGATCAAGAAAAAACTACATTTACGTGTCCATATGGAACATTTGCCTATCGTAGAATGCCATTCGGACTTTGTAATGCACCGGGAACTTTTCAATGTTGTATGATGGCTATTTTTCATGACATAATCGAGAAGACGATGGAAGTCTTTATGGATGACTTTTCCATGTTGGTAGTTCGTTCACTTCGTCTTTGTCGAACCTTGAGAGAATGCTAAAACGTTGTGAGGAAACCAACCTTGTGCTCAATTGGGAAAAATGTCATTTTATGTGTAAAGAATGAATCGTCATAGGGCACAAAGTCTCGAAAGCGGGGATTGAGGTAGACAAAGCTAAGATAGACGTCATCGCCAAATTACCTCATCCCAAAACCGTTAAGGGAGTTAGGAGTTTCCTAGGCCACGCGGGCTTTTATCGTCGCTTCATCAAGGATTTTTCAAAGATATCTCGACCCATTACACACCTCGTCAAAAAAGATGCTCCTTTTGTCTTTAACGAAGATTGTGTACGAGCCTTTGAGATTCTTAAAAGGAAACTTACCAAATCTCCCATTCTTGTTGCTCCAAATTGGAACCTCATGTGTGATGCAATTGATTACGTTATTGGGGTCGTTTTGGGGCAACGTCATGATAAGCATTTCTTGCCTATTCACTATGCTAGTAAGACGATGACCGAGGCTCAACTTAAATACACCACAACGGAAAAGGAATTACTTGCCGTGGTGTATGAATTTGAGAAATTTCGACCTTATCTTGTCTTGACCAAAAGCATAGTATATACGGATCATTCGGATATCAAGAACCTCTTTTCTAAGCTTCATGCAAAGCCGAGATTGCTTCGTTGGATTCTCCTCCTACAAGAATTTGATGTCACCATAAAGGACAAAAAAGGGAGCCGAGAATCTTGCGGCCGATCACCTCTATCGTTTGGAAGATCCTCACCAAAGTGTGTACGAGAACAAGGAAATCACCAAAACATTTCCTGTGACACCCCGGGTAGGGTCATAATATGCGGAAATATCCACGGAGATGTCACTAGGGTGGATCGATAGCACATAGTCCATAGAGCATAAGATAAAGAGTTATTCAAATCAGATTACATGATTATTAAACAAATTTAAAAAATTGTCTTCAACATGACAAAGGTAGATTGTTTATGTTTCCCTAAATAGAACCCCTGACGAGTCCTATAATGCAGATTACTAAGATGCTGGAGACCATGCACACATCACGTACTAACTTCATTTCCTGTGAAAAACATGCTAGAGGGTCAACATAAAGTTGGTGAATTTATAGGTTTAACATTTATTAGTCTGGACATATAATAATTATAGAAGTAACAATGCACAAAGCATTCTTACTAAAATTTAGATTACATTTGTTTATTATTAGAAACTGAAGCTTAACCTTCCATAGTCCTCAACAGATGAGGACGTAGTGTCTTACAAAAAGACACCCAACCCAGTTCCAACAAGGTATACATCTGTTGTCCCGGCCAAGGCACAGTGAGCATGACTCACCCAGATGGGGATGATCAATCCCTAATAGATCTATTTATAACATTCGGGCGATTTACAACAATTTAACAGTTCCAATAATAATCAATCATAGTTAAGTTTATACAATTCTGTTATGTCCATTAAGTGTTTGCATATTTTCTCCCCCATAGAGGAGAGAAGTTTTATCAAAAGTTTATATGGGGCTGTAAACTCACCTGGGAGTTGGCAAAAGCTGTATAACACGAATATCCAAATAATGCTCACGCCAAAAGTTATGCCTAATCAAATACTACAGTCTTAATAGATAGTACCAAGAACATATATGTATGCTTATACAGATTTTTAGTCAGTTTGTTTATGCTACGGTATTTATCTAAATAACCGTAGTTCAAGTATCAACAATATTCATTTAAACTTATCTATATAAGTTTCATTTCTAGTGAACATAAAATGTTTAACTTAGAATATCAGTTAGCATACATGTATTTATAATAATCATTCAACTTACAATTAAGTTTCTTATTTAAGTAGACATAAAATGTCCTACTTAAAATATTAGTTTACGTTCTCCGTTCATGTATAATAATCACTCATTTACTATTAAGTTTCATTATTAAGTAAACATAAAAGTTCTATTTAATATTAGTTTACGTTCATAGTTCATGTATTATAATCATTCATTTAAACTTACTATTAAGTTTCATATTTTAAGTAGTCGTAAGGTGTTCTACTTAAATATTAGTATTCAATTTATCCAACGTTCATATAAATTTTATTTTCTAAAAGTATATGAGTTCATGCATTAATAATATATACTCATAATTGTTTATACAATTTATTCCCTAAAACAAATATAAATATTTTATTTTGAAAAATAAAATATAGTATTTTATTTAACTCTAAAGTTTCCATAAATTATTTTAACATTTATAAAATAATTTATATTTTACAAGTTTAAGAATTTATATTATAAACTCTTATAGTTTAGGGTTTGTTTAAGTTTTACTAGGTTTAAAAATAGAATTAGGGTTAGGGTTTGTTAAAGTTTCGGAACATGGCAAAACTAGTCCCTCCATATTTTTAAACAAAGTAAACTTTCGGATTATTACACATTTGGTACCTAGGGCTTGTTTAAGTTTCGGCTTATGGCAAATTTAGTCCCCTTAGTTAAATCTAGGTTTTACTACTTTCATAAAATGACCAAAAACAGCCCCTAGGGCTTCTTTAAGTTTCAGATTAATACAACAATGGTCCCTAGGGTTTTAAAATGACAAAATAACTTTTAGAAACTTCCCAAAATGGTCCCTAGGGTTTAATTTGCCATGGATGGTATTTATTAAACCCTATACTTTCAGATATTTTCATTTTTAGTCCTTGTGTTTACTAGTTTATCAAAACAAGTTTCATAAGTTACGGTTTTAGTCCTTAAGTTTCATAAATTGTCATTTTAATCCAAAAAGTTTTTATAAGTTATATTTTATTATAAAAACTTTTATTTTAACATTCAAACATTATATGGGCTCATTAAATAGGCTAAACATCTAATGAGCTATCTAATGGGCCTAAATATATCTCAAGTCCACTAATTTATTTAAATGGGTCTTTAAATCATTTATTGGGCTTAAATACATTTTTAAGTCCTTGAATTAGTTAAATGGGCCTAAGTGTAATCTTAAGTCCATTAAGATACTAAGATTTATCAAATGGGCTTATTTGGTCCATTAAGTATTGGATTAACATTGCATGGGCTTATATAGTCCATTTACACTACTTTATATTTTATGTAAGTATTAACTTAGGATATTATATTAAGTTTATTATGAGCTTATTCATATTTAGTTTTAAATCTAAATAGAAGAATAAAACTTATAGTTTGTTTTATGTGATGTTCCAAATTAGATCTAGGTGTGTTACAAGATTTCATGCAAGTCATAAGCCCTAATAGGAGCTTATATCTCACGGCTATAATTAGTTATAGCTTATTTAAGATGAGTCAAACTTGTTTTAAGGTTTCATGTACTTATATGTGTCCAATTTAAGATCTAGCTATGTACAAGTCAAGAAAACAAGTCACAAATCCAAAATGAGATCTAAACTATGTCTAGACCTAAAAATCAATCATAGATCCATGTACACTCATATATAGCCCACGACTATATTCTAAATCTTGGTATTTCCAAGATGAACACTTTAGCTAGTTTTATGCCTTGTAAATATTTAGAAAAATACATTATGATTATCTAGGTTACATGCATGTTCCCAATGTTACCATTATTCCAAGAAGACTACATATAGCCCACGCCTATATTGTCTTCTCCCAAGGTTCCCATAAGATTTTATAAGCTTGTTTTATGTTTATCATGCTCAAGTTAACTCTATCATTAGATCTATGGTTTATATAAGCATGCATGTACATCTAACCCATTTTAGGTCATATGTAACCCACAACTACATATATACACATAAGTTATATTTTGTGATTTTTAGTATTCCATTACACATGTAATAATACATTTCCCATTATTAAAACTTGGCACATAACTCCTAGTTAATCCACTTAATATGCCGTGACCTTCTAGGTCATGGTTTTCATGGTTTTTGGGTTACACATGTTTACTCATGAGATCTATGATTATTAGTTAACCAATATCCCAAATGTAAGATTTGTAACCCATGCAACATTTTAAACTCATAAAATGGTTCATATGATTTTTAATCAATGTTAAAAACATAGAGTAAAAGCTTTAGGTTTCTTTATTAAAAACTTTTAACCATAACTATGGTGATCTAAAATATGTTGTGACCTAGGATGGCCATGGCTTTACCAAATCTTGAGTTTAACAAGTTATTTATATGTGTTTATAGATGTATGATGATGCATGCAAGTGAAGAAATGAAAGAGCATAAAGAGTATACCTTACTTGCTTAATAGTACCAAAGATGATCTATATGAACAAGGAGATTAGAGATCTAATCTAGTTGATGAAGAAAACCCTAATATAAACCAAGTCGTGGCCTTAAAGATTCGGCTAGGGCTTGATAATAGTGATTCCAAAGGAAATGATGCCACCAAATGATTTGCAATCAAGATGGGATAAAGATTTAGTTGATTTAATGAACAACTTTGGATTTTTGTGGCTTATAGCCGAATGTTGAGAGAGAGAGATGAAGAGAGAAGTGAGATTGCATGTATGTGAAATGGGAATGTGTGTGTTTCGGCTTAAAGAAGAGAGAGGAAAAGGGAATGCAAAAGGCATGATTGCCTTGGTAAGAACACTTGTGCCAAGTGTAGGCTTTTGTGTTTCCCATGCATCTCTTCTCCTTCCACATACACCTTGGTGCCGTGTCTAGCTATCCAAAATGAGTAATGTGCCTTTGGCTTGGGCTTCTGTTGGGCTTACACACAAATGGCATCTATTCTTGGGCTAGTCTAAGAGTTAAGTAAACTCCTAGTCTACTTACACTCATACACACGGCTACAATACCTAATTGTAGTAGATTTCCAAATTCTGTTAAGTGTTGTATATTTCAAATATTAAGTATACATTTTACTACTTGTTATCCCTAGTTTTAAGTACAAGGTTTAAGCTATGTAACTTATTTACAACCAATATGGATGTAAAGGTATAGGTACATAATGGGCAAGTTCACACACAACTTATAGAAGTATAGCACATGAGTATGTGTTCTAGGGTTAATGGGTGAAACTTTATTTCATAAAATCATGGTAAAATCATGGATTTTACAGCACCACCCCGTTATTTTAGTTTTGTCCTCAAAGCTACTAAAAACGTAGTTATCTTTTAAGTGAAAGATGTTCTAAGTATATGATTCATTTCAGACTCTCTCTCAGGTACGGATGGCGGCATGAACGCGAAGTGGTCTACACCTAGGTTACCCTTATACGTCCGATTGAGCAGTAATGGAGGCTGCTGTTGTGGCTGGATAAAAGGGAATACAGAGAGATCTTTTTTCGGGTCGCGTTATACATCCTTTTGAGCAGTAAAGGTGACTGCTGCTGTAGATGGATAAGAAGGGAATGCAAAGAGATCTTTATCCGGTTCGCACTATTCATCCAATTGAGAAGTAAAGGAGACTGCTGTTGTGGATCGATAGGAAGGGAATGCGAAGAGATCTTTATCCAGATCGCACTATTCATCCGATTGAGCAGTAAAGGAGACTGATACTATGGATGGATAGGTGCGGGTTTTTCAACGGGGATCGCAGCTACACCCTTCCAGGATCTGGGAGAGAGCCAATGGTGTTGTGGATTTAGTTAGGAGAACAAATCCATTGCAAATGGTTTCTGGTATGAGGAGGACACTCTAACATGTTTTATATGTTGGGGAAGCTGGGGATGCACTATACCCGCATCCTTTTTACGGGTGAGATATAGGTTATATCTCCACACCCGATGATGAGAATTGGGGATTGAAAGTAAAATAAAATATTTTAACTATAGTCCCCACCTATGTCAACAGCTTTATGAAAAATCTTACAATTATACCTCAAGCTTGTGGGATACAAACATCAGTTAATAGTACTAAAGTTTCTACCCAACAGAGAGGTTAAGATTATTGTTGATGGCGATTAGGTAGGAAGTTGCAAAGAACCTGCTTCATTTGCCGCGGGGCTGAGCGAGAGGGGCGCAGATAAGAAGTACCTCGAATGGTGGAAATAAAGAAGATACCAAGAATAAAGAAGTGCGTGCCTTGCGGGGTGCCGCAACAAGGGTCATGCATCCACTATTACTGGTTCAAAATTTGCACAAATTATGACTTCTAAAGAGAGGAAATTACACCTTCCAGGGTCTGGTGGGTGATGGTATTGTCAAACTAATTGGACCCGAAGAGGAAAAAGGTATGTCCAAAAATCATGGGACATTCAACATCTCTTTACGAGGCATATCGAACTTAGCCCTACAAAGTACACCCATTGTGAGTTGGATGTGTCTTTCAGGTTTAGGGTTGCCTAAGTGGCGGACATAACCCTACAAAATACACCCATTGTGAGTTGGATGTGTCTTTCAGGTTTAGGGTGGGAGAAACAGGTTAAAGAAATGGGGCATCCCTTGACCAAGTATTCCCTGGCTTGCTTGGTGCTAGAAATGACACTATGTCTAGTGTTAGTTATATCGAGGTTACCGTCCCCTAGTATAATCAAGGTTTCATTTCCCCAAGGTATATGAACCAATTTTTGATTGCATAGGATAACTGTATGATATTTGTTAGTCAATTCATGCTAATGATGACATCAAAGCTACCAAGACTTACTGGAATCTGATTGATGTAAAACAGGTGATTGGAAAGTTTTAAGGAACAACCTCGAATGATGGCGTTAACCATCATAACTTTTCCGTCGACTATTCTACAGCATAATAGGAGTCTAGAACTAATGGAGGGATTTCCAATACCTTATTAAATTTAGCAAATATAATGCTTTGGTTTGCCCATGTGTCAAACAAGATAGATGCATATCATTGGTTTAGTAAGAACGTACCAGGGACGATGTTGGAGTCTGTATTAGCTTGGGCATTGCCGGCCATGTACACTTGCAAAGGAGTCCCCTTGTTGTCCTTCTTTTGGTTGGCCCACTTGGGACAGTCAGGTCTCACATGCCCAGGGGTTCCACACTCGTAACATACTACAACTTTCTTTGGTCCACTACTGTTTCCACTTGTGGGGTTTCGGTTTCCCTGCTGCCCACTTCCACTCCCACGTGCATTGGATTTTCCCTTGTTGCTATTTCTAGGATTGGTATTGGGTCGACCCGGGGTAGCAACATTTGTTTGACAATCACGAGCAAAATGGCCTTGTTGGACGCACTTGTAGCACCCTTGGCATTGTCTTCCAACAATATGATGATAGTTGCACTTTGGACACTTAGGCTTGGATCTCGAGTAGTTCTTGGTGGGGGTTGTGGGAGTAGTGTCATCAGCTTGCCCAAAGTTTTGCTTTTTGGAAGGCTGCTGGTGCTGGCTACGAGAGGTTTCATCATATTTTCTCTTGTTGTTCGTTTGCCTCTCGGACAGATTGCGGGCTCGCTTGTTGATCAGCTCAGTCGCAAATTCCATAGCACCTTCAACGGTAGTGGGTCGTGAAGCTAGCACATTGTCATGGATGTTGTCAGGGATTCCGTTGACATACTTCTCAATCTTGTCACTCCTTAGAGGGAACATTCTGGTGCACATCAAGCTTAACTCTTGAAATCTTTTGTTGTACCAAAGGATATCATTGTTCTTACACTTTAGATCCAAGAGTTCGACTTCCAACTTCTTCATTTCTCCTCTGGGACAATATTTCTCAGTCATTCTCTCCTTGAGGTTGGCCCAAGTGAGAGTATAGGAAGTGTCATGTCCAAAGGTGGCGACCACAGAGTTCCACCAGGTAAGGGCGCTCTCGAGTAGGGTGCATGTAGCAAACTTAACTATGTTCTCGTCAGCACAGCCTCTAATGCAGAAAACTGTCTCTAGTCTTTCAAACCATTGCATCAATTCAACAACTCCTTCTTTTCCTCGGTAGTATGAGGGTTTGCATTTCAAGAAATCGGGGTAAGAACAACCACTGTTGACGTTGTTTCTGCGTATGTTATGGTTTGGATCATCGTTCACATTAGCTTCTCTAGCTGCCATAGATACCGTAATGCCTTCACCAATCATCTCCCTGAGTTGAGCAGCTGTAACATTATGAGTAGCTTCAGGAACTTCGGTATTAGCGGTGTTGGAAGCAGTTGCATTATTGGGGTTTGATCGCGTAATCACCATTTGTCTCTAATCATACACAAAATGAGATTATCAGTTCAAACGTTAGTACAGTTTTTATATTATTTGCACGGGAAAAATTCATGCACTGATTTCCTAACAAATTTGGATAACCTGTCAAGATCTCATAATATAATACATTGCACAACAAATATAATAAAGAAAGTGATTACATGTTATTTCCATAAGAAATTTAACATTCATCTAGTATAACAAAATCTAAGTCATAGGCCGGCCGGGCCTTGTTCAAGGTAATGATACATACAGTCTTTAAAACATCACATCCCAAAGTTACATGTCCAAAAGAAAAGAAGTGATAAAGTACAGGATTACATCACCAAAAGCTGAAAAGAAATAAAAGTACAAAGGCCCTATGTCATGATAGCCGGGATGCAACCCGTAAGCTTATCATGACGTACAAGAAGTCTAGTACGTCTATACTAATCCTACCTAGATGGTCCACTAGATGAGGCCGGTGCTGATGGTGCTGATGGAGCTGGTGGAGCTGCAGAATTCCTCCTGGTGTTCCATAAAGTCCGAACTGTCGTTCGGGTCTCCATAAGTGTACGGAGTGCTGATAGTAGCTGGTTCCGGAGCCTATCGACGACCCCTCGGAGATAAGCCATCTCCTCAGTAACCCCATCATGCCGGACAGTGGCGAGATCAAAGAAAATAGATAATGATTGCTCCTGAGCAAAAAGAGCAACATGGGTCTGATGCTGCAGGCCCTCCATGACTTGAATGTGCTGGTGGAGACGGTAGTTCTCCTCCAATAACCACTTCAATGCCTCGTCTGTCCTAGCCTGGATGCCTTTAGTGGTCTGGGATTCTCCTCTCATAGTGCAAAAGAGAGAGTCGATACGATCGTAGATGACGGCGTGGCCTTGTTGACTGACTGTCAACTGGCTGTGGAGGTTGGATATCTCCTGCTCCTGGCGTGCGGCCAGTACGGCGATCTGGGCCTGAACGGAATTGACACGCCCTGCCCCGGAGCCTTCCTCGGTCTCATAAGTGGAGACGGATACTGACCCGTAAAATAGCCCGATGATAAACATGGAGGCATGGAAGATGGCATGCTAGGAAGAACCTGGTCCTCCTCCATAGAGGTTGGGGCCAGTATGGCTGATGCTGAGATAGAAAAAGGTTCCTTTGGGAGTACAGCTTCGATAGTTGGGTCATCCTCTGAATCCGAGGCTGATAACCATCCACACTACGTCGATCGCGGAGATGAACAAACAACTGGAGTAGGAGCTACTACGGGTAGAAGAGTCGAAGGTGCAGTAGGCGGAGTCATGATGCTCTGAAATAGTATTATTTTAAGTTTGAAGTAAGTATAAGCTTGCAAACAAAGAACAATATTACTTTAGATTACATGTTTTATGAAATATATCCCTTTTAAACAATCATCACAATGTTTTAAGGTTACATATATTAATACTTATATATATATATATATATATATATATATATATATATATATATATATATATATATATATTAATATATATATATATATATATATATATATATATATATATATATATATATATATATATATATATATATATATATATATATATATATATATATATATATATATATATGTTATCATTTACGTACTTCATCTAACAATTTGTAAGTGCAAGGTTTGGTTTAGTATTACCTATATTTTCATTTCAGTATTTTACTAAATAGTGTACAATTTTCAAGTTTAGCATATCTAACATTTCTCATAACAATATTTCACTAAACATTATTAATAACCAAATTTAGTAACAATATATAAACTTAGCTCACATAGCATAAAATGCCTAAGATCTATATGCTTAACTAATACGGTCCAAAAAAAATCCCAAAAAGATTTTTATAAGTTATAGTCCAGTTTTAAATAAAAGAAAAATCATTTTATTTTTATTTTATTTAAAAATTTATCTGGTTCTCTATAACTAATGCTCTGATACCATTCTCTGCGACACCCCGGGTAGGGTCATAATATGCAGAAATATCCACGGAGATGTCACTAGGGTGGATCGATAGCACATAGTCCATAGAGCTTAAGATAAAGAGTTATTCAAATCAGATTACATGATTATTAAACAAATTTATAAAAATTGTCTTCAACATGACAAAGGTAGATTGTTTATGTTTCCCCAAATAGAACCCCTGACGATTCCTACAACGCAGATTACTAAGATGCTGGAGACCATGCACACATAACGTACTAACTTCATTTTCCTGTGAAAAACATGCTAGAGGGTCAACATAAAGTTGGTGAATTTACAGGGTTAACATTTATTAGTCTGGATATACAATAATTATAGAAGTAACAATGCACAAAGCATTCTGACTAAAATTTAGATTACATTTGTTTATTATTAGAAACTGAAGCTTAACCTTCCATAGTCCTCAACAGATGAGGACGTAGTGTCTTACAAAAAGACACCCAACCCAGTTCCAACATGGTATAGATCTGTTGTCCCGGCCAAGGCACAGTGAGCATGACTCACCCAGATGGGGATGGTCAATCCCTGATAGATCTATTTATAACATTCGGGCGATTTACAACAATTTAACAGTTCCAATAATAATCAATCATAGTCAAGTTTATACAATTCTGTTATGTCCATTAAGTGTTTGCATGTTTTCTCCCCCATAGAGGAGAGAAGTTTTATCAAAAGTTTATATGGGGCTGTAAACTCACCTGGGAGTTGGCAAAAGCTGTATAACACGAATATCCAAATAATGCTCACGCCAAAAGTTATGCCTAATCAAATAGTACAGTCTTAATATATAGTACAAAGAACATATATGTATGCTTATACAGATTTATTGTTAGTTTGTTTATGCTACGGTATTTATCTAAATAACAGTAGTTCAAGTATCAACAATATTCAATTAAACTTATCTATATAAGTTTCATTTCTAGTAAACATAAAATGTTTAACTTACAATATCAGTTAGCATACATGTATTTATAATAATCATTCAACTTACAATTAAGTTTCTTATTTAAGTAGACATAAAATGTCCTACTTAAAATATTAGTTTACGTTCTCCGTTCATGTATTATAATCACTCATTTACTATTAACTTTCATTATTAATTAAGCATAAAAGTTCTACTTAATATTAGTTTACGTTCATAGTTCATGTATTATAATAATTCATTTAAACTTACTATTAAGTTTCATATTTTAAGTAGTCGTAAGGTGTTCTACTTAAATATTAATTTATCCAACGTTCATATAAATTTTATTTTCTAAAAGTATATGAGTTCATGCATTAATAATATATATTCATAAGTGTTTATACAATTTATTCCCTAAAACAAATATAAATATTTTATTTTGAAAAATAAAATATAGTATTTTATTTAACTCTAAAGTTTCCATAAATTATTTTAACATTTATAAAATAATTTATATTTTACAAGTTTTTGAAATTATATTATAAACTCTTATAGTTTAAGGTTTGTTTAAGTTTTACTAGGTTTAAAAATAGAATTAGGGTTAGGGTTTGTTAAAGTTTTGGAACATGGCAAAACTAGTCCCTCCATATTTTTAAACAAAGTAAACTTTCAGATTATTACACATTTGGTACCTAGGGCTTGTTTAAGTTTCGGCTTATGGCAGATTTAGTCCCCGTAGTTAAATCTAGGTTTTACTACTTTCATAAAATGACCAAAACAACCCCTAGGGCATCTTTAAGTTTCGGCTTAATACAACAATGGTCCCTAGGGTTTTAAAATGACAAAATAACTTTTATAAACTTCCCAAAATGGTCCCTAGACTTTCGGATATTTCCATTTTTAGTCCTTGTGTTTACTAGTTTATCAAAACAAGTTTCATAAGTTACGGTTTTAGTCCTTAAGTTTCATAAATTGTCATTTTAATCCAAAAAGTTTTTATAAGTTATATTTCATTATAAAAACTTTTATTTTAACATTCAAACATTATATAGGCTCATTAAATAGGCTATCTAATGGGCCTAAATATATCTCAAGTCCACTAATTTATTTAAATGGGCCTTTAAATCATTTATTGGGCTTAAATACATTTTTAAGTCCTTTAATTAGTTAAATGGGCCTAAGTGTAATCTTAAGTCCATTAAGATACTAAGATTTATCAGATGGGCTTATTGGGTCCATTAAGTCTTGGATTAATATTGCATGGGCTTATATAGTCCATTTACACTACTTTATATTTTATGTAAGTATTAACTTAGGATATTCTTATAAGTTTATTATGAGCTTATTCATATTTAGTTTTAAATCTAAATAGAAGAATAAAACTTATAGTTTGTTTTATGTGATGTTCCAAATTAGATCTAGGTGTGTTACAAGGTTGCATGTAAGTCATAAGCCCTAATAGAAGCTTATATCTCATGGCTATAATTAGTTATAGCTTATTTAAGATGAGTCAAACTTGTTTTAAGGTTGCATGTACTTATATGTGTCCAATTTAAGATCTATCTATGTACAAGTTAAGAAAACAAGTCACAAATCTAAAATGAGATCTAAACTATGTCTAGACCTAAAAATCGATCATAGATCCATGTACACTCATATATAGCCCACGGCTATATTCTAAATCTTGGTGTTTCCAAGATGAACACTTTAGCTAGTTTTATTCCTTGTAAATATTTACAAAAATACATTATGATTATCTAGGTTACATGCATGTTCCCAATGTTACCATTATTCCAAGAAGACTACATATATCCCACGGCTATATTGTCTTCTCCCAAGGTTCCCATAAGATTTTATAAGCTTGTTTTATGTTTATCATGCTTAAGTTAACTCTATCATTAGATCTATAGTTTATATAAGCATGCATGTACATCTAACCAATTTTAGGTCATATGTAACCCACAACAACATATATACACATAAGTTATATTTTGTGATTTTTAGTATTCCATTACACATGTAATAATACATTTCCCATTATTAAAACTTGGTACATAACTCCTAGTTAATCCACTTAATATATCGTGACCTTCTAGGTCATGGTTTTCATGGTTTTTGGGTTACACATGTTTACTCATGAGATCTATGATTATTAGTTAACCAATATCCCAAAAGTAAGATTTGTAACCCATGCAACATTTTAAACTCATAAAATGGTTCATATGATTATTAATCAATGTTAAAACATAGATTACAAGCTTTAGGTTTCTTTATTAAAAAGTTTAACCATAACTATGGTGATCTAAAATATGTCGTGACCTAAGATGGCCATGGCTTTACCAAATCTTGAGTTTAACAAGTTATTTATATGTGTTTATAGATATATGATGATGCATACAAGTAAAGAAATGAAAGAGCATAAAGAGTATACCTTTCTTGCTTAATAGTACCAAAGATGATCTATATGAACAAGGAGATTAGAGATCTAATCTAGTTGATGAAGAAAACCCTAATATAAACCAAGTCGTGGCCTTAAAGATTCGGCTAGGGTTTGTTTATAGTGATTCCAAAGGAAATGATGCCACCAAATGATTTGCAATCAAGATGGGATAAAGATTTAGTTGATTTAACGAATAACTTTGGATTTTTGTGGCTTATAGCCGAATGTTGAGAGAGAGATGAAGAGAGAAGTGAGATTGCATGTATGTGAAATGGGAATGTGTGTGTGTTTCGGCTTAAAGAAGAGAGAGGAAAAGGGAATGAAAAAGGCATGATTGCCTTGGTAAGAACACTTGTGCCAAGTGTAGGCTTTTGTGTTTCTCATGCATCTCTTCTCCTTCCACATATACCTTGGTTCCGTGTCTAGCTAGCCAAAAGGAGTAATGGGCCTTTGGCTTGGGCTTATGTTGGGCTTGCACACAAATGGCATCTTTTCTTGGGCTAGTCCAAGAGTTAAGTAAACTCCTAGTCTACTTACACTCATACACACGGCTACAATACCTAATTGTGGTAGATTTCCAAATTTTGTTAAGTGTTGTATATTTCAAATATTAAGTATACATTTTACTACTTGTTATCCCTAGTTTTAAGTACAAGGTTTAAGCTATGTAACTTATTTACAACCAATATGGATGTAAAGGTATAAGTACATAATGGAAAAGTTCACACACAACTTATAGAAGTACAGCACATGAGTATGTGTTCTAGGGTTAATGGGTGAATCTTTATTTCATAAAATCATGGTAAAATCATGGATTTTACATTTCCTCTCGAGACACTCGGTGTAGTAAATTCCAAGGATGATTCTACCACCCCATGGTTTGCGGACATCGCAAATTACCATGCGGGAAACTTCATCATTAAGGGTATGACGACTCAACAAAAACGGAAATTCTTTCGTGACGTCAAGTTCTACTTTTGGGATGACCCTTATCTATTTCGGACTTGTGCGGATCAAATCATTAGACGTTGTGTGTTTAGCACTGAAGCTACTAATATTCTTAGAGCTTGTCACGAGGGACCCACGGGTGGTCGCCATGGTGCTAATCTCATGGCGAAGAAGGTCTTTGATGCCGGTTTCTTTTTGCCTACTATTTACCGAGATGCTCACGCACTTGTCAAGTCGTGTGACTCGTCTAGGAAAAGCCTCACAAAATGATGAAATGACACAAAATATCATCTAAGTGTGTGAGATCTTTGACGTATGGGGCATTGATTTTATGGGGTCGTTCCCATCATCTCGTGGTAATAAGTACATCCTTGTCGCCGTTGACTACCTATCCAAGTGGGTGGAAGCTAAGGCTTTGCCCACGAACGATGCTCGTGTGGTAGTCAAGTTTTTGAAGCAATTATTCTCTCGGTTTGGAACCCCTCGTGCTATCATAAGCGATCGTGGAACCTATTTTTATAATGACCAATTTGAAAAGGTTCTAAAGAAATATGGGGTTACACATCGGCTTTCTACGGCTTATCACCCGCAAATGAGTAGGCAAGTCGAGGTTTCAAACCGAGCTTTGAAGTGAATTTGAGAGGTCGATAGGAGAAAACCGACAATATTGGTCGGATAAGTTAGACGTTGCTTTATGGGCCTTTTGTACGGCTCATAAGACGCCCACTGGGTGCACTCCTTATAAGCTCGTGTATGGGAAGAATTCTCACTTGCCAATTGAACTCGAACACAAAGCTTATTGGGCCCTAAAGCATTGTAATGATGACACTGAGACCGTGGGAAAACACCGAATAATGCAATTGAATGAATTGGATGAATTAAGGGACATTGCTTATGAAAATTCATTGACTTATAAAGAGAAAACTAAAAAGTTTCATGATTCAAAAATAAAAAACCGGATTTTTAACATTGGGGATTAAGTGTTGCTTTTTAACTCGAGATTTAAAATATTTTCTGGCAAACTGAAATCCCGTTGGTCGGGTCCATTCACCGTTACCCAAGTGTTTCCTTATGGGACCATCGAGCTAGCTCAAAATGATGGCCCTAACTTTAAGGTGAATGGACATAGGTTGAAGCACTACTTTGGTCGGGAAGTCCCTTCGTTGGACGACCTCGACCAAGTCACCTTCCCTAATGATAATTAGTATTACGGGGATCAAGTCGAGCTCATGACTCGGTAATAAAAAACGAGGTGCCTCGTGGGGGAGTTCCCATGCTTATCCATGTACATATTATCGCTTTCTAATGTAGCTTATGTGAGGGGATTTGTGCCCTTCCAACCGTTGTTTCGTGGTTGTTTGTGAATTGTGGTTTTTAGATGATCATATTCACGATTGGAGCCTCTCGTGTTCGTTTTACGTGAGCACTCGATTGTTTGCTATAAAGAATTTCTAGATATCCAAATGATATATCCTTTGATGTTCTAACCTTAGGTCTTTTAGCACACTTCATAAACGGCTATAGATTTAATGGTTCCACCCTTTCCATGCTAGATTAGGCATTCGACTTCTTCTCTAGTATGGGGGTATTCGACCCTTAGACTCGAAACATTGAGGACAATGTTTAACTTTAGTATGGGGGGTGAATAGATAGTTTCCTTGCCAAACCTTCACGCTTTCTAATGTTTATCTTTTTGTTTATCTTTTTGTTTATCTTTTTGTTTATCTTTTTGTTTATCGTTTTTGATGAGATGGCATTTATACATGATCTCATCGTTCTTTTCGGGCTTTTAATGCATAAAAATGTCATGAAATACCATATATATGCTTGTGTTTGTTTACTTGTGTATTTTAGGTATGGATATCATGAAAAAGACAAAAGATCACAAGATACAAGGAAAAATGGACACGAGAAACGAAGCCGTACAAAGAACCAGGCCCTAATTCATGGAATATTCAACAAATACCCTTGAAGACTTGAAGACATACAAGATTGATCCTCATTTATTGAAGAAATGACACTTAAAACCCTTGTATATTGATAATTACAAGTTTGGTCCCTTAAGTTTGTCAAAATTACACAAATGGTCCTTCAACTTTGAAGAAATGGCAAGATTAGTCCCTCAACAACTTCAAATTGCCAATTATGGTCCCTCATGAAGCCAAAGATACATTGAAGACCTTTGAAGATCAAGAATGTCCAAGATCAGCCCTTGAAATATCTCAAAATGGCAAAAACAACCCTTTGAAACCCTTTTCCAAAGTTTGGTGCCAAAAATGACAAGTTGTAAAAGTTAAAAACAAAGGAAACACGTTTTCTTGCCAAATAAACTTGTTATTCACTCTTTTCCAAAATACAAGGGCCAAAAGTGTGCACTGAAACATTCAAATACACAAAATGCGCCAAACACCTTTCTTTCCCCCAATTTCGGATCAAACACACTACTATTCACTTTTTCACCACCCAGAATTTACTCCACTTAAACATGGGGTAATTTTCAATTACCTTTGCACATGAGTGATTCACATGTGCAGAAACCCATCCCAACCATAAAACCCTTATTCCCACTCACAATAGACCCCACCTCTAAATACCCGTCCACCAATCATGTGACTACTTGTCCTCCAAGTCATCCAACGTGGCAAAATCAACAGCTAAGACTCATTGCTTCATCACAAAGCTAAAATGAACGTTTGGGATCATTTTGGACAGCTCATCAACAACAAACAGACTCAAGAGCTCAAGGGCATTTTAGAGAATTCACTTCTAGGGTTTGTGAATAGTGTAGCCAGGCATTTGCCTATAAAAGGAGACCTCAACAAGTGAGAGTCCCTTTGTTCTAGTTTTAGGCTATTAAATCTTTGTGATTCCTTTTTAATTAATAAAATTTGATTTTTTGAATTTTGAACAATCTCTTTTATATTTTGTTAAAAGTTGGTGTTAGAATAGCCTGATTCTGAGTTCCATATTCATGTTTGAAGGTTTTTGAGGCAAGGTTTTAAGTGATAAAGCTTGTGCATCAAAAATCAGAAAGTTTGGTATTGTTTGATCTCACTTTTTGGTTTGTTCTTCTTAGCAGCTTGGAAGCTGGTACTTGTTCTGCTAGTACCTCAACTCAAACAATCCAAGGCATGGATGTAGGTCTTGGAGGTTTGCACCTTCTTCCCTTTTCATTTCCTCTTTAAGTTTCTGATTATTTGTGATTTTTGCTGATTTGTTCTTGAATCTGTGAAATTGTGGTTGATTATTGTTAATTTGGCTTGGTTTGATGCTTATGAAGTGTTGTTAATCTGATTTGTGGGTGAAATCTGCATGAGCCTTTGAAAAATTGTGTAAGCAAATTTTTAAGGGGTGTTTGGGTTAACTGCATAAGTTGGAATTGTGGTTTGTTAAGAGGTGGTTTGGTGTTTGCAAGTATTGGTATTTGTTATTTGGGTGCTATTGTTCATCTGTTTGCAGGTTTGAAGGTTTGAAACACATAGATTCATAAAAAGGGGTATAAAATCTTGGATACTTGGTAAAATTGGCTAGGATTTTGAGGACATCTAGATCTAAGCTTAGGCTAGGGCTAACAAGTGATAAACCTTAGTTAATCACACCAGGGAGAGAGATTTGACTGCTTGAAATTGGATCTAGTGTCAAATAGATCAGCAAAATCTGTCTGCATATTGTTCATTGTTCATCAGTAACTGTTTGTGCTTTGATCTTGTTGTTTGCTTTGATTCAGTGTTTGATTCAAGTTGCTTTGTGCTTATTCATAGTTAATATAGCTTGTGTATGCATCCTGTTGAGTTTGGTTGGCTTATTCTTGCTAAATCTGCTTATTAAGTGCATAACTGCTTATTTTCATGTCTGTGTGGTATCTGGTAACTGTTTGATCATTTGTGGCTTATTGTGTGAACCAAATTTGGATTTTCTTGTTGCTATTAACTCCTTGTGATTCACTGATCACAAGGGTGCCCTTGTTTCCAATTGAGTCCAACTAGAACTCTCTAAAAAGCTTAGTCAAATAGTCAAAGCAGTGGGAACTCCTTTCCCCTGCTGGTTACCACTGCTAGTGTAAAATTGGGTTCAGCTTATCAATAAGCTATAATAGCTTATTTTAACCAGCAACAACTTGGATTTTGTAATAGGTGCTCATTATTTGACCCATTTGTTCATACTGGAGCATTTGGTGGGTTGACTTTAGGGTTTGACTAGAAAACCAACTTAATTGACTTTTTCATAAGTGCTTATTGGCTTATTCTGGCTTATTGGTTTTGCTTATTGGAATTTTGTTGATTGTTTTGGCTTATTGAGTCCATTTGTGATCTTTTGCAAGTTGAATCAAGTCCTGAGGTGCATTATTTCTCAAAAACGACTATTTTGTCTTTTAGTGAAATATTACTTTGCTTATTTCTGGCTTATTGACTGTGCTTTTTCAAAATTTCTTTTTACAGATCTCATAAGCATCCCAAAAGAAGGTTGTGTGTCAAATTAGAGCTTATGGCATTATCTTATTGCTTAATGGGCTAAAAGGCCCAATAAGGATAAGCTATTTGCTTATTAAGTTGTGATAAGCTCACATTCAGCTTTTGGGCCTTTAGAGTTTTGTTCTTAGAATTAAATTTTGATTCAGATAGGGCTTTTCCAAGTCAATTGGGCCAAGTTTGACTTTTTGGGCTAAAAAGCCTATTAAGGGTTGACTGTTTTTGGTTTTGGCCCATTTGAGGGCCCAATAGGGGTATTCTGGTCATTTCACTTTGATTTTATGATTATTTAGGTTAAATTAAACTAGTTTGCAAGTTTTTAGAATTTTTTATAATTTTTGGATTTTTAATATTATTTTATTATTATTTTATTATTATTTTTCAAATTTCACATTTTCCAACTTTTTACATTTTTCTTAGCTTTAATACATTAAAATAGGAATTTAGCAATTTTTAGAATAATTTTATCACTTTTAGATTAATTTTTATAATTATTTTAAATTTTAATAGTTTTTAAATCATTTTAAATAGTTTTTGTTAGTTTAAAATTTTCTAAAAATAGTTTTTAATCTTTTTAGGTCATTTTTGAGGTTTACCAATTGAAAAATCTTTATTTGGGATTTTTGATAATTTATTTGATTTTTAGGGCTTTAATTAGCATTTAAAAATTGAATATTTAACTATTTAAAAGGTTTGAAAAAGTTTTGATCATTGGTAAACTCTTAGTTTATTTATTTTGATTTTTGGTGAATTTTTGGTAAATTTTAGAATTAATTTTTATTTTTGTAGTTTTTACGGTTTTACGTTTTGTCGTTGTAATATTATTTTCACGTCTTCGTCATCTTCTTTTCATCCCCTTCTAAACCTATCATTAATCACAAATCATTTACATCTTAGTCACACACATATACCTCCTTGGGAAACGAACTTGGAACTTCATAAGGGTCATTAGTGCTTGATTTTCCTAAATCATCACTCGATACTTACCGCTTTTACGCTCCTTTTCCTAAAGGACGTAATTTACTACAATCATTTTGGCGCCGCTGCCGGGGGAGGTGTGTCGTGATTAATTTGCATTGTTGTTTTTAATATTAACCAAAATAGTATTTGTATTAGTAGAAATCTACTAATACGTATTATCGGTTTTCTTGGTTTTTCTTGTGAAAATATTATTACTATATTGTATTAAGTATCACAACAAATAAACAATATCTCCAAAAGTGTGAAAACACAACCTTAATTAGGATTTGATCTCCTAATTATTGTATTCGAATCTCAAACAAAAAGAAAAAGGCAAAAATAGATAAATACTTTCGTGAAGCTCGATTTTGAAAAATACAAACTATAAGGTGGGTATAAGGCGGGTATTATAAAATATACCCTAAGGAAAAAGGCTCTTAAGTGCTTCGTGCCGCCTCGTTTCCCCGCTTGCTTGTGAGTATTTTGAGATTGAAGGCTAATCGAGGGTTTTGCCGCCCAAAGTATTATTACGTATAATATATTTGCTTGGTTTCTTTGTGATTAAAACCTCTTGAACAATTTGGTTTTCACCAAAGTTCTAAAGTCATTCGAAGGCGTTCACTCAACGTGATCGTTTTCATTCCTTTGAGGCTTCTTTAATCAAGAGTTTGATTCGAGGAGAGATTTTGTAGATTGTTGTCTACGAAGATACACCAAAATCCAAAAAAAAATTAAATACAAATAAAAACACAAAAAAATTGAAAATTCACAAAACACCCAAAAAGAATCTTCTTTGCTCACCTCCCATTCTTCGTGAAGTTTATGATCACTCGTAATCAAGCAAAACGAGCTCGTAAACGTCTTCAAAAGCAAGCCAATCAAGAGACGTTGATTGTTGAACAACCTCCAATTGTTGAACCTATTGTAGAACAAGAAGTCGTCATGGCTAATCGTACTATGATGGAGTTGCTACAAGCACCCACCGAGGGTTTTGGAGAGGCTATTGTGATTCCCGCCATCCTTGCGGAGAATTTCGAGATTAAGACGGGTTTAATGTCGATGTTGCAAGCAAATAAGTTTAGAGGTCATGAGAAAGACAACTCGCACTATCACATTAGGAATTTTAATCGTCTCACCGCTACTAGCAAGTTTAAGGATGTTCCACATGATGCCATTAAGATTATGTTGTTTCCATACTCGTTAGATGGACCCGCAAAAATTTGGCTTGAGAAAGAACCGCCAAATTCGATTTTGACATGGGGTGATCTCGTATCTAAGTTTGTGAACAAGTTTTTTCCACCATCTAAAACAACACATTTGAAAAATGAGATTTCACGATTTGTGCAAAGAAATAATGAAAGTTTTTCAATGGCATGGGAACGATTTAAAGAAATGTTACATGAATGTCCACACCATGATTTTACGGAATTACATCAAGTTGATACTTTTTATAATGGGCTTAATGATCATGAACGAGATTATTTGAATGCCGCCGCGGGTGGTAATTTTTTGTGCAAGACGACTAATGAGGCTTTACAAATCATCGAGAATAGATCTAAGGTTTATATCCCTCGTAACACACCGAGTGTTGCCAATTTGGGTTCGTCATCGTCGTCATCGTCTCGTAGCATTAATGCCTTACATGATGAAGCTAATGAGGAAAATCGGTTTTTTGATAGATTTGCTAATCTTATGTCCCATTGGAAAGCTCAAGAAGCTTCAAATTCCGCTTCGGTTAAAACGGTTGCTAAGAGTTGTTTGTCTTGTGGTGGAGCTCATGATCTTTCCGAGTGCATTATTGCGGATGGTAACACTTCGAGTGCTTATGTAGCAACGGGAACTTACAACCAAAACGGTCAAGGTTCCCGCCCAAATCAAGCTCCACCAAATCAAAATGCTAATAACTATCGAAACAACAACCAAGGTGGTAATTACCAAGGCAATTCACGCAACTACAACAAAGGGAATTATCAAAATGGGAACGGACAAGTCACTAATCAAAACCAAAACCGTGATTTTCAAAACACTACACAAGGTTTTCAAAATGCTCACACTAAAAATCTTCAAGGAGAATTTTTGGATTATGCTAAAGCAAATGATGCTAAATTTGATAACATGCAACGTGAGATGATTAGCTTAAGATCCGAGTTGAAAAACAAGCTTAAAAATGAACTTGCTAATGAACTTAAAACTCATGCAAACAAAATGGAAGGAAATGTCCAACGGCTTCAACAAAATCAACAAAAGATGGAATTAGGACAGCATGAGATTAAGCAAGAGTTATTAAAAGCGGATGCTAGGCAATCAAAATTTGAGGACCGAATGGCTAAGATGTTTGAAGCAATCATGTGTAAACCCTCTTCCTCGGGTGGTCTTCCTAGTGATACCATTGCAAACCCGAAGGGAGAAATGAAGGTTATTACTACACGAAGTGGTAAAACTTTCAAGGAACCAATCTCTCGTCCAAGTACTTCTACGGAGAAGGAAATCGAGAAAGAACCCGAGGTGATGGTCGAAAAGGAGCACATTACAATCCCACGAAGTACCGCTCAAACCACACCTACGGTTGAACCAATACCAATTGTGGAACCCGAGTTTCCAAGGCCATTGCCTAATGACCAACCCACACCACCTTTACCCTACCCTTCGAGACGAAATAAAGAAAAATTGCAAGAATGTAACAAACAACAAATCGAGCTTTTTATAAAAATGTTTCAACAAGTGCATTTTGATGTGAGTTTAGCCGACGCGTTGTTATATATGCCTCGTTTCGCTTCCACTTTTAAAAGTATGATGAGCGATAAGGAAAAGCTTTCAAAGCTTGCTAATTGTTCTTCGATTTATCTTAACCGCATACCGGAAAAAGTTGGTGACCCCGGAAAGTTTCTCATTCCTTGTGACATACAAGATATGAAAGAATGCCTCGCCTTGGCCGATCTTGGTGCGAGCATTAATTTGATGCCATTTTCCATTTGGAAATCGCTTTCGCTTCCGGCTCTTATTCCTTCGAACATGTCTATCGAGATGGCCGATCATTCTACGATTTTAGCATGTGGAGTAGCCGAAGATGTTTTCGTGAAAGTGGGGAAGTTCTACTATCCCGTTGATTTTATAGTAGTTGACATCCCCGCGGATCCTCAAGTTCCTCTAATTTTAGGTCGTTCATTTTTAGACACTTCGAGATCGCTTATCGATGTTCATGCAAGAACTATCACTTTGAGATTCAACGAAGAGGAACTTGTTATAAACGCTACTCAAAACTCGAAACCTTCTCATGTTTATGCAATCGCTACCATCAATCACATTGACATCGTTGATGTGGTTTGCGATGAGTTTTCACAAGAAGTGTTAGGTTTTTCCGATAGCTCGTCAAGTGGCAATCCCACTATTTTGGATCCGATTCTCGCTAATTCCACACCAAATCTCACTCCATTCCAAGGAGGCGATCTCACTTCAAATGAAATCGACAATGAAGATGAGGTGTTGATTAGTGATGATACTTCTATTCCACCATTTCTTCCGCCGATGGAAGTTATGAGTGTTGAACCAAAATCTTCAATCGAGGAACCACCTATCCTTGAATTGAAAGATCTTCCTTCTCACCTTGAATACGCATTCTTGGAAGGTGATGACAAGTTTCCGGTTATTATTGCAAAAGGACTTGCTAATGATGAAAAAACCGAGCTCTTGAAAGTTCTTAAGGCTCATAAAGGGGCAATTGCGTGGAAAATATCTGACATTAAGGGTATTGACCCAAAATTTTGTACTCACAAGATTTTAATGGAGGAGGACTACAAACCCGCAATTCAAAGTCAAAGAAGGGTGAATCCCAAAATTCACGATGTCATTAAAAAGGAGGTCCTTAAACTCCTTGACGCGGGAATGATTTATCCTATATCCGATAGCCCATGGGTGAGCCCAATCCATTATGTCCCTAAAAAGGGAGGAATGACCGTTGTGCCTAATGAAAACAACGAGTTAATTCCCACTCGTTTTGTGACCGGTTGGAGGGTGTGTATTGACTACCGAAAGTTAAATGACGCCACTCGTAAAGACCACTTTCCTTTGCCCTTCATGGATCAAATGTTGGAGCGACTTGCGGGAAATGAATTCTATTGCTTTTTAGATGGTTTTTCCGGTTACTTTCAAATCCCTATCGACCCTCGTGATCAAGAGAAGACTACGTTTACGTGTCCTTATGGAACGTTCGCTTATCGTAGGAAGCCTTTCGGACTTTGTGATGCACCGGGTACGTTTCAACGGTGTATGATGGCGATTTTTCACGATATGATCGAGAAGTCGATGGAAGTATTTATGGATGACTTCTCGGTGTTTGGAAATTCGTTCACGTCGTGTTTATCTAATCTCGAGCAAATGTTAAAACGTTGTGAAGAAACCAATCTTGTGCTTAATTGGGAAAAATGTCATTTTATGTGTAAACAAGGAATCGTCTTAGGACATAAGGTGTCGAAAGCGGGGATTGAGGTCGATAAAGCTAAGGTAGACGTCATCGCCAAATTACCTCATCCCAAAACCGTTAAGGGAGTTAGGAGTTTCCTAGGCCACGCGGGCTTTTATCTTCGTTTCATCAAGGACTTTTCGAAAATCTCTCGACCTATGACACACCTTCTCGAGAAGGATGCTCCTTTTAACTTCAATGAGGATTGTGTTAGAGCTTTCGAAACTCTCAAAAGGAAACTTACCGAAGCTCCCATTCTTGTTGCTCCTAATTGGTAATTACCCTTTGAAATCTTGTGCGATGCAAGTGATTATTCTATAGGGGACGTCTTAGGGCAACGTTATGACAAGCATTTCTGTCCTATTCACTATGCTAGTAAGACGATGACCGAGGCTCAATTAAAGTACACCACAACGGAAAAGGAATTCCTTGCCGTGGTCTATGCTTTTAAGAAATTCCGACCTTATCTCGTCTTGACTAAGAGCATCGTGTATACCGACCATTCGGCTATCAAGTATATCTTAGCTAAGCAAGATGCTAAGCCGAGATTGCTTCGTTGGATGCTCCTCCTCCAAGAAATTGATGTCACCGTGCTTGACAAAAAAGGAGCAGAGAATCTAGCGGCCGATCATCTCTCTCGTCTAGAAGATACTCACAAAGATGTTTTCGAGAACAAGGAAGTCACCGAAACATTTCCTCTCGAGACTCTCGGTGTAGTGAATTCTAAAAACACCACCCCATGGTTTGCCGACATTGCAACCATGCGGGCAAATTCATAATCAATGGTATGACGACACAACAAAAACGAAAATTCTTTCGTGACGTCAAGTTCTATTTTTGGGACGACCCTTATCTCTTTTGGGTTTGTGCGGATCAACTCGTTCGACGTTGTGTTTTTGGTGCCGAAGCTTCTAATATCCTTAGAGCTTGTCACGAGGGACCCACGGGTGGTCACCACGGTGCTAATCTCACGGCTAAGAAAGTGTTCGATGCCGGTTTCTTTTGGCCTTCTATCTATCGTGATGCACACGCACTTGTGAAGTCGTGTGATTCGTGCCAACGTCAAGGAAAATCGTCTCAACATGATGAAATGCCGCAAAACATAATTCAAGTGTGTGAGATTTTCGACATATGGGGAATAGACTTTATGGGGCCGTTCCCATCGTCTCATGGCAAAAAATATATCTTCGTCGTGGTGGACTACCTTTCTAAGTGGGTGGAAGCTAAGGCTTTGCCTACTAATGATGCTCGTGTGGTAGTGAAGTTTTTGAAGCAACTATTCTCTCGGTTCGGAACCCCTCGTGCTATTATAAACGATCGTGGAACCCATTTTTGTAATGACCAATTCGAAAAGGTTCTAAAGAAATATGGAGTTACTCATCGTTTTTCTACGGCTTATCACCCGCAAACGAGTGGGCAAGTCGAGGTTTCGAACCGAGCTTTGAAGAGGATGTTAGAGAGGTCAATTGGAGAAAACCGTGCTTCATGGTCCGACAAACTCGATGACGCTTTATGGGCCTTTAGGACCGCCTATAATACACCTATCGGTTGCACTCCTTATAAGTTAGTCTATGGGAAGAATTGTCATTTGCCCATTGAATTGGAGCACAAGGTATATTGGGCCCTTAAGCATGCAAACTTTGACTTGAAGACCGCGGGAGATCACCGGAAAATACAATTGAATGAATTGGATGAATTAAGAGATAATGCTTATGAAAATTCATTAATTTTTAAAGAAAAGACTAAAAAGTTTCATGATTCAAAGATTAAAAACTGGGTTTTTAACATTGGTGATCAAGTGTTGCTTTTTAACTCTCGACTTAAGATATTTTCCGGGAAATTGAAATATCGTTGGTCGGGTCCGTTCACCATTACACAAGTGTTTCCTTATGGGACCATCGAGCTAGCTCAAGATGATGGTCCTAATTTCAAGGTGAATGGACATAGGCTTAAGCACTACTTTGGTGGGGAAATTCCTTCAATGGTTGCCCTCGACCAAGTCACCTTCCCCAATGATAATTAGCATTGAGGGGATCGAGTCGATCTCATGACTCGGTAATCAAAAACAAGGTGCCTCGTGGGGGAGATCCCATGCTTATCCTTTATGCTTACTATTCACTAATAAGGGGACTTGTACCCTTTCAACTCGTTGTCTCGTGGTTGTTTGTGATTGTGTTATCTAGATCATCATCATCATCTACGATTGAAGACTCTCGTGTTCGTTTACGTGAGCCTCCATCGTTTGCTTGAAGAAGTTTTTCACGAATCCATGACATATTCTTTATTGTTCTAACAATTATCTTTTATCATACTTAATAAACGGCTTTAGATATATTGTTGATCACCCTTTCCATGCTAGATCCTAAGCATTCGACTCTTCGTCTCTAGTATGGGGGTGCTCCACCTTTAGACTCAAAACATTGAGGACAATGTTTACTTTTAGTATGGGGGTGAATAGGTACTTGCTTTGCTACGCCCTCACGTTTTCCAACTTTCAATGTTTTGTTTTGGTTGCTAATAAGGCTAAAAATGGCCAAATTTTAAAATTTTTCTTAGTTTTCATAAGTGTTTTTAAGACACGAATGTATATTTTCCGATGGATAGAATAAGAGCTAATTTTTGACTTGATGGGCATTTGGAGCCATTTACATTCCTTAACCCGCTCAATTCAAGTTTTGCTAGACTTTTATATAGGGAGCTTTAAAACGCGAAAGTCTTAGCTCATTCGGGTTAAGAACAAGAACTTTTCGCAAGTTCCTATAATTGAGCCTAGAAAGTCACTTATCAAGGGAACTATAAAATGCATTCTCTAAACTTGAAAAAGCCCAAGAAAGTGCAAGATCCTATAGGTGGCTTGAAAACCCAAAACTTTGATTTGATATAGTCTTAATGAAAGCTAATCCAAATTTGGCTTAATTTTGACTTGCATGGCTAAGTATTCACGAGTCTCTTTAATTAGAGGTCTTTATATAGTGAAGAACGAGAGATGATAGAGTTAGACAAGTGATCATGCTAAACATAGAAGATGAAAATGTTCTTTCAAAAACTCATATGTTTTTAATTGTGGCTTTTTCTTCCTATAAGATCAATGCATTAGGAATAAATCATAATTGCAATAAGTAAGGTCGTACGATTTGAAAGGTTACTTAGCCTCTAGCGCAAGATCGTTTAAAAGTTGCTCGGGGTTGAATAGAGTTCATAGCCAAGGCATAACTTATTGAAGCGTGACGCGAAGATTGGCGATCATCCAAAAAGGCCCTAACAAGGCATGAGGAGCTCTATTTTTGCTAAAGATCCAAGATGATGTGAAGTATCATTATTCCTAAATCAATATGAAGGATCGAGAAACACGACGAAAAGCAATTACTCCCCTAAAGATCATGGAGAAAGTCTATCCAAAAAGACCCTTACAAGGTATGAGGATAAATATATCCAAGTCCGAAAAGGAGGTGGATCGTTGTATATCAAAATCCAAAGTAAAGATTGAAGAAAAATGATGAAGTCGTGGTCCAAATATGAAGAATCTCTCAAAAACGTCAAGTGAATAAATTCCAAATATATGAAGAGAAGACCATAATTTCAAGAACGTCTTCCCAAGATTTGAAGTATGAAGTACATGCCAAATATCGGTCCGAGAAAGGTCTCAAATCGTGAAACGAGTTATGCCAAGATATGAACTTAAGGAGATACACGAGAAGCCATTTTAAAAGATTTTGTCCTTCGGCTAACTATCGATCAAATCGTGCTACTTTGCTTTCGGACTAATAACAACTCAAATAATTCAATATGAATCACTTGTGATCCATGACAAATAGTTAAAAAATGCTAGTAACCCATTTCCTTTTATAATAACTAGGATTGCGGGGAGAAAAAGTATTACACAATTTGGACGTATGAGTAGTGTTAGCATTGTGACTTGTACCAACAATGATCTCGTTTTTGCACTTAGCATGGAATGTATGACAATCAAGGATGACGAAGTTTACTCTAAGGGACATTTACTTGTTTCTATTCGTTGACCCTAAAAGTCACTTTCGTGATGAAAATCATATATTATGTCTTTACACATCTTCGTAGTATGTTGCAAGTCTTTTACTTTTCAAATAAGGTTAATAAAATTGAACTTTGGTGATGCTTAGATACTTTATTCTAGCATTGCGTGAGGGCACGTCAATGGCTTAGTATGGGGGAGTGATGAGATGGCATTTATACATGATCTCATCGTTCTTTTCGGGCTTTTAATGCATAAAAATGTCATGAAATACTATATATATGCTTGTGTTTGTTTACTTGTGTATTTTAGGTATGGATATCGTGAAAAAGACAAAATATCACAAGATACAAGGAAAAACGGACACGAGATACGAAGCCGTACAAAGAACCGGGCCCTAATTCATTGAATATTCAACAAATACCCTTGAAGACTTGAAGACATACAAGATTGATCCTCATTTATTGAAGAAATGACACTTAAAACCCTTGTATATTGATAATTACAAGTTTGGTCCCTTAAGTTTGTCAAAATTACAAAAATAGTCCTTCAACTTTGAAGAAATGGCAAGATTAGTCCCTCAACAATTTCAAATTGCCAATTATGGTCCCTCATGAAGCCAAAGATACATTGAAGACCTTTGAAGATCAAGAATGTCCAAGATCAGCCCTTGAAATATCTCTAAATGGCAAAAACAACCCTTTGAAACCCTTTTCCAAAGTTTGGTGCCAAAAATGACAAGTTGTGAAAGTTAAAAACAAAGGAAACACGTTTTCTTGCCAAATAAACTTGTTATTCACTCTTTTCCAAAATACAAGGGCCAAAAGTGTGCACTGAAACATTCAAATACACAAAATGCGCCAAACCCCTTTCTTTCCCCCAATTTCGGATCAAACACACTACTATTCACTTTTTCACCACCCAGAATTTACTCCACTTAAACATGGGGTAATTTTCAATTACCTTTGCACATGAGTGATTCACATGTGCAGAAACCCATCCCAACCATAAAACCCTTATTCCCACTCACAATGGACCCCACCCCCAAATACCCGTCCACCAATCATGTGACTACTTGTCCTCCAAGTCATCCAACGTGGCAAAATCAACAGCTAAGACTCATTGCTTCATCACAAAGCTAAAATGAACGTTTGGGATCATTTTGGACAGCTCATCAACAACAAACAGCCTCAAGAGCTCAAGGGCATTTTAGAGAATTCACTTCTAGGGTTTGTGAATAGTGTAGCCAGGCATTTGCCTATAAAAGGAGACCTCAACATGTGAGAGTCCCTTTGTTCCAGTTTTAGGCTATTAAATCTTTGTAATTCCTTTTTAATTAATAAAATTTGATTTTCTGAATTTTGAAAAATCTCTTTTATATTTTGTTAAAAGTTGGTGTTAGAATAGCCTGATTCTGAGTTCCATATTCATGTTTGAAGGTTTTTGAGGCAAGGTTTTAAGTGATAAAGCTTGTGCATCAAAAATCAGAAAGTTTGGTATTGTTTGATCTCACTTTGTGGTTTGTTCTTCTTAGCAGCTTGGAAGCTGGTACTTGTTCTGCTAGTACCTCAGCTCAAACAATCCAAGGCCTGGATGTAGGTCTTGGAGGTTTGCACCTCTTCCCTTTTCATTTCCTCTTTAAGTTTCTGATTATTTGTGATTTTTGCTGATTTGTTCTTAAATCTGTGAAATTGTGGTTGATTATTGTTAATCTGGCTTGGTTTGATGCTTATGAAGTGTTGTTAATCTGATTTGTGGGTGAAATCTGCATGAGCCTTTGAAAAATTATGTAAGCAAGTTTTTAAAGGGTGTTTGGGTTAACTGCATAAGTTGGAATTGTGGTTTGTTAAGAGGTGGTTTGGTGTTTGCAAGTATTGGTATCTGTTATTTGGGTGCTATTGTTCATCTGTTTGTAGGTTTGAAGGTTTGAAACACATAGATTCATAAAAAGGGGTATAAAATCTTGGATACTTGGTAAAATTGGCTAGGATTTTGAGGACACCTAGATCTAAGCTTAGGCTAGGGCTAACAAGTGCTAAACCTTAGTTAATCACACCAGGGAGAGAGATTTGACTGCTTGAAATTGGATCTAGTGTCAAATAGATCAGCAAAATCTGTCTGCATATTGTTCATTGTTCATCAGTAACTGTTTGTGCTTTGATCTTGTTGTTTGCTTTGATTCAGTGTTTGATTCAAGTTTCTTTGTGCTTATTCATAGTTAATATAGCTTGTGTATGCATCTTGTTGAGTTTGGTTGGCTTATTCTTGCTAAATCTGCTTATTAAGTGCATAACTGCTTATTTTCATGTATGTGTGGTATCTGGTAACTGTTTGATCATTTGTGGCTTATTGTGTGAACCAAATTTGGATTTTCTTGTTGCTATTGACTCCTTGTGATTCACTGATCACAAGGGTGCCCTTGTTTCCAATTAAATCCAACTAGAACTCTCTAAAAGGCTCAGTCAAATAGTCAAAGCAGTGGGAACTCCTTTCCCCTGTTGGTTACCACTGCTAGTGTAAAATTGGGTTCAGCTTATCAATAAGCTATAATAGCTTATTTTAACCAACAACAACTTGGATTTTGTAATAGGTGCTCATTATTTGACCCATTTGTTCATACTGGAGCATTTGGTGGGTTGACTTTAGGGTTTGACTAGAAAACCAACTTAATTGACTTTTTCATAAGTGCTTATTGGCTTATTCTGGCTTATTGGTTTTGCTTATTGGAATTTTGTTGATTGTTTTGGCTTATTGAGTCCATTTGTGATCTTTTGCAAGTTGAATCAAGTCCTGAGGTGCATTATTTCCAAAAACGACTATTTTGTCTTTTAGTGAAATATTACTTTGCTTATTTCTGGCTTATTGAGTGTGCTTTTTCAAAAGCCCATTAAGGGTTGACTGTTTTTGGTTTTGGCCCATTTGAGGGCCCAATAGGGGTATTCTGGTCATTTCACTTTGATTTTCTGATTATTTAGGTTAAAATAAACTAGTTTGCAAGTTTTTAGAATTTTTTATAATTTTTAGATTTTTAATATTATTTTATTATTATTTTTCAAATTTCACATTTTCCAACTTTTTACATTTTTCTTAGCTTTAATACATTAAAATAGGAATTTAGCAATTTTTAGAATAATTTTATCACTTTTAGATTAATTTTATAATTATTTTAAGTTTTAATAGTTTTTAAATCATTTTAAATAGTTTTTGTTAGTTTAAAAATTCCTAAAAATAGTTTTTAATCTTTTTAGGTCATTTTTGAGGTTTCTAATTGAAAAATCTTTATTTGGGCTTTTTGATAATTTATTTGATTTTTAGGGCTTTAATTAGCATTTAAAAATTGAATATTTAATTATTTAAAAGGTTGAAAAAGTTTTGATCATTGGTAAACTCTTAGTTTATTTATTTTGATTTTTGGTGAATTTTTGGTAATTTTTAGAATTAATTTTTATTTTTGTAGTTTTTACGGTTTTACGTTTTGTCGTTGTAATATTATTTTCACGTCTTCGTCATCTTCTTTTCATCCCCTTCTAAACCAATCATTAATCACAAATCATTTACATCTTAGTCACACACATATACCTCCTTGGGAAACGAACTTGGAACTTCATAAGGGTCATTAGTGCTTGATTTTCCAAAATCATCACTCGATACTTACCGCTTTTACGCTCCTTTTCCTAAAGGACGTAATTTACTACAATCAGTTTTGTTGCAAAATAAGGCTAAAAATGGCCAAATTTTAAAAAATTTCTCATGTTTTCATAAGTGTTTAAAGACACGAATGTAGATTTTCCGATGACGAGAATAAGAGTAATTTTTGACTCGATCGTGCGTTTTGAGAACTTAGTTTCGATTCCTTAACTTATATTAGGCTAAGTCTCTTAAATGAGGACGAGAAATGATAGAGTTAATTATAATTTACTATGCTAAACGTAGAGTACTCGTATTCTTTCAAAAAACTCATGTGTTCTAATTGTTTGCTTATTCTCCCTTTGCTTGTATATATATTTTGCTAACTAAGTATTGACTTAGCGGTTAAGTCTTGATTGTTGGTTTCTAGTTTTTCTAGTAGCTTCCATGTAATTAAATTGGAAAAACAATAAGGTATCGTCAGCGTCACGGTTTTGAAGTATTGGCACCCCGAATAATCGAAAGCTTCACCCAATAATAATTTTAAGTGCTCACTCACCTAAATCAAGCAAAAATTTGAAGCTCACGAGGCCGAAAAATCAATGCAAAATTGAAAGTGAACAAGCCTTAAACTTTGAAGCTTTAAAGATCCAAAATTCGCTTTAGCGTGAGGATATACGTCTTTGGCCATAATAAACACCTCATGGCGAGGTTAAATAAAAGGCAAGTCAAGACCAAAGTCATAATAAAAGCTCCATGGCGGAGTTGAATAAAATTTGGAGGTAAACCTATGATAATAAGGCCCATCCGTTAGGGGGCGTATAAAATTCTTGGTAATAAGTCTCATGTTCAAAACCGTTATAAAACCGTGTTTATCGATCCTTCTTGTTGACTTAGTTTTTTGACATCGTTGTCTATTAGGGGGGGTTATTAATTTGATGGTCTTGGTTACACCGTTATGACTCTATTTTTGGACCTTCATCTCTATCATCGCATAAGTAAAAAATGTATCCTCGTGAACATTCAAGACAAAAATAAAATATAAGAGATACCAATTAGGATTAAGGGAGTCTAAGTACGTGATTAGGGCATATGAGTAGTGTTAGCATTACTAACTTATAATGACAATGATCTCGTTACACGCTTAGCATGGAATTGGGTGAAAATCGAGGACGACGAGATTATTTCTAACGAAGCATTCACGTGTTCTTGTTCTATGAACCTAAACATCCTATTTTGCGATGAAAATCATACATTATGTCTAAAATGCAATTAGTAGCAAGTAGTAGTAGTGTAGTAAGTTTATGATTCAATAAAATTCGATAAAAAAATGAATTTTGGAGGTTCTATGATACTTTATTCTAGCATTGCGTGAGGGCACGACAATGGTTTAGTATGGGGGAGTGATGAGACTGCTTTTATACATAGTCTCATCGTCCAAAACGGGCTTAAAACGGTTAAAATATCATAAAAAGTGCGATATATATGCTTGTGTTTGCTCAATGTTTATTTTAGGTACGGATATCGAGAAAATGACAAAAGATCACAAGAATCAACCAAAAACGAACACGGGAAAAGAATCCGCACAATGAACCGGACCCAAGTGTTGAATTTCCAAGAAAAGTACTTGAAGAATTGAAGATTGTACAAGAAGGATCCTTCATCATTGAAGAATTGACACTTTATACCCTTGTATATTCATAATTACAAGTTTGATCCCTAAAGTTTGTCAAAGTTACCAAAAGGACCCTCAACTTTGAAGAATTAGCAAGATTGGTCCCTCCAAATTGAAGACTTGTCACTTTTAGTCCTCCATTACCCCTTTAATACATTAAGGGGAATGAAAACTCATGAATAAACAATAATAAAAGAGTTGTGAGGAGAACAGTAACTGAAACAATATAGTCCATCCATTTATCTTCTTCCATCTCCACCATTGCTTTATATTCTCTCCCATCTGTAGATTGATAGAAACAAATCTTCACCGTTGCTTCAGTGGAAAATTATCTCATAACAATATTTTCTTCCAAGCCATCAATTCATGGAAACAAATCTTCGCCGTTGCTTCATTGGAAAATTCTCTCACAACACAAGTTTGTGTGTGTGATGCTTCCTTCTTCTTAGCCGTTGATCCTGTACCGGTTCTTCGTTTGCTGCCTTTGATTATCTCCATCCACTTTAAAAGGATAAGAAACACAATCCATAACACATCGGATCTTACCACTCATTTTCTTTGCTTTTTTTCTCTCTCTAAAACCGGATCTCATCTTTTTTCCCTGGTTTTGCTTTTTTATCTCTCTAAAAAATGTTATTTTTGACCACATTTTTTGAAGGGTAATCTGCTCATGACGATGACGCAAGAGATGTGATCCACTTGCAAATCGAAAAATACAAAAATAAGGTACCCAGTAGAACAAGAACACCATTTTTTTATTTTTATATCTCTTTTTAGCATATTTAGATGTGTTTATTTTGATGATTTAGTAGGAATCAGGAGGGTTTTAAAGATACAACAGATATAATAATTTTTCAAGATACAATGTTTTATTTGTTTTGATTCTATTGAAGTTTGTATGTCAATTTTTTTTTGTTTAAATTGATTGGATTATTTGGCTGATGTATTTTATGAATGTGTAAAACAGTGGAGCTGGTGGCGTCGGTGTGGCAAGGATTCTGGTGGGTTCAACAAAGGAGGTACACCCTATATTTTGGGTATGGAAAAAAACAATTTGTTTTTTTTTCTTTCCAGTTTTTTGGGTTGGAATTGGGATGCTTTTAGGATGCATTGTTACATTGATTGACCAGCTTTTAAATGAATTATCTTTTTTTGGAACTATAACAGGTTGCGCGGAAGTTCCAAACTGCAGCTATGATGATTTATGTAATATTGAATGTGGGAAGTGTGGTTATGGTTGTTTGCAAATATATATTCTTTGATATTGGTTGTGGATCTAGGTTAGAAATAGTTGAGAATCATAAGAGCTGTGTACAGTGAGTTTTATGAAGCCAAAAATCAGTACCTGAAGGTTTTGAAGTGAAGAATTAGAAATAGTAGCAGCGAGCCGAGTTTTAGCATAGATTATGTTGTGTAAAATATGTTGGTCACGCTTTTAGCGTGTACAACAAAAGGAAACTGAAACTGCACTTAGCATACTAAGATTAGCGTTTCAAATAAAGGGAAAACGAAACAACATTTGATGAGTCACTCATCTTATAGTTGGTGGTCTAGTTTTAAAATGGGTACTTTTGAACATTTATGTTACAATGGGCAAGCCGGGCTTTAGCACAGATTATGTCTTATGTTGTGTAAAATGTGTCGGTCAGGCTTATGTTGACGTGTATATCTTTAATGACACGTGTCAAGCTAAACATGCCACGCGGGAAGAAAGTTTAGCCGGCTTATAGCTTATTTGGTTTCCTGCATTATGTTTCATAAGCTTACTTTTTGTGACTATTTTTGGATTAGCTCCTGGGATTTCGGGTTGTTTTACTCTCTTTCAAACAGTAGACTTTTCCACCATTTTTGCTTGTGCTTTCGGCTTATATAAGTTTATTATGCATAATCAACTGCTTTTGTAAGTTTATGCACCCTCATTTCAGAATTTTGTTTTTATGCATAAGAATTTAGGGGTTTTTGCTTTAATTGTTTTTAGCTGTTAAAATTAAATTAAGGTTATACACTTTAGAATAAACATAAATAGGAAAGCGACGACTGTTATTAACCACTAAACAATGTAAATAGTTAAAGAGTATGCAGGTGTATGTAACTTTTTGTACACACAAAAATTTGCCGAAATCAGTTATATGCTTAATGATATGGTTGCAAAATGGGTGGGTCATGTGGAACGAGTTTTTTGTCAAACGAGCCAACGTCAAATTGTTCCTAATATTGATACCTTTCTACGGTGATTCTACAGTTTTGCTATGCTGGATGATACAAGATTTTGAACTTCATGCATCATTTGATCCACTTGCAGACCAGGTTAGGTTCACAACTTATTATCATGTAAAAAGTAGGTACTGATTTTTGATTCCCGCTACATTATTTGGTGGTATGGCTTCTATATAATTCAAAATAGTAACCTTCTGTTGATATGACATCTTGCTAAGATTTCCTGGAAAGTTTTTTTACATCACTATTTGTGTTTTGAGATAATTGCATGTGTGCATGGTGTATAAATTGATTACCGACAAAGATCATTTAATATGGCATCCAAGATAAAAATTTTGTAAACCATTTAAGCAAACCATTTGGGTAATGGGTCAAAACAGGTTTGGGTAATGGGTAAAAACAGGTTTGGGTCAATTTGAGTAACTTGAATGGTATGTGTTGGGTAGGTTTAACCTGAATCACATTTGCCTTATTTTTAAGTTTTTTAATGAATCATTAGTTTCTGAAATGTGATTGCCGAACACTACTGTTTGAATGAGAAACTAGATTTTCATATGATTCAGAGAGTATATACAAACCAATTGGATTTTAATTTCTCAATGGTTTCCGATAAAGAAAGCATCCACCATATTGCTATATAAATTGACAACAATTTAATGTTACTGCCTATTATTGGTAGAAAACTCTTAAGTTCATTTATAAAGGAAAATGGGCCATTCTAGCAGTATTTTATACCAACTTCAATGTGTAATCCACAAAAAAGTACTGCTTAGTTGACTAATTAAGACCTAGGCCTGTGATCCTATGCGTAACTCCGCCTACTGACTTCTGGGACACTAAACCAATAGCTGTGGATAAAAGTGTATCTAAACTTTCAAGTATTTGTCAGCCATAAGCTGCAAGACGTGCGCTTATGAGGTCTGTAATGGTAGCATCTAAGAAAAGTATACACTTGCTGCAGTGTTGCTAAATACCAAGAATAAAATAGTTTGTTGCTTTATTTTTTTCTTTACACGTTTCGTGTTCGTTTCAGGTGAACATGAGCTTATTTGGTATTCTATTATTTATTGGCAGCTACTGAAATCCACTCAAAAGTCTTGGTACATAACCAGTTCTTTATATCCAATGATATACTGTGATATTTGCTTCAATTGCACACTTGTGTTCTAATGATTTTTGCACAGGTTGTAGTGTTTATGTCACCCGGTATGGAACAATGGATATCATAATCACAAACCAAGAACCGAGTCCGGTTGTGTGACTTGCTAATTTGGGACATTAGTAATACTAGGTTTTTAAGCTCGTATGAAAGTTCGTTGTTTCCGAATCTTTTCGAATTGACTATTGGTAGAATGTGTGACTCAATTGTTCTTGGTGGAAGATAAATGGTTTGGTTGATTATCTATTTTAAACTAATAGCAAATATGTAAATGTCGTTGAGTAAAATAAGAGCTTAAAATATTAAAATAAAAATAACGAGTTAAAAATAAATGCTTGAAAACTTAAAGACAAGATTAGAAAATTACTTGAACACTTAATAAATCTAAAACTTGAAAACTTTGTAAAAACAAGAAATTAAACCATCGGAATGCCAAATTGGAATCTGATCGGAATGTATGGTCGGAAAGTATGATCGGAATGTTGGAAAATATCACTAATCGGAATATGGCAAACAACTCGTCGGAATACTGTCGTCGGAATAAGACCAAATCGGAATACTTGAAAACAAAACAAATCGCAATATCCAAAGAGATCCAGATCGGAATATGCAAAGAGAATGCAATCGGAATAATTAACAAATAAGTCCAGTCGGAATGTCACAAATCTCCCTCGTCGGAATATCAAAACCCTAATCCGATCAGGGTGATCGGAATACCAAGGTTGCCAATCGGAATACAAACTCCCTAATCCGATCAAAGAGATCGGAATACTAGAAAAGTGCAAATCGGAATGCTACAATCGGAAAAGGGTTTAAACCTTTTCCGATTACCCTTTTGATTCGAAAAATAAGCTAAGTGATAAGCTAGGATGATAAGCTAACACCAAAACTTGAACGGATCTATAATGAAAAGGACTAAATAAGCACAGATAACAATTTTTCCAACTTAAAATAAGCAATCTTTTAAATCAAACCATAAAAGAAGAAACTTTTTAAGAAAACTTTCAAAAAGTAAATAAGCTAATCACACAAATAAGCCAATAAGCATAAAGATCTTAAAGCTTATCCGTTTGAAAGCTTATGTAGGAATAAAAAGATTAACTTTTTAAGCACAAAAACATCAAGATCAACACGGATCAAATATATTTCGCACCAAAAGTAAACTAAAATCAAGAAAGGTAGAAAGAGATTAATGAACAAAAAGCTTAACTTGAACTTGATTAATGGAATCCAAATACAAAAAGCTTAATCTTGAAAGATTAAAAGAAAGAAAAGATGAAAACTTAGTGAGAGAAAGTTTGGAACTTTCTCTCTCAAAAAACTAGAAAGGAAAAATGAAAATGAAACTAACTACTAAAAACTAACCAACCCTCCTAATGTGTATTAGGAGGGTATTTATAGGGAAAATGGGAAGGTGTGCATGTGTTGCCTCTTCTTTCTTTCTTCTCGACTCGATTTAAATCCTTTGTCTTTCTCGACGTCGTCTCGGGATTTGTCGATGTATATTGAACTTGTCTTGTAATTTTCTTCTTCAATTAGACTTGAGTTCTTCGACTTCATTAAACTTCCGTCTTTAGACTTTTTCTTCGATAAATCTTCAGAATAGGTCTTGGACTTCCGTTCTTTTTGCACTCTTGATCTTTTGACTTCGTCTTTTCTCGTTTTCTTCGATAAAAGCCCGTGGAAGCCCGTGTTTTCTTCCTTTTTCATCTTTTGGTCCTAAAACACAATAAAAACACAAACCACGCATAATTCCGACTTTTACGACATAAAATACACGTTTTGGTCATGTTATTATTGGAAATAAGTGGTAAAAGGATAAGTGTTTTCACACTTATTAAATTCCCTACACTTGACCATTGCAATGTCCTCATGCAATGCATTAATTTTAAAGCACGGTTTACATTCTTCATCTTAAATAACCCACCTTGGCCCTTATTAAATACTAAACATTTAAGGAAAATAAGAAGATAGAAAACAAATAAAGAAATCAAAGACTTACATTGGTTTTAGGCGGCCATGAACGTTTTTCATCCACAAGTTTTACATTCCCCATACCAAGCTTAAAAACGATATCATTGTTATTATAAGTTAGCAAACTAACACGAATTCATGTGGGCCAATTATTTACTTAGACTCCCTTATTCCTAGGTGTATCTCTTATATTTTATTTTTGTCTTGAATGATCACGAGGATGCATTGTTTGACTTATTTCGATAGTTATTTAGGCCGAAAATAAAGTGAACGATTTAATCAATAGTTAGCTAAAGGACAAAATCTTTTAAAACTGCTTCCCGGGACCTCATAAAGTTCATATCTTGGCATAACTCGCTTCACGATTTGAGACCTTTCTCGGACCGATATTTGGCAGCGAATTCATACTTCGAATCTTTGAGAGACGTTCTTGAAATAATTGTCTTCTCTTCATAATAGGAATTTCTTCACTTGAACTTTTCGAGAGATTCTTCATATTTGGACCACGACTTCTTCATTTTTCTCCAATCTTTATTTTGAACTTTGATATACAACGATCCGCCTCCTTTTAGGACTTGGATCTATTTATCCTCATACCTTGTTAGGGCCTTTTTGGATAGACTTCTCCATGATCTTTTGGGGAGTATTTGCTTTTCTTCGTGTGTCTCGATCCTTCATATTGATTTTCGATAAATGATTCTTCACATCACTTTTTGATCTTTAGCAACAAAATGTAGCCCTCATGCCTTGTTATGACCTTTTCGGACTCGCCAATCTTCGCATCCCGCTTCAATAAGTTATGCCTTGGCTATGAACTCTAATTAATACCGAGCAACTTTTAAACGATCTTGGGCTAGAAGCTAAGTAACTTTTCAAATCGTACAACCTTATTTATTGCAGATAAATTTATTAACAAGCGATGGGAGAATAGGCTCATAATTAACTCACATAAACTCACGAAAGAATACCAAACTTATAATTGACTCTATCATCTCTCGTCCTCCACAGTTTAAAATCTCAAGGAATGACACTCGTGGATGCTTAGCCTATTAAATCAAAGTTTTGGGTTTTCGAGTCATCTATAGGATCTTGCAAATTCTTAGACTTTTTCAAGTTTAAAAATCGCATTTTATAGTTCCCTTGATAAACAACTCTCTAGGATCAATTATAGGAACTTGCGAAAAGTTCTTGTTCTTAACCCGTGAGAGTTAAGACTTTCACGTTTTAAAGTTCCCTATATAAAAGCCTAGCAAAACTTGACTTAAACACGTTAAGGATACTAGCTAGAGTAAACTTAGATAAGTAAACTCGGGTTGAGTCAAAATATTCACGACTTTGAAAAATTTAAAACCACTTTATTGAAATTTATTCTAGCAAGGAAAGAAAATAACCATAACAAAGGAAAATACAACTATACAACCAGGCCAAAATAGATTAAAAATTTTGAAAAAAAATGTCGAAAAATCAAATTTTCCGGTTAAAATGAGGGCAAATTCATGGAAAAGACCACTTACTTCGATAGAAGTCCCCCTACATTTGATATAAACATTGTTCTCAATGTTTAAGCATGTGGGTGTAAACTCCCCTACACTTAGGACATTGTGCACTTTGTTTAAATCTTGCTAAGGAAAGGACAACTAAAGTGATTTCAATGTGAACATATAAAATATGAAATTTTGAATCACGACAGTTTAGGATAGAACCAGGAAGTAGGGTACACGGGATCACGGTTCGTCAAAGGTCATCGATGTGCTCTTTGAAGCTTGAATCCCTGTAGAGAATAAGAAACAAGACAACAAACACATACGGGGCTCCCCCTACACTTATTATGAAAACGATAAAGGATAGATCACGGGTTGCCTCCCGAGAAGCGCTTGTTTTTGTTCACCGAGTCACGAGCCTGACTCGACCCAAAATTAGTTCATGGGAAACGTGGTGAGGGATGGAATCATCTCATGAGAGATGTCCTCACCAAAGTACAGCTTCAAACGTTGGCCATTCACCTTGAAATTGGGCCCATTTGGCTGAGAAAGCTCAATGGTGCCATATGGAAAGACTTTGGCGACGGTGAATGGACCAGACCAGCGGCTCTTCAACTTGCCAGAGAAGATCTTCAACCGAGAGTTAAAGAGTAAGACTTGATCACCAACGTGGAACTCTCGGTTCTTAATTCTGGCATCGTGGATGATCTTGGTCTTCTCCTTGTAGATCAGCGAGTTCTCATAAGCTTCATTCCTTAGTTCATTTAGCTCATTGAGTTGAATCTTCCGAAGATCACCGGCTTTGTTGATGTCGAAGTTAGCCCACTTCAAGGCCCAGTATGCCTTATGTTCTAGCTCGATAGGGAGGTAACATGCTTTCCCGTACACAAGACGATAGGGTGTACAACCAATCGGGGTCTTATAAACAGTACGGAAAGCCCACAGAGGATCATCTAACTTGTCGGCCCACGCGGCACGATGCTCTCCCACAGTACGCTCCAAAATTCGCTTCAATCCACGGTTAGAAATCTCGGCTTGACCATTGGTTTGGGGATGATAGGCGGTGTAAAGACGATGATTAACACCATACTTAGCCATGACTCTTGCAAATTGATCATTGCAAAAATGAGTCCCGCGGTCACTGATTATAGCACGAGGAACACCAAATCGAGCAAACAGCTGCTTCAAAAAGTTCACAACCACCCTCGCATCGTTCGTAGGGAGATCCTTAGCTTCAACCCATTTAGAAACGTAGTCAACAGCGATGAGGATGTACTTGTTCCCTTTGGATGATGGAAATGGCCCCATAAAGTCGATGCCCCATACATCAAAGATTTCACATTCTTGTATGAAATTTTCAGACATCTCATCTTTATGTGTGATCTTGCCTTTTCTTTGGCAAGAATCACAATGTTTAACCATGTCGTGAGCGTCACGATAAATGGCGGGCCAATAGAATCCAGAGTCGAATACTTTCTTTGCGGTGTAATTGGGACCAAAGTGACCATCGGGTCCTTTATGGCAAGCATCAAGGATTTGAACCGCTGCCCGGCCCATCAACACATCGACGAATAATCAGATCAGCACATTGTTTGAAAAGGTAAGGGTCGTCCCAGAAATAATGTTCAATATCTTTAAAGAACTTTTTCTTTTGTTGGGACGTGAGCCCTTCCTTGAGAATCCCACCCGCTAAGTAGTTTGCAATGTCCGCAAACCACGGGGTGTCATCGAGATTTGGATTGATAGACATTAAGGCCTCAAGGGGAAAAGAGTCATTGATCTCTTTGTTCGGATGATCCCCTTGATAAGGGTCCTCAAGTCTACTAAGATGATCTGCGGCTAGGTTTTTAGCTCCCTTTTTGTCACAAATTTCAATGTTGAATTCTTGAAGGAGCAAAACCCAACGAAGAAGTCTTGGCTTAGAATCTTGCTTAGTCATCAAGTACTTCAACGCGGAATGATCGGTATACACGATGGTGGTAGAAAGGACAAGATAGGGGCGGAATTTTTCAAAAGCATACACTACAGCTAAAAGCTCTTTTTCGGTAGTGGTATAATGCAATTGAGCCCCCTTCATTGTCTTGCTAGCATAATGGATTGGTTGGAAGTGTTTGTTCACTCTTTGGCCCAAAACCGCTCCAATAGCAAAGTCGCTAGCATCACACATCAACTCAAAAGGTAGCTCCCAATTAGGGGTAACCAAGACCGGTGCCTTAGTTAGCTTATCCTTAAGAAGATTGAAGGATTCAAGACACTCTTTGGAAAAGATGAAAGGAGTATCTTTTTCCAAGAGGTGGGTCATCGGGCGAGCGATTTTAGAAAAATCTTGAATGAATCGATGATAGAAGCCCGCATGACCGAGGAAACTTCTCACACTCTTCACGGTTGAAGGTGGAGGCAATTTTGCAATAACATCGACTTTAGCACGGTCCACTTCAAGACCGGCTTTGGAGATTTTGTGTCCTAGCACGATGCCTTCTTTTACCATGAAACGGCATTTTTCCCAATTTAGAACAAGGCGAGTGTCTTCACACCGCTTAAGCATACGTTCTAAATTGGCAAGGCAAGCAGAGAAAGAATCGCCATAAACCGAGAAATCATCCATGAAGACTTCCATAGTTTCTTCAACCATGTCATGGAAGATAGCCATCAAACACCTTTGGGAAGTCCCAGGAGCATTGCATAAGCCGAAAGGCATTCTTTTGTAGACAAATGTTCCGTAAGGACAAGTGAATGTGGTTTTCTCTTGGTCTTTGGGATCGACGGGAATTTGAAAATACCCGGAGAAACCGTCTAAAAAGCAGTAATAGTCATTGCCCGCTAGACGTTCAAGCATTTGGTCCATGAAAGGAAGGGGAAAATGATCCTTTCTCGTAGCATCATTGAGTTTGCGATAGTCTATACAAACTCTCCACCCTGTAACGAGACGAGTAGGAATCAACTCGTTGTTTTCATTGGGAACAACGGTGATTCCACCTTTCTTAGGCACACAATGGACGGGACTAACCCACGGTGAATCCGAGATAGGATAGATCATTCCCGCATCAAGAAGTTTGATAACCTCTTTTTTGATAACGTCATGGATCTTAGGATTCACCCTTCGTTGGCTTTGAATAGTGGGTTTAAAGTCGTCCTCCATGAGAATTTTATGTGTGCAAAAGTGAGGATCAATTCCACGAATATCAGAGATCTTCCAAGCAATTGCTTTCTTGTGATTCTTCAGCACGGCGATAAGTCGGGATTTTTCTTCTTCTTTCAGGTCCTTTGCGATGATGACCGGTAACTTCTTGTTGTCTTCAAGGAAAACGTACTCGAGATGAGACGGAAGATCCTTAAGCTCTAAATCCGGAGGATTTTCGATGGACGGCGTAGTCCACTTCGGATCATCGGTAGAGATAGCCTTAGGAGACTGTGGAGAAATATGGTCCTCATTGAGAAGTTTCTCAATGGTACGAATATCTTCATCCCAATTGGTGGGAGAATCATCATACTTAAGATCGAGAGGACCCAAGCTAGCTTCAAAATCATCTAATTCACTTTCTCCAAAAGGAGTCAATGACGGAATTGAGGCAACGGTCTCAACATTGGGTAGAGAAGAGAGATTACTTTTGCAAGCATCATGAAAGTGTTCTTCACAAGCCTCATCGAGAACGTCAATAAAATTAACACTCTCGTTTTTCGAAGGCTGTTTAGAAAGTTTACCCATGTTGAAGACGATTTTATCGTCACCAACTCTCATGATTAATTCGCCTGCGGCTACATCGATGAGAGTGCGACCGGTCCTCAAGAACGGACGTCCAACGATTAATGGAACACGGGGGTCCATCTCGTAGTCAACGACAACAAAATCCGCCAGGAAGGTGAATTTGTCGACACCAACGAAGACATCTTCGGCTATCCCCACTGGATAAGCAACCATACGGTTAGCTAATTCAAAAGTCATTCGTGTGGGGACTAGCTCGAGGAGAGATAATTGCTTCCAAACACTTAATGGCATTAAGTTAATACTAGCACCTAGATCGGCTAGGGCCATGCAATTCTCTACTCCCGGGAAGTTGCAAGGAATCAAGAAACGACCCGGATCACCAAGTTTGGTTGGCAATTTCCTTAAGAGTACTGCGGAGCAATTCTCATTAAGTTGGGTCTGAGCAATATCGAGAAGTTTCTCCTTATCACTAAGAAGATCTTTAAACATTTTAGCATATTTGGGCATGTGAGCGAGAGCCTCAGCAAAGGAGATACTGAAATTCAGTTGTTTGAACATTTTAAGAAAGTTCGAAACCTGAATATCATCCTTGTTCTTCAATTTCTCTTTCCTCAACCTCGAAGGATAAGGTATATTGGGTTGAGATGAAGGCTTTGGGATAGAATTCTCACTCACATCCTTGGGTGGTAGAGGGGTAGAAGTAGAAGGTGGTGGAATAGAAGATGGAGGATTCGGAGAAGGAGACTCGGTTTCCTTTGTCACAATCACCGGTGTAGGTGTAGGAAGCTCGGGTTCCTTTAAACCTTTTCCACTGCGAGTGGTGATTGCTTTCATCTCCCCTCTCGGATTAGCAACGGTGTTACTCGGAAGAGAACCCGATCCAGAGGCTTGATTACTAGGGAAGAAACTAGCCATCATGTTCCTCAAGTCATTCGTTTGACTTGCCAAAGTGTTTCGCATATCAGCTCGAAGATCATTCCCTTGCTTCACCATATCTGCTTTCATGTTGGCCATTTCCCGCTGAAGATTTTGCACGATCACATCGTTAGTCCTCATGTAGCTTTCAACATCTTGGTGTAAGGCTGTGGGTTGGTTGAGAGGAGGAGCATGGTATGCGGGTGGTTGATAAGCAGGTTGTTGGTAAACTTGGTTGTTTCTTTGAGGTGGATATGGGTTTCTTTGGTTTTGATATGGAGTTGGAGCACGTGGTTGGTTTTGATTGTTGTGATTGAGGTTGTTTGGGTTTTGTGGGGGGAAACCGGGAGGTGAAAGAAAGTTGTTTGAGCGATAGCTGAGCAAGTTGCGTCACCTTGAGGACGTTCTTGATAGCTTCCTGTAGCATAGGTACCGTTAGCGGCATACACATTTTCCGGATTGTCGTGAGTCGAAGGACAATCGGTGTATGAGTGAGATCCCCCGCATATATCACAAGATTGAGTCATAGCATTGGCTTGGGCAGTGATAGCTTTAGTGTTATTGGCGGCTTGGAGAGCAAGTGATTCAACAAGCGAAGTAAGCTTATCAAGTCTCTTGTCGCTCTCATTAGTGCTAGCACTAGCCACATTGGTCCGAACACTCTTGGTTTGCACTCTAGACTTGTTCTCAATAATATCCCAAGCGGCATTAGAAGACTTAACCAAAAGATTACCCCCCGAAGCACTATTTAGTGAATCTTGGTCATTCATGCTTAAACCATTGTAAAAAGTGTTAATTTGATGCACTTTGGTAAAACCATGTTGTGGGCACTTTCTTAAAAGTTCTTTGAAACGGTCCCAAGATTCACTAAAAGTTTCATCGTACTTTTGTTCAAAAGTAATGATTTCATTCCGCAAAGAGGTAGTACGAGAGGGTGGGAAAAAGTAGTTTATAAATTTGGTCTCTAAATCCGTCCACGTAAGAATACTTTGTGGCGGTTCCTTATCAAGCCAATGCCGAGCTTGTCCCTCTAAGGAGAAAGGAAAAAGTTGCAAACGAATTACCTCTTGTGAAACCCCATTGAATTTGACCGTATTCGTGAGTTGAAGGAACCTTTTGATGTGGTCATGAGGATCATCAATGGTACGTCCCAAGAATGGTTGAGCAGAGACCATCTGAATAAAGCCGGATTTGAGCTCAAAGTTGTTGGCTCCAATCGCGGATATGACAATAGCATCGTGGTTGCCCTCTACATGTGCTTGCAAAAGTTCGATCATAGGGCGATTGTCCGGTAGAGGTTCATTGTTGTTATTATTCATGTTGTTTTGAGGTGGATTATTATTGTTGTTTTGTACACCGGCCATGTCTAAGTTATCGAGAGTCTCGGGCTCTTGATAAGACGTTGATCGAGTGCGCATACACCTGCAAAAGAACTAACAAAGCAAGAAATATTTTTGGTTTTTTATGTTTTTTAATTTTTTTGTATTTTGAAAATTTTATATTTTTTTAGGATTTTTTGAAAATTTTAAAGCAAGGAAAATAACGTTCAAAGATGAACGAATCCCAAAATCCAACGCGTCTCTCAATTAAAACCTTTAATCTTAACGAAAAGAGCCGGCAGCGGCGCCATTTAAAACTAGGTTTTTAACCTCGTATGAAAGTTCGTTGTTTCCGAATCTTTTCGAATTGACTATTGGTAGAAAGTGTGACTCAATTGTTCTTGGTGGAAGATAAATGGGTTGGTTGATTATCTATTTTAAACTAATAGCAAATATGTAAATGTCGTTGAGTAAAATAAGAGCTTAAAAGATTAAACTAAAAATAACGAGTTAAAAAAAATGCTTGAAAACTTAAAGACAAGATTAGAAAATTACTTGAACACTTAATAAATCTAAAACTTGAAAACTTTGTAAAAACAAGAAATTAAACCATCGGAATGCCAAATTGGAATCTGATCGGAATGTATGGTCGGAAAGTATGATCGGAATGTTGGAAAATATCACTAATCGGAATATGGCAAACAACTCGTCGGAATACTGTCGTCGGAATAAGACCAAATCGGAATACTTGAAAACAAAACAAATCGGAATATCCAAAGAGATCCAGATCGGAATATGCAAAGAGAATGCAATCGGAATAATTAACAAATAAGTCCAGTCAGAATGTCACAAATCTCCCTCGTCGGAATATCAAAACCCTAATCTGATCAGGGTGATCGGAATACCAAGGTTTCCAATCGGAATACAAACTCCCTAATCCGATCAAAGAGATCGGAATACTAGAAAAGTGCAAATCGGAATGCTACAATCGGAAAAGGGTTTAAACCTTTTCCGATTACCCTTTTGATTCGAAAATAAGCTAAGTGATAAGCTAGGATGATAAGCTAACACCAAAACTTGAACGAATCTATAATGAAAAGGACTAAATAAGCACAGATAACAATTTTTCCAACTTAAAATAAGCAATCTTTTAAATCAAACCATAAAAGAAGAAACTTTTTAAGAAAACTTTCAAAAAGTAAATAAGCTAATCACACAAATAAGCCAATAAGCACAAAGATCTTAAAGCTTATCCGTATGAAAGCTTATGTAGGAATAAAAATATTAACTTTTTAAGCACAAAAACATCAAGATCAACACGGATCAAATATATTTCGCACCAAAAGTAAACTAAAATCAAGAAAGGTAGAAAGAGATTAATGAACAAAAAGCTTAACTTGAACTTGATTAATGGAATCCAAATACAAAAAGCTTAATCTTGAAAGATTAAAAGAAAGAAAAGATGAAAACTTAGTGAGAGAAAGTTTGGAACTTTCTCTCTCTAAAAACTAGAAAGGAAAAATTAAAATGAAACTAACTACTAAAAACTAACCAACCCTCCTAATGTGTATTAGGAGGGTATTTATAGGGAAAATGGGAAGGTGTGCATGTGTTGCCTCTTCTTTCTTTCTTCTCGACTCGATTTAAATCATTTGTCTTTCTCGACGTCGTCTCGGGATTTGTCGATGTATATTGAACTTGTCTTGTAATTTTCTTCTTCAATTAGACTTGAGTTCTTCGACTTCATTAAACTTCCGTCTTTAGACTTTTTCTTCGATAAATCTTCAGAATAGGTCTTGGACTTCCGTTCTTTTTGCACTCTTGATCTTTTGACTTCGTCTTTTCTCGTTTTCTTCGATAAAAGCCCGTGAAAGCCCGTGTTTTCTTCCTTTTCATCTTTTGGTTCTAAAACACAATAAAAACACAAACCACGCATAATTCCGACTTTTACGACATAAAATACACGTTTTGGTCATGTTATTATTGGAAATAAGTGGTAAAAGGATAAGTGTTTTCACACTTATTAATTAGTTTTAAGCGTTTACTAGATCTTTTTAAAGGGTGTTTGGATCTCATGTTAGTTATAAGGTAAATGTTCATTCATTTGTATTGACCCTTTTTGGCGAACAAGATGCCATATTCTTACATGTATGTACCAAAAAATGTCTTTTTATTTTCGAATGTCACGAAAAGTTTCTCAATACATCCGATCTCCTGGAGTTTATATCGACAAGTTTAGATTGTTATTACATACGGGTAACTGTTAGGTTCACTCTTACTACAACCTGTTTGTAATTTTATATCAGAAAAAAATCATAAGATTATGACGATGCATATATAAGCTACTTCCACATAACGACCTACTACCTCCTTCCCCCCTCTCATTTTATAAACATTGACCTTATAGTGTCCCGCTGCGGAGCGCGGGCATTAATCCTCGTAAAGATAAAATACAAGTGAAGACCTTGAAGTAAGAAGACATGTCGAGAATAGCCCTTCAAAAATCAACAAATGGTAAAATATACCCTTGATTATACTTTACAAAAATGTTTATGGCCAAAGTGTGAAGTTTGAAACTTCAAATACAAAGGAAGTTAAGATTTGGCTGTTTAAACTTCAAATGAAACAAAGAAGAATGATAAGGGACCAATGATGGGAGACAAGCAAAGATACCTAGACCAACCACACTCTGCCACCTCACCCCTCTCACCCATTCAACCAATCACATCCCACCCTTTTTCCACCTCACCAAACCACTAACCGTTTGTTAAACTAATTAATAATTAGTTCAAAAACTAGCGCCTAACACATGTTTAAACCTAAATCAAGATAGTAACCACCACTATTCACACCAAGAACACAAATTGGGTTTTTCTTAATCCGTTGGAAGTAAACCTTAATATGCTCCAGATTTAAGATTAAGGGTTTAATTAACCAACCCACCTCTTAACTATCCATCACCATCACCTCACATGATACCTCAACCCTCACTGCCCCACTTTCACTCCCAAACAAAAACCATGAAGAGAATCAACGTGCCAAAGTTCATGCTTTCATCCTACGCTCACAATGGACGTCCTAGATCATTTCACATCTACTGGCATCACATGTTTCCTCACAAACGTCTAAGTTCAGTCAAAGATATTCAAACTTCAAAGGACAAAGCTGGAACTTCATACATTACAGTTTCTCAGCTTTCTAGATTATTTTTAAGCCTATATAAAGGCCCTAGGGTTTTACTTTTTCACTTGTTCTTGGTTTTCTTTTAGTCACAAATCTGTAAAGCTTTTGTTCAATGGAATGAAAAAAGTTTGATGTTGTTGACGAATTCCGAGCACCACATTTACTTTACTTGTTTGATTATTTATGATTTGAGTTGTTTTGATTTGATGTTTCAAAAAATTTAGTTTTAAGTTTTATGCATTTGGTTTCAAAAGTTTTTTCCTGAGTTTTTTTGGTTGAGAAGATAAGACCCATTGCTTTAAGGTTTGGATATATGCATGACCATAACACCCTGATTGAACAAACCAAGGTGTAGTGGGTTCATATATTTGGGCTGCAAAACTTGTGGGGTTTACTCAAATTCACCAAGATCTTTCCATATTTCTCTTTATGAACTGTTACTTCTAACCTTGTTGGTCTTATCCGGGTTGTTTTCTTGGATGCTAGTGATTGTTTATCTATCACTAAAGCTCAAACATTCGGGGGCCTGGATAGTACGTCCCTTAGGTCTGTCTTTTCCTCTTTCAAAATCTGTCAAAAATTGGTGATAAGTGATTTTGGTATCTTCTATTGTATGGTGTTGTTTGATGCATGAAGTATGGTTCTAAGTTCATTGTGATGTTGATGTGATGCTTGTTTAAGGTTTTCTCAGTTATATAAATATTTTGCTTTGTTAAAACCTTGTTATCAGTTTTTATCTAGTGTTTGGGATTTCATGAAATGTGAGTTATAATAGAAACCAAGTAGGATTTAAAGGTCATTTTAAGTTGAATCTGATATTGGTGTGGTTTACTGCTGAAATATTCTTATTTTGTGTTTTAATCCTTAATCTGAATCATGGCTAAGATCTAGCTTGTTTTAGGTCATTAAGAATTAAAAATTGGTCATCACCTAGATTTCATGCTAGACTAAGGCTAAAAAGTAATAAATCTAAGTTTGTGCAACTTATTAACTAGTTTTAATCGTTTGAATTTCATTATTTGGTCAAGTAGTTCAGCAAAAGGTTTTTTGTGTTCATCGGTAATACCAGTTAAGTCACATAATCTTGATACTAGTCTAATCTTTGAACCATTGCATGAAATTAGTTTAAATATGCTTGATTAAGTTTATTATTGTTGTTGTATGCATTTGGTGAAGTTTGGTAGGCTTATACTTGCTTAAACTCTGCTTATTCATCAGTCATTGCTTATTTCCATATATGTGCACTGTTTGCTTAAATTGTATCAATTGGCTGAGTGAATTTGTGTTTTCTTGTTTGTTCTTGACTCCCTACAACTTACTGGTTGTAGGGGTGCCAATTTTGTCCAAAAACACTCACTAAAACAGGCTTAAAACAAGAATTTCATATCAAGCAGTGGGAACTCCTTTCCCACTGCTGCTTGCCACTGATAGTGCAAATTGGTCAACACCTTATCAATAAGATATTGTAGCTTATTTCATTGTGTAACAACTTTCTTTTTGTGATCAGTCTTACTTATTTCATCTTATTAGCTTATCTGGTAGCTTATGGCTTTTGGTTTCAAGGTTTGACTAGAAAACAAATTGACTTTTCTTTTTCAAAACAGCTTATTCAACATTTCAGCTTATTTAGTGTGCTTATTGAAAATCTTTTTGTTGATTTGTCTTGATTTGGTCGTTTAAAACCTTTTGCAACTTGAATCAGCTCTTGAAACAGTCTAGAACTCGAAAACGACTATTTTATCGTTTTGTGTAGAAAGATTTTGCTTATTTCAGGCTTATTTCTTGAGCTTTTTCAAAATTCTTTTTACAAACTGCTTTATAATCCCAAGAGAAGGATGTGTGTCAATTTTCAGCTTATGGCTTAATGGGCCAAAAAGCCTATTAAAAATAAGCTGAGTGCTTATTAAGCTGTGATAAGCTCACTCTTTCAGCTTTTGGGCCTGAGTTTTTTGTTTAAAATTGGATTTTAAGCTAGACCAGAACTTTTCAGCTTATTTGGTTGACTTTTTGCTTATTGAGCCAAAAAGCCCATTAAGCTTGGACTGTTTTCACTTTTGGCCCATCTGGAGGCCCAATAGGGGTATTTAGGTCATTTCACTTTCATTTCTAGTTTTATTAAGTTAAAATAAATTAGTTTGCAAGTTTTTAAATTTTTTTATATATTTTGAATTTTTAATATTATTTTAATATTAATTTTTAGATTTTAATCATTTTAAATAGTTTTAATTGGTTTTAAATTTTGCAGAAATACTTTTTAGTTTAATTAAGTTATTTTGGAGTTTTACAAATTGAAAAATCTTTATTTAGGCTTTTTTATTGATTTAATTGATTTTTAGGGCTTTTATTAGCATTAAAAAATTAATTATTAATTAAATAAAAGGTTTGAAAAAGTTTTGATATTTGGTAAACTGGATTTTTAGGAATTTATTGTGATTTTCTAGAAGTTTTTAGAGTAGTTTTTAAATTTCGTCACGTTTTTATGTTTTACGTCTTAGCATTCGTCGTAGTTTAATTTGTAATCGTAACCGTCATCATTCTCACTTTTCTTTCTTCTCATTAATATTAATATCAAATACCATCAAGTTTAACATACTCATTAAGCCTCCTCGAGAACGAACTCATAAAAGGGTCATAAGCACTTGATTTTCCTAAATCATTTGTTTAATACCTACCGCTTTTACCTTGTTTTCCTAAACAAGTGTAAATTTACCACAATCAGTGGAAAATTGAAGAACAAGGCTAGGTTGGTTTCTCAAGTGTATCGACATTTAATGGGTATCGACTTTATGGAATCCTTTGCACCCGTTTCCCGATTGGAAGAAATTAGACTTTCCTTACATATGCCGCTCATGAATATGATCGTCTATTAAATGGATGTTAATACGACATTGTTAAACGGTGTTATAAAGGAAGAGGTGTATGTTAGTCAGTTGGCTGGATTTGTGAATCCTAAATATCCAAATCGCGTGTTCAAGCTTAAGAAATCTCTCTACGGGTTAAGAAAGCTCCACGAGCGTGGTATGATCCACTATCACAATTCCTCATCTCGGAAGGCTTCTCCAAAGGCAAGGTGGATCCTATGTTGTTCATTCAATAACAAGGGAAATACAAGATATTGGACCCAAACTTTGTCTGACCAATTTGGAAAAATTATGTCTTCAAAATTTAAGATGTCAATAATGGGAAAAATCTCATTTTTCTTGAGACCTCAGATTTATCAAATTCCCAGGGGAATCTTTTTTAACTAATCCATATATGCCCTTTAATCACTTAAAAGTATAAATTTGAATCTTGCGACCTTGTGGATACTCTAATGGTGGAGATATCTAAGCTTGATGAGGATAAAGAAGGGATAGCTATTCATCATTTACTTTACCATGAAATTATTGGTACCTTTCTATATGTCACAGCTAGTAGACGTGACCTAAAATTTGCTATATGTATGTGTGTTCGGTACCAGGCTAGACCTACCGAAAAGCACTTAACTGCTGTAAAAAATGATGTTTTGGTATCTCAAAGGAACCGTTAATCGGGGACTATGGTATCTGAAGGACTCCTCTATTGCACTAATGGCAAATGCAGATGCGGATCACGCGGGTTGTCAAGATACAAGGCGTAGCACACCTAGAAGTTTGCAACTACTTGGAGATCGACTTATCAGCTGGGCATCGAAATGGCAGAAAAGCGCTGAAATTTCAAGTACGGAGGCAGAATACATAGCCATGTATGGTTGTTGTGCTCAAATCCTTGGGCTGAGATCATTATTAACCGAATATGGTCTAGGTTTCAACAAAATCCCGATGTACTGTGTTATAATCAAAGTGGCATTGCTCTATGCTCCAATAATGTCCAACACTCCCCGTCGAAGCATATTGATATACGCTACCACTTCATCAAGGAGCAAGTGGAAAATGGAGTGATCGAGTTTTACTTTGTCAACACGGAGTATCAGATGGAAGATATTTTCACGAAGGCTTTAGATCGAGCTCGAATTGAGTTTTTGGCAGAAACGATAGAAATGATAACTTTCTCCCCTAAGACTCTCAAGGCATTGGCAGATGAAACGAAAGAATAGCGATGGTAAACTATTCTTGAGTAACCAGTAGTAAACTATTCTCGACGAATGCATATGAACAATACAAGTCGATATTGAATTTTAACATTATTTTTTCAAAAATCGTTTTTAGGTAAGCGTTAACAATGAAATTACCAATCCATTCAAGGGTTCATTTCATTTACAAAATTAAACCAAACAATTTGGTCAATTTTATATTTTTTGAAAAATCAAGGTTTATGGAATTCATGGAATATAAACCTACGGGAATCATAGTAATTAAACTATGGATACCCACATTCTTAGTTGCTTCTAATTAATTTTAATTTTGAAAATCCCCAATTATAAAATTAAAAACCCCAAAATAAATTAGGTAAAATTGAATGGAAATACTTACAATTAAGTGATGATCGGATGAAACCCTTGTTGTAAATACGTTTTTACGTATTTGGAAGGATCGGTCACTCCAACAATAGCAATAGTCGGGCTCGTAGTTAGGAGTAGTATAACGAGTAACAAACCGCGCCAAGAACACATGTGGGCTTGGCTTGGGCCGACCCATGTCCATCTAATGGAGATTGGTATATAAACCTTGTAAATATCCTTTTTTTCACTTTAATTTTATTTTCCTTTTTCCTTTATCTCTATTTTTCTGTCTCTAGTTCATCATCTCTCTCTCTCTCTCTATTTATATCACTTTCCATCTCTAAGATAATCAAGGATTATAGAAATCTGCAAACCCCTGAATTTCGGAATCAATTTGTTTGAGTGATTTGATGAGTTTTAAGAAATTTTTATCGAGGTTTTGGTGGTGTTCATCGCACAGTGGTAAGGAAGAAAAGAGGGTTTTGATAAAAATAAATAAAATAATGAAAACCCGGATTATTTATGTTTGTGGACCCACGGATCGATATATATCGTACCGTGGTTTAACACCGTGACAAATAAAAAACCGTGGAAAATGTCCACAATTTAACCACGAAAATGAAAGAAATTTTTCAAAGGGGTTTTTCCAAAAATACTTAAAGTAAGTTTTAGAAGTTTTGAAATTTATTTGACGATTAGAGAACAAGATTATAATGCCTTAACAAAAGATCACGAGTAGAGACGAGACCGATAAAAGAAGAAAAGAAGACTCGTGATTGGAAGGAGATGAGAGGATCAAAGAGGATTAGCTCAAGCCAAAAGGTCAATGCTTAAGAGATGAATGACGACCACGAAGATATCGAGATGTCAAGCTTATGTCATATATAGTGATAAATGACGTGCCTTTTCGAAGAATGAAGAAACGGCTTTGGTAATGAAAAATAACAAACTATTTTTGTTTCTTAGAGTGAGAACATTTAAATAAATGTCTTAAACACATACAAAAGATGAGCAAAGATATGAATTCACTTTTTCTCCCTCTTGATCGGATTTAGAGCATTGTTATGAGTAACAATGTCAATATACTTGGAATATTTCAGTTCCAACTAAATCGTATGATGTATTTACGTTTTTCCAATGATTTAATAATCGTTTTAGAAAAAAGCTCAACTGCACACACCACACGATATAGGGCCTACTTGTCGTGAGTGATTGCAAACTATAATAATCATGTCCGTATATTTTATACTTCAACTAACTCACACTACGCCGCTCATATGAGTCAAGTATCCGAGACCATGAAAGTTTGAGAGAGTAAAAGAAAAGAAACACGGAAGACAAAACAAGAATCGAGGAAAGGATTTTAAAACAAAACAAACATATAGTCAAGCAAAGATCAAAATAATGATCATGAGGCGTATGGACGAAAGAAAGCGTACTTTGACCATCAATCAAAAACATAATCATCACCCGTTATAGTGAAGATCGAAGGAGATGAGTTGTGATTAGTGTAAGTGACTCATGAACACCAATCCATAATCAAATCAGTGATTAATCTTCATGAGTACCTACACAAGAGTGAGATACAAACTAGTAGATACATTTCAAAGGAAGATTTAGAATGTACTAATACTAGTAGAAAGATCACAATCAAGATAAATTGATATAACAACAATTTTAAGATCAATAATTGAGAAAAGTAGTTTTGAGCAAAAGGCTGTATTTGAAACAACCCCTTTTATGTAGTTAGAGACCATAGGTCAATCCAATATTTAAAATTAATATACTTCAAAGATCTTGAGTAACCTAGCTCTGATGCCAATTGTAGAAACTAGGGAGTTGAATAGTTTCACCATTTAAAGTTTATCATTTGAAAACTTGTTTCATAATATTTAAGCCGATTTATAATGTTTCAAAAACATTTCCTATATCAAGTGATCTTGATCATGATTGACTTAGGATTATAACAATGATAAGTAAAGAGTAAGGAAATAAACAACCTAAAGGAAGATACCATGGATTGATAGTGGCTCGGAAACGAATCCCTCTCTTCGTTCCTACTCCGCTCCTCAAGTACACATACTCGAGATTTTCACTATATATACAAGCTCCCTTCTTGGCGGAGAAAACCTTACATCGCCGCTTACACCAATTTCCGACACTAAGCTAAATGTCGAGTTCTAAATTTAGATAGAACCAATTTACACTCGTCCTCTATTTCCATTTTCCGACACAAGGCTAGATGTCTAGTTCTAATCTTAGATAGAACTAATCTACACTCATCACTCACACTTACATCACTTTAAAGCCAAGTGAGAACTTAGACACACAACACTCATACTCAAATTACTTTAAAGCCAAGTGAGAACTTATACACAAGACACTTTCAAGTATACACACATAACTTGGATCTACATAAGACTGAAAAGAATAAATGTGATGAACATGAATTGATCTATAGAAGATGGATCTTCATCAATGCTTCATCTTTTAATACATCACAAGTGTGAGAGTGATCTTCTCTTTGAACATATGAAGAAGGAATCAAAGAGATAATCATAAGTAAACATAGTTAACACATTAAGTGATTATTTACTAATGATTAGAAAAGAGATTTAGAGGCATAAAAGAGATGTACAAAAAGGTTAAGGGGAATGAAAAATAATCCACTATTTATAGAGATAAGAGGCCAACAACTAGTCTGTCATGATTCTTTAATGTTCCCACGGTTCGATATATATATATATCAAACCGTTAGACCTTGTAAGGAACCGTGGGCGTAGACAACGCTCCTCTTTTTGTCTTATAGTGGGAAAAGCATATCTGGCCAGTTTAAACTTGAAAGGAATATCCAATATCACTTGGAATATCTAATATTCAAACTTTCCATTATCATTTTTCATTTAACATTTTCTTAAAAAGAAAATATATTTGAAAATATTTTATCACATTTAATCAAATGTGAGTTTTAAGGAAAGTCACTTTTAATGATCAATAAACATGCTAGAGATATTTTTGTGCAAGACTTAAATGATTATTACCTAAATGATAGTGTTTGTTAAATACATGTTCTTGCAATTATCTTTAACGATACATGTTTTAACACTTTTTCGTGATCAAAACTAAGAAATATTAGTTATCACTAGAGGTGCAAATACAAAACCGGATTTTTGAATAGCCGGTCAAAAAACCGAAACCGGTTTTCCAAAAAACCGGTTTTTTATTATCCGATCCGGTTTTTGAGATCCGAACCGGTTAGATCGGATTTTACAATTTAAAAAAAATCGGATAAAAACCGGATAAAATATCGGATTTATCCAGTTTTCAAAAAACCGGATTTAACCGGATTTCAAATTTTTAATTATTTTTTTTTTATTTTTTATTACTAATATTTGATATAGAGACCAGTTAAAAGAACCGGTGTTTATAAATAAACTGGGATTTTGTGAGTCTTTTTGATTTTTTGTCGGCTTTTGTAGGTTTTTTTGGATTTTTTGGGCTTTTGTGGACTTTTTATAAAATATACAAGTATTACGTGTATAATTTATTTGAGCTTTTAAGTGAAAACATTAAATATAATAGTTTCAAGAAAATAGTTTTATTATTATTAACAAGTTTATTAAATAAATGACGAAGTTTTAAATTTCGAAAAAAAATGATAACGTAAAAAATTGATAACGAACATTTTTAACCGAAAATCCCGCGATCCGAAGATTTTAAACCGAAAAACTGATCCGAAAAAAAATCCGATAACGAAAATTTTTATCCGAAAAAAATCCGATACGAACATTTTTATCCGAAAAACCGGTTCCGAAAAATCCGATCCGATCCGAATCCAGATTTTTGAAAATCCGGTTTTTTCAAATCCGGATTTTTAAAATCCGAATCCAGTTTTATCCGGTTTATTTGTACCTCTAGTTATCACAAACAATCTTTTTAGGCATCGTTTGCATTTACAGAATTTTGTGTATATATTGTTCCACGTGAGCCAAATTTGTTGCTAGTACTAATTTGCATCGTTTTCGCTTAAAAATCATTTTTGAAGCTAATTGAGATGCATGTCAATGATAAGAGATACATCTAATTCGAGTCGATGCATCTCAAATGTTTGATTATAGTTATTTCTCGTCTTTTTCATTTTACTAAAATTCCCGTCCGAAAGCGAAGTTGCAGAAAGTGAGTCGGACGGTCAATCCCCTTGTAACTTGTACTTGGTCTAGACGTGTTAATCGGTGATAAATCAAAATGACATTATCGACAAGTTTTGAGTATTTCTGACGTATTGATGATCATGATGGACTATTTTACACAAACTGAAAGGTTGATGACCCAATAACGCTTGAAATCGATAAATCGATCTTGATAGTTTTTTTCTCAAGGGGCAGTTTCATATCTCTCCTCTTCTTGGCAAGAAATTTCATATTTACACAAACATTCATTAAAACTATTGTACATTGTACATTCACTAGTTACTAGCCGTGTACCCGCGTAATGCGGCAGCGGATACCCTGCGACTATTTTTTGTTGCGAACAATTGTTTTCAGATATTATATTATTTTGAACTTTTATATGGTGCCAAAGAAATGTGGTTAATTAGCTCTTACAAAATTTATATTAAAGATAGTTGAATTAAATGGGTTATTACAAGTATCTATATTAAATGAACTATTACAAATCTAAAACACCATTATAAATTTATACACTTATTTTTGTGAGTTTTGTGTGAATCAGCTACTTCATGTGACATTTTGTGTTTGAATGTGGTAATTGTAATATTTTTATGTTCCTCGGTTTTGTTTGATGTTGTACCGAAAAATGGGCTGGGTGAGGTTCAATGATGAGACGAAACTTTAACAGCTCAATTGATAGTATATATTAAATGTGAAGTATGATTAAATTAGTTTGTGTTGTAGTTTTTTTTTATTTTTTCATTAGCTTTGAGTTTTTTTATATTAAGATTTTATAACATTTTATATTAATTATTTTTTTGTAGTTTTACGTGTTACAAGTATGTATATGTATTCTATTAGACCATTTAGTTATCATTAATGATGTAGGTTGTTAAAAATAAGATTTAAAAGTACTTTAATTTCTAGACTTTTAATTATAAGTATGCATTAATTTCAAGCAAAATATAAAACCTTCTATTATAAGAAATATTTGAGGCTTAATTTTTAATATTTTTAATTATAAAAAAAGATTTAAATACTTATATAGTATTATAAATATTTTGATATTTTTAGTATATATGAAATTTCTACGAAATATAACGATATATTAAATTGTTCTTTTTTTCAATACTGCTTATCAGCAAACATCTAGAAGAATGACGATATAGCATTAAGAAACTGTTCAACCTCAAGTTTCCATGTATTCTTCTTCTGTGCGACATTTTCTAATTTTTAATTTTAAGTGTACCCGCATTTACTTTGCTTAACGTATACCCAAAGGCCCAGAATTTCAGAACATTGACTCGTATGTTTTAAAAATGGGAAATATAGAGTAAAAGAGAGTTTAAACGGATTTCAAATTGAAACTTGAATTTCACTGTTATTAGCGTGGACGGAACTTTTTAGAGGCAAAGGGGGTTGTGGCATTCTTAAAATTTTTGACTCTATGTATATTCTATATCCATTTTTATATGTTTTTACTTATTTTTAATAATAAAAATATACATATAGCGTATATCGCCCCCTTAAAATCAATACGTAGTCTTTCCGAAGTAAACGTTCAAGTACTTATTAAGTTGTGCAAAAACGATTCTTTTAGTTGCAATAAAATTATAGAATGAGACATGTCCCTCTCAATAAATAATTTCTACCGGAAAGTAAATATTTGTTATTTTTAGAAACATTTGGCAGAAATAATAATGGTGTGTGCAAAGTCAAAAGAGTCGGAAGAGTTAAAGTCAGTAAGACAGGAGGAGCCTTGAATCATAATGGGTTGGTGTTGAGGTGGTTCAAAGCTTAGCTTTTTTTAACATTTTCATTTATATATCGAACTAATTTTCATGCTACTACCTAGTGGCAGAATTTTTTTATTTTCCACAATTGTGGACGGTAAACGGGTCCAATAGATTTTGGATTTGGTATGCATAGTTAAGAAATATTTTTATAGATGGTTTTGGATAGATACTAGTTTCTTCAAAGCATACAAGCTATTTTGAAACTCAATGCAAAAAGAGTTTTATATCAAACAAGTTTTTTTTAAGTTAACTGTAAATAAATATTGAGAAAAGCTAGAATTACTTACGAACTTTCACAAACTTTTTTATAAAATGATGTGTCATGTAATTTGTGAAGACATGAAAGAGAGAAAATTCAAAATAACATATAAAATACCACTAATTACATAACACATCACTTTATAAAAAGTTTGTAAAAGTTTGTTAGTAGTTCTAGCATTTCTCATAAATATATCATATTTATTATTTTTTATTATTATGTGGGATTATAATTTTTTGTCATTGTATGTAGTTTAATTCTAAATTCGTGTAATTGTGTGTATTCTGTGAATGTTTTGCTATATAAAATTATCATTTTATCCATCCAAATTTAAAAAATGTAAAGAAACAAAAGTCACAAAATACTTAATATTGCACGAACTCGAAAGTAAACTACATACAACGGTAAAAAGAATACATAGAATAACAAAAAGTGGTATATATGCTACATTTATTTGCAATTAACTCTTTTTAAAACGACAACTTTATAAAACCTTCTAACAAGAAGTTAAAATAAACGAAATTACATAACGGCTAATAGCAGGCTTGTAAACCAACTAGTCCAACTAATGATTTTCTTGACTTTAAAATTAAACCAGACAAAAGCTTGACTAACAATATTTTCAAAAAACATTGTCTTCGAAGTTCGAAGAACGGTTAGAGAAAAAGATCAACCTATTACGTAAAATCCAAATGTGCCACCAAGGGATCAAGAAAGTATCTTCCAAATATTCTTTTAGCAATTTCCTTATCGCGGAAAAATTCAAATGTGCCACCAAATGATCAAGAAATTAGCTTCCAAATATTCTAGCAATTTTCTTATCGTTAGTGAGTCCATCCAAAATAACCAGTCTTGATATGAAGAAAAAAGTGTATTCAAAATCCCACCAAATAAATATCTTTCTCGTTATATCACGAATCATATGATAAGTGAAAGAAAGATGTTTATACGATTTTATAACAAAAACAAGTATCAAAACCAGATTATTCAACCGACCACCCTTTTTATTTTATTAACAACCTTAGGGAATCACTTCAAATGTGAATGCTGGGTTTGTGATAAGTACATACAAACAGAAAGAAAGAATCTTATGAATCAATGATCTTAAAGTCAAAATCAATGTTCATATACAACCAATATCAACACACTATCCACAATCAACAATGGTGGAACGAGAGAGACAAAACAGAAAGATGAAAACAGAATAATAAAACAACTATGAGAATACAAAGCTTAAATAGCTAAACATTAGGGCTTCAGTCATCTATCTCACACTTGCCACATTCAGTCCTTGTAATATGAGTAACCTGCAAATGCAAACCAAACATTCCAAACTAAAGAAAGTAATAAGAAAAATTACATTTCTTACCCCTGAAGTTTGAAACAATGTCAACTTATATTTAATACCCCCTCTTAAGTTGACTTGTGATATAGGTCAACAAGTCTCAACTTGTCACAAAAGAACTTGTGATCTTTGATAGACAAGACTTTAGCAAACAAATCTGCCACATTGTCCTCAGATTTGATCTTAAATATTTTGATCAAACCTGCAGACACTTTCTCCCTCAAAAAATACAAATCAATTTCAAAATGCTTAGTCCTCTCATGGAAGACTGGGTTAGCAGCAATTTGAATTGCTGAGCTACTATTCACAATAGATAGCAGCAGGTAAAACCATATCAACTTTAAGATCTTTCATGATCTTAAGTATCCACATAATCTCACAAGCAATACTATTCATAGCTCTATATTCAGCTTCAGCTGAAGATTTAGCTAAAACAGATTTGCTTTTTACTTTTCCAAGAAACAAGATTATTTCCTAGATAAATAGTATAACCAGTAACAGATTTTTTAGTGATCTTAATAAGATTCAAGGTATTACTTTTCATGAAAGAAACACCAGTTCCAGTAGAACATTTTAGGTATCTAAGAACATGAAAAGCAAGTTTTAAATGAGACTTATATGGAGCATGCATGAATTGACTAAGACTGTGCACAACATAAGCTATGTCAGGTCTAGTTAAACTGAGATAGATTAATTTTCCAACAATCTTTTGATAACAAGTTTTGTTATCAAGAGTAACAACATGATCTATAGTAATCTGATCCTTCTTTTTCTTAGAAGGATCGGGTGTAGGAGCTTTAGCTGGCTTACAAACCAACATTCCATATTCAGCAAGTAATTCAAGACAATATTTTCTCTGATTAAGAATCAGATCATCATTAGTATCAAGAACTTCAATTCCTAAGAAATAATTAAGTTTTCCAAGATCTTAAATTTTAAATTTTGAACTTAACTATTTCTTGAAATCATTAATGACATGTTCATTGTTACCAGTTATGCTAATGTCATCAACATATACTAATGAAGCAACAAATGAATCATTCTTAGTTTTTGTTAAAAGAGAGACATCACTTTTACTCTGAATAAACCCATTCTCAACAAGCACACTTGTAAGTTTTTCATTCCTTTTTCTAGGTGCTTGTTTGAGTCCATATAAAGATTTAGTCAATCTACATACTTTGTTATCATCTAAACCATATCCTTCAAGAAGAGTCATATAAATCTCTTCATCTAATTCACCATAGAGAAAAGCATTATTGACATCTAACTTGTAGAAACTATAAGGGGAGGTTGAATAGTTTCTCATAGGTTTATCTCCTAATTAAAATTCCTTTCAATTAGGTAAGTGCACAAAACTATCTTTTACTTAAAAGCTAGTTGCATAATGATTAGGTTCAATTCTAATGCATTAACAATGTGTAGTAAGTATAATGATAATGAATGTAAGTAATGAGTGGAAAGAAACAACCTAGTAGGAAGACACCAAGATTTATAGTGGTTCGGCAATGAGACTCTATCCTTGTTCCTACTCCACTCCTCGAGTACACCTTACTCGAGATTTCCACTATATCCACAAGCTCCCTTCTTGGCGGAGAAAACCTTACAACGTCGCTTACATTATTTTCCGACACTAAGCTAAATGTCGAGACCTAATCTTAGCTTGGACCAATCTACACAACGTCGCCCACTTCACCATTTTACGACACAAGGCTAGATGTCGAGTTCTAATCTAAAGCTAGAACCAATCTTCACAACGTTGCCTACTTAACCATTTTCCAACAAGGCTAGATGTCGAGTTCTAATCCAAAGCTAGAACCAATCTTTACGACTCTTCACTTTGGAGCTAAGTGAGAACTTCACACAACACAACTACATATCACTTTATAGTTTAGTGAAAACTCACAAGACACAACCACATCACTTTATAGTTTAGTAAGAACTAACACAACTAATTACAATTCAACTAAACATATCCAAGTACACACATGTAGCTTGGATCTACACAACACAAATCCAAGCACACACATGTGCAATGGATTTACACAACTCTAATCCAAGTATTCACATATAGCTTGGATGAACACCACTAGTCCAATTATTCACAAATACATTGGATCTACACAAGACACAAATAAACAAATGATGAACATGACTATATCTTTAGGAGAAGGTGATCTTCATCAATGCTTCATCTTTAATCACATCACAAGTGTGTAAGTGATCTTCTCTTTGGACAAGGTAAAGAAGGAGATCAAGAGGATAATTATGAGTAAACATACTTAACACATTAAGTGATCATTTACAAATGACTAGGATTAGATAGGAGAAAGAAGGCTGAAAGAGATGTCCAAAAAGGGTTGATGAGAATGCAGATTTGATCCACTATTTATAGAAGACAAATGCCAACGGCTATCTGGGGGCGGTTCCTTATCTACCCAGGCGGTTCCTTATCGATAGGGAACCGCATAGGCACTTAAGGAACCTTGGGTACTAGACTCCGCTCCTTTTTGTCTTTTAGTGAATTTGAAATATCTGAGGCTGTTTAAACCTTCAAAGGATATTCTTATGGCATTTGGAATATGCCATATTCAAATTTACATTTTCATTTTAATAAAACATTTTCTTAAAAATAAAGTTTATTAAAAATCTTTTGTTACATTTGATAAAAGTGAGTTTTAAGGCGAATCACTTTTATGATCACTAAGCATAATTAAGATATGTTAGAGTAATGAATATTACCTTGATGATAGTGTTTGTAAGATAATTCGTTTTATGGTTGTGTTTGACAATAAATGTCTTTGTAATTTGTCGTGATCGAAACTAAGAAAGATTAATTAATACTAACATTGTTTTTAGGCATTGCTTTGCATTAACAATCTCCCCCTTTTTGATTACGACAAACTATCAACTTATTTACATAAAAACAAGTTTATTCGAATTATTAACGAGTTTATCACTATCATTTCTCCCCCTTTGTCGAAGCAAAAAGGTTAGCACAAGTCTTTGAAGAAGAAAAGAACCAGACTTTTGCTAGTAGCTCCTCCTTGGTGCTTACCCCCCCTTGCTTTACACAAAGGTTAGAAGAAAGAAAAGAAACACCAATGTATGTATGTGCACTACCTACTAACTAACTTGAGAGGGAGAAGGAAAAGAAATCTCAAATTAGATGCAAGCATTTATTAAGTATGTCCAAAGAGTGTGTGTTGACAATATCATAGTTCAATTGGTGGAATAAAGGGAGAAAAGAAACATCCAAACCAATCAAAGATGATATAAAGTGTCAAGGGGTTAAAATTTAGAATTTATAGAATCACCCATAATTAATTTTAAGTTTTAACCATGATCAACTATTTAACAAATGTGTGAAATAGAACTAGTGGGAAAGATGACACACATAACATTCATATTACACAAATATGAAATAACATACAAGAGAAATATTCATACACACAATATGAATAGTTAAAGCAAAAATATGGAAAATAAACCACAAAGCATAAACTACTCTAATAGTGATAATCTTCCAATATTGCTTACGTTTTATTGACTTAAACAACTAAAATACAAAATGTGCCTTAGTTGGAAAAGAAAGACGACGAAGCATCATTCGAAGTTTTTTTCACGGGAACGAAAACTTTGAGAGGCTGTCGAGTGAGGAGGAATTTAAAGAAATTTAGCTTGTCATAGATATGAGAAATTTCAATTTGTTGAAAACGACAACAAGCACACGAGGAACCATGATGCAAAACAAAGTCGTTAGATGAGGGAGGTCCATCAAAATTAGAGGTTGGAGGAGAGGGAGATAATGGATAAGAGATGTTTTCACAATGCCTAGTGAGATTAGGGAAAGAAGATAGGTCATTGAGTTGAGGAGAGTTGAAAGGTTTTGGTGGTGGTGGAAGAATTTCCTTTTCTCCGGTAATTGGATTTATAGAGTAAGTCTCATCCAATATTGAATCGGAGAGAAAGAGGAATTCTTCGAGGATTTTGGAGAAGCAGAATCATGAGTTCTTGTTCTTTTTTTATCCACACGGGTTTAACCGAGATTTTCGGTTTCTTTGAAAGCTTAGAAGAAGAAGCTTTAGGTTGAGAAGTTTGTGACAAAGAAATGTCAAGGTTAGGAAAGGAAGAATTAGGCCTTATGAGGGATGAAGAAAAGAACTCCCAAAAGAGAAGAATTTAAAGAAAATAGATAAGGCAAAGATTTGAAATGAAAAAGAAAGGTTTTAGGAAATGTCTAGCCAAATTGGGTAAACAAAGAATCTTAACCAAGACAGTGGTCAAAGAAGAAAGACAAAAAATAATCCAAGAAAGGCTTTACTATGCGCGGTTCCTTAATATAGCCCGCGGTTCCATATCGATATGGAGTCGCCTGGGGGCTAAGGATCCGCGTCTAGTGGACAGCAAACCTTGATTTTCAAAAGTTTTGGAGAAAAAAAAACTTTTTTAAAATTCTACAAATCTTAGATTTTTACCTCTTTTAGCAGTAGAGTATGCTAGGGTTGCATAAAAGCAACACATTCACAAAGAACGTCTTGAAAAAGGGTGACAAAATATTTAGATAGCATTTTGGTCCAATTTTAAGTCAAGTTTTTAGAGGTTGTGATAAATTTAGGTTCAATTTTTAAATAAATTGAAGTTGTTTAATGTGATTACATAGATTAAAACACATAAGAACTAAATCCATAAATCATCCACATGAGAAAATCATAAGGGAAAAGAAAGGAAATACAATAAATAAAAGGACAATTAACTACTACAAAGATAGCTAAAACTAGGTCTTGAATTCATAGATCTCTTTGGTTTGACCTTCTTTAAAAAGCATGTTATTTTGAAAACCATCATTCATCTCCTAGGAGGAGGCATGGAGAACAAGACAAGCAAGAAATCATGCAACCTTCTATGAAGACCAAGCATCTCCAACCTTAGGTTTTGAATGATGTAGTTATTATAGAGACAACATGGGCAATTTGCACCATGAGCTTCTAGGAACCCAAAGAAGTAAGGATCACCCATGAAGTGGGGAATAGGAATGCCTAAAGTAGGAGCATTAGTGTTAGAGGGTGGAGGAGGTGGTGGAGGTATAGTGTCCAAGGGTTAGATGGGAGAATTTGGTGGAGTGAAAGGAGAGATAACCAAAGGCTCAAGTACAAAGAGGATACTTTGTAGAGGTTGTGGTTGAGAAATCCCATCCAAAGGAGGACTAGGGGTGAAAGGTGAAGAAATCTCATTCATTCTTGATTGGAATGAAGAGGAGGTAGAACCATGTGAATGGTTAGTACCATGGGTTGAGTTTGTCTTGCATGGAGTAAGGGGTGGTGAAGGTGAAGAAGAAATGAGAATGGGAGAGATCTCATTTTTGGGAGTGTGAAAAGATGAAGAACCAATGTTAGGTATCTTAATATTAATTTTGAGGCTTCTTTTGGAGGAGGAAGTTTTGGAGGAAGTGGATGTTCTAGTGGACACCATGGTTGTGTGTTAAGGTTTAGAGAAGAGTTGAAGGGATGAAGAACACAATCAACAAGAGAGGGTTTAAGAAGAGAAGGGAATGATCCAAACTAGTAATGGGTTAAAATCATTTTAGGTGAATAATGAAATTAGGTACCCTTGTTTAGGAAAGTGCAGATTTTTGCAAAAATTTTATCAAAGTTTTACACAGATTAAGGAAAACAGTGTAAAGTAAAGATTTTGTAGAAACAGGGACAGGCGGTTCCTTATGTAGGTCCGCGGTTCTTTATTGCTAAGAAAATGCGGGTTATATAAGGAACCGAGACCAATGGTGTCAAAAAATACACTTCCTCAAACTTTGGTCAGCCCAGATTTCACACATGTAAATAGCAAGCCAAAGTTAACTATATATCAAAATCTAGGAAGCTAACAAACACATATTATGCACAAAGCTATGTAAATTAAAAGATCAACTACATAGTTAATTAAGGATTAAAATAGTTAGTAATCCAAACAGGTAGTAACAGTTAATACACACATAAAAAAAATTCAACACCATAAAACATATTCAACATCATGTTCATCATGAATCCAATCCAAGTGATCATCTCTTCTTTTTGCCAAGTCCTTTGATCAATTTCCCCATGTACTTGAATCCACCTCTTGACTCAACTCGATGATCATGTAACTCATCTTGTGTTCTAAGATTTGACCGATAGACATCCTCAAGACTAAGGTTCTCTAGAATTTCACTAGTAGCATGGTGACGAGGAGGAGATAGGTCTTATAACCCGTCCATGAATGAGTTAGTGGATGGGTGGAAGTTACTTGAAGAACCAAAATGAGCACTTGTACCTATGCCATCACCATCACTTGTTGGCATATAAGTGTCCTCATCATCGGACTCTTGTTGGTCGGCTTTTCTTGAACATCTATCACTTCTAGGCTTTCTTTCATATACCTCTTGGATAGGCAACATTACCCGTTGAATCGGTTGAAAGCTAGAAAGATTGAGGTTAGGAAAGTCACGAACAACCCTTTTTAAGAGGAGAGTAAGGAGCATGGCATAAGGGAGGTTTGTTTTGGGCTTGGAGATAGCATAATTGATCCGTCGAGCGATGAAATATGCTAAATTGTACTTGGTTTCGGTAAAGATGCAAAATATCATATGCACTAAACATGCTGGAACATGATCCCGATTACCACCAAGACAAAACATATTTTCCCTCAGGATGTTGGCCCATTGAACCATATCATCATTAAGGTCACTTAAGAGAACCTCATGACGTTTCACCGAACGTCTTTTAGAATGAAGGCTTCTTACAACGGTTCTATTACGCACTTTGGAAATGATGTCAAGGATGAAGTCAAGGTCAACTTCCAAGTGGTCATTTGGAGGACAATCGTTGGACTCAAGGAGAGCTTCAAGATTCCATTTATCCGTGAACCGATAAGTGCCCTCAAATGGCACACCAAGAATTAGACCAAAGGCCTCGAGAGAGTATTGAATGAGTTGACCATTTAAGATGAACCTAACAAATATTCTACCATTTTCCATAATGAGAGAATAAGTGCTAAAGAACACCAAGAGGAATTGGGGGTAAATGTTTTCTTCTATGTATAACAAACAATCGAACCCAATTTGTTCAAACATAGACTTTATATAAGCATAATTCCTAATGTCCTCTTGGATAACTCTACCCTCATGGAAACAACGGGTTTGAAGGGAACGATAAGTGTTGGCAAGTTGAGTTGAGTGATAAAATTCGGCAAGGTTAGGCATATATTGTCTAGTGTCTTGGTGATCTTTTTTATATCTTGAAGGCATGAATTGTACCTAAATACAATATAGACAAGAAATATTTCTCCAATCACTCATATGAGAAGAAATCAAAAATCAAAAGATGAGAATGTGTTTCATCAATTGCTTGAAAAACAAATGATTAATCCTTGTCATTATCATGTTCACAATGTACCCATTTCATCATTGACCAAAACATATAAACTATGTAGAATCAACAATGAACTAGAACATTGATTTTTCAAAACAAAGATTTTAGGCAGGCATTAACAATGCAATTACCCATTTGTTCATGGGTTCATCTCAATTCCATCAATTAACCAAAAATATTTAGTCAAAATTCGGATTGTTCTACAAGTGGGTTTTAGTAAAATCTTAATGAATATGAACTAAAGGAATCATAGTAAAATAACTATGTCAACCCACATTCCTATCAAGGTTCTAATTCAATTTCAATTCTAAAAATCCCCAATTATGAAAGGATGAACCCTAGAACAAAATAAAGGAAATTGAATGAGAATACTTACAATTAATTGATGTTTGATGAAGGATGAGTGAAACCCACAACTTGGAATCAATTAATTTGAGTGATTGAAGGTTTTTGAAGCTTCAACAATGGTGAAAAAATAAAAAACTGTCAGCTATGAGAAAGAAAGAGAGAGAAGGGTTTGTTTGAAAAAGGATATTTTATAAAAATTGGGGCTCTGACAAAGTTCCTGCACGCGGTTCTTTTAATGCAATAATGCCTAAAAACGTTACTTGCATTTTTCGGTCTCGCTTAGTTTTGATTACGACAATATATAAAAACAAGCATTTACAAAAACAACGAAAAACGAATTCTTGAGTTCAAGTATTTTTCATTTTACCTATTTTCACTTAAGGTATGAATAAACAAGTACTAACCTTAATCAAGTGATCAAGTGATTTAATCTTTTCTTAAAAGTCACTTTTTATTCAGTGTGACAAGTTTTTAATTAAACTTTCTTTTTAAGAAAATGTTTTATTAAATTAAATATTTGAAAATTTGAAAATGGCATATTCTCTTTTGATTTGGAATATCCTTTCTGGAATATCCTTAGCGCCTAGGCGGTTCCTTATCGATAAGGTACCGCCGGCTGAGATAAGGAACCGCGGGCAGATATAGCCGTTGGCCCTTTGTCCTATAAATACTGGACCTTTCTCAGATTTTCAATTCACCTCTTTTGCACACAAATTTCCAGATTTAAACATACTTCTTAAATCACTCAAATCCTTGATTATTTGATTGATTACTACTTGTTTAGAAGTGAATCTATCTCATCCATCCCTTCCTCTTCAAGTGCAAAGAGAAGAACACTATCATTGTGAGGTGTTGAGTCCACCACCAAAGATCCTTTGAAGATTAAATTTTATTCATTTCTTGTTGTGTAATAGTTGTGAAGATCCAAGTAGTTGTGTATATTTGGAAGTTGTGTATGTACTAAGTATAGTTGTGTAGATTGGTCATAGCTATGATTAGGGCTCGACTTTTAGCTTAGAGTCGGAAATTGGTTAAGCGACGTGTACGGTTTTCTCCACCATAAGGAGCTTGTTGCGTAGTGAACTCTCGAGTAAGGAGTACTCGAGGATTGGAGTAGGAACGAGGAGTGAGCTTCGTTGCCGAACCACTATAAATCCTTGGTGTTTGGTTTATCTTTCTTTACCCTTAACTCTTTACATTATTTATTCTTTATGCATATATATTAGTTAGTATTAATTTAAATTACACTATCATTGTTCATATTGTGCATAAGAAGATTTCACTTATTTCCTTAAGTCTAAGTTTTTGAGAAAAAGGATTTTTTTAAAACCATCATTTAACAAGTAAATATAAGAAACTATTCAACCCCCCCCCCCCCCCCCCCCCTTCTAGTTTCTACAATTGGTATCAGAGCGGGTTGCTCAAGTATTTTTAAAGTATATTGTATTTTAAAACTTGAATCGATCTATGGATTCCAACAAGTACCTAGAAGGGCAATCTATGCAAAGGCCACCACTTTTTGAAACCGATAGTTTTATTTATTGGAAAAATAGATTTGAGACTTATGTGAAATCAAAAGATTTAAATCTTTGGCATGTTATTACCAATGGTGATTTTTTACCTTATCAATTTAATGAAGTTTCTAAAACAAAGGAATTGGTCACTTTTGACAAAGCTAATGATGATACTAAAAAGAAACTTTCGAAAAATAATGAGGCTAAAATGGTGATTTATAATGCTTTACCTAAGAAAGAGTATGAAAGGATTTTTATGTGTGAAACCGCTAAAGATATTTGGAACACTCTTTTAGTAACCCACCAAGGTAATAGCCAAGTCAAAGAAAGCAAAATCGATCTTCTTGTCCAACAATATGAACAATTTATCATCTTATAAGATGAAGCTATTGATAGTGCTTTTGCTAGATTTAACACTATTATTACTAGTCTAAAAGCACTTGATGAAGGTTTTTCTAGCAAGAACAATGTTAGGAAGTTTCTTAGGGCCTTACATCCGAAGTGGAGAACAAAGGTCACGACGATCGAAGAATCGAAAGATCTATCAACTTTATCACTCGATGAACTCATAGGCAACTTGAAGGTTCATGAGATGATAATTTTGAAGGACTCGGAATTGGCAAAGACCAAGAGTGAAAGGAAGTCTCTTGCACTCAAAGCCAAGAAGGCACAAAGCGATCATGATAGTTCCTCGGATAGTGATGACGAGGAGTATGCATTGGCGGTAAGAGATTTCAAGAGGTTCTTCAAAAGATGAGGTCAACACGTGAGGCAACCTAACAATGACAAGAAACCATTCTTAAAGAATCGGTTTGCCAAGAACGAAAAGGGTGATAGGAATTGCTTTAGATGTGGTGATCCAAATCATTTCATTAATGAGTGTCCAAAGCCTTCACGCGATAAGAATCACACGGCGTTCGTTAGTGGTTCTTGGAGCGATAGCGGTGAAGATGTTGATGACAACACCAAAGAGGAGAAATGTCTCATGGCTCACACTTCTAAAGAGGTACATTCCGAAACCGAATATTATAGCAATGATAGCTCCACCTTAGATGATATTGAACTAGAAGGCCAATATGACAATTTACACAAACTTAGCCTTAAATTCATAGAAAAGAACAAAACACTAAAATCAACTAAAACTAAGCTTGAAAATGAGATTAATGAACTTAGGGAAAAGTTAGGCAAGCTTGAGAAAAATAAAGAAGTTAATATAGGTTTCTTAAGTTGTGAGAAACTTAGGTTAGAGAATGAAGATCTCAAGAGCACCTCCATTAAACTGGAAAAGTTCATGAAAAGTACTAGTGCTCTTGATAATATGTTAAAGAAACAACTTCATTCTAAGGAAAGACTTGGTGTAGGTTTTAACTCAGATGAAGCATAAACTAGTGAACCTAAACAAGTCCGATTTTCAGAAAAACTATCTGATGTACGCGGTCCCAAACTGTATGGGGCGGTTCCTTATAGATATGGAACCGCCGCCATGGATAAGGTACCGCGACCAGAAAACGTTTTTGATGAAAATCCTGAACTTTCTGAAAAATCAAATTTAGGTTAACATCCTAAGCATCTTATTGTTAACAAAGTGAAATTACCCATACTAGACGACAATGCCGTTGATAAGTTCTATAAGCCTTTGAGTAAACCTCTAATGGGAAATAGAAGTTTATCAAGACCATCTTCTACTCCACCAAGAGTATGGAATGAGTCTAGGCCTAGAAGTAGAACGACAACACCTAGAAGAGATAGTCAAAACAATTCACGACCTAGAAGTAAAACTCCAACACCTAGAAGGAATGACCATAAATCTAAACCAAGATCAAATACACCTAGGAGAAATAATAAACAACAAAATGGTTATATGAATTTTTATCCTCCTCCCTTTTGTTCCCCATGGGGAAACCCTCCTCAATTCATGCATCCCAACCAAATGCAAGGGATGTTTGGAACTAACAATTTTGGACCCATGAGATATTGGGGACCAAATGTTTGATCGTGTATGTTGCTACCTAGATATACTTGGGAATTGATTTGGAACCCAACGAGTGGATTAAGGATAGTGGTTGTTCTAAACACATGACGGGTAATCGAAGTTTGTTCTCACGGTACAAAGCATATGATGGAGGTAACGTCACATTCGCTAGTAGTCTACGTGGTAATATCATTGGCAAAGGTACGGTCTCTCTTGACTCCATGACTATTGAAAATGTTGAGCATGTAGATAATTTAGGGTTTAACCTTTTAAGCATAGGTCAAATTTGTGACAATAAGTGTAAGGTCATCTTTTCGGAAAATGATAGTGAAATCGTTAAAGATGGAAAGGTCATTGGAAAAGGTGTTAGAAAGCATGGGCTTTATGTCATGAAGGTCAATAAGAAGTCAAAAGACAACATATGTCTTGCGACTATAGATGATAGTTCTACTCTTTGGCATAGGAGATTAGGTCACGCTAATATGCGTCTAATTCAATCTTTAGTCTCTAAGGAGTTGGTAATACACCTCCCCAAGATGAAGTTTGATAGTCACTTTTGTGATGCTTGCAAAGTTGGAAAGAAAGTTCACTTAAGTCACAAAGCCAAGAATTTGGTTGCAACCTCTCGGTGCTTAGAACTCCTACATATGGATCTCTTTGGACCTACCGCCATACGGAGTTATGGAGGTAACCTTTATACCTTAGTTATAGTTGATGACTACTCTAGATTCACTTGGACTAAATTTTTGGCATATAAGAATGAAGCTTTCGATCATTTCGAAATCTTTAGTCGAAGAATTCAAAATCAACTAGGATGTCCAATTGTCTCTATAGGACGGATCATGGTAGGGAATTTGATAATGAAGTGCAATTTGGTGCCTTTTGTAAAGCTTATGGTATTACCCATAACTTCTCGGCTCCTCGCACTCCATAATCAAATGGGGTAGTTGAAAGGAAGAATAGGACCATCCAAGAGATGAGTAGGACGATGTTAAACGATCAATCTTTGCCTCAAAAGTTTTGGTGCAATGCCGTGGACACATCGACTTATATTCTCAACCGAATTCTTATTCGACCCTTCCTAGAAAAGACCCCCTATGAGATTCTTAAAGGTAAGAAACCCTCATTGGAATACTTTAGGGTGTTTGGAAGCAAGTGCTTTATCCTCAACACCAAAGACTACCTTACCAAGTTTGACCCAAAGTCTTACGAAGGTATCTTTTTAGGTTATTCCCAAACTAGCAAAGCCTACATAGTCCTTAATAGAACCTCGGGCGTAATTGAAGAATCACTTAACGTGACTTTTGATGAAACCCCTCCTTTAACCAAGACACCACCATTGGTTGATGATGACTTGGATGAAGTAGAAGTAGTTAGAGCCAAAGAGGTTAGAAAAATAGGAGTTGAAGACCTTAGTGTTGAAAAGGAAGTAAACATTAAGGAGTCTAAGGATCATACTCTCAATAATATCATTGGTGACTTAAATCAAAGGACCCTAAGATCTCAAATCCAAAACCAAAGTAACTTCTTTTGTTTCGTCTCCTTGATTGAACCAAAGAATGTTAAAGAAGCTTTGGCGGACGAGAGTTGGGTCATTGCGATGAAAGAAGAATTGAATCAATTCGTTGCTAATGATGTTTGGGAACTTGTTCTTCCACCTAGAAGTTCTACCATTATAGGAACCAAATGGGTATATAAGAATAAGCTAGATGAGAATGGTGTTGTATCTCGTAACAAAGCTAGACTTGTAGCACAAGGCTATAATCAACAAGAAGGGATTGATTATGACGAGACATATGCACCGGTAGCTAGATTAGAATCCATTAGAATCCTTTTAGCCTACGCTTGTGCCTTAGATATTAAGCTTCAACAAATGGATGTAAAGAGTGCGTTTCTTAACGGTTTGATCAATGAGGAGGTATATGTGGCTCAACCTCCCGGCTTCATTGATTTTGAGAAACCGGATCATGTTTACAAGCTTAAGAAGGCACTTTATGATCTTAAACAAGCACCCAAAGCTTGGTATGATAGACTTAAAGCGTTTCTTGTTAAACATGAGTATACCATGGGAATGGTAGACAACACTCTCTTTACAAAGAAGAAAGGTTCTCACCTCATAATCGTGCAAATATATGTTGATGACATTATATGTGGCTCAACTTGTCAAGAATTGTGTGATGACTTTGCCAAAATCATGCATGATGAGTTAGAAATGAGTATGATGGGAGAACTTAACTTCTTTTGAGGACTCCAAATTAAACAAATGGACGATGGTATTTTCTTTAGTCAATCTAAGTATGCTAAAGAAATGCTAAAGAAATTTGGATTAGAAGAATCTAGACCAATGAAGACCCCTATGGCCTCGGATACTAAACTCACCGTAGATGATGATTGTGAGTCGGTAGACAACACCAAATATAAAGGTATGACTGGTAGTTTGTTGTACCTAACGGCAAGTCGACCGGATATCATGTTTAGTGTTTGCCTTTGTGCTCGCTTCCAAGAGGCTCCCAAAACCTCTCACCTTGAAGCGGTTAAGCGTATCTTCTGATACATTAAGGGCACTATACATTTAGGATTATGGTATCCTAAAGGGACCGGCGTAGAAACCAATGTCTACGCGGACTCGGATAATGCGGGAGACTATGTGGACCGGAAAAGCACTAGTGGTGTTTGTACCTTCATGGGTTGTTGTTTAACTTCTTGGTTCTCCAAGAAACAAACCGCTCTTGCGATATCCACCACGGAAGCCGAGTATGTGAGTGCCGGAAAAGCATGCTAACAAGCTTTATGGATGAAGCAAGCGCTTGTTGACTACGGGATTTGTCTTAATGATGTTCCCATCATGTGTGACAATAAGGGTGCTATATACCTTAGCAAGAATCCCGTGCAACATTCGCGAACCAAGCACATATAAATTCGTCACCATTTTCTTAGGGATAATGTTCAAAAGGGGAACATTTCAATTGAGAAGGTACCCTCCGAGGATAACTTAGCCGAAATCTTCACTAAGCCACTTAAGAGGGAACATTTTAATTACTTGCGTCTAGGTCTAGGATTAATGGAACATATTCCGTAATTGCTTTCCTTTATTGAGTCTCTTTCTTTCCTTTGAGTCTTGTATCATTTTGAGTCTTTGAGTCTCCTAAACTCTTCTTGAAAATCTTCTCTTCTCCTTTTCAAAATCCTCAAAGTCTCTTTCGAAAATGGTTGAGAAATGTTTTGACATTGTTAATTCAATCTAAAAACATTTTTCATAGATTCTTGCTATTAATCTCAATCTTACATAAGTCATATGTATGATTCTCTCAAACATAGCAAGAACAAGATAGATTCATGGAGGATCATTGTGTCATGACTTAAGGTCTTGTATTACACACCTCCTACATCGATTTTTAAAATCCATGTATTTTGGTCAATATCTATTTGGTGAGTTAGTATGTGTTCTCTTTGTCTATCTTTGCTTTCAAGCATATCCCTATGATAAGTTAGACTAGAAAAATAAGATTTGCTGAAAAATATTCCTTCAGCACCAAAACTCAACCACTGTAGGCGGTTCCATATATGAACCGCGGTTCCTTATCAATAAGGAACCGCCGGAAGCAATAAGGAACCGCGTACAGTGCTTCCTTATTTTTCAGGTATTTCTGAAATTCCAAATTTGTTCCAACATTTTTGAGAATCTTTGCTTCAACCCTTTGACCACCCCAAAAATACCTTGAGCCTTCCCTATTAAACCATAAGCATTTCCTTACTTCACATCTCAAAATGTCTTACTCTCCTAATGAAAGCCTTGATTCTCCTCCATTCTCCCCAATTGCTTTTAATCCCAACTCATCCAAGAACACTTTCAATCCAAATTCACCCAAGAACACTCTTAATCACATCTCTTCTACCAAGAATGTTGATTGTGGAACATCTTTGCTTTCACCACCTCCCTTTAGTGTTCTTCCTCATTCTCATGATAATGTCATGCACCATGGGACATATTGTCATTGTTGTCAATATCAACATCCTGCTATGACACACATCTATGAGGAGTTGAGCTACATCAAGAGTCTCTTAATCAAGCCTCCTCTTCACTTTGATGATGAGATCTCCACCAAGCCACCACCACCACATTCCGCCACTTCCTTGTCTTTCATATAAGCATTGGTTGCTTATCCACAAGACACCTTTTTATGTTAAGCAAATCTTAGAATTCTAGATTAACTAGGATTAGATTTATGCTTTTTGCTTGTTTTCTATTTCATACATCTTTGTATGACTCTCTTCTTATTTTTAATATGACTTCACTTGGATCTTAGTCTTTGTGTTTTCTTCTCTTTTATTCTTTTAGTGTGACCTTTAGCTATGTCTTGTTGGTTGTTTCTTTTGTTCAACTAACCCTTCTATGTAGCTTGTCACCATATCTCGATTCCTCGGTGCCCCAAGCTAGGGGGAGTAAGCACCAAGGGGGAGTCTTTGCAAAGTTCGTCTCTTCAACACCGACTTGTGCAACCTTTTTGCTTCGACAAAGGGGGAGAAATGAATAAACTCGTCTTTGAAAATCTTGTGTTTTGTGTGATTGAGTTTATATATTGTCAGAATCAAAAAGGGTTGTTAATGCAATAATGCCTAAAAACGTTACTTGCATTTTTCGGTCTCGCTTAGTTTTGATTACGACAATATGTAAAAACAAGCATTTACAAAAACAACGAAAAACGAATTCTTGAGTTCAAGTATTTTTCATTTTACCCATTTTCACTTAAGGTATGAATAAACAAGTACTAACCTTAATCAAGTGATCAAGTGATTTAATCTTTTCTTAAAACTCACTTTTTATTAAGTGTGACAAGTTTTTAATTAAACTTTCTTTTTAAGAAAATGTTTTATTAAATTAATTATTTGAAAATTTGAAAATGGCATATTTCCTTTTGATTTGGAATATCCTTTCTGGATATTTTTATAACCAGATATGACCTCCACCACTAAAGGACAAAAAGGGAGCGGAGTCTAGCCTGGCGGTTCCTTAGCGCCTAGGTGGTTCCTTATCGATAAGGTACCGCCCGCTGAGATAAGGAACCGCGGGCATGTACTATAAATAGCGGACCTTTCTCAAATTTTCAATTCACCTCTTTTGCACACAAATTTCCAGATTCAAACATACTTCTTAAATCACTCAAATCCTTGATTATTTGATTGATTACTACTTGTTTAGAAGTGAATCTATCTCATCCATCCCTTTCTCTTCAAGTGCAAAGAGAAGAACACTATCATTGTGAAGTGTTGAGTCCACCACCAAAGATCCTTTGAAGATCAAATTTTATACGTTTCTTGTTGTGTAATAGTTGTGAAGATCCAAGTAGTTGTGTCTATTTGGAAGTTGTGTATGTACTAAGTATAGTTGTGTAGATTGGTCCTAGCTACGATCAGGGATCGACTTTTAGCTTAGAGTCGGAAATTGGTTAAGCGACGTGTATAGTTTTCTCCACCATAAGGAGCTTGTTGTGTAATGAACTCTCGAGTAAGGAGTACTCGAGGAGTGGAGTAGGAACGAGGAGTGAGCTTCGTTGTCGAACCACTATAAATCCTTGGTGTTTGGTTTGATATTTCTTTACCCTTAACTCTTTACATTCTTTATTCTTTGTGCATATATATTAGTTAGTATTAGTTTAAATTACACTATTATTGTTCATATTGTGCGTAAGAAGATTTCACTTATTTCCTTAAGTTTAAGTTTTTGAGAAAAAGGATTTTTTTAAAACCATCATTTAACAAGTAAATATAAGAAACTATTCAACCCCCCCCCCCCCCTTCTAATTTCTACAGGTTCCTTGTCGATAGAGAACCGCGTGTTTGAACCGCCAGAGATAAAGAACCGCCTACAGAGGCAGGTTTTAATCAAAGAAAAACAATGAATTTTTGAAAACCAAAATTTTTAAAATACTTAAAAATATATCTCAAACCTTTTAGGATATCATTGGACCACCACAACACTAGGTAATAATGCCTTGTTGAAGGATTACGAGTTAAATCGAGATAGGAAAAGACCGAAACAAACAAACGACTACTCGTAGCAAAGAAGCAAATGGGAGAGGAGTCAAGGGAAGTGAATCAAGACCAAGAACATTGCTCAAGAGAAAAATGACATTCTTCAAATAGAGGAGGTGGAGAGCTTGTGTCATATATAGTGGTTTAAGACGTGCCTTTTTGACGAAAGTCTAAACGGCTTTGGTAATGAATTATACCAAGCAATTTTGATGCATAGAATAAATCATTTTCAAGAGTAGTCTTATTCTATTTCAAAACATGAGCAAAGTATAGATTCACTTTCTCTCCCACATGATCGGATAATTATTGCTAGAATTAACAGTAACAATATCCTTGGAATATTTCAATTCCAAATGTGTAAAATCTACCTACAACTTAATGAAGTAGTTTGGTATCTCAAGGGATTCACTAATAATCCTAGAGATGAGCTTAATTGCACAAGTTACACATGATATTGGGCCTACTAACTGTAAGGGTGCAAACCATAGAAATCATGCTTGATACTTTAAGCTTCTACTAACTCACCCTACATCTCCATAGTGAGTCAAGTATCCAAGCAATGAAGGTTTGAGAGGGAAAAAGGAAAGAATCACAAACCACAAATAAATTTCAAGGCAAGGATGCCAAGAACAAGCATATAGCCAATTAATGATCAAAAGAATGACCAATAGGGCGTGTGGAAGAACAAAAGCGTACCTTGGCCACAAATTGCATCCCGAGCTTTCAAGGGAACAATGAAAAGCCCAACTATGACTAATAGTGACTACTAAGTCTTCAAGGATTAGTATCACTCCTACCTATCTTGATATCATCATTCAAAGATGTTGGAAATCAAAGAAGATGAGTCTTCTACAAGTGTAAGTAACTCAATCCACAATCAATAGAATGATTTATCTTCATGAGTACCTACACATGACAAGATGCAAACTAGTAGATACATTTCAAGAGTAAATCTAAAATGCATCAATACTACTAATCTAAGTAATATGCAATATTAATAATTTAAAAGGCTTATTTTCAACAAAAAATACTTTTGACCAAAGAAAAACTTTAGTACAACTTAACCTTCTAATTTGAGGAGACAATGGATCGATCCAAGTTTTAAAGTACAATATACTTCAAAGATCTTGTGTCACCATCGCTCTGATACCAATTGTAGAAACTAGAAGGAGGGGTTGAATAGTTTCTCATAGGTTTGTCTCCTAATTAAAATTCCTTTCAATTAGGTGAGTGCACAAAACTATCTTTTACTTGAAAGCTAGTTGCATAATGATTAGGTCCAATTCTAATGCATTAACAGTGTGTAGTAAGTATAGTGATAATGAATGTAAGTAATGAGTAAGGAAATAAACAACCTAGTAGGAAGACACCAAGATTTATAGTGGTTCAGCAACGAGGCTCTATCCTCGTTCCTACTCCACTCCTCGAGTACACCTTACTCGAGATTTCCACTATATCCACAAGCTCCCTTCTTGGCGGAGAAAACCTTACAACGTCGATTACATTATTTTCCGACACTAAGCTAAATGTCGAGACCTAATCTTAGCTAGGACCAATCTACACAACGTCGCCCACTTCACCATTTTATGACACAAGGCTAGATGTCGAGTTCTAATCCAAAGCTAGAACCAATCTTCACAATGTTGCCTACTTCACCATTTTCTGACACAAGGCTAGATGTCGAGTTCTAATCCAAAGCTAGAACCAATCTTCACGACTCTTCACTTTTAAGCTAAGTGAGAACTTCACACAACACAACTACATATCACTTTATTGTTTAGTGAGAACTCACAAGACACAACCACATCACTTTATAGTTTAGTGAGAACTAACACAACTAATTACAACTCAACTAAAAATATCCAAGTACACACATGTAGCTTGAATCTACACAACACAAATTTAAGCACACACATGTGCAATGGATTTACACAACTCTAATCCAAGTATTCACATATAGCTTAGATGAACACAACTAGTCCAAGTATTCACAAATACATTGGATCTACACAAGACATAAATAAACAAATGATGAACATGACTAGATCTTTAGGAGAAGGTGATCTTCATCAATGCTTCATCTTTAATCACATCACAAGTGTGTGAGTGATCTTCTCTTTGGACAAGGTAAAGAAGGAGATCAAGAGGATAATCATGAGTAAACATACTTAACACATTAAGTGATCATTTACAAATGACTAGGATTAGATAGGAAAATGAAGGCTGAAAGAGATGTACAAAAAGGGTTGATGAGAATGAAGATTTGATCCACTATTTATAGAAGACAAATGCCAACGGCTATCTGGGGGAGGTTCCTTATCTACCCAGGCGGTTCCTTATCGATAGGGAACCGCGTAGGCACTTAAGGAACCGCGGGTACTAGACTCCACTCCTTTTTGTCTTTTAGTGAATTTGAAATATTTAAGGCTGTTTAAACCTTCAAAGGATATTCTTATGGCATTTGGAATATGCCATATTCAAATTTACATTTTCATTTTAATAAAACATTTTCTTAAAAATAAATTTTATAAAAAATCTTTTGTTACATTTGACAAAAGTGAGTTTTAAGGCTAATCACTTTTATGATCACTAAGCATGATTAAAATATGTTAGAGTAATGATTATTACCTTGATGATAGTGTTTGTTAGATAATTTGTTTTATGATTGTGTTTGACAATAAATGTCTTTGTAATTTGTCGTGATCAAAACTAAGAAAGATTAATTAATACTAACAATGTTTTAAGGCATTGCTTTGCATTAACATAACTAATAAACATGCCAATCGTAATGAATAGCAACAGAAAGAAGACACCTAACAGTAACAATTTTCACCACGGGTGAAAAAGTCTCTTCATAATTAATGCCTTCTTTCTGACTAAATCATTTAACTACAACTCTAACCTTATATGTTTCTACTTCACCACTTGATTTGTACTTTACTTTCTACCACCACTTACAAACAACAGGTTTTCTACCTGAAGGTAAGTCAACAATAACCCATGTATTATTTCTATTAAGAGCATTCATTTCTTCATTCATTGCCTCAACCCACCTAGGGTATTTGGCAGCCTCAGTATATGACTTAGGTTCATGAATTTTGTTCAAGTTATTAGCAAATAAAAGATTATGCACAGATAAATTGTTGTAGCTAACTACAGGATTGATATCATCTTATAATTTTTATCCACCACATAATTGTTATACTTAGCAGGCATCTTAACAGGTCTACTTGACCTTCTTACCTCTAATTTTTTTGGACTATTATCATTATTAGATTCAAACATTTGTTTAAACTCTATAAAGCCATCACCCTCAGATTCATAATCATCATCATCTAGAATAATGTTATCTCCCTTAAGACTTCCTACACCACTACCAAGCTCATTCTGGCTGCTATCTTATTTGTCTGTACTAGACTCTTTGACAACCCCCTAGAATGTCTGGCAATAGTGGGAGATGTGTCACTAGACACACCTGCTAAGTCAGGAGACACACTACTACCTCTATCATCTACTTTGTCTCTCTTATCATCATAGGGTTCACTTGACTTTTCTTCTACCAGGTCAAAAAAGTTTTTCTAATTAACACCATTTTCCTCAAAAACCAAGTCTTTTACTAAAAAATCATTTTAAAAGGATGAGCAGTCTCATAAAACTTTACATCTCTAGAAAAGAAAAACTTTTGGCTTCAAGATTATAAAGTTTATAACCCTTTTTAGTACTAGAATACCCAAGAAAAACATATTTGTTAGACCTAGCAGAAAATTTATCAGAATTGTTTAAAACAGTAGCAAAATACAAACACCCAAAACTTTTTAACAAAGAGAGACTAGGTGATACTTTATAAATCATTTCATAAGGACTTTTTCTAGAAAGCACAGAGGTAGGTAGCCTGTTAATTAAGTATAAAGAAGGTAGCACACAATCAGACCACATGTTTAATGCAATGCCCCCTAAAACATGAGGGCTTTAGCAACATTAAGAAGATGTCTATGTTTTCTTTCCACTACCCCATTTTGTTGTGGTCTATATACACAAGAAGTCTGGTGAATACCATTTGATTTCACAAACTTTTCAAACATATTATTGACAAACTTAGTCCATTATCACTTCTGAAAACTTTAATAGTAGTGTCAAATTCATTTTTTATAAAATTGTAAAATTCAACAACTTTTTCAAACACTTCATCCTTTCCTTTGAGTAAATACAACCACAAATCCCTAGTATAGTCATCAACCACAGTAAGAAAGAACCTAAACCCTTCTCTGCTTCTAACCTTATAAGGCCCCAAACATCTAAGTGAACAATGTCACCTAAATGTTTGGTTTTATGATCACTAAGAGGGAAAGGTTCTCTGGTTTGCTTAGCCTTGTGACACACATCACAAGGCTGAGTATCATCCAAACAATCAATTTGAAGTGTATCTTTTAAGACACTCAAGACTTGGTCAGATGGATGACCAAGTCTATTATGCAAGATACACTTAGACAACATACAAGCTGTAATACTACTATTAAAAACTTTCCTACCTGAATCAAACAAATACAAGCCATTACTCTCACTACCCGTCCCTAGGAAGGACTTTTGAAGAGAATCCTGAACAAAACACTTAGATTCAGTAAATGACACAATAAACTTGTTATCCTTAGCAAGTTTATGAACAAATATAAGACTGACTTTGTATCCAGGTACCACCAACACATTTTTCAAAACAATTTTATCTGCTAATTTATAATTTCCAACAAATTTAACTGATTTAATATTACCATTAGGACGTGACACAATAATACTTAAATGAGAAACACTAATGACATTGAGGTGAGTTCTACATAGAACATTAACCAATAAAAGAAGAAAGGAATCAATCTCAACCATTCATTTTTTTCATTAAAAAATAAAAACTATCTTTCACCTTTTCTTAAAAAGACCATATCTTGCAAACGATAAATCGTCAGATTACGAAAAATACACTATTGCGACGAAAAAATTCTTATCTTTCAGTAGACAGGCACTTTGATATATTTTTGACATTTTTTATTATGGCGGTTTTCGACTATAAAAATCACATGTGATTCGGAAAAATTACTTGTGATTTTTTTATAAAATAAATTCAATTTTTTCATAATAAATAAATAACTTTTATTATTATTTATTAGTGTAATTATTTACATAGTCGAATGTAAACAAGTAACGAGTTACGCCACTAGCTTTTTCATATAGTTTCGATGATTTTTTTGTTGAAATTTTCATCAAAAAAATTACTCATAGTTTGTAAAATCACTAGTAATTTGTAAAATCACTTGTGATTTGTATTTCTAAAATGCGTGTGTGATTCCATATATCGCATGTGATTTCATAAATTTACATGTGATATTAAAGTAACAAATCACGTGTGATTTCAGAAATTCATAAGTTGTAAATGATTTTACAAATCACGTGTGCTTTTTAAAGTAATAAATCACATGTGCTTCGTGTGTGCGGATATTAAAAAAAATCGTCGAAAGTATATAGAAGCACGTATCAATAAAAATAAAATTTAACTCTCTTCGCGATGGTATAACTTTCGACTACAAAAATCACATGTGATTTCACAAAAATCACACGTGATTTCATAAAAATCACTTGTAATTTCGCAAAAATCACATGTGATTCATCTAAAGTGGGTTTGTTAGAAAAAGTTAAGGTTTCGGAATGCTTAGATCACATGTAATGCAAGCAAAATCACATGTAATTATCACCGAATTACATGTAATTCAAGCAGAATTACATGTGATTCAAACAAAATCACATGTAATTTATAAGCCAATTTGTTTTATATATTTTACATAAATAAAAACAGACAATTTAATATATTAACGGTATTACACATGATTAAAAAAAATCACATGTGATTCATCTAAAGTGGGTTTGTTAGAAAAGTTAAGGTTTCAGAATGCTTGAATCACATGTAATGCAAGCAAAATCACATGTAATTATCACCAAATTACATGTAATTCAAAAGCCAATTTGTTTTACATATATTTTTTTGGATACAGAGGACTCTACCCCGGTAAAATGAACATATTTTATATTAATGGCAACAAACATTTTAATATATTGACAGAATTACATGTGATTCAAACATTTTTAATATAATTCACATAAATCACATGTGATTTTAAAGTAATAACATAAATATTTTTGTCATTTAATTGACGGTTATTTTCATATACTTTTAACGGTTTTACAATGTTGAAATTCTCGTCAAAAAATACATGTGATTTTCATAAATCGCATGTGACATTACAAATCCAAATGTGATTTTTAAGATAATAAATCAACGTGAGTTTTTGAGAATCATATGTAATTTTTCGAGAATCGCATGTGATTTTTTGTACGAATTTTTTTTAAAAAAGTTTGTCGAAAGTATACAGAAGTGCATATCTATAGAAAGATAATTTAATTCCTGTCGTGATGGTATAATTACTTTTTCATAACGATTGACGGTTTGAGAGATATTTAATTTTTAAGAAATAAGATGAAAGTGGGTTTTTTTAATTAAATTTAAAAAGATTAATATAAATCATTAGATGAGATTTAAATGGATGGCTGAGATTGAGGGATTTCTATGTTTTTTTAAAAGAGTATTCCTTATAGAACTTTTGTCTAATGACATAATTTAAATGATCAACAGAAAAAGTCATGTGTTTGAGAGACACCAAAATAAAAAATACATCCAATATAAGTTTTATAAGTGCTAATATTAGAGTTGTAGTTAAAGAATCTACAAGTAGCAAAACTAATCACATGATTAGAGTAAGCAAAAGTACCAGCAACACAAGACTGCATCTCATTAGCTTCAGACTTTAAACAAATCAAAGCCATCAATCTGTTAATCTGATCTTGAGTAAAGGGCATAGGATTCCCTATACTCTGATCATTTTTAACAGAAGCAGAAGAAGTATTCACACCACCAGGAGTTCTTTTCTTGAATCCTGGTGGATATCCATTAAGCTCAAAACACCTATAAATTGTGTGACCAATCATATTACAATGCTTACAAACCAGATTAGTATTTCTGGTAAACCCTCTCCCTTGAGAAGTTCTGTTGTTAGACCAATTAGTTGATCTAGTAGCAAAAGCAGAGGAGTTATGTTTAACAGAAGTACTATGAACCATATTATTCTTATGAGACTCTACTCTAGATAGAGTAGCAAATCCAGATTTCACATCTGGTAATGGATCAGAAGTTAATAACTGACTCCTTATAACACTGTAAGTGTCATCCAAACCCATGAGAAACTGCATTAATCTCAAAAGACTGTTATGGCCCTTCAACTGTGAGGCACCAACATAAGTACAAGCAGTCAAATTAACCAGAGAATCAAATTGCCTCCACAAGCTATTGTAATTGTGATAATACTCAGACAGAGTGGACCTAGACTGAGTAAGAGAACAAATCTTATAATGCAAATTATATATCATAGATGCATCAATTTTGTCATAAGTTTCTTTAAATTCATCCCACACATCTTTAGCTTTTTTGAAAAAAAATTCCCTTGATATAACTCATATGAAACACATCCAAGAATCCAGGATAAGACAACAACATTACATCTATCCCATTGTTCTTGAAGGATTTCATCTCCCTCATCTCTAACACAATCACCAGTTACAAAACCTAGCTTATTTTTAGTATGTAAAGCCAGTTTTATTGTAGAAGCCCAGATTTTATAGTTTTCTGGACCACTGAGTTTTACAGCAACCAAAGATTGCCCATCAGTGTCATTAGCATGCAAATAAAGTAGATCATTAGTTTGAAAAAACAACCTCAACAGGATCATTACTACTGTTGAGAGCATCATTTTTTGCTTCAACCATGATTACCAAGACAAAAACAAACAAGAATCAAGAAAACAACTCCTTGTAACTCCTCTACAATAAACTACCACACATCACAGAAAAATGGATCAACAACTTCAATCAACTAACTAATCCCTTCGACACCTAATCACCCACTAAAACTAAAAAACACCTAAAAGAAAAGAGTGAGAGAGGTGTTACAGAGCACGCGCTGCAACAAGCAACCAAGAACCCAAGAACCAATGAGATCAAGCATATCACCACAAAACCAACAATACACAGCGGAATAATACCTGAATTAGTTAGTTATAACAGAATAACCAATCAATCAAGAAAATACCCAAAAAATTGAAGAAACCCTAATATCTGATTTTAGGGTTTTTTCAATTAAACTTAGCAGGAATGAAATTAATCATAATTAATTGCACAAGAACCCAATACAACCTCAAGGAACACCAGGAAACAAAAAACCCCCAAATTTTAAGAAACCCTAAAAATTTGGAAAAAGAGATCAACTCAGTTAATCAACTGATTAATCAAGATCGTTTATCAAAAACAAGATTTGAGTTAAAAACAAGTATCAAGAACCAAAGGCTCTGATACCATATACGATTTTATAACAAAAACAAGTATCAAAACTAGATTATTCAACCAATCACCCCTTTTATTTTATTAACAGCCTTAGGCAATCACTTCAAATGTGAATCCTGGGTTTGTGATCAGTGCATACAAACATAAAGAAAGAATTTTATGAATCAATGACGTTAAAGTCAAGATCAATGTTCATATACAACCAGTATCAACACACTATCAACAATCAACAATGGTGGAATGAGAGAAACAAAATAGAAAGATGAAAACATAATAATAAAACAACTATGAGTATACGAAGCTTAAATAGCTAAACATTAGGGCTTCAGTCATCTATCTCACACTTGCCACATTCAGTCCTTATAATATGAGTAACCTGCAAAATGCAAACCAAACATTCAAACTAAAGAAAGTAATAAGAAAAAATTACATTTCTTATCCCTGAAGTTTGAAACAATGTCAATTTATATTTAATAATGTTTTGTAATAGATGGACACTTGATACCTCTCAAAGACATATTAACTTTAGTTGTGTTCAATATGTGATGCTCAGCTTATCTTTCATGCATATACTTTGTCAATGGGTTCAACCATTGAACCCGTTCACTACATACTCGTGTAAAATCTAACAACAGTTTTTATGTACGGTGTTGATATACAGTAAGATGTATAATACTTAAAGTGTGTTTACTAAATTAAGAGGTTTTTAATCGATGGCAGAAACAAAAAAGGTCATAAGGATCATTTGACCTTTTAATTAGGTTTTTCTAAATTTGTCGTCCCCTCCTCCCCAATTAATCGTGAGTCATTTATAAGTACTCTCGTAAGAAAATATTTTGAGTTTACCTTTATCTCCACTAAAAGAAAAGTAAATACCTTCTTAGATGATGTTGCATTGCATACAGACAATTGCTGTCAGTATACTACATAACAGGTTGAAAAGGGTTATGAAAATCATTCTGAACAGTGAATATAGAAAGGGTCGGAGCGCCATATAACAGATTGCAAATATTAAGGCTAGTTGCATTAGCGACTTAGTTTGACGTACATACAATTTGTTTGCACATCAAAGTCAACTTACACAAAAAAATACCTTACGAAAATACACTTCTATTAATTAAACATACGTACAAAATAAAAAAGGAACTAGGTCGTCATACGACCAAGTTTCACCCTTCTCTCCGATGTTCGAGTCATCACATGGACAAAGACCGAGTAAGATACAAATCATCCGAATCGGTCGAACTGTCCAATGCGACTAGCCTAAGGAATTAGCATAACAGAAATAGGCTTTTCATTGATGATTTTCAATTTTTAAGTCATAACTTTTTGAACCAAACTTGCCTTTCTATGGATTTTGTACAACTTTTTTTGTTTGTTCAAATGTCTTTATTGTCTATCTAATGAGATTTTGTACCAAACCAGTTTAGTCCAATGTTTTAAAATCCGGTCTTAGATCGACCCGGTCGAGTCGTCGGGTCCAGGTCAACCCGGGTCGAACCGGGTCAACCCGGTTTTCTAAAAAAAATATATTTTTTTTATCTTTTTAATAATTAATAAAATTATACTTATAAAAATCATAAAAACTTACGTATATTGAAAATTAAATTTGTTTTTACCAATCAATATAATATGTAAAAATAAAATTTCGTCGCAAATACGTAAAATTAATTTTTTTTTCAAAAAAACCCGAAAAATTCGAAACCCGGCCGGGTTTTGAGAACCGGGTTGACCCGGGTCACCCCAAACCCGCCTGATCAAGCCGGGTTTCGAAAATATGAAACCCGGGTCAATATGACCCGTTTTTTTTAGCCGGAACCGGTTCAACTGGTTGACCCGACCGGGTCGACCCGGGTCTGAAAACATTGATTTACTCCGTTTGGTAAAAAAAAGGGTACATGAACCACAACTTTTGACCAATTCCACACTATTTTACTATTTTACTATTTCTCTTGATTGTGGGAATCTTGCTTGAATTGTGGCAAATCGTCAATAAACGTCGACGCCTATTCTTACAAAAGTGTGTGTGCATGCATGTTTCCATTGTTCAAAAAAGAAATAATCGAGATAATGGGAAGGCGACCCAGTACCCACGACAATCAGAAGGGTCAATCTTCGTTTTATCTCGTTGCTTCAGCTTTCTTTCTTTGATTATTTACAAACGGTTTTTTTAACATTAAAATGATTATTTTTAATTAAAAAAACATTAAGTAATAATTCAAATAAAATCATAGACAATTACAATAATAAATAGTGGTAAAATGTTTAGTTTTTTAAGATTGATTTTTTTTTTAAACGTTTGGACCTCTGTTGCTTGGATAAATCGATCGGGCATAGGACTAACTTGATGATAGGAAGACCGACTCATTTGGTCATCGCAGTTGGGCGATCGAGAACTTGGTTATAAGAAGGTAGAATGTTGACACTAATGTCTATGTCATAAGATAAAAACATACTAAGTCCAAGTGATATTTATGATTTTGTTCGTTTGTACTTTTTTGATTGGTTAGAGTTTAGAAGTAGATTAGTTTCAAATTATAACAAATGATTATGTAACCTTTTATAATTTTCTAGCACCTTAGCTAGTTTTATGAAAATTTTATGTTATTTGTTGGTGTATGTGGTAAAATAGACTTGGATAATATATGAAGGGTCAAAAGATAAAAGGCCAATAGAAATTAATATATAAAAGACCTATATGTAAATGTTGGGTTATAAATACCCTTACGCATCTCTCTACATTATCTTTCTAGATATTTACAGAAATCACAAACAAAATCAGCGGGAATATCTGTGGGGTGTAATTCTCGTGTTGCGGAGTATTCCCAGAACATTGACGATCAATTTACTCCGAATACAAGAGTGGCAAACGGGAGTGATGAGAAAAATAAAGGAGATGGTTCTATTTTGGTTCTTTTAGAAGACATGATTAGAGTTGGTCAAACTATGGGTTTCAACTTGGCAGGACATGGAAAAAATCATCAGTGATCAAGGAGTTGATGTCGGTTTAAAATGAATTGTCTATCTCTAAACATTCAAGGCCTAGGATCCAAGGCCAAAAAGGACTGGATCAGGGAGTTATGTAATAAACACAAGGTGTCGTTTCTATCGATTCAGGAGTCTAAAACTGACAAGGTTTCAGACTTGGAGATTAAAAGTTTTTGGGGAAATAGCACGTTCGAGTTTTCCCTTAGCGAGGCTCTCGGTAATTCTGGAGGGTTGTTGTGTGTTTGGAATCCTAAGCTCTTTCTGAAGGAAAATCATATTATTTCGGACAATTTTATAGCTATTTTTGGGACTTGGTTGGCCAACAAGTCAAATGTGCTCTTTATAAATGTTTATGCGCCTCAATCAGGACCGCTCAAAAGAGTTTTATGGTCATATTTATCTATGCTTATCAACCGGTGGAATGGTGAGTGTATTATGATGGGAGATTTCAACGAGGTTCGCCGTAAAGAGGAAAGGTGGGGTACTGTTCTGGACGTTCAAGGTACGAGGGCTTTTAATCAATTTATTGATCATGCTGGGCTCGTTGATATTAATCTCGAAGGGTTCAACTTTACTTGGGCTCATCCATCTGCTTCAAAAATGAGTAAACTTGATAGGTTTTTGGTTTCGGAAGGGGTTTTTAATTTATTCCCTCATACTTCTGCGGTTTGTCTTGACAGACTTCTCTCGGATCATCGTCCAATCCTGCTTCGTGAGGTATGTGTTGACTTTGGTCCTACTCCTTTCCGCTTTTATCATGCTTGGTTTGATCTTCAGGGTTTTGACCAGTTCGTGGTTCATTTTTGGAACTCTATTGTATTAGATGATAATAACGGGCTTATTCGTTTCAAGAAAAAACTTCAGTGTCTCAAACAGGCTATTCGGGTTTGGACGGCAGCTCAAAAGAAAATAAGATCAGATTCCAATCAGAATATTAAATCCGATTTACATTCGTTAGATGCTCAGTTGGATCAGGGGGTTATAAACGTTGACTCCCTGGCTAAGCGGTTGGAGCTCATGAAACAACTTCAAGAGTATAAACTATCTGAATCCCGTGAATATCTTCAAAAAGCTAAAATTCAATGGGCTATCGAGGGAGATGAAAACTCTAAGTTTTTTCACGGCATGGTTAATAAAAAGAGGGCTAGTCTAGCTGTCAAAGGTGTTATGGTCGACGGAGAATGGGTGGACAACCCTGATAGAGTTAAAGCAGAGTTTCGGGATTCGTTTGCATCTCGGTTTAGTGATCCTGGTCCTTCTTCAGGTTATATCGATTTTAGCTTCCCTAAAAAGCTAAGCGATGAACAGGCGGCTGACTTAGAACTTCCTGTTACCAGAGACGAAATTCGTAAGGCAGTGTGGGGATGTGGAGAAAACAAGTCACCTGGGCCTGATGGATTTTCTTTTGAATTTTATAGAAAGTTCTGGCACGTAGTGGGGTCTGATTTCTGTGTAGCAGTTGAATGGTTCTTCAAGCATGCTTTTTTACCAAGGGGATGCAACTCTTCTTTCATTGCGCTCATTCCAAAATGTTTGGACCCAAAAACTGTGGGAGATATCGGCCTATAAGTTTGATAGGGGGTCTCTATAAGGTTATCACGAAGATTCTTGCTAATCGTTTGTCTTTTGTCATTCCTGATCTTGTTTCGGAAGTGCAAACGGCGTTTCTCCCCAATCGTCAGATTTTAGACGGTCCATTTATTATTAATGAGCTTCTTGCTCGATGTCGGTATAAAAAACAACAAGCTATGGTGTTCAAGGTTGATTTTGCAAAGGCTTACGACTCCGTCAGGTGGGATTACTTAGAGTCGATTCTCAAAGCTTTCGGTTTTGGGAATAATTGGTGTTCCTGGATTCGTGGGACCTTAACTTCAAGTATGGCATCAATTCTGGTCAACGGAAGTCCCACGTCAGAATTTCAAATTCACAGAGGGTTGAAACAAGGGGATCCGTTGGCTCCTTTCTTATTTATCTTAATAATGGAGTCACTTCATCTCTCGTTTACAAGAGTCATAGATGCTGGTATGTTTGTTGGCATTGATCTAGATTCTTCGACTTCTATTTCTCATTTGTTCTATGCGGATGACGCCATCTTTATTGGAAATTGGTCCGGTTCGAATTTGAGGTGTGTTTTGAATGTTCTACGATGCTTCTCCTTGATCTCGGGTCTGTCCATAAATCTCTCGAAAAGTCAGATTCTTGGAGTGGGGATTTCTGATTTTATTGTGTCCGCGGCTGCCACATCTATCGGTTGTTCAGTTATGCATGCTCCGTTCAAATACTTGGGCGTTTTGGTTGGGGGCAACATGGCCTTAACGAAGTCTTGGGACGACATAGTTCACAAGGTTAAATCAAGGTTATCAAATTGGAAGCTCAAAACCCTTTCCATTGGAGGCCGCTTAACTCTTTTGAAGTCGGTTCTTGGTTCCCTTCCCACTTATTACATGTCCATATACAAGGTCCCTCATGCGGTGCTTAAAAACTTAGAGTCCATTCGTAGGAATTTCTTTAACGGCATGCGTGAAGGTGAACAGAAAATTGTTTGGGTAAAGTGGGCTCAGATTCTCGCTTCCAAAGCATATGGTGGCTTAGGTGTTTCTAGTTATTATGCTCTTAATAGAGGGCTTCTTGCTAAATGGTTATGGCGGTTCATCTCCAGAGACAACTCCTTGTGGTATCGAGTTATTCACGTTATTCATGGCCCGTTTAAGGAGGGTCACTCTGTTCCCTATGCGTCTACATGGAAGTCTATTACTTCAGAAGTCGCTCGCTTAAAACAAAAAGGTATCGACTTTATATCTCATTGTATTATTCGTGTAGGTAACGGGAGATCCACGAGCTTTTGGAAAGATCTTTGGATAGGCAACAGATGCCTTTATCTGGAGTTCCCTCGTCTTTTTGCTCTCGAAAACGAAAAAGATATTACTGTGGCGTCTAAGTTGAACGGCGATTTTACACATTCTTTTCGTAGAGACGTGCGTGGAGGGGTTGAGGCTTTTCAGCTTTCTAAGATTAGAAATGTTATAAATTCTGTGAGTCTTTCCAATGTTGACGATCGTTGGATTTGGGACTTCAACGGTGATGGTTATTTTCGTGTCAAAGATGCTCGTACGATGATTGATGACTTTTTCCTTCCCAAAGCTGAAGCTCCTACGCGTTGGGTTAAAGTCGTTCCTATCAAAGTTAACATTTTGGCTTGGAAAGTGGCTTTGGATCGGTTGCCCACTGCTTCGAACTTGGTTAACAGAGGGGTGATGTTGGCTCCTACTCTTTGTCCTATATGTCGCTCCGCTCAGGAAGACCTGGATCATTTGTTTTTCACTTGCAGTCTTTCGTCTGAGATTAATCGTGCCATTTGTAAATGGTGGAACTTGGCGTTTTCCCCTTTGGATTCTTATCGTTCTTGGCTAGTTTGGTTCTCGTCCATCCGTATGAAAGCCAACTCGAAGACGGTTTTTGAAGGAGTTTTTTATACTTGCTGGTGGAGTGTTTGGTCTGCAAGGAACCAACTGCTGTTTGCTGATACCTCTCCTAGACTAGATTTCATTTTTGCGGATATTGTTAGACGCTCGTTTTCTTGGTGTTCTGTTAGAGGTAAAAAACCTGTCAGCTGGGATGATTGGATTCAACGTCCTTTTTTGATTTCCTTGTAATTCTAGCTCCTTACTAGTTTTTATTTATAAAATTTGCCGTTCAAAAAAAAAGATATTTACATTATCATAACATGCATACATACATCATTAAGACCTTCCAAGAAGGCACTGACTTAAACCTCGGAGGGTGATTCTCGGGCTCCAGCCCGGGACCCCTTATAATGGGTTCTTTCATGAATGACAGCTAGGCTTGGGACTACGACATATGACTTCGGGAGTCGTTCGGATCAATTTTGCGGAAATTAGCTTCAACATATTGGAGCCATATATGTTGAAGCTGATTTCCACACGGATGATCTAAACGACTCCCGATGCCATATGTCGTAGCCTCGAGCGTAGAAACTAGCGGTTAATCATGAAGAACCCGTTAGAAGGAGTCCTGGGCTGGAGCTCGAGGAACCACTCACTGATGGTCTTAATGATGTATGTATGAATGCTGTAAATGTGATAATGTAAGGGTGCGTTTGGTATGTATTTGGAGAATGATGGAATGATTATCGTAATAAGTAAATGTGTTTGGTTAATACCTATAGGAATGAGGTTATGAAAGGATACTCATATATCCATAGTAGTGAGTAAATGTGACTTTCATATTTTCCGTAGGTCCCGTGTATTTTACTTCTCTATCACATATTTATTAAATTACAAATTTATCCACCACATATATTTGTAAATTTTAAATTTTATTAAATTATTACATACCCAATTAATACAAATCAAACAACAATATCAATTATGATATATTCATTACCATTTCACCCTTATAACATTCTGTTACCGATAATGATTCCTCGTAACATACCAAACGCACCATAAATATCCAAAGAGGTAATGTAAAGAGAGATAGTGTAAAACTAGGTGGAGAGACAAATAAGTGAAGATATTTATAGCTCAATTTTTACATAAAAGTCATTTATGTATTAATTTCTTATCTATTGATCGTTTATTTTTTAATCCTTCAAGTATTAGTCAAGTCTATTTTACCACATACACCCAACATTGTTCAAAGAGATAAAAAAGCTAAAAAGTTTCTAACAATGCATTAATAGATACATATGTGATGTGAGCAAATATACGTGAAACGTCTTTTGGAAAAGGTTTTATAAAGACGTATGAACTAAATCTACTCCTAATCATGAAAATATACATTTTAACGAAACAAAACAAGTTATACTGTATTTTCCGAGTATTAATTCTTTGGGACCAAATTATTAAAGAAAAACATTTGATATTCCTCAAGTGAAGAAAGTAGATTTTTTTTCCTCAAAGTCCTATATCCATTTGAAAACTTCAAAATAGATAAAGTAAATATTTTTTTGCTATAAATAGATTGTCTATCCACACCCTTTACTTCACACAAACAAAAGACAAACTCATTAAAGACAACCAAACTCTCTCTATCAATTATTTGACTGAAAGTAACATGGCTGAGGGAAGAGGCAGTGCAGTGATGGCTACAGCGGTGCTGTTACTACTAGTTATGGCTTTTCAATGCAAGATAGCTCAGGCAGCTACTTATGTCGTTGGTGGCAGCAGTGGCTGGACGTTTGGTCTTACCGGCTGGCCTAGAGGCAAAAGGTTTAGGGCTGGTGATGTCCTTGGTATATCTTCCTGTCCATTTAAGTATTTTAAACACAACTAAGATGAGATGGATTTAAAATATTTTGTCATATGTTGCACAATAAAATTTATATCATAAATAACTTTTAGCTTAAACTAAAGTCGCACAATTTTTTTTAGCTGATGCATATATTAGAAAAATAATACTTTGCAAAAAAATTTACACTTAGTATACTCAAATTCGGTGTGACTCGTGCTACACCTGACTCTCATGTAGTAGCTTCATTGTTAACAAATCTGGCTAGAGTGTTATGAACATAAAGGCGATTTGGCCAACATTCTAAAAATAAAATATTTCAGCATGTATTGCGATGGATTTAAACCCCGAAAATTTGGCCAAAAAGTCTAAAACCATGATTAACAAAAAAAACATGGATGGTTTTCTAGTTAATGACTAAAGAATATATGTGACTAGAATGTGTGATAGTATCATGGCTTTTTTTCTGTGCTTAGTGCGATTTACTTAATTTTGGGACAAACAGGTAAAGGACCCAACCCCCAATGGACCCATTTTGAGCTTATGCTAAAGTAACTCGAATTGGCTTTACTCATTTTTTGCTATTTTTAAATTGGAAGTGTGTCCCATTCAACAATATAAAGTAACAAGACAATGATTTTGTTGTATATTTTATTAACTAATTCAATCATGTGCATATATAGTGTTCAACTACGCTAAAGGGGCACACAATGTGGTAGTGGTGAACAAGGCAGGGTATGATGGTTGCAGCACTACACCAAGAAATGCAAAAGTGTACACAAGTGGAAAAGACCAAATTAGGCTAGTGAAGGGTCTTAACAACTTCATTTGCACTCTCCCTGGTCATTGTGGTTCTGGAATGAAGATTCAAATCAATGCTTCTTAAACTAACAACTAAAGTTAATTATAAGACGAATAAACTCGAATCCTAGATTCGGTATGTGTCCTATGTATGGTTGGTTTTATATGTGATATGAGTTTCTCTTGCGTTTATTACTGTAATGTTGTATGAGTAAAGCTTTCACTGCGAAGTTATGTTGGGTTTAAAGCTGACTAATTATAATGTGTTGGTTAATTTTAAAGGTGGCAAATTTTGTCCATTTTGATAAATATGGGCATTTTTTGCCAATTTTCAAAAAAGATAGGGAAATTTTTGCTCATTCTTTATTATTAATGGGCTAAACGGGCGCATATGTAAAAAACTTATGTGCTTAATGGACGCACATGTAAAACATTAATTAGGCTACTCGGCGTATATTTTATATTTAGTTTTCATCCGCGGCTTTTAAATAAGTATTATTATTTATTAATTTTACGTTTTTATATGTCTTTTTTCTCATTTTAGCTTGCACCCGTTTAACCCGCCTGTTTTGCCCGTGCCTGTTTCGCCCGTGGCCGTTTGGCCCGCCGCCCGTTTAGCCCATTGCTCGTTTAGCCCGCCGCCCGTGTCCGCCCGCCCGTCCATTTTGCCACCTCTAGTTAATTTATACGTAGTTTTTTCTCTCCTTCATTTAGTTATTTGTTTCGTGTAAAATCATCCAATGCAAGGTTGTCAAGATCTCGATCTTGATCTTAAAATTTTACGATACTACAAAGAAAAATGACTCGGATCTTACATATGATATTTGTATGCTTAAGATCTTTATAGGATCCCGATCTTTATCATAATATCTTAGGATCTACTACGATCCGATCTTACTTTTATCGAACGACAAACTAAAAAACTACAGATTCATAGGTTTTATTTTCTATAATCTAAAAAGTAACGTGTAAATCTTCTTATACATTTCATAATCATAATTTAAGAGCACATTTTTATAAAGAATTCGTATAATTTTGTGTTCACGATGTATATTAATTTGTAAATTTATAAAATATTGCAAAAACCATTAATAAAATTACATTAAAAAGATTTTATAAAAAAACAAGTATGAGCAACACAAATTACTCAACCAACTACCCCTTTTATTTTATTAACAGCCTCAGACAATCACATCGAATGTGAATCCTGGGTTTGTGATCAATACATACAAACAGAAAGAATGAACCAATGATTCGATGATCTTAAAGGCAAGATCAAAGATCAAAAACAAGAATAACCAAACTATCAAGTATCAATAATGGCGGGATGAGAGAGAAATAAACAGAATGATAACAGAACAGAATAATAAGCTAACTATGTGAATGCGATGTATATATAGCTAAAAACTAGGGCTTCAGTCAACTTCCATCAACTTGACACAAATAGCCCTCACACTTTGAGCAACCTGCAAAATGCAAACACAATACTCCAATCTATAGAAAAATAAAAAGGAAAACTTACACTTCTTACCCTTGAAGAATGGAACAATGTCAACTTATATTTTAATACATTATATTATAATCTTACGATCCCGATCTTATTTTACGATCTTAATCTTGCAAAGACGAAAACAATTTTAAGTAAGATCCTGATTTTGAAAACCTTTATCCAATGAACCCCAAGTCTAGGCGGACTAATAATATAATATTTTTACTCAAACTAGCTATACATATAAAACTTATACTTGGCCTTTGTCATTTTTATCTACGAGCGTGTAAATAATTATTTTTAAGCTAATAGTATTGCGTCGCCAATTGATCAACAATATTGAAAAAAGTCAGACTATTTGTCATATTTTAGAAAAAGTCTAAGCACTTATAGTTATAACTTATAACTTATAACCATCATTAGTTGTATTAATTCCACAAGTGCTTTAGCTGCTAGGCGAAACTCAGTTCCTAATTATCCGGTATAGGAAGCCTGAGACTAAATATTCATTGTCTAACGACAAATAGAGTCCAAAGTACTTTGTCATAGATTCTAGGCCCGTTTGGTATGGTGGTTTTAATCTAAAATTCTGGGTTAGAGTTCAAAACAGACGTTTGGTATAAAAATTAAAGTCTGACACATAAGTGTAATGGCCACAAAATTCATTTTTTTCAATTCAGGTAGGGGTGTAATCAAGCCAAGCTTTTATCAAGCAACTCGAGCTCGAGCTTGACTCGATCAAGCTAAGCTTTTATCAAACTCAAGCCCAAGCTCAAGCCCAAAAAATAGCTCGAAACTATATCAAGCTCAAGCTTTTGATAGCTTGGCTTGAGTTCTTATTGTTGGATAATTCAAACGAGCAAACAAATTCGAACAAACTAAGCGGAAGCTTTTATTCAATACCCAAAGTTACAATTCGAAAACTACAAAGAAAACTAATGACATTGACCTCTATTTATAGGGAACCAATGTCTTAAAACTTACCAAACAAAAACATACTAAAAATAAAAAAACTTGTAGGACAAGCAAAACAAATTTACTAAACAAACCCTAAAGTTTAACTCACTTTCCAACAATCTCCACCGTGAGTTCAACTTCATACGAAACTTCAAAACAAACGAATCTTGGTCTTCAAATTCAAATATCCGAATACCAAATTCCAAACGCCCATTGAGAGTTTAAGTCACTTTTCGAACAATCTCCACCGTGACTTCAACTCTATTCGAAACTTCAAACCAAACGAACATTCTGTCTTAATTCGGAATTCCAAACGAACGAACGAATAACAATCGACTCAAACAAACAAACAAACGATCGAATCTGAAAACGACCAAACAAACAAACAAACAAACAAATGATCGAACCTGAAAACGATCCAAACAAACAAACAAATGATCGAACCTGAAAACGATCGAAACAAACAAAAAATGATCGAACCTGAAAACGATCTAAACAAACGATCTAATCTAAAAACGATTAACCAAACTAACGACCGAACCTGAAAACGGTCAATCAAACAAACAAATCACTCCAAACGATCTTCACCAAAAACTATCAAATTCGAACAACTAACTTCTAACGCCCGATCGAACAAATATCCCAAATCCAAAATCGAGCAAATCTAAATCCCAAAACGATCGATCATCAAAAACTAACCCTAACAACTTAAATATATTTAAGTCCCCAAACACCTTCGACAATGCACCACCTTCACTATACGGAATCGACTGAACACCATAAATCTTATTCTTCAAATCAAAACCCAATAGCTCACCACCAGTTGTCATAATTCCCCAAAAAACCTTCGACAATGCACCACCTTCACTATACTCTTCTAACCAATAAAATCTTATGAATTCAATTCTTACATTCACCGACCCATTAACTTTTCTAGCCAATCACATATGATTAATAACCAAACAATTCAAATCGAACCATAATCGTCGAACTCCAGTCCGAACGAACACCAAACAAACCTTTTTTTCTCTTTTTCTTCATCTTGACGAATCGAACCACGCTCTGATACCACTTGTTGGATAATTCAAACAAGCAAACAAATTTAAACAAACTAAGCGGAAGCTTTTATTCAATACCCAAAGTTACAATTCGAAAGCTACAAAGAAAACTAATGACATTGGCCTCTATTTATAGGGAACCAATGTCTTAAAACTTACCAAACAAAAACATACTAAAAATAAAAAAACTTGTAGGACAAGCCAAACAAATTTACTAAACAAACCCTAAAGTTTAACTCACTTTCCAACACTTATCAAACTTTTTCAAGCTCTATCAAAAATATGTTTTTATGATGAATTTATATAAGCAATTAATTGTTAATTTGAGTATTAATATAATTTTAAGAGCTAATTTCATAAATAAATAATATATATTAGAAGGATTTTTAACTCTAATTACATTTATATTTTAGTTCTTTGTATTTTAAATGATTCTTTATTTTTATAAATTTAATTATTGCATTTACTCGGTACTTGGTTAAATACAATATGTGTATGAATATTTTTTGTACTCTTCTTAATACTAAACGCAACGTGTTTAGATTGTGCTTGTATTCACATCATGCAATGGCTTTTGAGACCTTAATCGTATTAGAGTGTAAAACGCATTTTGAAACTAAGATTGTACGATAATTTTGTTATTGGTTTTATTATTGTTAAATAAATCAAATTTATTTTTTTTATTTTTATACATATGTTTATTTATAAGTTTTATTATAAAAAAATTTAATTTATACACATTCAAGCTTTTTAAGCCAATCTTAAGCTTTTATCAAACCTTATCAAGGCAAGCTCAAGCCTAGATTGGTAAAGCTTAACTAGCTATCAAGTCAAACTCAAGCCTACCATTTTAGTATCAAGCCAAACTCAAGCCCTACTAAGTTTGAGCTCGGCTCGGCTCGATTACACCCTTAAATTCAGGTAAGTAAGCTGGGTTTTTAAATCCCATACTGACAACTATTTTCAAGTATCATTTTCAACCACATCTATATATTATAATATTTCTATCAATCTTATAAATATGTATACTCACGTGATTTTTTTAAGTGCTTTTGCATCTATAATTTTTTAATTATTTTTAACTGTATATATATATATTATAAAATATTATTTTCACTTACATTAAATTATTATTATATAATTCAACTGACGAAAGATACGACGTTTAATAATGGGCCATTTGTTTGCCTTACAGTTGGGCTCTAGTTTGGCCCGAATTTATGTTTGTGTTTTATACCACCGTTTTCATCATTTTACCATCTTCATAATATTAACAAATTTATGATCAGCTGATGATGATGATGTATTTGCAAAAGATACAGCCACTCCGGGAAAGCTTAAGCTAACAACGGCAGATTCATAACCAACCAGCTCAAACAGAGGTCGAATGATTGAAATCAACGGTATGTTGTTCAATTTTTTTGTTGTCTATTGATTGATGGTTTTGTTTGTTTGAATTAGGAGCGCTTAGCTTATTTCTATATTGATCCTCTTATGTATATCGATTTATGGGTATTCTGAGCATCGTCGAGCAGAATGTTTGAAAATATTTTCCTATATCTGTATTATATTTTCATTATGTTGTAGTACTTCTGTTTTCTGATTTGGTGCCTGGGCAGGTATACCAGCCGCGGTTATAAATTTGCTTTGTTGAAAGGATATAGAACCACACAAAGACTTTTTACTATTTCACAAAGTCTTTTTTTAGTAGTTTTCACCTTTGCATTACAAGCTTTTTGCAAAAGCTTTTTACAAAGACTTGGTAAACACCAAGTCTTTTGTAAAAAGTGTTATACTTATTTACTATAGCTTTTAGGAATGACTTGAAGATTATCAAGTCATTGTAAAAAGCTTTATAAAAAGCTTTGAGTGCAATGGTAAAAACTGCCTTCAAACACTTGTGAAAATAGTGAAAAGCTTTTGGTTGGTTTTACCATTGTATTGTAGATGCTATGCAAAACAAGTCATAACTACACTGACTAGAGTGAGAAAGGATGCAGAGTGTGACATTTTGAGTTACACGTATCGGTTGTAGTTTGTCCTATAGCTCACCCGAGGTAATTAACTAATTATCACATCATCTTTAGTAAGCACTTTAAGTAAAATCTGGAGTTTATTGTTTTATCCAGTCTGCTTATACTTGATTGATAAGCAAAACTACTTAATCCCAAACACATCTTTTTCTTATTGTTTTATGAAGGTCTACGAAATCATTGGCCTATTCTACATGATGGATTTGATGGATTTGGATGGTTGATTAATTGATAAACATAAGGAAGATGAAGGAGGGAGATGATGGAGTAGAGAGAGAAAGGAGAGAAGGGAGAAAAGTAGAGAGAGAAAGTAAAGATTAATTATGAAATTGTGTGAAATGAACAACCAACAACCCCTCCTAACATGCTAGGAGGGGATATATATAGCCCACCCTACATGTGGGCTATATGGACTATACATTAACTAAATGGATCACGAGCCCATTACATAATTATCGTTGGAGCGACCGATCCTTCATAAATACGTAAAACGTATTTCCAACAATCTCCCCCTAAGGGAGGTCGCTCCAAGAGACAAAATTCTAAATAGTCTATATCTCGTGATCTATGCTAACTAAGATGTGACCGAGACTTTATTGGGAAAAACGTATTTCCAACAATCTCCCCCTAAGGGAGGTCACATCTTTTTACAAAATCTTAAACCTAGCATCTATGCTTGAGTCTTCGATCTTGTTCTTGTGAATATGCTTGATGTGATCTTTGACTTTAGTCTTGAGCATGTTTCCTTGCCTTGACCTTGTGCATTCTTCACTTGTGATATTTGCCTCTTCGTGACTTCATGTTCCACATACTTATACTTTTAAATTCTTGAAAGCTTCAGAGTTTGATACAGCGGAAGACTTGACCTTCAGGCTTTCTTGAATTTGTTGAAGTACTAGTTGTATGTAGTATAAGCATGTGGTGACGACTTCTTCTGGATTGTACACCGCAATGCCACCTTCTTGTTACGCTGCATAAGACAGTTAGCAACAAACAATATACACGGGTGAAATGGCCTTGAACATTTCATTCTAATTCGGTAGCATTTTACCTCCGGTCGGTGAAGACCGTTGGACGATATTAAATATCGTACTTGTGGCAGGTAGTTTCAATGAAGAACCTCCTTGACAAGATTTCGCGGGTAAACCCGTTCTCTTTACTCGACCGTCCAAAGCTGACTGCGAACGTAAAGAGTGAATCATTTGGATAATCTTATCCGCATGATTAGAAGCCGTCAATTCATGTTCCTGGAACAAGTGAAGTTCAATTAAGAACCGCACCGTCGTTGCTTTCCAGTTGTCACTAGCTTGATTCATATAGAATCTTACAAGTTACCTACCAAGTGCTGTTTGATGTTAACACTAGAAGGATTTCCATTCGTCACTGTAACTACTTAATAGTATTACTCTGAATGTTCTGGAAAGATCACTAAGATATTGCGTAGAGGCCTGGAACGTGTTTAAATTCATTTAAGAATTAAACCACTGTTGCTTTCCAGTTATCACAAGTTTGATTCATAAAGAATCGCACAAGTCACCTACCATGAGCTTTTTGATATTCGCTCAAGAAGGATTTCCATCTTCATTGTAAATACTTTCGTATTACTCGGATGTTCAGGCAAGATCATGAAGATTTTGCGTAGGACTCTTAAGATCTTTCTTACTTTTCACAGTGTGTGAAGAAGCAAGGAAATATGAAAGTGTGTCCTAATGAGATATTTGATGATCTCAAATGGCTGTAGACTCGATCGTGCATTTTAGATTTTTAGTGATCGGAGGCTGGAGAGGAGTGCCACCTTTTCAATACCAATTTATTCGGAGTGAATAAATCAATAGATAATGCGTTGTCTCCGTGTGATTAAAACAAATACCTTTTGAGAGATATTTGAGTTAGCTGGGAAGGGTTGTACATTGCATCACTGGGTCCATGATGTCTTTCTTCAATATCGAGAATCATTAACAAAAATGATCTCAATAGCATATGTATTGACCCGGTTTCTGCCTAAAGTTGTAAGGAGGGCTTCTTTCTTTACACCCTTTATCTTTACAATTCTTTTTCATTCTTCAACCCCTTCAATGCTTACCAATACGTCATCACTAGCACCTTGTTGTGATTGTTCCAGTGCTAACTTAAGTACTTGGTCGGCATTCATCTACGTTCACAATCTTTCTCCATCTTTCCTAAGGACTACTATTTCTAGCTATGGAATGTCCTTGGGAAGATTCCTCCGGTTCTAGAGGAATCATTGGACTTTAACCTATCCTACCATCCTTATGTCACCAAAATCTTCATCATCGTGAATAGAGATGTTTTGGGTAAGTGTATGTCACCATGAAATCCATTTTGAAGTGCAAATCCATTTTGCTCCCCCTTAACATATGTCACGATATCCGAAAACATTTCGCACATGTCGGGATGAGCTAGCACATTAAGTCAAACCATTTTTGATTAATCATTTCCCATATTAAATCACATTTTCTCCCCCATATTAAAAATATTAACCCAATCGATGTTTTTAATATCAATTGATTTAATAGCATTTTAAGAAAATGCAAATCCAATTATCTTCATGAAATACACAAGCTCCCCCTCAAATTAATGAGGGTCTACTTGAAACGTAAATTAAATACCTTTTAAACACAAGTGTAAGGTATTTAACACGTGCAAAGATCATATATGATAATGAATTCACAATATTAGCAATTTACGAGGTTGGACCTGAATGATGGAGAACATCACATGAAAGAAGCACATGGTTCTTGTTCACGAATGTTGGTCTTCCTCGTAACTTCTGAAGTTATCTCTTGACTCCATGTGAATGATTGATATCGTTGTCTTAACACCAATATGTGATCTTGGCACTCTCGGCATCAAGGATTCTGAATGCTGGACAATTGCTCCCCCTCAATTGTTGACCCGTGTTCTATTGAAAGAGCTGTAGTCACCGTTTGAGTAGTCGCATCGTCGAGTATGTAGATATCAATTGTAAGTTGCTACGGTTGGTGGAGTTGATAACTTCGGATTCTGAAGTCAAAGCTTTCCGGTGAAATGCTTGACTTCAAAGTGAAAAGCGGGTTACTATCGGAAATAATAGCAAACCATTTTGAGCATGTTTTAAAAGTTTGAACTTCTGCTCGAACTTTATTTACAACCCCGTGTCATTATTGAATGACATTTCTAGGTTCGTAAATATTATCGATTCCAGAAGACATGCTCTTTTTATCAAAACATTTTTGAACACACAATTTTGAAAGATTTAGAAAAACCTTTTGAGAAATTCTTGAAAATTTGTGTTCAAAGTTTTGAAAACCAATTACTTGATCTTAAGATTTGGAATATCTTAGGAAAGCTCAAGTCCGAGAAGTTGTAAACTTCTCGTTGTTAAGGATAAGTTTATCATCGGCGATAAACTTTCCTTTTATCTGAAGAACGAGTCCTAAGCTGACATTTACTTAGAAGTCGTGTTCATGAGCTTGAAAACTTTGACTGTTTTAACGGAAAGCTCATGACCGAGAAAGGTTAATTTCTCGTTACGAGGAAAAGTTCTCTTATTTAAAAGATACACTTTCCTTTCTGAGCTTAAAACTTCGAATGTTTTAATACAAGCTCATGACCGAGAAATGTTAATTTCTCGTTATGAGGATAAGTTATCATAAAAGATAATCTTTCCTTTATTTGAATTTCGAGTTACAGTTTGACATTTAACTGTAAGTCATTGTGCATGAGCTTAAAAAACTTCGAATGTTTTTAATATTAGCTCATGCCCGAGAAAACTTAATTTCTCGTTGTAAGGATAAGTTTATCATCGGCGATAAACTTTCCTTTCTTTGATGCACGGGTTATCGTCTGATATTTAACGATAAGCCATTTACACGAGCTTAAAACCTTTGAATGGTTTTAGGGTAAGCTCGTGTCCAAGAAAACTTAATTTCTTGTTAAGAGGGTAAGTTATCGTTGCGTGGATAAACTTCCCTGTCTCTAAAGTCTAGGTCGTCGTCTGTCATTTAACGAGGAGCCATTGTGCATGAGCTTAAAACTTGGAATGTTTTTAACATAAGCTCATGCCCGAGAAAAATAAATTTCTCGTTTTTAGGATAAGTCATCATCGGGATGAACTTTCCTGTCTTTTGAGATCGAGTTACAGTCTGTTATGTGACTGTAAGTCCTTGTAAGCTTAGCCATGAATCCCCTGAGACACTTGTTTCTCCGATATCTGCTTCTTCAGCAACCAAACTCTAAGAGTGTCCTTAGTTGAACGGTATACAACGATTGGACCGCTTCGTTCTTTTGGAACATCAACTTTGGTACCTGCATTCTCATTAGGAGTTTGTATACTTTGACATGGGTTAGCGATATCTATTTTAGAAGCACGTGGGGGTTCACGGTTTTCTTTTCTTGTGTCAGAGGTGGCTTGAGGGGATGATTCACTTGTCTTAGTTGGCAAACGTTTCCTTTTATAGAAAACCTTAAGTTCAGGCTTAAGTGATGTATCATCCTTTGCAATTTCCTCCCTAGTAGTCTTCGTAGAATCAGAGACTATCCTAGTTAAAGGGCACTCGTTTCCTACAAGAGTGAAAGTTCTACCAGTGGGGCGCCACATTTTGCCAACGGGTTTGATTTTAGCAACCCACTGGGATTTAAGTCTAGCACGGGAGTTCACCTCATTAAGTAATTTTTTGATACAAGAGTCATGATTTGCCGTAAAGACACATTTTCTACATGTTTTACAAGTAGCATATTTAATGTCCGAGTAATTCCTAGATGATTGATCGATGCTCCTAGGAGACGTCATGCTACGGTTAGCAGTGTTGGGTAATCTAGAAGGCATCTGACTAGGTTGGACATTGCTATCTCTTACATGTGTCTTTTGAATAGCTTCCCTTTGACCAAAATCATGGCGCACATCAGTTGAACTAGTTCTAGACGTGTTCATTGAACTATTCTTAGAGAAACTAGGGGCAATCATGTGATGAGGTCTTGCTAAAACTGATTTAGTCACATTAGGCCTAGTTGGTGGAGTGACTGTTCTAGAAATATGTCCCAAATCAACTTGGGAGGCAAACCGCGGTCTCGAGGATTGTGGTCGCTCGGATCTAAATGCAGTAGGTTGTCTGACAATCGGTTGTCTGACGAACTGATTTGTAGGCGGTTTCCCCAAGATTGATGGTTTTTCAAGCTTAGTGTCCACACTAGGTCCTCTATTTTTCCTTAACTCGTTTTTCAACGCGGCTATAGCAAAGACCTTTTCCTGTACTTGAGCCTTTAATGTCTCATTCTCTTTAAGCACTCTATCTTGGGATGCCAATTTAGACTCTAGTAACTGAATTTGTTTCAAAAGATTATCCTTTTCAGCTTTCGAATCCAAAACTTTTTGATCCAATTTTCTTTCAAGAACAACGTTTGACTTTTCAAGTTTTTCAAAGTATGTTTCAAATTTGTCCGTTTTCTTAGAAAATTTAAGTTTGGCATCCTCAAGATCTTTTGATTGCCGAGCTACGATCGTTTCGAGCTCTTTAATCTTGGAATCAAAATCAGTTAACGAGGCAGTTATAAAGCATTTATCATGATGTACTATAGCATTTTGAACACTTTCTTCCCCATTATGACTCACATCGGATGAATCAGAAGTAGTATTTCAATCACTCTTTTCCATCCCATGTTTGTCATAATTAGGTTCAGAATGCTCAATATGCGGTATGTCATCAGCATATACATCATAAACAACATTACATTGTACCATGTTTGCAGGCGTTTCGTCATAAACGGGTACGGTGTCAGCAAAAGAAATCTCGTGAACAGTCCCTGACGTGCCACTGGTATCATGTTGTCCTCCTGATTCCGTGCTCTTGGCATTGATAGGCTCCAAGTTTTCAACCGTATGACCAGTTTCCTCTTGCATCGAAGAGTCTTGCACTCCATTATCATACCCTTGCTGAAGTCGAGATCTTTCATAAATCAAAGACGAGACTGATGTCATGAGTTTCAAAATTGTATCACGGAAGACTCGAAGCTCGGTATATGTATCTCGAAGAAATGATTGGCAAATCACTGAACTTTCAGGCTTGATGATATTGAATTGGAGGAAAGGCGTGAGTTGTGTCACAAGAGCCTTATATGCAAGTGCCGATGCAGAGTGATTAAAGTTTCCATGGTTGAGTTGCTCGGCGAGTTGGGTCTAAGTGGTGAAGATAGAGTCGAAGAATATATGACGATCTTGACCAAAGATTGTCATAAATTCGCTCCCTCCTTGAAGCCGTGAAAGATTAACTAGATGATACTGAAGCATTCGAAATGAAGTTATACCACTTTCCCTAGCGTTGGCTTGCACTTGATGCGATTCTCCCGCTTGAAACGTTGAATTCAAAGACTCCATTTAATTATGATGAAAAATGATCGTGATTGTAGTTGTTTTAGGAATTTACCAAGTCGTGAAGGAACTTCGAAGGATCCGTAAATAACTTTTAAAAATCGTTGATTGATGATATAAATGAAGCCCGTTACTTTGACTCGTCACGTTTGTCTTTAAATCCGGCCACAATAAACGTTAAATCCAACAAATATTTTTCCACGTTAACTTTTACAATACCCGTCTCAACACGATTTGCCAAAAATTAATAAACAAGATATACTAAACTAGAGATATAAAAGTGACAAAATACAAAAATTTAATTTAACTATAAAATGAACTTTTTAAAAAAATGGAAAAAGTAAACATTTACTTAACTAAAAAATAAAAAATAACAAATAACAAATCTTTTATGTTTAGACTGTCCAAAATGCGTTTTTTTAAAAAAATCTGATATATTGGATTTGATAAATTATGTTGCCAAAAGAGTACCCACGTGGCTTATCTATCTAACACTGGTTTAACCGCCCCTTGTTTTATCCGCCGAATATAAAACAATAATTGACCCTTAAATAACAACTCTTATCTTCCTTCTCACATATACTCCCAAAAACCTAGTCGCAGCTTATTTCACTCTCTCTCTCTCACTCACAGATAAACACACAAACGTATTCTCCCCTTATCTCAAAAACTCTCTCTCAACTTAACAAAACTAATCTCAAACTTTGTTTATTCCGCCCCTAAGTTGTCTGTATACCAATCTTAAACAACTCAATAGCCACCAAATGAAACTCTTCCGTCTCTTTTATCTCTCTTTTCTCTCAAAACTTGTTTGATCCGCCTCCAAATACAACAATCTAAAAACCAAACTCCTATCTGCTCAAAAACCAAACGCCAGCTATCTCCTTTAACTTCGGCTTCAAGATCCTAGCTTAAAGGGTCTCGGGTAGGTTATTTTAACTTTTTGTTTTGTTGAGTCTTTCTATCTTCTGTAGCGTCATTCTGTCGAGTGTCTTGTTTGAGAGATTGGGTTTTGATGTCGAGTGTTTTGTTGTCGAGAGAGTGAGTCGAGAGTGAGAATGAGGGGTAGTCAGTTTTGTGGGTGAGTTTTTTGAACGAGGGTGTTTGTTTGAGTAAAAGAAAATGTTTTTGAGTCGAGAGACGAGAGGGGAACGAGAGGATGGGTGTACGAGAGGTATGAGGGAGTTGAGTTTGGTGTGGGTTTGGTCTTTGGTTTTGAGTCTGGTCGAGAGTTTTGTGGGTTGTGAGATGTGTGTGGGTGAGAGTCTGTGTTTGTTAAATGGGGGTGTTTGTTAAAGAGTTTTGAGTTGTTCGAGAGTCGAGATTCGAGTTTGGGTTTAGAGATTCGAGAGTCTGTGTTTGTTAAAGAAGAGGGGTTTGAGTGAGGGTGTCGAGTCTAGGGTTGGTCGAGAGAGAAAGTGAGACGTGTTGATCGAGGATGTTGTTTTTGAGACTGAGATCGTTGAATCGAGAGGTGTGTCAGTTTGATTGATGTCTGATTGGGTTTGGTTTTGAGTTGAGTTAATGGAGTCGAGGGTGTGAGGGTGAACGAGAGGATGAGTGAGTCAAGTGTTTTACGTTATGTTTGAGAGATTGAGTTTGTTTTCCGTTATGTTTGAAATGGTTCATTCGGAAGAATTTATTCATTCGGAACTTTTCATTCATTCGGAAGTGTCATTCATTCGGAAGTTTCGTTCATCCGGAACTATTCGTTCATCCGGAACTTTTCGTTCACCCGGAACTTTTCTTCACCCGGAACTTTTCGTTCACCCGGAACTTTTCGTTCACCCGGAACTTACTTCGTCCGGAAGTTTGTTCGTCCGGAAGTTTAATGATGTTAAAAAATTGATGGGACAGATTTTGGACAGGTTTTTTGGACAGAACTCGAAACCCCGAAAGGATAAAAAAAATGTTATATAAAAAAAAACTGATTATATATAAAAAAATTAAAATGGTTATAAAAAAAACAAACTGATTATGGAAAACCTAGATAGGAACAAACTGATATAAAAAAAAAATGGAAAACCCAGATAGGAACAAACTGATATAAAAAACTGATGAACAAACTGTATATAAAAAAATTATAAAAAATGATTATAAAAAACTAATTATAACAAACTGATAAAAGAGAAAACGAATAATAAAAAAAAAAAATTAAAATGGAAACTGATTATATAAAAAAAATAGATTTTTGAATAAAAGATTTGTGATTTTTATATAAAATAAGTAAATCAACGATTTAATTATGATTTAAAACATAAAAAAACACAAACTTTATATGAAAAATACAAACTTTTTATGATTTAAAACATAAAAACACAAACTTTATATATAAAAAAAATACAAACTTTTTAATATAAAAGCTTGATTAAATCAAAACCCACCAAAATAAAAAAGAAATAAAAGCAAGAATAAACCAATCAAACCTTGGCTCTTGATACCAATTGAAGGTCTACGAAATCATTGGCCTATTCTACATGATGGATTTGATGGATTTGGATGGTTGATTAATTGATAAACATAAGAAAGATGAAGGAGGGAGATGATGGAGTAGAGAGAGAAAGGAGAGAAGGGAGAAAAGTAGAGAGAGAAAGTAAAGATGAATTATGAAATTGTGTGAAATGAACAACCAACAACCCCTCTTAACATGCTAGGAGGGGATATATATAGCCCACCCTACATGTGGGCTATATGGACTATACATTAACTAAATGGATCACGAGCCCATTACATAATTATCGTTGGAGCGACCGATCCTTCATAAATACGTAAAACGTATTTCCAATTGTTTTACAATTCAAGCTTCAGGCCAATGACCAAGGCTCCATCTCTGGCTTTCCAGTGTCACATTCGAATGTTGTTGGACGCGAATTATGAGAGCGTATACGTAAGTGTACCGTTTTTTGTGCCTTATTATTATGTCTCCTATCAAGTGTTTTTATACACATTGACCGATTTCCGTTCAGCTGCTATAATGTTGAACAAAAGGAAATGAAAATCTGTTGCGGTCCGTGCTTATGAGTATTCCACACAGTATAGACCCGAGGTTTCTGATATTGGCGACAAACTGACGAGGGATGTTGCTTTTCGCTAGCACTGTAAAAAATGTACCTGGTGAAACATATGTAGGTATGCTGTATGCATATGACAAGGATTAAGAAACTCAGCTTAGACTCAGTGAGCGAATGTGTTTGCTTATCAGGATTCCAATAACAGGCGCGCACACGGCACACCCAACAATGCAGCGTACATATACGTGTAAGTTTTCGTGCTATTGTGTCGGTGCAGCCGTAGTACGGTCTGTACTTTGTACTATACTAATTCTTTGCAACCTGTCGTTGTTGTAGGTACCAACGGACCAGTAAGCAGAACTAATGCAAGTTCCTCTCTAGCCAGTGACTCCAGTCACCCGCACCAAGTTATGTTACGCCGTATGTATTTTCCAGAAAGTGAGTTTGCACTATGATGCTATTTTCTTACGCCGTATGTATTTGCCCGTGCGACCAGGTGTGTCGATATTGCGGCGCGCTTTTTTGGTAGAGACACAAGGCAGAGGTATAGCAGGTGCTGCGTAGGCGTCTTTTATGAAAGATCGTTTACGTTCCGGAAGTTGATGTATTCCAGATGTTGTATTCAGAAACGGTACTCCGCCTGTCGGTTTCAGAAGGACTTTGGTTCAATACAAAAAAAGATTTTTCGATACAAAATCACATATGCAATACCAAAAGTGCCTTCTTGATATGTTCTTAGGTAATTAGTAGTATATAAGTCTTTACTTGCATGTGATTGTTTTCTTGGACTACGAAACATCCGAAACTTTTGTATGAAGACAAGTTATAGAATATTCTTCAGGCCGAGAGATGCTTTTATGTTTTTCTTTTGTATCTTTAAGTTCTGGGGATTTCATATTCAAAGACTATTCGTGTTAATGTTCCAAGACATGATGTTAAATTTTTTATGGAATGCACGACTAAGGGTAAGCCGAAAAGCTGGCATGCTGCAATACTGAATGAGAAAGTTGTTTAAAGATGGTTTATAGTGGTCTCAAGGATGAAACACCTTTACTTTTAGCCTTTTTAGCTCTCCGTGGCGCCTTAAGAGTTATATTTACATCGACATATATCATTTTGTACTATATTTTCATAACTGAATCATACAACTCGGTTCGGCCGATTCAATCGAACATGTTAAAAAATATGAAACAAAATATACGCTAACGCGTCCGCCACAACGCGCGGGCACAATTCCACTTGTTAATATTAAATCTTAAATCTAACCCAATCTTAATCTTAATCCAAAAATCTAAATTCTAAGTCTAAACCCACTAGCAAACCAAACGGGCCCTAATTTTCATTCAGTCCGATTACGCAACACCGGTGTTTAGGCTCTTACATGCTTAACTTGAAATCGGAAGGAAAATCATTAAATACCGATACCGCAATGTGACCCATTCTTCTCTCTTGCCGTTAAATATCTCAAGTTAAAGTATTCTTTCTCCATTTAAAACCTTTTGAAGTATAAAGAGTGTAATGTCAATCCAAACTTGTAGCCCAAACGTGGCCCAGCTAGCATTGGTAATACATTCTTATAGCCAAATGATAATTATATATTTTTTTAGATTTAACTTCATTTGGATATCAAACTTATTTAGAATATGAAGAGACTCGTTCTCACCCTCCATCTCATTACTATCCAATGACTGAGATTAAATTCTCATTTCTTACTACAAGAGTATTTTGGTTATTTCACTCGTCCCCTATATAAGCATTTATTTTCTATTTTTCATCTCATAAAACACACATACGTGTATTTCTTTCTCTCTCTACCTCCGTTATGCTTTCTCTTTCTACAAATCCTCAAAATCACGAATCCATGATCGTCAAATCCATCATGAATTGATAATCATGAATCAACCATCACGAATCGATTAATTAGATTAATTAATCATCACGAATTTATCATCAGGTTAGATTAATCAATAGGAAAGAATCCTTCATCAGGTTAGTTAATTAGATCTATTCTAATTTAGCTTATTTGATTTGAATAAGCTTATTAAAATATCATCATTCGAATTTATAAGCTTTTAACTAGCTGATTTGGATTGAATTATTTAAATTTATTCTTTTTAATTATAAGCTAGCTTATTGATTTATGTGAATAAGCTTATTTGTTTGAATAAGCTTTTGAATTAGATAAGAGTTATGAAAAAGCTTTTGAATTAGATGAGAGTTATGAATAAACTTGTAGGATTTATTATGTTAAATTATAAGCTAGCTTATTAGCTTATTTTAATGAAGTATGAGGTTTTATGAATAAAAGAGTTATGAATAAGCTTATGTTCGTGTGAATAAGCTGTATATTTAGGCATTTTTATGTAGCTGATGTAAGCTGAATTAAGGTTGATGTATCATATATGATACCTCATTTGTCATATGATAGATCTATGATAGATATGATATATCACATGTATATCATATATGATACATGAGATATCATATATAATACATGAGATATCATATATGATGTTTCTGATAAACCACAAAAAAAATCTGACATATTATTAGGCATTTTAATTAAGTTGCTTATGTAAGCTGAACTAAGCTTAATGTATCAAATATGATACCTCATTTATCATACATGTTAGATATATGATATATGATATATGATATGTATATCATATATGTTGGGAATTATTTGTAAAGTACCAAGTACTATTAGTGTAAGTATAAGTACTGTTTGTGTTGGTAAGTACCGTTAGTGTTAACGTAGTACATAGCAAGTACTGTTAGTGTTAAGTACAAGTACTGCTATATTGATTAGGACGAATATATCTTTGTAAAAGATATGTCATAATTATAGTTAGAGTATATCTTATGTGATATACTTAATAGTTAGAATATTGATAAGATATCGTGTGTGATATACTTATCTTTATAGAATATTCTAAGGTTTCTAGGGTTTCTTACTCTATAAAAGGAACATAGGTACGATGACATTCATGTACCTCATTCAAGTCGATTAATAAGAGAATCAAATAGTTAAAAGTAATTATGTTCTTCTGTGCTTTATAAGTTAGATTCCGCATAACTTATTTAGTTGAGTAAGAGTTCTCAAAGTGTTTTAGTTTGATTACAAACTACTATACTAATTCTTAACAGAATATAGATCCATTCAAAGGGATCAACAAGTGGTATCAGAGCTTGTTGAGAAACTCCGAATAAGAAGAACACAACCCTAAAATCCCCACTCACACCAAAATTCAATGTCTTAACCTAGTGATGACCCTCACTTGGAAGATGTTCCAGATCCTGATCCAATACCACAGGGATAGCCTTAAGTTGTGCATCCTACACCACCACAAGGTGTTCAAGCCATAGATGCTGTAGTTACTTCTACAACTACACCTTCCTCCTATACTCTCTCTGTTGTCAAACTCCCAGTTCTCAAAAGTGATAACTATGAGATATGGGCTATGCAGATGAAACATTACTTGAATCACGCAGATCATAATCTGTGGTAGGTTATCAAGAATGGGAATAAACCTAAAAAGTTGCATTGGTTACCTGATGGTACATGCTATGCTTTACCTGTTGTGACTGTTGAACAGGTGCAAGCAGAGATCAGAGAAAGAAAGACCAGAACTTCTTTGGCTATGACACTTTTAGAAGACATCTTATCTAGCTTTCATCACTATAAGGATGCAAAGGCTATGTGGGATGCCATCAAACTTAGATTTGGAGGTAATGACAAGTCTAAAAAGATGAAGAAGATTGTTTTGAAATAAGAATTTGATAACTTCTCAATTTCCAGTACTGAAAGAATCCATAGTGGTTATGGAAGGTTCAGCAAATTGCTTATTTAATTGGCAGTTTATGGACTTATAATTCCTAATGAAGAAGCCAATCTAAAATTCTTAAGAGGTGTTCCACAAGAATGGAAAGGAATGGCTATGCACTCCATCACAATAGATGATCTGGATACAAATCCTTTTGATCATCTCTATAACAATCTTAGAGTTTATGAGATGGATGTTAAAGGCATTGAAGTGACAAAAGCAGCAACAGCAACAACAAAGTCTAACTTGGCTTTTGTGTCAGAAGGAAACATCGGTCTTTACTCTCAAAATAGCGCTGGTGGATCAAGCAGCGGTACTTACTTCCAAAATACCGCTAGTGGATCAAGTAGTGGTACTTACTTCCAAAATACCGTTGGAGGACTAACAAGCATTACTTACTCTCAAGGTACTAAAGGCAGTCCAGATGCATCTCAGAATTCACAAGGAAGATCCTCACCATTGTTTAGTGACAATGATGCCTTCTCATTCTTTGTTGGACAAGACAACAAACCAAGGTTGACTCTTAATGACTTGTTCCAAATGGATGATGCTAATGTTGAAGAGATAGACCTCAAATGGCAAGCTGTTATGATCTCTGTAAGATCTAATAGGTTCTACAAAAAGATTGGAAGGAATATGACTGTTGATCCTAATGAACCATTAGGATATGACAAATCTAAAGTTGAATGCTATAACTATGGAAGGAATGGACATTTTACAAGGGAGTGCAATAGAGATAAGGCTGACAGAAGCAGTCAAAAGTCCAAGAACAGCTATAGAACCAGTCTAAGAATCTCTGAAAGCTTTCCAAAAGGAGACAACAGGAGTCCCAAAGGAACTAAAGCATTGGTAACTGTGGATGGAGTGGTGAATTGGGCTGAAGATGAGGAAGAAGAAGAGCTTGGTTTGATGGCTCTCTCTCATGAAGATACTGAGGTATATCCTTGTTCTAAAGACTGTGTTCTTAAATGTAATAGTTTAAAAGTAGAATTTGATGAATATTATCAAAAGGGTAACACATGTACTGTGGAAGCAAATGCTTTTAAACAATGTGTTGCTAAGTTAAAGGAAAATATAGTTTTGTATAAAAAGGGTCAACAAAACTATGAAGAGAAAATTAGAATTTTGACTCTTCAGATGAGAGAAAAGACGTTGACAGTTTATCGTAATCCTTAGATTATCTAACCATGGAGATGATTACTAAATCCTTGGATTATCTAACTATGGATATGATTACAAAAGAGAGAGATAGATGAAGAACTAGAGAGAGAAAGAAGAGAGAGGTTAGAGAGAATAATGAAAGAATAGACTAGAAGTGTGTAAAATGTGAGAACCAACAACCAACCACCCCTCCTAACATGCTAGGAGGGGGTTTATATAGCCCACCCTATATGTGGGCTTCATAGGTTATATGTTAGATTATGACTACGAGCCCATACTATGTATATATTGTTGGAGTGACCGAACCTTCCTAAATACGTAAAAACGTATTTCCAACAATATCCCCCTAAGGGAGGTCACTCCAAACAAGGGCGTTACCCGAGTTACAATAATAAAATAAACCTAGCATACTATGCTTTGTCTTGAACTCGTAGTCGTCTTTTCTTTATCTTATGAATATGTTGATGAGATCTTTGACTTTAGTCTTGAGCATGTTTCCTTGCCTTGACCTTGTGCGTTCATCACTTGTGATATGCGCCTCTTAGTGACTTCATGTCCCACATACTTATACCTTTGTAATTCTTGAAAGCTTCAGAGTTTAATACAACGGAAGACTTGACTTTTAGGCTTTCGTGAAATTGTTGAAGTATTAAGTGCAAAAACTATAAGCATGCGGGCCGACTTCTTCTTGGATTCTGCAACGCCACCGTCTTCAAATGTAGTAACATAAGTAGACAAGAACGAAATGGCTTTGAACATTTCATTCTAATTCGGTAGCATTTTACATCCGGTCGGTGAAGACCGTTGGACGATATATAAAATATCGTACTTGTAACAGGTAGATTTAATTAAAAATCTCTTTAACAAGATTTCGCGGGTAAACCCGTTCTCTTTACTCGACAGTCCAAAGCTGACTGCGAACGTAAAGAGTGAATCATTTGGATAAAACTATCCGCATGATTGAAACCGTCAATTCTGATTCCTGGAACAAGTTTGATTCAATTAAGAACCGCATAATCGTTGCTTTCCAGTTGTCATGAGCTTGATTCATATTGAATCTTGCAAGTTACCTACCAAGTGTTGTTTGATGTTAACACTAGAAGGATTTCTACTCATCACTGTGAACACTAAGGTGTCACTCTGAGTGTTCTAGCAAGATCACTAAGATATGCGTAGAGGCCTGGAACGTGTTTAGATTCAGTTAAGAATTAAACAACTGTTGCTTTCCAGTTATCACAAGTTTGATTCATATTGAATCTTGCAAGTTACCTACCAAGTGCTGTTTGATTTTAACACTAGAAGGATTTCCACTCATCACTATGAACACTAAGGTGTCACTCTGAGTGTTCTGGCAAGATCACTAAGATATGCGTAGAGGCCTGGAACGTGTTTAGATTCAGTTAAGAATTAAACCACTGTTGCTTTCCAGTTATCACAAGTTTGATTCATACAGAATCGCACAAGTCACCTACCATGAGCTTTTTAATGTTCTCTCAAGAAGGATTTCGATCTTCATTGTAAATACTTGCGTATTACTCGGATGTTCATGCAAGATCATGAAGATTTTGCTTAGGACTCTTAATATCTTTCTTACTTTTCACTGTGTGTGAAGAAGCAATGAAATATGGACGTGTGTCCTAATGAGATATTTAATGATCTCAAATAGCTCTAGACTTGATCGTGCATTTTGGATTTTTAGTGATCGGAGGCTGAAGAGGAGTGCCACCATTTCAATACCAATTTATTCGGAGTGAATAAATCAATAGATTATGCGTTGTCTTCGTGTGATTAAAACAAATATCTTTTGAGAGATATCTGAGTTAGCTGGGATGGGTTGTGCATTGCATCACTGGGTCTATGATGTCTATCTTCAATAACGAGCATCATTAAAATAATAGCTAACGAGTTGACCCGGTTTCTACCTAAGGTTGTAAGGAGGGCTTCTTTCTTTTTACCCTTTATCTTTACAATTCTTTTTCATTCTTCAACCCCTTCAATGCTTATCAATACGTCATAACTAGCACCTTGTTGTGATTGTTCCAGTGCTAACTTAAGTACTTGGTCGGCATTCAGCTACGTTCACAATCTTTCTCCATCTTTCTTAAGGACTACTATTTCTAGCTATGGAATGTCCTTGGGAAAATTCCTCCAGTTCTAGAAGAATCATTGGACTTAACCTATCCTACTATCCTTATGTCACCACAATCTTCACCGTCGTGAATAGAGATGTTTTGGGTAAGTGTATGTCACCATGAAATCCATTTTGATATCCAAATCCATTTTGCTCCCCCTTAACATATGCCACGATATTTGAAAACATTTCGCACATGTCGGGATGAGCCAGCACATTAAGTCAAACCATTATTGATCTCAATATTAAATAACATTTTCTCCTCCATATTAAAAATATTAACCCAATCGATGTTTTTAATATCAATTGATTTAATAGCATTTTAAGAAAATATGGGAAGAAAAATGCAAATCCAATTATCTTCATGATTTACACAAGCTCCCCCTCAAATTAATAAGGGTGTACTTGAAACATAAATTAAATACCTTTTAAACACAAGTGTAAGGTACTTATCACGTGCAAAGATCATATATGATAATGTATTCACAAGATTAGCAATTTACGAGGTTGGACCTGAATGATGGAGAACATCATATGATAGAATCACATGGTTCTTGTTCACAAATGTTGGTCGCCTCGTCACGTCTGAAGTTATCTCTTGAAACCATGTTTACGATTGATATCGTTGTCTTGACACGAATTTGTGAGCTTGGCAGTTTTGGCATCAAAGAATCTGAATGCTGAACAATTGCTCCCCCTCAATTGTTTACCCGTGTTCTATCGAAAGAGTTGTAGTCGCTATTTGAGTAGTCGCATCGTCGAGTATGTAGATATCAATTGTAAATTGCTACGGTTGGTGGAGATGATAACTTCATAAAAACAAGATTTCTCTTGTTTTAACAAATAAACGCACTGAAGCGTACATAAATCTGTGTTAGATTGTGTTATAACTTAAACAAAATCCCTTACATGGTTAAAAAATAAATCATGCCCGAGAAAATTAATTCCCGTTGTTGAGTCAAAGCTTTCCGGAGAAATGCTTGACTTGAATATGAAAGGCGGGTTACTATCTGAAATAATAGCAAGCCATAACGCGCATGTTTTAAATCATTTAAACTTCTGCTCGAACTTTATTTACAACCTCGTGTCATTATTGAACGACATTTCTAGTATCGTAAATATTATCAATTCCAGAAGACATGCTCTTTTTATCAAAACATATTTGAACACACAATTTTGAAAGATTTAGAAAAACCTTTTGAAAAATTCTTGAGAAATTGTGTTCAAAGTTTTGAAAACCAATTACTTGAGCTTAAGAATTTGAATATCTTACTAAACAAGCTCAAGACCGAGAAGTTGTAAACTTCTCGTTGTTATGGATAAGCTACCATCGTCGATAAATTTTCCTTTTAACTGAAGAACGAGTCCCAAGTTGACATTTACTTAGGAGTTGTTTTCATGAGCTTGAAAAACTTTGAATGTTTTAACGTAAAGCTCACGACCGAGAAAGATGAATTTCTCGTTATGAGGAAAAGTTCTCTTATTTAAAAGATACACTTTCCTTTCTGAGCTTATAACTTGGAATGTTTTAATACAAGCTCATGACCGAGAAAAATTAATTTCCCGTTATGAGGATAAGTTATCATAAAAGATAAGCTTTCCTAAAATTGAAGTCCGAGTTACAGTCTGATATTTAACTGTAAGTCATGTTGCATGAGCTTAAAAACTTCGAATGTTTTTATTATAAGCTCATGCCCGAGAAAAATTAATTTCTTGTTGGGAGGATAAGTTTATCATCGGCGATAAACTTTCCTTTCTTTGAAGTTCGTGTCACAGAATGTGATTTGACTATGAGCCTTTGTTATAAACTTAAGCGTTGTTTCTCCGATATCTGCTTCTTCGGTATACAACAGTTGGATCTTTTAGTTCTTGATGAACGTTTACTTTAGTAACTGCATTTGCATCAACAATTTGCATACTCTCAAATGGGTTAGTGATATCTTTGCTTGTAGCCTGTAGGGGTTCACATCCAACTTTGGGGGTGCTAGAGGGAAACACTTTTCCTGTAGGAACCCATTGAAGATTAACAAATTTGATAATCCTACCCGTGGGTTGCCACCTAAGATTGGATCTAGGCGACATGGTTCTCTTATGCACAACAGAAGACTTAGCGGTAGAAAACCTATTTCCTTTGGAATTCCCTCTGTTAGCACGGGAGTTTAACTCCTTCAAGACTTTCGTAACACAAGCCGCATGATTTGTCGTGAAGACACTTTTCATGCATACGGAACAAACACCATGTTTGTTGTCCGAATGAGATCTAGAAATCCTAGTTCTTGCTTGTGATATTTTCTTAGATGCATCTACATAGTGATTAATTAGGCATGCTATTTGACCTATGTTGTGGCATATTCTTAGAAGTATACCTAGAATCACTAGTAGCAGTCTTGTTTATAGGTTTTCCATAAGATGATTTGATCACATTAGGCCTAGATAGTGGAGTGACTGGTCTAGAACTATGAACCATATCAACTTGGGAGGCAAACCGCGGTCTCGAGGATTTTGGTCGCTCGGATATAAATGCAGTCGGTTGTCGAACGGATTGATTTTTAGGCGGTTTCCCCAAGATTGATTGTTTTTCAAGCTTAGTGTCCACACTAGTGCCCTTAATTTTCCATAGCTCGTTTTTCAGAGCAGTTATAGCAAAAACCTTTTTCTGAATCTGATCCTTTAAATCAACATTTTCAGTAGTTAACAAGGTCTTTGACTCTAGAGTTTTAGACCTCATCTCTACGATAGAATAATTTAACTCATTATAATGCTGTTTTAAGGTCTCGTTTTCCTTTTGTAAGAGGTCTTGGGATGCCAATTTAGATTCTAGGAAAGTAATTTGTTTCACAGAATTATCTTTTTCGGCTTTAGAATCTTGAATTTTTGATTTAATTTTCGTTCAAGAACAACGTTTGAATTTTCAAGTTTTTCAAAATACTTTTCTAATTTATCCGTTTTCTTCAAAAATTCAATTTTGGCATCCTCAAGCTCTTTTGATTGTTGAGCAATGATCGTTTCAAGCTCTTCAATCCTAGAAGCAGAATTAGTTAAAGAAGTAGTCATAAGGCATATATCATGATTTTTAGCATTTTGATCACTTTCTCCCCCATTATGACTCACATCAGATGAATCAGAAGTGGTATTGCTATCACCCTTTTCCATCTCGTGTTCAGCACAGGTAGGTTCAGAATGCTCAACATGCTGTAAATCATTGTTAGATACAGTATTGAATTGTACCCCAACTATTGGCTCTTCGTCATGCCTGCTTTGACGTGAATTTATGACACTGCTATCATTATTAACCAAAGCGGTCTCTTTTGAGTCATCCGTAAGATCATTAGTTTCCTCTGGCATCTGCATCGGATTTGCTTGCTTCCAATTATCATAAGCAATTTGAAGTCGTGAACGTTCTTGAAACAAATGTGTAAGAGAGGTCACGCATTTGGACAAAGTACCACGGAAGTCTTGAATCTCGGTATGCATGTCTTCAAGGAATGACTGACAGAACACTGAATTTGATTTCTTGGCAACATCGAATTAAAGAAAGGTCGAAAATTGTTGCGAAAGAACTTGAAGTGCAGATACGGATTCAATGTGATTAAAGTCTTCTTTGTCAAGTTGCTGCTGAAGAATATCCAAGTTTATCATCATAGCCTCCATGAAGAAAGGAGCATCTTGACCAAATACTGCCACAAAGGATGGTCCGTAGTCTAGCTTGGTTAGCTCGTAGAGATGACATTCAAATCGTCTAAATGAGACTTGACATTTTTGTCTTGCTTCTTCTTGCATCTTCTGCAATTCTCCCTCTCGAGATGTCGAATTCAACGAATCTATTGAAAATCGATGATAAATGAAGGTAAGGATTACTTATCGATCGAAAAATGAAAGAAAGTAATTATGTTTGTTGTTGTGTGTAGAGGTCGAGAAAGAATGTGGAAATCCCCTAAAATATATTCTCGATAAACCAAAAAATTCTCCAAAACCAAAAAACACAAAATTTTTTAAGGAATAATTTTGGTATCTTCGGAATATGACAAAAACAATATCTTCACAATGTCATATGTGTCGCATACCCATCGCAATATCACCCGTCAGAATACTCATCGCAATACCCATCGCAATATCACCCATCAGAATACCCATCGCAATGTCGATCGCAATACGTATCGGAATGATGTATCGCAACACGGATCGGAATGAGCTATCGCAATATGGATCAGAATGAGCTATCGCAATATGGACCGGAATGAGCTATCGCAATATTGATCGGAATGAGCTATCACAATATGGATCGAAATGCGATCACAATGCTCGTCGGAATCCGGATCAGAATACACGATCGGAATACGCGGTCGGAATATACGATCGGAATACGCGATCGGAATATGAAAACCCTAAAGCTTTGTGATGGAGTCAGCACTTTTCTCGGATCAAACACACCAAAATCGAGATTTTAAGCCAAAAATGATCTAAACACCCAAAATGTTTGTGTTTTTAACCAAAGTAACAATACCAAATCACTACCACAACTATGTAGAAGATTTGTATCAAGATTAAATCATAAAAAACAAAAAAAAATTGCATCGAATGTTTTTGATCAAGATAGGTATGAAAATCAAGAACACAAACATAAAAACAAAACAATCATCCCATGGCTCTTGATACCAATTGACAGTTTATCGTAATCCTTAGATTATCTAACTATGGAGATGATTACTAAAGAGAGAGATAGATGAAGAACTAGAGAGAGAAAGAAGAGAGAGGTTGGAGAGAATAATGAAAGATTAGATTAGAAGTGTGTGAAATGTGAGAACCAGCAACCAACCACCCCTCCTAACATGTTAGGAGGGGGTTTATATAGCCCACCCTACATGTGGGCTTCATGGGTTATATGTTAGACTATGACTAAGAGCCCATACTATGTATATATTGTTGGAGTGACCGAACCTTCCTAAATACGTAAAAACGTATTTCCAACATATGTGGAAATTAAAGCTTTTAAAAACAACTTGTAAAAGTAACAACAGAAAATGAAGTTTTAAAAGCCAGTCTTTTTAATGAAAGGGAAGTGATTAATTAATGGCAAAAATCTTCTAAAGGATTGGGTAAGCTGATTAATTCACAAATGGGGTATTATGATAAAACAGGCCTAGGATATAATGAGGACCAACCTGGGATAACCTTAACTGACAAAGACTTATCAAAGGGGATCTTTGGTACTTCTAATGAGTCATATGATACTCCTGAAAATGATAGATATGCTGAAGGAATGAAGGCAGTTCCTCCACCATTATCAATAATTTTCATGCCCCCCCCAATAATGATGTAGGTATAGAGTTAGATGAGTCAAAAGCTGTTATTTGTATTAAGTCAAATGATTCAAACTCTAGTACCTTGACCCAAGATAAATCTGTTGTGACCAAAAACATTATTTATCCACCTTTAATGAGCAATTTTGTGTCTGAAGGACAAGTGTCTACAACTAGTTCTACTCCCAAGCAGGTAAAAACTCCTAGCAAGGCATTGGATAATAATGCAAAACATAATAATACCAAGAGGGGTGGGATAAGTTTTGAGAAAACCAAGTCAAAAAAAACCTTTCGGGTATTCTTTGACTAGAAAAGGATGTTATGTTTGTGGTATTCTAAATCATTTATCAAAGATTGCACTCTACATGGAGATAAAATTGTAAAACATAAGGCTGCACAAAAAGTCACAAAGAAAGGTAATGGGAAAAATGCATAGGTTAATAGGCGAATGGGATCTAAAGATGACAAACCTAAGTTTGATCATGCTAAAAGGGTAGATAAACCTCATAAGGTTAATAAGGTTAAACATCCACTCCCTAGCAAGGACTTTGTTCCAAGAGCAGTACTTATGAGACAAGGTCTAGTACCTTTGAAGTCTGGTAAACCAAGTACCGTCAAGTCTAGAACTGCAAGTACTGCTAGACCAAACTCAAGTACCGCTGGTCAAAAGTCTGGTAAACCAATGTCCTATAAAACTTCTAAGAGTGTAGTTGAGAAAGCTAGAAAAACTAGAATTATTTCTAATAACAAACCAGTGCAAATGTGGGTCCCTAAAGGAGAAAAACCATGTGTTCAAGCAAGTACTACTAAAACAGTGCTTAAGCTAAAAAGGTTCAAGGACAACAAACCCACTTATGTCTTTGATTATTTGATTGGAACCATGAATTATAAGAGTGTGTGTAGTCTTACTGGAAAAACTACCTATCAAACTCTTAAGTATGTAGGTCCCACAAGATCCGAGCCAAATGTGGCTTGGGTCCCTGTTAAAAACTAATAAGTTTGGTGTATGTGCAGGGGCATTTAATTGATGAATTGAAAGATAAAGGTATTGTAGATAGTGGATGCTCAAGACACATGACAGGGAACAAAGATTTCCTTGCTGAATTTGAAGAATTCAGAGGTGGACCAGTAGCCTTTAGTGGTAGCAAAGGTAGAATCACTGGAAAAGGAAAAATCAACACAGGGAAGTTGGAGTTTGAAGATGTGTTCTTTGTAAAAGAACTGAACGAATTCAATATCTTTTCTGTATCACAAATGTGTGATAAAAAGAACAAGGTGCTCTTTACAGATACGGACTGCTTGGTGCTTTCCAAAGACTTTGAGATGCCAAAGGAATCTCAAGTACTGCTTAAGGTACCCAGGCAAGAAAATATGTACACCTTCAATCTTTATACTATTACTCCAACATGTGGTATTACATATTTGCTGGCTAAGGCTTCTAATGACGAGTCTAATTTATGGCATAAGAGGTTAGGTCATGTGAATTTCAAGAACCTTAATAGATTGGTTAATGAAAATTTGGTTCGAGGGTTACCTAACAAATCTTTTCAAAATGATTTCACATGTACTGCTTGTCAAAAAGGTAAACAACATAGAGCCTCTTGTAAGACCAAGATTGTCAATTTTGTGACTAAGCCTTTGTAACTTTTGCATATAGATTTGTTTGGTCCGGTCTCTGTTAGGAGTATTAGTCATAAGACCTTTTGCCTAGTTATAACTGATGATTATTGTAGATTCAGTTAGGTTTTCTTTTTAGCACTTAAGAGTGAAACCAATGAATTACTTAAGGATTTTATCACTTTAGTTGAAAAGCAGTTCACTAAACAAGTCTTAATCATTAGGACAGATATGGGACATAATTCAAGAATGTTAAATTTGATGAATTCTGTAGGTCTAAAGGTATCAAGAGACAATTTAGCAATCCTAGGACTCCACAACAAAATGGAGTAGCTGAAAGGAAAAATAGGACACTAATTGAGGCTGCTAGGACTATGCTAGTTGATTCTCTTTTGCCAAATACTTTTTGGGCAGAAGCAATCAATACTACATGTTATTGGTTAAAGAGAGTCTTAGTGACCAAGCCTCAAAACAAGACACCTTATGAACTTTTGACTGGTGTTAAGCCAACCATAAGTCATTTGAGACCTTTTGGATGTCATGTGTCTATTTTAAATACTCTTGATCATTTGGGGAAGTTTGATGGAAAATCTGATCCAGGATATCTTGTAAGATATTCGTTGCAAAGTAAAGCATATAGGGTTTATAACTTGGCATCTAGAAAAGTTGAAGAAAATGCCCATGTTAATTTCTTAGAAAATAAGCCCAATGTCCTAGGAATAGATTGTGATTGGATGTTTGATTTGGATTATCTAACTAATTCCATGGATTACTATTCTGTGCAAAAAGATTGTCAAACTAACAATGCAGGTGAGGAGATTGGTACAACAAAGTTAGGTACTCAAGCAGGACCTTCTTCATCAGAATCTCAGGATGATGATGTTCACATTTGTGTACCAAGTATGCCTATTGTTTCTCCTATGAATGCCAGCCCCCAAAAGCAAACAATGCCATCAACTGATGATCAAGCCTCACAAGAGCTTCAGAGGCTTCAAGATCAAGAGAAGAATGCTAGAACTGCTAATAAGCATTCAGGAGAAGAATCTTTAGAATCACAACACTCAGCAATACATATTACACCTAGCGGTACCTCATCTGCAAGTACTGCTAAGTCAAATTCTGCAAAGTCTGTTGATTCATTAGAAGATATTCTAAAGCTATGGACAGTAAAGATGCTTATATTAGTCCAAATGAAGGAATCTTCTCTAAAGCTTCCTATGATGAGCAGGGTGAAGTAACTGATTTCAATAATTTGGAAACTGAAATTCCAGTCAGTTCTATTCCCACTCATAAAGTCAACAACAACCATCCTACTGCTCAAATTATTGGAGACCCTAAGTCTTCTATGCAAACCAGAAGACAACTTCAAGCCAATACTGAAACTCATGCACTTGTGAGTTATGTCAAACAACAGCAGAGAACAAATCATAAGGATACTCAGCATTGTTTGTTTGCCTGTTTCTTATCACAAGTAGAGCCTAAGAACCTTTCTCAAGCTCTTGATGAAGAAAGTTAGGTAGATGCCATGCAAGAAGAATGAATGCAATTTGAACTACAAAAGGTTTGGATTCTTGTGGATCTTCGCTCAAGTAAAAGAGTTATTGGTACTAGATGGATTTTTTAGAAATAAGAAGGATGAAAGAGGTGTTGTTGTGAGGAACAAGGCAAGGCTTGTTGCTCAAGGATATAGACAAGAAGAAGGGATAGACTATGATGAGGTTTTTGCACTAGTGGCACGAATAGAAGCCATTAGGTTATTTTTGGCCTTTGCATCATATATGGGTTTTATAGTCTATCAGATGGATGTGAAAATTGCTTTTCTTTATGGTACTATTTCTGAGGAGGTATATGTTTCACAACCTCCAGGTATTGTAAATCCTAAATTCCCCAACAGAGTCTACAAAGTTATCAAAGCACTTTATAGTTTACATCAAGCTTCAAGGGCTTGGTAACCTTATCCACTTTTCTGTTAGAACATGGATATAGGAGAGGGACCATTGACAAAACTCTCTTCATAAAAAAGAATGCTAAGGATATTATCTAGTTCAAGTCTATGTTGATGACATTATTTTTGGTTCAACCAAGAAATCATGGTGTGAAGAGTTTGAAGCTTTGATGAAAGGAAGATTTCAGATGAGTTCTATGGGAGAACTTACCTTCTTTGTAGGACTACAAGTCAAACAGAGGAAGGATGGAATATTTATTAACCAAGATAAATATGTTGCTGAAGTCTTAAAGAAATTTTCATGTATGGATACAAGGAGTACAAGCACACCTTTTGAAGCTAAGAAATCTTTGTCAAAAGATGAACATGGTGAAATTGTTGATATTCACCTATAGGTCAATGAGTGGTTCATTGATGTATCTTACTACTTCAAGACCAGATATTATGTTTGTTGTGTGTGCATGTTCAAGGTTCTAAGTCAATCCAAAGGTGTCGCATCTACATGCTGTGAAAAGTATTTTTAAGTATCTTAAAAGTCAACCTAATTTAGGATTATGGTATCCTAGAGATTCAAGATTTGATTTGGAAGCTTACTCAGATAGTGATTATGCTGGAGCCAATCATGATAGGAAATACACAACAAGAGGTTCTCAATTCCTAGGAAGAAGACTCATATCATGGTAGTGTAAGAAGTAAACTATTGTCGCTACTTCTACAATTGAAGCTGAATATGTAGCTGCTGCTCATTGCTGTGGACAAGTAATTTGGATTCAAAATCAGTTGTTAGACTATGGGTTTAACTTCATGAACACCAAGATCAACATTGATAATGAGAGTACTATTTGTATTGTCAAGAATCCAGTCCTTAACTCTAAGACCAAGCATATTGAGATAAGACATCACTTTATAAGGGATGCCTATGACAAAAAGCTTATTCAAGTCTTGAAGATTCATACAGATAACAATGTAGCGGATCTATTAACCAAGTAATTTGATGCAAAGAGATTTGAATTCTTGGTAACACATATTGGTATGCTCAACCAATAAACTGCTGCATATGTTAAGGGGAGGTAATAGCTGTACAATTTTTATGCTAATTTTTATTGTATAGTGTTTGTTTTGTGTTTTTGATGTGATTGTAGGTTGATAGAATAAGATAAGAGAGGTTATAATGATAGTGGAATGCATGAACTGGTCAAATTTGTGAGGTATCATTTTGGAACCAAGTACCGCTAGCACAAATCTAAGTACCGAGTATGTTCCATGTACCGCTACATATCCGTTGTACCGTTAAGGGTCTCTTTTGTAAATTTGGCGGTTTCTTCGCGCTTGGGTTTGTTATTTACATAAATACTTAGACCAATTATACAACTGATTCACCTAATCTTTTATTCTTATATCTTAATTCTATAACCTTCTCTCTAATTTTCGATCATCAAAAATACTAATAGCTGCTTTACAAGTGATCTCTAAGCACAACTTAGTTGCGAACCTTGTCCAGAATGATGATTCTCTTGGTTTCCATAAGATACTTGGATTTCTATCTCGAAGTCATATTCGTTTTGCGCTTACTGTAAGTCCCATTGTCTCTATTCCTATTGTTACACAATTTTGGAATACTGCTGTCTTAGGTACTCGTCATAATCAACCTTGCATTAGGGCTAGGGTAAATAATAGAAATATTTATGTGACTGAGGTACTGTTAAGGGCTAGTTTAAGGCTTAATGATGAAAATGGACTTAGTATGTTGAATAACACAGAGATACATGATGGCCTTGCAGCCATGGGTTATGAGGGTGGTAGGGAAACTCTTACTTTCTTTAAAGCTTTATTTTCACCATAATGGAAATTGTTTTTTCATGCTATTATTCACTATCTAAGCTCAAAAATTACTTATTTTGATCAAATCCCTGCTGCATTGGCATCAACTGGTATTTGTCTAGCAAATAACAGAGTTTTTAACTTTTCAAGATTAATCTTTGAAGGCATGACTAGGAATTTGGAAGGAGTTAAAAAGTTTTTGATGTATCCTAGATTCATTTAAGCTTTAGTTAATGACCAAATTCCTAACCTACCAGAGTTGACAAATGCATGGGATGTTCCTACATTTACAAAGAGAACTTTCTCTTTCTTTACCAAACAAGGCAATGCCTTTACAAGAACTATTACACCCTTATTTGCAAACATGTTAGCCCAACCAGATAATCCAGAAGGTGAGGAACCTAGCTCAGCTAGTGCTTCTCAGCAAACTCCTTCTCACCAGAGTCCCCAATCTTCTGAAGATACTCAATCTTATTCTCACAATGTTGATGAAATGATCCACACACCTGCTGCTTCAATTTCTGCTAGTGGTTCACCACAAGCACCAGCAACAGAGGTGGTGGATGTTGCACATTTTAACTACTTTGTGCACTAGCTTGTCCAAACAGGTACAGGTATTGCAAAAGGAGAAGCTTGCTCAAGATAAAAGAATTGCTGAATTGGAAGCCAGTTTAATCCAGCTAAGGAATAAAGTATCTCCTTGGATGAGGCAAAACAGAGTAATTCAGAAAGCTGCTCTTAAGAAGCAAAGATTCAGGAACTTCAAGAAAAGGCAACTGAATGCAACCAAATAGGGGAGGAATAATGAAGAAAAAGGACCTTCTTCTGAAATTCATACAAGGATCTCTGGCAATGACATCAATTTTGAAGCTGACGATGCCATTGGAAATTTTGAAGATGTTGATGGCATAGAGACTATTGTGGAAAAAGAGAGTTTGGAGCCTACAAATATGGAGCTTCAACAAGAGGAACTGTTGATCCCAAACTTAGATCGATTAGCTTTGTGTTTACGAGATTAGATCAAGTATAACACGTAGAGAAACCTTTGCTTATGAATAAAGTAACAAAGTGTTATGCGGAATTAACACTTGATCTAAAACACAATGATGTTAAACAAACTTTCACTTGTATTAGAATAATCGTGTTGATTACAATGAAAGGTTTAACTTGCGAATACTATGAAAACTGATATTAAACATTAACCTAAAAGATCTTCTTTTATAGAACAAGAAGTCTTGTACAATAAGCTACGAATCAACTATTCTAGGTAAAGATAAATATAGAAAATACATTGTCGTTTCTATCCTTACTAGAAGTAATCTAGAATATAATAAACGTGTAGCTCACATCTTCCATCAGTGCTTGTCTTCAATCTGTCAACGCTTGACTTTAACTTGTCAACGCTTATGCTGTCAGCGCTCACTTTACTCTTGTCAACGCTTAAGTTGTTCTTGTCAGCGTTCAAGTGTTCTGGCCTAAATTTATTCCCAACAATCCTCCCCTAAACTTGATATCCACTCTTATGATCAAGTTTCTGAATAAACATTAAGAACTTGGAGGAGTCTGACAAACCTTATCATATTGGTAATAAATAAATCTGATCAAATTCTTTGCCACGTCACTTGTATAGTCTATCTCCAACTGGGTGTCCTTCATCTTCTCCAAAACAGCCTTGGATATGAAATACTGAGCATCTACAAGTAAATACTCAGCAAACTTTGTAGAACTCAAATGGTATACACCTGCAGCTGAATATAACCTCCATTGAAGACCACTGAGGTCATCTTCAAGATCCTTCCATATTTCAGGATCTTCTTCTTTTGTCCCACACATTCTTTTGAATGTGGTCCAAAGTTTTATTCCATTGGCTGAAGTTGGTGCTTCAGCCTCATACTTGGTCTCTAGCAACCTCCAAAGGTCTACCAAGTCTTCTCTGTCACAACTTGCAAATAAAGATATGAGAGTGGTAAAAGTGTGTACCTCCTTGCCAAATCTTCCAATTTTCCAGAATCCACATTCATCTTCCTCATAACTTACTATTGGATTCCTGGAATCTAGTGGTAAGACATGAACCATATCTGAAGCTTCTAATGGGGAGAGCTTGAGGCTCTTTCTAATGATTGCTTCACTTGGATATAGTTGAGACATATCTTTTGGAAACTCAAGAATAAATCCCTTCTTTACTGGTCTAGGGACTATCATAGCTTTCTTGATTGCCATCTCTTCTGCAAGTTGCTCCTTTCTTTCATCTGAAAGAAGTCTGAAAGTGTTCTCTTCCTGCACTTTCACCCAAATAGGATAAGCCCTATGTTCCAACTCATCAAATGTCAAAGCCTTCAGCTTCTGATGTGTCCATCCAACTCCATGACATTTGAGCAACATAAAGTAGAGCTTCCTTCTATCCCTTTTCAATTCAGAGAGAATGTTGCTTGCCCTGTACTTCAACATCACCTTACAATCCTGCTGAACTCTAAGAAGAATTTCCAAACCCCATATCTGGTCTGAAATGGTCAAGTCTGGATTATCCATACAGCTTTCTTCCCAAGAATTGTACATTTGAACTACCTCTGGCATATCAAAATCAATTTGCAACTTCAAATCTCTCAGCCTTTCCCTAGCAAGCTCATCACCATACTCAAGTCTTTCTGGTTCAACAATCATCACACTTGAATCTGAGCTAGCTCCATCACTTTCTTCTTCAGAAGTCACAACAAATGGTGACTTTTCCTTTTCACCTTGTTCCATCATTTGCTCAGCCAATCTTCTATCAAATTCAACCTGAGCTGCATTCTTTGGAACAATTTCTTCTACCAACTTACCCTTACCCTTATCTGTTGGTTCAATTGTTGGTAGGGTAGATGATAATACCTGAGTAGGAACATCCTTGATGATAGATGATGACTGGAATAAATCACCTCCATATGCAGATCTGTCAACGCCCAAATTTCCTCTATCAGCGCTCAAAATACTTCTGTCAGCGTCCAAACTTGTCTTGTCAACGCTCAAATATTTTCCCTCAGCGCCTTGTGTAACCTCCCTCAACATATCTGTAAATGATAAATTTAAATTTGTTGGAGAGATTAAGGACGTATCAAAACCTTTTTGTTCCTTTAATGTAGTAAGAGCTTCAGCAATATCCAATGATTGACCATCTTGACTGCTCTTATCACTCAGATTTCTTGCTTCCTCCCCTTTGGAAGACTCCTCCATACCTCCCCTTGAATGAGCACTCTCCAAAACAACAATCCTCTCCCTCAAGTCTTTGAGTTCAAGGCCTTGGTTACTGACAATTTGTACTAAGTCTGCATTTTGCTTTTGCAAGCTAATGCAGACAGCCGTCAATTCTAAAAGCGTCATTGGTTCCAGTCTGCCCTCTTCCAAAATGGGAATTTGACCTCCCAAGTTAGGTTCATTGGGCATGGATGAGGACTTAATTATGGTGGGACTGTCTTGGCCAGCTTCTAAGCCAGAACCAATAGTCTCAGCCTCATCCAGGTCACCAGCCACACTTGTGGTGGTGGTTCTCTCTGCTACATGGCTAGGACCACCAGAGGAGAACACTCCAGCAGTCCTTTGGCGTTTAATCAACCTATATTCTGGTGGTGTGGAAGATGGTGTAGAAGATGGTGTAGATGTAGGTTGGTTAAGGGGTGTTTGGGATTGTGATGGTTGGGTGTCAGCGGTTGAAATAGGCATATCAACGCCCACATTAGATGTGTCAGCGTCGAAGGGATTTTGGTCTATTTACATTTGGTCAGGTGAGGGTAAAGGTTCAGGGATAGGCTCAAGTTGTGGTTGAGGGTCAATATGAGGTTGGGGGTCTGGTTGGGGTTGTGCTGCTGCAATAACAGCAAGCATGGCTGGGGTTAATGGTAGGTCTCTATGAGGTGGTGAATTCATCTTGGTAAAAATAGCCTTCTTTTGTTCAGGGATCTTATAAAAGTCATTGTGATCCCTTGAACAATATCTTTGAGCATCAAAAACCATTTGCAGAAAACGGGGATAAGCTAAAGTCATTTTTGTCCCCTTGCTTTTACACATTCCTTCAAAAATCATTTTAGACCAATTATAATTTTGCCCTGTTGTAATACACACAATAGCAGATGCAATGGATCTATTGATCTCATTATGTGCAGTACATTTGGGACTCAAACATTGAAGGAGAATGTGAATTAGGTACTTCCAGGCTGGGGGAAATTCCTGCTTATGGTACTTATTAAGAGTACCTTCATTAGGAATAGGATATCCCAAAGCCCTAAGCCCTTGTTCTATTTCAGATATGGGAAGCATGGTTATACCATCAGCATCATTGAGATGCAAGGCCTGGCGTACCAAGGCCTCAGTAACCACCCAAGGTCTCCCATGTACAATAGAATTCAATGTTGTCACTCCATTAACTGTTGAGGAACTGACAGTGTTCCAAAACTGTTTAATGTGTGTGACTGGAATGAGTGGGGCATGAGAAAGAGCATACCTTAATGGGGATGCATTCAAATACTCCACCATCTGTGTGTATTGAGGGAACAAAGTATTATCAGCAACAAGATAAGCAATCATGTTGTGTTGAGACTTGAACCCCAAATCCAATTCTGCTGAGTTATATCTTGGTGCCATTGATGAAAGCTGTTAATTTGATGTATAAAAGATGAAGGTTGATAAGAGAAAAGTGTTAGACAAGAATTATAGATACCCTGTTTAAAATAGGAGCCAAATTTATAGGAGTGGATGAATGCACGTGATTGGCCCAAAAATAGGCAAAGATTTTCAAAAATCAATCATGAAAATATTGAAAAAGTTTATAAGTTATCTCATGCATTAAATGAAAGTAACAACTCCTAAAATTACGGCTTGAAAATATGTCAAAAAGTTACAACTGGGTAGGTCCCATTGTTTGTCAACGGTCAACTATAACCCATCAACGCCCAACGGCTATAATCCTGTCAACGTTCGCCTAAATCCATGTCAGCGTCCATTTTGGTCACAACAACGCTTGGAAAAATCTTGTCAGCGTCCAAAAATAAAATTGTTTTAAAAAGTGAAAAATGACCTTAACAAGTAATTTATCCTAGAGAAGATAACCAAAAGCTGATAATTATCATAGGGCGGCAAGCACTGTCCAGTTATGCACACTTGCATAAGCAAGATAGACATAACAGTCCTCTAGTGTCCCTTGCTAACCAAAATTCTTAACATCCAAGTTACCTCATAAAATCCTTGTTACTCCCAGGTAAAACCCATATCAAAAGGATTCCCAAGCCTCCCAACAGACCACAACCAATTCTAGGCCAAAAATGTCTTGGCAGCATGCAAAGTTGATATACTATGCATGCTACAGTGCCTCATGGTTTAGTAAAACTAACCCATACTCACCAGTGTACACAATCTAGAATTGTGATGAGAGTATTCTAAGAATACCCAAGAGTCCTAAAGGTTCCTTAAACCTCCCCTTAAACTATGATACATGAGTTCTCAAAATATATATATGAACAATAAAAATTTATGTCAAGATAGGAATATAAATATTCCAACCATCATCCATAAACAAAACATGTCCAAACAGCTCTTCAAAGATCCATAAGCAACTCTGTATCCAATGGCATAAAGCTACCATTACCTGCACATTTAGATGAAAACCACAAAACTAACATTTGTTGCTGACAGCGTCCCGACAACACTTATCAGCGTTGAAGGAACTCTTGTCAGCGTTAGACAATAATATCTCCAACAACGGCAAAATAACACTTGACAGCGTTTCATTTACCTTTGTCAGTGTTAGAAAAATAATGTGGAAAATCTAAATCATCACAAAGACCAATAACAATGCATTATCCTGTACATACTTTTACAAAAAGTGTTCTAAAACACATATTAAGTGAGATTAACCATTCCAATATTTGTTACCAAATATTGAAATCTTCCAGCATCAAAAGGTTTAGTTAATAAATCAGCCACATTGTCCTCTGTGTCTACCCTATCTGGTTGTATTAAACCTTTCTCAAAGCAATCTCTTATAAAATGATGTCTAATTTCTATGTGTTTGGTTTTAGAATGATGTACAGGATTTTTAATAATGCATAAAGTACTGTTATTGTCTACAAAAATCTTGGTATGCATAAAATTATACCCATAATCCAACAGCTGGTTCTGAATCCATAAGACTTGTCCACAACAAGCAGCTGCAGCCACATATTCTGCTTCAGTTGTAGAGTTTGCCACCACTGTTTGTTTCTTGCATTGCCAAGATATTAATCTGCTCCCAAGAAATTGGCATCCACCAGCTGTGGATTTCCTATCAAACTTGTCACCACCATAGTCACTGTCTGAATATGCAATAAGGTCCAATGGAGAATCCTTTGGGTACCATAATCCAAGATCTGGATAACACCTTAGGTACCTAAAAATTCTCTTCACAGCAAAAAGGTGACATTCTTTGGGAGTCACTTGATGGCGTGCACATGCACACACAACAAACATGATGTCAGGTCTTGAGGCTGTAAGATACATCAATGATCCAATCATTGATCTATAGTGCCTAACATCCACATCCTTTCCAGCTCCAATTTTTCCCCAAGGGTATTGTCTATCCATAGGAGTGGAAGCCTCCTTCTCATGTGGAGAAAAACCATATTTCTTCAAGATTTCAGCTACATACTTGTCTTGGGAGATGAAGATACCATCTTCTTTCTGCTGAACTTGTAAACCTAGAAAGAAGTTCATCTCACCCATTGCACTCATCTTGAATTTATCTGTCATGAGCTTGGAAAAGTCCTCACTCATTTTTGGATCAGTGGACCCAAAAATGATATCATCAACATAGACCTGCACCAGCAACACATGTTTTCCTTTCTTCTTTGTAAATAGTGTCTGATCTATGGTGCCCCTCTTGAAACCATTCTCCACCAAGTAGGTGGACAATGTACCATACCATGCTCTTGGGGCTTGATGAAGTCCATACATTGCCTTCTTTACTCTATAAACCTTGTCTGGATTCTCAGGATCTTCAAAACTAGGAGGTTGCATTACATAAACCTCCTCAACAATTGTGCCATAGAGGAAAGCACTCTTCACATCCATTTGATAAACAGTAAAGTTCATGCAAGAAGCATAAGCTAAGAAAATTCTGATAGCTTCAATTCTTGCAACTGGAGCAAAGACTTCTTCATAATCTATGCCTTCCTCTTGTGTATAACCCTGAGCTACCAAACGTGCCTTGTTTCTGACCACAATGCCTCTTTCATCTTTCTTGTTCCTTAGAACCCATCTTGTCCCAATTGGTCTCACATATCTAGGACAATCAACCAGCTCCCAAACATCCTGTATAGCAAATTGGTGAAGCTCATCCTGCATAGCTTCCACCCAACTTGGTTCCTTGAGAGCATCAAAAATTTTCTTGGGTTCTTCCTGTGACAGAAAACAGGCAAACAAACATGCTTGTACAAGAGGGGTATCAACCTTCTTGTGTATATTGGCAATAAATCCACCAAGACCTTGATGGGATCTTCTTGTCTGAACTGGAGCCATAACATCACCAATGATTTGAGATGTGGGGTGATCCTTTGCTGTGGAAGTGAGAACTCCTCCTTCAAAAAGTCTGGTGTCCTCAATTTCACGCTCCATGTTGCCAATATCTTCTTCAGATTCTTCTTGATCAACAGAAATCTCTTCATGGATATTGGAAGGTCCACCCTGTTCAAAATGGGAAGAGAAAAGCTGTGTAAAGGTGTCTCCAAAGTCTAATCCTTGTTTGTCAGCGTTTGGGCTAACAACGCTTGAACTGGTGTTGTCAGCGTTGGAGCCATCAGCGTCTGAATTGGTCGTGTCAGCGCTTGATTTCCCTTTGTCAGCGCCTGAAGAATCATGCATGTTTGTATTTGGTGGTATTTGAACACCACCATTATCTTTCCTTGCAGCAGTAGCAGCAGCATAATACTCATCTGTCCATATAGGAAGTGTAACAAATTCTTGTGTGGGAGATGATTTAACTGCTGGTGGTCCATCCTCCTTAGCAACCTGTATACCTGAAACATTACCAATTCTCTTTTCCAAAACACTTGAAGTGACTTTCACAATGTCTGGATCAGTAACAGGCATATAATTTAAAGCTCTAGATAAAGGTTCTAAGTCAAACAACCAATTTGGACCACTTTCAGGATCACTAGGTTTACTTTCTAAAAACCTAACATGTACTTTTTCAAGTATACGTTTTTCCTTTTTAATGTAAACCCTATATCCTTTACTCTGCACTGAATAACCCATGAAGTAGCCTTCATCACCTTTTGAATCAAATTTACCTAGGGCCTCACTAGTTTCTAGAACAACTACATGACATCCAAAAGGCTTTAGAAAACCAATATTTGGCTTCCTTCCCCAAAGTAATTCATAAGGTGTCTTATTATGTATCTTGTTGACCAATGCCCTATTCTGAACATAACAAGCTGTGTTAACAGCTTCAGCCCAAAAGGCTATAGGAATGTGGGCATCAGCCAACATGGTTCTGGCTGCTTCAATAAGGGTCCTATTCTTCCTTTCAGCAACCCCATTTTGCTGTGGGGTTCTAGCTATGCTAAACTGCCTAGTAATCCCTTTCTTGGCACAAAAATCATCTAACAACTGATTTCTAAACTCACCCCCATTGTCACTTCTAATAATTTTGACCTCATTACCATTCTTCTTTTCAATTTGGGTAATGAAATTAATCAGACTTAGGGCAGTTTCACTTTTCTTGGCTAAAAAGAAAGTCCATGTAAACCTGGAGTAATCATCAGTAATGACAAAACAATATGATTTACCCTTCAAACTTTCTATATTAGTTGGACCAAAGAGGTCCATATGCAATAAGTGAAGTGGTTTAGAACTAGAGTGCACCTGTTTAGACCTGAATGAGACCTTGTGCTGCTTGCCCTTAAGACATGCAACACAAGAGTGGTCATTGTGGAAAGCCTTTTCAGGCAAACCATCAACTAAACCAAGTCTCACAAGCCTATTAATATTCTTAAAGTTTATGTGCCCTAATCTCCTGTGCCAAAGATTACTTTCATCTACTGAGGCTTTAGCATACAGACATGACATCTTATTATTTACCTTAATTCCATTAAGATTCACATTATATATGTCTTTATGCCTTGGTGTTCTAAAATCTATGTATTTCTCCTCAGGGAGCTTATAATCTTTGCTTAACACCAAGCACTCAGTATCTGTGAAAAGAACCTTATTTTTGTTATCACACACTTGTGATACACTAAACAAATTATAATCCAGATCTTTCACCAAGAAGACATTATCAAACCTTAGATTGTTGGTGACAAGGGTTCCTTTTCCTGTGATTGTGCCGTAGCCACCTCCAAAGTATACCTTATCACCATCTTGAATAGGAGAGAAATTGGTCAGATAGTCTTCCTTTCCTGTCATGTGCCTTGAGCATCCACTATCCCAGTATCCATAATCATTGATCTTCTTCTGAATGCCCTGCACATAAAGAAAACACATTAGTTTTCTTTGGGAACCCAAGCCTTAGAAGACTTGGATTCATTTGGTTGTTCAACAAGAACAGACTTGGTTCTCATAACAACCCCATTTTCATCCCTGTTTGAATGAAATTCCCAGTTAACCCCAATTGGTGTTGACAATGCCTTTGAAATATAATGAAACCTGTTGCATGTCATAGAAATACCAGTAGAATTAGGGTTTTGGTTTTGTTTTGGTCTCCATGTTAAGCTAGTAGAAGCTCTAGACCTATTTCCCTGTGGTTGCAAATACCTAGGTTTAGCAGTGTGTCTGTCAGCGCTGAAATTACTCCTGTCAGCGCCCCGATTGCTCTTATCAGCGTTGAACCTAGGGTTTGCTACAGGAACCCATTGCCTATTTGACCAAGTATTTGACTTTTGAAAAGGTCTTAGGCCTTGTGTGTTAGACCCTCTAGAAAAGAATGGGGCTGGTCTAACAACTTGTAAACTTTTGTTCACAAAGGTATTGGGTCTGACAGTGTTTGACCTATGTTGACTTTTGTCAGCGCTGAAGTGGTTCCTGTCAGCGTTGACATTGGAAGCGTTGACACATTTGTAGGCCAAATGTGAGAAGCTCCCACATGTGTAACAAGCTTTTCTAGACATAGTCTTAGGTCTAGAAGCAAAGAAGCCTGTTCCATGATTACTAACTTGGCTTTTTGGAGACCTAGTATTCCTATACATCTCTGCATACTTAACACTAGGTTTTCTAACAGCTTGTGGGCCAAGGTCAACAGCTTTGCCAATGGTAGGGTGTGTGATCTTAATAGGTTTAGGATCATCAATTGGTTTTGTGATTGGTGTGGGCTCATTTGGACTTTCACACAACAACCCTCCCTTAACAAACAAAGTGTGGTTAGCTTTCTTCCACTCTTCTAGGTCAGTCAGCTTTTGCTGATATTCCTCAACTGGGGAAGTCACTCTAGGTGGAGGAATGAATTCCTCCTCTTGGCATTCTGGCAAGCCAGTCCAAGATAAGTCCTTTGATTGGACACCATAGAAATCCCCAGCTTGTGGTGGAACAACAGTATAATTATTCATCCCAATCCCACTCATATCCTTAGAGTCTCTTTGTTTACTAACACACTCTCCTAGGGATTGTGTGGCCTTATCAAATCTCTGGATTTTAAGACTCACATTATCTTTGTTTTTGTTAGCCTCCTCTAACTGAGCTATCAAATCAAGATTAACCCTATTTACTATATCTTGCACATCTTTACTCTGAAATAACTCATGTTTCAAGATGTTTATTTGATCCTTTAAATCAAACTCCATTTTCTTATACTCAGCTACAGTCTTTTCTGTTTGGGTAAGAGCAATTTGATAATTAGATACTTTGCATCTTTCAGTACTTGCCTCATCTAATAACTTAACTATCTCTTGTTTTAATTTCTCAGTATTTAAACGACAACCCTTAGAACAGAAAGCATCATCATATACCTCATTATCTGATGAAGAGGAGGAGTGTGCCATGAGAGCATATTCAGCATGCTCTTCTTTAACTTCAGCAACCAAAGCTCTGTCCTCTTCCTCATTCTTAGCCATCCAGCTCCAATCCCATTCTCCAACACCATCAATTTGTTGAACAGCAACCATGGCCTTGGGATCTGGGTTCTTAATCATTTGGCTAGAAGGCTTCCCAGCATCAGATCTTCTTGGAGATCTACATTCCCTCATAAAGTGCCCCATCCTATGACCGTTGTAGCACTCCACCTTGGACTTGTCAAAGCCAGCAACATCCTTAGCATTAAAGGTCATCTTCTTCTTGAACCTTTTATTGAACCTGTTTGCTCTTAAACTTACAAGAGCCATAGTCCACTTGATGTCCATCTCTTCCAATTGTTCATCACTTATCTGCTCAAGATCTTCATATGTAATCCTTGAATCACTGGGCAAAGAAGCAATGAATGCACACACAGTATCAAGATCAAAACCAGCAGGTTTAATTCTATCAGCGCCATGATTGTGTGTGTCAGCGCTTGAGTACAAAGCGTTGACAGGATATGATCCAGCGCTGACAGATTGACATCCAGCGCTGACACCTTGAGATCCAGTTGCTGAATGTCCATAGAAGTTCATGGAATCAAATTGGCCTTCACTTTGTGAGAAGAAGGCCATGTTGCTGCTGGAAGATTTGTTATCACTCTCTAATTGCCATTCATTCTCCAACAGCCTTAACTTGTTGAAGATGTCATCGAACCTGGAAGTCTTGTGGGTATTATTGACAAGAATAGATCTTGTCTCAATCTTCCATACATCACCAAGGCTTTTGAGAAAAGTAGCATTCAATTCAGGGTCATCAATCTGTTTTCCCATGAAGGAAAGTTGACTTGTGATGTCAAGAAGTCTACTTCTCACACTGCTGAGATTCTCATTAGGTTGAGCTTTAAAGACAGCATACTCATGCAATAGTTGCTTCTTCTTTTCTTCTTTTGTGTCAGCATTGCCACCATGTGCTACTTCAAGAGCTTCCCAAAGCTCTTTTGTAGACTCAAATCGTTTGTACTTGTGCTGATTCTCATGACCTAGGGCATGTTTCAAGATATTCAAGATTTTCATGTCCACCCTCTTCTTGGCTATATCTTCAACAGCAACAGCTCTCCCATCTTCAGGCTTTTCCACCTTATCAGATTCAGGACAATTAGGAACAGCTGTCCTTGTGGCAATAGCAGCAGTAATCTTTGCTGCTTTATCGAATGTGTTCCCATATTCGATAATTTCCCAAAGAGTGTAGTCATGAATAGCTATGTATTGCTCAAAATTGGACTTCCAAAGCTCAAAGTTCCTGGCATCAAACATGGGAATTTTGATACTAGGGTTTGAGAAGTTGTTTTGTAGCAAAGCAGGAGGTTGATTTGTGCCAGACATGATGTTTTTAGGGTTTTGAGAATTTTAGGGTTTTTAGGGTTTGGTGTTTTAGGGTTCTGCGTTACTTAAAGATCAAAAGTTTCTCAACAAGCTCTGATACCACTTGTTGATCCCAAACTTAGATCGATTAGCTTTGTGTATACGAGATTAGATCAAGTATAACACGTAGAGAAACCTTTGCTTATGAATAAAGTAACAAAGTGTTATGCGGAATTAACACTTGATCTAAAACACAATGATGTTAAACAAACTTTCACTTGTATTAGAATAATCGTGTTGATTACAATGAAAGGTTTAACTTGCGAATACTATGAAAACTGATATTAAACATTAACCTAAAAGATCTTCTTTTATAGAACAAGAAGTCTTGTACAATAAGCTACGAATCAACTATTCTAGGTAAAGATAAATATAGAAAATACATTGTCGTTTCTATCCTTACTAGAAGTAATCTAGAATATAATAAACGTGTAGCTCACATCTTCCATCAGTGCTTGTCTTCAATCTGTCAACGCTTGACTTTAACTTGTCAACGCTTATGCTGTCAGCGCTCACTTTACTCTTGTCAACGCTTAAGTTGTTCTTGTCAGCGTTCAAGTGTTCTGGCCTAAATTTATTCCCAACAGGAACCACAATCTGCTCATGAGGAACCACAAAATGAAGAAATATTGGTGACTCAGCCACAACCACAACCTCAATCACCACAACTACAAGTTAATTGGAGTAGTTTCTATGAGAAGCTAGAGGAAATTAATGTTCAATTTCCTGTGTCTTCAACTCCACCTCAAATACAATTTTGGTTTCACAAGAAACAGTCTTTCCAATTACTGTCAAATCAAGAATGAGTTTTGGATCAGACAAGACTGAGGAGTTACAAATTGAGAAGACAACTTCAAAAGAAGGAAAAGTATCTGGAGATACTTTGGTGATTCAAGAAACAAGTGTGTCTTACACTGGTGAAGTAAATACTGTTGAAGAGCCAAGTACTGCTAAGCCAACTGCAAGTACCACTGGTAAAGAACCTTCACTACCTTCTTCTACATAAAGTCAAACTCCATCTTTTGTAGAGGATGAGACTTTAGCACAAGTAATGCTTGATCTTAAGGAGACGAGCTCAGCTGAAAAAGCAAGGCAAGTAGAAGCAGAAATGAAGACACAACAAGAAATTCTTGCCAAGAAGGAAAAAGCTAAAGGTAAGAAGATTCAAACTTCACAGCCCACTAAAGGTATCATCATCCAAAAACAATCAAATGAAGATGAAGAAATAAGATCCTCAAAGCTATTGAAGAAACTACCTAAGATAAATCCAAAGGATAAGGGCAAAAAGGTGTTACAATCTAAATCTGAAGAAGAAAGTGATTCAGATGATGACATAAGCAAAGTCATGAACAAATTCAATCAACTAGAGCATGATGAAGAAGTAGCTTTCAGATTACAAGCACAAATGCATACAGAAGAGCTACAAGAAGAACTTGCAGCAAAGCAAAAATTGCTTGAAGCCCAAAGAGTGTAGCAAGAATGGAACAGTGAAGAATATGATATGATTCATGCTGAACTTAAAGCAAGTGAGCTTCTTGCAGAATCATTGCTAGCTGAAGAAAGGGATGCTTATGATGAAGAGGAAAAAGACAAATTGATTGATGATTTAGTGAGGGAGCAACAAAGATTATTTGCAGAAAAGAGAAGAAAAGAAAGGGTTAAGCCTCCAACCACTATGCAAATCAGAAGTCAAATGATGTCATATCTCAAGAAAGTTAAGCGTTTTACCCATGCTCAATTGGTTAGAAAAACTTTTGATGAAGTCAAGGCTTTGTATGAACAACACAAGAAGACCAAGTTGAATTTTGTTGAAATTGGTTTTGAAAGGAGAAGAAAGATATTGAAGATGTAAGGAAGCATCTTCAACAACAAAGATAATTTGGAAGTACCCCAGGCTTGATACAAGTACTGCTGGACAAAAAGAAGCATCTCCACCTATCAAGACTACCTATGTTAGGAAGAAGAAAAGGGTGACAGAAGTTTCAAATGGAGCAGAGATTAATCAAGAAGTGGATGAGGGGAATACAACTCATGATTTTAACAAAAAGACTGGAAATGTACAAGCAGTACATACACAGTCAACAGTACTTAAGGAAACAATACATACTGATTTGGAGGAGGGATCAATAGAGTTTGAAGGAACCTCCAAAGGTATTAAAATGAAAAGATCAACCAAGAAAATGCAAGAAGCTAAGAAAAAGGTGAAGTCTATAGAACAAGATAGTGATGATGATGAAAGCTGCAAAAAGCACTTAAAGATAGTGAACTTTGAAGATCAGTGTATTAACACAGAAATCTTTGGAAAGATGTCAGATATCATAAGATGGACAAGTGCTATGAAGGATGAATTAGAAATTCATGGAATCACTAGATTAGATGGAACATTCAGGATGTTCAGACTGCGAGAAGAGATTCTACATATCCTTGATAGACAAGACATTCAAGACCTTAACAGATTTGTTGAAGGTTGAAGTGAAGGTCAAGCAGAAGTCACACTATTGAGGAATGAATTGAAATTTATGTATGCACCACACAGCAGTGATCAAATAATATTGAAGGACATAGAGAATCAGGTTCCTAGTTACTGGAGATATTATAGATCATGTGGAATACATACTTTGGATATAGATGACATAACCTACTACATGATTCAAGAAAAGAGATATCCTTTTGGAAGAAGATTGTTGGAAAGGATGTTAGAGCAACAATTAGAAGTTTCAAAAGAGTCTGCTAGTGCTTTGGAGTTGATCATAATGGTTAAACAACAAATCAAGGATTTGGAGCAAGAGGAAGAAGCTGAGAAAGAGCCTTAAGTGTTTGACTTTCAGTCACACTTCACAAATGGTTCTCAGTTCACCATGTCTAACACACATAAGAACTGGCTAGTTCATAAGAAAATGGTTTGTGGTAAAGACTTCTGAAATCCGTTGACAGTTGGTAGTTTGCTAAAAACTTTATGGTTCTAACTCACCATGTTTCGAGATAAAGAGTTGGCTAGTCCTAGACAAACGGTACTAGATAAAGACATTATCAAATCCGTTGATGGTTGACAGTTTACCAAAAATTGTAGGGTTATCAGTACACCTTATTCTTTATGAATAAAGTATTGGCTATTCCAGAGTGTACGACTAACTGGTAAAGAATAAATAAAATATGTTGATAGTTGATGATTTGCTAAAAATCATGAAGCCAATACAGATTGGTTTTTGTTGTCAAATGTTTTATTTTAGGTATAAGGATGCAAGCAAAGGAGTATTAGTTCTAAAGAAAGAATACTCAGAAGGTTTTGTCTCATCAAATCAAGAAAGAAGGTTTTTGATCTAGAGTTCACAGATTTAACTCAAGAAGACAAATATTGTTGCTAGAGAACAAAATGAATGTTTACAAGACACAAGAAGATCATAATTTGAAGACAAAGATGATATTCATGAGACTTGGAGGTTATCTTATCAGAAGAAGATCTGCATAAAAGTGTTTGGCTACATTCAGTTGGATACAAGTACAAATTACCAAGCTCAATCCAAGTTTAAAGAGAAGACTAAAGACATGTATTTTGATACATTCAGTACAAAGAGAAACAAGAAGAAAACAAGTTGTCATTCTTGTTTAGGGGAGGATTAGTGGGAATTATTTGTAAAGTACCAAGTATTGTTAGTGTAAGTATAAGTACTGTTAGTGTTGGCAAGTACCATTGGTGTTAACGCGGTACATAGCAAGTACTGTTAGTGTTAAGTACAAGTACTGCTATATTGATTAGGACGAATAATCTTTGTAAAAGATATGTCATAGTTATAGTTATAGTATATCTTATGTGATATACTTAATAGTTAGAATATTGATAAGATATCGTGTGTGATATACTTATCTTTGTAGAATATTCTAAGGTTTCTAGGGTTCCGTACTCTATAAAAGGAACATATGTACAATGACATTAATGTACCTCATTCAAGTCGATTAATAAGAGAATCAAATAGTTAAAAGTAATTCTGTTCTTCTGTGCTTTATAAGTTAGACCCTGCATAACTTATTTAGTTGAGTAAGAGTTATCAAAGTGTTTTAGTTTGATTACAAAATACTATAATGTAGGATATTATAAATCTTGCTTATGTTTAGAGAGAGAAAGAGATAGAAAGATGGTAAGAACACACACACACTTTTTGAGAGAAAGTGTAGAAAACATACTTAACTATGTGAAAATATGTATGAACCAACACCCTCTCCAACTAAGGAGAGGGTTTATATACCCAAGCCTTGTGATGGGCTTGGGCTTACATAATGGGCCGCCGACCTATACAACTCATGGGATTGGCATGGCGTTGTTTACTTAACCTAATAATACTAGACTACGAGCTATAACTTAATCTATTGTTGGAGTGACCGAACCTTCCTAATACGTAAAACGTATTTCCAACAATCTCCCCCTAAGGGAGGTCACTCCAAACAAGGGCGTTACCCGTGTTATAATAATAAAATAAACCTAGCATTCTATGCTTGTCTTGAGCTCGTAGTCTTCGTCTTTCTTTTCTTTTTCTTTTCTGGTGAACATACTGATGTGATCTTTGATATCAATCTTTAGTATTAATCTCTTGCCTTGATCTTGTGCATCCTTCACTTGTGATCTTCGCCTCTTCATGACTTCATGTACCACATACTTATGCCTTCGTAATTCTTGAAAGCTTCAGAGTTTGATACAACGGAAGACTTGACTTTTAGGCTTTCTTGAATTAGATAAGGTATTAAGTGCATAAAGTATAAGCATGTGGGGAAGACTTCTTCTCGGATTCCGCAACGCCACTGTCTTCAAATGCCGCAACATAAGTAGACACAAATGAAATGGCTTTGAACATTTCATTCAAATTCGGTAGCACTTTACCTCCGATCGGTGAAGACCGTTGGACGATATAAAATATCATACTTGTGGCAGGTAGATTTAATTAAAAATATCCTTGACAAGATTTCGCGGGTAAACCCGTTCTCTTTACTCAACCGTCCAAAGCTGACTGCGAACGCAAATAGTGAATCGTTTGGATAAAATTTTCCATCTGATTGAATCCTTCAATTCTGATTCCTGGAACAAGTTTGATTCATTAAAGAAACGCACCATCGTTGCTTTCCAGTTGTCACGAGCTCGATTCATATTGAATCTTGCAAGTTACCTACCCAGTGCTGTTTGAGGTTAACACTAGAAGGATTTCTACTCATCACTGTGAACACTAAGGTATCACTCTGAGTGTTCTGGCAAGATCACTGAGATATTGCGTAGAGACCTAGAACGTGTTTAATTTCAATTAAGGATTAAACATCTGTTGCTTTCCAGTTATCACAAGTTTGATTCATAAAGAATCGCACAAGTCACCTACCATGAGCTTTTGAATGTTCGCTCAAGAAGGATTTCCATCTTCATTGTAAATACTTTCGTATTACTCGGATGCTCAGGCAAGATCATGAAGATTTTGCGTAGGACTCTTAAGATCTTTCTTACTTTTCACAGTGTGTAAAGAAGCAAGGAAATATGGAAGTGTGTCCTAATGAGATATTTGATGATCTCAAATGGATCTAGACTCGATCGGTCATTTTGGATTTTTAGTTATCGGAGGCTGGAGAGGAGTGCCACCATTTCAATACTAATTTACTCGGAGTGAATAAATCGATAGATAATGCGTTGTCTCCGTGTGAATAAAACAAATACCTTTTAAGAGATATCTGAGTTAGCTGGGATGGGTTGTGCGTTGCATCACTGGGTCCATGATGTTTATCTTCAATATCGAGCATCATTAAAATGATCTCAATAGCATATGTGTTGACCCAGTTTCTGCCTAAGGTTGTAAGGAGGGCTTCTTTCTTTACACCCTTTATCTTTACAATTCTTTTTCATTCTTCAACCCCTTCAATGCTTACCAATACGTCATAACTATCACCTTGTTGTGATTGTTCCAGTGCTAACTTAAGTACTTGGTCGGCATTCAGCTACATTCACAATCTTTCTCCCTCTTTCCTAAGGACTACTATTTCTAGCTATGGAGTATCCTTGGGAAGATTCCTCCTGTTTTGGAAGAATCATTGGACTTATCCTATCCTACCATCCTTATGTCACCACAATCTTCATCGTCGTGAAATAAATGGGTTTAGGGTAAGTATATGTCACCATAAAAATCAATTTTTGATGTGCAAATCCGTTTTTCTCCCCCTTAACATATGCCACGATATTCGAAAACATTTCGCACATATCGGGATGAGCTATCACGTCAAGTCAAACCATTTTTGATTAATCATTTCCCATATTAAATCACATTTTCTCCCCCATATTAAAAAAATTAACCCAATCGATGTTTTTAATATCAATTGATTTAATGAAGTTTTAACAAAGTTTTGGGAAGTAAAATGCAAGTCTGTTTAATCTTCATGATACCAATGTGAGAGATATGATACCGATTTGTAACATGATCGCATATTCACCATATTAGAATAAATTGACAAGGTTGGACCTGATTGATGAGAACATCATATGATAAAATCAAATGGTTCTTATCGACAAATGTTGGTCGCCTCGTCACATCTGAAGTTATCTCTTGACACCACATGTACGATTGGTATTATTGTCTTGACACCAATTAGTGAATCTTGGCACGTTCGGCATCAAAGATTCTGAATGTTTGACATTTGCTCCCCCTCAATTGTTGACCCGCGTTCAATTGAAAGAGCTGTAGTCGTGTTTGAGTAGTCGCATCGTCGAGTGTGTAGATACCAATTGTAGAGTGCTATGGTTGTAGAGATGATAACTTCATAAAAACAAGATTTCTCTTGTTTTAACAAATAAATGCACTGATGCGTACATTAATTTGTGTTAGACCAAGTTATAAAGTAAACTTGATCCCTTACAAGGTTTTAAAGTAAACCTTGCCCGAAAAATTTAATTCCTATTGAGAGCCAAAGCGTTCATAAGAAATACTTGACTTTAATGTGAAAAACGGGTTCCAGTCTGAAATAAATACAAGCCATATAGGCATGTTTTATGAAATATATACAACTTTTGTACGAACTCTATTTATGGCATCGTGTCGATATTAATCGACATTTCTAAGGCCGTAAATATTATCATACCAAAAGACATTCCTTTGAAAAATAAAGTAAAAATATTATTGGATTTTTCTAATTTCAATTTTTATGGTTTTTATATGATTTTATATTTTTGTATTTTACTTTTGTGGATAAAAATATAAAAAATATATACCGATGATCACCAAGGATACGGAGAATAGTTTACCACCACTATTCTTTCGCTTCATCTGCCAGTTCCTTAAGAGTCTCGGGCGAGAAAGTTCTCAAACCTAGCTTGTCGGCCATAAATTCCATTCGAGCGTGATCTAAAGCCTTCATGAAAATATCCGCCAATTGATACTCAGATCGGACAAAGTAAAGCTCGATCACTCCATTTTTCACTTGCTCCTTGATAAAGTGGTAGCGAATGTCAATATGCTTCGACCGGAAGAATTGAACATTGTTGCAGCATAAGGCAATTGCACTTTCGTTGTCGCAGTACACCAGAATTTTGTTGAAACCTAGACCATAGTCGGTTAATTGTGATCTCATCCAAAAAATTTGAGCACAACAACCGGACATAGCTATGTATTCTGCTTCCGTACTTGAAATTGCAGCACTTTTCTGCCTTTTCGATGCCCAACTGATTAGTCGATCTCCTAGTAGTTGCAAAGTTCCACTTGTGCTACGCCTTGTATCTTGACAACCCGCGTAATCCGCATCTGTATATGCCATGAGTGCAACCGAAGAGTCCTTCGAATACCAAAGTCCCCGATTAATGGTTCCTTTAAGATATCAAAAGATCCGTTTAACAGTAGCTAAGTGTAACTTAGTAGGTCTAGTTTGATACCGAGCACACATACATATAGCAAACTGAAGATCAGGTCGACTGGCAATGATATACAGAAGGGTGTCGATCACTCCACGATAAAGTGTCGGATCAACAGCAATCCCATGTGGATCTGCATCGAGCTTAGTTCGTTCCACCATTGAGGTATCCACGGGGTCGCAAGATTCCATCTTATATTTCTTAAGCGATTCAAGGGCATACTTGGATTGATTGATAAAGATGCCTCTGGGACTCTGAGATATCTGAAGTGCTAAGAAGAATGATACCTTTCCCATCATTGACATCTTAAACTTGGAAGACACGAGTGTCCCAAACTCATCGGATAAGGTTTGGGTCGAGGCAGCAAATATAATATCATCAACATATATTTGTACCATAATCATATCTTTACCTCGTTTCTGAATGAACAGCGTGGGATCCACCTTGCCTTTGGCGAAGCCTTGCCTAATAAGGAATTATGACAATAGATCATACCATGCGCGTGGAGCTTGTTTCAACCCATATAAAGCCTTCTTAAGCTTGTACACATGATTAGGATATTTAGAATTCACAAAACCATCCGGTTGTTGAACATAGACCTCTTCCTTGATTTCACCATTGAGATATGTTGTCTTCACATCCATCTGATAGACGATCATATTCATGTGAGCTGCATAAGCGAGGAATAGTCTAATAGATTCCAAATGGGCAACAGGTGCAAAGGATTCCATAAAGTCGATGCCCAATAATTTGTTGTATCCACGAGCTACTAGTCGAGCTTTGTTCTTCAATATTCCGCCTAACTCATCGAGTTTCACCTTGTAAACCCATTTAAAAGTGAGTAATTGGACTTGATCCGGGCATGGGACAAGTTCCCATACATCAAGACGTATAATTCATTAAGTTCTTCTTGCATAGCTTCTATCCAACAAGATTGGGTAAATGCTTGTTGCCACGTCTTAGGTTTAACTTCACTGAGAAAAGCATCAAAATGACAAAACATTGCACTTTCTTGTAACTGACTTCGTATGGATACCGGACGATTAGGGTCACCAATAATAGAATCTATAGGATGATCCTTTGTCCACTTGCTGTCATGTTCACGAATCCGTGGATTGGAGTAGACCGTAGTAGGAGCTTCCTCTGAGGTGGACGACCCGGCTTGAATAGAGTTGGGAAATTGGTACACCAAAGAATGGAAGTTCACGCATTTGAGCGAATTCCAAATCGTGATCATCATCATCCTCTTCATCACCAATAGGCATGACATGGGTAGATGATTCATGTGTTGGTTGAGAATTACTGGTTGAAGGTATATCTTGAACACTTGTAGATGTAGACGTATCTGATTGTGCTTCGGTTGTTGGAGCGACAACTTCGTTGACCGGAGCTATTACTTCAGGTTCTGGAGCATCAATACTTGGAGGAGTAAAAAATTCATCAAAGAACGGTTGAAACAACGTATCCCATTCGTTTCTAGAAGGTGGTGTAAATGATGATGAAGTAGGGTTGTTTGGGACAAGACCAGAGCTAATGTTACTGGGTCCCATTTCATGAAGTGCGGGTTCAGAGCTGCTTTGCTTAGAAGTCATTGCTGTCAGATCATCAAAATCAACATTCATAGTTTCAAGGATCTTACCAGAATTACGATTGTAGATTCGGTATGCCTTCTTTGTGGGTGCATAACCAATGAAAATACTAATATCAGCCTTTGGTTGAAGTTTTCCCAAATTGTCACCATCGTTATTTGGATAGCAAAGAGAACCAAGTACATGAAGATATGATAAATCTGGTACTTTTCCATGGAGGGGCTCATAAGATGTTTTACCATGGCGTTTTCGAATTAGTGATTGGTTTTGGGTGTAAACTGCTGTAGATACTGCTTCTGCCCATAGAAACAATGGAGCCTTTGCGTAAATTAACATCATTCGAGCAGCTTCCATAAGTGTGCGATTTCGCCTTTCAACGACACTGTTTTGTTGTGGAGTGCGAGCAACGGATGTTTCATGAGATATGCCAACTTCTTCATAATAATTACTCAAGATTTGATTCACAAATTCAGTTCCATTATCTGTACGAATGCGTCAGATAGTAGTGTTGAGACGCACTTGAATCATCTTGAGAAATCCGATGATGAATTTAGGTGCCTCATTTTTTGTTGTAAGAAATTTCACCCGTGTAAATTGAGAGTAATCATCGAAAATTATGAGGATGTACTTTTTGCCACTAAGACTTTCAACACGCATTGGCCCACAAAGATCCATATGCAGCAAATAATGTTTCTCTTGGTTGGTGTCTTCAGTCTTGGGTTTGTATGATTTCTTAGTTCTTTTCCCCATTATACACGCGGAACACAAATGGTCCTTGTGAAATGTAAGTTCAGGAAGACCACGATCAAGTTCGTTTTTTGCCAAATGATTAATAGCGTTAAAGTTAAGATGAGATAACCGTCGATGCCATAACCATGACTTAGTCTTTGATGCTTTGGAGAGAAGACATACGGGAGAAGCGGCCATCATATCTTGTAGAGACAAAGTGTACAAATTATTTCCTCGAGTACCTTTCAATAAATCAACCCCTTCCAAATTACGAATGAAGCAGTTATGCTCTCGAAAAGCAACTTCTAGGTTTGCATCACAAAATTGTCCCACAGAAAAGAAGTTGTGACCGAGACCTTCCACATAATACACTCTTGTAATTATAACATTCTTAATTTGATATTCACCATAACCTATTATCTTTGCAATATGATCATTTCCAAATCGAACCGTACCAAGAAACTTGCTGACGAAATTTCTAAGCTGAGAGCGATCTCTGGTCATATGCTTGGAACAACCGGGGTCCAAATACCACAGGACGATTTGGACCACCTGTTTGAAACAACAAAAGTAGACAATGCATTGGAAACTATTGGTTCCGTAGTGTTAGCAGATACATAAACAATATCAGAAGTGCTATCAGTAGATTTCTTGCGTTTTCTAAGATATATTTGTTTAATTGCCAGTTTGATGGGTCCATTTTCCTGAGGTTTTGGATTAGTGATAGGCACTACCGTGGGAGTAGACCTATTTAAAGGGCACTTTGTTCCTATAGTAGTGTTGGTGTTCCTAGTTAAAGGACACGCTTGTGTTTTGGTAGCCTTAGTACTCCTAGTTAAAGGGCACGCTTTCTTCGCTGTAGTAGGAGTGATCCTAGTTAAAGGGCACACATTTCCTACTATAGTGAAAGTTCTACCAGTGGGACGCCACATCCATCCAACTTGGGTTAACACTTTCCCAGTCAGTTTCCATTCTAATTTGTGCTTTCGGGCATTCATCTCATTCATATGGTCAATAAGGCAAGAATCATGACGACTAGAAACATACATTCATTGCACTTCTAACATCTCAAATTAGAATTTACAGTAGGCTTAGAACGCTTCACAACTGTAGAGCCTTTAGGTTTAGCTACATGATTCTTTTTATTCAAAACAGAAATAACATTCCTAGGGTGGGTTTCTACTTTCTTCTTCACTTGACTACTAGAAGGGGGCAAGATCCTATCATTCTTCATGTTTCCTTTAAGCTTAGATCTTTGATCCTTAGTAGTGGTGTTCACTCCTTTAGACGGCAACACAGGAATATTAGAAGCTGGTTTTGATTTTGCCTTATATTTGGTGACCAATGTTTGAGATGGTTTAGTCCTAGGGCCCTTGTTCATTGATGTGACGGCAAGGAGATGGTTCTTAGTTGATCTCACTTTAGGAACACTAGAAGGCGAGGCTGAAATGGCGGCTGTTTTCTTAACACGAAGTAATTCTTTTAATTCAGCCAAAGCCATATCCTTATCACGAATTATCGCATGTAAATTTGAGATCTCCACCGACTTACGATTAAGGGTCTCAATCAAGGGTTGAGTGTTAGCAGCCTCTAGTGTCCTTTCCACAGTCTCATTTCCTATCGACAATGATTTAGCAGTTTTGTCACGCTTTCGACGCTGTTTTGATCGTTTATTTAATTGAAAACCCTTTTTAACATTTTTAGTATCTATATGAACACTTTCGTGTGATTTTTCAAAAATCTCTTGAATAAATTGTTTTTCACACTCAAGCGAAATACAATGTGTTTGAATAGCATCAAATTGTTGGAAAGTCATTTATAGGAATCTTGAAGTGATAACTGTAAATTCACACTCTTTTAGGAAAAAGAGCGTAAAAATATAGGGTAAGCACGACGATTTAGGAAAACCGTGTGTAAATGACCCAAAGTGAGTTCGTTCTCGAGGAGGCTAGTGTGTTATGTGTGTAATGACTTGGATTAGATTTGTGATTATATTGTTTTTAAAGAAAGAAATGAGATTAGAAGAGAATGACGGTTACGAAGACGGATTAAGCTAAAACGAAAAGGTCGTTCACGTAAAACCGTAAAAAACTACAAATTAAAAATTTTAAACCTAAAAATTAATTAAAAGCTAAAAGGTAAGTCTAAAATAATATAAATAAGAATAAAAATCCAACAAAAATATTTTAAAACCTTTTATTAATTAAATATTCAATTTTAAATGCTAATTAAAGCCCTAAAATTAAATATAATTAACAAAATGTTCAAAATATTATTTTATTGGACAAATAACTTACTTATATTATCTAAAGACTAAAAAGTATTTTTCCTAAATTTTAAAAACTATTTTTCTATTTTTAAAACACTTAAAACTATTTTTAAACTAAAATAATTATAAAAAATAATTAAAAAATGCTAAAAATAATTTGACAATTTTAAAAATCCTAAATTATACTAATGATAATTAGAAAAATGATAAAGTTTGAAAAATATAAAATTTTACACTAGAGGACAAAAACAGTTATAATAAAAACCCTAATTAAACTAAATTAATTCTAAAAAATAATTAAAAAGTGAACAGTAAAAACTTTTTAAACTAAAAATCTTAACTTATTTTTCTAAATCTAAGAAAATTTTTGAAACTGAAAAATATTAATTTTTACCACTAAAAGACAAAAACAGAAATATTAAAAAGTATAAAAATGCAATTTAATCTAGAAAATATTAAATGAACAGTAATAAAAAATCTACTTAAACAGAAAAATCAAAAATTAAATTAGAAAAATAATGAAACAAATTTCAAGACCTAATTCCTATTTTCAGGAACTAAAGACAAAAAAAACAACTTTCTGAAAGTGACACCTTGATCACTTTTGTCTGCTTGCAAAGCAGTGGGAACTTTTATACAAACAGTGGGAACTTGGTTCCCACTGATAATGAAAAAAACAGGTCTCTGGACCTGATGAGACTGCTTTTATACATAGTCTCATCGTCCAAATTGGGCTTAAAATGCATTAAATATCATCAAAACACCCAAATATATGCTTGTGTTTGTTGCTTGTGTATTTTAGGTACGGATATTAAGAAAATGACAAAAGATCACAAGAATCATGCAAAAACAAACACGGGAAACGAAGCCGCACGATGAACCAAGCCCTAATGAAGAATTTTCCAAAGAAAACCCTTGAAGATTTGAAGAATTATGAAGATTGGTCCTCCAAATTTGAAGAATTGACACTTTATACCCTTGTATCTTCATAATTACAAGTTTGGTCCCTAAAGTTTGTCAAAATTACAAAAAGGACCCTTAACTTTGAAGAATTGGCAAATTTAGTCCCTCATCAAAACTAAATTGTCAATAATGGTCCTCCAAGAAGTCAACAAACAAGTCAAATCCTTGAAGAATGAAGAAATTGCATGTTTAGTCCTTGTTTGAAGTTTGGAAACAATATGTGCCAAAAATGTAAATCTGCCAAAGTCTATTTACAAAGGGAAAAGAAGTTTGTTGCTTTAATTACAACATGAAGGAATGAAGAAAGCTTGGGGGCCTTTTCTGCCAAAACAACAAACCCTCACACCCAACCAGCTACTGCCACGTCGCACAACCCACCCATTTACCCAAACCCATAACCCATTACCCAACCCGTCCAGCCCAAATACCCAAGTTTATTTAAATTAAACCCAGTAAACACCCCACATTATTTCCCTCCCAAACACGTTTTTAAATAAACCTTTTCCCTTTTTGGATTAAACCTGGCCTAATTATCCCCTTAAACCCTAAATATTTCCAGGCTTAATTAAATTCAAACCAAAGGGTTTTTGATCCAGACCCTCCAGATCCCTAATTACCTCCTTTCTCACCTAAACCCACATCACAAACCACCACAAGACACACCCATGTGTCTTGTGGGACCCTCCCCTGCAACATCAATTTCGCCCAAAACCCTAAACCCGACAAAAGGAACGGCTAGATTGGACTCCTTGGCCCCCAAGATCATTTCAACGCTTAAGATACATTCAAACATCACTAGCAACAGCCTGGCTCATCACATGGACGATTTGACCAAGATTCCAAGAATTTTCAAAGGGCATTTTAGGACTTTCAGTCACTTAGGGTTTAAGTTCTAGTTTGTTCTTTAGACTAGTATATAAGGAGTCGTTTGTGACCCTTATCTTTTTTGTTCCTGATTTTTTTTCCTTAGGTCACAACTTGTAAACCCCATTTTTATTGAATGAAAATTGGTTAAGGTTTGGTGATGAAAAAGAATCCAGGATCCACTTAATATTCTGTTGATTGATTCCTGTTTATTGTTTGTTTGGTTTTTAAGTTTTTAAACTTTCAGTTTGGTTTTCAAGGTTTTTCTGAAATTGGTGATTTTTAGTGAAAAGTTTGGTTCAAGGTTTGATTTTTTCAGGGAGTATAAGTTATTTGGTTTGAGTATTTTGAAAGAAGAATACTTGGAAAGTTTTTTGAAAAGTTTTAAGAAAGAAAGAAGAAAACAGATAAGTGTTATATTATTGCTTGTGTGTTCATTTTCTCTCAGCAGGTATTGAAGCTTGAGTTTTGATCAAGGATCAGCATAGGTCCGGGCCTATAGGAGGTGGTTTTGCAACCACTAAGGGACCTGGAAGTAGGTCCCTTAAGGTAGTACCCTTTTCCCTTTTTCATTTTCAGTTTTAAGTTTTGTTAGAAATACGTTTTAACGTATATTAGAAGTATCGGTCACTCCACAATATGATTTATGTTGTAATAGCTCGTAGTTAGAAAATAGTCATTAGTTGCTTATTAACTTAAGTAAGAACCGGTCCATGGGCTTGTCATGGACCGGCCCAAGCCCAATGTTTGGCTTGGAGTATAAATACCCCTTTCCACCATGGAAAGGGGTTGGTTGTTGTTCATTTTGCACTTTCATAGTAATAAAATCATACACATTTTCTCTCACTTTCTCTCTCTAGTTTCTCTCACTAGAAAACATCAACCCACTTCATAGATTCATAGGTTATCAATATTCTACATTTGGTATCAAGAGCTATGGGGTGATTTAAGGTAAGGATTGTGTTGCTTTTTTAGTTTTTGAATCAATTAGTGATCTTTAGAAAAAATCAATCTTGAATCTTGTTTGTGGTGTTTTTTGTTATTGGGATTGATTGATAAGGATTGGGTTTAGCTTATTTTGGTAAAAATCATAAAACTTTTTGTGGTTTTGGATCAAAAATCGGAGTTAATAGCTGCTTTTTAAGTCTCGGAAACAATTTTTCCAGAATTTTCCGAATAGGGATTCCGAATAGGGAGGATTTTCAGTATAGAAGGTTTATTCCGAATAGGGGTTCCGAATAGGAGAATATTCCGAATAGCAGAAGTTTCCGAATAGAAGAATTTTTTCCGAATAGAAGAATTTTTTCCGAATAGCCGTTTTTTTCCGAATAGCAAATACTTTCCGAATAGCCAATTTTTCCGAATAGCCAAAGACTTTCCGAATAGCCAAAATTCTTTCCGAATAGACAACAATTTTCCGAATAGCCAAAATTTTTCCGAATAGGAGAAATATTCCGAATTGCCCATCATTCCGAATAGGAGGTGTTTTTCCGAATAAGCCAAATTGCCAAGATATTCCGAATTGAAGAAAATATTCCGCATAGGGGATTTTCCGCATAAGGGTTATTCTGCATAGAGTTTATTCCGAATAGGGCATTTTCAGCATAGGATTATTCCGATTAGGCATTATTCCGAATAGGGTTTATTCTAATTTTGGGTTATTCCGTATAAGCAAGTTCAAGGGGTATTTGAGTTTTTTCGACGATCTTTAGTGGATTTAATCACAACACAAATTCTCAACCTTTCTTCACTGCTCGATCAACCGATAATCTTTGAGTCTGTTAAGTGATCACAATGAATCCAAGTTCATTAATGCCTCAGATGACATCTCTTACGGATATCTCGATCATAACGGGGACTGATAGTCGTCCACCGATGCTTATTAAAGAGGTGTTTGAGGCATGGCAAGGTCGAATGATGCAATATCTAAAGGGGAAACCGACATACGGAAGGCTTATGGTCAAATCGATTTTGAATGGTCCACTCGACTATGGTACCATTGTGGTTGACGACGTGACTAGACCACGAGAATTTGAAGAACTCACTCCAGCTCAACAACTTGTTGCAGATGCAGATGAAAAAGCTCTTCAAACAATTCTCCAAGCTCTTCCCCATGACATCTATAGGATGGTGAGTCAGTATACGGTGGCAAAGGATCTATGGGAACGTCTTAAGGTGTTGCTACAAGGAACGTCTCTCACCAAACAGGAAAGGGAATGTCAGTTGTATGACCTGTTTGATAGATTCACCTACAACCCAGGGGAAACGCTTCACGATTATTACTTCAGATTCACCACACTCATGAATGATCTGAATGTATACAATCTTGTGATTGCACCATTCCAGGTTAACACCAAATTCTTGAATACTCTACCTCAAGCTGAATGGGGTGAGTACATTACCGATGTCAAGTTAACCAGGGATCTGCATAAGTGCAATTTGGATCAAATATATGCCTTCCTTCAGCAGCATGAGAAGCATGTGATTATGCACCGTTCTCCTCGCGGTATGTACCCAGATTCCTTAGCTTTGATGGCGAATCAACCAAGCTTGTCTCACAACAACACACCTTATATCTTGGGACATCAAGCTTATCATCAATCACCTTACATGACACCAGCCTTTCCCCAATACTCGATTCTACCACAACCACCCACCTCACATCAGCAACAATATCGGTTCAATGCACCTTTACCACAGTATGCTTCACAACTTCATCCAGCAAATGTTGCACCTTATGCTCAGCCTTCATATTCTTCTTATCAAGGGAATGCAGCATATCCAACAAGCTACCCTGATCAAATGAGTATTCCTTCTACTGATTATGCAGCTCATCCAGATCAAGCACTGTATTGTGATGATGAGGAAGTCCCCGTTCCTGTATTCCAACAAGGAGCTGACCCAGTTGAAGTGCTAACTACTATGTCTGCTTATCTCACAAGAACTTTAAGCAAACGAGGATTCAGAGGATCAGCTCCTACCAACAATCAGTTGAGGAATTCATCCAATTCTCGCCAACAAGCTACAATTGAGAATGGCAGGGTAATGGTTCAGCCAATTCAACCATATCAGGGGAGAACTTCCACATCAACCAATGTTCGCACCGTCAATCCTGCTCCTGCTCCAATGGTCAACAACCCTCCACGGGCTAATACAGGCAAGTTGAGAATGATTACATGCTACAACTGCAAGGAAGAGGGTCATATGTCCAGGGATTGTAAGAAACCCAAGAGGAGAAGGGATGGACAGTTGTTTGCAGAAAAGATCTATCTGGTAAATGCTCAGGCGCAGGGAAGGGAACTTGATGAAGAGGAGCTTGCATTTCTTGCTGACCCAGGGATTGCTGAACAAGACGTTGTCACTACGCAGAATGCAGCTTACCAAGCCGATGATCTTGATGCGTATGACTCCGACTGTGATGACTTTCAAACTGCAAAGGCTGCTCTTATGGCAACTATCTCCAGCTTAGGGCCAGATAAGAGATCTGAGGTACTTATTAATAACACCGATAATGCCACTGATGCTAGTATTCAACCACATCAAGTTGTGCAAGAGAGTGCTGATTCGAATGAATCTTCGGTGGTGAGTCTTTCAAATGAGGAGACAAACAATGATAGCAATATCAATGTGAGTCCCCAGACTTTGAGTGAATCACAACCGGGACCCATTTCGCATACGCCTACTCCTGCTCAACAAGATTTGGTCATGGTTCCTGCTACATTACTTAGCCAAATGAATGCTGCACTCTTAGAAACCTTAGCTAAGAATAAGAATTTGTCTGATGAGCTTGCCTTAAGCAATGAGAAAGTACAAACTTTGGAATTAGTGCCTTCGTCTAGTGTTCTCACAAATCTCGAATATGATCATTTTAGAAACAAACAAATGGGTCACTTGCAAGAAATCGAAAACTTAAGAGCAAATCTGTCTAATGAACTTAAAGAAAAGGAGTTAGTGGTCACTAATTTTCAAAAACTTCAAACAGATTTTGAATTACTCGAGTCTAAGAAGAATGAAATGGAGATTAATGCTGCTAATAAGATTAGAAGTCTAGACTACTTGCTTTTAAGACAATACGCTGCTTCTCAACTAGTGCACTTATTTGATGCTTCGTTTAGAGAGTTTAACTTATCACGTCAAAAAGGCCTTCCCCCTAACCCAAAGTATGCAAAACAAGCTTTTAGACATAGTCCAAGATTGTATAATGCAACTCAATTAGGATTGGCCTTAGACCCGATTGTTTTTCCCGATGATCGAACAAATAAGGATCTAGTTGCTGAGGATCGGTCATACAATTCAGCAAAATATCCCGATTGTGATTATTTTAAAATGAATAAGGAGCTTGCAAAAACTGATTTTAGAGTTCGCTTCCATATGGATAAGGATCTCATCACCGCACCAACCTACATGATAGAGGAAGAAAGCCCTAGTACATTTCCTACACTTGTCAACATGGAAGGTCCTAAGGAAATTCCAAAGAATCTTCCACCTGTTAGCACTGTATGGTTAAACTTGCAAGAGATTAACCGATACTTTACTAACTTTGACAAGGTCATTTTGGAATGTACGACTTCAAATGGCTTAAACGCCGGAGAATGGGCTTTCGAACACATGAACGAGGTGTTTAAAACTGAGATCAATCCGTTTGTCGAAAGTCTAAAAAGAAGTTTTGCATCTCTTAAGGAAAATCTTCAGTTTGAAATTGGTGAAGTTCAAAAAGTGTTTTATGAAATGGACACCGCTTACGAACTGCAACTAATTGAAAAAGAAAAGATTTTAACCGAATATGACCGATTCTTGTCCGAAGTAATCTCGTGTGATGTGCTTACTACTGTAAATGTTAATTATTCGAATGAGCTTACATCTGCTGTGATTAATTGTGATGCTGTGAATATTTGTGAGGATATTTGTGATGATGTTTGTAATCTTTCTGTAAATGTTGCTGATACTGTAAATGAGGTAGATAATCATTCTTGTCACGAATCTAACGCTGAGTTTTTAAAGCTACAAGATTCCTACAATTTACTTTCACAACGCTTTAATCAACTAGAACAACATTGTATATCTTTAGAATTAAAACAACAAACTCAAAATGAGAACCTTTTGATATCAAATGTTTGTGAAAACGGTGTTGAGACTAGTGACAAGATGATTGCAATTGTTAAGACATTAGAGGAAGAAATCATGAGATTGAAGAGAGAGGTATCATCAAAGGAAACATTAAAAATGGAACTAGAGGCTGCAGAGTCTAAAAACCAGGTCTTAGAAATTAGACTATCAACTGTTCTAGGGGAGATGGATCGGACAAGGCAGGGACTATCCGCTCTTTATGGTTCACTAGAAGAACGCTTCGCTTTTAATGCGGCACAGCAACAATATTATGTTGAACAACTGAACCAAAGGTGCGAGGAAATCTCTGACCTGAACATCCTGCTCATAGACAAAAATATGGTTTTGGCTGAGTTAAAGGAGACACTTCTTCTCACCCGACAAGAAGTTGTTGATAACTTAGCTACCGACTCTGCACCGTCCACTAGTGCTCCAACAACCAAGTCAGTAGTGCTTTATAAGAATCCGCTTCATAAGAGAAACCAGGTTACCTATGATGATTATATGAGGAATGCCATTAAGCATGTCGATCTTCTTAGGGATATTTTAGACGATCTTTATGCCTTAGATCCCTCAAGTAGCGACTATTATTCGGCTCATGAATATGTTAAGCGAGTTCAATATTGCTTGGCTTATTTGCAATACATAGGTACACCAGGTTCTGCACTACTTAATAATAGGCCCATTGCTGTCACTCCATTTAATAAGACTCCAGGAGCGAAACCATCATTGGCACAATCAAGAAAGACACCTTTAAAATCTGTTGCTAATGTTCCCACTTTGCCTTCTACAGGATTAAAAGCGACTACTAAGGCTAAAGGATCGCCACTCAAGAAAGCTAAGATCAAGCCCTCCACTAGTAGTGCCACAAAGAAGAAAGTAGAAGTCCACAATAGGAATGATAGTTCAGTTTTAAATAAAACGAATCATGTTAAGACTAAAAGCTCTGCGCCTGTGCAGCAGCCTAAACCATTCGTGAATTCTGATTTAAATTGTTGGAATTGTAATGAATGTATGTTTTCCCAGCGTCATGATTTGTGTCTGATTGATCACGTTAATGAAATGAATGCTATTAAGAATGGTCTTGAATGGAAGCCAACGGGTAGAACTCGTGCCCAAGTTGGCTGGCAATGGCGTCCCACTGGTAGGACCTTTACATTAGATGGAAAAATGTGCCCTTTAACTAGGAATGCATCCATTGAGGTTAGGTCTGAGCGTCCTTTAGTTAGGAACACTCGCACTCAAGTATGGAAACAGCGCCCTTTAATTAGGTCAGCCCCCACTATAGTGCCTATCAGTGTAGAAATACCTCAGGATTTGAGCCAACTAGAATCTACACCACCAATTCAGAAGAAGAAGGCTAGGAAATCTAAGAAACCTAGAGTTAGCAAATCTAAGATTATTAAATCTGTACCTGCTAATAACAAGGAACACTCAGATTCCGATACCTCTACATTGTCTTTGTGTGGTGATATTTTCAGGTGGTCCAAATCATCCTGTGGTATTTGGACTCCGGTTGTTCAAAACATATGACCGGAAATCGCTCGATGCTCCGAAATTTCGTCAGCAAGTTTCTTGGTACGGTTAAATTTGGGAATGATCATATAGCAAAGATTATGGGGTATGGTGAATATCAGATTGGAAACGTGACGATTTCTAGGGTATACTATGTAGAAGGTCTTGGTCATAACTTATTCTCAGTAGGACAGTTTTGTGATTCCAACCTTGAGGTTGCTTTTCGACAACACACTTGTTTCATCCGCAACTTGGAAGGAAAAGATTTGTTGAAGGGATCTCGTGGTGCAAATCTTTACACTTTATCCTTACAAGACATGATGGCCGCTTCTCCAGTATGTCTTCTCTCTAAAGCTTCTAAGACCAAGTCATGGTTATGGCATCGCAGATTATCTCATCTTAATTTTGATGCTATTAATCATCTGGCTAAAAATGAGTTAGTTCGTGGTCTTCCCAAGCTTAAATTTCACAAGGACCATTTATGTTCCGCGTGTTCAAGGGGGAAAAGCACCAAGAAATCTTACAAACCCAAAGCTGAAGACACTAATCAAGAAAAACTTCATCTTTTGCATATGGATCTTTGTGGACCGATGAGAACTGAAAGTGTGAGCGGTAAGAAATTCATTCTGGTAATTGTGGATGATTTCTCAAGGTTTACATGGGTTAGATTTCTACGTACAAAGGATGAAGCACCGAAGGCTATCATCACTTTTCTGAAATTCATTCAGGTACGTTTGAACACCACTGTCCGCCGTATTCGTACAGACAATGGTACAGAGTTCGTCAACCAGACTCTTCGTGATTATTATGAAGGAGTTGGTATATCACATGAAACATCCGCTGCACGCACTCCACAACAAAACGGTGTCGTTGAAAGACGGAATCGTACACTTATGGAAGCTGCTAGGACCATGCTTATTTATGCGAACGCTCCATTGTTCTTGTGGGCAGAGGCTATTTCTACTGCATGTTTCACCCAAAACCGTTCTATCCTTCAGAAACGCCATGGAAAAACACCTTATGAGCTTTTACATGACCGTAAACCCGATGTTTCATTTTTCCATGTGTTTGGTGCTCTGTGTTATCCAAACATCAATAGTGAGAACTTGGGTAAGCTTCAACCGAAAGCCGATATAGGTATTTTCATTGGTTACTCACCGTCCAAAAGAGCATACCGAATCTATAACCGTCGTCTTGGCAAGATTGTAGAAACTATGGACGCAGATTTCGACGAGCTGACAGCGATGGCTTCTGAGCAACACAGCTCTGAACCCGCGCTTCATGATATGGGAACCGGTGCTATTAGTTCCGGATTAATTCCCAATAATCCTACTTCTACATCATTTTTACCACCAACAAGGCCCGAGTGGGATAAACTGTTTCAACCGTTGTTTGATGAATTCTTCGATCCCCCGACTGATGAAGTTCAAGCACCTGTAGTAATTGCTCCAATACCTGAAGTGGTTGCTCAAGCTAATGAACCTTTATCTAATGCATCTACAATTCACATTGAACCGGATGCACCTTCACCAAGTGATTCTCAAACTACACCTGAATCATCACCCCTACTTGTGCCTAATGATGTGGGAGAGGATTCTACTGATCACGACTTGGAATATGCTCACTTGCAAGAGCTTCCTTTCTTTGGTGTAGCGATCCCTGAAAACCCTTCAGAAGAAGCTCCTTCTATTGTTCACTCCAGACCACCTAGGATTGAAAACCATAGCACTAAATGGACAAAAGATCACCCAATTAGGAATGTTATTGGAGATCTAGATCGACCCGTCTCTACACGCCATCAATTACAAGAGAGTGCACTTTATTGCTACTTTGATGCATTTCTCTCTGAAGTTGAACCTAAAAATTGGCAGCAGGCTATGACCCAATCATCTTGGATTGAAGCTATGCAGGAGGAACTAAATGAATTCCAACGACTTGATGTATGGGAATTGGTTCCTCGCCCTGACAAGGTTAACATCCTTACTTTGTTATGGGTTTATAAGGTTAAACTTGATGAGATGGGTGCGGTATTGAAGAATAAGGCTAGATTGGTCGCTAGAGGATATAAACAAGCCTTGGGTATAGACTTTGAAGAATCTTTTGCTCCTGTGGCTAGATTGGAGGCGATTAGACTATTCCTTGCGTTTGCTGCTCATATGAACATGATCGTCTATCAAATGGATGTGAAGACGGCATTTTTGAACGGTGAACTAAGGGAAGAAGTTTATGTTAGTCAACTGGATGGGTTCGTCAGTACGGAGTCTCCTAATCATGTGTACAAGCTTAAGAAGGCTCTCTATGGGTTGAAACAAGCTCCACGCGCGTGGTATGATCTCCTGTCAACATATCTCATGTCGGAAGGCTTCTCCAAAGGCAAAGTAGACCCCACTCTATTCACTCTCAAGGAAGGCAACGACATGATTCTGGTACAAATTTATGTTGATGATATAATTTTTGCTGCCACTAACATAGAATTGTCAAACCGATTTGAGAAGATAATGTCCACACGCTTTCAGATGTCGATGATGGGAAAAATTTCATTTTTCTTAGGATTACAGATTTCTCAGAATCCCAGAGGCATCTTTATTAATCAATCCAAATATGCTCTAGAATCTCTTAAGAAATATAACTTTGAAAATTGTGACCCCGTGGACACTCCAATGGTGGAGAAATCCAAGTTAGATGAAGATAGGAATGGGACTATTGTCGATCCAAAACTTTACCGTGGGATGATCGGCACCCTTCTATATCTGACTGCTAGCAGGCCTGATTTGCAATTTGCTGTATGCATGTGTGCCCGGTATCAGGCTCGGCCTACCGAAAAGCACCTACATGTAGTTAAAAGGATCTTTCGGTATCTAAAAGGAACACTTCATCGTGGTCTATGGTATCCGAAAGATTCCTCGATTGCTCTAATATCATACGCAGATGCCGATCATGCTGGATGTCAAGACACGAGGCGTAGCACTTCTGGATCTGTGCAACTCCTTGGAGATAGATTGATCAGTTGGTCTTCAAAAAGGCAGAAAAGCGCTGCAATATCAAGCACGGAGGCTGAATACATCGCCATGTCCGGTTGTTGTGCTCAAGTCCTTTGGATGAGATCACAATTAACTGACTACGGTCTTGGATTTAACAAAATCCCGATGTATTGTGACAACAAGAGCGCCATTGCCCTTTGCTGCAACTATGTTCAACACTCCCGGGCCAAGCACATAGACATTCGCTACCATTTCATTAAGGAGCAGGTGGAGAACGGAGTGATCGAGTTGTATTTTGTCACTACTGAGTACCAGCTGGCGGATATGTTCACCAAAGCCTTAGATCAAGGACGAATCGAGTTTTTGATCGACAAGCTTGGCATGAAATCATTCACTCCAGCGACTCTCAAAGAGTTGGCAGAAGAATCAGCTGAATAGTCGTGGTAAACTATTCAGAGTATCCTTTGTTCGTGATCATGTATATTATCGTAAATATATTAAACACAAAAAGAAAATACAAAAATATAAAACCAAGAAAAACCATAAAAAATATAAAACCAAGAAAAACCATAAAAAATATAAAACCTAGAAAAACCATAAAAATTATAAAATCAAGAAAAACCAAAAATATTTTTCGTTTAAAACGGGCATGTCTTTTAGTACGGTAATATTTACGGCCTTAGAAATGTCGATTAATATTGACACGGTGCCATAAATAGAGTCCGTATAAAAGTTGAAATGTTTTAAAACATGCCCATTATGGCTTGTAGTTATTTCTGACTGCAACCCGGTTTTCATATTAAAGTCATGTATTTCCTTGGAAAACGTTGGCTCAGAACGGGAATTAATTTTCTCGGGCGTGATTTACAAGCCAAATCACGCAAAGGGATCAAGTTTACTTTACAACTTGGTCTAACACGAATTAGTGTACGTCTCAGTGCATTAATTTGTTAAAATAAGAGAAATCTTATTGACACCACGAATCAAACTTTTTCAAGATATCAATTGGGAAATGTTTTTCATCATCAATATTTGACTCTTTAAACAATGACTACAGCTCTTTAAATAGAAAACGGGTCATCGTTTAAGGGGGAGAAAATATTAAAATCATCTTCGTCATTAAATTGATTTTCAAAATTGATTGTGAAAATTAAGGGCTACATGGTAATTGAGTGGTTTTTTGCTTTAGAAAACGACTTGTGTTCGGTCTAAGTGATAGGCATGGCTTTTAGATATTGGAGATATGCTAATAGATTGCGTTTGCTAAGTTGTGTGTAAGTTAAACAAGGGATAAGTGAAATGAAAAAGTTAGAAATAAAAAGGAAAAGAATAGAAAATAGAGGGACTAAAGGTGATGTTTAATGAAACTAGTCAAAAAGTTGACCTAAGTCAAAAAACAACACACCCCGCCCCTCACTATTCCCTTTCACTGTTCCCTATCTATCTTTGCCGCCATTGATAATCAAACACACACACACTAACGGAAATCAAACAAACAAGAAACAATCAACATCTTCTAGATCAGATCTTCACAAAAGGTATATAATCGGTTCAATCATTCAAGCATAACACTTTAATTAACTGTTTAAATTGAAAACAATCGAAATCAAATTACTGCTTAATTAGGGTTAATTAATTTGGGGGTTTTGCTTGGGTTATATTCGGAATTGATCTATTTGCCCAGATTTGTCCTTTAGATCACTTGAATCAAACGGATTAAGTGGTTAATTTGAAAATATAAGTGTTGAAAAATGTTCCGAATAGGAGTTTTTGTTCCGCATAGAAGAATGTTCCGAATAGGGTTTCATTCCGAATAGGATTTCATTCCGAATAGGACAAAAGTTCCGAATAGGGCAAAAGTTCCGAATAGGGCAAAAGTTCCGAATAGGGCAAAAGTTCCGAATAGGGCAAATGTTCCGAATAGGGCAAATGTTCCGAATAGGGCAAATGTTCCGAATAGGGCAAATGTTCCGAATATGGCAAATGTTCCGAATAGGGCAAATGTTCCGAATAGGGCAAATGTTCCGAATAGGGCAAATGTTCCGAATAGGGCAAATGTTCCGAATAGGGCAAATGTTCCGCATAGGGCAAATGTTCCGCATAGGATTTTTGTTCCGCATAGGGCCAATGTTCCGAATAGAGTTTTTATTCCGCATAGCCTAAATGTTCCGAATAAGATTTTATTCCGCATAGCCTAATGTTCCGAATAGAGATTTTATTCAGCATAGCCAAATGTTCCGAATAGGCCTTTATTCAGAATAGGGATTTTATTCCGCATAGGCTAAATATTCCGAATAGAAGATGTTTGAATGGTTTCAAAGCTTAAGGGATTATGTCATATGTACAATGCTTAGGTTTAAAGTCATAATGATATTCATACTTGTATGTATCAACCTTTGTGTTTTATCTTAAGCAGAGACGATGACTAATCCTACCGTACAACAAATACAACACACCAGAGCCACCGCCATTGCCGAAGCCAAGACTCTAAAGTTTATTCCGAACAACTTTCGTTTGAAGGAGGTATCTCACTCTACCCATAATGGATTTAAGGTAGGTACAGCCATGCTTGATAAATCTCATTTCAAGCATGCGCTAAGGAGAAGTGCTTCAGTACCCTATGACTACCTTTACGAGTTCTGGGCTACCAAAGAGAGGACGTCCAACAAAATCACTTTTTCCTTGGACAACAAGCAGCAGACGCTTACTGTGTCAGACTTTAGGAAGATTTTTGGATTTCGGCCGACACTCAAAGACTTATCATACTCAGCCAACCCGACTAAGGACCAGATCATGGAGATGTTCACCGCCATTGGATGTCTTGACATACGAACCCCGTCTGAGTTTACTACTGCCAAAGTTGGTCAACCATGGAAAGCTATTTTTGGGATTCTAAGCCGATGTTTAACACCCAAAACAACTGGGTATGATGTTGTTCGTCCACCAATCATCAAGATGTTTTATGGTATGTTTAAAGGTATGGGTATTGATTATGCATCACTGCTGTGGGAGGAGTTTACTTTTCAACTCTTCACAAACACGAAGGGTAAGGTTAAATGTTACCAGTATCCTAGGTTTATTAAGCTGATCATACATTACTTTATGGAAAACGATGCATCCATTGATAAGCGTGCAGGCAGTCGTCAACACACGATCGATGATGATGATTTGGTAGACTTAAAGCAGGAGACTCATTCGAATACGGTTATTCCTGGTCCCATTCCCAATCACCTTCTAACCGATGAGCTTATTGCATCCGATGATTACAAGAACTTGCTAAAAGAAATTGAGAATCAACGAGCAAGCCTTCTAGCAGGTGAAGACTCTTCCACCACGGTTAAGAGCAAAGGTAAACGGAAGCAAGCAGATTTACCTGAACCCAAAACCAAGAAGAAGAAGACAGAGGGTAAGAAGGGAAAGGGTAAGGCTGATGAGATGCGTCTACGTGACGAAGAAAACATTGTTGATCCTACTCATGATAAAACTGAGAAACAAATGATGAAGATAGCCATTCAAAGGAGTAGGAAAGATACTGGCGGTAGTGGTTCAGGTGCAAGGGTAGAAATTGAGGATGAGTACGTGGAACCAGATGATGTTGATGAATTTGGGTCACCTGAACATTATTCCACTTCGAAGGAGCCATCAATCCCTGTTTCAGCTAGTATTGACAAAGAGTCGACTCAACCTTTGGTAACTCAACTTCAAACAACTCAACCCTTACCAACCAGACCGGTTTCTACACCATTTCCTCCACCACCAATAAAGCCCATCCTCAGCACCGCAGTCACAACCGAGCCCATTCCATCAACCCAGAGCAGCTCTGCAACGTCTGCAATGGCAGCAATAGTGATGGCCGAGATGTTGGATAAACATGTGGATAATCACAAGAGAGAAATGGATGAACTTCGCCAAGAGCTAAATAGAAGAGCTCAAAGTGAAGAAGTATCAAGGAAAGCTCAAGAAGAGTTGATTGCCAAGTTCGCTGCAGACATGGAAGCTACACGTAAAGTTCATGCAGAAGAACTTGCTCAGGTTAAAAAGGCTGAAGCTGATAGGCATAAAGCACGAATTACGAGACTTAAAGCTATTAAGGATGACCTCAAAGAGCAAAAAGCAGCTATTGAAGCTTCTATTGAGCAGAGAGTGAAAGACTCCATTGAATCCTTAATGCCTAAACTGCGTGATGATTTGAAGACGCTTGCTGCTGACAACTTAATGATCAAATCATCCAATCCTTCAGAAGCCGCCTACAAGATCGCTTATGACTTGACGGATTTTGAACTTAAGAAGATCCTCAAAGCTCGAATGAAGGAACTTGGATCGTTTGATAAATCGAGGAATCAGCGGGCTCTCTTCAAATCCCTGAATGACGCTATCATGGAGGATGATAGGTTGTTCAAGACGTTTGGAAGTGTGGTACCATACCACATTCTCCCTGAAGAAGAAAGGGAAGAGAGCGACGAAGAAGAGGGTACTGGTGGAGAGGAGGAAGAAGAAGAAGAAGAAGATAAGAATGAGGATGATGATGAGGATGATGAGGATGAGAATAATGATGATGATGAGGATGATAATGATAAAGATGATGATAATGATGATGAAGATGATGATCATGATGAGGATGAGGATGATCATGATGAGGATGAGGATGATGATGATAATGATGGTAATGATGGTGGTGATGGTCACCAGGAGAGTGTTAAGGGGAGCAATGCGGATAAAGGTGAACAGCCTGAGAAAGGGGATAAGGGTGCCAGCTCAAAGAAACCTGTTAAGTCTGGCACCAAATCCAAGAAAGATGCAGCACCAAAGGAAAAGTCTACATCCACGGAATCCAGACGATCGAAGTGGCGCCATGATGTGAATGCCACTACAGGGTCATCTATTCCTGGTACATTTATCCATGCATCAATACCTGTTACCACTAACCCCGTTAGTTCTATTGTTGTTGCCCCTGTGATTGCAGAATCGGTAACCGAACCTGAAGCTGCACAACATTCACCCGTCCATGACACTGCTGAAATGCCTGAATCAGAACAAGCAGATGTTCACGTCTCCACTCCTCAGCAACAAAACCCACAATCTACTATTCCTGAACCAAGCACAAGGAACTGGGAGGACACGTTGGAGATCGACGAGACTGCTCCACCACAGGATTGGATCACGGCAGCGGCGCAGTATGATCCGATCACCGACGCCGACAAAGATGTCTTGTATCTTCGTATCCGAAGTCCGATTGACTTATGTGCATTTCTTGCTCATGAGTATAAGACTTCGGTTACTCCATCTTTGGTGAAGAAAGTACTGAAGGATAAAAGACTTCGCGCCAAAACCCGGTTGACCCAAATGGAGTTCGAATATTATGCCGAGGAGATCCTGAAGGCTCTGAATACCGTTCAACGGGCAGGTCTTCATGAATCAGAAAGAGCTCCACCTCCAATGGATCCTACTCAAGATAATCAGATTGCTCTTGATTTCTTCGTCACCAATGATCTGGTGTATCTACTGAAGGGGTCATCAAAGTACGCAACCTCCCTGACTTTGCTGAAAGCTGCCAACTGGGGGACAATACCCTTCATCGAGGAAAAGGTAAACCGACTCTGGGTCCCTAAGATAAATCGTAATTATGATATGTATGCTGTCATAGGTGCATCTCATTGGGACGAACGAGTCCGAAGGGCGTACAGGGGTTGCTGCTTGGTCAATTCTGGAAGCAATGTTAGATCCGACATCCGCATCTCCAGCATCTTAGGAATGAAAACTGAAGCCAAGAATGGCTACTATCATGTGACGGAGATTCGTTTGAAAAGGGAGGATGACAGGGAATACAAAATTCAGCAGGGAGATTTTTCCATCATTCGCCTTGAGGATATCGAAGATATGCTGCTTCTGATGACCAGAGATCAACTGACACATATTCCTCGTGAGGACCTCATTGCTTTGAATACAGCACTTCGTATGTTCACACGAAGCATTGTTATCAAGACACGAGTTGAAGATCTTCAGTTGGGAGTCGAAAGCTATCAAAGGAAGCTCAACCTGACCCGTCCAGTGAATAAAGTGCTACCTCAACATGTAGAAAGATGTCCTTATACCGGCATTTCTGTTCCGAATTACGGCATTTTCTACTTGAACAGTCGAGGTTTGATGAAGTTTATGAGGGTGGGGGAGCTCCACAAGTATAGTGATGGCACTCTTCTACAAGTCAGAGGAAAGTTGGAGCATCTGAACTCGGGTGGGACTTTGCCAGAAATGACGGAGGATTGGCATCCAGGTTACCGGCAGATGGCAAAGTACGTGATCAAGAAGATCGATCAAAAGCTCCGTGAACGTAGATTGATGAGGAGTTTGGAAAGATTCGTGGGTGGTAGACCATATGGAGTGCACTACAGGACACTGCAACGATCCATCTAAAGGGTCGTACATTTCAGGTCACTCTATATTGGTATTTTTTGTTAATATGTATATTTGTGAATAATGTGCTTTAATGGCTTGTTGTAGTGTTAAGGTATGATAATTTTTCAAGAATTTCTCACGAGATTCTAAATCTTTCAAAATATATCATACTAAAGCACTACAACCATCCCTTATTAACTTAAGGGGGAGCAATAACTTGTTCTATGGCCAAACATCGATTTCATTTTTACCCAAAGACCGGTTAATCCATTCAATATCCCAAATATTAATGGTTAACATTTTGGATAAGGGGAGAAAATGGGATTAAGGAGACGTAAGTGATACTTGGCTAAAAGATGAAAAAGACTTAAAGATTATCCAACTTAATATGTGTTAAGCACGTGTTAAGGGGGAGCGTTTTTGATGAACAAAACACCTAAGGTACAAAACTTTTGATTTCAATATCACAAGTACATTATGTGATTTTCAATGATTTTTCATGGTGGCAATTCCTTCCCAAAACACGCTAAATTCACGACGGATGTGGTGACAAAAGGGTGGTAGGAATAGGTTTAGTCCAATGATTCATCAGAACCGATGGAATCTTCCCAAGGACAATTCCCTAGATAGAATTAGAAGTCCTAGGAAAGATGGAGAAAGAATGTGAACGTAGCTGAATGCCGACCAAGTACTTAAGCTAGCACTGGAACAATCACAACAAGGTGCTAGTGATGACGTATTGGTAAGCATTGAAGGGGTTGAAGAATGAAAAAGAATTGTAAAGATAAAGGGTGTAAAGAAAGAAGCCCTCCTTACAACTTTAGGCAGAAACCGGGTCAATACATATGCTATTGAGGTCATTTTTGCTAATGATTCTCGGTATTGAAGAAAGACATCATGGACCCAGTGATGCAATGCACAACCCTTCCCAGCTAACTCAAATATCTCTCAAAAGGTATTTGTTTTAATCACACGGAGATCAACACGTTATCTATTGTTCTATTCACTCCGAATAGACTGGTATTGAAAAGGTGGCACTCCTCTCCAGCCATCGCTCACTAAATCAAAACGCACAATCGAGTCTAGAGTCAAGAGATCATCAAAAGTCTCATTAGGACACTTTTCATTTATTCCTTGTTTTCTCACACACTGTGAAAAGTAAGAGATTTTCATGAGTCCTACGCAATATTCCTGTAATATTGCCAGAACATCCGAGTAATACGCAAGTATTACAATGAAGATGGAAATCCTGCTTGAGCCAACATCAAACAAGCTCATGGTAGGTTACATGTGCGGTTCTTTTAGAACCAATCTTGTGAAAAACTGGAAGGTAACAGTGGTTTAATTCTTAATTGAACTTAAACTCGTTCCAGGCCTCTTCGCATTATCATATGATCTTGCCAGAACACTCAGAGTGACTCTTTATTGACCACAGTGACGAGTGGAAATCCTTCTAGTGTCAACATCAAACAGCACTTGGTAGGTGACGTGCAAGATTCTTTATGAATTGAGCTCGTGACAACTGGAAAGCAACGATGGTGAAAATCTTAATTGAAATTCACTTGTTCCAGGTTTCATGAATTGACGGCTTTTAATCACAAGGATAATTTATCCAAGTGATTCACTCTTTATGTTCGCAGTCAGCTTTGGACGGTCGAATAAAGAGAACGGGTTTACCCGCGAAATCCTGTCAGGAAGTTACTTAATTGAAACTATCCGTCACGGGTACGATATCTAATATCGTCCAACGGTCTTCACCGACCGGAGGTAAAATGCTACCGAATTAGAATAAAATGTTCAAATCCATTTTATTCGTGTCGTTGCTGTGTACCTGCTAAAGACGGTGGCGTTGCTGTGTACCTGTTGAAGACGGTGGCGTTGCTGTGTACCAGTGAAGACGGTGGTGTTGCGGTGTTCCTGTAAAAGTCGTTCCCACATGCTTATGTCTTTTGCAACAAAAATTCAAGAAAGTACAAGATGAAGTCTTCCGCTGTACCAAACTCTGAAGCTTTCAAGAATTCAACAAAAAGACGTAAGTGTGTGGAACATGAAGTCACGAGGAGGCAAAGTTCACAAGAAAGGCAAAGATCGCACGTGAAAGGCCAAAGAACAATGCTCTCAAGTCAAAGCCAAAAAGATCAAATCAACATATTCACAACAAAAGAAAGATAAGAAGAAAGGACTACGAGCTAAAGAACGAAGACTTAGTATAGTATGCTAGGTTTAGAACTTTGTAACGTGGAGTGACCTCCCTTAGGGGGAGATTGTTAGAAATACGTTTTAACGTATATTAGAAGTATCGGTCACTCCACAATATGATTTATGTTGTAATAGCTCGTAGTTAGAAAATAGTCATTAGTTGCTTATTAACTTAAGTAAGAACCGGTCCATGGGCTTGTCATGGACCGGCCCAAGCCCAATGTTTGGCTTGGAGTATAAATACCCCTTTCCACCATGGAAAGGGGTTGGTTGTTGTTCATTTTGCACTTTCATAGTAATAAAATCATACACATTTTCTCTCACTTTCTCTCTCTAGTTTCTCTCACTAGAAAACATCAACCCACTTCATAGATTCATAGGTTATCAATATTCTACAAGTTTTTTATATGGTGTTTATGTGAATTGTATGAAATTTGCTTGCTTGTTGGTTTAAGTGTATGGTATTATTCATAACTAGTGTTTGATGCATGTTAGAAGTCTTTAAATCAGTTTGGGTAGGTTTTTAAAAGATTTGCTTTGTAAAAAAGTTGATTTACAGATTTAAAGGAGTGTTTGGATTAAGGGATAAGTAGGGCTTATTGACTGCAATCTTGTGTTTAAACCTGTCTTATGTGCTTATTAGGGTGTTGTTAGGTAGTAAGTGTGTTTGGTTTTCAGTTTGGGAGGTTATTGTACACATTTGTATGATCAAAAGTGGGTAAAATTGGTCTAAAGTCAGTAACTGCCTATAGTGCATGATTTTGTGTGAAATTTTGCATTCAAGTTTGATTATCTGCTTGACATTAGGGTCATATAGGATTGTGGATTTCTTGGGTGCTACTTGGTGTCATATTATGCAAGATTTAAAAGTCTGAAATTCATATTTGTGCATTTTGAACCAGCAACAAGTCACCAGACCTATCCCTTGTGTATCAGCAACCTTAATTGCTTATTTTGTGCTTGATTAGAGTGCTTCTTGCTTGTTTGTGAGTTTGATTTGACTCCTTGTACTCAACAGAGTACAAGGGTGCCTTGTTGTCCACCAAAAACATACAAAATCAGCAAGTCAAGACCTCTTGACAAACATCTTCACAAGTGAAGAACACTCGTTTGTGTTCATCAGAAACTAAAGTAATCTGAGCACGTTTTGGTTTCCATTTGACTTTAATCTTGTTTATTTTGGATTGGTGTTTGATTGTGGTAAATTACACCCTTTAGGAAAAAGGCGTAAAAGCGGTAAGTATCGAGTGATGATTTAGGAAAATCAACACTAATGACCCTTAATGGTGTGAAAGTTCGTTTCCCAAGGAGGTATATGTGTGTGAAAAACTTGTCAAATGTTTGTGATTAATGATCGGTTTAGAAAGGGGATGAGAAAAGAAGATGACGAAGACGCAAAAATAAAAATTACCAAGAAAAATCACTATTAGAAAGTTAAAACGTAGAACCTTAAAAATCACAAAAATAAAAATAAATTCTAAAAATTACCAAAAATTCACCAAAAATCCACCAAAAATCAAAAATAATAAACTAAGAGTTTACCAATGATCAAAACTTTTTCAAACCTTTTAAACAGTTAAATATTCAATTTTTAAATGCTAATTAAAGCCCTAAAAATCAAATAAATTATCAAGAAGCCCAAATAAAGATTTTTCAATTGGTAAACCACTAAAATGACCTAAAAAGATTAAAAACTATTTTTAGAAATTTTAAAACTAATAAAAACTATTTAAAATGATTTAAAAACTATTAAAACTTAAAATAATTATAAAAATTAATCTACAAGTGATAAAATTATTCTAAAAGTTGCTAAATTCCTATTTTGATGTATTAAACCTAAGAAAAATGTAAAAAGTTGGAAAATGTGAAATTTCAAAAATAATAATAAAATAATATTAAAATAATATTAAAAATCCAAAAATTATAAAAAATTCTAAAAACTTGCAAACTAGTTTATTTTAACCTAAATAATCAGAAAATGAAAGTGAAATTACCAAATTACCCCTAATGGGCCCTCAAATGGGCCAAATCCAAAAAAAGTCAACCTAAATGGGCTTTTGGGCCCAAAAAGTCAAACTTGGCCCAATTGACTTGGAAAAGCCCTATCTGACTTACAATTCAATTCTAAGAACAAAACTTTAAAGGCCCAAAAGCTGAAAATGTGCTTATCACAGCTTATTGAACACAAAGCTTATTCTTATTGGGCTTTTCAGCCCATTAAGCCAAAAGCTAATGCCATAAGCTCTAATTTGACACACAACCCTCTTTTAGGATGCCTAAGAGATCTGTCAAAAGAAATTTCCAATAAGCACACTCAATAAGCCAGAAAATAGAAAAGCAAAAATCCACAAAACGACAAAATAGTCGTTTTTGAGAAATAATGAACCTCAGGACTTGATTCAACTTGCAAAAGCTTTCAAATGGACTCAATAAGCAATATCAATCAACAAATTTCCAATAAGCACAACCAATAAGCCAGAATAAGCACAAATGAACTTATGTAAAAGTCAAAGGACTTGGTTTTCTAGTCAAACCTAAAAGTCAACCACCCAAATGCTCCAGTATGAACAAATGGGTCAAAATATGAGCACCTATTACAAAAACAAAGTTGTTGCTGGTTCGAATAAGCTATTATAGCTTATTGATAAGCTGACACCAAAATTGCACTAACTGTGGCAACCAGCAGGGGAAAGGAGTTCCCACTGCTTTGACTAATTGACCAAGCTTATTTGAGAGTTCTGGTTTGATTCAATTGGAAACAAAGGCACCCTTGTGATCAGTGAACCACAAGGAGTCAATAGCAACAATAAAATCACAAAATGATCCACACAATAAGCCACAATAAGCCAAACAGTCCACAGATATGCTCCAGATATGCAAATAAGCAGTTAAGCACTTAATAAGCAGATTTAAGCAGAATAAGCCAACCAAACTCAACCAGATGCATACACAAGCTATATAAACTGACAATAAACACAAAGCAACAAGAATCAAACACTGAATCAAAGAAATCAACAAGATCAAAGCACTAGAAGTTACTGATGAACAATAATCAATATGCAGAAACAGTTTGCTGATATACTTGACACTTGATCCAATTTCAAGCCTCAAATCCTTCTACCCTGGTGTGATTAACTATGATTTAGCACTTGTTAGCCCTAGCCTATGCTTAGATCTAGGTGTCCTCAAAATCCTAGCCAATTTTACCAAGTTATTAAGAGTTTATAGCCAATCTAAGAATCAATGTGTTCAAAGCCTCAAAACCTGCAAACAGATGAACAAAAACACCCAACAAACAGATACCAATACTTGCAAACAACACACAAGCACTTAACAAGCCACAAATCTAACTTATGCAGTAATCCCAAACACCCTTTTAAAACTTGATTTCACAAATTTTCAAAGGCTTATGAAGATTCAACCCACAAATCAGATCAGTAACACCTTAATAACATCAAACCAAGCCAAATCAACAATAATCACCCACAATAACACAGATTCAAGCAATAATCCACAAAAATCACAAATAATCAAAAACTTAAAGAGAAAATGAAAAGGGAAGAAGGTGCAAACCTCCAAGACCTACATCCAGGCCCTGGATTGTTTGAGCTGAGGTACTAGCAAAACAAGTACCAGCTTCCAATGCTGCTAAGATGAACAAACAATAAGGTGAGATCAAATAAACAAGCACTTTTTGATTTTTGAAACCCAAGCTTTATCAACTAAAACCTTGCCTCAAAAACCTTCAAACATATAAATGGAACTCAGAATTAGGCTATTCCAACACCAACTTTTAATAAACAAGAACAAGATTTCTCAAAATTCAGAAAATCAAAATTTTATTACTTAAAAAGGAATTACAAAGATTGATAGCCTAAAACTGGAACAAAGGGACTCTCACATGTTGAGGTCTCCTTTTATAGGCAAATGCCTGGCTAACACTATTCATAAACCCTAGATGTGATTTCTCTATAATACCCTTGGTCTTCTAGACGTTTTCTTGGTGTGAGCTGTCCAAAATGCATCCAAACCGTTTAAAATAGCTTTGTGATGAAGCAAAGGATGTGGGCTGTTGATCTTGACACGTGGCAAGCCTTGGTGAGGAAGTTGTCACATGATGGTGAAACGGTTTTGGTGGTGGGTCCTCTTGGTGAGTGGGAGTGAGTGTTTTAAGGTTGGGATGAGATTATAGGCGTGTGAATTAAGTGTGTGTCAAGGTAATTTAAATTAACCCTTTGTTTTAAGTGGTGTAAAATCTGGGTGGTGAAAAGGTAAACAGTAGTGTGTTTGATCCGTTTTTGGTGGATTGAGAAGTGTTTGGCGCAAAAACGTGTTTGAATGTTTCATTTGCTCACTTTCAGTCCTTCTTTTTCCTTTCTTTTGTCAATTGCAAGTAAACTTCTATCAGCGCCCAATTATGCTTGTAACAACTTTCACCACTTGGCAATTTTGGCACAAAACTTTATAAAAAGTGTTTCAAGGGTTATATTTGACACTTTTGCATATTTGAAGGACTGATTTTGGACATTCTTGATCTTCAAAGGTCTTCAATGTATCTTTGACTTCATGAGGGACCATTATTGGCAATTTTGTTTTGTTGAGGGACTAATCTTGCCATTTCTTCAAAGTTGAGGGACCTTTTGTGAAATTTTGACAAACTTAAGGGACCAAACTTGTAATTATGAATATACAAGGGTTTTAAGTGTCATTTCTTCAATAATCGAGGATCAATCTTGTTTGTCTTCAAGTCTTCAAGGTATTTTGTTGAGAATTCCATGATTAGGGCCCGGTTCTTTGTACGGCTTCGTTTCTCGTGTCCGTTTTTCCTTGTAACTTGTGATCTTTTGTCTTTTTCACGATATCCATACCTAAAATACACAAGTAAACAAACACAAGCATATATATGGTATTTTGATGACATTTTATGCATTTAAAGCCCGAAAAGAACGACGAGATCATGTATAAATGCCATCTCATCACTCCCCCATACTAAGCCATTGTCGTGCCCTCACGCAATGCTAGAATAAAGTATCTAAGCATCACCAAAGTTCAATTTTATTAACCTTTATTGAAGAGTAAAAGACTTGCAACATACTACGATGATGTGTAAAGACATAACATATGATTTTCATCACAAAAAGTGACTTTTAGGGTCAAAGAATAGAAACAAGTAAATGTCCCTTAGAGTAAACTTCGTCATCCTTGATTGTCATACATTCCATGCTAAGTGCAAAAACAAGATCATTGTTGGTACAAGTCACAATGCTAACACTACTCATACGTCCAAATTGTGTAATACTTTTTCTCCCCGCAATCCTAGTTATTATAAAAGGAAATGGGTTAATAGCATTTTTTATCTATTTGTCATGGATCACAAGTGATTCATATTGACTTATTTGAGTAGTTATTAGTCCAAAAGCAAAGTAGCACGATTTGATCAATAGTTAGCCGAAGGGAAAAATCTTTTAAAACGACTTCTCGTGTATCTCCTTAAGTTCATATCTTGGCATAACTCGTTTCACGATTTGAGACCTTTCTCGGACCGATATTTGGCATGTACTTCATACTTCAAATCTTGGGAAGACGTTCTTGAAATTATGGTCTTCTCTTCATATATTTGGAATTTCTTCACTTGACGTTTTTGAGAGATTCTTCATATAGGACCACGACTTCATCATTTTTCTTCAATCTTTACTTTGGATTTTGATATGAAACGATCCGCCTCCTTATCGGACTTGGATATATTTATCCTCATACCTTGTTAGGGTCTTTTTGGATAGACTTTCTCCATTCTTTAAGGGAGTAATTGCTTCTCGTCGTGTGTCTCGATCCTTCATATTGATTTAGGAATAATGATACTTCACATCATCTTTGGATCTTTAGCAAAAATAGAGCTCCTCATGCCTTGTTAGGGCCTTTTTGGATAATCGCCAATCTTCGCGTCCCGCTTCAATAAGTTATGCCTTGGCTATGAACTCTATTCAACCCCGAGCAACTTTTAAACGATCTTGCGCTAGAGGCTAAGTAACCTTTCAAATCGTACGACCTTACTTATTGCAAATATGATTTATTCCTAATGCATTGATCTTATGGGAAGAAAAAGCCACAATTAAAAACATATGAGTTTTTGAAAGAACACTTTCATGTTCTACGTTTAGAATGATCACTTGTCTAACTCTATCATTTCTCGTTCTTCACTATATAAAGACCTCTAATTAAAGAGACTCGTGAATACTTAGCCATGCAAGTCAAAATTAAGCCAAATTTGGATTAGCTTTCATTAAGACTATATCAAATCAATGTTTTGGGTTTTCAAGCCACCTATAGGATCATGCACTTTCTTGGACTTTTTCAAGTTTAGATAATGCATTTTATAGTTCCCTTGATAAGTGACTTTCTAGAATCAATTATAGGAACTTGCGAAAAGTTCTTGTTCTTAACCCGAATGAATTAAGACTTTCGCGTTTTAAAGCTCCCTATATAAAAGTCTAGCAAAACTTGAATTGAGCGGGTTAAGGAATGTAAATGGCTCCAAATGCCCATCAAGTCAAAAATTAACTCTTATTCTACCCATCAGAAAATATACATTCGTGTCTTAAAAACACTTATGAAAACTAAGAAAAATTTAAAATTTGGCCATTTTTAGCCTTATTAGCAAAACAAAACATTGAAAGTTGGAAAGCGTGAGGGCGTAGCAAAGCAAGTATCTATTCACCCCCCCTTACTAAAAGTAAACATTGTCCTCAATGTTTCGAGTCTAAAGGTGGAGCACCCCCATACTAGAGACGAATAGTCGAATGCTTAGGATCTAGCATGGAAAGGGTGATCAACAATATATCTAAAGCCGTTTATTAAGTATGCTAAAAGATAATTGTTAGAACAATAAAGGATATGTCATGGAATCGTGAAAAACTTCTTCAAACCGAACGATGGAGGCTCACGTAAACGAACACGAGAGTCTTCATTCGTAGATGATGATGATGATCTAGATAACACAATCACAAACATCCACGAGACAACGAGTTGGAAGGGTACAAGTCCCCTTATTAGTGAATAGTGAGCATAAAAGATAAGCATGGGATCTCCCCCACGAGGCACCTCGTTTTTGATTACCGAGTCATGAGCTCGACTCGATCCCCTCAATGCTAATTATCATTGGGGAAGGTGACTTGGTCGGGGGCAACCATTGAAGGAATTTCCCCACCAAAGTAGTGCTTAAGCCTATGTCCATTCACCTTGAAATTAGGACCATCATCTTGAGCTAGCTCAATGGTCCCATATGGAAATACTTGTGTAATGGTGAACGGACCCGACCAACGAGATTTCAATTTCCCGAAAAATATCTTAAGACGAGAGTTAAAAAGCAACACTTGATCACCAACGTTAAAAACCCGGTTTTTAATCTTTGAATCATGAAACTTTTTAGTCTTTTCTTTAAAAATTAATGAATTTTCATAAGCATTATCTCTTAATTCATCCAATTCATTCAATTGTATTTTCCGGTGATCTCCCGCAGTCTTCAAGTCAAAATTTGCATGCTTAAGGGCCCAATATGCCTTATGCTCCAACTCAATGGGCAAATGACAATTTTTCCCATAGACTAACTTATAAGGAGTGCAACCGATAGGTGTCTTATAAGCGGTCCTAAAGGCCCATAAAGCGTCATCGAGTTTGTCGGACCATGAAGCACGGTTTTCTCCAATTGACCTCTCTAAAATCCTCTTCAAAGCTCGGTTCAAAACCTCGACTTGCCCACTCGTTTGCGGGTGATAAGCCGTAGAAAGACGATGTGTAACCCCATATTTCTTTAGAACCTTTTCGAATTGGTCATTACAAAAATGGGTTCCACGATCGCTTATAATAGCACGAGGGGTTCCGAACCGAGAGAATAGTTGCTTCAAAAACTTCACTACCACACGAGCATCATTAGTAGGCAAAGCCTTAGCTTCCACCCACTTAGAAAGGTAGTCCACCGCGACGAGGATATATTTGTTGCCATGAGACGATGGGAACGGCCCCATAAAGTCTATTCCCCATATGTCGAAAATCTCACATACTTGAATTATGTTTTGCGGCATTTCATCACGTTGAGACGATTTTCCTTGACGTTGGCACGAATCACACGACTTCACAAGTGCGTGTGCATCACGATAGATAGAAGGCCAAAAGAAACCGGCATCGAACACTTTCTTAGCCGTGAGATTAGCACCATGGTGACCACCCGTGGGTCCCTCGTGACAAGCTCTAAGGATATTAGAAGCTTCGGCACCAAACACACAACGTCGAACGAGTTGATCCGCACAAATCCGAAAGAGATAAGGGTCGTCCAAAAATTGAACTTGACGTCACGAAAGAATTTTCGTTTTTGTTGTGTCGTCATACCCTTGATTATGAAATTGACCGCATGGTAATTTGCAATGTCGGCAAACCATGGGGTGGTGTCTTTAGAATTCACTACACCGAGAGTTTCAAGAGGAAATGTTTCGGTAATTTCCTTGTTCTCGAAAACATCTTTGTGAGGATCTTCTAGACGAGAGAGATGATCGGCCGCTAGATTCTCGGCTCCTTTTTTGTCAAGCACGGTGACATCAAATTCTTGGAGGAGGAGCATCCAACGAAGCAATCTCGGCTTAGCATCTTGCTTAGCTAAGAGATACTTGATAGCCGAATGGTCGGTATACACGATGCTTTTAGTCAAGATGAGATAAGGTCGGAATTTCTCAAAAGCATAAACCACGGCAAGGAATTCCTTTTCCGTTGTGGTGTACTTTAATTGAGCCTCGGTCATCGTCTTACTAGCATAGTGGATAGGACGGAAATGCTTGTCATAATGTTGCCCTAAGACGGCGCCTATAGCATAATCACTTGCATCGCACATGATTTCAAAGGGTAATTCCCAATTAGGAGCAACAAGAATGGGAGCTTCGGTAAGTTTCCTTTTGAGAGTTTCGAAAGCCTTAACACAATCCTCATTAAAGTTAAAAGGAGCATCCTTCTCGAGAAGGTGTGTCATAGGACGAGAAATCGAAAAGTCCTTGATGAAACGACGATAAAAGCCCGCGTGGCCTAGGAAACTCCTAACTCCCTTAACGGTTTTGGATGAGGTAACTTGGCGATGACGTCTACCTTAGCTTTATCGACCTCAATCCCCGCCTTCGATACCTTATGTCCTAAGACGATTCCTTGTTTACACATAAAGTGACATTTCTCCCAATTAAGCACAAGATTGGTTTCTTCAGAACGTTTTAACATTTGCTCGAGATTAGATAAACAAGACGTGAACGAATTACCAAAAACCGAGAAGTCATCCATAAATACTTCCATCGACTTCTCGATCATATCGTGAAAAATTGCCATCATACATCGTTGAAACGTACCGGGTGCATTACAAAGTCCGAAAGGCATCCTACGATAAGCGAACATTCCATAAGGACACGTAAACGTAGTCTTCTCTTGATCACGAGGGTCGATAGGGATTTGAAAGTAACCGGAAAAACCATCTAAAAAGCAATAGAATTCATTTCCCGCAAGTCGCTCCAACATTTGATCCATGAAGGGCAAAGGAAAGTGGTCTTTACGAGTGGCGTCATTTAACTTTCGGTAGTCAATACACACCCTCCAACCGGTCACAACACGAGTGGGAATTAACTCGTTGTTTTCATTAGGTACAACGGTCATTCCTCCCTTTTTAGGGACACAATGGATTGGGCTCACCCATGGGCTATCAGATATAGGATAAATCATTCCCGCGTCAAGGAGTTTAAGGACCTCCTTTTTAATGACATCGTGAATTTTGGGATTCACCCTTCTTTGACTTTGAATTGCGGGTTTGTAGTCTTCCTCCATTAAAATCTTGTGAGTACAAAATTTTGGGTCAATACCCTTAATGTCGGATATTTTCCACGCAATTGCCCCTTTATGAGCCTTAAGAACTTTCAAGAGCTCGGTTTTTTCATTATTAGCAAGACCTTTTGCAATAATAACCGGCAACTTGTCATCACCTTCCAAGAATGCGTATTCAAGGTGAGAAGGAAGATCTTTCAATTCAAGGATAGGTGGTTCCTCGATTGAAGATTTTGGTTCAACACTCATAACTTCCATCGGCGAAAGAAATGGTGGAATAGAAGTATCATCACTCATCAACACCTCATCTTCATTGTCGATTTCATTTGAAGTGAAATCGCCTCCTTGGAATGGAGTGAGATTTGGTGTGGAATTAGCAAGAATCGGATCTAAAATAGTGGGATTGCCACTTGACGAGCTATCGGAAAAACTTAACACTTCTTGTGAAAACTCATCGCAAACCACATCAACGATGTCAATGTGATTGATGGTAGCGATTGCATAAACATGAGAAGGTTTCGAGTTTTGAGTAGCGTTTATAACAAGTTCCTCTTCGTTGAATCTCAAAGTGATAGTTCTTGCATGAACATCGATAAGCGATCTCGAAGTGTCTAAAAATGAACGACCTAAAATTAGAGGAACTTGAGGATCTGCGGGGATGTCAACTACTATAAAATCAACGGGATAGTAGAACTTCCCCACTTTCACGAAAACATCTTCGGCTACTCCACATGCCATGATCGTAGAATGATCGGCCATCTCGATGGACATGTTCGAAGGAATGAGAGCCGGAAGCGAAAGCGATTTCCAAATGGAAAATGGCATCAAATTAATGCTCGCACCAAGATCGGCCAAGGCGAGGCATTCTTTCATATCTTGTATGTCACAAGGAATGAGAAATTTTCCGGGATCACCAACTTTTTCCGGTATGCGGTTAAGATAAACCGAAGAACAACTAGCAAGATTTGAAAGCTTTTCCTTATCGCTCATCATACTTTTAAAAGTGGAAGCGAAACGAGGCATATATAACAACGCGTCGGCTAAACTCACATCAAAATGCACTTGTTGAAACATTTTTATAAAAAGCTCGATTTGTTGTTTGTTACGTTCTTGCATTTTCTCTTTGTTTCGTCTCGAAGGGTAGGGTAAAGGTGGTGTGGGTTGGTCATTAGGCAACGGCCTTGGATACTCGGGTTCCACAATTGGTATTGGTTCAACCGTAGGTGTGGTATGAGCGGTACTTCGTGGGATTGTAATGTGCTCCTTTTCGACCATCGCCTCGGGTTCTTTCTCGATTTCCTTCTCCTTAGAAGTACTTGGACGAGAGATTGGTTCCTTGAAAGTTTTACCACTTCGTGTAGTAATAACCTTCATTTCTCCCTTCGGGTTTGCAATGGTATCACTAGGAAGACCACCCGAGGAAGAGGGTTTACACATGATTGCTTCAAACATCTTAGCCATTCGGTCCTCAAATTTTGATTGCCTAGCATCCGCTTTTAATAACTCTTGCTTAATCTCATGTTGTCCTAATTCCATCTTTTGTTGATTTTGTTGAAGACGTTGGACATTTCCTTCCATTTTGTTTGCATGAGTTTTAAGTTCATTAGCAAGTTCATTTTTAAGCTCGTTTTTCAACTCGGACCTTAAGCTAATCATCTCACGTTGCATGTTATCAAATTTAGCATCATTTGCTTTTGCATAATCCAAAAATTCTCCTTGCAAATTTTTAGTGTGAGCATTTTGAAAACCTTGTGTAGTGTTTTGAAAATCACGGTTTTGGTTTTGATTAGAAATTTGTCCATTCCCATTTTGATAATTTATCCTTGTTGTAGTTGCGTGTGTTGCCTTGGTAATTACCTTGGTTGTTGTTTCGATAATTGTTAACATTTTGGTTTGGTGGAGCTTGATTTTGGCGGGAACCTTGACCGTTTTGGTTGTAAGTTCCCGTTGCTACATAAGCACTCGAAGTGTTACCATCCGCGGTAATGCACTCGGAAAGATCATGAGCTCCCCCACAAGATAAACAACTCTTAGCAACCTCTTTAACCGAAGCGGAATTGGAAGCTTCTTGAGCCTTCCAATGGGACATTAGATTAGCAAATCTATCAAAAAACCGATTTTCCTCATTAGCTTCATCATGTAAGGCATTAATGCTACGAGACGATTGTGACGAAGATGACGAACCCATATTGGCAACACTCGGTGTGTTACGAGGGTTATAAACCTTAGATCTATTTTCAATGATTTGTAAAGCCTCATTTGTCGTCTTGCACAAAAAATTACCACCCGCGGCGGCATTCAAATAATCTCGTTCATGATCATTAAGCCCATTATAAAAAGTATCCACTTGATGCAATTCCGTAAAATCATGGTGTGGACATTCATGTAACATTTCTTTAAATCGTTCCCATGCCATTGAAAAACTTTCATTATTTCTTTGCACAAATCGTGAAATCTCATTTTTCAAGTGTGTTGTTTTAGATGGTGGAAAAAACTTGTTCACAAACTTAGAAACGAGATCGGCCCATGTCAAAATCGAATTTGGCGGTTCTTTCTCGAGCCAAATTTTTGCCGGTCCATCCAACGAGTATGGAAACAACATCATCTTAATGGCGTCATGTGGAACATCCTTAAATTTGCTAGTGGCGGTGAGACGGTTAAAATTCCTAATGTGGTAATACGGGTTGTCTTTATCGTGACCTCTAAACTTATTTGCTTGCAACATCGACATTAAACCCGTCTTAATCTCAAAATTCTCCGCAAGGATAGCGGGAATTACAATAGCCTCTCCAAAACCCTCGGTGGGTGCTTGTAGCAACTCCATCATAGTACGATTAGCCATTACGACTTCTTGTTCTACAATAGGTTCAACAATTGGAGGATCTTCAACAATCAACGTCTCTTGATTGGCTTGCTTTTGAAGTCGTTTACGAGCTCGTTTTGCTTGATTACGAGTGATCATAAACTTCACGAAGAATGGGAGGTGAGCAAAGAAGATTCTTTTTGGGTGTTTTGTGAATTTTTAATTTTTTGTGTTTTTTGATGATATTTAATTTTTTTGGATTTTGGTGTATCTTCGTAGACAACAATCTACAAAATCTCTCCTCGAATCAAACTCTTGATTAAAGAAGCCTCAAAGGAATGAAAACGATCACGTGGAGTGAACGTCTTCCAATGACTTTAGAACTTTGGTGAAAACCAAATTGTTCAAGAGGGTTTAATCACAAAGAAAACCAAGCAAATATATTATACGTAATAATACTTTGGGCGGCAAAACCCTCGATTAGCCTTCAATCTCAAAATACTCACAAGCAAGCGGGGAAACGAGGCGGCGCGAAGCACTTAAGAGCCTTTTTCCTTAGGGTATATTTTATAATACCCGCCTTATACCCACCTTATAGTTTGTATCTTCCAAAATCGAGCTTCACGAAAGTATTTATCTATTTTTGCCTTTTTCTTTTTGTTTGAGATTCGAATACAATAATTGAGTGATGAAATCCCAATTAAGGTTGTGTTTTTACAATTTTGGAGATATTGTTTATTGATTGTGATACTTAATACAATATAGTAATATTTATACAAGAAAAACCAAGAAAACCGATAATACGTATTAGTAGAGTTCTACTAATACAAATACTATTTGGTTAATATTAAAAACAACAATGCAAATTAATCATGACACACCTCCCCGGCAGCGACGCCAAAGTGATTGTGGTAAATTACACCCTTTAGGAAAAAGGCGTAAAAGCGGTAAGTATCGAGTGATGATTTAGGAAAATCAACACTAATGACCCTTAATGGTGTGAAAGTTCGTTTCCCAAGGAGGTATATGTGTGTGAAAAACTTGTCAAATATTTGTGATTAATGATTGGTTTAGAAAGGGGATGAGAAAAGAAGATGACGAAGACGTAAAAATAAAAATTACCAAGAAAAATCACTATTAGAAAGTTAAAACGTAGAACCTTAAAAATCACAAAAATAAAAATAAATTCTAAAAATTACCAAAAATTCACCAAAAATCAAAAATAATAAACTAAGAGTTTACCAATGATCAAAACTTTTTCAAACCTTTTAAACAATTAAATATTCAATTTTTGAATGCTAATTAAAGCCCTAAAAATCAAATAAATTATCAAAAAGCCCAAATAAAGATTTTTCAATTGGTAAACCACTAAAATGACCTAAAAAGATTAAAAACTATTTTTAGAAATTTTGAAACTAATAAAAACTATTTAAAATGATTTAAAAACTATTAAAACTTAAAATAATTATAAAAATTAATCTACAAGTGATAAAATTATTCTAAAAGTTGCTAAATTCCTATTTTGATGTATTAAACCTAAGAAAAATGTAAAAAGTTGGAAAATGTGAAATTTCAAAAATAATAATAAAATAATATTAAAAATCCAAAAATTATAAAAAATTCTAAAAACTTGCAAACTAGTTTATTTTAACCTAAATAATCAGAAAATGAAAGTGAAATTACCAAATTACCCCTAATGGGCCCTCAAATGGGCCAAATCCAAAAACAGTCAACCTAAATGGGCTTTTGGGCCCAAAAAGTCAAACTTGGCCCAATTGACTTGGAAAAGCCCTATCTGACTTAAAATTCAATTCTAAGAACAAAACTCTAAAGGCCCAAAAGCTGAAAATGTGCTTATCATAGCTTATTGAACACAAAGCTTATTCTTATTGGGCTTTTCAGCCGATTAAGCCAAAAGCTAATGCCATAAGCTCTAATTTGACACACAACCCTCTTTTAGGATGCCTAAGAGATCTGTCAAAAGAAATTTCCAATAAGCACACTCAATAAGCCAGGAAATAGAAAAGCAAAAATCCACAAAACGACAAAATAGTCGTTTTTGAGAAATAATGAACCTCAGGACTTGATTAGACTTGCAAAAGCTTTCAAATGGACTCAATAAGCAATATCAATCAACAAATTTCCAATAAGCACAACCAATAAGCCAGAATAAGCACAAATGAACTTATGTAAAAGTCAAAGGACTTGGTTTTCTAGTCAAACCTAAAAGTCAACCACCCAAATGCTCCAGTATGAACAAATGGGTCAAAATATGAGCACCTATTACAAAAACAAAGTTGTTGCTGGTTGGAATAAGCTATTATAGCTTATTAATAAGCTGACACCAAAATTGCACTATCAGTGGCAACCAGCAGGGGAAAGGAGTTCCCACTGCTTTGACTAATTGACCAAGCTTATTTGAGAGTTCTGGTTTGATTCAATTGGAAACAAAGGCACCCTTGTGATCAGTGAACCACAAGGAGTCAATAGCAACAATAAAATCACAAAATGATCCACACAATAAGCCACAATAAGCCAAACAGTCCACAGATATGCTCCAGATATGCAAATAAGCAGTTAAGCACTTAATAAGCAGATTTAAGCAGAATAAGCCAACCAAACTCAACCAGATGCATACACAAGCTATATAAACTAACAATAAACACAAAGCAACAAGAATCAAACACTGAATCAAAGAAATCAACAAGATCAAAGCACTAGAAGTTACTGATGAACAATGATCAATATGCAGAAACAATTTGCTGATATACTTGACACTTGATCCAATTTCAAGCCTCAAATCCTTCTACCCTGGTGTGATTAACTATGATTTAGCACTTGTTAGCCCTAGCCTATGCTTAGATCTAGGTATCCTCAAAATCCTAGCCAATTTTACCAAGTTATTAAGATTTTATAGCCAATCTAAGAATCAATGTGTTCAAAGCCTCAAAACCTACAAACAGATGAACAAAAACACCCAACAAACAGATACCAATACTTGCAAACAACACACAAGCACTTAACAAGCCACAAATCTAACTTATGCAGTAATCCCAAACACCCTTTTAAAACTTGATTTCACAAATTTTCAAAGGCTTATGAAGATTCAACCCACAAATCAGATCAGTAACACCTTAATAACATCAAACCAATCCAAATCAACAATAATCACCCACAATAACACAGATTCAAGCAATAATCCACAAAAATCACAAATAATCAGAAACTTAAAGAGAAAATGAAAAGGGAAGAAGGTGCAAACCTCCAAGACCTACATCCAGGCCCTGGATTGTTTGAGCTGAGGTACTAGCAAAACAAGTACCAGCTTCCAATGCTGCTAAGATGAACAAACAATAAGGTGAGATCAAATAAACAAGCACTTTCTGATTTTTAAAACCCAAGCTTTATCAACTAAAACCTTGCCTCAAAAACCTTCAAACATATAAATGGAACTCAGAATTAGGCTATTCCAACACCAACTTTTAATAAACAAGAACAAGATTTCTCAAAATTCAGAAAATCAAAATTTTATTACTTAAAAAGGAATTACAAAGATTGATAGCCTAAAATTGGAACAAAGGGACTCTCACATGTTGAGGTCTCCTTTTATAGGCAAATGCCTGGCTAACACTATTCATAAACCCTAGATGTGATTTCTCTATAATGCCCTTGGTCTTCTAGACGTTTTCTTGGTGTGATCTGTCCAAAATGCATCTAAACCGTTTAAAATAGCTTTGTGATGAAGCAAAGGATGTGGGCTGTTGATCTTGACACGTGGCAAGCCTTGGTGAGGAAGTTGTCACATGATGGTGAAACGGTTTTGGTGGTGGGTCCTCTTGGTGAGTGGGAGTGAGTGTTTTAAGGTTGGGATGAGATTATAGGCGTGTGAATTAAGTGTGTGTCAAGGTAATTTAAATTAACCCTTTGTTTTAAGTGGTGTAAAATCTGGGTGGTGAAAAGGTAAACAGTAGTGTGTTTGATCCGTTTTTGGTGGATTGAGAAGTGTTTGGCGCAAAAACGTGTTTGAATGTTTCATTTGCTCACTTTCAGTCCTTCTTTTTCCTTTCTTTTGTCAATTGCAAGTAAACTTCTATCAGCGCCCAATTATGCTTGTAACAACTTTCACCACTTGGCAATTTTGGCACAAAACTTTATAAAAAGTGTTTCAAGGGTTATATTTGACACTTTTGCATATTTGAAGGACTGATTTTGGACATTCTTGATCTTCAAAGGTCTTCAATGTATCTTTGACTTCATGAGGGACCATTATTGGCAATTTTGTTTTGTTGAGGGACTAATCTTGCCATTTCTTCAAAGTTGAGGGACCTTTTGTGAAATTTTGACAAACTTAAGGGACCAAACTTGTAATTATGAATATACAAGGGTTTTAAGTGTCATTTCTTCAATAATTGAGGATCAATCTTGTTTGTCTTCAAGTCTTCAAGGTATTTTGTTGAGAATTCCATGATTAGGGCCTGGTTCTTTGTACGGCTTCGTTTCTCGTGTCCGTTTTTCCTTGTAACTTGTGATCTTTTGTCTTTTTCACGATATCCATACCTAAAATACACAAGTAAACAAACACAAGCATATATATGGTATTTTGATGACATTTTATGCATTTAAAGCCCGAAAAGAACGATGAGATCATGTATAAATGCCATCTCATCAGTGTTTGAGTTTTTATGTTCAAATTAGTCACTGTTTGTGTATTTAAAAGTTAAAAAAAAATTTGCAAAAAACTCACCTGGCCTGGGCTCGAACACGCGACCTCTCTATTGGAGGAGTAACGTGTTTACCAGTGATCCGGATGGTCTTTTACGTTTATGTTTCATTTCATTAGATACTTAAGGGTTGTTTGATAAGTAGCTTATTTGAATAACAGCTTATAAATAAGCTATTTCTGGCTTATTTCTTTGAGGTTTTTACCAAGTAGTATTTTTCTTAGGTTTATATTAAGGTTTTTGACTTTTCTGAGCAAAAAGTATATTTTTCCCTTTATTAATTAATTTATTAGGATTATTTTAAGTTTTAATTTTAAAAAGTCATTAAAAAAATAGTAAAAGGTATATTAAAAATCTGAAAAAATAGTTTTTAGGTTTTTAATCATATTTTTGAGGTTTACAGCTATTTAGGTTTTCAATTTAGCTTATTTTTGATTTTATAGGATTTTAGGGTTTTTATCCAACTTTAAAATTTAATATAAAATTATTAAATAGGTTTCATAAACTTTGGATTGCATTTTTGTTTTAGTTATAATATTCTAGATTTTTGATATTTTTTTAGAATTTATTTATAAACTTTTTATTTTCTTGAATATTTTAATATTATTTTATTATTAAAAATTGAAGTTTTATTTTTTTTAGTTTTTACATTTTTCCTAGGTTAAGGACACTTAATTAGGAGTTTTGTCACTTTCCAAATATTTTTTAGACTTTTCAATTAATTTCTAGAATTAATTTAAGATTTAATAGATTTTAATAGTTTTTAAGTGTTTAAAAATAGTTTAATTTGGTTTTAAAATTTTTAAAAATAGTTTTTAGCTTAATTAGGATAATTTTAAGGTTTACAAACTATTAGATCTTGTTTAAGGCTTTTTAATAATTAAAAGTGATTTTTAGGGCTTTAATTAGCATTAAAAAGTCATTATCTAATTAATTAAAAGGTTTTAGCAAGTTTGGATTTTTTGTAAACTCTTAGAATATTATTGGGGATTTTTAGTAATTTTTAGGAATTTTTAGGTTAAAATTTTAATTTTGGCACTATTTACGATTTTACGTGTTCGCCTTTTTCGTCGTAGTTTAATTCGACTTTGTAACCGTCTTTCTCTTATAATCCCATTTCTTTCTCAATCATATAATCACAAACATTAATCAACTCTTAACACAACGCACTAGCCTCCTCGAGAACGAACTCACTTAGGGTCATTCACACACGGTTTTCCTAAATCGTCGTGCACACTTGCCCTATTTATTGCTCTTTTCCTAAAGAGTGGTAAAAACTCCAACATCATTTTGGCGCCGCTGCCGGGGAGGCGTGTTGTGTTTTGGTTGAACAATTGTTGTTTTTATATATAGCCATAATAGCTAATTGTATTAGTAGCACTCTACTAATACGTATTATCGTTTTTCGTTTTTTGTGAATATTATTACTATACTGTATACGTAGAACAATAAATTTACAAGTACTCCAAATACGTGAGAACTCACAACCTTGACTTGGGAGGTCATTACCCAATCATTGTATTCGAATCTCAAACCAAAGAAAAAGGCAAAAATAGATAAATACTTTCGTGAAGCTCGATTTTGAGAAATACAAACTATAAGGTGGGTATAAGGCGGTTGTATTTCACGACCTAAAGGAAAAAGGCTCTTAAGTGCTTCGCGCCACCTCATTTCCTCCGCTTGCTTGTGCGTATTTTGATTTTGAAAGCTAATCGAGGGTTTTGCCGCCCAAAGTATTACTAAGTATCATATATATTTTCTTGGTTTCTATTGATTAAACCCTCTTGAACGATTTGGTGTTCCACCATCGTTCTAAAGTCATCGAAGGCATTCACTTCACGTGATCGTTTTCATTCCTTGAGGCTTCTTTAATCGAGAGATTTGATTAAGGAGGAGATTTGTAGATTTGTGTCTACTAATACATTCCAAAAAATCCAAAAAAAGTTAAAAACAATCAAAAACCACAAAAAAAAATTGAAAAAGTAAAAATACCAAAAAGAATCTTCTTTGCTCGCCTTCTCGTTGTACGTGACGTTTATGCAAACTCGCTCTAAAGCAAGACGTGCTCGTAAACGAAGAAACAAATCAATCACTCCTACTAGTGAGGAGTCTCCTATTGACGAACCCATTGTAGTGAAAGAAGCACCCATGGCTAATCGAACTATGATGGAGTTGCTTCAAGCACCCACCGAGGGTTATGGAGAAGTGATTGTGATTCCCGCTATCCTTGCGGAGAATTTTGAGGTTAAGACGGGTTTATTGTCCATGATTCAAAACAACAAGTTTCGAGGTGACGAAAAGGACAACCCTCATAACCACATTCGCCAATTTAATCGTCTCACCGCCACATGCAAGTTTAAGGACGTCTCAAACGACTCGATTAAGATGATGCTTTTTCCGTATTCCTTAGCGGGGCCCGCAAAAATTTGGTTAGAGAAAGAGCCACCCAATTCTATATTGACGTGGAAGGATCTCGTTTCAAAATTCGTGAACCAATTTTTTCCGCCCTCTAAGACTACGCACTTGAAAAACGAGATTTCAAAGTTTTCACAAGAGTATAATGAGAGTTTTTCAACGGCTTGGAATAGGTTTAAGGAAATGTTGCACGAATGTCCTCATCATGGTTTTTCCGACTTGCATCAAATTGACACGTTTTACAATGGCTTGAACGATCATGAGCGTGATTATCTTAATGCCGCCGCGGGTGGTAATTTCTTGTGTAAGACGGTCGAGGAAGCATTGTTAATCATTGAGAATAGGTCTAAGGTCTATAGTCCTCGTAGCACGTCGAGTGTTCGTAAGACTTCGTCTTCGCATTCATTGTCACACACCGTTGATGCTTGCCAAATCGAGGCTAATTTGGAGAACAAAATTTTTGATAAGTTGAAAGGATTGTTGATTGAGTTTAAAGTTGGTGAACAACCCGCTCCCGCTACGATTAAAGCGGTTGAGGTTTCTTGTATGTATTGTGGTGGAACTCACGATTATTCCGAGTGCGTTACCAACGGTGGTAACACTTCGAGTGCCTTCGCGGCCGCGGGAACTTATAACCAAAACGGTCAAGTTCCTCGCACTAATCAATTGACTCCACCGGGTTTTCCACCAAATCAAAATGCTAACAATTATCGAAACAATCAAGTTGGTTACCAAAGCAATCAAAGGAACAATTTTAAGGGTAATAACAACTATGGAAATCAAGGAACTAGTAGCCAATTGCAAAATCAAAATCAAAACCGTAATTTTCAAAACACAAGTCAAGGTCTTCAAAATGTTTACACTAAAGAACTTCCAATGGACTTTTTGAATTACGCCACGGCAAATGATAAGATTTTGGAAAACATACAAGAGCAATTGGCTAGTCAAGCTAGGGACACGGCTAAAAACACTAAGGAGTTGGCTAACTTTGTGAAAGAAAATCTTAACATGAGAAATGAATTGAAAAATGATTTTGCTAATCAAATTCGAGGTCAAAACAACAAGATAGAACAAAGTCATGCTAGGCTTGAACAAAGAATTGACCAAAAAGCCGCTAGTCAAGATTTGAAGTTTAATAGTCAAGATGCTAAGCTTAATGCCATTTTAGAAGCCGTAATGGGAAACAAAGCCTCTACTTCGAGTGGTCTACCTAGTAACACCGTTTCAAACCCGAAGGGAGAGATGAAAGTGATTACCACACGTAGTGGTAAGACACTTAAAGAACCGACTCCTCAACCAATTACTCCAACGGTGGAGGAAAATGAGGAAGAACCCGAGGTGGTGGTAAAAAAGGAGCACATTTCAAGCCCACAAAGTACCGCTCATGCCACACCTACGGTCAACCCTTTACCAACATTGGAACCCGAGATTCCAAAGGCTATGCCTATGCCCCAACCTACACCACCCTTGCCTTACCCATCGAGACTTAGGAAGGAGAAACGACAAGAGCGCGACAACTACCAATTTGAGCTTTTTATGAAAATGTTTCGTGAGTTGCACCTTAATGTGAGTTTCGCCGATGCTTTGGTCATGATGCCTCGATTTGCCGCTAACTTTAAGAGTATGTTGAACAACAAGGAAAAATTGCACCAAATGTCTAGTTGTTCGTCGGTTTATCTTAATCGCATACCTCAAAAAGTCGGTGATCCTGGTAAATTTTTTATCCCTTGTGCAATTCAAGACATGGAAGAATGCTATGCCTTGGCCGATCTTGGTGCTAGCATTAACTTGATGCCACTTGCAATCTTCAAGTCGCTCAATCTTCCTAATCTTACTCCTTCATGAATGTCTATTGAGTTGGCCGACCATTCCACGTTTCTTGCATGTGGTTTGGCGGAAGACGTTTTTGTGAAAGTGGGGAAGTTCTACTATCCCCTAGACTTTATCGTTGTTGATATCCCCACGGATCCTCAAGTTCCTCTTATTTTAGGTCGTTCGTTTTTAGATACGTCTATGGCTTTAATTGATGTGCATGCTAGAAAGATCACCTTACGTTTCAACGACGAGGAACTTGTTATAAACGCAACTCAAAATTCTCAACTTTCTCATGTTTATTCCGTTGCTACCATAAACCTCGTTGATATGATCGACGTGGTTTGCGAGGAATTTTCACAAGAAGTTTTAGGGTTTGGTGATGAAGAAACTAGTGGCAATCCCACTATGTTAGATCCAATTCTTGATAATTCGACACCAACCTTCACTCCTTTTGAAGGTGGTGGTTTTACGTTGGAAGAATGCAATGTTCCACGTACTTGTGACGAAGACCTCGACAACGATGAGGACTTCTCGATTATCAAGGATTTTCTCAACGATTTCCCATTTCCTCCACCCGAGGAGGTTATGAGTATTGAACCCAAATCTTCACTTGAGGAACCACCTATCCTCGAGTTGAAAGATTTACCTCCTCACCTCGAATATGTCTATTTGGAGGAGGACGACAAGTTGCCGGTTATTATTGCGAAGGATCTTTCGAATGATGAAAAAACCGCACTTGTCGATGTTCTAAAGGATCACAAAGGGGCGATTGCGTGGAAGTTATCCGACATTAAGGGAATCGATCCCAAATTTTGTACCCACAAAATCTTAATGGAGGAGGATTTCAAGCCAACAATCCAAAGTAAAAGGAGGGTGAACCCCAAAATTCACGACGTCATCAAAAAGGAGGTCCTTAAACTCCTTGACGCGGGAATGATTTACCCTATTTCCGATAGCCCTTGGGTGAGTCCTATTCATTGTGTCCCTAAAAAGGGAGGAATGACCGTTGTGCCAAACGATGCCAACGAGTTAATTCCCACTAGACTCGTGACCGGATGGAGAGTGTGCATTGACTATCGAAAGTTAAATGAAGCCACTCGAAAAGACCATTTTCCCTTGCCCTTCATGAACCAAATGTTGGAGCGTCTTGCGGGAAACGATTTCTATTGCTTTTTAGATGGTTTTTCCGGTTACTTCCAAATTCCCATCGATCCTCGTGATCAAGAAAAAACTATGTTTACGTGTCCATATGGAACGTTTGCCTATCGTAGAATGCCATTCGGACTTTGTAATGCACTGGGAACTTTTCAACGATGCATGATGGCTATTTTTCATGATATGATCGAGAAGACGATGGAAGTCTTCATGGATGACTTTTCCGTGTTTGGTGATTCTTTCACTTCGTGTTTGTCGAACCTAGAGAGAATGTTAAAACGTTGTGAGGAAACCAACCTTGTGCTCAATTGGGAAAAGTGTCATTTTATGGTTAAGAGTGGAATCGTCTTAGGGCACAAGGTCTCGAAAGCGGGGATTGAGGTAGATCAAGCTAAGGTAGACGTCATCGCCAAATTACCTCATCCCAAAACAGTCAAGGGAGTTAGGAGTTTCCTAGGCCACGCGGGCTTTTATCGTCGATTCATCAAGGATTTTTCAAAGATTTCTCGACCCATTACACATCTTCTTGAAAAAGAGGCACGTTTTGTCTTTGACGAAAATTGTGTACGAGCCTTTGAAATCCTTAAGAGGAAACTTACCGAAGCTCCCATTCTTGTTGCTCCCAATTGGAACCTCCCCTTTGAGCTTATGTGTGATGCTAGTGATTACGCTATTGGGGCCGTTTTGGGGCAACGTCATGATAAGCACTTCTTGCCTATTCACTATGCTAGCAAGACGATGACCGAGGCTCAACTTAAATACACTACAACGGAAAAGGAGTTCCTTGCCGTGGTGTATGCATTTGAGAAATTCCGACCTTATCTCGTCTTGACGAAATGCATAGTGTATACGGACCATTCGGCTATTAAGTATCTCATGGCAAAGCAAGATGCTAAGCCGAGATTACTTCGTTGGATTCTCCTCCTTCAAGAATTTGATCACAAAATCGTTGATAAAAAAGGAGCCGAGAATCTAGCGGCCGATCATCTCTCTCGTTTGGAAGATCCTCACCAAAGTGTTTACGAGCCCAAGGAAATCACCGAAACATTTCCGCTCGAGACACTTGGTGTAGTGACTTCTAAGCTTGATTCTTCCACCCCATGGTTTGCGGATTTTGCAAATTACCATGCGGGTAACTTCATCATTAAGGGTATGACGACTCAACAAAAACGAAAGTTCTTTCTTGACGTCAAGTTCTACTTTTGGAACGACCCTTACTTGTTTCGAACTTGTGCGGATCAAATCATCTGACGTTGTGTATTTGGCTCCGAAGCTTCTAACATCCTTAGAGCTTGCCATGAGGGACCCACGGGTGGTCACCACGGTGCTAATCTCACGGCTAAAAAGGTGTTTGATGCCGGCTTCTTTTGGCCTACTATTTACCGAGATGCACAAGATCTTGTGAAGTCGTGTGATGCATGCCAACGACAAGGAAAAGCCTCACAAAAAGATGAAATGCCACAAAATATCATTCAAGTATGTGAGATCTTTGACGTTTGGGGCATAGACTTTATGGGGCCGTTCCCATCATCTCGTGGTAATAAGTACATCCTTGTTGTGGTTGACTACCTTTCTAAATGGGTGGAGGCCAAGGCCTTTCCCACCAATGATGCTCGTGTGGTAGTCAAGTTTTTGAAGCAATTGTTTTCTCGGTTTGGAACCCCTCGTGCTATCATAAGCGATCGTGGAACCCATTTTTGTAACGACCAATTCGAAAGGGTTCTAAGAAAATATGGGGTTACACATCGTCTTTCTACGGCTTATCACCCACAAACGAGTGGGCAAGTCGAGGTTTCAAACCGAGCTTTGAAGAGGATTTTGGAGAGATCCGTTGGAGACAACCGACAAACTTGGTCGGATAAGTTAGACGATGCTTTATGGGCCTTTAGGACCGCTCATAAGACGCCCATTGGGTGCACTCCCTATAAGCTTGTGTATGGAAAGAATTGTCATTTGCCTATCGAATTAGAATACAAGGCTTATTGGGCCCTAAAGCATTGTAATGATGATATGGAGACCGCGGGAAAACACCGGAAAATGCAATTAAATGAATTGGATGAATTGAGGGATATTGCTTATGAAAATTCATTGATTTATAAAGAGAAAACCAAAAAGTTGCATGATTCTAAAATTAAAAACCGGGTTTTTAACATTGGGGATCAAGTTTTGCTTTTTAATTAAAGATTGAAAATCTTTTCCGGTAAGTTGAAATCCCGTTGGTCCGGTCCATTCACCGTGACTCAAGTATTTCCGTATGGGACCATCGAGCTAGCTCAAGATGATGGTCCTAACTTCAAGGTGAATGGACATAGGTTGAAGCACTACTTTGGCGGGGAAGTTCCATCCTTGAACTACCTCGACCAAGTCACCTTCCCCAATGATAATTAGTATTGAGGGGATCGAGTCGAGCTCATGACTCGGTAATCAAAAACGAGGTGCCTCGTGGGGGAGTCCCATGCTTATCCTGTGTACATATTATTGCTTTCTAATGTAGCTTACGTGTGGGGATTTGTGCCCTTCCAACCTTTGTTCCGTGGTTGTTTGTGAATTGTGGTTTTTAGATCATGATATTCACGATTGGAGCCTCTCGTGTTCGTTTTATGGGAGCACTCGATCGTTTGCTTTGGAGACATTTCTCAATATCCATGATATATCCTTTTGATGTTATAACCTTAGGTTTTTAGCACACTTCATAAACGGCTATTAATTTATTGGTTACACCCTCTCCATGCTAGATTAGGCATTCGACTACGTCTCTAGTATGGGGGTGTTTGCACCCCTAGACTCGAAACATTGAGGACAATGTTTAACTTTAGTATGGGGGGGTGAATAGATACTTTGCCTTGCCAAACCTTCACGCTTTCCAAAGTTTATCATTTTGTTTATCGTTTTGTTGCAAAATAAGGCTAAAAATGGCCAAATTTTTAAAATTTTTCTCATGTTTATAAGTGTTTGAAGACACGAATGTAGATTTTCTGATGGCGAGAATAAGAGTAATTTTTGACTCGACCGTGCGTGTTGAGCACTTAGCTTTGATTCCATAACTACACATTAGGCTAAGTCTCTTAAATGAGGACGAGAAATGATAGAGTTAATTATAAGTTACTATGCTAAACGTAGAGTACTCGTATTCTTTCAAAAACTCATGTGTTCTCGTTGTTTGCTTATTCTCCCTTCGCATGTAAATATTTTTTGCTTAATAAATTTTGACTTAGCGGTTTAGTTAGGATTGTTGGGTTTCTAGTCTTTTCTAGTAGCTTCCGTGTAATTAAATTGGGAAGACATTAAGGTATCACCAGCGTCACGGTTTTGAAGTATTGGCACCCGAATAATCGAAAGCTTCACCCAATAATAAGATTTCAAGTGCTCACCTAAATCAAGCAAACAATTTGAAGCCCCACAAGGCCTAAAATCTATGCCCAAATTGAAAGTGAATCAAGCCTTAATCTTCGAAGCTTTAAAGATCCAAAATTCGCTTTAGCGTAAGGATATACGTCTTTGGCTAATAAAACCACCGATGAGGCGGATAATAAAAGGCAAGGCAAGACCGAAGTCATAATAAAAGTTTCATGGCGAAGTTGAATAAAAGATGGAGGTAAACCAAAGATAATAAGGCCCTTCCGTTAGGGGGCGTATAAAAGTCTTGGTAATAAGTCTCATGTTCAAAACCGTTATAAAACCGTGTTTATCGATTCTTCTTGTCAACTTAATTTTTTAACATCGTTGTCTATTAGGAAGGGTTATTGATTTGATGGTCCTAGTTACACCGTTGGGACTCTATTTTTAGACCTAAATCTCTATTATCGCATAAGTCAAACAATGTATCCTCGTGAAACATTCAAGACAAAATAAAATATAAGAGATACAACTTATGAATAATGGGAGAATAATTACGTGATTAGGGCATATGAGTAGTGTTAGCATTACTAACTTATAATGACAATGATCTCGTTGCACGCTTGGCATGGAACTGGAGTGAAAATCGAGGACGATGAAATTATTTCTAACGAAGCATTCACGTGTTCTTATTCTATGATCCTAAACGTCCCATTTTGCGATGAAAATCATACATTACGTCTAAAGCACAAAGTAGAAGTAATAGTAGTAGTGTAGCTAGTTTATCGTTCAATAAAGTGAATAAAAATGGATTTTGGAGATGCTACGATACTTTATTCTAGCATTGTGTGAGGGCACGACAATGGTTTAGTATGGGGGAGTGATGAGACTGCTTTTATACATAGTCTCATCGTCCAAATTGGGCTTAAAATGCATTAAATATCATCAAAACGCCCAAATATATGCTTGTGTTTGTTGCTTGTGTATTTTAGGTACGGATATTGAGAAAATGACAAAAGATCACAAGAATCATGCAAAAACGAACACGGGAAACGAAGCCGCACGATGAACCAAGCCCTAATAAAGAATTTTCCAAAGAAAACCCTTAAAGATTTGAAGAATTATGAAGATTGGTCCTCCAAGTTTGAAGAATTGACACTTTATACCCTTGTATCTTCATAATTACAAGTTTGGTCCCTAAAGTTTGTCAAAATTACAAAAAGGACCCTTAACTTTGAAGAATTGGCAAATTTAGTCCCTCATCAAAACTAAATTGTCAATAATGGTCCTCCAAGAAGTCAACAAACAAGTCAAATCCTTGAAGAATGAAGAAATTGCATGTTTAGTCCTTGTTTGAAGTTTGGAAACAATATGTGCTAAAAATATAAATCTGCCAAAGTCTATTTACAAAGGGAAAAGAAGTTTGTTGCTTTAATTACAACATGAAGGAATGAAGAAAGCTTGGGGGCCTTTTCTGCCAAACCAACAAACCCTCACACCCAACCAGCTACTGCCACGTCACACAACCCACCCATTTACCCAAACCCATAACCCATTACCCAACCCGTCCAGCCCAAATACCCAAGTTTATTTAAATTAAACCCAGTCAACACCCCACATTATTTCCCTCCCAAACACGTTTTTAAAAATACCTTTTCCCTTTTTAGATTAAACCTGGGCTAATTATCCCCTTAAACCCTAAATATTTCCAGGCTTAATTAAATTCAAACCAAAGGGTTTTTGATCCAGACCCTCCATATCCCTCATTACCTCCTTTCTCACCTAAACCCACATCACAAACCACCACAAGACACACCCATGTGTCTTGTGGGACCCTCCCCTGCAACATCACTTTCGCCCAAAACCCTAAACCCGACAAAAGGAACGGCTAGATTGGACTCCTTGGCCCCCAAGATCATTTCAACGCTTAAGATACATTCAAACATCACTAGCAACAGCCTGGTTCATCACATGGACGATTTGACCAAGATTCCAAGAATTTTCAAAGGGAATTTTAGGACTTTCAGTCACATAGGGTTTAAGTTCTAGTTTGTTCTTTAGACTAGTATATAAGGAGTCGTTTGTGACCCTTATCTTTTTTGTTCCTGATTTTTTTCCTTAGGTCACAACTTGTAAACCCCATTTTTATTGAATGAAAATTGGTTAAGGTTTGGTGATGAAAAAGAATCCAGGATCCACTTAATATTCTGTTGATTGATTCCTGTTTATTGTTTGTTTGGTTTTTAAGTTTTTAAACTTTCAGTTTGGTTTTCAAGGTTTTTCTGAAATTGGTGATTTTTAGTGAAAAGTTTGGTTCAAGGTTTGATTTTTTCAGGGAGTATAAGTTATTTGGTTTGAGTATTTTGAAAGAAGAATACTTGGAAAGTTTTTTGAAAAGTTTTAAGAAAGAAAGAAGAAAACAGATAAGTGTTATATTATTGCTTGTGTGTTCATTTTCTCTCAGCAGGTATTGAAGCTTGAGTTTTGATCAAGGATCAGCATAGGCCCGGGCCTATAGGAGGTGGTTTTGCAACCACTAAGGGACCTGGAAGTAGGTCCCTTAAGGTAGCACCCTTTTCCCTTTTTCATTTTCAGTTTTAAGTTTTTTATATGGTGTTTATGTGAATTGTATGAAATTTGCTTGCTTGTTGGTTTAAGTGTATGGTATTATTCATAACTAGTGTTTGATGCATGTTAGAAGTATTTAAATCAGTTTGTGTAGGTTTTTAAAAGATTTGCTTTGTAAAAAAGTTGATTTACAGATTTAAAGGAGTGTTTGGATTAAGGGATAAGTAGGGCTTATTGACTGCAATCTTGTGTTTAAACATGTCTTATGTGCTTATTAGGGTGTTGTTAGGTAGTAAGTGTGTTTGGTTTTCAGTTTGGGAGGTTATTGTACACATTTGTATGATCAAAAGTGGGTAAAATTGGTCTAAAGTCAGTAACTGCCTATAGTGCATGATTTTATGTGAAATTTTGCATTCAAGTTTGATTATCTGCTTGACATTAGGGTCATATAGGATTGTGGATTTCTTGGGTGCTACTTGGTGTCATATTATGCAAGATTTAAAAGTCTGAAATTCATATTTGTGCATTTTGAACCAGCAACAAGTCACCAGACCTATCCCTTGTGTATCAGCAACCTTAATTGCTTATTTTGTGCTTGATTAGAGTGCTTCTTGCTTGTTTGTGAGTTTGATTTGACTCCTTGTACTCAACAGAGTAAAAGGGTGCCTTGTTGTCCACCAAAAACATACAAAATCAGCAAGTCAAGACCTCTTGACAAACATCTTCACAAGTGAAGAACACTCATTTGTGTTCATCAGAAACTAAAGTAATCTGAGCACGTTTTGTTTTCCATTTGACTTTAATCTTGTTTATTTGGGATTGGTGTTTGAGTTTTGTGTTCAAATTAGTCACTGTTTGTGTATTTAAAAGTTAAAAAAAAAATTGCAAAAAACTCACCTGGCCTGGGCTCGAACACGCGACCTCTCTATTGGAGGAGTAACATGTTTACCAGTGATCCGGATGGTTTTTTACGTTTATGTTTCATTTCATTAGATACTTAAGGGTTGTTTGATAAGTAGCTTATTTGAGTAACAACTTATAAATAAGCTATTTCTGGCTTATTTCTTTGAGGTTTTTACCAAGTAGTATTTTTCTTAGGTTTATATTAAGGTTTTTGACTTTTCTGAGCAAAAAGTATATTTTTCCCTTTATTAATTAATTTATTAGGATTATTTTAAGTTTTAATTTTAAAAAGTCATTAGAAAATAGTAAAAGGTATATTAAAAATCTGAAAAAATAGTTTTTAGGTTTTTAATCATATTTTTGAGGTTTACAGCTATTTAGGTTTTCAATTTAGCTTATTTTTAATTTTATAGGATTTTAGGGTTTTTATCCAACTTTAAAATTTAATATAAAATTATTAAATAGGTTTTAGAAAATTTGGATTGCATTTTTGTTTTAGCTATAATATTCTAGATTTTTGGTAATTTTTTAGAATTTATTTATAAACTTTTTATTTTCTTGAATATTTTAATATTATTTTATTATTAAAAATAGAAGTTTTATTTTTTTTATTTTTTACATTTTTCCTAGGTTAAGGACACTTAATTAGGAGTTTTGTCACTTTCCAAATATTTTTTAGACTTTTCAATTAATTTCTAGAATTAATTTAAGATTTAATAGATTTTAATAGTTTTTAAGTGTTTAAAAATAGTTTAATTTGGTTTTAAAATTTTTAAAAATATTTTTTAGCTTAATTATGATAATTTTGAGGTTTACAAACTATTAGATCTTGTTTAAGGCATTTTAATAATTAAAAGTGATTTTTAGGGCTTTAATTAGCATTAAAAAGTCATTATCTAATTAATTAAAAGGTTTTAGCAAGTTTGGATTTTTTGTAAACTCTTAGAATATTATTGGGGATTTTTAGTAATTTTTAGGAATTTTTAGGTTAAAATTTTAATTTTTGCACTATTTACGATTTTACGTGTTCGCCTTTTTCGTCGTAGTTTAATTCGACTTTATAACCGTCTTTCTCTTCTAATCCCATTTCTTTCTCAATCATATAATCACAAACATTAATCAACTCTTAACACAACGCACTAGCCTCCTCGAGAACGAACTCACTTAGGGTCATTCACACATGGTTTTCCTAAATCGTCGTGCACACTTGCCCTATTTATTGCTCTTTTCCTAAAGAGTGGTAAAAACTCCAACATCAGGACCTTTAAGTTTGTAGATTGTGATTGGATTGGTTTTGTTGGACACAATTGGCACCCCTACACTCAGTGGAGTGTAGGGAGTCAGTAAATGCTAAAAAACACACAACTCCAATGAACAAAATCACAAAAGGGGCAAAATACAGTCACTGTATAGGCTCCTATGGGGTCTGATAAACTTTTGCTGATCTATATGGAAATTGGGTGAGTTTTGGTTGGCCAAAACTCACTCAATTCCTGAACAAACACCCACAAATCAATTCCTAGCCCTAGATACTACCTAAAGCTAGCAGGCAACAAAAAGTGAGGGCAAAATTTAAGCTAAACAAGCAGTTTAAGTGATTACTGATTTTTAGCTATCTATGCCAAATTTTAACACATGCAAGTTGCTTAAATCCCTTTCAAAGCTAAAAGCAAATACTGAAATAACCTTTAACTATAACAAGAAGTTTGTCTAGACTGATTTTAACACAAACATCTGCCAAGGATCTCAGTTAACATGCAAATCCAAACACCCCCTTATAATCTGAAACTAAAAATTAACAAATGAAACTTGTTCAATTCTACTCAAATCTGATTACAATAACTTCTAACATGCATACAAGCCCTAGTGAGCATAATCAAACAACAAAATCAACACAAGAACATATTCTTCACAAAATTACATGAATGAAACTTGAAAACTAAAAACAAGGTACAAGATAGCTACCTTGTGGGACCCACATCCAGGTCCCACAATGGCTGAAAAGCCACCTCCAAACAAGCCCGGGCTTGTGCAGACTTTGTTGCTGTGGGGAATGCTAAAAAAAATATCTTCAATCAAAAAATGAAAATGGAAATGGTGAGACTGCTTACCTTTCTTTTGTTCCTGCACAATCACAACAAACAAGGAACAGCTTCAAGTAGCAAGAGCTTCAAGCTACAAGCTTGAAGCTTTTGCTACAGTAAGTGGTTAAAAAAAACAAAAGATTTAGAGAAAATCTTATAAAACGGAAATTTTAGAAAACTGATTTAACCAATCTTGGAAATCTTGAACACGTTTTGAAACAAGAACAACTTCAGGAATCCAAGAATCCAATTCCACTTTCACTTCTTTGGAACCTTGGATTTCTGAAAATATCAAAACCTTTTTGAAACCTTTTTTTTTTGAAAACTCAAAACACAAAGTGTTTACAAAATATTATGGAACTCAGAATCTTCACAGCTAATACCAACTTTTAAACAAAGGAAAAGGAATTACTTTTTAAAAAAACACCAACTTTTGTTAATTTTAAAAAGGAATTACAAAACTTTGAAAATTCTGGAACAAAGCTCTTTTCACAGGTTGAGAGATGCTTTTATAGCATCTAAAAGACTATTCTAGAACTAACAAACCCTAATACATAAAATTCCTGAAAAGCCCTTTGAATTCTTGGAATCTTGGTCAAATTCGCCCATGTGATATTGCCAGTTGGAAAGGGAGATGCTGCCAGCTGTTGGAATGGATCTTGGACGTTCATATAGCATTGGGGACCAAGTAAAAGGATCATGGACGCTTATTTGGTCGGGTTTTGTTTTTGAGGGGGAAAATGACGTGCAGGGGAGGTCCTCACAGTCACATGGGTTGGTTGGGAAGGGAATCTGGGTTGTGGGTTGGGTTTAGGGTGTGATGGATTAGTGATCTGGAGATATTGAGCAAAAACCCCTTTGATTAGGGTTTAATTTATCCTGGGATTAACTAGGGTTCTTGGGAGGATTAGAGGATGTTTAATCTGATTTGGGATTAAATGGGTTTTAAAAAGATGTTTTGGTGGGAAATGTAAATAATCAGTTTAATAACTGATTATTTAGAAAGTGGGAAGTGACGTGGGTTGGAGGTGCAATATGATTGGTTGAGGAGTGGAAGTGGGGTGACGTGGCGGGTAGGTATTGGGTGAGGGGAGTTTGGATATTTGATGCTTTCAGTCCCCCAATTCCCAAGTTTTCTTCACTTTGTAAATAATAGCTAAAAAGTCCATTTCCTTTGTTATGAAGTTTCCCCAACTTGCTGAATTTGGCCCATCATAGTTTCAAACTTCAAACAAGGACTTCTTTTGTAATTTCTTTATTCTCCAAGGACTACTCTTGTAAATTCTTGATAATTTAGGGACCCAAATGCAATAAATGAGATTTGTAAGGGTATAAATTGAAAGTCTTCAATTCTTGAGGGACCAAACTTGTACAATCTTCAAACTTCAAGGTCATTTTGGAAATTCATGATTCGGGTCCTGTTCATTGTGCGGCTTCGTTTCCCGTGTTCGCTTTTGATTGATTCTTGTGATTTTTTTGTCATTTCCTCAATATCCGTACCTAAAATACACAAGCAACAAACACGAGCATATATTTGGCAGTTTTAATGATATTTAATGCATTTTAAGCCCAATTTGGACGATGAGACTATGTATAAAAGCAGTCTCATCACTCCCCCATACTAAACCATTGCCGTGCCCTCACGCAATGCTAGAATAAAGTATCGTAGCATCTCCAAAATTCATTTTTATTCACTTTATTGAATGAGAAACTAGCTACACTACTACTATTGCTACTACTTGCGTTTTAGACATAATGTATGATTTTCATCGCAAAATGGGACGTTTAGGTTCATAGAATATGAACACGTGAATGCTTCGTTAGAAATAATTTCATCGTCCTCGATTTTCACCCCAATTACATGCCAAGCGTGCAACGAGATCATTGTCATTATAAGTTAGTAATGCTAACACTACTCATATGCCCTAATCACGTACTTATCCTCCCATTATTCCTAAGTTGTATCTCTTATATTTTATTTTGTCTTGAATGTTTCACGAGGATACATTGTTTGACTTATGCGATAATAGAGATTTAGGTCTAAAAATAGAGTCCTAACGGTGTTACCAAGACCATCAAATCAATAACCCCTCCTAATAGACAACGATGTCAAAAAATTAAGTCAACAAGAAGGATCGATAAACACGGTTTTATAACGGTTTTGAACATGAGACTTATTACCAAGACTTTTATACGCCCCCTAACGGAACGGCCTTATTATCTTTGGTTTACCTCCATATTTTATTCAACTTCGCCATGAAGCTTTTATTATGACTTTGGTCTTGCCTTGCCTTTTATTATCCGCCTCATCGGTGGTTTTATTAGCCAAAGACGTATATCCTCACGCTAAGGCGAATTTTGGATCTTTAAAGCTTCGAAGATTAAGGCTTGATTCACTTTCAATTTTGCATAGATTTTTCGGCCTTGTGGGGCTTCAAATTGTTTGCTAGATTTAGGTGAGCACTTGAAATCTTATTATTGGGTGAAGCTTTCGATTATTCGGGTGCCAATACTTCAAAACCGTGACGCTGGCGATACCTTAATGTCTTCCCAATTTAATTACACGGAAGCTACTAGAAAAGACTAGAAACCCAACAATCCTAACTAAACCGCTAAGTCAATATTTATTAAGCAAAAAATATTTACAAGTGAAGGGAGAATAAGCAAACAACGAGAACACATGAGTTTTTGAAAGAATACGAGTACTCTATGTTTAGCATAGTAACTTATAATTAACCCTATCATTTCTCGTCCTCATTTAAGAGACTTGGCCTAATGTGAAGTTAAGGAATCAAAGCTAAGTGCTCGACACGCACGGTCGAGTCAAAAATTACTCTTATTCTCGCCATCGGAAAATCTACATTCGTGTCTTCAAACACTTATAAAACATGAGAAATTTTTTAAAATTTGGCCATTTTTAGCCTTATTTTGCAACAAAACGATAAACAAAAAGATAAACTTTGGAAAGCGTGAAGGTTTGGCAAGGCAAGTATCTATTCACCCCCCCCCCCCCCCATACTAAAGTTAAACATTGTCCTCAATGTTTCGAGTCTAGGGGTGCAAACACCCCCATACTAGAGACGTAGTCGAATGCCTAATCTAGCATGGAAAGGGTGTAACCAATAAATTAATAGCCGTTATGAAGTGTGCTAAAAACCTAAGGTTAGAACATCAAAGGATATATCATTTGGATATTGAGAAAGTCTTCAAAGCAAACGATCGAGTGCTCCCATAAAACGAACACGAGAGGCTCCAATCGTGAAGATCATGATCATCTAAAATCCACATTTCACAAACAACCACGGAACAAAGGTTGGAAGGGCACAAATCCCATCACATTAAACTAATTAGAAAGCAATAATATGTACATGGATAAGCATGGGTCTTCCCCACGAGGCACCTCGTTTTTTATTACCGAGTCATGAGCTCGACTCGAATCCCCATAAATGTGATCATTTAGGGATTATCTTGGTATGGTCAATTTTTAGCGGGGCTTACATGATAAACAAGGCCTAAAAACAACCGGTATTAAGGACTAAGTCCTTTGATGGTGCAAAATACCGGGATCGAAGATGGCGTTCTCGTTTTCATTGGAAAAACAAATCAACGCCACTTCATGATGTGCCAACAAAAACCCAAAGGGTTTCAAGAAAATAGATGAGAAGAAATAGAAGGGTGGGACAATGGGTAAGTCATAAAAACATTGAGCTACTCGAGGTAGACTCGCACTAATCAAATAGAAAGATTTTCCATTTATTGCATCGGTGGAAGACCGAGATTTCAATTTATAAGCAATTCCGGGATCAAATATCTCGTCCTCGGTGGAGAAAGGGGAGGGAACATAAGGGGTTTCCCCCACACTAAGTCCACACAAAGCATCGTCAAAAGGAGAAGACGAGCTTGTAGCACTCAAAACACGAGGTGATGACGGAGTTAGCATTGTAGAAAAATCTTTTAAATCCATTTTAAAATCTTTCCCTTTTTCATCTTTTAAACTCTCCTTATGAAAACCCGACTTAATTATGTCAAAAATATTTGGTGTTTCTAAAGCAATGTTAGTCACACTAAAAATTCTCACATTTGAAAACCGTTTTGGTTTAGGTGGTGGTAAGTTCTCAAAACGTTTGTCAACAAAGAAAACTTCCCCATCGGGATCAACATATTCATCATCCGAAGAATCATTCGTGATTGGAATCGTAGGCTTAACACTCTTAACCTCCACCGGCGGAGGGGACGGAACATCATTTTTATCATCAACTCCTAAAACTCTTTTTGAAATCCTTTTGCAAATGTTTTTGATGGGACTAACATTGTTCAAAGACGTGATAGAATACACATGAGAAAGTGTGGAGTTTTGAGTTGCATTTATGACGAGTTCTTCCTCATTGAAACGAAGAGTGATTTTCCTAGCATGCACATCGATAAGTGCTCTCGAGGTATCCAAAAATGATCGACCTAAAATTAGAGGAACTTTAGGATCGATGGGAATGTCAACAACAATAAAGTCCACGGGATAGTAGAATTTTCCAACTTTCACGAAGACGTCCTCGGCTACTCCACAAGCTAAAATCGTAGAATGATCGGCCATCTCGATTGACATTCTTGAAGGAGTGAGATTGGGAAGATTGAGCGACTTAAAAATCTCAAGAGGCATCAAATTAATACTAGCACCAAGATCGGCCAAGGCGTAGCATTCCTCCATATCTTGTATAGCACATGGGATTAAAAACTTTCCGGGATCACCGACTTTTTGAGGTATGCGGCTAAGAAAAACCGATGAACAACTAGACGATTTTTGCAATTTCTCTTTGTTATTCAACATACTTTTGAAGTTCGCGGCAAATCGAGGCATCATGACCAAGGCGTCGGCAAAACTTATATTAAAATGCAAGTCACGAAACATTTTCATAAAAAGTTCAAATTGATAATTATTTCGTTCTTGTGCCTTTTCCTTGTTTCGTCTTGAAGGGTAAGGTAAGGGTGGTGTGGGTTGGGGCATAGGCAAAGGCCTTGGAATCTCGGGTTCCAATATTGGTATTGGTTCAACCGCAGGTGTGGTTTGAGAGGTACTTCGTGGGCTTGGAATTTGCTCCTTTTCTACCACCACCTCGGGTTCTTTCTCTTTTTCCTTCTCCGTAGAAGTACTTGGACGAGAAATGGGTTCTTTGAAAGTTTTACCACTACGAGTAGTAATAACCTTCAATTCTCCTTTCGGGTTCACGATGGTATCACTAGGAAGACCACCCGAAGAAGAAGGTTTACACATGATAGCTTCAAACATTTTTCCCATTCGGTCTTCAAACTTAGATTGCCTAGCATCCGCTTTTAACAATTCTTGCTTAATCTCATGTTGACCTTGCTCCATTTTTTTGTTGATTTTGTTGGAGTCGTTGAACATTTCCTTCCATTTTATTAGCATGAGTCTTAAGTTCATTAGCAAGTTCGTTTTTAAGCTCGTTTTTCAACTCGGATCTTAAGCTAACCATTTCACGTTGCATATTATCAAACTTTATTATCAAACTTAGCATCGTTTGCCTTAGCATAATTCAAAAATTCTCCTTGAAGATTTTTGGTGTGATCATTTTGAAAACCTTGTGTGGTAGTTTGAAAATCACGGTTTTGGTTTTGGTTTGAAATTTGCCCATTTCCACTTTGATAATTACCCTTGTTGTAGTTACGTTGATTGCCTTGATAATTACCACCTTGATTGTTGTTTCGATAATTATTAGCATTTTGATTTGGTGGAGCTTGATTTTGGCGGGAACCTTGACCGTTTTGGTTGTAAGTTCCCGTTGCTACATAAGCACTCGAAGTGTTACCATCCGCGGTAATGCACTCGGAAAGATCATGAGCTCCACCACAAGACAAACAACTCTTAGCAACCGCTTTAACCGAAGCGGAATTCAAAGCTTCTTGATTTTTCCAATGAGTCATAAGATTAGCAAATCTATCAAAAAACCGATTCTCCTCATTTGCTTCATCTTGCAAGGCATTAATGCTACGAGACGATGAGGACGATGACGAACCCAATTTGGCAACACTCGGTGTGTTACGAGGGCTATAAACCTTAGACCTATTCTCAATTATCACCAAAGCTTCCTCAACCGTTTTACACAAAAAATTACCACCCGCGTCGGCATTTAAATAATCTCTTTCATGATCATTAAGTCCATTGTAAAACGTGTCAATTTGATGCAAGTCGGAAAAACCGTGATGAGGACATTCATGTAACATTTCCTTAAACCTATTCCAAGCCGTTGAAAAACTTTCATTACATTCTTGTGAAATTTTTGAAATCTCGTTTTTCAAGTGCGTAGTCTTAGAGGGCGGAAAAAATTGGTTCACAAATTTAGACACGAGATCCTTCCACGTCAATATAGAATTGGGTGGCTCTTTCTCTAACCAAATTTTAGCGGGCCCCACTAAGGAATACGGAAAAAGCATCATCTTAATCGAGTCATTCGAGACATCCTTAAATTTGCAAGTGGCGGTAAGACGATTGAATTGGCGGATATGGTTGTGTGGATTGTCCTTCTCATCACCACGGAATTTGTTGTTTTGGATCATCGACAACAAACCCGTTTTCACCTCAAAATTCTCTGCAAGGATAGCGGGAATCACAATAGCCTCTCCATAACCCTCGGTGGGTGCTTGAAGTAACTCCATCATAGTTCGATTCGCCATGGTTGGTGCTTCTCTTACAATGGGTTCGTCAATAGGAGACTCCTCACTAGAAAGATTGGGAGTGGGAGTTTTGTTCTTTCGTTTACGTGCACGTCTTGCTTGATTACGAGTTAGCATAAACGTCACGTACAACGAGGGGACGAGCAAAGAAGATTCTTTTTGGTGTTTTGTATTTTTTCAATTTTTTGGATTTTTGATTGTTTTTACTTTTTTGGAATTTGGTGAATGTATTAAGTAGACACAAATCTACAAATCTCCTCCTTAATCAAATCTCTCGATTAAAGAAGCCTCAAGGAATGAAAACGATCACGTGAAGTGAACGCCTTCGATGACTTTAGAACGTTGGTGGAACACCAAAACGTTCAAGAGGGTTTAATCAATGGAAACCAAGAAAATATATATGATACTTAGTAATACTTTGGGCGGCAAAACCCTCAATTAGCTCTCAAAATCAAATACTCACAAGCAAGCGGGGAAACGAGGCGGCGCAAAGCACTTAAGAGCCTTTTTCCTTAGGATATATTTTATAATATCCGCCTTATACCCACCTTATAGTTTGTATTTTCAAAATCGAGCTTCACGAAAGTATTTATCTATTTTTGCCTTTTTCTTTGGTTTGAGATTCGAATACAATGATTGGGTAATGACCTCCCAAGTCAAGGTTGTGATTTCTCACGTATTTGGAGTACTTGTGAATTTATTGTTCTACGTATACACTATAGTAATAGTATTCACACAAAAACCGAAAACCGATAATACGTATTAGTAGAGTGCTACTAATACAAATACTAATTATGGTTAGTATATAAAAACAAAAATTCCAATCAAAACACAACACGCCTCCCCGGCAACGGCGCCAAAATGATAATTGTAAATTCACACTCTTTTAGGAAAAAGAGCGTAAAAATATAGGGTAAGCACGACGATTTAGGAAAACCGTGTGTAAATGACCCAAAGTGAGTTCGTTCTCGAGGAGGCTAGTGTGTTATGTGTGTAATGACTTGGATTAGATTTGTGATTATATTGTTTTTAAAGAAAGAAATGAGATTAGAAGAGAATGACGGTTACGAAGACGGATTAAGCTAAAACGAAAAGGTCGTTCACGTAAAATCGTAAAAACTACAAATTAAAAATTTTAAACCTAAAAATTAATTAAAAGCTAAAAGGTAAGTCTAAAATAATATATATAAGAATAAAATCCAACAAAAATATTTTAAAACCTTTTATTAATTAAATATTCAATTTTAAATGCTAATTAAAGCCCTAAAATTAAATATAATTAACAAATTGTTCAAAATATTATTTTATTGGACAAATAACTTACTTATATTATCTAAAGACTAAAAAGTATTTTTCCTAAATTTTAAAAACTATTTTTCTATTTTTAAAACACTTAAAACTATTTTTAAACTAAAATAATTATAAAAAATAATTAAAATATGCTAAAAATAATTTGACAATTTTAAAAATCCTAAATTATACTAATGAAAAGTAGAAAAATGAAAAAGTTTGAAAATTATAAAATTTTTCACTAGAGGACAAAAACAGTTATAATAAAAACCCTAATTAAACTAAATTAATTCTAAAAAATAATTAAAAAGTGAACAGTAAAAACTTTTTAAACCAAAAATCTTAAATTATTTTTCTAAATCTAAGAAAATTTTTGAAACTGAAAAATATTAATTTTTACCACTAAAAGACAAAAACAGAAATATTAAAAAGTATAAAAATGCAATTTAATCTAGAAAATATTAAATGAACAGTAATAAAAAATCTACTTAAACAGAAAAATCAAAAATTAAATTAGAAAAATAATGAAACAAATTTCAAGACCTAATTCCTATTTTCAGGCACTAAAGACAAAAAAACAACTTTTTGAAAGTGACACCTTGATCACTTTTGTCTGCTTGCAAAGCAGTGGGAACTTTTATACAAACAGTGGGAACTTGGTTCCCACTGATAATGAAAAAAACAGGTCTCTGGACCTTTAAGTTTGTAGATTGTGATTGGATTGGTTTTGTTGGACACAATTGGCACCCCTACACTCAGTGGAGTGTAGGGAGTCAGTAAATGCTAAAAAACACACAACTCCAATGAACAAAATCACAAAAAGGGGCAAAATACAGTCACTGTATAGGCTCCTATGGGGTCTGATAAACTTTTGCTGATCTATATGGTAATTGGGTGAGTTTTGGTTGGCCAAAACTCACTCAATTCCTGAACAAACACCCACAAATCAATTCCTAGCCCTAGATACTACCTAAAGCTAGCAGGCAACAAAAAGTGAGGGCAAAATTTAAGCTAAACAAGCAGTTTAAGTGATTACTAATTTTTAGCTATCTATGCCAAATTTTAACACATGCAAGTTGCTTAAATCCCTATCAAAGCTAAAAGCAAATACTGAAATAACCTTTAACTATAACAAGAAGTGTGTCTAGACTGATTTTAACACAAACATCTGCCAAGGATCTCAGTTAACATGCAAATCCAAACACCCCCTTATAATCTGAAACTAAAAATTAACAAATGAAACTTGTTCAATTCTACTCAAATCTGATTACAATAACTTCTAACATGCATACAAGCCCTAGTGAGCATAATCAAACAACAAAATCAACACAAGAACAGATTGTTCACAAATTACATGAATGAAACTTGAAAACTAAAAACAAGGTACAAGATAGCTACCTTGTGGGACCCACATCCAGGTCCCACAATGGCTGAAAAGCCACCTCCAAACAAGCTCGGGCTTGTGCAGACTTTGTTGCTGTGGGGAATGCTAAAAAAAATATCTTCAATCAAAAAATGAAAATGGAAATGGTGAGACTGCTTGCCTTTCTTTTGTTCCTGCACAATCACAACAAACAAGGAACAGATTCAAGTAGCAAGAGCTTCAAGCTACAAGCTTGAAGCTTTTGCTACAGTAAGTGGTTAAAAAACAAAAGATTTGGAGACAATCTTATAAAACTGAAATTTTAGAAAACTGATTTAACCAATCTTGGAAATATTGAACACGTTTTGAAACAAGAACAACTTCAGGAATCCAAGAATCCAATTCCATTTTCACTTCTTTGGAACCTTGGATTTCTGAAAATATCAAAACCTTTTTGAAACCTTTTTTTTTGAAAACTCAAAACACAAAGTGTTTACAAAGTACTATGGAACTCAGAATCTTCACAGCTAATACCAACTTTTAAACAAAGGAAAAGGAATTACTTTTTAAACAAACACCAACTTTTATTAATTTTAAAAAGGAATTACAAAACTTTGAAAATTCTGGAACAAAGCTCTTATCACAGGTTGAGAGATGCTTTTATAGCATCTAAAAGACTATTCTAGAACTAACAAACCCTAATACATAAAATTCCTGAAAATCCCTTTGAATTCTTGGAATCTTGGTCAAATTCGCCCATGTGATATTGCCAGTTGGAAAGGGAGTTGCTGCCAGCTGTTGGAATGGATCTTGGACGTTCATATAGCATTGGGGACCAAGTAAAAGGATCATGGACGCTTATTTGGTCGGGTTTTGTTTTTGAGGGGGAAAATGACGTGTAGGGGAGGTCCCCACAGTCACATGGGTTGGTTGGGAAGGGAATCTGGGTTGTGGGTTGGGTTTAGGGTGTGATGGATTAGTGATCTGGAGATATTGAGCAAAAACCCCTTTGATTAGTGTTTAATTTATCCTGGGATTAACTAGGGTTCTTGGGAGGATTAGAGGATGTTTAATCTGATTTGGGATTAAATGGGTTTTAAAAAGATGTTTTGGTGGGAAATGTAAATAATCAGTTTAATAACTGATTATTTAGAAGGTGGGAAGTGACGTGGGTGGGAGGTGCAATATGATTGGTTGAGGAGTGGAAGTGGGGTGACGTGGCGGGTAGGTATTGGGTGAGGAGAGTTTGGATGTTTGATGCTTTCAGTCCCCCAATTCCCAAGTTTTCTTCACTTTGTAAATAATAGCTAAAAAGTCCATTTCCTTTGTTATGAAGTTTCCCCAACTTGCTGAATTTGGCCCATCATAGTTTCAAACTTCAAACAATGACTTCTTTTGTAATTTCTTCATTCTCCAAGGACTACTCTTGTAAATTCTTGATAATTTAGGGACCCAAATGCAATAAATGAGATTTGCAAGGGTATAAATTGACAAGTCTTCAATTTTTGAGGGACCAAACTTGTACAATCTTCAAACTTCAAGGTCATTTTGGAAATTCATGATTCGGGTCCGGTTCATTGTGAAGCTTCGTTTCCCGTGTTCGTTTTTGATTGATTCTTGTGATCTTTTTGTCATTTCCTCAATATCCGTACCTAATATACACAAGCAACAAACACGAGCATATATTTGGCAGTTTTAATGATATTTAATGCATTTTAAGCCCAATTTAGACGATGAGACTATGTATAAAAGCAGTCTCATCATGAAGCTTTAAAAATTCAGCGTCAGATTTGTGACAATTACTATCTACACATTATCCACAGAGTCAACATTATGCACAATAGAATCATTATCAACAATTTTATTCACAAGACGGAAACAATATCATGCGACATCACTTGCTTCAGAAGCTGATTATTTAGACGTAAAATTCATTCAGTTTCATTAAAACCGTTTTCATAAGCATCATCCATTTCATTGAAAACACGTTTAACTTCATCTATTTCCAAAACCAAATCTTGATCAATATTGCTAACACAAGCTTTAATATTGTTTACAAACGGAACAATCTCGTCTTGAAACGCAGCTCTAGTGTGATCAAAATTCCATTCACCTTCCGTTATGGCCGAAGCCGTCGTACGTTCCTGAATGACCTTGTCAAAATCGGCAAAGTGTTGGTGCAACGAATTTAAGCTGTCTGACACCTTACTTGTTGGTGGGATTAACTTAGTTAACTCCTTTTTGACAAGTGTAGGAGACGTACTAGGTAGGTTTTCCTTTGACAAACTTTGGGGCACAACAACTGATAATTGAGCTAATTCCGTTTGTAATCGAATACGTGTCTTTTTATTAAATTGATCTTTATTATGCTGAACATAATCAAACTTATGGAATTTTGAAAGCATTTTAGATTGAGTTTCTTCCGCAAGTAACTGTGTCTCCTTAGTACTACCAACATAAGGTGCTTCTTTCGATTTGCCAATTAGGGTCAGATCATAAAGACAAGGAATATATTCCTGAGCTTGTTTTGCATAACCGAGATTAGGTGGTAAATCTTGAAGACGCTTAAGTTCGAGTTCTTTAAACGATTTAGTTAAAAGATGAACCTTTTCTGTGGAAGTGTATTGTTTTAAAAGCTGTTGTTCCTTGAATTTAAGAAGTTTGGTAGCATTAATTTCTGATTCAAACTTTTTAGAATCGAGAGTTTAAAAATCCATTTTAAGTTTCTGAAAATCATTTACAACCGACTCTTTTTCTTTTAATTCATTGGATAGATTAGCTTTTAAGGATTCTATTTCTTTTAAGTGTTCAATCTTTTCAAAACGAAATTGGTCAAATTCAGAACAAGTTATTTTCTCTGCTTGAGGGACCATTTCAAAATCTTTGACCTTTTCCTTATACAGCGCAAGCTCAGCGGTTATATTAGCATTTAAATCTACGATATGTAGGATGGCCACATTCATGTTATCAATTATATGTTTAGGCACCATTACCAAATCATGTTGATCATAAGATTCTATACCCGTCGTAGCATTTGGTTGAGGTTCACTCAAATGTGTTGGATTGGATACCACATCATTTGAGTTACTAGTTCTCGAATGTTGTTCGAGATTGTCATTCTCATGCTTAACTTGATGTGGATTATCATGATTAATATTGGATGTGGTTTGTACCTCACTGACGATATCAGAACCGTAGTAAGAGAGATTAGCAACGAGAGCAGCTTGGGCTGAGTGAATGTCATCACAATCCGAATCATATGCGTCAAGATCATCTGCTTGATATGTTGCATTAGAAGTAGAAACGACTACAATGCCTTCATTATCTGCTGCCCATGGGTCTGCAATAAATGCTAACTCCTCTGAATCCAAAATCATTCCCTTAGACTGAGCATCGACCAAATACATCTTCTCACGAAACCACGTTGCATCCCTTTTCCTTTTTGGCTGAGTGCATTGCCTAGCCATATGACCTTGTCCTCGATATTTGTAGCAAGTCATAATCTTTTGAGGACCAACAGTGCTTCCATTTACACTAGCTTGAGAATGCACAGCTTGAGCATTCACGGTCCTTGTAGTGGGTCCATATGAGTTTTGCCTTCCCTGAATGGGTTGCACCGTCACTTGACCATCTTGAACAGTGGCTTGTTGTCAAGGATTTGAAGAGGTGCGGAGCTGATTGTTCGTTGGTGGAAAACCTCTAGTAGCAACAAGTTTTGACATGTAGGCAGTAAGATGGTTTAATACATCAGTAGGCGTATCATTTGGAGTAAAGACCGGTGGTTGAATTGGTGGAAGTTCATTGGAGTAGAAGGCTTGTGCTTGTGGTGCTTCAATTGGAAAATATCCTTGCTGAGGAGTATAGCCCATTGGAGAAGTGATAGCTTGTGAATGTGATGACTGATGTGTTGGTTGCTATGGATAAGGCTGTTGAAGAACACTTTGTTGAAATGCTTGTTGTGGCATCATTAGTGGTTGATAAGATGGTTGATGTGGTTGTTGATAGGTGTGTGGTGGTTGCTACAAGTATGATGGTTGTTGATAAGTGTAAGCCATGTTTTGTTGGGGAGTCATTTGTTGAGAAGCATACATGGCAAGTGGATCACGAACTTGTGGTGTAGATAACCGAGCCTCGATCACATGGCATTTGTGTTGTTGAAGAAAAGCTTGAATTTGATCCACGTTGGTTTGATGCAAATCCTTAGCCAATTTAACAGCCGTCACGTACTGGCTCCATTCAAAAGGGAGAGTGTTCAAATACTTGGTGTTTAATTGAAACGTAGGAATTGCCAGGCCATAGATGTTAAGCTCATTCATCAAAAGAGTGAATCTCAAATAGTAATCATTGAGAGTCTCCCCGGGGACATAGGCAAACTTATCAAATGTATCATATAGTTTACACTCTCGTTCTTGTTTAGTTAACGAGGTGCCTTGCATTAGAATACGAATTCTATCCCATAACTCTTTGGAACTTTTATGTTTGCTCACTAATTTGTAGACATCTGGAGGAAGGGCTTGGAGAATGATATTTGCAGCTTGTTTATCACACTTATCTTGAATCTTCATATCTCCGGTCAATTCACCTGTTGTGAGAGGACGAGTGATTGCACCTTCCGTCACAGTACCATATACCAATGGTTCATTGAGCACCGATGCCCAAATGAGATGTCCGTTCTCTTTGTTCAACATATAATGTTTCAATCGGGAAGCCCAATCCTCGTACATGGTTTTCTCCAACATTGGTGGGCGATTATCCGTACCCGAGAGGATGGAATTATCCGTAAGAGATATGTACTCCATTTCGATAAGTTAAGATTTACAAACGTTGATCAAAAAACGAGAGAAAGTAAATTTGTTTATTGTTGTGTGTTAAATTCGAGAAAATAATGTTAAAACACGTTTTTGAAGAATCTTGGAAATCTTCTCACTCTATCGGAATGCAATCGCAATGTTTAGATCGCAATACTTGATCGCAACTTTAGATCGCAATACAGGTCGCAACATTAGATCGCAATACAGATCGAAACTCTAGATCACAATATAGATCGCAACTTTAGATCGCAATACAGATCGCAACTTTAGATCGCAATACAGGTCGCAACTTTAGATCGCAATACAGATCGCAACTTTAGATCGCAATACAGATCGCAACTTTAGATCGCAATACAGATCGCAACTTTAGATCGCAATACAGATCACAACTTTAGATCGCAATACAGATCGCAACTTTAGATCGCAATACAGATCGCAATGAGCTATCTGAATATTCGATCGCAATGTAGAAACCCTAGGGTTTGCGATCACAATATTCGGATCGGAATATAAAACCCTTCAAACGTTGCGGTGAAGAAGATTTCCACTGTTCTCGGATAGTACACAGCAAATTCGAGATCTTTAGCCAACAAATGAATCAAACACCCAAAAATTTTGTGTTTTTAACCAAAGTAACAATACCAAATCACTACTACAAGTATGTAGATGATTTCTATCAAGATTAAACCATAAAAACATAAAAAAAATTGTACGAATGTATGGATCAAAATAGGCGTTTGAATCAAGAACACAAACACATAAACCAAACAATCATCCCATGGCTCTAATACCATTTGTAGGATATTGTAAATTTTGCTTATGTTTAGAGAGAGAAAGAGATAGAAAGATGGTAAGAACACACACACAAACTTTTTGAGAGAAGGTGTAGAAAACACACTTAACTATGTGAAAATATGTATGAACCAATGATACTTGTTTTTGCAATGGGGTTCTATATTCTCTCGGAATCTCCTCGAATTAATCACAGCCTAAAGTGGAATGATTGTTCTTGGTGACAAAAAGGGGTTTTGGTTTTCTATTCTAATAAAGATGTAAATAAATGCAATAAATAAGGATTAGAACAGAAACAGTTAACGAATTAACACAAAATTAGAATTAAAGTTAAACAGTTAAATAATGAAACTAATAAAAGATCCTTACTGAAAATACTCTATTCGGAATAAACTACCATGCTGAATAAATGGCTATGCGGAATACTGGCTATTCGGAATGTAGGCTTATGCGGAATTCTTGTGCTTACTCGGAATGAACATACTATGCGGAATAAACTATCACCATGCGGAATAAAAGGTGTACTCGGAATAATGGACAATTCGGAATAAAAATCCTATGCTGAATAAATGAAACTATGCGGAAAATATTCCTATTCGGAATAAAGACTCTACTCGGAATATATATAATATTCCGAATAAAGGAAAGTAAAAGGTGCTACTCGGAATATAGAAATGTTCCGAATAAGGGAACAAGAAAGAGACTATCCGGAATAATGAAAATGTTCCGAATAAGGGTCAAGACAAATGGACTATCCAGAATAACTAAACATTCCGAGTAAGGGACAAAACCAAGTGACTATTCGGAATGAACTGGACGAAGAACAGTAATACAAAAGCAAAACAGGGGAATACGATTTGATCACAAATCGAGCCAAATAAGCAAAAAGGTTTAACCAAATTAACCCATAATCATCTACTAACCATAAGGATCAAATCCCAAACATAAAAACACAAATTCAACAACTTTTTAAGATCAAAACTCAACTAAATAAGCACTTAAGAACTTTAAACAAAAAGATGATGAAGAACAAGATGAATGAAAAGATTAAAGGAAAACTTATATTGATGATTAAGATTCAGTAAACAAAAGGAAAGGATCAAACTTACAAGATTAAAAGAAGAAATCAAAGAGATGAAAACCACTCCTTAAGGGAGATGGTTTCCTACGAACTAGGAGAAATGAAACTGAAAACTAAAAACTAGATGCCAAAAATTATGAGGGTGATTCCCTTTTATAGGCTAAGTGTTTAGTTGGTGAGTGGGCTTTCTCCCTTTCTTCTTGTCTTCTCGTCTTTTCAGAAAAGTTGACGTTTTCAATTCTGATTCGGGATTTGTCGATGATTAAATTCAACTCGTCTTTCAATTTCTTCGTTTAATAGACTTGAGTTTCTTCGACATATGTAAATCTTCCATCTTTGGTCCTTTTCTTCGATAAATCTTCAAATAGGCCCATTGACTTCAAATCTTTTGCATCTCTTGGACAATAGACTTCGTCTTTAGTCTTTTTCCTTGATAAAACCCGTGCAATCCCATGTTTTCTTCAATATTCATCCGGTTTGCTCTGAAAATACAATAAACACAAAAACCACGCATAATTCCAAACAAATGATATTAAATACGCGTTTTGGTCTCGTTTTAGCCAGAATTAAGTGGAAAAAGGATGGGTGTTTACACACCTATCAAATCCCCTACACTTAACCATTGCCATGCCCTCATGCAATGCTTAGTGACAAAGCACATTTACACTTTTCTCATAATCAATCAACCTTGGCCTTATTAATATACTACTAAACAAAAATGAAAGTACTAAGAGAAATTAAAACTTTAAAGTACACAAAAGGATGGAAATAACTTGCAAAGAGATCAAGGACTTACATTAGGGCTTTGGTGCTGCGAAGATTTATCACCCTCAAGTTTCACGTTCCCCAAACTAAGCTTAAAAACGAGATCATTGTTATTATAAGTTAGCAAATCAAACACTTACACACATGGCTTAGTTAAATGCTTAAACCCTCTTATTCCTAGGTGTATCTCTTATATTTTATTTTTGTCTTAGAATGATCATGAAGATGCATTTTTGGACTTATTTCGATAGTTTATTTAGGCAGAAAGCAAAGTAGGACGATTTGATCAATAGTTAGCTAAAGGACAAAATCTCTTAAAAATGCTTCTCGGGATATCAATAAGTTCATATCTTGGCATAACTCGGTTCACGATTTGAGACCTTTCTCGGGCCGATATTTGGCATGTACTTCATACTTCATATCTTGAGAGACGTTCTTGAGATAATGGTCTTCTCATCGCTAATAGAGTTTCTTCACTTGGAGACTTTTGAGGGGTACTCCAACTTTGTTGACCACGACTTCATGATTATTTCTTCAATCTCTAATTGGGATTTTGAGATACAATGATCCGCCTCCTTTTCGGACTTGGATCTATTTATCCTCATACCTTGTTAGGGTCTTTTTGGATAGACTTCTCCATGATCTTTATGGGAGTTGATTGCTTTTCGTCGTGAGTCTTGATCCTTCATATTGATTTTGGGAATAATGCTTTTCACATCACTTTGGATCTTCAGCAATAAAATGGAATCCTCATGCCTTGTTAGGGCCTTTTCGGACTCGCCAATCTTCGCGCCCCGCTTCATAAGTTATGCCTTGGCTATGAACTCTTATCATTACCGAGCAACTTTTAAACGATCTTGGGCTAGAAGCTAAGTAACTTTTCAAATCGTATGACCTTACTTATTGCAGATAAATTATTAGCAAGTGACGGGAGAATAGGCAAATAATTACACCAAGTGAGCTTGTGCAAGATTACCGACTTATAATTGACTCTATCATTTCTCGTTCTCCACAATTTAAAATCTCAAGTAATGAGACTCGTGGATACTTAGCCTAATAAACCAATTAAAGTCTACATGGTTAAGGATACTAGCTAGAATAAACTTGGATAAGTCTATTCGGGTTGAGTCAAAATAATCGCAACGGGCCTAATATGTCAAAGATTCTAAACTAGCTACACCACTTTATTAATATTTTTGACTTTATTTGCGGGATATATACATATGAAAGCAACGAGAAAAATTTAAAAATTACGACTAAATGGCCAAAGTTAATTAAAAATTTGAAAAATGTTGAAAAATATGATTTTCCGGTTAAATGAAGGCATTTTCATGGAAAAGTCCACTTAAAACTTCGATAGAAGTCCCCCTACACTTAAGATAAACATTGTCCTCAATGTTTAAGCATGTGAGAAAAGTCTCCCCTACACTTATGACATTGTGCACGTTGGTTAACTCAATTTAAGGAAGAGACGACTAAAGTGATCAATTTCAAATGCGAGTATAAAGAAAATTGAATCACGATAGTTGCGAGATAGAACCGGATTTCGGATAGCACGGGAGCACGGTTCTTCAAAGATTCCAAGAGTGCATTCATCCCTGTAATCACATCACCACACAAAGACAAAGAACCTATGTAGGTCCCTCTACACTTAGGAGGTTAAAACATAAAAGGATAGATACTCGGGCTGCCTCCCGAGGAGCGCTTGTTTTTGATAACCGAGTCACGAGCCTGACTCGACCCAAAATTAGTTCATGGGGAACGTGGTGAGGGATGGAATCATCTCCTGAGAGATGTCCTCACCAAAGTACAACTTCAGACGCTGACCATTCACCTTGAAATTGGGCCCATTTGGCTGAGAAAGCTCAATGGTCCCATATGGAAAGACTTTGGTGACGGTGAATGGACCAGACCAGCGGCTCTTCAACTTGCCAGAGAAGATCTTCAACCGAGAGTTAAAAAGTAAGACTTGATCACCAATGTGGAACTCTCGGTTCTTGATTTTTGCGTCATGAAGGATCTTCGTCTTCTCCTTGTAGATCAGCGAGTTCTCATAAGCTTCATTCCTTAGTTCGTTGATCTTGTTGAGTTGAATCTTGCGATGATCACCGGCTTTGTTGATGTCGAGGTTAGCCCACTTCAAGGCCCAGTGCGCCTTATGTTCCAGGTCGATGGGAAGGTGGCACGCTTTCCCGTACACAAGACGATAAGGTGTACAACCGATCGGGGTCTTATAAGCAGTACGGAAAGCCCACAGAGCATCATCTAACTTATCGGCCCACGCGACACGATGCTCTCCCACAGTACGCTCCAGAATTCGCTTCAATCCACGGTTGGATATCTCGGCTTGCCCATTAGTTTGGGGATGATAGGCGGTGGAAAGACGGTGATTGACACCATACTTAGCCATGACTCTTGCAAATTGATCGTTGCAAAAATGAGTCCCGCGGTCACTATAATAGCACGAGGAACGCCGAATCTAGCGAACAGCGATTTCAAAAAGTTACAAACCACCCTTGCATCATTAGTAGGGAAAGCTTTGGCTTCAACCCACTTTGAAACGTAGTCAACGGCTATAAGGATGTATTTGTTTCCTTTAGAGAAAGGGAATGGCCCCATAAAGTCGATACCCCAAACATCAAAGATTTCACATTCTTGTATGAAATTTTGAGGCATCTCATCTTTATGAGTGATCTTGCCTTGTTTTTGGCAGACATCACAACGTTTAACCATCTCGTGAGCATCACGGTAGATGGTGGGCCAATAAAATCCCGAATCAAACACTTTTTTGGCGGTGAAGTTGGGACCAAAGTGACCCCCGGTGGGTCCTTTGTGGCAAGCATCAAGGATTTCCAAAGCTGCCGGTCCATCAACACATCGGCGAATAATCAAATCAGCACATTGTTTGAATAGATACGGGTCATCCCAAAAGTAAGTATTAATGTCTTTGAAGAACTTCTTCTTTTGCTGGGATGTTAGCCCGTCAACGAGAATTCCACCCGCCAAGTAGTTTGCAATGTCCGCAAACCACGGGGTTTCATCAGCAGTCGAGTTGATAGACATTAAGGTCTCCAAGGGAAAAGAATCATTGATTTCTTTGTTCAGATGATCCCCCTGGTAAGGATCCTCAAGTCTACTGAGATGATCCGCGGCCAGGTTTTCAGCTCCTTTTTTATCGCGAATTTCGATTTTAAATTCTGGGAGTAGCAAAACCCAGCGAAGAAGTCTTGGTTTGGAATCTTGCTTTGTCAACAAGTACTTCAGTGCGGAATGATCGGTGTAAACGATTGTTGTGGAAAGGACAAGATAGGGGCGAAATTTTTCAAAGGCATAGACAACAGCTAAAAGCTCTTTTTCGGTTGTCGTATAATGCAATTGAGCCCCAGTCATTGTCTTGCTAGCGTAATGGATCGGTTGGAGGTGTTTGTTCACTCTTTGTCCCAGAACCGCACCAATAGCAAAGTCACTAGCATCGCACATCAACTCGAAAGGCAGCTCCCAATTAGGGGTAACCAAGACGGGTGCCTTAGTTAGCTTATCCTTAAGCGAGTTGAAGGCTTCAAGGCACTCGTTGGAAAATATAAAAGGAGTATCTTTTTCCAAGAGGTGGGTCATCGGGCGAGCGATTTGAGAAAATCTTTGATGAATCGAAGGTAGAAGCCCGCATGACCCAGAAAACTTCTCACACCCTTCACGGTTGAAGGTGGAGGCAACTTAGCGATAACATCGACTTTAGCACGGTCTACTTCAAGACCGGCGTTAGAGATTTTGTGTCCTAGCACAGTGCCTTCTTTTACCATAAAATGGCATTTTTCCCAATTCAGAACAAGGCGAGTGTCTTCGCATCGCTTAAGCATACGTTCCAAATTGGCAAGGCAAGAAGAGAAGGAATCCCCGAAAACCGAGAAATCATCCATGAAGACTTCCATGGTTTGTTCAACCATGTCATTGAAGATAGCTAACATGCACCTTTGGAAAGTCCCGGGGGCATTGCATAAGCCAAAAGGCATTCTTTTGTAAGCAAATGTGCCATAGGGACAAGTGAATGTTGTCTTCTCTTGATCTTAGGGATCGATGGGTATTTGGAAATAACCCGAGAAACCATCAAGAAAGCAGTAATATTCATTACCTGCTAAACGTTCGAGCATTTGGTCCATAAAAGGTAGAGGGAAATGATCCTTTCTCGTGGCATCATTGAGTTTGCGGTAGTCTATACAAACTCTCCACCCAGTAACGAGACAGGTAGGAATCAACTCGTTGTTTGCATTGGGCACAACGGTGATGCCTCCTTTCTTAGGCACACAATGGACTGGACTAACCCATGGTGAATCCGAAATAGGGTAAATCATACCCGCATCAAGAAGTTTGATAACCTCTGTTTTGATGACTTCATGGATTTTTTGATTCACCCTTCGTTGGCTTTGAATTATGGGCTTAAAGTCGTCCTCCATGAGAATTTTGTGTGTGAAGAAGTGAGGATCAATTCCACGAATATCAGAAATTTTCCAAGCAATTGCCTTCTTATGATCTTTAAGCACAGCGATGAGGCGAGTTTTCTCTTCATCGTTCAAGTCCTTCGCGATAATGACGGGCGACTTCTTCTCTTCTTCAAGGAACACGTACTCGAGATGGGGCGGCAACTCCTTAAGTTCTAAATCCGGAGGATTTCCGATGGGAGGCGTTTTCAAAGTCGGAGTATCGATAGCAATAACCTTAGGAGATGGTGGAGAAAGATTGTCTTCGTTGAGAAGGTTTTCAAAGAAATGCATGTCTTCATCCCAATTGGTGGTAGAATCGTCATTAGCTAAGTTCACATCTCCCATGGTGGCTTCAAGATCTTGCCAAAACAAATCACTTTCTCCAAATAGAGACAGTGAGGAATCAATAGAGGAAACAGTCTCAACATTGGGAAGAGAGGTAGGAATATTTTTACAAGCATCAATAAAGTGTTCTTCACAAGCCTCATCCAGAACGTCAATACAATTAACACTCTCGTATGAATAAGGTTGTTTAGACAACTTTCCCATGTTGAAGACGATTTTATCGTCACCCACTCTCATGATAAGCTCACCGGCTTCAACATCGATGAGAGTGCAACCGGTCCTCAGGAATAGACGACCCACGATCAAGGGAACACGAGGGTCCGTCTCGTAGTCGACGACGACGAAATCGGCAGGAAAAGTGAATTTGTCGACTCCTACAAAGACGTCTTCGGCTATCCCCACTGGATAAGCAACCGTACGGTTAGCTAATTCCAAAGTCATTTTGGTGGGGACTAGCTCGGGGAGAGATAATTGCTTCCAAACGCTTAGAGGCATTAGATTGATACTGGCACCTAGATCGGCTAGGGCCATGCAATTCTCTACTCCCGAGAAATTGCAAGGGATTAAGAAACGACCCGGATCACCAAGCTTGGTTGGCAATTTTCTTAAGAGCACTGGAGAGCAATTCTCATTAAGTTGGGTGTTGGCAATATCAAGAAGCTTCTCTTTGTCGCTAAGAAGATCTTTGAACATTTTCGCGTACTTAGGCATGTGAGCGAGAGCCTCAGCGAAGGATATGTTGAAATTCAATTGTTTGAACATTTTAAGAAAGTTCGAAACCTGAATATCATCCTTGCTTTTGAGCTTCTCTTTCCTCAACCTAGATGGATAAGGTATATCGGAAGAAGAGGAAGGCTTTGGGATCGAATGATCACTCACATCCTTGGGTGGAGGAGGGGTAGAAGTAAGAGGTGGAGAAATTGGGGAAGTAGAAGGATGAGGAATAGGAGCAGGTGACTCGTTCTCCTTAGTCACAATCACCAGTGGAGGTATAGGAAGCTCGGGGTCCTTGGTACCTTTGCCACTGCGAGTAGTGATTGCTTTCATCTCCCCTCTTGGATTCGCAACGGTGTTACTCGGAAGAGTACCCGAAGAAGAGGGTTGATTACCTTGGAAGAAACTAGCCATCATGTTCTTTAAGTCATTCGTTTGACTATCCAACGTGTTTCTCATATCAGCTCTTAGATCGTTCCCATGTTTCACCAGGTCTGCTTTCAAGTTGAGCACTTCCCGCTGGAGATTTCCCACGATCACATCGTTAGTCCTCATGTATGTTTCCACTTCTTGGTGTAAAGTGGTGGGTTGGTTGGGAGGAGCATTGTATGCGGGTGGTTGATAAGCAGGTTGCTGGTAAACTTGGTTGTTTCTTTGAGGTGGTTGTGGTTGTTTGTGAGGTGGTATGTATGGTGTACAAGGTTGTTGTTGTTGTTGAGGAGGGCGATTGAGGGTTTGTTGTTGGTTTGGGTTGTTAGGAGGAAAACCGGGTGGTGATAGATAGTTGTTGGAGCGGTAGCTAAGAAAGTTGCGGTCACCTTGAGGTCGAGCTTGATAAGCAGGTTGAGGATAGGTGCCGTATGCTGCATTCACATTCTCAGAAGGGTAGTCTTGGGTGGCAGTACAAGTGGTGTAAGAGTCAGGACCCCCGCATATCTCGCATGGTTGGCTAACAGCATTGACTTGAGCGTCTTTAGCGTTTCTAGCGTTGATGCTGTTGGTGTTGCTGGCGGTTTGGGTAGCAAGCGATTCAAGAAGCGCAGTGATTTTGTCAAGTCGCTTATCGCTGTCACTAGTACTAGCACTAGCGACATTGGTCCGAACATTCTTGGTTTGCACACGAGACTTATTCTCAATGATATCCCAAGCAGCATTGGAAGTCTTAGCCAAAAGATTACCCCCGAGGCACTGTTTAGTGAATCTTGGTCATTCATGCTTAAACCATTGTAAAAAGTGTTAATTTGGTGCACTTTGGTGAAACCATGTTGTGGGCATTTTCTTAAAAGATCTTTGAAACGGTCCCAAGATTCACTAAAAGACTCATCGTACTTTTGTTCAAAATTAATGATTTCATTCCACAAAGCGGTAGTACGAGAGGGTGGGAAAAAGTAGTTGATAAATTTGGTCTCCAAATCCGTCCACGTAAGAATACTCTGTGGCGGTTCCTTAGCAAGCCAATGTCGGGCTTGTCCCTCTAAAGAAAAGGGAAAAAGTTGTAAACGGATTACCTCTTGTGGAACACCATTGAATTTGACCGTATTGGTGAGTTGCAAGAATCTCTTGATGTGGTCATGTGGATCATCAATGGTACGCCCCAAGAATGGTTGAGCAGAGACCATCTGGATAAAGCCGGATTTGAGTTCAAAGATGTTGGCTGCAAACGCGGGTATAACAATTGGATCAGTGTTGCCATCTACATGGGCTTGGAGCAGTTCAATCATCGGGCGATTATCCTATAGAGGCTCATTGTTGTTGTTATTATTCATGTTGTTGAACGGTGGATTGTTATTGTTATTATTATTGTTTTGAGGTGGGTTATTATTGTTGTTTTGTACACCGGCCATGTCTAAGTTATCGAGAGGCTCGGGCTCTTGATAAGACGTTGATCTTGTACGCATGCACCTGCAAAAGAACTAACAAGGCAAAAACAAAGCAAAAATATTTTTGGTTTTTATGTTTTTTAATTTTTTTGTATTTTTGAAAATTTTCTATTTTTTAGGGTTTTTGAAAATTTTTGTGAAAAAGTAACGTTCACGGTGAACGGATCCCAAAATCCAAGTTCTCACAAAAAACTGTTGATCTTAACGAGAAGAGCCGGCATCGGTGCCATTTGATACTTGTTTTTGCAATGGGGTTCTATATTCTCTCGGAATCTCCTCGAATTGATCACAGCCTAAAGTGGAATGATTGTTCTTGGTGACAAAAAGGGGTTTTGGTTTTCTATTCTAATAAAGATGTAAATAAATGCAATAAATAAGGATTAGAACAGAAACAGTTAACGAATTAACACAAAATTAGAATTAAAGTTAAACAGTTAAATAATGAAACTAATAAAAGATCCTTACTGAAAATACTCTATTCGGAATAAACTACCATGCTGAATAAATGGCTATGCGGAATACTGGCTATTCGGAATGTAGGCTTATGCGGAATTCTTGTGCTTACTCGGAATGAACATACTATGCGGAATAAACTATCACCATGCGGAATAAAAGGTGTACTCGGAATAATGGACAATTCGGAATAAAAATCCTATGCTGAATAAATGGAACTATGCGGAAAATATTCCTATTCGGAATAAAGACTCTACTCGGAATATATAAAATATTCCGAATAAAGGAAAGTAAAAGGTGCTACTCGGAATATAGAAATGTTCCGAATAAGGGAACAAGAAAGAGACTATCCGGAATAATGAAAATGTTCCGAATAAGGGTCAAGACAAATGGACTATCCGGAATAACTAAACATTCCGAGTAAGGGACAAAACCAAGTGACTATTCGGAATGAACTGGACGAAGAACAGTAATACAAAAGCAAAACAGGGGAATACGATTTGATCACAAATCGAGCCAAATAAGCAAAAAGGTTTAACCAAATTAACCCATAATCATCTACTAACCATAAGGATCAAATCCCAAACATAAAAACACAAATTCAACAACTTTTTAAGATCAAAACTCAACTAAATAAGCACTTAAGAACTTTAAACAAAAAGATGATGAAGAACAAGATGAATGAAAAGATTAAAGGAAAACTTATATTGATGATTAAGATTCAGTAAACAAAAGGAAAGGATCAAACTTACAAGATTAAAAGAAGAAATCAAAGAGATGAAAACCACTCCTTAAGGGAGATGGTTTCCTACGAACTAGGAGAAATGAAACTGAAAACTAAAAACTAGATGCCAAAAATTATGAGGGTGATTCCCTTTTATAGGCTAAGTGTTTAGTTGGTGAGTGGGCTTTCTCCCTTTCTTCTTGTCTTCTCGTCTTTTCAGAAAAGTTGACGTTTTCGATTCTGATTCGGGATTTGTCGATGATTAAATTCAACTCGTCTTTCAATTTCTTCGTTTAATAGACTTGAGTTTCTTCGACATATGTAAATCTTCCATCTTTGGTCCTTTTCTTCGATAAATCTTCAAATAGGCCCATTGACTTCAAATCTTTTGCATCTCTTGGACAATAGACTTCGTCTTTAGTCTTTTTCCTTGATAAAACCCGTGCAATCCCATGTTTTCTTCAATATTCATCTGGTTTGCTCTGAAAATACAATAAACACAAAAACCACGCATAATTCCAAACAAATGATATTAAATACGCGTTTTGGTCTCGTTTTAGCCAGAATTAAGTGGAAAAAGGATGGGTGTTTACACACCTATCAAATCCCCTACACTTAACCATTGCCATGCCCTCATGCAATGCTTAGTGACAAAGCACATTTACACTTTTCTCATAATCAATCAACCTTGGCCTTATTAATATACTACTAAACAAAAATGAAAGTACTAAGAGAAATTAAAACTTTAAAGTACACAAAAGGATGGAAATAACTTGCAAAGAGATCAAGGACTTACATTAGGGCTTTGGTGTTGCGAAGATTTATCACCCTCAAGTTTCACGTTCCCCAAACTAAGCTTAAAAACGAGATCATTGTTATTATAAGTTAGCAAATCAAACACTTACACACATGGCTTAGTTAAATGCTTAAACCCTCTTATTCCTAGGTGTATCTCTTATATTTTATTTTTGTCTTAGAATGATCATGAAGATGCATTTTTGGACTTATTTCGATAGTTTATTTAGGCAGAAAGCAAAGTAGGACGATTTGATCAATAGTTTGCTTATGTTTAGAGAGAGAAAGAGATAGAAAGATGGTAAGAACACACACACAAACTTTTTGAGAGAAGGTGTAGAAAACACACTTAACTATGTGAAAATATGTATGAACCAATGATACTTGTTTTTGCAATGGGGTTCTATATTCTCTCGGAATCTCCTCGAATTGATCACAGCCTAAAGTGGAATGATTGTTCTTGGTGACAAAAAGGGGTTTTGGTTTTCTATTCTAATAAAGATGTAAATAAATGCAATAAATAAGGATTAGAACAGAAACAGTTAACGAATTAACACAAAATTAGAATTAAAGTTAAACAGTTAAATAATGAAACTAATAAAAGATCCTTACTGAAAATACTCTATTCGGAATAAACTACCATGCTGAATAAATGGCTATGCGGAATACTGGCTATTCGGAATGTAGGCTTATGCAGAATTCTTGTGCTTACTCGGAATGAACATACTATGCGGAATAAACTATCACCATGCGGAATAAAAGGTGTACTCGGAATAATGGACAATTCGGAATAAAAATCCTATGCTGAATAAATGAAACTATGCGGAAAATATTCCTATTCGGAATAAAGACTCTACTCGGAATATATAAAATATTCCGAATAAAGAAAAGTAAAAGGTGCTACTCGGAATATAGAAATGTTCCGAATAAGGGAACAAGAAAGAGACTATCCGGAATAATGAAAATGTTCCGAATAAGGGTCAAGACAAATGGACTATCCGGAATAACTAAACATTCCGAGTAAGGGACAAAACCAAGTGACTATTCGGAATGAACTGGACGAAGAACAGTAATACAGAAGCAAAACAGGGGAATACGATTTGATCACAAATCGAGCCAAATAAGCAAAAAGGTTTAACCAAATTAACCCATAATCATCTACTAACCATAAGGATCAAATCCCAAACATAAAAACACAAATTCAACAACTTTTTAAGATCAAAACTCAACTAAATAAGCACTTAAGAACTTTAAACAAAAACATGATGAAGAACAAGATGAATGAAAAGATTAAAGGAAAACTTATATTGATGATTAAGATTCAGTAAACAAAAGGAAAGGATCAAACTTACAAGATTAAAAGAAGAAATCAAAGAGATGAAAACCACTCCTTAAGGGAGATGGTTTCCTACGAACTAGGAGAAATGAAACTGAAAACTAAAAACTAGATGCCAGAAATTGTGAGGGTGATTCCCTTTTATAGGCTAAGTGTTTAGTTGGTGAGTGGGCTTTCTCCCTTTCTTCTTGTCTTCTCGTCTTTTCAGAAAAGTTGACGTTTTTGATTCTGATTCGGGATTTGTCGATGATTAAATTCAACTCGTCTTTTAATTTCTTTGTTTAATAGACTTGAGTTTCTTCGACATATGTAAATCTTCCATCTTTGGTCCTTTTCTTCGATAAATCTTCAAATAGGCCCATTGACTTCAAATATTTTGCATCTCTTGGACAATAGACTTCGTCTTTAGTCTTTTTCCTTGATAAAACCCGTGCAATCCCATGTTTTCTTCAATATTCATCCGGTTTGCTCTGAAAATACAATAAACACAAAAACCACGCATAATTCCAAACAAATGATATTAAATACGCGTTTTGGTCTCGTTTTAGCCAGAATTAAGTGGAAAAAGGATGGGTCTTTACACACCTATCAACCAACACCCTCTCCAACTAAGGAGGGGGTTTATATACCCAAGCCTTGTGATGGGCTTCGGCTTACATAATGGGCTGCCAGCCTATACAACTCATGGGCTTGGAATGGCCTTGTTTACTTAACCTAATAATACTAGACTACGAGTGATGAGATGGCATTTGTACATGATCTCATCATTCTTTTCGGGCTTTAAATGCATTAAAATTTCATAAAATACCATATATATGCGTGTATTTGTTTGCTTGTGTGTTTTAGGTACGGATATCGTGAAAAAGACAAAAGATCACAAGAAACAAAGAAAAACGGACACGAGAAACGAAGCCGTACAAAGAACCGGGCCCTAATTCATGAATTATCCAAGATAAATCCTTGAAGACTTGAAGATGTACAAGATTGATCCTCAAAATATGAAGAAATGACACTTAAAACCCTTGTATATTCATAATTACAAGTTTGGTCCCTTAAGTTTGTCAAAACTACAAAATGGTCCTTCAACTTTGAAGATTTAGCAAGATTAGTCCCTTATCAATTCTAATTTGTCAATTATGGTCCCTCATAAAGTCAAAGAACCAATGAAGACCTTTGAAGATCAAGAATGTCCAATATCAGTCCCTCAAATATGCAAACATGGCAAAAATAACCCTTGATTACCTTTTGCAAAAGTTTTGTGGCCAAAGTATAAACTTTGAAAGTTTATTAACAAAGGGAGTATGTTTTGTTGGCTGAAAAACATGTTATTCACTCTATTCCAAAAACCAAGGACCAAAACTGCCAAAACCCAAAGTTCAAATCCCTGAAAAAGCGGGTAACACTTACTGTAGCAATTTTTACCACCAAGAACACCCTTTTTACCCAGGTTTAAAAACAAAGAAAACAAAGGGGAAAATGGAATTAGCTATACCCACGTGTGATTCACATCCCACAACTAATACCTTAAACTCTACTACCAGAAAGATCTCACAAGCACCTCTCACATGACGACACATGGCAGAGAATTATGACATGGCAAAATCAATGGTCTTAAGTTATTCCTTAGTTACTAAGCACCCAATGGACGTCCCTGATTCATCAAATCAAGCTGGCAACAAGCCTAGAAGATTCTGCAAGGCTAGTTTCGGGAATTCAGTTGCTAGGGTTTATGAATAGTGTTTATAAGCATTTGCCTATAAAAGGATACCTCAACTTGTGAGAGTCCCTTGTTCCAGTTTTACCTTTTAAACATTGTAATTCCTTTTTGAATTTTATAAAAGTTGGTATTTTGAGAAAATTGTAATTCCTTTTTATGTTTTTGAAAGTTGGTGTTGTTTAAGGGTAATTCTGAGTTCCATTATATGTTATAAGTGTGCTTGAATCTTGTGGTTCAAGGACGTTTATGTTTGGTAAGGTTTTCAAGTTTGAAATAAGCTTGAAAAGTGGTTTCTGAATTTGCTATTTTTGTTGCACTAATCCTTGACCAAAGGCTATAAGCTCTTACAAGCTTGTTGACACCAAGCTTGTGAAGGGATTGGAGCCTTTGGTTGAGTTGTTTATTCATTGTGTTGAAGAAATCAAGTCCTTGAGTTTCTACTTTGAAACATCAACCAAGGCAGTCATTCATCTCCCTTGTTGAAGTACCTTGGTCTTGTTCTAGTTGTTGAACAAGGTCCAAGGAGCATTGCTGATCCTCCTAGGATGTTGTGGAGGATAGGTATAAGCTCTTGTTAAGATTCCTCTAAAAAATCACATGATATTGTCTGTTTTATGTTTTGCTATGTGATTTGGTGATTTTGTGTTTGTGCTTTGTGTTTTATGGTTGTTATCTGTTAGTTATCACCTAGTTGAGCTATTTGATCATTAAAATCAATAGGTTGTTTGAAGGATTAAGAAGTTTGTTTGAAAAGTGCTTATTAAAAGATTGTTTGGGATTACTGGTTCATAAGGCCTTGTGGCCTTGTGCCCTTGGTTCTTAGGGTTTGGGAAGTCTAAACAAGTCGTATTAAACAAGTTTCAGTCATTGGTTAAGTTTCTAAAAGTTTGGAAAAGGGATTTCAAGTTTTGCAAAAATCTGATAGAAGGTGTTTTGAAAATTGGTCAAACACATCAGATCCAATAACTTCTTTGTTTGTTGGATCTAAGATCTGAAATTAGGTTTGGGAATAGATTAGGTGATAAGCTATCTATTGATTATCTGGTTGTTGAATTTGGTGGCTTATTGAGTGTGCTATAGCTTATCAAAGTTGGCTGAAGTGGTCATTTGCATCAGCAAAGTGGCCACCTCATTTTGTGCTTGCATTTGTGATTATAGTGTATGCCTTGTGGATTTTTTGGTTGGATCTTGTTTATGTGCTGCTCGTGAGTGAATTTTGCTATTTGGTGTGCCTTGTATCTGGCTTATAAGCTAACTGGCTTATTAAGCCCTTTTTGCCAAAATCTGTCATCAAAAGGGTCAACTGACCTCTTGATTCGCAAGGACTCCTCCTTGAGTTCTTCACAAAAATTGCTTATAACAAGCCCATAATCAATCCCTGATAATTTGGTGAACTTTGGAGTACTTTGACTTTTGGTCAAATAAGAACAAATTGGCTTATTTTTGAGAACTACTTATTGGTACATGCAACAACTTGGGTTTTGTAATAGAAATCATTTTTCTTAGCTTAATAACAATTCTGGAAGGTTACAAGTCTTTCGGTTAAGCTTTTGCTAGAAAACTAGCTTATTTGGCTTTTTCAGCCAGCTTGTTGGTTCACACAACTTATTCTACTTGGCTTTTTGTGATTTTCTTGATTGTTTATTCTTAATTAAGCTATTTGTAAGCTTTTGCAACAAACCAGAGCTTCTGAAACCCCCTAGAACTCTAACCCGACTATTTTGTCGTTTAGTAGATTTCTATTTTGCTTATTTCTGGCTTATTGAGTGAGCTTTTTCAAAATTTCTTTTTACAGATCTCTTAGGCATCTCAAAAGAAGGTTGTGTGTTTAAGCAAAGCTTATGGCATTGACTTATTGCTTAATGGGCTTATTGGCCCAATAAGAATAAGCTGTTTGCTATTTAAGCTGTGATAAGCTCATATTCAGCTTTTGGGCCTTCAGACTTTTGTGCTTAGAGTTAAATTTTGAGTCAGATAGGGCTTTTTCAGGTCATTTGGGCCTAGTTTGAGTTTTTGGGCCCAAAAGCCCATTAAGGTTGACTGATTTTGCTTTTAGCCCATTTGGGGGCCTATTAGGGGTATTTTGGTAATTTCACTTTCATTTTATGATTATTTAGGTTAAAATAAACTAGTTTGCAAGTTTTTAGAATTTTTTATAATTTTTGGATTTTTAATATTATTTTATTATTATTTTTCAAATTTCACATTTTTGCACTTTTTATATTTTTGTTAGCTTTAATACATTAAAATAGGATTTTTGCAACTCCTAGATTATTTTTATCATCATTAGATTAATTTTTATAATTATTTTAAGTTTTAATAGTTTTTAAATCATTTTAAATAGTTTTTCTTAGTTTAAAAATGTATAAAACTAGTTTTCAATCTTTTTAGGTCATTTTAGAGGTTTACCAATTGAAAAATCTTTATTTGGGCTTTTTGATAATTAATTAGATTTTTAGGGCTTTAATTAGCATTTAAAAATTAATATTTAATTAATTAAAAGGTTTGAAAAAGTTTTGATCATTGATAAACTCTTAGTTTATTTATTATGATTTTTGGTAAATTTTTGGGAATTTTTAGAATTAATTTTTATTTTTGCCCTTTTTACGGTTTTACGTTTAGTCGTAGTAGTAATTAATTTCACGTCTTCGTCATTCTATTTTCTCATCCCCTTCTATCCAAAATTAATCTCAAATCTTGCTACATTTTAGTCACACACATATACCTCCTTGGGAAACGAACTTCATTAGGGTCTTTTGTACACGGTTTTCCTAAACCGTCGTATTTAATACTTTCCCTATTTACCTCCTTTTCCTAAAGGTGTGGTAAAACACTGCAACCAATTTTGGCGCCGCTGCCGGGGAGGTGTGTCGTGATTAAATTGTCTTGTTGTTTTTAATATTAACCATAAATAGTATTTGTATTAGTAGAAATCTACTAATACGTATTATCGGTTTTTTGGTTTTTCTTGTGAAATAAGTATCACAACAAATACAAAATATCTCCAAAAGTGTGAAAACACAACCTTAATTGGGATTTGATCTCCTAATTATTGTATTCGAATCTCAAACAAAAGAAAAAGGCAAAAATAGATAAATACTTTCGTGAAGCTCGATTTTGAAAAATACAAACTATAAGGTGGGTATAAGGAGGGTATTATAAAATATACCCTAAGGAAAAAGGCTCTTAAGTGCTTCTAGCCGCCTAGTTTCCCCGCTTGCTTGTGAGTATTTTGAAATTGAAGGCTAATCGAGGGTTTTGCCGCCCAAAGTATTATTACATATCATATATATTTGCTTGGTTTTCTTTGTGATTAAACCCTCTTGAACAATTTGGTTTTCACCAAAGTTCTAAAGTCATTCGAAAGCGTTCACTCCACGTGATCGTTTTCATTCTTTTGAGGCTTCTTTAATCAAGAGTTTGATTCGAGGAGAGATTTGGTAGATTGTTGTCTACGAAGATACATAAAAATCCAAAAAATTAAAAACAATCAAAAACACAAAAAATTAAAAATTCACAAAACACCCAAAAACAATCTTCTTTGCTCACCTCCCATTCTACGTGAAGTTTATGCTAACTCGTACTCAAGCTAAACGAGCTCGTAAACGTCGTCAAAATCAAGGAAATCAAGAAACGTTGATTGAAGAACAAACTCCAATTGTTGAACCTATTGTAGAACAAGAAGTCGTCATGGCTAATCGTACTATGATGGAGTTGCTTCAAGCACCCACCGAGGGTTTTGGAGAGGCCATTGTGATTCTCGCTATCCTTGCGGAGAATTTCGAGATTAAGACGGGTTTAATGTCGATGTTGCAAGCAAATAAGTTTAGAGGTCATGAGAAAGACAACCCGCATTACCACATAAGGAATTTTAATCGTCTCACCGCAACTAGCAAGTTTAAGGATGTTCCACATGACGCCATTAAAATGATGTTGTTTCCATACTCATTAGATGAACCCGCTAAAAATTGGCTTGAGAAAGAACCGCCAAATTCAATTTTGACATGGGGTGATCTCGTTTCTAAGTTTGTGAACAAATTTTTTCCACCATCTAAAACAACACATTTGAAAAATGAGATTTCAAGATTTGTACAACGAAATAATGAGAGTTTTTCAATGGCATGGGAACGATTTAAGGAAATGTTACATGAATGTCCACACCATGATTTTTCGGGATTGCATCAAGTTGATACTTTTTATAATGGGCTTAATGATCATGAAAGAGATTATTTGAATGCCGCCGCGGGTGGTAATTTTTTGTGCAAAACGACCGATGAAGCTTTAAAGATTATCGAGAATAGATCTAAGGTTTATAGCCCTCGTAACACACCGAGTGTTGCCAATATGGGTTCGTCATCGTCATCATCGTCTCGTAGCATTAATGCCTTACATGATGAAGTTAATGAGGAAAATCGGTTTTTCGATAGGTTTTCGAATCTTATGACTCACTGGAAAGCACAAGATGCTTTGAATTCCGCTTCGGTTAAAGCGGTTGATAAGATTTGTTTGTCTTGTGGTGGAGCTCATGATCTTTCCGAGTGCATTACCGCTGGTGGTAACACTTCGAGTGCTTACGTAGCAACGGGAACTTACAACCAAAACGGCCAAGGTTCCCACCCAAATCAAGCTCCACCAAATCAAAATGCTAATAACTATCGAAACAACAACCAAAATGGTGGTTATCAAGGCAATTCACGTAACTACAACAAAGAGAATTATCAAAGTGGGAATGGACAAGTTGCAAATCAAAACCAAAACCGTGATTTTCAAAACACTACACAAGCTTTTCAAAATGCTCACACAAAAAATCTTAATGGAGAATTTTTGGACTATGCTAAAGCAAATGATGCTAAGTTTGATAACATGCAACGTGAGATGATTAGCTTAAGATCCGAGTTGAAAAACGAGCTTAAAAATGAACTTGCTAATGAACTTAAAACTCATGCAAATAAAATGGAAGGAAATGTTCAACGTCTTCAACAAAATCAACAAAAGATAGAACAAGGACAACATGAGATTAATCAAGAATTGTTAAAAGCGGATTTAAGGAAATTAAAATTTGAAGACCGAATGGCAAAAATGTTTGAAGCAATCATGTGTAAACCCTCTTCCTCGGGTGGTCTTCCTAGTGATACCATTGCAAACCCGAAGGGAGAAATGAAGGTTATTAGTACACGAAGTGGTAAAACTTTCAAGGAACCAATCTCTCGTCCAAGTACTTCTACGGAGAAGGAAATCAAGAAAGAGCCCGAGGTGATGGTCGAAAAGGAGCATATCACAAGCCCACGAAGTACCGCTCTGTGACAACCCAAAAGAGAGGTCATTACTTAATCTTATTTTTCGATTATTTTTGAAATTTTTGGATGAGTTTGAACGATATTTATTTTTGGAGGTTTAAGTCTAAACCAATGTTAGAAGGTCTATATTTGATATTTATTAAGTATAAGGAGTATTAGCAAGCGTGATGTCGATGGATGCCAAATATTTTACGTTTTATTGTCGGTTGTTTGATTTTTATTATTTTCGAGGTTTTATTTTAAATGACGTGTTAAGTCGAGTCGAGAGTCGATATTATTATTTTTGAGGTACGTTTTAAAATTTTAAAAGTATCTTTATGAAACCCGAGCCCCGTAAATATTTTGAAAATTGACTAATAGTTATTTCCCGCTTTTTAGCTAACTATTTACATTTCTAGCCACAACTTTTGCCAAATTGCAACTTTGGTCCCTACCTACTATATATAAACCACAAACAAAAACGCACATCACATTTCTTCACTTCAAAAATTTGTTCATCTCTTTCTTTCTCTCTCTTGAATGCCGAAACCCACCACCATCACCAAAATCCACATTCAATCAATTTTATCTCAAGTTTGAGGTTGAATCCAACTAAACCAAGCATAGACCCAATCTTATATTTGATCAAGGATCATTTTGGTGTAAGAAATCTAATATTCGTCTTTTTATAGTTCGTTTTTCTCGGTATCGATTCGAATTGATATAACAATTTTCAGCGAAGACTTGATTGTTTTTGGTGATTAAATTTTGAATGGTAATCTATGTCTAATTGGCACAAAGCAAGTAAAAAGGTAAAAATATCTATTATACTATGTATACGTACTAACTAAAAACATATTGCACATACTACAATTAAAGCACAAAGTACAAGTTTCTAACAACAAGAAAATAACCAATTTGTAAAAATAACAAACTAACAAATGTTAACAAATTTTCTAACTAACTTCTTATAAAAATTTCTAACAAATTTTTACAAAAATGAAAAAGGTAAATTTTATGAAAACTATTTTTTTATAAAAGTAAAATTCATTTTTGTTATAAAATGAAATCAAAATTTAAATCTCATAACAATTGTTGTTCGAATCTAAAATCCATCCTTACAAAAACTTAACTTTTTATTTAAACTAACTTTCTATCAAAAGTAAACTAATTGGTCCTAAATTTACTTGTATCAAAAGGAATTATACTAAAATGGGCCTACTTCTAAAATGATGTTACTATGCAATGTTTAACACTTGGTTATACATAATATTGTAACTAGCAACTGATTACATTAAGTAAAATAGATGCCTTAGCCCAATTCTTATCCTAACTGATCATGACCCAATAGAAATCTTACATATCCAATAGCACTAACGAATTGTGAACAACATATCAGTTAAACAAAACGTAACTTCCTAAGAGCATAGAATTGACTTAAAAGGCAGGACTAAAAGCTTCTAAATCAATTACTACTGCGACTAATGCTGTCAAAACAAAATGCCAAACACCAGTTAAGGAATAACAATAAGATCTACATTTATCTGATATTTCTATTGAATGAACAAGTAAAAAAAATAGATCAATGTGTAAACTAAAAGCAGATAACATGAACAATTAATCAAACGAACCAGATTGCAAGCAATACTGCACTACAACTACCACTAACAAGTCTATACTAATATTTGCAGAATATAAAATGAGCTTAACCTACACTTCCAGGCCTAGTCCGCTGATGACGAAGCTCGGCGCTGAACCGGCTTAATTTCAACAACACCTTCAACATTAACTAACCGTAGCTTATGTCATCAGCTACTCCAAACACCTGCAAGAATGTTATCCTGCAAAACTAAAACAAAGCAAATGCAAACCAAACAGATTCTTCGAATATGAAACCTGCATAAACTTGAACAAATCTTTTCGAATCTGCAACCGAACTAGTTATCTAACTGATCCAAAAGAAACTTATCGAACTAGTTACTCGAAATTAATGAAACTACCTGATGAAACTATAATATCCAAAGTAAAAATGATTTACCCTACTGAATTAACTAAAATTCTTTTGAAAACTTCTCAAAAGCTCTTATGAGCTTGTGAGCTTATTACCTAAAAAGCTTGAAACCAAATTCCACAATATTCTACTCAAAGTTTTACTTACTGAAATCTCAACAAAAACTAACAAAAGCTGCTAAAACTCTAAACTGATTAAACCTTGATCAATCTGTCAAGTACTCATAATCCTACAATCTAAGAGCTTAAAAGACCATCATTTCAAGCTTAACAAACTGACGAAGAGTAACCGATCGAAACTTTAACTAGCATAAAATCAATCCAATAAACTCAAATTACTCACCATATTCAAATGAACAGTAACTCGAACTCGAAATATACGTGATTTAGAAGCTTAAGATCGTAACAGTAAAGAAATAGAAGAAGTAAAGAGCTTAGTAAACTGCTTGTTTCATTAATGAATGAAAAGAAATCGTTACAACTGTATTAACTGATTAACGGAATCAAAACAAACATCTAACAGAATGATTGACTGAAAATCATAAAGCTGTGGGAGAAAACTAACTACTCCTAATCTACACCTACACTATGTGTAAAACTACTCCTTTGCTAACCGCAAGAAATGAGGCCTTCTTCTTCTTTTTATAGCCGTCGAGAGGAAAGGTGTGACGTGGCTCCACCAATCAAAATCATCCACGTGTAAATACGAGGATAACTCGTCCTTCTTCTATCCAGAATTTGGGGGTTTCTTCATTCTTCAATCTTGATCTAATTAAACTGTATCATCTTGTAGAGGAGAGCAAGGTGATCATTTTTGCTGTTGAAGGCTTCGGCTGAATCTTCATGGATCTTTCTTGATTTGTGATTGCAGGTAATGGAGGTAGATGAAGAAAAGATGGAGGGTTTGTTTCTCTCTCTTCTTTGAGAAGACGAAGAAGACGCGAGTGTTTGTGTTTGACCGGTCTTGTGGTCAATGACCAAGTAAATAAACTATTTCCCATCTTTTACTTTTTGGTCCCTTCACTTTATTTCTTTTCAAATGGTATTGGAAACTTTAAGTAAATTCCTTTTCATCCTTCTTCTTTAGAAAATGCAACTTAAGCCCTTGATCTTTAATAATATGGCATGATTGGTCCTTGAAGCATCTTTCGTCTTTTTCTTCGTCTTTTGTGATATAAATCCCTTGCAAACGCGTCTTTGTTCAAAAAATGTATCTTTCTTACCTGAAAACACAAAAACACAAATACATGCGTAATTCTGATAATTTAAAGTTAAATATTATGTATTTGACAGTGTTTTGAGTGGTTTTTGGGTCATTATTGATGAGTGTTTTAACACTTATCAACTCCCCTCCACTTGACCATTGCCATGACCTCATGCAATGCAGCATTTCAAAGCTCTAGAGTGCACTTTTCTAATAATTAACCAACCTTTGCCATTTTATGATTTAATAAACTAAACTATACTACATGATAAATGATTTTGAATATTCACAATGCAATGCAAGAGAAAAGCAATTCTATTTACATATTTTTAGTTTTTCTTGAAATGGTTTTGATGGAAATAACTCATAAAGAATTCAATACTTTGATTAGGGCTTGGGTACCATGGACATTTATCACCCTCAAGTTTCACTTTCCCCATACCAAGCTTAAAAATGGGATCATTGCATTCACAAGTAAAAAGTGCATCAACTTATTCATGATAGTTAAATGTGGAACCGGTTATTATTTGAGCAAATTGCTTGTGGGCAAATTTGTCATTATTCAAGTGTGAAATATAAGAAATGTAAAATCCAAAAATAAGGAAGCACGGTTTTAATCCTAAGTAATCCTCTCATCCATTACTTGAAAAACCGCTCACAATTAATACAAGTCCGTTTCAAGTATAATAAGTCATTCGCCTTATGTGTAAAATCCTCATGTCATGCTTTCATAAGTAGCTACACACTCGCTAAGGAAAGAAAAATAAAACTCACGCAATAATTTACATCCGCCGCCTTTTTGAGACTTTGGATCTTCAACCCCGCAACCCGTCAAGGTAATATTGGATTGGAGCAATCTATTGAATCCCCGCAACCCGTCAAGGTAATATTGGAATCCAATAGTCACTATAATTAACACCACACTGCCCCTCTTGGGAGTCTTGTATTATTTTTTTTATTTTTATTTTTTTTTTCTAGCCACTCATTTTTTATAAGCCGCTCTTATTTTTCTTTATTCCTCACAAAGAAATTTGAAAAGAATAAAAGGAAAAACACCCGCTAAATATTGAGCATGACATAAGTCTAGTACACATAAAACGTTCTAACTTAGAACCTTAAGACGTACTTATATCAACCATGAATGATTAGACAAAAATGCATAAGAGATTACAAATCAATTAAAACCGTTCTTAATTATTTATTAACAATTATATACATGCGAAGAAAATAGAGGTAAAGAAGAGAAGGGTTTAGCCACAAGTAATTATCATGAAGTTTATCTAGCCCTTTTATACTTGCTCCAACTCTATCATTTCCCATTCTCCACAAATTTAAAATCTCAAATAATGAGATTGGTGGAAGCTTAGCCTAATAGACCAATGAAGGACTACATGGTTAAGGATACTAGCTAGAGAATGCTAAGATAAGCAAACTCGGGTTGAGTCAAAATATCCATGGCAGGCCTAATATGTCAAAGAAGTCTAAACTTGTTAAAACCATGTTTTATTATATTTTTTTTTCTTATATCTTTTTGATGAAAAACAAAAGAACAAATATATACAATGCAAATGTGATATGCAAATGAAAAATGGTTAATGCAAAAATTATGAATGCATATTTTTGTTGGCCAAAGTAGATCAAAAATTTGAAAAATGTTTGAAAAATTAAATTTCCATGTTATCATGAAGTTAAGGGCAATGGTCTAGGTAAGGTCACTTCGATAGAAGTCTCCCCTACACTTAAGATAAACATTATCCTCAATGTTTAAGAGTATCGGAGTGAACTCCCCTACACTTATTACATTGATTACTTTGCTTAACTCAAGTTAAGGAAGAGACAAAGAAAGGGTATTCATGTTAAGCACAAGTGTTTTGAATATCACAATAGCAAAAACTAATCGAAGTGAACCAGATACACGGGTCTCCTCCATAAGCTCCAAGCATGAAATGAGAGAGAGCAACCCTTGAAGCAAACACCAAAAGACGAAGAAAGGCACCCCTCCACTTCAACTCTACTATAACATCCTTTTAATTAAACCTAACCTATTGAAAATCTACTCTACGTTTTCTAACCTAGTTATTGAATGCTTGAGTTTTTTTTAACCGTAAGTCGCTAGCTCGACTCGACCCCGAATTAGGTTGTCCTTGGGGAAACCATCATGTAGAATAAATGATATCCACTTTGAAGCACATCTCACATGATACACTCAAACTTAACACGTTGCCATTTACTATAAGATTTACAATATTCGCCTCGATAAATGGAACGGTCCAACGTGTCTCAAGTTTGTCCAACATACGAAATTTCTCAAATAGGAAGAACCCCAGGATCAAATACAAAGTTTCCATCTCTACATTTGAACAACTCCAAAGTAGGTAGCATCACCAAAGTAAGCTCATACAAGAAGTCCATATCAATCGAAATCACACTCTTAAGTGGAGTAGATGAAAACCAATTTTTCCCAAACATATGTATCCCAGGATCAAAAACCTTTCCCTTCATGGGAAAATAAGAAGATGAGCTCATATCAACCATATAAGATTCCCCCTTAGTGATCAAAGCATCATGAGACAATGAAGGTGTAGGTATCAAAACATTCATAACGAGTATATCCATATTGGGCTCCTCATCATCATCAAAAGGTGGGTAATCTTCCATAGAAGGCATAGAAAAAGGAGGATCAAGATGAATAGTGTCTGGTGAAGGAGGTGTAGGCTCTAGGGTCCCAAAAAGCATGTTCTCAATAAGACGAATATCCTCTTCCCAATTAGAATCACTATCATAGATCTCTAAATCAATAGTAGCAAGATAAGCCTCTATGGTGACATCAATATCCATATGAGAATCCATATCAAAGGTTTTAGGTTCTAAAGGTGCCATAGGTCAAAAAAAGGATCAATCTCTAAGAGTATAGGATCTTCATCAATAACCAACTTCAAGGATGGAAGGGTGGGAATAGAAGGCTCAAAAGAAGGTGTATTGAGAGAATCACTCAAAGGGATGATATCATCATAAAAATCAATAGGTGCAACCTCAAAAACCGGTGAAGAAATATCAATGAAAGGTTCTTCTTCTATGGAATCTTCATTATGGTTTTCATTCAAAGCTTCAATCGAGGAGATAAGATGATAAACGTTTGATAAAACCTCACGAATATGAACATCTTCCACTTCTTCTATATGATCAACATCATCATCCAAATTAGAAATGTCATCTTGACAAGAAAAGTCCTCGGAGAATATATCATAAGATGCCTCACTAGAATCACAATCATCATCCTCTATATCTTGCATAAACTCTTCCTCAATCTCATTATCCCTTTCTTTGAACAATTCATCAAGATCGAAATCACCAAAATCACTAGTAGTAGCATGAAAGTTAACATGTGATGAAATCTCAATGTTATCATGAGGAGAAGAGGTATCAATACAAAACTCATCACATGGTTCAATGGAAATACCCTCAAACTCTCTTTGGATTGGGATAAGGTTCTCAACACTAGAAGAGGTTAATTGATCCAAATCGGTGTTTGTATTAGTGCTAAGAGGCTCGTCCCCCATGGTTAAAGAGTCGGTGGGTTCCACGTGAGGTAAAGGTGATGAAGGTGTGTCATCATTAAATGTCATGCAAATCGAAGGTTCCTCATCATCTTCATCTAATAAGCATTGTTTAAGCAAACGAGCACGATTAGCAATGAATTGTTCTTCTTTTTCCTTTGTAGCAATCTTAACGAGTAAATCATCTAAATCTTTCTTGAGGGACTAAGAGGAATAGTTCACCGATTTTCTATAAATGTCACCAAACCTCTTGATATTAAACCGTTTGTTCCTTACATCATCCTCAAGAGACTTAATTTCTTCCCTTAACCACCGAGATTCTTCTCTCATTTCCTCGATACTCATCTCTCTCATACGTGTAAAAGCCTTTAATCTATATCCATCGTCTCTTCCTTGTTGCTCGATTAGAAAAGAAAGCTCATTGAGATCACTAAGAGCATAAGAAGGCGGATCCCTTGGTCGACAATCATAACCATAATGGGGTTCGTTTCCACAAAACTCACATGAATAAGTCGAATAATAGGGTGGAGGTGGATTTCCATAATTAGGTGAATTATAGGTTTGAAAAGAGTCTTGATTATGAAAGTTCTCATGATTGTAACCTTGAAAATTCCCATCATTTTGAAAACCTCCATTGTTTGAAAATCCTTGGTTTTGAAAGGTTTCTTGATTGTAGCCTTGAAAATTATCATTATTTTGAAAACCTCCATTGTTTGAAAATCCTTGGTTTTGGTATGGCGCATCAAAGGGTTAATCATGAAATGATGGTGGATTTTGTGATGAAAAACCGGAATATCCCATATAGTCATTACAAGTATAGTCCATCTGAGTGTTAGGTTGAAAATTAGGGTTCTCGGTTCCATTATAAGCATATCCCTCCCCATAATAGCCATTGTTTTGATCACATAAATAAGTATCGTGTGGACCACCACAAGTCGAACAAGGCGAATAAATAGCGTTGGCGGATCGTTGTTGCAAAATCTCCAACATGGAACGAGTATCCATGTGTAACAAGGTGGCCGAATGTATATACAAGTATAATGACGTTTTAAAAGCTTCCTCGGGGAAGGAAGTAATACACCAAAGGTGGTATGTTTACACGTGTGCGAGTACACGTATAAGTAAACACGAGGAATGAGGGAGTAGCCCTCGGTCGACTTTTGAAGGAGAAAAGATTATCTCCCTCGAGGTTCGATATGAAATATCCACAAGAAAGTATAATATATATAATTACTACTTGGGTGCAAGACCTCCAATAAAACCTTCCTTCTTAGAATACGCACTAGTGAACGGGGGGTTAGGTGGCGCGAAGCACTTAAGTACCTATTGACCCTTAGATGGAATTTTATAGCACATCGCCTTTCTATTCACTTTGTAGTTTGTATTCTTCGAATTATTGCCAATTGGAAGTATTTATCTATTCTTGCTTAATTAAATTTTATCGATACGCGTGTCAAGGACCGGAACGCCCCTTAACACGGTGTATTGCCTCGGCAATACTTATGGAAATAGGTAACTTGGTTGTTCTTATACGTATACGTATTTACATATAATAATATATCAAAAATATTTTTGTATTTATTTGATTTTTAAGAAAAATACTATATGTACGTAAAAAACGATGAAAACCGATAATATATATTTTTGGGTGTAATCTTTTAGGAAAAAGATTACTTTTTGGATTTTTTATTTTTTTTGGTTCAATTCTTTAGGAAAAGAATTGATTTTGTGGTTTTTTTTGTATTTTTATCTTTTTGATTTTTTTTATCTTTTTGATTTATAATACGTAAAAATAACGTTCACAAAGTGAACGGATCCCAAAATCCAATCGTCTCACTCGAAATCGTTAATCTTCACGAAAAGAACCGGCAGCGGCGCCATTTAATATTCGTCTTTTTATAGTTCGTTTTTCTCGGTATCGATTCGAATTGATATAACAATTTTAAGCGAGGACTTGATTGTTTTTGGTGATTAAATTTTGAATGGTAATCTATGTCTAATTGGCACAAAGCAAGTAAAAAGGTAAAAATATCTATTATACTATGTATACGTACTAACTAAAAACACATTGCACATACTACAATTAAAGCACAAAGTACAAGTTTCTAACAACAAGAAAATAACCAATTTTTAAAAATAACAAACTAACAAATGTTAACAAATTTTCTAACTAACTTCTTATAAAATTTTCTAACAAATTTTTACGAAAATGAAAAAGGTAAATTTTATGAAAACTATTTTTTATAAAAGTAAAAATACTAATTTTATAAAAGTAAAATTCATTTTTGTTATCAAATAAAATCAAATTTTAAATCTCATAACAATTGTTGTTCGAATCTAAAATACTTCCTTACAAAAACTTAACTTTTTATTTAAACTAACTTTCTATCAAAAGTAAACTAATTGGTCCTAAATTTACTTGTATCAAAAGGCATTATACTAAAATGGGCCTACTTCTAAAATGATGTTACTATACAATGTTTAACACTTGGTTATACATATAATATTGTAACTAGCAACTGATTACATTAAGTAAAATAGATGCCTTAGCCCAATTCTTATCCTAACTAATCATGACCCAATAGAAATCTTACATATCCACTAGCACTAACGAATTGTGAACAACATATCAGTTAAACAAAACGTAACTTCCTAAGAGCTTAGAATTGACTTAAAAGGCAGGACTAAAAGCTTCTAAATCAATTACTACTGCGACTAATGCTGTCAAAACAAAATGCCAAACACCAGTTAAGGAATAACAATAAGATCTACATTTATCTGATATTTCTATTGAATGAACAAGTAAAAAAATAGATCAATGTGTAAACTAAAAGCAGATAACATGAACAATTAATCAAACGAACCAGATTGCAAGCAATACTGCACTACAACTACCACTAACAAGTCTATACTAATATTTGCAGAATATAAAATGAGCTTAACCTACACTTCCAGGCCTAGTCTGCTGATGACGAAGCTCGGCGTTGAACCGGCTTAATTTCAACAACACCTTCAACAGTAACTAACCGTAGCTTATGTCATCAGCTACTCCAAACACCTGCAAGAATGTTATCCTGCAAAACTGAAACAAAGCAAATGCAAACCAAACAGATTCTTCGAATATGAAACCTGCATAAACTTGAACAAATCTTTTCGAATCTGCAACCGAACTAGTTATCTAACTGATCCAAAAGAAACTTATCGAACTAGTTACTCGAAATTAATGAAACTACCTGATGAAACTATAATATCCAAAGTAAAAATGATTTACCCTACTGAATTAACTAGAATTCTTTTGAAAACTTCTCAAAAGCTCTTATGAGCTTGTGAGCATATTACCTAAAAAGCTTGAAACCAAATTCCACAATATTCTACTCAAAGTTTTACTTACTGAAATCTCAACAAAAACTAACAAAAGCTGCTAAAACTCTAAACTGATTAAACCTTGATCAATCTGTCAAGTACTCATAATCCTACAATCTAAGAGCTTAAAAGACCATCATTTCAAGCTTAACAAACTGACGAAGAGTAACCGATCGAAACTTTAACTAGCATAAAATCAATCCAATAAACTCAAATTACTCACCATATTCAAATGAACAGTAACTCGAACTCGAAATATACGTGATTTAGAAGCTTAAGATCGTAACAGTAAAGAAATAGAAGAAGTAAAGAGCTTAGTAAACTGCTTGTTTCATTAATGAATGAAAAGAAATCGTTACAACTGTATTAACTGATTAACGGAATCAAAACAAACATCTAACAGAATGATTGACTGAAAATCATAAAGCTGTGGGAGAAAACTAACTACTCCTAATCTACACCTACACTATGTGTAAAACTACTCCTATGCTAACCGCAAGAAATGAGGCCTTCTTCTTCTTTTTATAGTCGTCGAGAGGAAAGGTGTGACGTGGCTCCACCAATCAAAATCATCCACGTGTAAATACGAGGATAACTCGTCCTTCTTCTATCCAGAATTTGGGGGTTTCTTCATTCTTCAATCTTGATCTAAATAAACTGTATCATCTTGTAGAGGAGAGCAAGGTGATCATTTTTGCTGTTGAAGGCTTCGGCTGAATCTTCATGGATCTTTCTTGATTTGTGATTGCAGGTAATGGAGGTAGATGAAGAAAAGATGGAGGGTTTGTTTCTCTCTCTTCTTTGAGAAGACGAAGAAGACGCGAGTGTTTGTGTTTGACCGGTCTTGTGGTCAATGACCAAGTAAATAAACTATTTCCCATCTTTTACTTTTTGGTCCCTTCACTTTATTTCTTTTCAAATGGTATTGGAAACTTTAAGTAAATTCCTTTTCATCCTTCATTCTTTAGAAAATGCAACTTAAGCCCTTGATCTTTAATAATATGGCATGATTGGTCCTTGAAGCATCTTTTGTCTTTTTCTTCGTCTTTTGTGATATAAATCCCTTGCAAACGCGTCTTTATTCCAAAAATGTATCTTTCTTACCTGAAAACACAAAAACACAAATACACGCGTAATTCTAATAATTTAAAGTTAAATATTATGTATTTGACAGTATTTTGAGTGGTTTTTGGGTCATTATTGATGAGTGTTTTCACACTTATCAAAATCCTTACATGCAAGCAACTTTTTCTTTCTTGATGTTGGTAGGTAGGAACTATGATCATGCATGGCATTATCATGATGATCCATGGTGGTTTTTGCTAAAAATCTTGTTAGAAACTTCATTTTGATCTTAAGATTTTTATTTTGATTATGATTTTGATGTTATGGTTGATGTATGATGATATTATGGCATAGTAATGATCATTTTCATGGTTGGTTTTTATCAAAAAGTTGATTTTGTACAAGTTTTGAGTAGTCATTTTATAACAGTAAGTTATAGGTAAAATCCGAATTTTTATGTTTTAAAAATGGCTTAACTTATAGCCTAGGGTTTTAGATAATTTTCTTAGCTTCGATTTGATATAAGGTAGAGCTTCTAGCTCAAAACGAGCGCGAAGTTATGATGTTTTGAATGATCGTGTACCGGGAGACGAGTATCGGCACTACAAGTAGTTGTTGTCGATATTTGGATCGAATCCCGGGGACTCTAAATGGATGTTTTGAAAAATGTAACCTACTGATAATGAGGTGATTACTTATTAGGTTGAGTTTACTTTAAAACCCGAGTGTCGGTTTTGTAAACGGAGTCGTTTAAAGAAGTTAAAACGGTTGTATGAAAAATTAACGTAAATCTGTCCGGATTTTGTAGTTTGAAAATGAGTCGGGTAAAGTACTTTAAAAGTAATTTTATTTGATAAACTTGTAAGAGGACTTTCTATATATAGTAAGTTAGTTTATCGAGTCGTTTCATAAACGGTTGACGAGTTTAAAAGGGGTAAATAAGCTAGTACATGTAGTATGTACCGGCGGACTTTGTAAAAAGTATAAAATGGTTAAGTAAATGTGTAGTAAAGTATAATGAAGTTATTTATATCGTTTTCTCTCGAGTTTATCGTGACTTTATGAGTTTGAGTTTGATGTTGTTATGTATGATTTATTTCTCGAGTCATTATTAACAAACGCGCCTTATTTGATAGGTAGCGGTTCTCGTGTTTGAAAGGCATCCATTACCGTCGACGATCATCTCGCTAGATCTCTTATACTAAGGTGAGTCTATACCCTCGCTTTCTACTTGTTTTAATGATTTTAATACCCGCGAGGGGGATACATGCTATTTGAAAATAAATGAACACAAGTCATGAGTAATTGTTGGACCCGAATGTTGCCTAAAGTTGATTTCATTGTATTGAGTAACTTGTTGCTAAAGACACTAAATTCATGAGCCATTAACTATCTTCTGACTTGATGTTGTGAGTCGGGAATAGCCGCTTATTCTAATGATAGTACTATTAGGTTGACCACCCTATCTGAGACCAGGGCATTACGTTGAGTAACCCCCTGGAAAGGATAATTTTACGTGAATAAGATTGTGGTATTCTAGCAACTGATACCCTAGAGGGGCAATGGTTTTTATTCTAGTCATGCCGGCATTTGGCGTGGGTGACTATTTGGTTAAGGGGTCGGTGTCATGAGCTTACATACAATGTTTGTTTAATAATATCATTATTATTATTGCCTTGAATATAGATTGTGTGTACGACAATTCTATAAATGATTATGATTGATTTTCTTCTTGTGTTCAAATGTGATTTGATAAACCTATAGACTCGCTCAACATTATTGTTGACTCGTTTTATGCATGTATTTTAGGTAATAGGAAGTGATGGAGCATGGAGCTTTGCTGTGGAGGTTGTGGCTTGGCTTTTGGAAGAATGTTGGTCTAAACTGTTTCTACCTTTTAATGTTGAACAATTTACTTTATGTTGATGTACTGTACTAAACTTGTTGGTTGTTGGTCGAGATCCATGGGGACAAAACGCTTTACTCTGGTGTCGTGTCAGTACAACATGGGTTTAAATTTATGTTTTAGACCTTTTATGAAAATCTTGTTTATATTTTGTGTAAACGTCTCTATTTTGAGTCGTTCAATATACCTTATGTGACGATGCTTGTGTCTAGCACCCAATTGTGTATTTCCGCTGCGCAATGTAAATTGGGGGTGTTAGAGATTGGTATCAGAGCTGCAAGTTATAGAGAACTGGGTCGATTTTGAAAATTGTCCTAAACTATAACTTTGGTTTCGAAAGTATTTATTCTTCAAAAGCACACAACTCCTCTGCAACGCTCCGGTAAGATCACTTTTAGTTTTGTTTTGCATTGTAGATGTATCCCTCATAACTGAAATGATTTCCGGAGTAATTATTAAGTAAATACTATGATATTGTATTGGAATTATTGAAAGTACGCTGAGTGCTTGTCAGTATCATATTTTTTTGCGAGCATTGCATAAACATCATTTGCATTGTGTTGCATAACATGAATAATGTATGACATGCATGAGCATTGCATACTAATTATTATTTTATTAACGATAACCTTAAGTATCCTTGAACCCTTATAATTGTAGAAAATGGCTGGTTTACCTCGTGAGGATGGATGGATTGATTTGACTAATGTAGTGGATGGTGAGGAAGTAGATAACTTTGGTGCTAGTGACGATGAGGAGCCTTTTGAGTTTTTAGATGATGGGATTCCACTTACTGTAGTTGGTCAGACAGAGCCTGAGTTGATACAAGGTAGTTATGTTCCAAGGGTCAGTGTTGTGCCACAGACTGTTCCAGATTGTCAGCGACCTGTTGTTCGTTCTTCGACTCCTACTTGTGATGCTTATATTAGCAGTTTGCCTGGGATTGCATTTGCTAGGGGTGATGTTGTTGTTGAGTCGAGTAGTGCTCGATCTATTCATGATGGTATTCCTAAGGTTTATTGTCCAGGTCCTAGGTCTTATGATGATATTTTCTGGTTTCTTAAGAAGTTTGATAGGTCTTTGTTTGAAAGGTATTTGGTTGAGACTCGTGTGATTAGGAGGTTTGAGCAGAATGAGAAAAAGTTTGACAAGTTTGTTGGTAGTATGAGGAGATCAGAGTGTGTTAGGGCAAGGGAAATGGATGAGGTTGTTAGATTAAGATCTATGGTGTTGAATTTGAGTGGGCAAGTTGAAAGGTTGCGCAGGGAGCAAGAAAGGAATGCAAGGTTGAGTGCATGGGGTTTGCCGATGAGATCTTTTCCTAGTCATGGTGTTGTGATTCATGATGTGCTGAATCAGGTTGAAGCTCGAGTGTTGGTGAAGCCGAATGAAGGAAGTAGTCGTAAGGGGAAGGAAAAGGTGGAGGAAGAATCTGATGATGATGATAGCAGCAGTGATGACAAGCCGATGTACAAGAAGTTGTGGGGATATGATGTTTAGTTCTTTATGTTGTTTTTATTTAGCCATGTTGTAATAGAACTTATGTAGACTTGTACTCTAGTTTTTGATGAAACTTAATGACTTTTAAGTTTGTTGTGATGAAGGATTGTAGTGACATTACTTGTCACAATTTTGTGGAGATTTTCCAAAGCAATCTAAAATTACCTTCATGACTTATGATTTGTCTTATTAGTTCTTTTGTGTGATTGGTTAATGATTCATTGTGAATTGTGTTGTTGGTGCATGTAGTATCCATGTTACATCTTGATAGAGAAATCCTTCTTCTTATCTTGACATGAATACTTACTTGTTCTTTTTCTGTTATGGTTACAGGAAGGAGTTGGGAGGCATTTTTCTGACTTTACTAAATTATTGTTTGGTTAGTTTCCTATAAACATGCCGCCTAAATTGACGACTGCTACTGTTAATACCATGATTGAGCAAGCTATCGCTAGAGCTTTAGAAGTTGAACATGCTGCGAGGAACCAAGAGGCTGAGAATAGGAATGCTGTTGGTCAGGTTGGAGGGAATGCTGGAAATCAGGCTGGAGGTAATGCTGATGAACAAGCAGAAGGAAATGCTACGGGACAAGTAGGAGGTAATGCTGCTGTTCAGCAGGTTCAAAAGGAATGTTCTTATGCTAGTTTCATGAAATGTGGACCTACCCAATTTCGTGGTACTGGTGGTGCATTGGAATTGAGGAGGTGGATTGAGAAGATTGAAAGTACTTTTGAAATCAGTGGATGTTCAGAAGCTAGTAAGGTAAAATTTGTTGCAGCTACTTTTCAGGATGACGCGTTGAGTTGGTGGAATAGTCAAGTAGCTACTGTAGGGTTGGTTGAAGCTAATGCTAGAACACGGATTGTGACCAAGGGACTGTTGACTGTTAAGTTTTGTCTTGAGGAAGAGTTAGGTCAGTTGGAAGGTGAATTGAGTCATTTGGTGAATAATGATATTGTAGCTTATACAAGGAGGTTTTCTGATTTATGTTTTTTGTGTCCTGATGCGTTTGCTGATGACCGAAAGAAGATGAAGCAATACATTAGAGGTTTATCTAGTAATATCAAAGGAGAAACTACTTCGTCGAAACCCAAGTCATTTGATGAAGCTGTTCAAATGGCTCATGCTTTAATGGATGTAAAGCTGCAGGATCGAAAGGATAGTATTGCTGAAGGGAATAAGAGAAAGTGGGAAGCTGCACACTCAAGTCAAGGGCAGAATCAAGGTGGTTATCTTAATAACAATAACCAAGGACCGAATAGGAATCAGCAGTATAATTTGAGAAGGAATGATGGTGTTCGTGCTGCCACAGGAAATCAAGGTAACAAGGTGAATCCGAAGTGTGGTCGATGTAATCTGTATCATGTTGGAAATTGTCCACCTGCTTGCAACAAGTGTGGGAAGGTCGGACATAAGATGGCAGATTGTAGAAACAAGGGTGTAGCCACTGGGGCTAATGTTGTCAAGGTAGTTTACTGTTCTGGATGTGGAGGCCACAGACATAAGCAAGGTAACTGTCCGAGGGTTGGCATACGACAGGGAGGCAATGTTGCTGCTGTTGCTGCTGGGATTGCTGCTCCAGCCTAGGTCGTGGGAGATGCTGACAAACCTCAAGGGCCGAACGTGGTGACTGGTACGTTTTTACTTGATGCTTGTTATGCTAGTGTGTTATTTGATTCTTTATCCGATAGAAGTTTCGTAGATGTTAGATTCAGTCAACTATTGGATAGAGAACCAGTGAGATTGCCAACTAGTTATAATGTGGAGTTAGCTGATGGTAAGGTTGTAAGCACTAGTTCTATACTGAAAGGTTGTTCCTTGAAGTTAGGTAATTATGTGTTTAGTATTGATTTGATGCCCATAAATTTAGGATCTTTTGACGTGATTATTAGAATGGACTGGTTAGTTGGTAATGGTGCAGTAATTGTTTGTGGAGAAAGATTAGTTCAGATACCGCTAAGGAATAGGGTATTGACTGTGAAAGGTGATGAATGTACATCTCGTTTGAGAGTTGTTTCTTGTTTAAAGATGATGAGGTATATAGAAGCAGGTTGTGATGTATTTCTTGCACAGATAAGTAATGATGGTGTGAATGAAAGGAAATTGGAGGATGTGCATGTGATTAGAGTGTATCCTGAGGTTTTCCCTGAGGAATTACCAGGGTTACCGCCGCATCGTGAAGTGGAGTTTCGTATTGATTTAGTGCCGGGTGTTGTTCCTATTGCTCGTGCACCGTATTGTTTAGCTCCATCTGAGATGAAAGAATTATCTGATCAATTGAAGGAATTGATGGATAAGGGATTTATCAGACCGAGTTCGTCGCCGTGAGGTGCGCCTGTTTTGTTTGTTCGGAAGAAAGATGGTTCTTTTAGAATGTGTATTGATTATAGAGAGCTTAACAAATTGACTGTCAAGAATCGGTATCCACTGCCGAGGATTGATGATTTGTTCGATCAGTTGCAAGGGTCAAGTGTATACTCGAAGATCGATTTGAGATCTGGGTATCATCAACTGAGAGTTAGGGAAGAAGATATTCCTATAACAGCTTTCCGTACTCGATATGGACATTTCGAATTTCAAGTGATGCCTTTTGGGTTAACAAATGCGCCTGCTGTATTTATGGATTTGATAAATCGTGTATGTAAGCCGTATTTGGATGAGTTTGTTATTGTATTCATTGATGGTATTCTCGTTTACTCCAAGAGTGAAGAGGAACATGAGAAGCATTTGAGAACAATTTTAGAATTGTCGAAGAAGGAGAAGTTGTATGCGAAATTCTCTAAGTGTGAATTTTGGTTGAAATCGGTGCAATTTTTGGGGCACGTGATTGATAGTGAAGGTGTTCGTGTGGATCCTGCTAAGATTGAAGCAATTAAGGATTGGCCAGTGCCGAAGACGCCGACTGAAGTTCGCCAATTTCTTGGTTTGGCTAGGTATTATAGAAGGTTTATTGAGAAGTTTTCGTTGATTGCTAAGCCGTTGACTAAGCTTACGGAAAAGAATCGAGTGTTTGAATGGGGATTGGAAGAGGAATCTGCATTTAGTATATTGAAGGATAAGTTGTGTTATGCGCCGATATTGTCTTTGCCAGAAGGATCTGAGGATTTTGTAGTGTACTGTGACGCGTCTCATAAAGGATTTGGAGTTGTATTGATGCAAAGGGAGAAAGTAATAGCGTATGCGTCGAGACAATTAAGGAAGCATGAAGAGAATTACACTACGCATGATTTAGAACTTGGGGCTGTTATTTTTGCATTAAAGTTGTGGAGACACTACTGGTATGGAACCAAGTGTGCGGTTTTCACTGATCATAAGAGTTTGTAGTATATTTTGGATCAAAAGGAATTGAATATGAGGCAAAGGAGATGGGTTGAGTTGCTGAGTGATTATGACTGCGAGATTCATTACCATCCTGGTAAAGCGAATGTGGTAGCTGATGCACTTAGTAGAAAGGAAAGAGATAAGTCTATAAGAGTTAGAGCTTTGACGATGTTGGAAAGTGTTGATTTGATAGAAGCGATATTGAAAGCCCAATCTAATGGATTGAAGGAAGAGAACGTTGAGGCAGAAAATTTGGGTAGAATGTTGAAACCATTGTTTGAAGTAAGGTCGAATGGATTGAGGTATTTTAGGAATAGGATTTGGTTACCGTTGTGTCCATCTATGGAAGATTCGTTAGGGGTGCGAGATTTAGTGATGAATGAATCTCATAAGTCGAAGTATTCAATACATCCTGGATCGGACAAGATGTATCAAGATCTTAAGAAAGTTTATTGGTGGCCAAATATGAAGGCAGATATAGCACGGTACGTTAATAAGTGTTTAACTTGTGCGAAGGTGAAGGCTGAACATAAGAAACCGTCTGGATTATTAGTGCAACCTGAGATTCCTGAGTGGAAATGGGAGAAGATTACAATGGATTTTGTGACAGGTTTGCCAAGGACTGCAAATGGTAGTGATATGATATGGGTGATTGTAGATAGGTTGACTAAGTCTGCTCACTTTTTGCCAATGAAGAAGACAGATAGTATGGAGAGGTTAACAAAAGTGTATGTGAAGGAGATTGTTTGTCGACATGGTGTGCCTTTGTAGATAATTTCTGATCGTGATAGTAGGTTTACTTCAGAATTTTGGAAGTCTTTGCAGAAAGCGATGGGAACGGAGTTATGTTTAAGTACAGCATATCATCCAAAAACTGATGGACAAAGTGAAAGAAGGATTCAAACGTTAGAGGATATGCTTCGTGCATGTGTGATTGATTTTGGAAATGGTTGGGATAAGCATTTGCCATTGGTTGAATTTTCGTACAATAATAGTTATCATTCAAGCATTAAAGCCGCTCCATTGGAAGCTTTGTATGGAGGTAAGTGTAGATCTCCAGTGTGTTGGAGTGAGGTAGGAGAAAGTCAATTGACTGGGCCTGAAATGATATTTGAGACGACTGAAAAGATTGTGCAAATTAAGAAGCGTTTGTTATCTGCTAGGAGTAGACAAAAGAGTTATGTTGATAACAGAAGAAAATCGTTGGAGTTTGAAGTAGGATACATGGTTATGTTGAAAGTATCTCCATGGAAAGGAGTAATTCGCTTTGGAAAGAGAGGAAAGTTGAGCCCGAGATATATTGGACCATTTAAGATTATCCAAAGGATTGGATTGGTGGCTTATAAGTTAGAATTGCCTGATGAGCTTAAGGCTATTCATAATACTTTTCATGTGTCTAATTTGAAGAAGTGTTTAGCTGAAAGGGATGTGGTGATTCCATTAGAGGAAATTCAACTTGATGATAAGTTGCATTTTATAGAGGAACCTATAGAGATAATGGATAGGGAAGTTAAGAAGTTGAAACATAGTAGAATTCCAATTGTGAAGGTGAGATGGAACTCTAGACGTGGGCCAGAGTTTACGTGGGAACATGAGGATTTCTTTAAGGACAAGTATCCTCATTTGTTTAGGAAGGATTAAGCGTCGCGGACGTCGCTTCTTTTAAGAAGGGGGGGGGATGTGACAACCCAAAATCGAGGTCATTACTTAATCTTGTTTTACGATTATTTTTGAAATTTTTGGATGAGTTTGAACGATATTTATTTTTGGAAGTTTAAGTCTAAACCGATGTTAGAAGGTCTATATTTGATATTTATTAAGTATAAGGAGTATTAGCAAGCGTGATGTCGATGGATGCCAAATATTTTACGTTTTATTGTCGGTTGTTCGATTTTTATTATTTTCGAGGTTTTATTTTAAATGACATGTTAAGTCGAGTCGAGAGTCGATATTATTATTTTTGAGGTACGTTTTAAACTTTTAAAAGTATCTTTATGAAACCCGAGCCCCGTAAATATTTTGAAAATTGACTAATAGTTATTTCCCGCTTTTTAGCTAACTATTTATATTTCTAGCCACAACTTTTGCCAAATTGCAACTTTGATCCCTACCCCACTATATATTAACCACAAACAAAAACACACATCACATTTCTTCACTTCAAAAATTTGTTCATCTCTTTCTTTCTTTCTCTCTCTTGAATGCCGAAACCCACCACCATCACCAAAATCCACATTCAATCAATTTTATCTCAAGTTTGAGGTTGAATCCAACTAAACCAAGCATAGACCCAATCTTATATTTTATCAAGGATCATTTTGGTGTAAGAAATCCTTACATGCAAGCAACTTTTTTTTCCTTGATGTTGGTAGGTAGGAACTATGATCATGCATGGCATTATCATGATGCTCCATGGTGGTTTTTGCTAAAAATCTTGTTAGAAACTTCATTTTGATCTTTAGATTTTTATTTTGATTATGATTTTGATGTTATGGTTGATGTATGATGATATTAGGGCATAGTAATGATCATTTTCATGGTTGGTTTTTATCAAAAAGTTGATTTTGTACAAGTTTTGAGTAGTCATTTTATAACAGTAAGTAAAAGGTAAAATCCGAATTTTTATGTTTTGAAAATGGCTTAACTTATAGCCTAGGTTTGTAGATAATTTTCTTAGCTTCGATTTGATATAAGGTAGAGCTTCTAGCTCAAAACGAGCGCGAAGTTATGATGTTTTGAATGATCGTGTACCGGGAGACGAGTATAGGCACTACAAGTAGTTGTTGTCGATATTTGGATCGAATCCCGGGAACTCTAAATGAATGTTTTAAAAAATGTAACCTACTGATAATGAGGTTATTACTTATTAGGTTGAGTTTACTTTAAAAACCGAGTGTCGGTTTTGTAAACCGAGTCGTTTAAAGAAGTTAAAACGGTTGTATGAAAAATTAACGTAATTCTGTCCGGATTTTGTAGTTTGAAAATGAGTCGGGTAAAGTACTTTAAAAGTAATTTCATTTGATAAACTTGTAAGAGGACTTTCTATATATAGTAAGTTAGTTTATCGAGTCGTTTCATAAACGGTTGACGAGTTTAAAAGGGGTAAATAAGCTAGTACATGTAGTATGTACCGACGGACTTTGTAAAAAGTATAAAATGGTTAAGTAAATGTGTAGTAAAGTATAATGAAGTTATTTATATCGTTTTCTCTCGAGTTTATCGTGACTTTATGAGTTTGAGTTTGATGTTGTTATGTATGATTTATTTCTCGAGTCATTATTAACGAACGCGCCTTATTTGATAGGTAGCGGTTCTCGTGTTTGAAAGGCATCCATTACCGTCGACGATCATCTCGCTAGATCTCTTATACTAAGGTGAGTCTATAGCCTCGCTTTCTACTTGTTTTAATGATTTTAATACCCGCGAGGGGGATACATGCTATTTGAAAATAAATGAACACAAGTCATGAGTAATTGTTGGACCCGAATGTTGCCTAAAGTTGATTTCATTGTATTGAGTAACTTGTTGCTAAAGACCCTAAATTCATGAGCCGTTAACTATCTTCTGAATTGATGTTGTGAGTCGGGAATAGCCTCTTATTCTAATGATAGTACTATTGGGTTGACCACCCTATCTGAGACCATGGCATTACGTTGAGTAACCCGTTGGGAAGGATAATTTTACGTGAATAAGATTGTGGTATTCTAGCAACTGATACCCTAGAGGGGCAATGGTTTTTATTCTAGTCATGCCGGCATTTGGCGTGGGTGACTATTTGGTTAAGGGGTCGGTGTCATGAGCTTACATACAATTTTTGTTTAATAATATCATTATTATTGCCTTGAATATAGATTGTGTGTACGACAATTCTATGAATGATTATGATTGATTTTCTTCTTGTGTTCAAATGTGATTTGATAAACCTATAGACTCGCTTAACATTATTGTTGACTCGTTTTATGCATGTATTTTAGGTAATAGGAAGTGAAGGAGCATGGAGCTTTGTTGTGGAGGTTGTGGCTTGGCTTTGGAAGAATGTTGGTCTAAACTGTTTCTACCTTTTAATGTTGAACAATTTACTTTATGTTGATGTACTGTACTAAACTTTTTGGTTGTTGGTCGAGATCCATGGGGACAAAACGCTTTACTCTGGTGTCGTGTCAGTACAACTTGGGTTGAAATTTATGTTTTATACCTTTTATGAAAATCTTGTTTATATTTTGTGTAAACGTCTCTATTTTGAGTCGTTCAATATACCTTATGTGATGATGCTTGTGTCTAGCACCCAATTGTGTATTTTCGCTGCGCAATGAAAATTGGGGGTGTTAGAGACGCTCATACCACACCTACGGTTGAACCAATACCAATTATGGAACCCGAGTTTCCAAGGCCGTTGCCTAATGTCCAACCCACACCACCCTTACCATACCCTTCGAGAGGAAACAAAGAAAAATTGCAAGAACGTAACAAACAACAAATCGAGCTTTTTATAAAAATGTTTCAACAAGTTCATTTTGATGTAAGTTTAGCCGACGTGTTGTTATATATGCCTCGTTTCGCTTCCACTTTTAAAAGTATGATGAGCGATAAGGAAAAGCTTTCAAAGCTTGCTAATTGTTCTTCGGTTTATCTTAACCGCATACAGGAAAAAGTTGGTGACCCTGAAAAGTTTCCCATTCCTTGTGACATACAAGATATGAAAGAATGTCTCGCCTTGGCCGATCTTGGTGCGAGCATTAATTTGATGCCATTTTCCATTTGGAAATCGCTTTCGCTTCCGGCTCTTACTCCTTCGAATATGTCTATCGAGATGGCCGATCATTATACGATTTTAGCATGTGGAGTAGCTGAGGATGTTTTCGTGAAAGTGGGGAAGTTCTACTATCCCGTTGATTTTATAGTAGTTGACATCCCCGCGGATCCTCAAGTTCCTCTAATTTTAGGTCGTCCATTTTTAGACACCTCGAGATCGCTTATCGACGTTCATGCAAGAACTATCACTTTGAGATTCAACGAAGAGGAACTTGTTATAAACGCTACTCAAAACTCAAAACCTTCTCATGTTTATGCAGTCGCTACCATCAATCACATTGACTTAGTTGATGTGGTTTGCAATGAGTTTTCACAAGAAGTGTTAGGTATTTCTGATAGCTCGTCAAGTGGCAATCCCACTATTTTGGATCCAATTCTTGCTAATTCCACACCAAATCTCACTCCATTCCAAGGAGGCGATTTTACTTCAAATAAAATCGACAATGAAGATGAGGTGATTATTAGTGATGATACTTCTATTCCACCATTTCTTCCGCCGATGGAAGTTATGAGTATTGAGCAAAAATCTTCAATCGAGGAACCACCTATCCTTGAATTGAAAGATCTTCCATCTCACCTTGAATACGGATGTGTTGATGCAAAAGTTGGGTGATCCTTGCTAGACCTGAATTAGGCTTAATTCGGGTTGGCTGGGCTCCGGCTCCTGCACCAAGTGAATCGTTTGATTGGGATCCTGCACACTAAACAACACGCGTTAGGCTTACCGTGGGAATGTTTCCCACGATTAGACTCCAGCGTAAGAGTAAGTAATCGATTTAGGGTTTATGTGAGTTAAGAGTATAAGACGTAATACCTTTGTGGAACCCTTGGGGGTTCCTTTTATAGGCAGTGGAACCCTAGTGGGCTACCACTTGATACTTCGGCCCCAAGGAAAGGATAACTATCAGAATTAGAATGATTGTTATCTTCTAATTTTGGTAGTGAATATCCTCCTCCATTGGGATAAAGATATTCCTCGACAGAATATGATTCTGTCTAACCTATGTCGGCCACACCGGGCCGTGGGCCGCACATATGTGTGCGGTCACTGTTCATCCAAGCCCATAAGCCTGAATGACATTATTCCACCCATCTATGATGGGCCGGATACGGGTAGTACCCATGGGCCGGGTTCATGACCCGGCTAGGGACTATACGTCATCATGTCCCCCCAGTCTAGTTGTTACAACCATAGGCGTAACCTCTAGACTACCAAGAAGCTCCCTGGACGTACCAAGGAAAAAATAGGGAATGATAAGCTGTCCAAGAATTTGTATTGGCCGCACGTGGCAACCTGACTTAGGAAGTTATTCCATCAGCATCTCAGCCGCATATGGCGACCGAAACAAATTAAATATAGCATTAAATGTCAAGTCTTACGTAAGAGCCGCATATCCCGACATGAATAACTGTTCACCTGACATGTTGACTGACAAAAGTGCAGACAGTCAGAACCTTGAGCAGTGCAAACGTTTGAGTCAGAGGTGACCCGTGGGTCCCGCTTGACGTTTCACTTGCCACTTGCCCCCTAACCACACGATCAAGAATAGTGGCAGACACGTGTCACACATCCAACAGGTCGTGACCCACGAGGCAACCCTATAAATAAGCCACCCCTACGGCTGTGTGAAACACACAGTTATAACCTCCATTTCTGACATTAAAGCTTTCCTCTTAGCTCGAACCAATTACGCACGGATCCCTTCACACGCAGGTTAGAACACCACGTCCTTACACTTTTATTTAGTAATGGCTCACAGAAACAGCCCTACCATTGGATCCGTGCTGAATGTAATGACCCAAGACCAATTAAGCCACTTTTGTGCAAACTATTTCATCCCTACCAACCTACACCCCTCACTTCCTGGTGCCGGAGACCTCATAACCGAGGCTCCAGCGGGTAAGATTGGCATGTACACTCGCCTCTTTGATGCGGCCAATTACCGCATTCCCTTCACCCATTTCCTTGTAGATCTGTTAGGATACTATGATGTACATATTAGTCAGCTCCATTGTATAGGTGCCTGTAAGATTAGTCAATTCGAGATCCTCTGCCATGCTAGGAGAATCCCCCCAACCGTAGAATTATTCCGGCTCTTTTATGTTCCTAACATAGTAAATGGTTGGGTATCTTTTAAGAAACGATCCCTTAACAGTCCCCAATCGCACAATAAGCCAATGGATTCATTGAAAAACTGGTATGACCAGTACTTTTTCATTGACGCAGTAGTATGGCCGGCTGATTTACACCTTTAGAAATAGAATACCCCACGACCCCAAGCCGCACACAAGTACATACAACCCCCGACATTCCCAAGAATTAGATCTGAATAGGACCGGGTTCCATAGAAGTCTGCCCGAGTCATTTCTATGTTTGCTAGGGATTAGCCGCAATTATTTTGGCTCGTCCAACAGATATCCTGTGTTTTGGAGAAGGCAGGGTGAAGGTAGGCTAACATCCGTACACAAATAACTTATTCAATCATTTTATAAATGGCTAACATATTTTGTTTTGTGTTGGGCAGAAATGAACTTCTTTGGACTCTTGCGCCTGGGCGACCCGAAGCTTGTACCGGAGGGTTCCCGTCCTCTCCGTGAGAATGAACGACCCCTTCTTGAGCATACCCAAAACGTGACGGTTGCTCTCGAAGCCGTGCCATATCCCCACTCGGACGAGGAAGAGCATGGAGACAATTGTGGTGGTGATAACCGGATGCATGAAGGAGGAGCCGGGCCCTCCTCACCACATAGGGAACAGCAGGGAGATAATATTGACCTAACCACCTCCAGCCTTTGCTGGATGATGGGCGATGATGATGAAGAAGTACAACAAGTCAATCTGGAAGAAGAAGTCGAGGAGGAGACTGATGAAGCAACAGCTCAGCCCGTCGCCAGGCGTACCCGTAAAAGAAACAAACGAGCAAGGAGAACTGCTTCAGTCGAGATTGGCGAACACAACGCCCCTGCCAAGAAACTTCGAGAAGACCACCCCTTGTACCAATCTGTTGGTAGTACTACCCAGGGTTCCGAGACTATCCGGGCCGCACATGTCGATCCCGTCACTCAGATTGCCCCTACCGCATCAGAATTAGCGAGAAATGACATGTAAGGCTCCATCCTAACACGTAAGAATGACAACTCCTTTTTGAAGTAACACTTAATATGTATCCACATGCTTGTTTTCACAGGGATGAACAAACTGGTGTCACGCCTCCTCCTGATACTCAAATAGATAAGGGAAAAGGAAAAGAAGTGGAAAGAAACCCCATGCTTCACACAGCCGCCCAGAAGTCCGGCCCTGTTTTTGAAGAAGGTTCACCCACGGCTTCCCAAGACCTCCCAGCGTCCGGCCCCCCTCAATCATTCAATCCTGTATGGAATATCATAAATGCATCACGAATGAGGGACGCCGATGAATGCCGGGAGTACCTCAACAACTGCATTCCACCAGGCTTGGTGCGAGAGGTGAACGCGCTCAGCCATGCGGATTTGGCGGATGAGTATAATGGTGCCTTGGTACACCAAATGGCGATGGGCACCTCGATGAGGGTAAGGTTTGAAGCCGCACTTGGGTATGTTGAATCTCTTAAGAGGAAGGTTGGACGGAGGGAGAAGATGATTATGGATAATGAAGCTCAAATTGCAGACCTCCAATCTCAACTGGCTAGCGCTGAGGCGACCATAAAAAAGCAATCGGCCCGCGTGAATGAATACGACCAACAAGTGGCCAACCTTGAGTCACAACTAGATGCTGCGACCACCAAGGTACATATCTGTGCCGCACCACCCATTTTCTAAAAGAAATATATTCTAACGTTTTATCTCTTATAGGTAGCCACAGCGGAAGCGTCTGCCCAGTCGTACTCCAGCCAGGTACACGTGCTTAACAAGAAACTAGAAGACGCGCACCTGGCTGTCCAAAGCATGGAGAAGGTACAAGGGGGGCTTGCTGATGAGAGGGCTGTTACCCAAGAGCTGAAAGAGGCGTTTGCCCAAAAATATTTGATGATTGATGCCCTCACCGCTGAGCGTGACGACGTGTTATGCCCCCAACTACTAGCGGCTATTGCCGGCCGCAGGTGGATGGTAGGGCATGGAGCACACTTGGCCGTCATGAAGGTGCTAGAGGCCCCCGAAGATTGTGTGTTCTAATGCTTATCTCAATAGTGAGAGGCGCATCAATCACATCGCTTGCTGTGATGGGAGGGAATGAGAATTCCCTGCCGCGTGAAAATTTTTGGCCAACTTTCTGCCTCGTGCGGTGCTGTCTGGATTGGATCATGTATATGGTCGAAGGTTTGTCCTTTTGGGGATCCTTCTTATCATACTTCTTGTTGTCTTTTCCATCCTTCCAATCCTTAACTAAGTGCTTGAGTTTTCCCGATTTGATCAGTGACTCAATGTGCTTCTTGAGCTGGATACACTCCTCCGTACCATGGCCCTTGTCATTATGGAACTCGCAGAAGCGATTTCCTTGCCGACGTTCCGGCGGAGTTGTCATTGGGGGAGGCCTTGGAAAGTTTGCCCCTTCCGTCAGCAAGATCTCCCGGTAGGACATCTTAAGGGGGGTAAACTTATCATCCGGCCGTCCTCCTTTGTTCTGGCTCTTATAGTCCGAGCCCTTGCTACTGTTCTGATTGCCTTGGCCGCCCGACTGTCTCCGAGACTGGTCGTTTGACCGATACCCATTTCCTCTGGATGGGTAAGTCGCGGCAACCGCCGTTTCTCCTTCTATGAAATTTCTGACCCTTTCCATGAGGTCATCATATCTCTCAGGACGCTTGTCATTGAGGCGCCTGATCAATTCCCTGTCTGTTATGGCGTGCATGTAGCCAGAGATTTTCAGGAGCTCCGACATTGTTCTTGTGCGCGTGCACTCATCATTGAAGCGTTCAGTGAAGGCTTCTGTGGACTCCCCCGGCCGTTGTTTGACAGTTGCCAATGAGACCGGATCCCTATTATACTTCTTCCTCTGGGTATAATTGTTCTCGAACGCAGTGCGTAGTTCCGTGAAACTATCAATGCTCCGTGGAGGGAGTGCCTCAAACCAGTCACGGGCATTTCCGATCAAAGTCGAATTGAACATTTGGCACCATATAGGCATGGGCCATCGCTCAATTTTAGCCTGCGTATCAAATATTTTAAGGTGATCAACCGGATCACCAGACCCATCATAAGTCTTGATACACGTCGGCATGCGACGTTTGGTGTCCTCAGAATAGTTCCGTATGCGGAGGGTGAACGGGTCTTCTCTGGGATCCGCCCATGGCCGGGTGAGCCTAGGGTCATCCCATGGTTCACACCATGGACGCGAATGATCCTCCGCTTCTGCATCTCGATAATAAGGACCACCATAATACTCATCATTGTTTGGTGGTGGTGGAGGGGTGCGCCTAGGTCGGCGACGCTTAGGCGGATGGTCATTTGAGTCCTCCCCTGACGGGTCTGGAGACGGTGGTGGTGCCCCATCCTTTGGGTAGGGACCACTTTTTTGGGATGAACCGGAAGCCTTCTTCCCAGTGTTCATCCTGTCCCACACGCTCGGGCGACGAGCGGTTCTGGCCAAGTCTCGATCTGGCCGCTCGGGTGAGCCATCAGACTTATCTCCTCCTTCCCGAGACTGCATTAGTTCCTGTATGAGGCGATCTCCTATGCGCTCAAACACATTCCTGGGTTGAGGGGTTTCCTCAAAGATGCTCTGCTCCTGAGGCCGAGCTCTCCTTTTCCTCTGATTTTGGGAAGAGGTGATTGGTCCGGCGTCACCAAAGTTGAGTCTGGATTGGAGGTTCCTCCCCAGATTCAACCTTGACGCGATCCCCGGGACGATCCTATCGAAGTTCTGCGTGAGAACTCGAGTAAGATCCTCCTCGCTGAGTGGTAGGACCTCTACCTCTTCCTCTACCGATGGTCTGCGCGGCTCCTTGTTAGGAGGGTTGGGCGCACTCCCTGGGTCCGGATTGTCCAGGGTTGAAGTAGGTGAGGGTGTCATGGAGATCGTGCTTGTCACCCCCAAGGGCTGGAAGCCGCCACGGTTACCAGGTCCGCCTGAAAGGCGGCTAGGTGATTGATTGGGGATGAGTATCCCTTCCCCTTGGGACTTCCGATTTCCAGGATTCGTATTCCTGGGATTGGCTGGCTGATGCCCCTTCGTCATTGGAGATTCAGAATGAGGTTTTGTTCTAGCTTAGTGTAATGGGTCCCACGGATGGCGCCAACTTGTTGATGCAAAAGTTGGGTGATCCTTGCTGGACCCGAATTAGGCTTAATTCGGTTTGGCTGGGCTCCGGCTCCTACACCAAGTGAATCGTTTGATTGGGATCCTGCACACTAAACAACACGCGTTAGGCTTACCGTTGGAATCTTTCCCACGATTAGACTCCGGCGTGAGAGTAAGTAATCGATTTAGGGTTTATGTGAGTTAAGAGTATAAGACGTAATACCTTTGTGGAACCCTTAGGGGTTCCTTTTATAGGCAGTGGAACCCTAGTGGGCTACCACTTGATACTTCGGCCCCAAGGAAAGGATAACTATCAGAATTAGAATGATTGTTATCTTCTAATTTTGGTAGTGAATATCCTCCTCCATTGGGAAAAAGATATTCCTCGACAGAATATGATTCTGTCTAACCTATGTCGGCCACACCGGGCCGTGCGCCGCACATATGTGTGCGGTCACTGTTCATCCAAGCCCATAAGCCTGAATGACATTATTCCACCCATCTGTGATGGGCCGGATACGGGTAGTACCCATGGGCCGGGTTCATGACCCGGCTAGGGACTATACATCATCAGCATTCTTGGAAGGTGATGACAAGTTGCCGGTTATTATTGCAATAGGACTTGCTAATGATGAAAAAACCGAACTCTTGAAAGTTCTTAAAGCTCATAAAGGGGCAATTGCGTGGAAAAATTCCGACATTAAGGGTATTGACCCAAAATTTTGTACTCACAAGATTTTATTGGAGGAGGACTACAAACCCGCAATTCAAAGTCAAAGAAGGGTAAATCCCAAAATTCACGATGTCATAAAAAAGGAAGTTCTTAAACTCCTTGATGCGGGAATGATTTATCCTATCTCTGATAGCCCATGGGTGAGCCCAATCCATTGTGTCCCTAAAAAGGGAGGAATGACCGTTGTGCTAATGAAAACAACGAGTTAATCCCCACTCGTGTTGTGACCGGTTGGAGGGTGTGTATTGACTACCGAAAGTTAAATGAAGCCACTCGTAAAGACCACTTTCCTTTGCCCTTCATGGATCAAATGTTGGAGCGAATTGCGGGAAATGAATTCTATTGTTTTTTAGATGGTTTTTCCGGTTACTTTCAAATCCCTATCGACCCTTGTGATCAAGAGAAGACTACGTTTACGTGTCCTTATGGAACGTTTGCTTATCGTAGGATGCCTTTCGGACTTTGTAATGCACCAAGTACGTTTCAACGGTGTATGCTGGCTATTTTTCATGATATGATCGAGAATTCGATGGAAGTGTTTATGGATGACTTTTCGGTATTTGGCAATTCATTCACGTCATGTTTATCTAATCTCGAGCAAATGTTAAAACGTTGTGAAGAAACCAATCTTGTGCTTAATTGGGAAAAATGTCATTTCATGTGTAAACAAGGAATCGTCTTAGGAAATAAGGTCTCGAAAGCGGGGATCGAGGTCGATAAAGCTAAGGTAGACGTCATCGCCAAGTTACCTCATCCCAAAACCGTTAAGGGAGTTAGGAGTTTCCTAGGCCACGCGGGCTTTTATCGTCGTTTCATCAAAGACTTTTCGAAAATCTCTCGACCTATGACACACCTTCTCGAGAAGGATGCTCCTTTTAACTTCAATGAGGATTGTGTTAGAGCTTTCGAAACTCTTAAAAGGAAACTTACTGAAGCTCCCATTCTTGTTGCTCCTAATTGGGAATTACCCTTTGAAATCATGTGCGATGCAAGTGATTATGCTATAGGGGCCGTCTTAGGGCAAGGCTATGAAAAGCATTTCCGTCCTATCCATTATGCTAGTTAGACGATGACCGAGGCTCAATTAAAGTACACCACAACGGAAAAGGAATTCCTTGCCGTGGTCTATGCTTTTGAGAAATTCCGACCTTATCTCGTCTTAACTAAAAGCATCGTGTATACCGACCATTCGGCTATCAAGTATCTCTTAGCTAAGCAAGATGCTAAACCGAGATTGCTTCGTTGGATGCTCCTCCTCCAAGAATTTGATGTCACCGTGCTTGACAAAAAAGGAGCCGAGAATCTAGCGGCCGATCATCTCTCTCGTCTAGAAGATCCTCACAAAGATGTTTTCGAGAACAAGGAAATCACCGAAACATTTCCTCTCAAGACTCTCGGTGTAGTGAATTCTAAAGACACCACCCCATGGTTTGCCGACATTGCAAATTACCATGCGAGCAATTTCATAATCAAGGGTATGACGACACAACAAAAGCGAAAATTCTTTCGTGACGTCAAGTTCTATTTTTGGGACGACCCTTATCTCTTTCGGGTTTGTGCGGATCAACTCGTTCGACGTTGTGTTTTTGGTGCCGAAGCTTCTAACATCCTTAGAGCTTGTTACGAGGGACCCACGGGTGGTCACCACGGTGCTAATCTCACGGCTAAGAAAGTGTTCATTGTCGGCTTCTTTTGTCCTTCTATCTATCGTGATGCACACGCACTTGTAAAATCATGTGATTCGTGCCAACGTCAAGTAAAATCGTCTCAACGTGATGAAATGCCGCAAAACATAATTCAAGTGTGTGAGATTTTAGACATTTGGGGCATAGATTTTATGGGGCCATTCCCATCATCCCATGGTAACAAGTATATCCTCGTCGCGGTTGACTACCTTTCTAAGTGGGTGGAAGCTAAGGCTTTACCTACTAATGATGCTCGTGTGGTAGTGAAGTTTTTGAAGCAACCATTCTCTCGGTTCGGAACCCCTCGTGCTATTATAAGCGATCGTGGAACCCATTTTTGTAATGACCAATTCGAGAAGGTCTTAAAGAAATATAGATTTACTCATCGTCTTTCTACGGCTTATCACCCGCAAACGAGTGGGCAAGTCGAGGTTTCGAACCGAGCTTTGAAGAGGATTTTAGAGAGGTCGATTGGAGAAAACCGTGCTTTATGGTCCGACAAACTCGATGACACTTTATGGGCCTTTAGGACCGCTTATAAGACACCTATCGGTTGCACTCCTTATAAGTTAGTCTATGGGAAGAATTGTCATTTGCCCATTGAATTGGAGCACAATGCATATTGGGCCCTTAAGCATGCAAACTTTGACTTGGAGACCGCGGGAGATCACCAGAAAATACAATTGAATGAATTGGATGAACTAAGAGATAATGCTTATGAAAATTCATTAATTTTCAAAGAAAAGACTAAAAAGTTTCATGATGCAAAGATTAAAAACCGGGTTTTTAACGTTGGTGATCAAGTGTTACTTTTTAACTCTAGACTAAAGATATTTTCCGGGAAATTGAAATCTCGTTGGTCGGGTCCTTTCACCATTACACAAGTGTTTCCTTATGGGACCATCTAGCTAGCTCAAAATGATGGTCCTAACTTCAAGGTGAATGGAAATAGGCTTAAGCACTACTTTGGTGGGGAAATTCCTTCAATGGTTGACCTCGACCAAGTCACCTTCCCCAATGATAATTAGCATAGAGGGGATCGAGTCGAGCTCATGACTCGGTAATCAAAAACGAGGTGCCTCGTGGGGGAGATCCCATGCTTATCCTTTTATGCTTTCTAATAAATAATGAGAGGGGATTTGTGCCCTTCCAACTCGTTGTCTCGTGGTTGTTTGTGATTGTGTTATCTAGATCATCATCATCATCTACGATTGAAGACTCTCATGTTCATTTACGTGAGCCTCCATCGTTTGTTTGAAGAAGTTTTTCACGAATCCATGACATATCCTTTATTGTTCTAACAATTATCTTTTTGCATAATTCATAAACGGCTTTAGATATATTGTTGATCACCCTTTCCATGCTAGATCCTAAGCATTCGACTCTTCGTCTCTAGTATGAGGGTGCTCCACCTTTAGACTCGAAACATTGAGGACAATGTTTACTTTTAGTATGGGGGGTGAATAGATACTTGCTTTGCTACGCCCTCACGCTTTCCAACTTTCAATGTTTTGTTTTGTTGCTAATAAGGCTAAAAATGGCCAAATTTTAAAATTCTTCTTAGTTTTCATAAGTGTTTTTAAGACACGAATGTATATTTTCGGATGGGTAGAATAAGAGCTAATTTTTTACTTGATGGCATTTGGAGCCCTTTACATTCCTTAACCCGGTCAATTCAAGTTTTGCTAGACTTTTATATAGGGAACTTTAAAATGCGAAAGTCTTAGCTCATTCGGGTTAAGAACAAGAACTTTTCGCAAGTTCCTATAATTGATCCTAGAAAGTCACTTATCAAGGGAACTATAAAATGCATTCTCTAAACTTGAAAAAGTCCAAGAAAGTGAAAGATCCTATAGGTGGCTTGAAAACCCAAAACTTTGATTTGATATAGTCTTAATGAAAGCTAATCCAAATTTGGCTTAATTTTTACTTGCATGGCTAAGTATTCACGAGTCTCTTTAATTAGAGGTCTTTAAATAGTGAAGAACGAGAAATGATAGAGTTAGACAAATGATCATGCTAAACGTAGAACATGAAAATGTTCTTTCAAAAACTCATATGTTTTTAATTGTGGCTTTTTCTCCCATAAGATCAATGCATTAGGAATAAAAAAATAATTGCAATAAGTAAGGTCGTACGATTTGAAAGGTTACTTAGCTTCTAGCACAAGATCGTTTAAAAGTTGCTCGGGGTTGAATAGAGTTCATAGCCAAGGCATAACTTATTGAAGCGGGACGCGAAGATTAGAGAAGATCCAAAAAGGCCCTAACAAGGCATGATGAGCTCTATTTTATTGCTAAAGATCCAAGATGATGTGAAGTATCATTATTCCTAAATCAATATGAAGGATCGAGACACACAACGAAAAGCAACTACTCCCCTAAAGATCATGGAGAAAGTCTATCCAAAAAGACCCTTACAAGGTATGAGGATAAATATATCCAAGTCCGAAAAGAAGGCGGATCGTTGTATATCAAAGTCCAAAATAAAGATTGAAGAAAAATGATGAAGTCGTGGTCCAAGTATGAAGAATCTCTCAAAAACGTCAAGTGAAGAAATTCTAATATATGAAGAGAAGACCATAATTTCAAGAACGTCTTCCCAAGATTTGAAGTATGAAGTACATGCCAAATATCGGTCCGAGAAAGGTCTCAAATCGTGAAACGAGTTATGTCAAGATATGAACTTAAGGAGATACACGAGAAGCCGTTTTAAAAGATTTTGTCCTTCGGCTAACTATCGATTAAATCGTGCTACTTTGCTTTCGGACTAATAAATACTCAAATAAGTCAATATAAATCACTTGTGATCCATGACAAATAGTTAAAAAATTCTAGTAACCCATTTCCTTTTATAATAACTAGGATTGCGGGGAGAAAAAGTATTACACAATTTGGACGTATGAGTAGTGTTAGCATTGTGACTTGTACCAACAATGATCTCGTTTTTGCACTTAGCATGGAATGTATGACAATCAAGGATGACGAATTTATTCTATGGGACATTTACTTGTTTCTATTCATTGACCCTAAAAGTCACATTCATGATGAAAATCATACATTATGTCTTTACACATCTTCGTAGTATTATTGCAAGTCTTTTACTTTTCAATAAAGGATAATAAAATTGAATTTTTGTGATGCTTAAATACTTTATTCTATTATTGCGTGAGGGCACGACAATGGCTTAGTATGGGGGAGTGATGAGATGGGATTTGTACATGATCTCATCGTTCTTTTCGGGCTTTAAATGCATTAAAATGTCATAAAATACCATATATATGCTTGTATTTGTTTGCTTGTGTGTTTTAGGTACGGAGATCGTGAAAAAGACAAAAGATCACAAGAAACAAAGAAAAACGGACACGAGAAACGAAGCCGTACAAAGAACCGGGCCCTAATTCATGAATTATCCAATATAAATCCTTGAAGACTTGAAGATGTACAAGATTCATCCTCAAAATATGAAGAAATGACACTTAAAACCCTTGTATATTCATAATTACAAGTTTGGTCCCTTAAGTTTGTCAAAATTACAAAATGGTCCTTCAACTTTGAAGATTTGGCAAGATTAGTCCCTCATCAATTCTAATTTGTCAATTATGGTCCCTCATAAATTCAAAGAACCAATGAAGACCTTTGAAGATCAAGAATGTCCAAAATCAGTCCCTCAATTATGCAAACATGGCAAAAATAACCCTTGATTACCTTTTGCAAAAGTTTTGTGGCCAAAGTATAAACTTTGAAAGTTTATTAACAAAGGGAATACGTTTTGTTGGCTGAAAAACATGTTATTCACTCTTTTCCAAAAACCAAGGACGAAAACTGCCAAAACCCAAATTTCAAATCCCTGAAAAAGCGGGGTAACACTTACTATAGCAATTTTTACCACCAAGAACACCCTTTTTACCCAGGTTTAAAAACAAAGAAAACAAAGGGGAAAATGGAATTAGCTATACCCACGTGTGATTCACATCACCTCAATCACATCCCACAACAAATACCTTAAACTCCACTACCAGAAAGATCTCACAAGCACCTCTCACACGACGACACATGGCAGAGAATTATGACATGGCAAAATCAATGGTCTTAAGTTATTCCTTGGTCACTAAGCACCCAATGGACGTCCCTGATTCATCAAATCAAGCTGGCAACAAGCCTAGAAGATTCTGCAAGGCTAGTTTAGGGAATTCAGTTGCTAGGGTTTATGAATAGTGTTTGTAAGCATTTGCCTATAAAAGGAGACCTCAACTTGTGAGAGTCCCTTGTTCCAGTTTTACCTTTCAAACATTGTAATTCCTTTTTGAATTTTATAAAAGTTGGTATTTTGAGAAAATTGTAATTCCTTTTTTATGTTTTTGAAAGTTGGTGTTGTTTAAGGGTAATTCTGAGTTCCATTATATGTTATAAGTGTGCTTGAATCTTGTGGTTCAAGGACGTTTATGGTTGGTAAGGTTTTCAAGATTGAAAAAGCTTGAAAAGTGGTTTCTGAATTTGCTATTTTTGTTGTACTAATCCTTGACCAAAAGCTATAAGCTCTTACAAGCTTGTTGACACCAAGCTTGTGAAGGGATTGGAGCCTTTGGTTGGGCTGTTTGTTCATTGTGTTGAAGAAATCAAGTCCTTGAGTTTCTACTTTGAAACATCAACCAAGGCAGTCATTCATCTCCCTTGTTGAAGTACCTTGGTCTTGTTCTAGTTGTTGAACAAGGACCAAGGAGCATTGCTGATCCTCCTAGGATGTTGTGGAGGATAGGTATAAGCTCTTGTTAAGATTCCTCTAAAAAATCACATGATATTGTCTGTTTTATGTTTTGCTATGTGATTTGGTGATTTTGTGTTTGTGCTTTGTGTTTTATGGTTGGTATCTGTTAGTTGTCACCTAGTTAAGCTATTTGATCATTAAAATCAGTAGGTTGTTTGAAGGATTAAGAAGTTTGTTTGAAAAGTGCTTATTAAAGGATTGTTTGGGATTACTGGTTCATAAGGCATTGTGGCCTTGTGCCCTTGGTTCTTAGGGGTTGGGAAGTCTAAACAAGTCATATTAAACAAGTTTCAGTCATTGGTTAAGTTTCTGAAAGTTTGGAAAAGGGATTTCAAGTTTTGCAAAAATTTGATAAAAGGTGTTTTGAAAATTGGTCAAACACATCAGATCCAATAACTTCTTTGTTTGTTGGATCTAAGGTCTGAAATCAGGTTTGGGAATAGATTAGGTGATAAGCTATCTATTGATTATCTGGTTGTTGAATTTGGTGGCTTATTGAGTGTGCTATAGCTTATCAAAGTTGGCTGAAGTGGTCATTTGCATCAGCAAAGTGACCACCTCATTTTGTGCTTGCATTTGTGATTCTAGTGTATGCCTTGTGTATTTGTTGCTTGGATCTTGTTTATGTGCTGCTTGTGAGTGAATTTTGCTATTTGGTGTGCCTTGTATCTGGCTTATAAGCTAACTGGCTTATTAAGCCCTTTTTGCCAAAATCTGTCATCAAAAGGGTCAACTGACCTCTTGATTCACAAGGACTCCTCCTTGAGTTCTTCATAAAAATTGCTTATAACAAGCCCATAATCCATCCCTGATAATTTGGTGAACTTTGGAGTACTTTGACTTTTGGTCAAATAAGCACAAAATGGCTTATTTTTGAGAACTGCTTATTGGTACATGCAACAACTTGGTTTTTGTAACAGAACTCATTTTTCTTAGCTTAATAACAAGTCTGGAAGGTTACAAGTCTTTTGGTTAAGCTTTTGCTAGAAAACTAGCTTATTTGGCTTTTTCAGCCAGCTTATTGGTTCACACAGCTTATTCTACTTGGCTTTTTGTGATTTTCTTGATTGTTTATTCTTAATTAAGCTATTTGTGAGCTTTTGCAACAAACCAGAGCTTCTGAAACCCCCTAGAACTCTAACCCGACTATTTTGTCGTTTAGTGGATTTCTATTTTGCTTATTTCTGGCTTATTGAATGAGCTTTTTCAAAATTTCTTTTTATAGATCTCTTAGGCATCTCAAAAGAAGGTTGTGTGTTTAAGCAAAGCTTATGGCATTGGCTTATTGCTTAATGGTCTTATTGGCCTAATAAGAATAAGTTGTTTGCTATTTAAGCTGTGATAAGCTCATATTCAGCTTTTGGGCCTTCAGACTTTTGTGCTTAGAATTAAATTTTGAGTCAGATAGGGCTTTTTCAGGTCATTTGGGCCTAGTTTGACTTTTTGGGCCCAAAAGCCCATTAAGGTTGACTGATTTTGCTTTTAGCCCTTTGGGGGCCTATTAGGGGTATTTTGGTAATTTCACTTTCATTTTCTGATTATTTAGGTTAAAATAAACTAGTTTGCAAGTTTTGGAAATTTTTTATAATTTTTGGATTTTTAATGTTATTTTATTATTGTTTTTCAAATTTCACATTTTTGCACTTTTTATATTTTTCTTAGCTTTAATACATTAAAATAGGATTTTTGCAACTCTTAGATTATTTTTATCATCATTAGATTGTTTTTATAATTATTTTAAGTTTTAATAGTTTTTAAATCATTTTAAATAGTTTTTCTTAGTTTAAAAAATTATAAAAATAGTTTTTAATATTTTTAGGTCATTTTAGAGGTTTACCAATTGAAAAATCTTTATTTGGGCTTTCTGATAATTAATTTGATTTTTAGGGCTTTAATTAGCATTTAAAAATTAATATTTAATTAATTAAAAGGTTTGAAAAAGTTTTGATCATTGGTAAACTCTTAGTTTATTTATTTTGATTTTTGGTAAATTTTTGGGAATTTTTTGAATTAATTTTTATTTTTGCCCTTTTTACGGTTTTACATTTAGTCGTAGTAGTAATTAATTTCACGTCTTCGTCATTCTATTTTCTCATCCCCTTCTATCCAAAATTAATCTCAAATCTTGTTACATTTTAGTCACACACATATACCTCCTTGGGAAACGAACTTCATTAGGCTCATTTGTACACGATTTTCCTAAACCGTCGTATTTAATACTTTTCCTATTTACCTCCTTTTCCTAAAGGTGTGGTAAAACACTACAACCAATTGAGCTATAACTTAATCTATTGTTGGAGTGACTGAACCTTCCTAATACGTAAAATGTATTTCTAACATATACTAATTCTTAACAGAATATAGATCCATTCAAAGGGATCAAGAATATATGATACATGAGTGTATCATATATGATGTTTCTGACAAACTATAAGAAAAAAATCAGACTTTCATATTGTACATAACTTTTTACACTTTTGACCAATTGCGCATTTTTATATTATATGCTAGATAATTAAGTTGTTGATATGGTGCATTATATGTTCTTTCCTGTCTTCTATAAATGAAAATTGTGCAAACACAACAACAATTAGATATGGATGCTACAATTGTCCGTTTCGAGCAAAGCATGAGGACGTGCACAATTATGTGCAAAGATAAGATGAAGTCGTCGTCGTGGCCAAGAAAGAAGTCTTACAAGATATAAGTAGATTTGGTTGAAAATTAAAACGGATTGATTGAAGAAGAAGAATAGTAGTTTCAATAATATGAATGTTTTAACTAACTATGAATTCAATATACTATTTAGTTTTTTGTATCTTTTGATTATGAATAAGTGTTTTAATCATGATTGGTTACTTGTTATTTGAATAAGTGTTTTAATAATGATTGGTTACATTTTATTTGAATAAGTGTTTAATCATCAATTGTATGCTCTTAAAACACTTTTTTATTTTTTGAATAAATGTTTGATCATTGATTCAACAGGCTCTTTGTTTTAATCATGAAGTCATCAGGCCTTCTATTTAATCTGTCTATTTTTTAGTATCATATATGATACTCAAAGAAAACACTTTAAGATTTCTGAACAAGTGCTTAATCATGAATCCAAAAAACTCCTTGTTTTAATCATAAATTCGGCATACCTTTTGTTTAATATGTCAAACTTTTTTTAGTATCATATATGATACTACATTATCATATATGATACTACATTATCATATATGATAATGGAGTATCATATATGACAGTGTTTAAGTTACAGATACTATCATATATGATATTTCATTATTATATATGATACAAAAAAGAAAAATCCTATGATTCAGGAATATGATAAAACTTTAACAAAATAACCATATTATCTAAAACTGTTGTCCCATAATATATGATGATATAACACGAATTAAAGGAAGAAAATAGATGAAAATAGATGAATTCTAGAGAGAGAAGTAGAGAGAGAAAAGAGAGAGAATGCTGAAACTAGGGAGGATTAGATTAAGAAAATGAAATGGCTAACCTTTCTAACATGCTAGGAAGGGCTTTATATAGTCCGCCTACATGTGGGCTTTGTATGGACTATATTGTTTGGGTCGAGCTTGAATAAATGCTTAGTACCTTGTAAGAGGCCTTTTAAGCTAGCCATCAAGCCGATATTGTCACGACTATTCTACTACCTATTACAACGTTCTAATAAACGATACATAATAAACCTATGACCGATCATTCTTGTTTGACTCAATATTTTGAGGCTAACAATCTCCCCCAATGAGAGGTCATTCCCCTTCGACATTTGGAGATTTGTAGAGATAACTAATCTCGCCATAAATGAGTCTTGAACGTGTAATAGTAGTCTTGTTCCTTCATGCTGTGATCTTTGAGCCTTTGTAATTGTCTTTCGAATTTGTCTTTTGATCTTGAGAACTTTTAATCATCCTTGACTTGTCTTTTTCATTTTGCGATCTTGTGTCTACATCCACATGCTCACACTATTCATTATCTTGAAAGCTTGCTTTGATCATCAGAGTTGCGGAAGTCTTTAGCTTTCTTGATTGTGGAATATATCTTTGGGCATGAGTATGTGGTTTTGAATCTTCGAATTTGCTGAGTACACCGTAACGCCACCTTCTTGAGACAAAACATAGACACGGACTGAATGGCTTTGACATTCGTCCTAAATCGGTAGCATTTTACCTCCGGTCGGTGAATACCGTTAGCCGATATCAAATATCGTACCTGTGATTAGGTAGATTCAATTAAGAACCTCATTGACAGGGTTTCGCGGTTGTACTAGCCGTTCTCTTTACTCGACCGTCTCAAAGCAAGACTGCGAGCATAAAGAGTGAATCAATTAGATTGACATCCGCTTGATTAAATTCGTCAATTCAAACTCCTGGAACAAGTTTGATTCATAAATAATCTTACCATTGTTGCTTTCCAGTTGACACAAGCTTGATCCATAAAGAATCTTGCAAGTCACCTACCGTAGCGCTGTTTGAGGTTGACGCTAGAAGGATTTCCATTTAACACTGTGAATATTTATGAATATCACTCTGAATGTTCTGGCAAGACCATAAAGATATTCCGTAGAAACCTAAAGCGAGTTTGAATCAATTCAGAATCAAACCACTGTTGCTTTTCAGTTTACACATGTTCAATTCATAAAGAATCTTACACATGACCTACCGTAGTGCTATTTGATGTTAACACTGGAAGGATTTCCACTCATCATTGTGAATACTAGGTAGTATCACTCTGAATGTTCTAGCAATATCGCAAGGATATAGCGTATGACTCTCTTTATCGTCATTCCGTGTGTCCTAACGAGATTTGACTGATCTCTTGGCTCTAGACTCGATTTGTGCACTTTTAGTGGTCGGAGGATGGAGCAGATGTCACCTATTCAATATTAACTATCTCAGAGTGAGAAAGTCAATAGAAGTCGTGTTGATCTCCGTGACAATAAAACAAACTTCTTTTGAGAGAAGCCTGAGTCAGCTAGGGAAGAGTTGTGCATTACATCACTGGGTCCATGATGTGTGTCTTCATAATGTGTTGACCCGGTTTCTGCCTTGTTGTATGGAGGGCTTCTTTCTTTACACCCTTTATCCTTAAATTTCTTTTTCATTTTTCAACCCCTTTAATGCTTACCAAGAAATCATTACTAGCACCTTGTTGTGATTTTTCCAGTGCTAGCATCAGTACTTAACCGGCATTCAGCTACATTCACATTCTACTCCATCTTTCCCAAGGACTTCTAATAATCTATTAGATTGTCCCTAGGAAGATCCCTCCGGTTCTGGTTGGATTATAGGACTTATGCCTAACCACCCTTTTGACACCAATAATTTCGTGAATTAAAGATGTTGTGGGTAAGAGATCGTAACCATACAACCACTTGAAAATCAATCAACATATTTGATAAATCATTTTAACACGTTGATAGTTTTGATGTTTCAGAAATGCTCCACCTTCACATGTGCATCGATAATCGAAAGTGTTTCACACATGTGGGTAAGAGTTAAAGTGCTTGAGTCTGTAGATCACATTTTAATCATATTTTCTCCCCTATCTCTAATATATAAAATCTTTGATATTAGAGATACCAAATTTGATTAAAATATATCACGAAAAATAGTCCTGAAAAACTTCGGGAAAAAAATGTGTCTTAATAGCATGAATTTTTTGAACGCTCCCCCTTAAAAATTGATCCAATTGAATTGTCATTGTGAGGATTTGATCCACATTTCTCTTTTTGAGGGTAGGAGTTGTTGAACACACAAATTTTGAAAGATTTTGAATAATTATTGAAAAATTCTTGAAAACATATCGTGTTCAACGCTTTTTGAAAAATCCATTTCTTTTTGGCGATATGGTTTTTCTTAAGCATAAACTTGAGTTCATAGACTTTGAATGTCTTGACGAATCCACTCAAGTGTAAGAATATTTATCTTCTTTTGCTGAGGGTATGCGCACTAAATCGTACACTCCCCCGTGAATATCGACCCGGGTTGCAATCTGAAAGTGATTATAAGCCATTGTGTTGAGCTCAAAACGTTGAATGTTTTGTGACAAACTTAACCCAAGATAGATTTCTCTATCGTTGTTGGAAAAATTGTCCAAAATAGACATTTTCCTTTGTTAAAAATAGAAATGACATGTTTTGAAAAATATTTACAACTTTCATTCGAGCTTTATGTTCACACCCGTGTCGTTATTGAGCGACATTTCTAGGTACGTCCATATTATCGATACTGAAAGACATGTCGAGAAGAATAATTTTGGATTTGCAAAGATTTTTTAATTTTGTGTTTTGTTTTTATATGTTTTATATTTTTGTATTTTGCTTTTTCAATGATATTTACAAGTAGATGTTTGATAGATGAATCAAGTAGGAAACTTTAATAGAATCTCTAGATCAGCTGGAGTAAAAACATCTCATACCAATTTGCCTAACGAGGTACTCAAACCTATCTTTCGATAGAGCTTTCGTAAACAAGTCGGCTAATTGGTAATCCGTTCCAACAAAGTATAACTCAACGATACCTCGTTCAACTTGTTCCATTATGAAGTGATATCTGACCTCAATGTGCTTCGTGCTGGAATGTTGTACCGGATTATAGGAGATGGCTATGGCCGACTTTGAGTCACAGTACATAGGTACTTTATCAAAGTGGAAGCCATAATCCGTGAGTTGTGTTCTAATCCATAGAACTTGAGCACAACACGCAAATAGAGACACATACTCCGCTTCGGCTGATGATAGTGAAGTGCAATCCTACTTCTTGGAAGACCATCCTACGAGCTTATCTTGTCCCAGGAATTGTGCAACACCATAAGTACTTTTTCGAGTATCAAGACACCCTGCGTGATCAGAATCTAAATAGGCCGTTAGAAAGAAACCAGTTTCCTTCGGATACCAGAGTCCCAAGTGAATGGTATTCTAGAGGTACCGAAAGATCCGTTTAACCTCCTTGAGGTGCTTTTCAGTAGGTCTGTCTTGATATCGTGCAGAATAGCATGTTGCATGTGCAATATCTGGTCTGCTTGCAGTCAAGTACATGAGGGATCCGACCATGGAACGATATTTCGTTTGATCTATGACATTTTGCCTCCAAGTCAGCATCTAAGGATGTTGTGTATAATGGTGTCCTAACTGGGTCACATGAGGTCATACCATGCTTTTTGATTATCTCTTGATAATACTTATCTTGGTCTATAAAGATACCACGTGGGGATTGGTGAAATTAAATTCCTAGAAGTAATTTTAGTTCGCCCATCATAGACATTTCAAATTTGTTGTGCATTACTTCTTCAAACCATTTTGGAAATTTTGGCTTTGTAGACCCGAAAATAATGTTATCAACATAAATCTGCACAAGCAAAATGTCATCCCTATTTTTATAAATGAACAAGGTAAGATTAATGGAACCTTTTGAGAAACCTTTGGATACCAGAAATTTTAAGAACTCATCGTACCACGCCCTTGGAGCTTGCTTATGTCAATATAGTGCTTTGTGGAGACAATACACCTTGTCAGGATAATGTGGATTAACAAATCCTTCTGGCTGCGTGACATAAACTTCTTCCTTCAAAGGACCGTTAAGAAATGTCGTCTTTACGTCCATTTGATAAACAGTGAATCCCTTATGTGTAGCATAAGCAAGGAAAATCCTGACCGCTTCCATACGAGCTACTAGTGCAAATGATTCTTCAAAATCAATACCCTCTTTCTGGCCATACCCCTTAGCCACTAGCCTAGTTTTGTTTTTGATGATTGTGTTTTCTTCATCCATCTTGTTTTCCCAGATCCAACGAAGATTTAAGGGAATCACATCGTATGGTCTGTCAACAAGTTCCCAGACTTTAAGTCTTTCAAATTGAAGAAGTTCATCTTGCATCGATTCAATCCAAGCATGATCAGCCATGGCTTCTTTGATGTTTTTCGGTTCAGTTGTACTCACGGCGAGTGTGAACATACAAACATCGCCATCGGTTCCTAGTTGTCGTCTTGTACGAACGGGCTGTGAAGGGTTTCTAATTACTTGAACCAAAGGATGATCTCGGGTCCAGTGATGTGTTGACGGATGTCGTTGATAGAACGTATGCATATTTGACGGATCAACATGGCGAGTAGAAGACTCTCCAGTTTCGTGTACCGAGGTACCGAATGGGTTGTGAAAATCGTCATCGTCAGATAACGAATTGTCCGCTTGATTTGTGTTCTCAAGAGCAATGATAGTAGTTGTGGATGTTGTAGGATCGATTGTTGAAGTGATATTCTGAGGAGGTAAATCTGCAGAAACCCGTGTTGAAGTAGATGAAGTTGTATCTTTTTGCTGATGATGATCGGTATCATCATTCTTATCTTGAGTGACAGCGGAAGACATGGATACAACATGTTTTTTTCTCCAGTGAAATATTCATCAAACATTGGTTCATATAACATTTCCAACTCTTCAATGATCGTGTCGACTGTCATACCTACTCTAGGAACATTTTTGTGAACCAGCTTTGAACTTGACGGTTCATTGCTGTGGTCTTGAGTTCCGAGTTCCGTGCGGTTGTGCACAGAAGTCTTTTGTCGTTGTAGATCGGGACTTAAACTGTTTTGTTCAAGTGCCATTTCTTGCAATTCATCGAATCTGACATGAATAGTCTCGACTATCATTTTTTTCTCTTGTTGTACACAGGATATCCTTTAGACTGAGTTGCATATCACACTAGAAAGCATGCATCACCTTTCTCTTTCATCTTGTCCATATTTTCACCATCTCGAATTATATAACAAGTACATCCAAAAACGTGAAGGTGTTTGAGTGAAGGTTTACAATCATGAATTATGTGATATGGTTTCTTTTCGTGTCTTGGAATAATTAAGGAACGGTTTTGTGTGTAGCATGCGGTTGACACGGCTTCGGCCCAAAAGAATAGTGGTAGTTTTGAAGCGGATAATAATGTTCGAGCAGCCTCAACTAAAGTACGATTTCGTCTTTCAACAATCCCGTTTTGTTCAGGTGTTCTAGCAATAGATGTTTCGTGTTCAATACCTTCGGCTTCAAAATAATTCATTAGAGTTGAATTCAAGAATTCTGTGCCTTTGTCAATACGTACCACTTTTACTTGTGCTTGAAGACCACGTTGTATCTACTTAATGAAGTTGATGCGAACTTCGGGTGTTTTGTCCTTGGATCTCAAGAAGAACGTCCACGTGTACCTTGAGTAGTCATCGACAATAACCAGAATCTATTTCTTCCCATTGATTGTTTGAACACGCATAGGACCACATAAATCCATATGAAGAAGATCTAACCATCCTTTAGAGCTTGATGTAGTCTTTGTCTTGACACTACTTCGTTTAGCTTTACAAAGCTCACAAGAAGAACAAATATGATCTTTGATGAATTTCAAGCTTGGAAGGCCTCTCACAATATCTTTCTTGGAAAGCAAGTTGATGGTATCAAAATTGAGATGAGATAGACGTTGATGCCATAACCATGCATGAGTCGTTGAAGATTTATCCATGAAGCAAATTGGAGTTGTAGAAGTTGTGTCTTGAAGTGAGATTGTGTAAAGATATGTACTCCGTGAACCAGTGAGTAAATCATTCCCATCATAATCACGAATAAAACATGTCTTCTTTCTGAAAGCAACCTCCAAATCTGCATCACAGAATTGACCAACCGAGAAAAGATTTTGATTGAGCCCTTCGACGTAGTATACCATTTTGATCGTGATATTCCCTTGGACCAAATCTCCATATCCTAGGATCGGTGCAAATTTATCATTTCCGAATCGGACCGTACCCAGGAACTTCTCTACGAAGTTAATTAGAAGCTTGAGATTCCCCGTCATGTGCTTGGTGCACCCGGAGTCCAGTATGAAGAGAATTATTTTGATCACCTGCAGAAGAATTAGAGCACGATGGAGCATTTGTTAAATGAGATTCCATGCTAGTTGTGATTTCCGAATCATTAGTTTCCCTAGTTTCAACACTTAAAGGCAGACTAACGCTCGTTGTCACATTTTCTGTTCTAACCTTAGGGACCCATTTATATCCTGGAGGACATTGATTAGCAAACCACCATTTCCAAGACTTGCTAGTAGACTCATATAATTCCCTAATTCGGTTTCTTGTGTTCTTAGTAGTGGAGTCTGATGCATTACTTTTCCTAGGGGGGTTGTACCAGAAGGGTTCACTTTGCGTTTCGGTTTACTAGCACTAATAGGCATCGCAACTTGCTTCTTAGTTCTAGTATCTACGCCTTTGACATTATTCATAACACACATAGAATGATCAACATTATCAAATTTTCCACATTTCACACAAACAAACTTAACATTTAAAGCATTCAAAGCAGTCGAAGCATTCAAATCGTCATTACATGCGATTACAGACGTTTTATTCTTAGAAACATTCAAATTCCTAGGGTGGTCTTCTACTTTCTTCATCTTCCCTTGACTCTTGTTTTACCAGACCTTATCATTCAGTTGAGTGCGTTTAAGCTTAGGCCGGCTAACACTAGCAGTGGGGACTACTCTTGTAGTAAAAGACACACGTCTATTAGTGTTTCTAGAAATCTGAGGCGATTGACTATCTTTGTTTTGTGTGGGTTTAGCGGTCAATCTATACATCCTTGGTTTGATCACATTTATGCTTTGTGCTTGAATAACCGTTTTGGGACGAATATGTGGCAACCTATCCTTCCCATCCATCTTGGGGGCAAACCCAGATGTTGCAAACGAAGAATTTGAGAAAACAAATGGTTTTCCCAAGAGAGGATTTAGTCACTTTATACGCATTGGGTTGTCTCACAACATGTTTCTTAATTGTAGGTACCACAATTTTCCCACCCATTTTAGCAATGAGTTTCTTCAACTCTTCTATTGCTATGTCTTTTTCTTGTAACTGAGCTTTCAAATCCGTAATGTCAAGACTTTTTTCGTTTAATAATCGACATGACCCAGATAAGTTTACTTCTAAAGGTGTATCATGTGAAAAACATCTAATTTTGTTTTGCAAATCAAGTTCAAGTGTGTTCAATGTTGTTGAAGATAATCACATTGATGTTTAACTAAGATAAAATCTTTTTGGTAAACTATTTGCGAAAGCTCAGTTTCAAGACGTTCACACTCTTTCACCTTATCAAGTAATTGCATGCGACATCAGAATATTCATGTATATCAGCACAAGATGTAACATAAACACACATAATATCTTTTGAAAGGCATTCTTGCAAGAGTAGATGATATGCTATAGAAAATTCGTCTCTTTCAGGTTGATGGTCGTCAATTTCTTTTTCAAGAGATTCCACATATTTCAAATCGTCAAGTATTTCTTGCTCAATTAACGTTTCAAATTCCAAATCATGTTTCTTTGTTCTTTCCGCAAGCGGAATCAAAATAGTTTTTACAAGCACAGTAATATCGTGAGGAATTTCTTTATCACCTTTCAAAAGTTCACGTTATTTCCAATCTTTGTCAACAACCTTTTTGAAATTTTCAGTGTTACTCTTAAGAATACTAAGTGCTTGCTTACTCTTGCTGATAGAAGCTTGATGCGGCAAGTACCCAATATATTTTGAAACATTAGTTTTCTTAGTGGCAAAAACTTTTCTCCATTTAATTCTTATTTGTGCACATTCGAAAAATATTTGCTCATGAGACTTCTGTTTTTGTGGTTTGAAAATTTCATAAAGACTATTTTCATAAGCATAATTATATGGATTCGCAAAGTCTGTATTCACTGGTGATCTACTCTCCTCTTCAAAAGTTAGTGATTCATCACTATCGGGTCTAACTAGAAGACAATCAAGGTCGGTCCATTGGGACTCCTCAAGATATAGGCGCGGGTTCTCAGATTGAGCTTGCTTGAGGTACTTAGGACTAGCAAAACTAGCTTTACCCTTGAAAATGAACGAGGTGCCAACATTCTCATGGTTTGAATAGATTGATTTGTTTTATAAACAACTTTCTTATAAAAATAAATTTGGACTTCAAGTTCCATGACTTTGTCAATGTCTTTAGCTTGTTTAGATTTGAAATCTTTTTGCAAGTTTGCAACCTCTTCCGTTTTCGCAGTGACTAGTTTAGTTTTATCCTCTTGAAGAAAACCAATCTTTTGAGTTAGCTCATTTACTTTAGTGGTACAAGATACGTTTTGTGTCGTTCAGTACTTAAAGATGTGTTATAATTACGTTTCTCTTGTTCTAGAAGCTTAAGAGTTTCGTTGTATTTAGTTTCAAAAACATCCTTTAAAATATTAATGACACCTCCTTTGTACCTTGCAAGCTCTTTGTCTTTTTGAATAAGCTCAGCTCTACAGCTTGCTAGAACCTCACTAGATTTTATATCTACAGCTTTGCTTTCTTCAAAACTTTGAGTGAGCGTAGCCTTTGCCTTCTTTAATTGCTTTTGACTCTTTCTATTTTCTTTGACAACTATTTGTAAAGAAACAATTAAATTATCAAGCGCAATACGCTCCTCCTCATCATCATACTCATTTGCATGTTGATCATCCTCAGACTCATTATTGCACATGTCGGATGAATCGGGTGTGGTATTGCTATCAACCGTTTCCATCATACACGTGTCAGTAATGGTTGTGGGTAGCTCACGATGCTCATGAATATTACCAAACACATTATATTCCTCTTCAGTGTGTACCTTATCGGTTGGCTCAGTATCAAAGATAGGACCATTGTAATCTTTAAAGACTTTGAGAACTTCTTCAACCTTTGCCATGTAAGAGTAATGTGCTTCAAGTTCTTGGTCAGAGGCTTCATCATCAGTGTCATCAAGCATTGCTCCTTCCTCAGCCGACAATTTAACCCCAACTTCCATCTTCTTGCATAGCAACATCTTTTCCTTATGATAAACACAGTCCATGACCCGTTTCGGCTTCCTGCATTCCTTTTCCATATGCCCATAACCTTGGCAGTTAAAACACTAAATCCCACTTTGCTGAACCACTTGAGTTCTAATAGTTTCCCTATTCCCAACAACAGTAGCAATCCTCTAAGTATCATACTTAGCAGTTTGTTGATCATACCATGTAGAAGCCTCAACATGTGTTAGATAACGTCGATCATACCTAGGAGGACTTTCATCACGTCGACGTGTGTCATACTTTGGACGACTCTTAATATATCGATTCCTTGTGTTAGATGATGTTCGAAGATTGTTGTTGGTGGGTTTGAAGATTTTCTTGTAGGTCTTCATAATGAAAGCAATTTGTTGGTTCATTCCCTATCCTTCTGAGCTTGTTCTTCATCACTTTCCTCTTCAGATGATGGCTCAGATGTTGGTGATGGTGCTCTTGGTTCTTTGACTCGTGATCTTTTGGGAGCTGAAGACTTGGATGAAGTGAAGTATCTTTGTGAGGATGATTGAGTGGAGTATGACTTTGGAACACGAGAGCGATGATCTTGGACGTGTTGAGTGGTAGACACCAAAGCAAGTGGATTAGCAGTCTTTGCTACCCGTTCAGCTCGAAGTTCATTTTCCTCATTCTGAATTTGTTTCAAAATGTCAAAGAGCGTGTGATAGTTGACCTCGTCTAACTTATTCTGTTGTTTCACCAAAGTTACAAATCGTGTCCACTCTGGTTGAAGTTGCTGTAGAAATTGCACATTGACTTGCATGGTGGAGACTTCCAAGTTGTTTCTTGTCATGTCATTCATCATCTTATAGAATCTTGAATAATATGAATCAACTGATTCCCCATCCAATGATGTAAACTTACCAAAGTTCCAAAACAAGTTGGTTTTGACATCTTGTTTGTTTAGTGATTCTCCTTGTTGCAGACGTTCAATGGCAAACCACATTTCTTTTGCTGCAGAGCGTGCATCAACCGTTGAGTAAATATCATCCCCAATCCCACTTAGTATCAGATAAATTGCTTCATTCTTGCATCAATCCAAGCACGGTTCTCTTTGTAAGTATTCTCATATGTTTCCTTAATAGTCTGCTCATCGACACCTGTCGTCGTGTCGGTTGCTGGAGTTGCAGGAATGGTGATTGTAGTGAGAGTATAGGGTCCTTCTTTGATGCAACGTCGGAGAAGATTACCATTTGGTCTTGTATCAAGATATCAAATAAAACGTGATTGCCATTGAGCATATCGACCAGTCACGAGCATTGGTGGTCTGTCTTTGTTACCCGCCACCATGATGTTGTTGTTCGTCACACGATACTCTGTAGTAGAATCCATCTGAATAATCTCTGAATGATGAAATGAATACGGATCTTAAGTAAATGTGTTAGCCTCAAAATATTGAGTCAAACAAGAATGTTTGGTCATAAGTTTATTATTTATCGTATTTTAAAACGTTGTAGTGGGTAGTAGGTTAGTCGTGTATTACGGGCTTATCTTTAAGCTAAAAGTTTATCATAAAGGAACTAAAGCCTAAAAGGAAAGCCCGGCCCAAAAACATGGCCCATAAAGCCTACAAGTAAGGCACGGCTATAGATACCCTTCCTAGCATGTTAGGAAGGGTGTTGGTTCATTTTGTTTTCTCTCTCTAATCTAATCCTCCCAAGTTTCCAACCATTCTCTCTCTTTTCTCTCTCTACTTTCTCTCTCTAGAATTCATCTATCTTTCTTCTTTATTTCTTGTTTAATCCTCCCAAGCAATAACATAAACCCTAAAGATTCTGAAGTACTTTTGAAGCAAACATTTCACAATATGAAAACCCTCAAATATTACAAAGATAATTTAATCCCAAATTTCGCAATAAACCCACTGTTTCGAAAAAGACGAATAAAAATGAGATTTTTGCTTAAGAATTCTTGATTTTAATCAATCCAAAGCACCTAAATCCCTACCACAACTATGTAGGAGATATGTAGAGTACTTGGAAAAACAAAAACACGAAATATTTTTGAAGCTTGGGTAAAAAACTATCAAAACTCACGAAATACAACAAAAACAATCACTAATCTACCCCGTGGCGATTGATACCAAATGTTGTCCCATATGTATTGATGAATAAAAAATAAATAAAGAAGAAAGATAGATGAATTATAGAGAGAGAAAGTAGAGAGAGAAAAGAGAGAGAATGGTTGGAAACTTGGGAGGATTAGATTAGAGAGAGAAAACAAAATGAACCAACACCCTTCCTAACATGCTAGGAAGGGTATTTATAGCCATGCCTTACATGTAGGCTTTATGGGCTATGTTGATTGGGCCGGGCTTTCTTTTTAGGCTTTAGTTCCTTTATGATGAACTTTTAGCTTAAAGTTATGCCCGTAATACACGACTAACCTACTACCTATTACAACATTCTAAAATACGATACATAAGAAACTTATGACCGAACATTCTTGTTTGACTCAATATTTCACGGGGAAGAAACATGTTGTATCGAAGTCTTCCGCTGTCACTCATGATAAGAATGATAATACCGATCATCGTCAACAAAAGGAACAACTTCATCTACTTCAACACGGGTTGCTGCAGATTTACCTCCTCGGAATATCACCTCAATAATTGATCCTACAACATCCACAACTACTGTCATTGCTCTAGAGAACACAAATCAAGCAGACGATGCATTATCTGACGATGACGATTTTCACAACCCATTCGATACATCGGTACACGAAACTGGAGAGTCTTCTACTCGCCATGTTGATCCGTCAAACATGCATACCTTCTACCAACAACACCCATCAACACATCATCGGACCCGAGATCACCCATTGGTTCAAGTAATTGGAAACCCTTTACAGCCCGTTTTACAAGACGACAACTAGAAACTGATGGCGATGTTTATATGTTCGCACTCGCCGTGAGTACAACTGAACCAAAAAACATCAAAGAAACCATGGCTGTTTATGGTTGGATTGAGTCGATGACGGATGAACTTCAACAATTTGAAAGACTTAAGTTCTGGGAACTTGTTGACAGACCATAAAAATGTGACACCGTTAAATCTTCGATGGATTTGGAAAAACAAGATGGATGAAGAAAACACGATCATCAAGAACAAATCTTGGCTAGTGGCTAAAGGGTATGGCCAGAGAGAGGGTATTGATTTTGAAGAATCATTTGCACCAATAGCTCGTATGGAAGCGGTCAGGATTTTCCTTGCTTATTCTGCACATAAGGGATTCACTGTTTATCAAATGGACGTGAAGACGACATTTCTTAACGGTCCTTTGAAGGAAGAAGTCTATGTCACGCAGCCGGAAGGATTCGTTAATCCTCATTATCCTGACAAGGTGTATCGTCTTCATAAAGCACTTTATGGACTAAAGCAAGCTCCAAGGGCGTGGTATGACGAGCTCTCGAAATTTCTGTTATCCAAAGGTTTCTCAAAAGGTTCCATTGATCTAACCTTGTTCATATATAAATATGGGGATGACATTTTGCTTGTGCAAATTTACGTTGATGACATTATTTTCGGGTCTACAAACCCAAAACTTTCAAAATGGTTTGAAAACTAACGCACAACAAATTTGAAATGTCAATGATGGGGGAACTAAAATTCTTTCTTGGAATTCAAGTTCACCAATCCCGAAGTGGTATCTTTATTAACCAAGCTAAGTATTATCAAGAGATAATAAAAAAGCATGGTATGACCTCATGTGACCCCGTTGGGACACCATTATCAACCACATCCCTAAATGCTGACTTGGAGGGAAATGCCATAGATCAAACGAAATATCATTCCATGATCGGCTCCCTCATGTACTTGACAGCAAGCAGACCCAATATATCACATGCTACATGCTATTGTGCACGATATCAAGCCAGACCCACTAAAAAGCACCTCAAGGAGGTTAAACGGATCTTTCGGTACCTTAAGAATACCATTCATTTGGGACTCTGGTATCCGAAGGAAACTGGTTTCTTTCTAATGGCCTATTCAGATTCTGATCACGCAGGGTGTCTAGATACTCGAAAAAGTACTTCTGGTAGTGCAAAATTTCTAGGACAAGATAAGCTCGTGGGATGGTCTTCCAAGAAGCAGGATTGCACGTCACTTTCATCAGCCAAAGCGGAGTATGTGTCTCTATCTGCATTTTGTGCTCAAGTTCTTTGGATGAGAATACAACTCACGGATTATGGCTTCCAATTTAATAAATTACCTATGTACTGTGACTCCAAGTCAGCCATAGCCATCTCCTGCAATCCGGTACAGCATTCCCGCACGAAGCACCTCGATGTTAGATATCACTTCATAAAGGAACAAGTTGAACGAGGTATCGTTGAGTTATACATTATTGGAACGGATTACCAACTAGCTGACTTGTTTACGAAATCTTTGTCGAAAGATAGGTTTAAGTACCTCGTTAGGCAAATTGGTATGAGTTATTTGACTCCAGCAGAACTGGAGATTCTGGCTAAGTTGCCTGCTTGATTCATCTATCAAACTTCTACTTGTAAATATCATTGAAAAAGAAAAATACAAAAATATAAAACATATAAAAACAAAACACAAAATTAAAAATGTTTTAAAATCCAAAAATATTCTTCTCGACATGTCTTTCAGTATCGATAATATGGACGTGCCTAGAAATGTCGCTCAATAACAACACGGGTGTGTACATAAAGCTCAAATGAAAGTTGTAAATATTTTTTAAAACATGTCATTTCAATATTTAATATAGGAAAATGTCTATTTTGGAAAATTTCCAACAACAGGTAGAGCAATCTATCTTGGGTTGAGCTTTTCACAAAACATTCAACGTTTTGAGCTCAACACAATGGCTTGTAATCACTTTCAGATTGCAACCAGGATCTATATTCACGGGGGAGTGTACGATATAGTGCTCTTACCCTTAGCAAAAGAAGAGAGATCTTCTTACACTTGAGTGGATCTGTCAAGACATTCAAAGTCTATGAACTCAAGTTTATGCTTTAGAAAAACCTTTTCGCCAAAAAGAAATAGAGTTTTTCAAAAAGCGTTGAACACAATTTTTTCAAGAATTATTCAATGATTATTCAAAATCTTTCAGTGTGTTCAACAACTCCTATCCTCAAAAAGTGAAATGTGGATCACATCCTCACAATGAAAATTCAATTGGATCAATTTTTGAGGGGGAGCAATCCAAAAATTCATGCTAAGTTAGACATATTTTTCTCCCGAAGATTTTCAAGACTATTTTTCACAATATATTTTAATCAAATTTGGTGTCTCTAACATCAAACGATTTTATATATTAGAGATAGGGAAAAAACTGTGATTAAAATGTGATCTAAAGACTCAAGCACTTTAACACTTACCCACATGTGCGAAACACTTTCGATTATCGATGCACATGTGAAGGGGGAGCATTTCTGAAACGACAAAACTATCAAGGTGTTAAATGTTTTTCAGACACTTTGATAGACTTTCTAGTGGTTTATGGTTACGATCAAATACCCACAACATCTTTAATCCACGACGTTATTGGTGTCAAAAGGGTGGTTAGGTTTAAGTCTTATGATCCAACCAGAACCGGAGGGATCTTCCCAGGGACAATCCAATAGAGTATTAGAAGTCCTTAGGAAAGATGAAGTAGAATGTGAACGTAGCTGAATGCCGAATAAGTACTGATGCTAGCACTGGAACAATCACAACACGGTGCTAGTAATGATGTCTTGGTAAGCATTGAAGGGGTTGAAGAATGAAAAAGAAATGTAAGGATAAAGGGTGAAAAGAAATTAGCCCCCCAGACAACTTAGGCAGAAACCGGGTCAACACATCATGAAGACTACACATCAAGGACCCAGTGATGTAATGCACAACCCTTACCCAGCTGACTCATGATTCTCTCAAAAGAAGTTTGTGTTAATGCAAAGCAATCCCTAAAAACATTGTTAGTGCTAACTAATCTTTCTTAGTTTTGATCACGACAAATTACAAAGACATTTATTGTCAAACACAATCATAAAACGAATTATCTAATAAACACTATCTGTTGGGAATAAAATTAGCTACATCACTATGCCACTGACAAAGGGATTTCAAACGCTGACAAGAGTAAATCAAGCGCTGACAGATTGGACGCTGACAAGAAAGATTCAAACGTTGACAAGAGAAATCCCAGAATACATAGTCAACACGTTTTGATATGTTAGGAAGATATTCATTTTATAATGTATTTTCTATAGTTATCTTGATATATCTTCCTAGAATAGTTGACAAGTTTGTTTATTGTACAAGACTCCTTATGTTATAAAAGGAGGTCTTAAGGTTTATGTTTGATACACGTTTTTACACTTTCTATTGGAAATACCTTTTTACGTATTTAGAAAGGATCCGTCACTCCAACGATATATTCAAGTATTGGGCCCGTGATCTAATATATTAACATATATCCCATATAGCCCACATGTAGGGTGGGCTATATATACCCCTCCTATCATGTTAGGAGTGGTTGAGCACTTAGTCATTCAATACATATTTCCATCTTTCTCCCATTCTCTCCTTTCTCTATCTACCTTTCTCTCTCTAGTTATTTATCTTCTTCCATTCATTAGATAAATCAAACACATATACAATCCTAAGAAACTATGATTCTACAATTGGTATCAAGAGCCATGGTTGATTGATTTTTCTTGTGTTTGTTTTGATTGTTTTTCATGGGTTTTAATTTAATCAAGCTCAAATCTTGAAATTTTTTACGTTTTTTTATGGTTTAATCTTGATACAAATCATCTACATAATTGTGGTAGTGATTTGGTATTGTTACTTTGGTTAAAAACAGAAAATGTTTGGGTGTTTGGATCATTTTTTGGCTTAAAATCTTGAATTGGGTGTGTTTTATCCGAAAAAGTGGAAATTGGGATAATTTTGTACTATTGCGACACTTTTTCGTCGCAATGACCTAGGGTTTACATATTGCGACACATATTGCGACAGGTTCTGAGTTATTGCGACAGATTTGGAGTATATTGCGACAGCTTTTTTGTGACATTGCGACAGGGTTTGCTCATATTGCGACAGATTTTGCTCATATTGCGACAGATTCTGGCATATTGCGACAGGGGTGCTATTACGACAGATCTCAATAATTTTGCTATTATTGCGATAGTAATTTTGTTTTGTCATACTGTGAGGGTCATTTTTAATATATTGCGATACAAATTTGTTTTGTCTCATTGCGATGGATACACAAAAACATTGAGAAATCATTTACTGTACTCGATCTATTTATTCCCTTCGTCTTTTTCATCCACACTCATCTATCTTATTTTCTCTTGACTCAAATCAGAAAGCACTACTACAAAAAAGCCCATAAACACCTCTTAATAAACACTGGTTTTAATAAAACCAATTTTTTTTGTGACAAGAACATTGGTTACTAGTTCAATCGTTAAAAAACCAGTCTTCAACCCGCTAAAATATTTATATACAGTATAAATTTCGTTGACCCGCCAACACTCCCTCTTGTGTTTTTCCCCTAAAATCAAAAACCCCGCCCATCTTATCCCCAAAATCAATTTTGTAACCTTTTATTCTCGCCTCTTATACTTAATCACCTTCACCAAATATTCTTTTTCTTTTTCATCTCTTTCTAGAGATCTACCAGTGACAGGTATTTGAAATTTAGGCTTAAGCTCTATTTTGCCATCAATGGTTATTTATCCTTCGATTTTCATCTGATTCTTGTACAATTATGACATACATCTATCATTTACAATTTTTTCTATATGGATTTTACAGGCTTTACCATGCCCACCAACCACTCGATGATATGCTTGAATGAAATGGGTATTTTGGTGTAAGTTTGGGTTAAACTATAAGAAAACAAAGGTAGATCTGCTATTTTTTATTTACTTTCTGGTTTATTATTCATCTAGTTTCTATTGTTATGCAAAGTGACAATGATTTGGCCTTATTTCAATGCTCATACTTTTAATAGATTTTGATGGGAATAATATGCAACATTGTGAGTTTTGTAGTTATTGTAACTTGTTATGAAACGAGATATGTTTGTTGAATTTGTGTAAATTAAGCACTTACATAAATATATGGACTATTGGTAAAGCACTTAACCTTAAACTAGAAACTCATTTTAGTATGTAATTACAGAATAATATCTAGATTATACTCCCTCCGTCCCAAAATTATTGTCACTGTTTGATTTTTTCGGTCTTTATTTTCTAACTTTGACTTTGAATATTTTTGATCGTGTTATATAATACATGATGAAAAATATACGAATTGATTGATTTTTAATATATATTTTCATTGTTATTAGTTTCATCAAGTATTATATAAGACAATCAAAATTATTTAAGGTCAAAGTTGGAAGACAAAGACCGAAAAAGTCAAACATTGACAATAATTTTAGGACGGAGGTAGTATTAAACTAGTTCATTTTGATTGTTAAGTGTAATGTGGTAGTATTAGTCTTATTTTGTTATGGAACACACAATAATAGATGGATATTAGTCGCAATTCGTTTATACTTGTTATTTGACTTCTAAACTTTAAGAATTCAAGTTTTAGTTTGAGCTTTCCGGCATGTCCTTGAATGTGTACTAAGTTGATAAACGACATTTAGCAAACCACGTCAAATGCTTTGATTTTATATCATAAAATGTTTTTGAAGTTTTGAACTCCTTTTTTTAGTTTTTATATATATTTGTTTCTCATAGTCGCAAGGATGTTGAAAGGTATCTGTTTATCATTAAGATGTGATAGTTAATACTTAATACAAATATTATTATCTTGTTAATTTTTATTTTTACGTTAACTGAGTACAATGTAGAAGACAGAGAAGTTAACGAGGATGCTACTGAACTTGAACCTGGCTAGGTTACAAAGCCAAGAGTTTTCATTGCCTAATATTTATCGGAAGTCATTTCCATAAAAGTGGTAGACCACCATACCTATGAAGGATACAATCTGTCCAGACAGATAAATATGTTATGATCATACGCCTCAAGTGGATGTATAGTGAAACACGTGGATATACAGAGATATACCAGTTGAAGAATAATGTAGATGAAAGCATTAATCCTAAGTGCTAACTAGAACAGAATAATTTATAGTGTGCTGATGTAGTTCTATCAGTCATGAATTTTAAGTGTTTAGATCACTACATATACAGTACTTCATTTTTTTATATATATATATATAGAGTAAAGTGCAAAAATCATCCATGTGGTTTGTCAAAAGTTTGAATTACATCCCTCGTTAATACTTCGCGCAACATACATCATTATGGTTGTAAAATAGTACACCATACATCCCTGAGGACGGATGGTGCAAATATTTTTCTGTTAAGGGTTAAAAGTGTTTGTTATCTTAGGGGTATTTTAGTCCTTTTACAACCTAGGGATGATTTTTGCACCTAACTTTTCAAAAAAAAAAATTTCAAAAAAAAATTTCAAAAAAATTTCAAATTTTTTTTAAAAAAGTTTCGAAAAATGTTTTCTTTTTTCGAAAAATGTTTTTTTTTAATGTTTTTTTTCAAGTTTCGAAAATATATTTGAAAAAAGTTTTTTTCAAAAAAAATTCAATATTTTTTTTAAAAAGTTTTGAAAAATGTTTTTTTTAATGTTTCGAAAAATGTTTTATTTTTTAAATGTTCTCTTTTTTAAAATAAGTTTCAAAAAAAATTTGAAACTTTTTTTTTTCGAAAAAATTCAAATTTTTTTTTTAAATTTTCGAAAAAAGTTTTTTTTTCAAAAGTTTTTTTTTAAATGTTTTTCGAAAAAAAAAAAAACTTTTTAAAAAAAAAGCTTTTCTAAAAAACTTTTTTTTCAAAAAAATTCAAATTTTTTTTTTAATCTTCGAAAAAAAAAATTTCAAAAGTTTTTTTTATAAAAGTTATTTTTTAAAATGTTTTTCGAAAAAAAAAACTTTTTTTAAAAAAAGCTTTTTTTAAAAAACTTTTTTTAAAAAAAACTTTTTTCGAAAATTTTTAAAAAAATTGAAACTTTTTGAAAAAAAAAATTTCAAATTTTTTTTGAAACTTATTTTTAAAAAGAAAACATTTAAAAAATAAAACATTTTTCGAAACATTAAAAAAAACATTTTTCAAAACTTTTTAAAAAAAAAATTGAATTTTTTTGAAAAAAACTTTTTTCAAATATTTTTTCGAAACTTTTTTAAAAAAAATTTGAAATTTTTTTGAAAATTTTTTTGGAATTTTTTTTTTTTTGAAAAGTTTGGTGCAAAAATCATCCCTAGGTTGTAAAAGGACTAAAATACCCCTAAGATAACAAACACTTTTAACCCTTAACGGAAAAATATTTGCACCATCCGTCCTCAGGGATGTATGGTGTACTATTTTACAATCACAATGATGTATGTTGCACGAAGTATTAACGAGGGATGTAATTCAAACTTTTGACAAACCACAGGGATGATTTTTGCACTTTACTCATATATATAAGGGATGACGTTTCTGAAATTTTTAAATAATATAGAATTTTTGAATTTTCAAAAACATTTTTTTTTGAAAAACAAATCTATAAAAAGAGTGGTTTGGAAGAAAATAACCAATGTATTTTCTCTATAATATGTATTGTTTGCTTTGCATTAGAGACTTGTTCATAGGAAAACCCAGTCTTGATACTTACAATAGAAACTGGTTATAGAACCGATTTCTATTTGGGTAGATTATAGAGATACCCCTTTGGAGAGTGGTTCCAAAACCAGTTTTCATGATCTATTCTAACCGGTTTCTATGGCATTTTTTTTAAGTAGTGAAGCATTATATATATATTAAGATTCAAATCGTAACCAACCGAGTTGACTCTGCAAACTCGAAGAGTCTCTCGAATCATTACTAGAACCATTCCATGATCACCTTATAACTCCACTATCAACTCCAACTGCAAATCTGCCTAATTCCCATCGTCAACTACACCCCAACACACCTAGACTCTACATCGACCCAGCCTCGAACACCCTCGAACACTTCACCACTCGACACATAAACTAACTCGAAACAAAAGTCTCGACTTGACTTAACAATTTCTCGAACTCACAGCAGACACTCGACTCTAACCAAATAAACAGACCCACGACTGACTCAATTATGTTCGCCTCGACTCCCATTAAAACCCTCGAACACCGCACCACTCGACTCGACTCGACTCAACACCAAACTGACAAACAAACTCGACACACTTGACCTCAAAACTCAAGATCTCAGTCTCAAACCCTCATTGATCAAAAACTCATAAACACCAACCAAAACAAACCACTCTCGAATCCAACAAAAACCCATATCCCAACCCACTGATAGAATATTAAGAGTAATAAACTATAAACTGGTATGTGTTTCTCTCACGAATTGATGCTTTATTGAGAGAGCCAAAGAGGCTTTAAATACACAATGGAAATAACAGATTGACAAGAAAACAGGAACCACTACATGAAATGGCTAAAGACTAGGAAATATCTAAAGACTAGGTTGTGGCCAAAAAACCAGGTAAAACACAACTCCCACACTTTGCTTGACCAGTCAACTTTATTCTTAAAACCTTTTTTTTATTAAAAACTCCAACAAACCTTCCCCCAAACTAGACATGGTTGTCAATGTCTTGTTTGTCCTTGAGCGAGCAAACTCCAAGTCTTTCTCTTAGCTTGACAAAGACTTCCCTCTGCAATGGTTTAGTGAATATATCTGCAATCTGCTCCTTAGTGCCAACATGTTGCAACTCAACAGTTCCTTTTCCAACTAGATCACGAAGGAAATGAAATTTTACCCCGATATGCTTGCACTTGCCATGAAAAACCGGATTTTTTGAGAGCTTAATTGTTGAAGTGTTGTCACACTTGATTGTTGTGCCATCTTCTTGTTTCATTCCTAGCTCCTCAAGGATACCTCGGATCCATATGACGTGACATGCACACGCTGCTGCTGCCACGTATTCCGCTTCTGTAGAGGACAATGCAACTATACTCTGCTTCCTTGAAGACCATGAAACAGCAGCTTCATCCCACAACACTAAATATCCAGACGTGCTTTTCCGGTCATTCTGATCGCCAGCGAAGTCACTGTCTGTGAATACGTCCATTGTGCCATCTCCTCCTCTTTTGTACCAGATGCCAAAATCTAATGTTCCTTGAAGATATCGCAGCACTCTTTTTGCAGCAGCAAAATGAACTTCAGTTGGTTTGGACATGAACCGACTGATGTAGCTCACTACAAATTGAATATCTGGTCGCGTGGTGGTGATGTACATCAGGCTACCCACCAAACTCTTGTAAAGAGTTTCATCCATAGGTTCACCTTCTTCCAATATTAGCTTGCAACCTGGAACAATTGGGTTCACAACTGCGTTGCAATCCAACATATTGAACCGAGTCAGGACTTCAACAGCATATTTTTGTTGCGACACATGAATCCCAGCTGGAGATTGGAATACTTCTATTCCCAAGAAGTATCTCATTTTCCCCATATCTGTCATCTCAAATTCATCTTTCATGGAACACTTGAATTCCTTCAATATTCCTTCATCATTTCCTGTATACAATAAATCATCAACATATATGTTTACAAACAACATTTTACCGTCTGATGTTGTCTTGATAAACAATGTATGTTCACAGCTGCTCCTTGTAAAGCCTTCTTTAACGAAATATGCCTCAATACGATTAAACCAAGCTCTAGGAGCTTGTTTGAGTCCGTACAAGGCCTTTTGGAGTTTGTATACCTTGTGCTCATTGTTTTTTACCACATATCCCTGCGGCTGCTGCACGTATACATCTTCTTCCAGTGTTCCATGTAGAAATGCGGATTTAACATCCATTTGATAGATGTTCCAACCCTTTTGAGCGGCTAGAGCGATCATCAACCGAATCGTATCCATACGAGCAACCGGAGCATATATTTCTTCATAATCAACTCCAAATTCTTGACCATATCCCCTGACAACTATTCTTGCCTTGTATTTATCAACCTCTCCTTTCTCATTAAGTTTGGTCTTATATAACCATTTAAGACCGAGGCACTTGTTTCCTTTCGGTAGATCTACCAATCTCCACGTCTGATTCTTCTCGATTGCATGCATTTCAAGATCCATAGCCTTCTTCCACTTATCATTCTTGACTGCATCTTCATAATAAATTGGATCTTCATGAATAAGATCGACGATATGCATCTCATCATCTTCTGAATCTAGAACTTGATCATCACCTACAATATAATCATCTAAGTGAGTCGGACGTCTTCTTACCCTCTGTGGTCTTCCTTCCTCGACTTCTGGACTGCTGGGACCGGAGTCAGGTGTCTCAGGGCTGGAGTTAGTAGTTTGTTCATCATATGTACCGTTGTCTTGATCAACAGAATGCCCATTAACAAACTCGTAATCGTCATCAAGAAAATCATAGTCTCCCCATGTGATTTCATTCTCTACCTGACCTTGATTGTTACTTTGACTCCAACTCCAGGACTTATGTTCTTCAAAGACGACATCTTTGCTAACAATCACCCTTAGTGTTTGAGGATCGATGAGCCGATATGCCTTTGATTCCTCGCTCATTCCTGTCAAAATGCAAACAAAACTTTTATCATCAAGTTTAGCTCTTTTTTGTTTAGGCACATGAACATGAGCTATGCACCCCCAAACACGAATGTGATGCACTGTAGGTTTGACTCCGCTCCAGGCTTCTTCAGGAGTTTTGTTCACAAGGGCCTTTGTTGGGCATCTGTTCAAAACATAAAAGCTCCATATCGTTGCTTCCCCCCAAAATTTCTTTGGCATACCTTTTGCTGATATCATTGACACCACCATGTTAATGACAGTTCGATTCTTTCGCTCAGCAACCCCATTTTGCTGAGGTGAAAAACTGGTTGTGAGCTGTCTTTTAATCCCATGCTCCAAGCAGAAATTCTTGAAATCATTTGAGAGGTATTCACCACCACGGTCTGTGCGAAGAGCCTTAATAGTCTTTCCTGTTTCGGTCTCGACCTTCCTTTTGAACTGTCTAAAGCTTTCAAGAGCTTGAGATTTCTCTGTCAACAAATACACCCAACCTTTTCGACTATAGTCATCAATAAAACTCAAAAAATACCTGTTGCCAGAGTGTGATGTAGGTGTTATAGGCCCACAGATATCTGAGTGTACTAGCTCCAAAATCTCTCCTGCTCGCCAATTACTTGCCTTTGGAACTGCTTCTTTGGTTTGTTTTCCTATCATGCAATCTCCGCATACATCCTTGTCGACGGGAAACCGAGGCAAATCACGAACCATATCTTTCCTTTGAAGTGTCTCCATGCTTGTGTTGCTGAGATGTCCCATTCGTTCATGCCATAACCTAGCATTGTCTTCATCGCTAGTGTACATACACTTATCTGCAACCTGTTCAATGACCGCTATTTCTTCACTGATCGGGAACATACGGTTCGTGCTCATGAAACTTTGAAAGATCAAGCCTTTCTCTTGATGGAACACCTTGCAAACATCTGACTGGAAGAGAAAAGACAAGCCCTTTTGTTGAAGTTGCCCTATGCTGAGAAGATTGTTCTTGAGGTCTGGTACAAGATATACATCCTTGATAACATATGTTGCTCCATTCAAAAACAGCTTCACGTTTCCTTTTCCAACCACCATCATACGCGAATTATTTCCCAGCTTAACAGAACTTGTAAACCCTAGATCAAGGTCGACAAATCTGTCTTTATTGCCACACATGTGGTTTGAACAGCCAGAGTCCAAGAACCATAACATACCCTTGTTCTCACCAGTTGCATCAACCATAAAAGAATTCTCCTGCATATTTATTTCAGCCATGAGCATAACCTCCTCATTCTCATCAAAACCAGCATAGTTCGCTTCTTTGAAGTTAGGACACTCATACGAGTAGTGTCCCAACCTGTGACAAGTGTAACATTCTATCGTTTCTTTGTTGAACGATAGTCTTCCTCTGCCTCGTCCTCTGCCTCTACCACTGAAGCGCCCTCTTCCACGTCCACGACCATTTGTGCCGAAACCAGCTTCTATCTTTAGTGCTTGATCATCTTCCATTGCTACTTTCTTGAATTTCTGCTCATGAACCACCAAAGTACTTTGCAATTCTTCTATGGACATCTCTTCAACATTCCTTGATTCTTCAATTGAGACCACCACATACATGTATTTATCTGTGAGGGTTCTAAGAATTTTTTCGACAATCTTGACATCTGCTATCATCTCACCATTGCTCCTTATTTGATTGGAGATTGTCAATACCCTGCCGAAATAGTCGAGAATAGTCTCGTTTGTCTTCATCTCCAAGACCTCGAAATCCCTTCGGAGCTTCTGCAACATAGACCTTTTCACCCGCTCGTTGCCGGCAAACCTTTGTTTCATGGAGTCCCATATTGCCTTGGATGTTTTCCTATCCATGATCTGCTCAAACGTTACCCGATCAATTGCCTGATACAGGTAATGTTTGACCTGTAAATCTTTCATCCGCAATTCCTCCAATTTCTTCTTCTCGCCATCACTTTGAGCGATCCCAACTGCTGGTTCCCTAATTCCAGGATCAATCAGGTTCCACACCTGTTTTGCACGCAGCAAATTCTCCATCATCTCGCTCCAATGTTCATAATGGCCATCAAAGACCGGCACCTTTATCTTGTCGTCATTCATCATCGTTACTCTCTTGTTTGTGATCGATATTCTCTCTGATACCAATTGATAGAATATTAAGAGTAATAAACTATAAACTGGTATGTGTTTCTCTCACGAATTGATGCTTTATTGAGAGAGCCAAAGAGGCTTTAAATACACAATGGAAATAACAGATTGACAAGAAAACAGGAACCACTACATGAAATGGCTAAAGACTAGGAAATATCTAAAGACTAGGTTGTGGCCAAAAAACCAGGTAAAACACAACTCCCACACTTTGCTTGACCAGTCAACTTTATTCTTAAAACCTTTTTTTTATTAAAAACTCCAACACCCACCGTACAAAAAACTCTCGACTCACAAAACTCAACAACAAAACACTTTCATCTAAAACTGACGAGAATCACACAAACACTTGAATCAAAATACATTCAGATCTCAGACTATTTTTTCAAGATGCATGTGTAGATCCTTTAAGATCTTACACGAATACGATATTATCATCATAGATCTGTTCTCAATATTCGAAACTAAAGAATGATTGATAACAAGAATGTTTCAATCAACTCTTGATTTCGTTTACACAAACACAATCGAAACATGCACCTACCTTTGAGACCTTGAAGCTTTTTATCACATTCGTTCCTCCTGGGATTAGTTATCATTAACTCGACTGGTTAACGGTCATTGGTTTCTTGTGGGTTTTAAATATAAACCAGCGGGTTTGAAGCTTAAACACAACTAATTTAATCTATGTGTTGTGTTTGTTTTTTTGGGATCGAAGATCAAGGATGTTATTGTGTTTCAGCTTTATGAGATCATATGATTGATTAGATCTGAGTTTTTTTCTTGGGAGAATAGGAAAGAGAGAGGGGCGGAGTATTCTATGCGTTGTAGGTTTGTGTGAGTATCAATCTGGTCAAATAAAAAGGGGTGGAGTTTACAAACTTATTTCCTTTTGGTAATATTTATTTACAAAGTAAAAGGAGGAAAGTATAAAAAGAGAAGGGAGTAGTTAGAGAGGGAGGCTGCGAAGGTTGGGAGAAGTGTGTATTTGGCAATGTTTTAAAAACCGGGTTGAACCGGCCGGTTCAACCGGTTGAACCGGCCGGTTCAACCGGTTGAACCGGAAACCGCTTAGAGCTCCGGTCCGGATGACAACGGTTTTTTGGTAGATCTTAAACCGGCCGGTTTTCAGTGACCCGGTATGAACCGGTTTAAAAAACTCGGCCGGGTCAAAAGTGATTGTTTTGTTTTCAGTTAAGATATTAATGTAATTTTCTTTTTCCAATGTCAAAACTTTCCTTTTTCCTAAATTCATGCTAAACCGTTTCATTTTCTATATTTAAATTCATTAATTTTATAACATTAATGTTGGTGAATTAATTATTTAAACTAATTAAGGAATAATTGACTAATTGACTAATTGTTAGCACATTAATTGTATATATAATAGCTATCAAAATATGTCACCCTTAAATATATTTGATTGAATTCGGTTATTTCATCAACTGGTGAGATATTGGCCATAAATAGAGGTGATAATTGTATATGTATTTTTTTTTTTCATGAAACCGGTTTGACCCACCGGTTGAACCGGTTGAACCGGTTAAACCGGTGACCGGTGACTTGAACGGGCCGATTAAAAAACCGGGTTTTAAAACATTGGTATTTGGTTTAGGTTTATTGAAGTTTGGGAGTGGTTAGAATCGGGTCTTATGGATGTGTGTGATAAGTTGGGCCGACTAATTAATATAACAAAGTCATTTTGTTCGTTAAAACAACACAATTGAATTTTTTTATTTTTTTTAAGTCGGTTTTCATCTTGTTGTGATATACTTTGTTGTGGGCCTTTGTGTCGGTTTGATATTTAGCTACATGATGGGCCGTATTTGGTTTGAACCAAACGAAATGAGTGACAATTGTATAAAAAACAATATGACAAGTAACTATTAGCCATCGGTCGTATTAGCGATACAAAGTGATAAAATTTATTTGACATAAATTGTCGGGCCGATTACTATATTAACCGAAGGTTGGATAAATTTGTTTACAGACTTTATTTTTTGGGGTGAGCTGAGTTTGAATTGGACTCTGTTTTGTTTTATCAATGTTTGAGCTAATCACGGAATTATTGTGTCGAGAAAAAGTTATATTTACTAAACAAGGATCCAAGAATTTTTCCTAGCATTATCAATGGATTCATTGAATTCGACATTTCATGAGAGAGACTTGCATCCAATGCAAGACAAAGTTAAAGACAATGGCATCACTTCATTTCGACTACTTCAGTCTCATCTTGTGAACATTTCATGGCTTCAAGGAGGGAGCGAATTTATGACACTCTTTGGTCAAGATCGTCATATATTCATGGATTCGATGCTCATCATCTTGAACCAACTAACAGAGCAACTCCACAATGAAGATTTTAATCACTCTGCATCGTTACTTGCATATAAGGCTCTTGAGACACAACTCACGCCTTTCCTCCAATTCAATATCGTCAAGTCTGAAAGTTCAGTGATTTGCCAGTCATTTCTTCGAGACACACCGAGCTTCAAGATTTCCTTGGTACACTATTGAAACTCATGACATCGGTCTCGTCTTCGATTTATGAAAGATCCCGGCTTCAACAAGCGTATGGTAATGGAGTGCAAAATGGTCATACGATTGACGAGGTGGAGGCTGCTAAAGATTGCAAGGACATGGAATCAACAGTTAAGCATGATATCAGCAGCACGTCAGGGAATGTTACAGATATCACTTTTGATGACACCTTACCCATTTATGACGAAGAACCTACAAACACGGTACAATGTAATGCTGTATATGATGTATATGCTGATGAAATGCCGCATATTGAGCATTTCGAATCTAATTATGACGAACATGGGATGGAAAAGGGTGATAGTTTTACCACTTCAGATTCATCCGATGTGAGTCATAATGGGGGAGAGATTGTTTTATGCTATTGTACATCATGATAAATGCTTTATGACTGCTTCATTAATTAATTATGATTCCAAGATTAAAGAGCTCGAAACGATCATAGCTCAGCAATCAAAAGATTTTGAGGATGCCAAACTTGAATTTTCGAAGAAATCGAACAAATTTGAAACATATTTTGAAAAACTTGAAAAGTCAAACGTTGTTCTTGAACGAAAACTGGATCAAAAAGTTCTAGATTCCAAAGCTGAAAAGGATAATTTTTGAAACAAATTAAGTTGCTAGAATCTAAATTGGCATCCCAATATGAATTGCTCAAAGAAAATGAGACTTTAAAAGCTCAAGTACAGGAAATGGTCTTTGCTATAGCTGTGTTGAAAAACGAATTAAGGAAAACTAAATGAACTAGTGTGGACACTAAGCTTGAAAAACCATCAATCTTGGGGAAACCGCCTCAAATTCACTCTAGACAACCGACTGCATTTAGATCCGAGCGACCACAATCCTCGAGACCGCGGTTTGCCTCCGAAGTTGATACGGCTCATATTTCTAGAACAGTCACTCCACCAACTAGGGCCAATGTGACTAAAACAGATTTGGCAAGACCTAATCACATGATTGCATCTAGTCTCCCTAGACATAGTCTAAAGAACACGTCTCGAATTAGTTTAAATGACGTTCGCCATAAATTTGGTCTAAGGGAAGCTATTCAAAAGACACAAGTAAGAGACAGGAATTTCAAACCTAGTCAGATGCCTTCTAGATTACCCAACACTGCTAACCGTAGCATGTCATATCCTAAGAGCATCAATCATCTAGGAATTCTAGATCTTACTCGGACATTAGATAGGCTACTTGTAAAACACGTAGGAAATGTGTCTTTAAAGCCAATCATGATTCTTGTGTCAAGAAATTACTTAATGAGGTGAACTCCCGTGCTAGACTTAAATCCCAGTGGTTAGCTAAAATCAAACCAATTGGTAAAGTTTCGCGACCCACGGGTAGAACTTTCACTGTTATAGGAAACGAGTGCCCTTTAACTAGGATAGTCTCTGATTTCACTAAGACTAATAGGGAGGAAATTGAAAAGGATGATACATCACTTAAGCCTGACCTGATATATGGAGTTGACCTGATATAAGACGAACCATAATTAAATGGTTCGTTCCGTGAACCTATGGTGAGCTCCATATGGTCGTCCACAGACGAATTGTTCTATACTTCGTAGCAACCGGCGCTTCCTTAGAAGTTCCTCAATCTTCCTGATTGTGTACGATGCTCCCTTTTTGCACTGGGTTGTCCAGGTGTATTTGACTGCCGGAAGTGGTAAGTTGGAATTGAGAACCGACAGATCGTCTAGAACATGCTTTAGCGTTCCATCACTGAATTTGTGCAGTTCAGAGAATCACATATATTACATGACGCCAGTCTCATTTGGATAAAAGATCCCTGCTTCCGGCGTTGTGGTCCCCATGTAAACCTTCTTGTTCTTATGGAAATTACTGAGTGGAGTCGTATGGGGACGTTCCAGGTTTAGCTTCTTCTGATAGCTTTCTACTCCAAGTTGAAAGTCTTCCACCCGGTTATGAATGACGATTTTCCTGGTATATTGACGAAAGTTGGAGCTCATGGCTGTGACAATCTCAGGTGGTAGATGGTCAACTTTTTCTTGAGCCAATAGCAACAAAAGATCTTTGATGTCTTCAAGTTGAAGGTACTGGAGATCACTTTCGTCAATTCGGTATTCTTTCTCATCGGTACGTTTGAACACGATTACATTCAAGTAATCATAACCGAAGACAGTCTGAGTGGTTGCTCCTTGGATGCTTTTGATTCTGTGAGCTGAGACAATAGAGGAACCTCTCTTAGGACGATGGAAATGATTGTAAGCTAACATTTTCTTTGCAGTCCAATGAGAGATGCCAAGTGAAGCATAGGTATCATAAAACTTGAGCAGCTTCTTTCTCCATATTGTGTCAGGCACTTTATCCTCTATCCATGGAACATTCTCCAAATTAACAGCCTTGAGCATAGTGAGTGACGTGGCATATTTCTTTGCTCCATTTTCAAGGTATTCAAGATCGTGAGAGACAAAGTGCTCTATTGGGATCGTGGCAGAACCGGTGATGACCGTTGGTGTAAGAGGTCGCAACACGGGAGTCTGAATTCCTGTAGTTGTCGCTCTCATTGCCTTTGTAAGCTCATTTAAGTGATATTCTGCTTCATTATGGCTGATCTTTAAAGTGTCAAAGAAGTCCACATTTGCAGCTGCCATTTTGATCAGATCCGGAGTCATTGTCGGTTTCCTATGAGAATACCTTAGAAAAGCCGAGAAATCGATAGGGTTGTTGAGGAATTGAGTCAGCTCCATTTCAGTTGCAGTGTCAAAAGGATGTTGTGGTGCTGCAGTTGTTAGCCAAAGTTGCTCTTGACAGTATCATCGATGATAAGAGATTCATCAAACGTCGGTTCTGGAACATTTAAATCTTCAACTTCCATATCAACGTTATGCTGATCTGCAGATGATGTTAAAGGTTGATCTTGCATCACCGGTATATCATCGTGAGGTTCTTCTTCAAGCATTGACTCTGTCGGTTCTTCTGCTTGCATATATTCTACAGATTCATTGTGAGAATCAGTAGTAAAAGCTGGTGCAGTAGATATACCTGTAGCAACATGCTGAGTTTCTGGTACTGTTGACTCCAGCGTCTTTTTTGTGGTTTCAGCAATGTTTTCTGTAGCTTCCTCTAAACCTTTCTCAGTAGCCTTATCACTGTCATCCTTGTTTGACTCTTCGGCATTTGTACCCGTTTCGTCATTCTTATCACCCTTGTTGATTCCATTACCCTTGTCATTATCATCACCGTCATCCTGATCGTCATCTGTATCCTCGTCCTCATCTTCATCTTCATCCTTATCCTTGTCTTCCTCATCCTCTTCTTCCTCCTCATCTCCTTCCTTATCCTTATCCTCATTTTGATCATTGTTACCATCATCCTCTTCACCGTTACCCTCGTCATCTTCCTCCTCTAGCTCGTCTTCATCATCAGACTCAGAGTCGGTAGTGTCTGCAGGTGTATCTTCAATAATTGCTTTTTTGAGATATTGCAGAACTTTTCGTTTGTGTTTCGATTTATGAGCTCCCATATCTAGCAGACGTGTCTGCAACAATGTCATTAGTTGAAGAGTAGATAAACCATTACCGACAAGATTTGGTAGTTATTGATCAACATAAGACTTGACTTCTCGTTGAATGATCGTGGTCATCTTCTCGTCAATTGACCCAAGAAAAGCAGCATTTTCTTTGTCACGAGTTTTCTTTTCTCCAAGAAATGATTTGTGTTGTGCTTTAAGTTTGGACACTTTGTCTGTTAGTTTCTGAAGTGTAGGCTCATCAGGTTGCGGTTCCTTGGGAGGAGTGATGATCCTTTCAGACAATGTAGCTATTTGTGTAGCTTGAGCCTCCACCTGTTGTTGAAGAGACTGGATCAGTGGATCATTGACTATGAGGAATGGATTAGATGTGGATGATACTTGTGGTACTGCTGGTGGAGGTGTAACCATAACCGTTAAGGTGGTGGTGGATGATATTGGTTGTTCAGGGATAGGTGTTGGTGTAGATTCAGTGATTAAGGCGGTGGTTGATACAGGTTGTTCAGCTGTGGATGACGGTGTAGATTCAGTGGTTAGGGTGGTGGTTGATACTGGTTGTTCAACAAGTGCGGGTGTGATAGTGGTTGTTATGTCCTCACTGATGACCGGGGTGGATAATAGTGGAGTGGTGGTTGATGTAATAGTAGTTATAGGAACATCCACCATTCCTTCGTTTGTTGACGGATCAGTGTTTGTGACCTCGACACCCTCCCCTTCTAAATTTAGATATTTCATAACATCATCCGAGTTGGAAGTAGACTTACTTTGAAGTTGCGTTTCTGGTATGAAAGTTGCATGAGCATCGTCATTTAGCACCATGTGAGTTGGTTCTGGTAAAGATGTGGTGATATTGGCGTCTCGATACATCATACTTGTATCAGTGTCTGCACTGCTCTCACGTTCTTCACTCTGTTCACGACTTTCAAAATTATAGTTAGCAGCATCTTCATATGCATCTTCATAAGTATCTTCCTCGGTAGGATCTTCATAAAATGCCATGTCATCATCAGGATTACCAAAATCTGCTAAGTCTTCAAACATTCTTGAGCCTGATCCTGCAAAAGCTTCATGTCTGCTTTGTTGAAGAACGATACGCAGTCGTTTGGCTCCAGAATTTTGTTGTTGAGCAGGTTCATCTAAAGCAACACTTGCTTCTTTGCCTTTAGTCTTCTTTTCTTTCTTAGGCCTGTGGAGTGGTACTTCTTCCTGTTCTTCCTCAGTATGGATCAGCTCATCTTCATCATCTTCATCAACTATTTGCATTTTTCCTGGGCCTTTATCTTTAGAAGAAGTAGTTGATTGGCGTTTTGAAATTCTTTTCTTGCGTTTACCTTTTTGCTTTTCTGAAGGATGTGAATTTGCACGTTTAAACTGTGCGTCAATATCATTAAGCATCTCTTGGTATTTATCACTCTCCTTGATTCCATCATTAAGCATTGTGTCGGGTACTAGGGCCGGAAGTAATGCATACTTTGTGGAATTAGTGTCTGCATTCATTGTGAGAATCACATAATCATCATCTTTGGTGTGATAGAAGAAATTCCCGCGAGTGTCAATGGTTGGGTCATTCTCCATAAAGTGGCTGATAATGAGCTTGGTGAATCTCGGGAATGGAAGATGCACGGATTTCTTCTTCGTTCCAGTAAACTGATAACGAAATTCTTTCCAGAGAAGAAGTGCATAGTCTACTTTAGATGCAGTGTACAATCCCCAAAATAAGTGAGCCTGTGGTGGTCTCATTGCATCGGTGCCCCTAGTCTTTCTAGTAAGGCACTTGACAATGATGGTGATAAGTGCTTTCCAGGGTTGCCCTATGTGTGATGTGTTGAACTGGGATAGGTTGTGGATGTCACCTTCATAATTCATGGCACGAATGATTCGAAGCACTTCATCGTTCTTTGGGTTAGCCACAAATTGTTCTCCTTGTGCCAACCTAGGAAGTTTAAACAATTTCCAAAAATGCTCAAGTTGAGTACCCTTGGTGTTTTGTTCAGTTGGAAAGAGATAGTCTTTTTGGAGAAAGATGTAGTGTTCCAGAATTCATGCATGTAGACTTCGGGAACAGATGCAGTACATCTGAGTGTATCTCTGATGGGTGAGATGTCTAGGATATCCGTGGCGATTTTGAAAGCTGGTAAGGACGGATCAAAATCCTCTTGTAATCGAGAGTTGTTCTCAGCATATGGAAGCCTATCGCTGAGCGAAACAAGTTCAAGATCACGAAGTCGTTGTTGTTCCTCTGTGATTGACATTTTCCTACTTTGATGACATAAGCACAAATGATATACACAAAATATATATATATCTTAAGTCTATGCCAAGTTGAAAAAAAATCCATAACAATTATTACCACATATTATAGAGAAACAACATACAAACATACTTCAGATGAACAAGGTCCTTACATTTAACAACACACTTAGGATAATGGCAGATATGCCAAAGACATCTTATTCTAAAGAGATAACGACCTAGCATTAGTCCTTAAAATATTTGGATTTCTTGGTTGTCATAACCAGAACCTCAGCAGGTCTAGGTTTGATTTCTACTAACACCTTAGTAGGTCTTGGTTTAGTTTCAACCAAAACTTCGGTGGGTTTTGGTTTAGTTTCAACCACTACATCAGGAATTGTAGGATTATCCTCAACCCAAAATATAGTAGGCTAGAACAAAGGGCAAGACAACGATGAAGCTTTGTCTTCCATGGTCTGGAAACAAAACGCAAGACATTGATTAAGTAATTTGTATCTCTTTTGTTTACAGAGGAGTCAACTTATTAAATAAGATGAACTTCTGTAATAAGAAACCGTTCAAGTATTCTTATGAGATAAAATTAACTAGTTTCAATAAAACTTGGTTTCGTGTTAGTGGCCCTAATTTACTTAAAGCCTAATGAGGAAATAGTGCAATCTAGGCCGAACTCATTAGATAGTCTAAGGTAAGTGCATAATACTTAAAATTCCATAGCAAAGTTACAAGGTATCGGAATCATAAGAATCCTAAGTCCATCGCAATGTATCAATCCATCGGAATCCTAACCAAGCCATCGCAATGATTCAAGCATCGCAATCCTATCGAAATAAAGTCCTATCGCAATATCTAAGTCCATCGCAATAAGTGCAATTCCATCGGAATGAATGAGAAACCATCGCAATATGTCCCATCGCAATACCTATTACGATGCCATCGCAATAACGCATCGGAATGCGTCATCGCAATGTGCCATCGCAATGCGCCATCGGAATGACCCATCGCAATGAGCCATCGCAATGAGCCATCGGAATGACCCATCGCAATAGCCCATCGCAATGAGCCATCGCAATGACACATCGCAATGAGCCATCGCAATGAGCCATCGAAATGACCCATCGCAATAGCCCATCGCAATGAGTCATCGGAATGACTCATCGCAATGACATGCATCGCAAAGTGAGTATCGTAATGTTCGTCGGAATCCGTGAAAGGGATCCGATCAAAACGTTGACTTCTCGATTCCAGGAACTAGGCAATGTTTTAAACGATTCTGGGCAAAATCAATGTTCATCTGGTCATACAGAACAAATCCCACAACTTAATTACCATATTCATTGCAAAAACACGAAACCCTAATTTTTTGATATGAACTAAGGAATCTATTTAGTTTTGAGATGTAATGAAATATAAGTTAATACAATACCTAGATGATGAGCAGATAACTATGGTGCAAAGACACAAGGATCGAAGGTTTTCAAGGTTCAACAATGGCGGATGAATAAAGTTTTTGTGTGTGTTTGCGATGGTGACAGGGAAAGGGGGGGGGGGGGTGTGAGGTTTTGACTTGGTCAAATATTTTTTGCCAAGTTGACACCTTAACCCGCCATTTTGCAATATTTGCAAGAATGGTCCCCCTGTTTTAAAAGTATGTTATTTAAAGTGAATTTGATTTAACCAAATCAACTTACCTAAATACCATCCCGCTCACAAACACGACCACAAATAACTTAACGCCAAAAAATCCAATGACCTATTCATGAATTTCTATACCACACAAGGCACACATAGCATAACAGATGATGATGAATAGTTTATATTTTCTGAAAATTCTTTTTAAAGACCAAATTTGATTCCACGAAGATTTAATATTTTCTCCCCCTTAAACACGGACCCGTTTTCTATTTAAAGAGCTGTAGTCAATGATTTTAAGGACACAAATATTCATGAGGATATTTTTCGGTTAAGAGATTGGTTAGAACGATTCTGGTGGCAATAAGATTTCTCTTATTTTGACAAAATAAGTGCACTGATACGTACACTAATTTGTGTTAGACCAAGTTATAAAGTAAACTTAGTCCCTTACAAGGTTTTAAAGTAAACCTTGCCCGAGAAAATTAATTCCCGTTGTGAGCCAACGTTTTCATAAGAAATACGTGACTTTAATGCGAAAAGCGGGTTGCATAAATAACTACAAGCCATTATGGGCATGTTTTAAAACTTGTACAACTTTTATACGGACTCTATTTACGGCGCCGTGTCAATATTAATCGACATTTCTAAAGCTGTAAATATTACCGTACTAAAAGACATGCCCGATTTGAAAATGAAAAATATTTTTGAATTTTCTTGATTTTATATTTTTTATGGATTTTCAATGTTTTATATTTTTTATGGTTTTTCTATGTTTTATATTTTTGTATTTTTCTTTTGTTGGTTTAAATATATACGATAATATACAAGATCACGATCAAAGGATACTCGAGAATAGTTTACCACTACTATTCTTCAGATTCTTCTACCAACTCCTTAAGTGTCGCTGGTGAGAATGATTTCATGCCTAGCTTTTCGATCAAAAACTCGATACGTCCTCGATCTAATGCCTTCGTGAAAATATCTGCCAGCTGATACTCAGTGTTGACGAAGTACAGTTCGATCACTCCATTTTCCACTTGCTCTTTGATGAAGTGGTAGCGGATGTCAATGTGCTTTGCTCGAGAATGTTGAACGTAGTTGCAGCACAGAGCGATTGCACTTTTGTTATCACAATACATTGGGATTTTGTTGAATCCAAGACCGTAGTCAGTCAATTGTGATCTCATCCAAAGAACTTGAGCACAACAACCGGACATAGCAATGTATTCAGCCTCCGTACTTGATATCGCAGCGCTTTTCTGCCTTTTTGATGCCCAACTAACAAGTCTATCTCCAAGAAGTTGCACACTGCCAGAGGTGCTACGTCTGGTATCTTGACACCCGGCATAATCTGCATCTGCATATGAGATTAGTGCAATAGAGGAATCCTTCGGATACCACAGACCACGATGAAGTGTTCCTTTTAGATACCGAAAGATCCTTTTCACAACATGTAAGTGCTTTTTGGTAGGCCGAGCCTGATACCGGGCACACATGCCTATAGAAAATTGAAAATCAGGCCTGCTAGTAGTTAGATAGAGAAGGGTGCCGATCATTTCACGGTAAAGTTTAGGATCGACAGCTATCCCTTCCTTATCTTCATCTAACTTGGATCTCTCCACCATTGGAGTATCCACGGTGTCACAGTTTTCAAAATGATACTTCTTTAATGATTTAAGAGCAAATTTTTGGATTGATTAATGAAGATGCCTCTGGTATTTTTGAGAAATTTGCAACCCTAAGAAAAATGAGATTTTTCCCATCATCGACATCTTAAAGCGTGTGGACATAATTTTCTCAAAATGGTCAGACAAACGTTGATTAGTAGCAGCAAATATTATATCATCAACATAAATTTGTACCAATATCATGTCGTTGTCCTCCTTGAGAATGAATAACGTTGGGTCCACTTTGCCTTTGGAGAAGCCTTTCGAGATGAGATATGACGATAAGAGATCGTACCACGCGCATGGAGCTTGTAAAACCCCAAATTTTGGGCTTTTAACACGTCACTAGTTTTACTCTTATAACCACTCATTGTATAATATTTTATCGACCACTTTATCAAACAAGATCATAATATGGTAAATACTATATATTTACTTATATTACTTGAAAACTTGACATTTTAACCATAAAGCTATGTTATTTATTTATTTTTAGACACATTTTATGTGGATAAATAAATTATTAATTATATTATAATTAATGACGATCCAAAATATTACACATCGAAACTATACACATTAATTTTTAGACATAAACGACAAAAGATTCGACTCAATAAAATATTTTAGAAGAATTAGACCTTTTATTAACATTATAACAAAATAAACCAAACAAATATAATTTCTTTTGGTAATCTATTATACACGTCTCATTTAGTACTACTAGGAAGATATCTCAAGATCTTTTTATCAAGTCTTCTTCCACAATATTTGAACACATCACTCTTAGAATCATTCCTAAGATCCTAGGCTATGTAGCATCATCAATCACCACTTATTGGCAATGCACCAAATACATACCTTGTGGCTTCTCCTACAACCACATTTGTTACCAAACTTAACCACCAACTTTCCTATGAACATTCGGTTTAGATTTTTGCTTCGAGAACCTTATATCATTTTCCCCATGTGTCTAATACATAGTACTACTAGGATTGCCTAAAATCTAAATAAGATACTCAAGATCCATCAAGATCTTCTAAACTCTCTCCTAGCCGTGTATAACTCCTACACCACATAAACTCTCATTGGCTTTCCTTCTACCCACGTACCCCAACACCCCTTGATATTTTACAACTTACAGGCATAGTACTACATATAGCTTCTTGATCTTGTAGAAACTACACAAACACACCACAGATTTATAACTCATACCTCTTGGTTTCTAGTCTCTTGTATTCGGAACATACACTAAACAAAGCACACTATTTTTCCTTGTTCTTGGTCGACGAATGAAAATCAAAACACCACCATTCTCACGTCGCCTAGCAGCAGCAAGAAAGGAGTAGTGGGCTGTTTGGAGCTAGGATCTTCAAGCAACACCAACGAGTCCTGTAGTCGAACCATGTGTTCACCCTTCGTAAGTTCATGAATACTTGTTCTATTTATTTTCTTTCCTCTTCATATGCATACCATCCCACTGATTATCGTAGGTTGTAATAAACGAAATAGGATATACTATTGTGCTAGTCACTTTTAACATAAAACAACCTCCTGATATACGTGCGACGCCATAGGGAAACGTGTACTTAAATCATGAACTGGGAAAAAACGTGAGTACTAGGTCTTAGGTCATCCCTTAAATAGTAACTCTACCAAATTTGAACGGAAACGGAACACGTTTGCTATGTTAAACAAATCGACCTTCATTAATATTTTATGTGTAAAAGTAGCCCGACCAGCCTACTTCAGACCCTGTTTAGACCTAGTAGGACCTCGATTATGGATCTGTTTATGGGGGCATTTCGTAGATCACCTAGCCAGCTTTCCACAGCCTCTTGAATCGCCCAAAACGGAGCTATAACGAATCGAGAAACTGACTTTGAAAACCTGCGTTTGAACACTAAAAGCTGTCAGCACTTGGATAAAAAGCCGACAGCATGTACATGTAGGCTAACCAGCCGACTTTAGCCTCGTTTTCGAGCGTGTTAGGGTCCGATCTGGAACCCCGACACCAACTAGGATGTTGTAGATCTCCTGGCTACCTTTCCATAGACACCAAGAACACTAAAAACGGATCTATAACGAACAATTTACGGCCCTTTAAATATCTGCCTCGCACATTTTAAAAGCTGATGAAAATTAGACATTCTGACCCGCTGTCTTCAAACGCGTTTTACCCACTTTAGAGCCGTTTTCAAGCAAAACTTAAATAACGAAACTTGTAGACGGGATACCCGAGAATACAAATATGTTTTCTGTTCGTTTTATGGTTAGATAACGAACCCGTAAACGACGTTCAAAAATCAGCATTTACACTATATATATACTTAAGGTTTTGATTTTAGAGGACTATTTGTGTAATTAGCTGAAACTTAATCAAGCCCTAGGGGCTGATTCGTAACTTAATATAAGTTTTAAACCCTAAATAAAAACTTGAAGGGCCTTTTGTGTCATTACTTATAAGTTGTGCGAACCCTAACCCTAATTAAAACGTGAGGGACTATTTTTGCCAACTACCGAAACTTATATAAGCCCTAAATCCTTATTAATTTTATATTAAATTAAACCCTAATCTATAAGGACTAAAACTGTCATTACCTCAAACATATAACCTAGGGACTATTTAGTAAATCATAGAAACTTGGAGGACTCACTATGTATATATTAATGTATAAATAAATACATACGGATCGGGTAATAAACGGCAAGATATTTAAAACAAGTATAAGCATGCACTTTAACTCCGAAAGCATCTATGCATTTTATCTGCATATACTGAGATCATTTACATCACTTAGGTATTTGATGTACTGTGTGCACTATGACTTGAATACTTGATCATCCTCGAGCTGTATTATACAGGTGAGTTCATAGCCTCGCCTTTCACTACTATTTATGTTTTTACTAACCCGCGAGGGGGAGACATGCTATAACTTATTTTGACTATATGATTTTGATATCGTGAGATCGTGGCCCTATACTTATATTTAATAAATTGTTGATTATTACTGTTGGAGAAAACTGATAATATATTTTATAGGACGCAGACTAAACTGTTACCTTGATTACATTTTCCTATTGTAGAGCCCACGGCCCGTGGTGTAACTGTTAATTGTGTGATAGCGCGAATGTTATAAATAGATCTATTTGGGATTGACGATCCCCATCTGGGTGAGTAGCGCTCACTGTGCCTAGGCCAGGACAACATATGTTTACCATGTCGGACTTGTATTCTTATTATGGGCACGGTTATTTCTAGGAGGCCCTAACAAAGCCTGCTACTGTCGAGCTTCAGTTACTGACAATAGGAAATGTAGTTACTTTATAGTATTTGGCTTTGTGCAATACTACGTTTGAGATGTTTGCGGTCCTAAACTAGATTTTACCACACCTTGTGCAGTACAATATGGAACATTATGATATTTCTGAACTGGATTTTTATCATACCTTAAGAAATACTATACGGAATATTTTGAGATACTAAACTTGATTTTATATCAAATGAACTATGATTTTACAATACTCTATGAATTCACCAACTTTATGTTGACTGTTTTAAGCATGTTTTTCTCAGGAAATTAAGCTGGATTATTTGAGCATGGACTGAGCATCATTTAGGAGCATCATAATATTTGGGGATCTGTTTTCACTGGGATACTTGTAACAACTGATATTCAACATTTCAACTGATTGTACTAAAATAATATTTGTATCAATTGTATTTCAAAATCATATAATTATGATCAATGCTTTGTATGCCATTTGTTCTGTGATCCGCAACGTGACACCCAATTACTATTCTGCTGCAAACCTGATTTGGGGGTGTCACAGAATGGTATCAGAGCAATGGTTATAGAGAATCAGATCAAAAATAAAATTTTCATTTTATTAACTGAACTATAACCGGACAAAATTTTCAAAAACTTAGATTTCAAAAACTGGGTTTTTGACGGGGACATACTTAGAGAGCATTTAGCATAGAGAGCATGCATAACTATATGATTTAAATGCAATTCATTATCCTATGCATCTATATTTATGATAGTACTAGATGCTAACCATTTACGTACTTTATGTATTACGACTGTTTAATATCTTTATGAAGATATTAAAATATTAAAATACTTAACGTATTTAATGAAACTTATAAACATGTCATGTTAGTAGGGAGCTTTATACTAAAGATGTTCCATCTCGATATTACGTTTTGACTGAGTGGTTTGGTTTACGATTTAAAGTGCCCTCGCTCCCCAAACGTTTATAGAATGGCTTTTGAAGTATGATGGCCCGAACAATGCATTATAACCACAAACAACCAAATACATAACAAACCCTTGGAAATGTCTAAATGGATACCTAAATAAAATCTTTGGAAATATTTGTAAGATTTAAATTTGATTTTATAAATCTTGGAAAATCTAAAATAGATTTTTACAAATCCTGGAAAAATCTAAAATAGATTTTGGAAAATCTTGGAAGAATCTATTTAAATTTTGGAAAAAAAAATCTAAATTAGATTTTTAATCGTGAGAAATCTTATTTAATCTTTGGAAATCTGTTTTTGATCTTCGTCTTATTTGAGCTTTGGAAATCCTATTTTATCCTTGGAAATCTAACAAAAAGCATTTAGTACTTAACTAAATCTTTACAAATCTCATACTAAAGTTTACAGCTAATATTGCTAGCAAATATTGAGATTACTCTCTATCTCGTATTAAACCTTGTACAATTATTACCATTTGACAACAATACTTGATATTGTAATAATATCTAAATAAGTCATAAAATCTTATACTAAGATTTTCGAATCCTTCATGACTACTTGCGGTATCTATTTATGCTTATACGCTGATATTTCCTTATACAACTATTATAATATATCATTATATTATATACAAGATCCCCGTTTGATATGTATTTACGCACGTGATTTGAACATCCACGGAACACAACTTAGTAACGACTCATACTCTCTCTTTTGGTATGTGATATTATTTAGATAAGTTTACATGTTAAAATAATGCGGTGGGACCCAAATCAAGGTATGACTCTATATTTAGATGACGTTTAAATATGGAACCTGAGTCTCTTGATCCTAAGTTAATTATGATTCCGTCTCTAGATGGAATGGGACGTCTAAAGGTGAAATCATAAGCCACCGGATTAGAAGTTTATATATACATTCGTATTAAGGTGGAATGGGACGCCCGAAGACGAAAGTTATAAATAAACGGGCTGTAAAGTATCTTAATAATATCTATTTTCTTTGATATTATATTGGTTTTAAATGGTAAGCCTTGCCGGGAATATTTGAGTAGGTTGGGCTATGGAATCCTTATTGAAACGAATTAGGACTCTTTTTCGTTTGAATAAAGAAATCATAGGTCATCGAACCATGAAGTTATAAATTTTTACTTTACGTGGATGAGGACGCTTATCAATGTAAATAGAAATTTATAAACAAGTGGGCTTAAATATATTCGACGTGACTCATTATTGATATTATTTTAATCCAGCTATGGAACGTATTCCCTTTTGATTCGTGGTTTTTCCAAACATATCTTATCATTATTACATCCTCATCAAGAAACCTAAGGAAGACTCATGTTCGTTTCTCTTGGATCATAGCACTATGCTATTGATTCTCGACTTAATTTTGGTCCACAATAAAACTAATAAACTCAATTAAGCTTATTGAAGCTTAATAGACTTAAAATCTCTTGAAGAACTATTAAAACGTTAATGAACCTTATCTATGCATATCAAGGCCCGATAAGGCCCATGAAACACATTTAACAAAGCCAAGACTTAAAACGAGCTTATACTATTTTATCCAACCTTGTAAACCATCAGGGACTTGTTTGGCCATTTGTCAAACATATTAAAAAGCCCTAGGATAATAAGACAAAACTCTAAGGAATAAACATGGATTTCAATGAACTTAAAAGAAGCCCTAGATGATTTAACACGGATTAAAAACCCTAGGGGTTGAATTTACCACTTTTGAAACTCAATTTGAGCCCTAAGATATTTTCTTTGAAAACTATTTGTGCCTTAAGGGCCACATTACAAAAATAGAAGAACCAAATGTGTAAATTGTTGAAACATAATAGACAAGTTACCTTGTGCATTAAAATTTACTCATCGGAGGCATACGATCAATAACTACATCTTAAATATCACCTATGATTTTAAACTTGAGTTCACAAGATTACACGTTCAAGAAAAAGTGTCCTCACTTATTTCCCTGGACGAGTAACTTCATCTTAAGCTTTGAGGACAAAGCTAAAATAACGGGTAAGTGATGTGAAACCCCAAATTTTGGGCTTTTAACACGTCACTAGTTTTACTCTTATAACTACTCATCGTATAATATTTTATCGACCACTTTATCAAACAAGATCATAATATGGTAAATACTATATATTTACTTATATTACTTGAAAACTTGACATTTTAACCATAAAGCTATGTTATTTATTTATTTTTAGAAAAATTTTATGTGGATAAATAAATTATTAATTATATTATAATTAATGACGATACAAAATATTACGCATTGAAACTATACACATTAATTTTTAGACATAAACGACAAAAGATTCGACTCAATAAAATATTTTAGAAGAATTAGACCTTTTATTAACATTATAACAAAATAAACCAAACAAATCTAACTTCTTTTGGTAATCTATTATACACGTCTAATTTAGTACTACTAGGAAGATATCTCAAGATCTTTTTATCAAGTCTTCTTCCACAATATTTGAACACATCACTCTTAGAATCATTCCTAAGATCCTAGGCTATGTAGCATCATCAATCACCACTTATTGGCAATGCACCAAATACATACCTTGTGGCTTCTCCTACAACCACATTTGTTACCAAACTTAACCACCAACTTTCCTATGAACATTCGGTTTAGATTTTTGCTTCGAGAACCTTATATCATTTTCCCCATGTGTCTAATACATAGTACTACTAGGATTGCCTAAAATCTAAATAAGATACTCAAGATCCATCAAGATCTTCTAAACTCTCTCCTAGCCGTGTATAACTCCTACACCACATAAACTCTCATTGGCTTTCCTTCTACTCACGTACCCCAACACCCCTCGATATTTTACAACTTACATGCATAGTACTACATATAGCTTCTTGATCTTGTAGAAACTACACAAACACACCACAGATTTATAACTCATACCTCTTGGTTTCTAGTCTCTTGTATTCGAAACATACACTAAACAAAACACACTATTTTTCCTTGTTCTTGGTCGACGAATGAAAATCAAAACACCACCATTCTCACGTCGCCTAGCAGCAGCAAGAAAGGAGTAGTGGGCTGTTTGGAGCTAGGATCTTCAAGCAACACCAACGAGTCCTGGAGTCGAACCATGTGTTCACCCTTCGTAAGTTCACGAATACTTGTTCTATTTATTTTCTTTCCACTTCATATGCATACCATCCCACTGATTATCGTAGGTTGTAATAAACGAAATAGGATATACTATTGTGCTAGTCACTTTTAACATAAAACAACCTCCTGATATACGCGCGACGCCATAGGGAAACGTGTACTTAAAACATGAACTGGGGAAAAATGTGAGTACTAGGTCTTAGGTCATCCCTTAAATAGTAACTCTGCCAAATTTGAACGGAAACGGAACACGTTTGCTATGTTAAACAAATCGACCTTCATTAATATTTTATGTGTAAAAGTAGCCCGACAAGCCTACTTCAGACCCTGTTTAGACCTAGTAGGACCTCGATTATGGATCTGTTTATGGGGTCATTTCGTAGATCACCTAGCCAGCTTTCCACAGCCTCTTGAATCGCCCAAAACGGAGCTATAACGAATCGGGAAACTGACTTTGAAAACCTGTGTTTGAACACTAAAAGCTGTCAGCACTTGGATAAAAAGCTGACAGCATGTACATGTAGGCTAACCAGCCGACTTTAGCCTCGTTTTCGAGCGTGTTAGGGTCCGATCTGGAACCCGACACCAACTAGGATGTTGTAGATCTCCTGGCTACCTTTCCATAGACACCAAGAACACTAAAAACGGATCTATAACGAAAAATTTACGGCCCTTTAAAAATCTGCCTCACACATTTTAAAAGTTGATGAAAATTAGACATTCTGACCCACTGTCTTCAAACGCGTTTTTACCCACTTTAGAGCCGTTTTCAAGCAAAACTTGAAGAACGAAACTTGTAGACGGGATACCCGAGAATACAAATATGTTTTCTGTTCGTTTTATGGTTAGATAACGAACCCGTAAACGACGTTCAAAAATTAGCATTTACACTATATATATACTTAAGGTTTTGATTTTAGAGGACTATTTGTGTAATTAGCCGAAACTTAATCAAGCCCTAGGGGCTGATTCGTAACTTAATATAAGTTTTAAACCCTAAATAAAAACTTGAAGGGCCTTTTGTGTCATTACTTATAAGTTGTGCGAACCCTAACCCTAATTAAAACGTGAGGGACTATTTTTGCCAACTACCGAAACTTATATAAGCCCTAAATCCTTATTAATTTTAAATTAAATTAAACCTTAATCTATAAGGACTAAAACTGTCATTACCTCAAACATATAACCTAGGGACTATTTAGTAAATCATAGAAACTTGGAGGACTCACTATGTATATATTAATGTATAAATAAATACATACGGATCGGGTGATAAACGGCAAGATATTTAAAACAAGTATAAGCATGCACTTTAACTACGAAAGCATCTATGCATTTTATCTGCATATACTGAGATCATTTACATCACTTAGGTATTTGATGTACTGTGTGCACTATGACTTGAATACTTGATCATCCTCGAGCTGTATTATACAGGTGAGTTCATAGCCTCGCCTTTCACTACTATTTATGTTTTTACTAACCCGCGAGGGGGAGACATGCTATAACTTATTTTGACTATATGATTTTGATATCGTGAGATCGTGGCCCTATACTTATATTTAATAAATGGTTGATTAATACTGTGGGAGAAAACTGGTAATATATTTTATAGGACGCAGACTGAACTGTTACCTTGATTACATTTGCCTATTGTAGAGCCCACGGCCCGTGGTGTAACTGTTAATTGTGTGATAGCGCGAATGTTATAAATAGATCTATTTGGGATTGACGATCCCCATCTGGGTGAGTAGCGCTCACTGTGCCTTGGCCAGGACAACATATGTTTACCATGTCAGACTTGTATTCTTATTATGGGCACGGTTATTTCTAGGAGGCCCTAACAAAGCCTGCTACTGTCGAGCTTCAGTTACTGACAATAAATGTAGTTACTTTATAGTATTTGGCTTTGTGCGATACTACGTTTGTGATGTTTACGGTCCTAAACTAGATTTTACCACACCTTGTGCAGTACAATATGGAACATTATGATATTTCTGAACTGGATTTTTATCATACCTTAAGAAATACTATGTTGGGAATAAATTAAGGCCAGATCACTTGAGCGCTGACAAGAACAAAACAAGCGTTGACAAGAACAAAACAAGCGCTGACAGCTCAAGCGTTGACAAGTTAAAGTCAAGCGTTGACACATTGAAGACAAGCACTGATGGAAGATATATTCTACACGTTTATTATATTCTAGAATACTTCTAGTAAGGATAGAAACGACAATGTATTTTCTATATTTATCTTTACCTAGAATAGTTGATACGTAGATTATTGTACAAGGCTTCTTATGTCTATAAAAGAAGACCTTTAGGTTAATGTTTGATATAAGTTTTCATTCGTAAACATCTTTCATTGTAAGCAAGTTCGATATTAATAATCAAAGTGAAAGTTTGTTTACATCTTGTGTGTTCTTGTTTAAGTGTTAGATTCCGCATAACACTTAGATTCATAAAGCATATACAAAGGTTTCTCTACGTGTATTACTTGATCTAATCTCGTATACACAAAGCTAATCGATCTAAGTTTGGGATCAACAAGTGGTATCAGAGCTTGTTGAGGAACTTTTTGATCTTAAAGAACACCAGAACCCTAAAATCACCAAAACCCTAATTTTCTCAGAAACCCTAACAACATCATGTCTGAAGCAATAACCTCCTCCTCCTCAGCCTTACCAAACATCAAGATTCCCATGCTTGATGCAACCAACTTTGACTTATGGAAGTTCAACTTTGAACAATATCTGGGGATCTATGACTACACACTCTGGGAGATTATTGAATATGGAAACACTTTCAATAAAGCTCAAAAGATTCTTAATGCCATTGCTCAAAGAACAGCTGTTGCTGGATGTCCTGAAGAGGATAAGAAAGAAAAACCTGGAGATGGTAGAGTTGTGGCTGCTGATGACATTGCAAAGAAAAGGGTTGACATGAAAGCCCTAAATATTCTGAAAGTCTCTTTGGGACAAGAAAACCAGCATAAATATAGAGGCTATGAATCTGCTAAGGATCTTTGGGAAGCTCTTGAAGTTGCATATGGTGGCAATGCAGACACTAAGGAGGAAAAGAAAAAGCAACTTCTGCATGATTATGCTGTCTTCAAAGCTCAACCCAATGAGAAACTGAGTAGTGTGAGAAGCAGATTACGTGACATTACAAGCAAGTTGTCCTTCATGGGGACACAAGTTGGTGATGTTGACATCAATGCTACCTTTCTTAAAAGTCTTGGTGTGGCATGGAAGATTGAGGCAAGATCTATTCTTGCCAACAATACTTACAAGAGCTCCTCGTTTGATGACATCTATAACAAACTAAGACTGTTGGAAGATGAAACTCTTTTAGAGCATGGAAGCAAATCTACCACCAGCAACATGGCCTTCTTCTCTCATAGTGAAGGTCAATTCAATCAGAAGGACTCTTATATGCATCCAGTTACTGGATCATCATATGTCAGCGCTGGAACAAGTCCTGTCAACGTCTCCTATTCAGACGCTGACACATTCAAGAATGGCTCCCCAAGAGTTAAACCTGCTGGTTTGGATTTGGATACTGTTTGTGCTTACATTGCTTCTTTGCCCAATGGTTCAGTGATTACATATGAAGACCTTGAGCAAATAAGTGATGAGCACTTGGAAGAGATGGACATCAAGTGGAACATGGCTCTTGCTAGTATAAGAGCAAATAGGTGGAACAGAAGGTTTAAAAAGAAGATGACCTTCAATGCTAAAGACACAGCTGGATTTGATAAATCCAAAGTTGAATGCTACAACTGTCATCGTATGGGGCACTTCATGAGGGAATGCAGATCTCCTAGAAGATCTGATGCTGGTAAACCCTCAAGTCAGGTTGTTAAAGCTCAGGATTCCAAAGCTATGGTTGCAGTTCAAGGAATTGATGGTACAGGATGGGATTGGAGCTATCTGGCTAAGAATGTTGAAGAGGATAAAGTTTTGGTTGCTGATATTGAAGAAGAAGAGCATGTTGAATATGCTCTCATGGCACACTCCTCCTCTTCATCTGATAATGAGGTATATGATGATGCTTTTTGTAGCAAAGGTTGTAGGTTAAATACTGAAAGACTTAACAAAGAGGTGTTAAAACTAAAAGATGATATGAGTACTGAAAGATGTAAATTGTCTAATTACCAACTAGCTCTTACTGAAACTGAGAAAACCGTTTCTAAATACAAGAAAATGGAATTTGACTTAAAAGATAAGATCAATATCTTAAAACATGATTTAGAGGGTAGTATGGATATTAGAAACATCATGGAAAGGGTTAATGGTGAATTACAGGCTAAGTTAGATGAGGCCATTAAGAATAAAGATAATGTTGGCCTCAAAATTCAAAGATTTGATAGAGCCACCCAAACCCTAGGAGACTGTGTAGCTAAACAAAGGGATCCTAAGGACATGACTGGGATTGGGATGAATGATTACTCTTTGGTTCCACCACCAGCTGGTGACTTCTATGGTGTCCAACAAAGGGACTTATCTTGGACTGGTTTACCAGAGCTCCAAGAGGAGGAATTCATTCCTCCACCAAGAGTTGTCACTCTAGTGGAAGAGTATCAACAAAAATTGACTGACCTAAATGAGTGGAAGAAAGCTAACCCTACTTTATTTGTTAAGGGAGGTTTGCTATGTGAAAGTCCAAATGAATCTACACCCATTAAGGTTACTAACCCAATCACTGGTAAAGTTGTTGACCTAGGCTCAAACACTGTTAGAAGACCTAGCATTAAATATGCAGAGATGTATAGGAAGACTAGGTCACCCAAGAGTCAAGTTAGCAATCATGGAACAGGCTTCTTCTCCTCTAGACCTAAGGTTGTGTCTAGAAAAGCTTGTTACACGTGTGGTAGTTTTTCACACTTGGCATACAAGTGTGTCAACGCTCACAAAGCCAGCGCTGACAGAAACAATTTCAGCGCTGACAAGAACAAAGTCAACGTTGTTAGGAAGTCAAACGTTGTCAGACCCAAACCTTGTGTGCAGCAAAGTCCACAAGTGATTAGACCTGCCCCATTCTTTTCTAGAAGGTCTAACACTCATGGACAAAGACCATTTCAAAAGACAAACACCTGGTCAAATAGGCAATGGGTTTCTGTAGCAAACCCTAGGTTCAACGCTGACAAGGGTAATTTCAGCGTTGACAGGACAAATTCTAACGCTGACAGAAACGTGACCAGACCTAAATATTTGCAGCCACAAGGTAAGGGGTCTAAAGCTTCTTCAAGCTTAACATGGAGACCCAAGAAAGATCAAAACCCTAATGATAATGGGATTTCAATGACTTGCAATAGATTTAATTACATTTCAAAGGTCATTACAAAACCTATTGGGGTTAACTGGGTATTTCATCCTAAAAAGGATGAGAATGGGGTTGTTGTGAGAACTAAGTCTGTTCTTATTGAACAACCAGATGAATCCAAGTCTTTCGAGACTTGGGTTCCCAAAGAAAACTAATTTGTTTTCTTTATGTGCAGGGCATTCAAAGACAGATCAATGATTATGGATATTGGGATAGTGGATGCTTAAGGCACATGACAGGGAAAGAAGACTATCTGACGAATTTCACTCCTATTAAAGATGGTGATAAGGTATACTTTGGAGGTGGATATGGAACTATCACAGGCAAAGGAACCCTTCTCACCAATAATCTACGTTTTGAGAACGTCTTCCTGGTAAAAGAACTTGATTACAACTTGTTTAGTGTATCATAGGTTTGTGATAACAAAAATAAAGTTCTGTTTACTGATACTGAGTGTTTGGTGTTAAGCAAGGATTTAAGATCCCTGATGAAAAATATATTGAGTATAGAACACCTAGGCATAAGGACATATATAATGTGAATTTAAATGGGATTAAAATGAATACCAATATGTCTTGTTTTTATGCTAAGGCCTCAGTAGATGAGAGTAATTTGTGGCACAGGAGACTAGGGCACATAAATTTTAAAAATATAAATAGACTTGTGAGGCTTGGTTTAGTTGATGGTTTGCCTAAGAAGGCCTTCCACAATGACCACTCTTGTGTTGCATGTCTTAAAGGCAAGCAGCACAAGGTCTCATTCAAGTCCAAACAGGTGCATACTAGTTCCAGACCTCTTCATATGCTTCACATGGACCTCTTTGGTCCAACAAATATAGAAATCTTGAATGGTAAGTCATATTGCTTTGTTATCACAGATGACTTTTCTAGATTTACCTGGACATTCTTTCTAGCTATGAAGAGTGACACAGCTGATATTCTAATTGATTTTATCACTCAGGTTGAGAAAAGGTCTGGCAATGAGGTTAAAATGCTTAGGAGTGATAATGGTGGAGAATTTATGAATAAGAAGTTAGATGATTTCTGTGTCAGGAAAGGAATTACTAGGCAATTTAGCATTGCTAGAACCCCACAACAAAATGGGGTTGCTGAGAGGAAAAATAGAACCCTAATTGAAGCAGCCAGAACAATGTTGGCTGATGCTCACTTTCCTATAGCCTTTTGGGCTGAGGCTGTTAATACAGCTTGCTATGTGCAAAATAGAGCATCGGTTAACAAAATTCAGAACAAAACACCTTATGAGTTACTTTGGGGAAGAAAACCTAATATTGGTTTTCTCAGACCTTTTGGCTGTCATATAGTAGTTTTGGATACTAGTGATGCCTTAGGGAATTTTAGTGCAAAAGGTGATGAGGGTTACTTCATAGGGTATTCAGTCCAGAGCAAGGGTTATAGGGTTTATCTTAAAGAGGACAAACGTATAGTTGAAAGAGTACATGCTAGGTTTTTAGAAAATAAACCTAGTGATCCTGAAAGTGGTCCTAATTGGTTGTTTGATTTGGAACCCTTATCTAGAACTTTAAATTATATGCCTGTCACTAATCCAGACATTGTGAAGGTAACTTCAAATGTTGTGGAGGAACAAGTTGTTGATGTTTCAGGTACACAGGTTAATGAGAGGGTTGGATCACAAGCAGAAAAGGCATCTCCTATATTAGAATATGTTACAATTCCCATTTGGACAGATGCTTTTGCTGCTGGACAAGATAATGGTGGTTTCCAAATACCACCAGATACAAACATGCATGGTCCTTCAGGCGCTGACAAAGGCAAATCTAGCACTGACAAGACCAATTCAGACGTTGATGGCTCAGATGTTGACAACAACAGTTCAAGCGTTGTTAGCCCAAGCGCTGACAAACAAGGTTCAGGCGTTGACAACAATTCTGCCCATCTTTTCTCTTCAAATTTTGAACAAGGTGAACCTTCCAATTTATATGAAGAGGTTCATCCTCATGTTGATGTAAGAGAGTCTGATGAAGAAGATATTGGCAACATGGAGCATGAGGTTGAGGACACCAGACTTTTTGAAGGAGGAGTTCTAACTTCCACAATGAAGAATCACCCCCCTTCCCAGATCATTGGTGATATTATGACTCCAGTTCAGACTAGAAGATCTCATCAAGGTCTTGGTGGGTTTATTGCCAATATACACAAGAAGGTTGATACCCCTCTTGTGCAAGCATGTTTTCTGTCACAAGAAGAACCCAAGAAAATATTTGATGCTCTCAAAGAACCAAGTTGGGTGGAAGCAATGTAGGATGAGCTTCACCAATTTGCAATTCAGGATGTTTGGGAGCTAGTTGATTGTCCCAGATATGTCAGACCTATAAGGACAAGATGGGTTCTCAGGAACAAAAGAGATGAAAGAGGCATTGTGGTCAGAAACAAGGCAAGGTTAGTGGCTCAAGGATATACACAAAAGGAGGGGATAGACTATGAGGAAGTCTTTGCTCCAGTTGCAAGGATTGAAGCTATAAGGATTTTTCTAGCCTATGCATCCTGCATGGGCTTCACTGTCTATCAAATGGATGTCAAGAGTGCCTTTCTCTATGGCACCATTGTTGAGGAAGTATATGTAATGCAACCTCCTGGTTTTGAGGATCCAGAGCATCCAGATAAAGTGTATAGAGTCAAAAAGGCTATGTATGGCCTTCATCAGGCCCCTAGAGCATGGTATGGTACTTTGTCTACCTATTTGGTGGACAATGGATTCAAAAGGGGTACCATAGTTCAGACACTATTTATAAAGAAGAAAGGCAAGGATGTGTTGCTTATGCAGGTCTATGTTGATGATATCATTTTTGGGTCTACTGATCTAAAGATGAGTGAGGATTTCTCCAAGCTTATGACAGACAAATTCAAGATGAGTGCTATGGGGGAGATGAACTTCTTTCTTGGTTTACAAGTTCAGCAGAAAGAGGATGGTATCTTCATCTCCCAGGATAAATATGTTGCTGAGATCTTGAAGAAGTTTGTCTTTTCTCCACATGAAAAGAGGGCTACTACTCCTATGGATAGAGAACACCCTTGGGGAAAGATTGGAGATGGGAAAGATGTTGATGTCAGGCACTATAGATCCATGATTGGATCCTTGATGTATCTTATTGCCTCCAGACCTGACATCATGTTTGCTGTGTGTGCTTGTGCACGCCATCAAGTGACTCCCAAAGAATGTCACCTTTATGCTGTGAAGAGGATCTTTAGGTACCTAAGATGCTATCCTAGTCTTGGTTTGTGGTACCCATAGGATTCACCATTGGAGCTGATTGCATATTCAGACAGTGATTATGGAGGTGATAAATTTGATAGGAAATCCACAACTGGTGGATGTCAGTTTCTTGGGAGCAGGTTGATATCTTGGCAATGTAAGAAACAAACAGTGGTGGCTAATTCTACAACTGAAGCAGAGTATGTGGCTGCAGCTGCATGTTGTGGCCAAGTTTTGTGGATTCAGAACCAGCTGTTGGACTATGGGTATAATTTCATGCATACTAAGATATTTGTTGACAATAATAGTACTTTATGCATCATTAAGAATCCTGTACATCATTCTAAAACTAAACACATAGAAATTAGACACCATTTTATAAGAGATTGCTTTGAGAAAGGTTTAATACAACCAGATAGGGTTGACACTGAGGAAAATGTGTCAGATTTATTAACTAAACCTTTTGATGCTGGGAGATTTCAATACTTGGTAACAAGTATTGGAATGGTCAATCTCACATAATATGTGTTTTGGAGTCTTTTTGTAAAAGTATGTACAGGATGATGCATTATTATTGTTGGTCTTATTGATGATTTAGATTTTCCACTATATTTTTCTAACACTGACAAAGGTTGCTTGAACACTGATAAGTGTTTTTGTAACGTTGTTAGCAATATAATTGTCTAACGCTGACAAAGCTTTCCTCAACGCTGTCATGTGTTATCGGGGCGTTGTCAGCAACAATGTTAGTTTTGTGGTTTTCAATCTAAATGTGCAGATGGTGTTAGCAGTATACCATTGGATACAGAGTTGCTTATGGATCAATGGAGAAGCGTTTGGACAAGTTTTTATTTATGGATGATGGTTGGAATGTTTCATTCCTATCTTGACATAAATTTTTTATGTTCATGCATGATTTTAGCAATCTTTTTGTATCATAGTTTAAGGGGAGGTTTTAGGAACCTTTAGGATGTTTGGGTATCCATATGATACTCTTATCACAATTCTAGATTGTGTCCACAGGTGAGTATGAGTTAGTTTTACTAAATCATGAGGCACTGTAGCATGCAAAGTTGATATACTGTGCATGCTGCCAAGACATTTTTGGTCTAGAATTGGTTGTGGTCTGTTGGGAGACTTGGGAATGATTTTGATATGGGATTTACCTGGGAGTAACAAGGATTTTATAAGGTAACTTGGTTGTTAAGAGTTTTGGTTAGCAAGGGACACTAGAGGACTGTTATGTCTATCTTGCTTATGCAAGTGTGCCTAACTGGACAGTGCTTGCCGCCCTATAATAATTATCAGCTTTTGGTTATCTTCTCTAGGATAAATTACTTGTTAAGGTCATTTTCACTTTTTAAATTTTTTTTTTTTTTGGACGCTGACAAGAATTTTCCAAGCGTTGTTGTGACCAAATTGGACGCTGACATGGCTATAGGCAAACGTTGACAAGATTATAGCCGTTGGGCGTTGATAGCTTATTTTTGACCGTTGACACTCAATGGGACCTCCCCAGTTGTTACTTTTTGACAAATTTTTAGGCCGTAATTTTAGGAGTTGTTACTTTCATTTAATGCATGAGATAACTTATAACTTTTTCAATATTTTCATGATTGATTTTTGAAAATACTTGCCTATTTTTGGGCCTATCACATGCATTCTTTTCCTCCTATAAATTTGGCTCCTATTTTAAACAGGGTATCTATAATTTTTGTCTAACAATTTTCTCTTATCAACTTCATCTTCTTCACTTAAAATTAACAGCTTTCATCAATGGCACCAAAGTTTAAACCAACAGAATTGGAATTGGGGTTCAGATCTCAACACAACATGATTGCATATCTTGTCGCTGATGATACTCTGTTTCCTCAATACACACAAATGGTGGCGTATTTGAACGCATCCCCATTAAGGTATGCTCTTTCTCATGCACCACTCATTCCAGTCACACACATTAAGCAGTTTTGGAACACTGTTAGTTCCTCAACAGTTAATGGAGTGACCACATTGACTTCTATTGTTCATGGGAGACCTTGGGTGGTTACTGAGGCCTTGGTACGCCAAGCCTTGCATCTTGATGATGCTGATGGTATAGCCACTCTTCCCATAAATGAAATAGAACAAGAGCTTAGGGCTTTGGGATATCCTTTTCCTGATGAAGGTACTCTAAATAAGTATCATAAGCAGGAATTTCCCCCAGCCTGGAAGTACCTCATACATGTCCTCCTTCAATGTTTGAGTCCCAAATGTACTGCACACAATGAGATCAATAGATCCATTGCCAGTGCTATTGTGTGTATTTCAACAGGGCAAAAATATAACTATTCTAAAATGATTTTTGAGGGGATGTGTAAAAACAAGGGGACAAAAATGACTTTAGCTTATCCCCGTTTTCTGCAAATGGTTTTTGATGTTCAAGGTTACTGCTCAAGGGATCACAATGATTTTTATAAGATCCCTGAGCAAAAGAAAGCTATTTTTATGAAGATGAACTCACCACCCCATAGAGACCTACCTTTAACCCAAGCCATGCTTGCTGTTATTGCAGCAGCACAACCCCAACCAGACCCCCAACCTCAAATTGACCCTCAACCACAACTTGAACCAATTCCTGAACCTTTACCTTCACCTGAACAAATGCAAATTGACTCAGAATCCTTCAACGCTGACACACTTAATGTTGGCGTTGATGTGCCTATTTCCAACGCTGACACACAACCTTCACAATCCCAAACACCCCTTAACGAACCCACATCCACCCATTCTTCCACACCATCTTCCACACCCCCTGAATATAGGTTGATGAAACGCCAAAGGACTACTGGAGTGTTCTCCTCTGGTGGTCCTAGCCATGCAGCAGAGAGAACCACCACCACAAGTGTGGCTGGTGCCCTGGATGAGGCTGGAACTATTGGTTCTGGCTTAGATGCTGGCCAAGGCAGTCCCACCATAATTAAGTCCTCATCCATGCCCAATGAATCTGACTTGGGAGGTCAAATTCCCATTTTAGAAGAGGGCAGACTGGAACCAATGACTCTTATGGAATTGACGGCAGTCTGCATTAGCTTGCAAAAGCAAAATGCAGACTTAGTACAAGTAGTCAGCTCACAAGGCCTTGAACTCAAGCAATTGAGGGAGAGGATTGTTGTTTTGGAAAGTGATCGTGCTAGGAGGGGTATGGAGGAATCTTCCAAAGGGGAGGAAGATCCAATAAATCTGAGTGATAAGGGCAGCCATGATGGTCAATCAATGGATGTTGCTGAGGCCCTTACAACTTTGAAGAAACAAACAGGTTTTGATACGTCCTTAGTCTCTCCCACCAACTTAAATTTATCATTTACAACTATGTTGAGAGAGGTTACACAAGGCGCTAAGGGAAGATATTTGAGCGTTGACAAGGAAAATTTGGACGCTGATAGAAGTATTTTGGGCGCTGATAGGACAAATTTGGGCGTTGACAGACCTGCACATGAAGGTGATGTATCCCAGTCATCATCTATCATCAAGGAGGTTTCTACTCAGGTATTACCATCTACCTTACCAACCATTGTACCATCAGATAAGGGTAAGGGTATTTTGGTAGAAGAGAGTGTTCCAAAGGATGCAGCTCAAGTTGAATTTGATAGAAGGTTGGCTGCACAAATCATGGAACAAGATGAAAAGGAAAAGTCACCATTTGTTGTGACTTCAGAAGAAGAAAGTGATGGAGCTAGCTCAGACTCAAGTGTGATGATTATAGAACCAGAGAGGCTTGAGTATGGTGATGAGTTTGCTAGGGAAAAGTTGAGAGAATTGAAATTGCAGGTTGACTTTGACATGCCAGAGGTGGTTCAAATGTATCATGCTTGGGAAGAAAGATGCATGGATAATCCAGACTTGACCATTTCAGATCAAATATGGGGTTTGGAGCTTCTTCTTAGAGTTCAGAAGGATTGCCAGGTAATTTTGAAACACAAGGCAAGCAATATTTTCTCAGAGTTGAAAAGGGATAGAAGGGAGCTCTACTTTATGTTGCTCAGATGTCATGGAGTTGGATGGACATATCAGAAGTTGAAGGCTTTGACATTTGATGAGTTGGAAAACAGGGCTTATCCCATTTGGGTGGGAGTGCAGGAAGCAAACACTCTCAGACTTCTTTCAGATGAAAGAAAGGAGGAACTTGCAGAAGAAATGGAACTCAAGAAAGCTATGATTGTTCCCAGGCCAGTGAAGAAGGGAATTTCATTTGAGTTTCCAAAAGATATGGATCCACTATATCCAAGTGAAGCAGTTATAAGAAAGAGCCTCAAGCTCTCCCCATTAGTAGCTTCAGATATGGTGCAAGTGTTACCATTAGATTCCAGGAACCCAATTGTGAGCTATGAAGAAGATGAATGTGGGTTCTGGAAGATTGGCAGATTTGGCAAGGAGGTACACACTTTTACCACTCTCATATCTTTGTTTGTAAGTTGTGATAGAGAAGACTTGGTGGACCTTTGGAGGTTGCTGGAGACCAAGTATGAGGCTGAAGCACCAACTTCAGCTAATGGAATAAAACTTTGGACTACATTCAAAAGAATGTGTGGACCAAAAGATGAGGATCCTGCAATTTGGAAGGATCTTGAAGATGACCTCAGTGGTCTTCAATGGAGGTTATATTCAGCTGCTGGTGTATACCATTTGAGCTCTACAAAGTTTGCTGAGTATTTACTTGTGGATGCTCAGTATTTCATATCCAAGGCTATTTTGGAAAAGATGAAGGACACTCAGCTGGAAATAGGTTATTCAAGTGATGTGGCAAAAGATTTGATCAGATTTATTCATTACCAATATGAGAAGGTTTGTAAGATTCCTCCTAGTCCTTAATGCTTATTCAGAAACTTGATCATAAGAGTGGATATCAAGTTTAGGGGAGGATTGTTGGGAATAAATTAAGGCCAGATCACTTGAGCGCTGACAAGAACAAAACAAGCGTCGACAAGAACAAAACAAGCGCTGACAGCTCAAGCGTTGACAAGTTAAAGTCAAGCGTTGACACATTGAAGACAAGCACTGATGGAAGATATATTCTACACGTTTATTATATTCTAGAATACTTCTAGTAAGGATAGAAACGACAATGTATTTTCTATATTTATCTTTACCTAGAATAGCTGATACGTAGATTATTGTACAAGGCTTCTTATGTCTATAAAAGAAGACCTTTAGGTTAATGTTTGATATAAGTTTTCATTCGTAAACATCTTTCATTGTAAGCAAGTTCGATATTAATAATCAAAGTGAAAGTTTGTTTACATCTTGTGTGTTCTTGTTTAAGTGTTAGATTCCGCATAACACTTAGATTCATAAAGCATATACAAAGGTTTCTCTACGTGTATTACTTGATCGAATCTCGTATACACAAAGCTAATCGATCTAAGTTTGGGATCAACATACTATACGGAATATTTTGAGATACTAAACTTGATTTTATATCAAATGAACTATGATTTTACAAAACTCTATGAATTCACCAACTTTATGTTGACTGTTTTAAGCATGTTTTTCTCAGGAAATTAAGCTGGATTATTTGAGCATGGACTGAGCATCATTTAGGAGCATCATAATATTTGAGGATCTGTTTTCACTGGGATACTTGTAACAACTGATATTAAACATTTCAATTGATTGTACTAAAACAATATTTGTATCAATTGTATTTCAAAATCTTATAATTATGATCAATGCTTTGCATGCCATTTGTTCTGTGATCCGCAACGTGACACCCAATTACTATTCCGCTACAAACCTGATTTGGGGGTGTCACAGAGCTTGTTTCAACCCGTAAAGAGCCTTCTTGAGCTTGTACACGTGATTTGGATACTCCGAGTTGACGAATCCATTCGGCTAGCTTACATAGACATCTTCCCTTAATTCACCATTGAGATATGCCGTCTTAACATCCATTTGGTGAACGATCATATTCATGTGAGCAGCATAAGCAAGGAATAGTCTAATTGCCTCCAATCGTGCAACAGGAGCAAAGGATTCTTCAAAATCAATACCTAAAGCTTGTTTGTAACCTCTCGCAACCAATCTAGCTTTGTTTTTCAGCACACTACCTAACTCATCGAGTTTAACCTTGTATACCCACAACAATGTCAAGATTTCAACGTTGCTGGGTAACGGAACTAATTCCCACACTTTAAGACGTTGGAATTCATTAAGTTCCTCTTGCATGGCTTCAGTCCATGATGATTTGGTGTGGCTTGTTGCCAGTTTTTAGGTTCAGTGTCTGAAAGAAATGCATCAAAATAGCAATATAATGCATGTTCTTGGAGTTGATGGCGTGTTAAGACTGGTCGATCGATGTCACCAATAATATTGCGGATTGGGTGATCCTTTGTCTATTTAGTGTTGTGAGTTTCAATCCGTGGTGGTCGGGAGTGAACGATTGCAGGTGCTTCCTCTGAGGTAGACGCACCGGTAGGGTCTTCAGGTATATGTGAACCAAAGAAGGGAAGCTCTTGTAAGTGAGCATATTCCAAATCATGATCATAGAGATCCTCTTCAACATCATTAGGAACGAGTGGGGTGAAGATTCAGGTGTTGTTTGTGAATTGGTGGGGGATGGGACATCTGGTTCATGAGTAATAGTAGATGCCTTGGATAGATTTCCATTATCTTGAGCAACAACTTCGGGAATCGGAGCTACTGCTACAGGTGCTGGAGAATCATTACTCAGTGGATCAAATAATTCATCAAACATAGGTTGAAATAACTTATCCCACTCGGACCTTGTAGGTGGTATAAATGATGGAGAAGTAGGAATGTTGGGAGTTAATCCGGAACTGATTGTACCGGTTCCCATCTCGTGTAATGCGGGTTCAGAGCTGTGTTGCTCAGAAGCCATCGCTGTCAGGTCATCAAAATCGGCATCCAAAGTTTCTACTATCTTGCCAAGACGACGGTTATAAATCCGGTAAGCTTTCTTTGTAGGAGAGTAGCCAATGAAAATTCCAATATCAACCTTCAGTTGAAGTTTTCCCAGATTCTCACTATTTGTATTTGGATAACAAAGTGCACCAAACACATGAAGAAATGAAATATCGGGTTTTTGTCCATGAAGTAGCTCATATGGAGTTTTACCATGGCGTTTGCGGATGATGGAGCGGTTTTGGGTATAACATGCGGTTGCCACTGCTTCAGCCCATAAGAATAAAGAAGCATTCACATAAATCAACATCGTTCGAGAAGCTTCCATAAGTGTACGGCTACGTCTTTCCACGACACCGTTTTGTTGTGGAGTGAGGGCAACAGAAGTTTCATGTGAAATACCTACCTTTTCGTAATAGTCTCGTAGAGTTTTATTAACGAACTCAGTTCCATTATCAGTGCGAATGCGGCGAACAGTAGCATTAAGACGTACTTGGATCATCTTTAAAAAAGTAATGATATACTCTGGTGCTTGATCCTTGGATGCTAAAATTTTTACCCATGTAAACCTTGAGAAATCATCCACTATAACAAGGATGTATTTTCTACCACTCACACTAGCCGTACGCATTGGCCCGCAAAGATCCATGTGCAAAAGATACAGTGGTTCTTGGTTGGTGTCTTCTGCTTTAGGTTTGTAAGATTTCTTGGTGCTTTTCCCCAAATAACACGCGGAACATAAATGATCCTTGTCGAACTTAAGTTTTGGAAGACCACGAACAAGTTCGTTTTTCGCCAAATTGTTAATAGCATCAAAGTTAAGATGAGATAACCGTCGATGCCACAACCATGACTTGGTCTTAGATGCTTTGGAGAGAAGGCAAACAGGAGAGGCGGCCATCATGTTTTGAATAGATAGTGTGTAGAGAATATCCCCTCGAGAACCTTTTAACAAATCATTTCCTGTAAAATCGCGAATAAAGCAAGTATGTTGTCGAAAAGCTACTTCAAGGTTTGAATCGCAAAATTGTCCTACTGAAAATAGATTGTGACCAAGTCCCTCCACGTAATAAACCCTTGAAATCGTAACATTCCCAATTTGGTATTCACGATAACCCATAATCTTCGCAATATGGTCGTTGCCGAATTTAACCGTTCCTAGAAACTTGCTGACGAAATTTCTGAGCATCGAGCGGTCTCCAGTCATATGTTTGGAGCACCCCGAGTCCAAATACCAAAGAATAATTTGGACGACCTGAAAATATTACCAAACACAGACGATGTATTGGATTCTAATTGTTCCTCTGAGTGAGCAGGTACAGATGTAATTATCTTAGATTTGCTATCAGATGAAACTTTAGGCTTCTAGATATTCTTACTAGTGGTTGGCTTAGATTCTAGTTGTCTAGTATTCTGAGGTACTTTTTGACTGGGGACATTACCACTGGTAGGCACAATAGTGGGGGTAGACCTAGTTAAAGGGCGCTTTATCCATTTCTTAATGCTAGTGTTGCTATTTAAAGGACGCTTAGACCTAACTTCCGTGGATGTGATCCTAGTTAAAGGGCACTTAGTTCCATTAGCAGTGAAGGTCCTACCAGTGGGTTTCCATTGCCAACCAACTTGGGTGAATTTCTTCCCCGTTGGAATCCATTCAAGATTGTTCTTAATAGCATACATTTCATTCACGTGATCAACAAGGCATAAATCATGACGCTGAGAAAACATGCATTCATTACAATTCCAACATTTCGTATTAGAATTCACATTTTGCTTAGGTTTCCACTCATAAAGAGAACCTTTTCTCTTAGCTACATGATTCTTTTTATTTAAAACTGAAATAACATTCCTAGGGTGCACTTCTACTTTCTTCTTCTCAGTCCTATTAGTGGAAGGCTTGATCCTATCTTTCTTGTCTTGAGATCTTTAGCCTTAGTGGACACAGTAACTCCTGTAGAAGCCAAGGGAACATTAGTGACAGATTTTGACTTAGCCTTGATGGGTGTGTTTAAAACAGGCTTAGCTCTTGGGGTCTTATTTAATGGAGTAATGGCAATATTTGTTGTTTAGATGGTACAAATATCGGTTGCCCAATGTACTCTAAGTTTGCTAAACAATCCTGAACGCGATCCACATATAATAAAACCTCATATACACTATGACTTGCGGGATCACGTTCACGCATTTCATCAACAATCTCTCTAGCTAGATCAACATGTTCTAAGGCATTTTTCATATATGTGGCAAACTTAGTGGGACTTTTCTTAAATTTTAGATCCCGATATAGCACACGTGGGTTGTGTCACACCCCACCATGGCGGAATATGGGGCGCGACGTATGGATATCATCACAACATGGCGTGTCTATAGAGATAACTATATGAAATAAGAAATGTCATAAAATGGTGACACAAAAGTCATGACAATATCTCTTAAAAAACAGGAGTCTAGGTAAGTAGGTAACAGTCCTACCACTTACCCAACACAAACAATAAACATAAACCAAACAAACATATAGGTGCCAACATGTATCACTTATCAAAAAACATAAAGGTAAACTAAGAAGGAACGGGGATCTCCTTCTATATTCAATCCTAAGGCATCCAAGTCTAGCCACTTCTATCCTCAAGCTTAACCATATTCACACCTGAAAGAGACACTAAAACACGTCAACATAAAGTTGGTGAGAGTCATAGGTTTAGACTCAAACGCCAAATCATACCAAAAAGCTGTGAGTAACAACCATCAACACAATAACATATGGACAATGTGTTACAATTATGTATTAACAACTAACATTCAAGATCAAACATTCCAAACCAAAATCCAAGGCCCTCAGCCTTACCAAACACCATGGTACCATAGATGATCACACTATGTACCTATCCCAAGGCCACTACCTTGTCATTATCCATTGGTCTCATAGACGATCACGCTATGTACCTATCCAAAGGCCCCTACCTTGTCAAACCACAATAACTGAGACGGCACGTGTCCCCCGATCCAAATCATACACAATCAAGAATCACATAGCAGTTAATCACATAATGTACACACAAGTCCATCACAAACCTTAAAAACATTCACAGCATCAATTTATAAAATAACTCAACACAGTGTCTCTTCCATCCTATCTGGAAGTCAAAATCAATAGTAAACATGGGACTATGAAACTCACCTGATAGCTTCTCTAAAAGTCCTCGCTCTAGCAACAAGCTAACAAACCAAAAACACGCAATCAATACATGAACCAATCACTAAGATGGCTCATCAACCTATGATGGACATCTAGCCTACTCCCATATAAATACCCCATTTATATGCTCTAAACACCCCATTACCCTTCCCTAACAAGTCCTTAACTTGTTTAAGTTTAATAGCTATCCCGTTCATATTTTACACAAAACAGTCCCAATTTTAGGTCTCCAAACTTTAAGTCAACCGTCCACTTAAACATACCCATGGTTTCTGTAAAAGGAATATTCATACCCTTACATATGTTGGCTAACACCTCCCACTTTCCCTAACCTTAAAGCTACTGTTAAGGCCCCGATATATATATATATATATATATATATATATATATATATATATATATATATATATATATATATATATATATATATATATATATATATATATATATATATATATATATATATACTTTTGTCATTCCAGATTTCTTGATTTTAAACATACTAAAAGTTTGTTACAATTAGGGGGTCTTACCCTAAACCACAAACTTAGCCCAAGTGCAGATACTTACTACAATATATAAACCATCTCTCATGTTCGTGAGAAGATCCCAATGCAACCCTAAGTACCCCAAACAACCCAAAACTTAAAAAGAAAACAGGCTGACTTCAAAACTGTTTTGACCTCCGACTGTTGTAACCTGTTTTTGGCCCACTTCCCGACCTCCAATTTAACTCTAGTTTCTTGCATTGGAAAGCCATTTCAAATAGATTTCCAGGTATATGTGGATCGCAAAATAAGAGTTTGTAGAACTCCCAATATGATCAAAACAATTGACTCAAAATTCTTCCCAGTTTTTAAAAACGGGTTTAATAAAATCAACCTTATTAATTAACCCTAATCCCTCAAATTACAAGCCCTAATTTATGTAATCATCATATTATGATTAATACAATATTAATTTACTGTTTTTAAATTAAACCCTAACTTAAATCCATTTAAGATGATTAAAGAAATCATAAAAACAATTTAATTGAAAAGGGTTTGAAGATTTTACCTTAGATTTTTTTGGAAAACAAGATTTTTGATGAAGAACCCTAATTTTCTCCATGGATGTCGACCAATACTTGATCTCCAGGGATTTTATGAAGTGTTTTGATAAAAATAAGGCTTTCTATACTTTCCTAACAAGTCCTTGGCCCATATACAAAAGCCCGGTTCCCTTTTTCCCTTTTTTCCCTTTTCTTTTCTTTGGTGCGTCTAAATCGACCCAAACACCCCTAATTTCGTTTTTTTATTATTATTTAATATTATGTTATTAACATTACCTTAATTTACCTTAATTTATTTCAGCTCCTAAAGCTTCTAAAACCTCAAAACCGTCAAACTAGTCAAATTTACGCGTTTTACCGTAAAAGACGTAAAATATACACTTTTAATAAAAATCTCAAATTTTGAAATAAACTTTATAAATAAGTCCTAAATGAATTAAAACAATCCCGAAAAATATTCATATGACTAATTACCTCATCCAAGACCTCTAAATGCTAAACCGTAAATCGTAAAAATACGATTTTCTATAATACATATACGTATACGTAAAACCACTAAATAACACCATCTCACTTCATAGTCACCACCATGTGAACTCATGAACATGAGATCATCACACATCGTTTCACTCACAAGGTACCCCGTACCGGAAACGATATCCAAACCACAATCTATTCACACCAATTAGCACATAAACACGTAAAGACACGTAACTAGCACAAAACAAAACTAAGTGACGAACCTCAAAACCAGGGTTGTCACATCACTCCCTCCTAATAGAAATCTCGTCCCGAGATTTACTCCTTAGGATCAAACACACAAACAACAAACCACATGAGGATACTTGTTCTAAACGAACTCCTCTTATTTCCATGTGAACTTTAGTTCAAGTTTCAAAATACCACATATACAAACCAAAATAATTAAACTCATTGCCAAACTCTTGACCTCACAGTCAATAAATCTCACAGATGACTCTTTGATAAAACAAAGACTCTTACTAACACAAGTCCCGAATAACCGTACATGCAAAATGCATTCTCAAACAACCTTTACCAATCTTAATACATGAAATGTATCATGTATACAACTCATTTCCCCCAGGTAATTCTATGCTCATAAGCTAATGGTCTGATCTTTCCAAAGATCATAAATGGACCTACAAAACTCTACATCAACTCTTCCATTTTACCAAAACGTACCACCCGTTACTATGGGTGAAACTTCATACACACTTTGTCACTAACTCTAGTGGTTTCCTCCATCTCTACATAGCATCCCTTGTTGCTCTCATCATTTCCACAAAAACCATTACTACATTAGTAGCCTCTTTTACCCATTCTAGTCCACAATAGGGACAACTCACCCTATCCTTTCATATAGTGCCCCAAATGGCATTTATCGACTTCTAGTATAATAACTATCATTATATGAAAACTCAGCCATCGCTAATGAGTTTCCTAACTCCCTCTAATCAATCACTCATGCCGTCAGTGTAACCCTTGAGGTTGTATAAATATCTCAATTGCCCATCCTTTTCTAGTTAGCTGGATATACTCATATCCAATCATGTTCATCAACTCCCTTTAGTCTGTACTCCAAACTACTTAAAATTCCAATTTCCTTACAAAGTGACCTATGACGGTCTTTCACATATCCATCAGTTCTTCCCTTGCCATAATCCTTCATAAGGCATTTCATACATATTAGGCTAACTTTTACGCCAAAACCCTCTATTCCATCACATTCGTACGCAATCCTTCCAACTTCTTAACTACGTGACTTCTCATTCCTCTTGAATATGAGATGAATTAGCCTGTCTATCGACTATCATCCAACTCTCGTCATACTTATTCCTCCACCGCATTATGTATCCCTTTCACCAACTTCGTCTTTACATTGCCCTTTCTAAGCTACTCCTATCTATGTAGGAAGTATAGTCTACGTCCCTTTTCTCCATATGATTGTCCAAGCCACGCAATATACATGTTGACGCGTTCTCTGATTTAGACAACTCAACTCGTGAAACCTACATCCTTCATCCAAACCACCCTAATACGTCATCCCTATAGTTCAAGTTCGTCTCAGCTTCACTTCATTCTTCTTACTCCAAGTCTCATCAACCATGCTTGCCTTTCCCAGATGGTACTTGGCCTTGCCATTTTCTTACATCACTTAACTCCACCCATCATCTTTGTCAAATGTTCAATCAAGATGATTGAGTATGTGTTGGAGACGTTCATGATCCGTATAGATCATTCTCCACGTCTCGTACACCAAATGCCTCTAGCATTCTAGGCAGATATAACAGTCCAGCTCCACTAACTAAGTCTATCCAGTTCTTCCAAATCTTCAGTTCCTGCAACGTATAAGTGATCGCCTTTCTTTGTCGTCCTCGTACGCGTCCAAATCCTTGCTCCACGTATCGTCATGCTTCGCGGATTCATCCAGTCCTTCCGATAATGCCAAGATCGGCTCATTATCCAATCCACCTCTTCAGCCTCCAAAATGCTTCCTCATCCTTCTTCACTTCGCCCCTTGCTGGTTCCATGATATGTCATCATCTCTAACTACTCATCATGGTAAACTTATTACTAAAACTCACACTCAAAAATCTCACGTATAACTCCACTCCAAAACCAACACATAATTCGCCTCACTCTTCTTCTCAGATTTGAGTAGTTTAAGATGTCGTCGACGCTCCCGATGACAACTCGTTTATACACGTTCATGCACACTTGGTTCATTGACACCATGAAAACCGCTAGTGCTTTGGCGAAGCCAAATGCATAACCGTAAACCCGAAGCGTTCATACAACATCCTTAGCAGTTTCAACTATGTCATCCTTGCATCCTCTATTAGCGGCAATACGAATAAATTCCTACCTCGTTCTACTTGCAAAATTCTACACGCATTTTAAAAGACCAATGCTTCCTCTCATCAGACCACTCAACCGCTTTCCACATCCAATCTACTACTAAGCAACTCAACTTTTACCTTGCATCCGTTGCACTTTCTAACAACTCTTGTTTTTAAATCACTCCATCAACGATTTGCCTTGGAAAGACACTAACTCCAACTCCTCTCACTTCTCCTACTTGTTCTATTTATGGTTCTACCTCACAGTAATAGGAAAACCTACTAAATTTCAGGAAATTTTCGGAAAACTTACATGCCCTACGAACAATCATAAATACCTTTGAGGTATTGTATCCCCTTCCAACACTCTCTATGGCGCGTTACTTGTGCTAGTATCCCATAAATCTCTATTCATCTCCTTGGTACTCCTAAGAGACCTCATGACCACATTAGTTCGTCTACGAACTCCTTTCCTCCCCACTAAGGGCATTCCGACCGTTCTCTCATAGTCACCTACTTAATCGTGTAGGCGCGACCAAGTCTTTCATACGACTATCGCAACGCTCCCGAACAATACGAAACCAAAACTACATCCTGAATCCACCAGATACGATCCACGAATCAAACCAACGGATAACTAACGACATTTCACGTGCACCAATTAAAACAAGTCAAAAACTACGAGAATCAAAAGAAAACTCAAACCCAGAACATGTATCAATTCAAAATGACCTATGACAACGAAAAATAATCCAATAAACACCCAATGGCAACCAAAACATATTACGCCCCGCGACATATTATTTAAACCGTGCAAAAGATCGACTTTTCCAAAAGAATATATATCTCCTTTTTATTTATTTATTATTACCTCCCACATCTATGTGACTCAAAGAATCTACAAACAACCCTCTTGACGAACTCAAAACTCAACTCAAAAACTAGGTATCGTGCATCCCAAATCATAAAAATAAACTACTATTCAAACTCAACCTTTAACCCGACACTTGTACAATAATTTCGGCCAAGATACTGACCTCCCATGACTATACATTCTGAATATTTGAAAAGTACGTTCCGAGTACATAATTTTTGGCTTTTGAATCACCCAAAAAGCTTTAGAAACGAACAAGTTACGACCAAAACAATTTTATACTAGTTGTTTTAAAAAGACTAAAAATTAAACTTAGTGATTAATGTAATCCTTTTAAATGACAGATCTAATTGTATGTGTAACCTTCATAAACTTAATTTAACCTTGTATTAATAATTATAAATGATGTGAATCGGTTAAACCTAATTGTATAAACTATGTAAGTAGAAAGAAATTTTACTTCGCTTTATTTTAAAGAAAGTCCTTTCGAATTTGAAATATATAAGTGTTGATTAAAAAGAAATCTTATGTTACATCTTGTTTCAAACACGACTCCAACACCTTACCCTTATTTTACCGAATACAACCAACCATCTAACTCAATATATACCGACCAAAATAAATGCAAGACCCAACACAAAAGATTTCATTATCTCAAAAGAAATCCTAAGTTATTTCAATAGGCTTGAAACCAAAAACACCATTTTAAAACGTACACGTGAAATATGAAACTCAAATAGTACGCTACAAGACACACTTCAAAAGATTCAAAACTTCGTTGGAACTCCACCAAACTCGAGCTCTAATAAATTTTTTAAACACAAGAGTGTACTAGGTACGCTCAAGTTATAATAACTACTGAACGACCGTAAATCATAACATAACATCTATTAGTATATATACATCCGCATATGTATACCTATCGAATCTCCCAAACATACTCGTTATCATATACGTAAGTCAATCAATCGCTTTATACGCTCGTTTTTTCATACGAGTAATCACCTTCTCACCATCTCACCATGCCACAACAAGGCATAAAGCCCAAAACCAAACCATATCGTGTGACCCCATAATCACACAACACGACTATAACCCAAAACATATAACACACTAATAAAAATATCCATATCGTAGGCAGCCGTTACATAAACCCATATATTATAAATATACCCAAAATCCACATCTCATCATATACAAGCATGTACTAACTCTCTTTCATGCAATCATACTTGAGAACCCATTAAAGTTGTGGTACTTGTATAACTATGTTGGCCACCATACTTATACAATTACCCTTTCCCCAATGCACTCCCTCCTATGATGACACTTATAAGAATCAATACAACATATAACACATAAATCCATCTACTCACATAAGCTCATAACCACATAACCAAATAGGTCCAAAACCCCATCTATTAAAATAACATAGTAAAACTCTTGGAATACCGAAATCCATAGTCTAGCTAAAACAACATAGACTAAATCCAAAACAAAAACATAATCAGTTATAAGTCATGTCGCCCGTAAGAGTGGAAACAACTTAAAATCCTTCCTACCTGTGTACTCCTAGTAGCTCGAACCACCACACGATTCTTAAGGAACATGACTTAAACATCAAAAGAAAAGTAACATACCTCAGGTATGTAAAATAACTCGATAAAAGATAGAAACTACCTTGTACTAAATTATGTACTATAATGTATAATTTAAGCAAAATACAACAGTGACTAGCGTGGATGATTATGGTTCAACCAGTACTAGTCACATCCCGAAAAGAAAAATAACATGTGGCTAAGTATGAACTTACTATGGTTCAATTCTTACTAGTCAAAACATCGTAATAAATAACATCCAAACACATCAATTATAATAAATGCACACATACTCCTATGACGCCTATATGCAGGGACCCTTAAGCTATAGACTAGGCTACACGACTAGGCAACGTAATTCTCTAAAACCATTGGCTCTGATACCATTCTGTCACACCCCACCATGGCGGAATATGGGGCGCGACGTATGGATATCATCACAACATGGCGTGTCTATAGAGATAACTATATGAAATAAGAAATGTCATAAAATGGTGACACAAAAGTCATGACAATATCTCATCAAAAGCAGGAGTCTAGGTAAGTAGGTAACAGTCCTACCACTTACCCAAGACAAACAATAAACATAAACCAAACAAACATATAGGTGCCAACATGTATCACTTATCAAAAAACATAAAGGTAAACTAAGAAGGAACGGGGATCTCCTTCTATATGCAATCCTAAGGCATCCAAGTCTAGCCACTTCTATCCTCAAGCTTAACCATATTCACACCTGAAGGAGACACTAAAACACGTCAACATAAAGTTGGTGAGAGTCATAGGTTTAGACTCAAACGCCAAATCATACCAAAAAGCTGTGAGTAACAACCATCAACACAATAACATATGGACAATGTGTTACAATTATGTATTAACAACTAACATTCAAGATCAAACATTTTAAACCAAAATCCAAGGCCCTCAGCCTTACCAAACACCATGGTACCATAGATGATCACACTATGTACCTATCCCAAGGCCACTACCATGTCATTATCCATTGGTCCCATAGACGATCACGCTATGTACCTATCTAAAGGCCCCTACCTTGTCAAACCACAATAACTGAGACGGCACGTGTCCCCCGATCCAAATCATACACAATCAAGAATCACATAGCAGTTAATCACATAATGTACACACAAGTCCATCACAAACCTTAAAAACATTCACATCATCAATTTATAAAATAACTCAACACAGTGTCTCTTCAATCCTATCTGGAAGTCAAAATCAATAGTAAACATGGGACTATGAAACTCACCTGATAGCTTCTCCAAAAGTCCTCGCTCTAGCAACAAGCTAACAAACCAAAAACACGCAATCAATACATGAACCAATCACTAAGATGGCTCATCAACCTATGATGGACATCTAGCCTACTCCCATATAAATACCCCATTTATATGCTCTAAACACCCCATTAACCTTCCCTAACAAGTCCTTAACTTGTTTAAGTTTAATAACTATCCCGTTCATATTTTACACAAAACAGTCCCAATTTTAGGTCTCCAAACTTTAAGTCAACCGTCCACTTAAACATACCCATGGTTTCTGTAAAAGGAATATTCATACCCTTACATATTTTGGCTAACACCTCCCACTTTTCCCTAACCTTAAAGCTACTGTTAAGGCCCCGATATATATATATATATATATATATGTTAGAAGTATTTAAAGTGATGGTCATATAATATACCGTTGCGAAGCTCGTGGAAAATGCTATTCAACGGAGTCGAGAGTTCTATGTTATTGTTATGTATGTAACGGGAATTAGTCCCGAACACACAAATGAGGAAGGCCTCCTAACCTTGTAAGCCTTAGTATAAAAGGCCCATCCATCCTCATTTGTGTGTGTGTGTCTCTCATTGTATCTTTTCTCTTCTTCTTGTTTTAGAGAGAGAAACTCTCCTTAGTTTCTCTCACTAGAATCATCTACCTTGTATCTTTCTAGTTCTTCTTCATCTAATCTAATATTCCATTCTTAGTTTTAATCTTGATCTTATTCATCTATATTTCTTATTCTTATAAGTCGTGTGATTCCGTGTTACAAGTGGTATCATTCGCCAAGGGATTCGTGGATAGCTCGTTGGTGTTCTTCAAGTCGTATACCTTCCTTAATCGTGTAGTAGTGATTTGGGCATCTTGGTTTTGGCTTAAAACGCAAGTTTTTGGATCAAAAGTTGATAAATTTCTTGTTTGTTCATCTTTCCGAAATTCTTGCATGTTTCTCCATCGGAAAGTACAAAGCACGTGAGGCCAGATCGCAATAACCTTAGATTCTACTTTGCGATCTAAACATTTCGATACCTATTCCGATCTGGACATTCCGATCGTTCTTTGCGATCTGGGATTCCGACGGTTTTTAAGGAACTTTGAGACGCTACTCTGCCATTCCGATCGTTCTTTGCGATCTGGGATTCCGACGATAGAGGGACATTCCGATAGAGGGACATTCCGATAGAGGGACATTCCGATAGAGGGACATTCCGATGGATCATTCCGATGGAAATTCTGTTTGAGTAATTTTTAGACTTAGCCACTATCTAGACTAGTCTCGGAACATACTTTACACGAAGATTAAAAAAAAAAAAAAAAAAAAAAAAAAAAAAAAAAAAAAGAGTTTTTTGGCGGGAAAACCATAGTAAAATTTATTTTTTCCTAGACCAGTTTAAGGCCATTTAAGCTTCAATGTCAAATTTTGGCTATGCGAAAAAATTTTCGACCAAAAATTCAAATTTTCGGACCAAAATTCAAATTTTTAGGCCAAATTTCAAATTTTTTAGGTTTTATTTTTCATTAAAAAATTTCATTTTTTCAAATTTTTTCCCTACTAGTTATTGGCTATTTCTAACTCAATTTCAAAATTTAGTGTTTCAAAATTTTTTCGGATTACCGTTTTGTCGGACTGAGGAATTTTTTGTCGGGCTGGAAAATTTAGGCAAAGTTTGATTTTGTTGACACCCCAACACACGCTTTCTACGAATTGAGATCCTGTTTATCACACGACTTCTACTATGACTTATCAACAAAACAATGATGCTGCGGATTTTGAGCTTTGTGATAGCCATGTAAGAAAGAAGAGGAATGCTGCCCATCTCCAGTCTCAGCTTCTTATAGCACAAAAGGAAGAAGCAGGATTTCCACTTCTAGCTAAAGAGTTTGATCTCATGGCATCTGCAGCAGCATATGATGAGGAAGAAGAGGTGACTACCGACTCCATCTTGATGGCTAATTCGCAACAATCATCCACATCGGTAGTTCAACCTGACAGAGCTCCTGTGTATGATTCAAACGGTTCCTCTGAGGTACACCCACGTCTCAATGCTAATGAGTTATATAATATGTCTAATCAGGAGGAAGAGTATACTGAGTCACTTGAGCCTTCCACTGAGACACACGGGGTTCAAACGAATAATAGCAATATTATTTCTAATGCACCCAGTGTGCACCTTAGTGGGGATCAAGTAGCGCAACCTACAACCCTTCCTGACGAGACGCATGCGTATTATAAATCATTATTTGATAAGCTTGCCAAGGATGTTGCTCATGCGAATGTGGTTAATAATAAGTTTAGAGAAACTAATGCCAAATTGACCACTGAGCTTACGGGATATAAGGAACGGGAGAAAAGTTTTGAGATTCATCATGAAAAAATCAAGGAACTTGAACAAGCTCATGCTACATCGGTTTATCAAGAAAAATGCACCACTAAGAAGTTAAATGCCTTACACTTAAGTAGTGCTAAAAAGATAAGCGAATTGAATGATGAAATCACTTCTCTTAATAAACAGCTTTCAACTGAAAAATCTATCGTTTCTGATTTAAAAGGAGAAATAAAAAAGCTGAAACATGATTTCAAAATTCGAGAAGATGGGCTTCTTGAGGATTTTTGCAATGCTCAGGATAGGATTAGGGACTTAGACAACCTTTTGGTAAAACGTGGACAATCTATGCAGACGATAAATATGCTCGCACCTAAAGTGAATGAGATAAATTACACCCGTTACAAAATGGCTTTAGGTTGTCCTCTTCCTCCCAATCCAGAATATCTTAAGCAGGTTCAGGCCACAAATCAAACTCTATATAATGGTAGTGTGCTCCTGTCTGATGAGCATGATCCTCCTAGTGTGCATGATTCTGAGGAAACTACTGAACTTGCCGAAGAAACTCGTTTAAGAATGAAAAAGCTTGATAAAGAAGTGACACCTGTTTACTATCCGAAAGTTAATCCTCCAACGGTTTTTGTTCGATCTAAAACTAGTACCGAATTGCTTTTGCTACCTAGTGAGGAATTGACAGAGGATCCTCCTAAACCGAGTGTTGCACGACGATTTCTTAACGAGCTCAAAGATAATTTTGTCATTCTCAAACGGGTTGTTAACGCCAAAATGACTGGAGGAAACTTTACATCACCCGTTCATGTCGAATTACAAAAAGTGCTTCATACAGAAATCAATCCGATTATTAATCAAGTTGATGCGAGGATAGGCAATCTTGAGAACGCTTTTCTAAAAGAACTAGCCAAATTTGTTGAAGACTTCAAATCTTTGGCGAAGGAGGCTGATGAATCTCTTGATAAAATTAAAGTTTTGGAAAGCGACCTTGCATGTCTCTCGAAAGCAAGTGACAGTGGGGATTGTGTTGATAGTAACCCCGTTGCGGTAAACATCTCTGTGTCAGACAATGAAACCCTCCAAAATGAGCTTGATCGTACGAAAGAGAAAATGGAGTCTTATGTCATCAAAAAGGACAACGAATTCACCGATCTTTGGAATAAATATGTCAAAAAATGTGATGAATGTAAGGATGACAAACTCTCGTATGATAAAGCTTACAATGAACTGCAACAAACAATCGAACAGCTACGAGCTCAATTAGGAGGTGAATGTCGCAACAGTGAGCCTTCAACAAATGTTAATCAAAAAGAGTTCACGATTCTTCAACACCGATATGATTTTCTTCAGAAACATTGTCATTCTCTTGAACTTGCTTTGCAAACCAAAGTTGGAAAAGTTCCTGATGACAATAATTTACAAGTAAAACTCTCTGAATCATTTCGTGAATTGAATGAAAAGAGTAAGGATATTTCTGATCTGAAAGCTCAGTTGCAAGACAAAGACATCGCGATTGCTGAGTTGCAGAAACTTGTTGGAAAGATGGGTGGGAAAACTGTGGAAGCTAAGTTTGTAAAATCAGTTGTTAGACAACCCAATGCGTACAAAGTACCAAAGCCATCTATCTTAGGAAAACCGCCTTCTAATGTTTCTAGGTTACCTCCTAATACCGATGTGCCATCGACTGTACCAAAACCAGCCATCTCACTCTATGTTCCTCCATTTAGAAAACCCACTCTTGCTAAACACAACTCTGTGAATGCACCTTGCACTACTCCTAAGAGTAATCCCAAGTGTGTGACTCTTACGCCCACAAAGGAATCTAATGGTTCAAATGACGTTGGTCAAACCAAAAACCTAGGGGATGGTAAGCAAAAAGGGAACATTCAGAAAGTAAACCATGTGTATTCAAAACCTAGTAAACCAACAACCGCTAGAGTTCAACACACACCTAATGGTAATCAACCAACACCTAGGACCCATTCCCAACAACCTAGGAATTGGCAATCACCAATGAGTAGCCGTGTTTCGAACATAGCGCCTGAACGGTCAGCAAACCCTAGGTACACAAGACCTTTCGAGAATCCCAAACTCCCTGTATGCCCCACGTGCAAAAAGGGCATTCACCATGGAAAGCATGCTCATTGCATTCTGCAATACCTCTATGAGGTAAACTCTCGTGCTTTCACACAGAGAAAGAATGCAGAATCCCATAAGCCAACAAGGAGATTCCCACCCGTCACAAAGAAAAGCAATGACAATAAATCCTCAAGGCGGATCAATGCAGGATCTAGTTTCTCTCCAAAGAAGTCTTCCGCTGTGCAAGAGAACACTAATCCTCAATCTAGTCTTCAGTGGAAACCCACGGGTAGGATCTTTAAGGAAGTCGGTCTTAAGTGGATTCCCATCAAGAAGAGTGATGACACCTGCTCCAGCACTAATGCGAGTGTCTTGAATGTAGAAAATGCATTTGTTACTCCTAACACTAGTATTTGTGCAAATTCTTCTTCTGTCATTGCAGGTACTTCAGCGGATTCTGAATCCATTTCTTCAAAGGGTTCCAATTCTGTACATTCAACATCACCCTCTTCTGCTGTACAAAGGTCTATTTTGGATTATTTTAAAAAATATTGAAAATCAAAATACAAAAATATAAAACCTATAAAAACAAAACAAAAAACGAAAAAATCTTTCAAAAATACCAAAAATATTCTTCTCGACATGTCTTTTAGTTTCGATAATATGAACGTGCCTAGAAATGTCGCTCAATAACGACACGGGTGTGTACATAAAGCTCGAATGAAAGTTCAAATGTTTTTCAAAACATGTCATTTCCCTTTTCTTCATATGATTTGCAGTTACCTCAGATTGTGACTCGTGCCTCAAAGAAAGGAAAGTTGATCACGGATGATAACTTATCCTTAACAACGAGAAAATAAAACTTTCTCGGTCATGAGCTTCCGATAAAAACATTCCATGTTTTAAGCTCATGTAAACGACTTACAGTTAAATGTCAGACTGTAACTCGAACTTCAAATAAAGGCGAGTGTATCTTTAAAGATAACTTATCCTAATAACGGGTAGAGCAATCTATCTCGGGTTGAGCTTGTCACAAAACATTCAAAGTTTTGAGCTCAACATAATGGCTTATAGTCACATGTCAGACTATAACCCGGTCCCTAAATAAAGGAAAGTCTTTGACTTATCCTCAACAACGAGAAATTCATTTTTCTCGGTCATGAGCTTATATCGAAACATTCAAAGTTTTAAGCTCATGAACACAATTTTTCTCGGACTTTTGAGCACAATTTTTCAAAGTATTTCAAAACAATGTGCTCATATACTCCCCTATTTAAATACAATCTCTTTTCGAGGGGGAGTATAATGTTTTTATAAACATTTGTTCCAAAGTTTCATGACACATTATTCTCTCCATGGTTCATCACTAGTTTCACAAAAATTTCAATTTCATGCAATTTTTGAGGGGGAGAATAGTGATTAAAATGTGTTATCTTGAATAAGATCTTTGATATAAGTGCTTTCTCTTCCTAATATGTGCAAAAATCTCTCCTTTTATGATGCACATATGTAGGGGGAGCGTTTTTGGTGATAGAGAAAACTTTCAAGGTGTAAACATTGATTTCATCAACACCTTGACTGCATTTTCAAATGATTTTTCTGGTTACGATATCCATACCCTTCAACACAATTAATCACGACGATATTGGTGTCAAAAGGTGGTTAGGTATTCGTCCTATGATCCAACCAGAACCGAAGGGATCTTCCCAGGGACAATCCGTTAGAACTTAGAAGTCCTTAGGAAAGATGGAGTAGTTGAGTGTACGGGAATAATGCCGACTAATGACTTAAGCTAGCACTGGAACAATCACAACAAGGTGCTAGTTATGACGTCTTGGTAAGCATTAAAGGGGTTGAAGAATGAAAAAGAAATGTAAGGATAAAGGGTGTAAAGAAAGAAGCCCTCCATACAACTTAGGCAGAAACCGGGTCAATACATCTATTATCAGAATCACTTTGATGATTTCTGATACTGAAGACAAAGCATCATGGACCCAGTGATGCAATGCACAACCCTTCCCAGCCTACTCAAGCTTCTCTCAAAAGAAGTTTGTTTTATTGTCACGGAGTTCAACTCATTTCTATCAACTTTCTCACTCCGAGATTGTAGATATTGAATAGGTGGCAGTCTGCTCCAGCCTCCGATCACCAAATAAACGTGCACTTATAGAGTCTAGAGCCAACGAGATTCATCAAAAATCTCATTAGGACACTTATTCCATAGATCAATTGTTGTTCATCATTAGAACACAAGCGGCGATTTACAGAGTCCTACGCTCTATCCTTGTGGTATTGCTAGAACATTCAGAGTGATACTCTTTAGTATTCACAGTGATGAATGGAAATCCTTCCAGTGTTAACATCAAACAGCACTGCGGTAGGTCATATGTAAGATTCACTTGAATTAAACATATGTTAACTGGAAAGCAACAGTGGTTTGATTCTTAATTGATTCAAACTCGTTCCAGGTCTCGACGCAATATCTTTATGATCTTGCCAGAACATTCAGAGTAATACTTTTCAGTATTTACAGTGACGAATGGAAATCCTTCCAGTGTCATCATCAAACAGCACCGCGGTAGGTAACTTGTGCGATTCTATATGAATCAAACTTGTGTCAACTGGAAAGCAACGATGGTTTGATTCTTAATTGATTCAGACTTGTTCCAGGAAAGTGAATTGACGACTTAATCAGCAGAATGGAACTGCATGATTCACTCCTTACTTTGAATTATCTTTCGATATATTCAAGTATTGAGAACGGCTACCACAGCTGGAAATCCTGTCAAGGAAGTTCTTTGAACTTACCTGATCACAGGTACAGTATTCGTATTGTATAACGGGAAACCGGTGGAATGCAAACGGTGGCGTTATCTCAAGAGTCGCAATTCAAGGCCACATATTCAAGATTATTGAAGAAAGCTCAAGAACATCTAAAGACAAAGACTTCCGCTACTCTGATGATCAAGGGAGATTGTTAACAAGCTTTCATGTCAACTCAAAACATGAGCATGTGGGCAAAGACACAAGAACACAAGCTGGCAAAGTTACAAGATCAAGTCAAGGCAAAGATCAAAGATCCAAGATCACAAGTCATGAAAGGATCGATGAAAGAACTCTCAAGACAACGAGCTTCAAAGTCTGCAACAACAAAGAAGTGATGTCACATAATACATGACCACCACTTAGGGGGAGATTGTTAGAAGTATTTAAAGTGATGGTCAAAGAAGTGAAGTCACATATTATATGACCACCCCTTAGGGGGAGATTGTTAGAAGTATTTAAAGTGATGGTCATATAATATACCGTTGCGAAGCTCGTGGAAAATGCTATTCAACGGAGTCGAGAGTTCTATGTTATTGTTATGTATGTAACGGGAATTAGTCCCGAACACACAAATGAGGAAGGCCTCCTAACCTTGTAAGCCTTAGTATAAAAGGCCCATCCATCCTCATTTGTGTGTGTGTGTCTCTCATTGTATCTTTTCTCTTCTTCTTGTTTTAGAGAGAGAAACTCTCCTTAGTTTCTCTCACTAGAATCATCTACCTTGTATCTTTCTAGTTCTTCTTCATCTAATCTAATATTCCATTCTTAGTTTTAATCTTGATCTTATTCATCTATATTTCTTATTCTTATAAGTCGTGTGATTCCGTGTTACAATATATATATATATATATATATATATATATATATATATATATATACTTTTGTCATTTCAGATTTCCTGATTTTAAACATACTAAAAGTTTGTTACAATTAGGGGGTCTTACCCTAAACCACAAACTTAGCCCAAGTGCATATACTTACTAAAATATATAATCCATCTCTCATGTTCGTGAGAAGATCCCAATGCAACCCTAAGTACCCCAAACAACCCAAAACTTAAAAAGAAAACAGGCTGACTTCAAAACTGTTTTGACCTCCGACTGTTGTAACCTGTTTTTGGCCCACTTCCCGACCTCCAATTTAACTCTAGTTTCTTGCATTGGAAAGCCATTTCAAATAGCTTTCCAGGTATATGTGGATTGCAAAATAAGAGTTTGTAGAACTCCCAATATGATCAAAACAATTGACTCAAAATTCTGCCCAGTTTTTAAAAACGGGTTTAACAAAATCAACCTTATTAATTAACCCTAATCCCTCAAATTACAAGCCCTAATTTATGTAATCACCATATTATGATTAATACAATATTAATTTACTGTTTTTAAATTAAACCCTAACTTAAATCCATTTAAGATGATTAAAGAAATCATAATAACAATTTAATTGAAAAGGGTTTGAAGATTTTACCTTAGATTTATTTGGAAAACAAGATTATTGATGAAGAACCCTAATTTTCTCCATGGATGTCGACCCATACTTGATCTCCAGGGATTTTATGAAGTGTTTTGATAAAAATAAGGCTTTCTATACTTTCCTAACAAGTCCTTGGCCCATATACAAAAGCCCGGTTCCCTTTTTCCCTTTTTTCCCTTTTCTTTTCTTTGGTGCGTCTAAATCGACCCAAACACCCCTAATTTCGTTTTTTAATTATTATTTAATATTATGTTATTAACATTACCTTAATTTACCTTAATTTATTTCAGCTCCTAAAGCTTCCAAAACCTCAAAACCGTCAAACTAGTCAAATTTACGCGTTTTACCGTAAAAGACGTAAAATATACACTTTTAATAAAAATCTCAAATTTTGAAATAAACTTTATAAATAAGTCCTAAATGACTTAAAACCATCCCGAAAAATATTCATATGACTAATTACCTCATCCAAGACCTCTAAATTCTAAACCGTAAATCGTAAAAATACGATTTTCTATAATACATATACGTATACGTAAAACCACTAAATAACACCATCTCACTTCATAGTCACCACCATGTGAACTCATGAACATGAAATCATCACACATCATTTCACTCACAAGGTACCCCGTACCGGAAACGATATCCAAACCACAATCTATTCACACCAATTAGCACATAAACACGTAAAGACACGTAACTAGCACAAAACAAAACTAAGTGACGAACCTCAAAACCAGGGTTGTCACAGGTTGGGTTTAGGAGAACTAGAGGTCGAGGCAGAGACAGTAGCTGGATTATCAACACTTTCTCGTCCTTTGAGTTGAAGTGTCTCCTTTAATTCTGCTATAACCATGTTTTTGTCTATGAGCTAAATTTTTAGGTCAGAGGATTCCTCACATTTCCTGTTTAGTTTGTCAATTAATGACTTTTGTTCTTTCACATTAAAAGCGAGGCGTTCTTCTATTGAACCAGAATTTTGTGAGTCACCCTGCCTTACTTGTTCACGCTCTCCTAGCATAGAATTAATTTTATTTTCTAGGACATGATTCTTAGTCTCTGCAGCCTCTAGTTCCATTTTTGTTTCTAGTAATTCTCTCTTAATTCTCATCATCTCTTCCTCTAAATCCTGAACCATCTGAATCATCTTGTCACTTGTCTCAACGGAGTTTCCACCATCATTTAGTTTTGAAAGAGTTTCATTTTTAGATTGATTCTCAATTTCAAGAGATATAGAATGTTGTTGAAGCTCATTAAAACTTTTTGAGAGTGTATTATACGAATCTTGAAGCTTTAAAAATTCAGCGTTGGATTCATGAGAAGAATGATTATCTAGAGTATTCACATGTTCAACCGTATTCACAGATTCATGCACATCATCACAAATATTCACAGTAGATGAAATTTCATGAGTATATTTAACAGTAACAACTTGCATCACTTCGAGAGACACCATATGTTCTAAAAATCGGTCATATTCGGATAAAATCTTTTCCTTTTCAATTAAATAAAGTTCATAAGCATCATCCATTTCATAGTAAACTTTTTGAACTTCACCAATTTCAAAACTTAGATTACACGCTAGATCATAGACTCCTTGTTTAATATGGTCCACAAACGGAATGATCTCTTTCTCAAACACCGTTTTCATGTGTTCGAACGCCCATTCTCCAGCGGTTAGAGCCGTTGAAGTCGTACATTCAAGGATGACCTTGTCAAACTCGGTAAGGTATCACCCAAGCTCTTCTACGCTGAGCTTTACCGTACTAACCGGCGGAAGATTCTTAGGAATTTCCTTCGGTTGGTCCGAGTTAACGAGTGTAGGAATTATACTAAGGCATTCTCTAGTAGGCATGAAAGTGGATGTTTGGATAGTTCTCTTTTGCATATTAAATCGAGTTCTAAGATCTATTGTAGAATTTTTTGCATTCATTTGAGCATAATCATATTCAGGATATGTAGGAAGTAATTTTAACCGCTTCTCTTCATATGGTGTCACACTCTCAGAATCATTCAAGAACACAATCGGATCTAATACCAATCCGAACTTGGTTGCATCATAAAGTCGTGGGTTGTGGTGAAGCGCTTGCTTTGCATACCCCGGGTTAGGTGGTAGGTCTATTAGACGCGATAGATTGAACTCTTTAAATGATACATGAAACAAGTGTACTAGATGTGAAGCAGCATATTGTTTTAAACGCTTAATTTCCGTTTCTTTTATTCTTTCAAACATCTTAATTTCCATTTCAATCTGTTTGGACTCAAGAATTTCGAAATCCGTTTGAAGCTGTTGAAAATTATTAACGACTGACTCTTTTTCTTTAAGTTCATTCGAAAGATTTGCTCTTAAACTCTCAATTTCTAGCAGATTGTCCATTTGAACTTTCCTAAACCTATCAAATTCAGGATTGGTTAAGGTAGTGGACACAGGAGTCAATTCCAAGGTTTTAACCTTGTCCTTATGCAAAGCAAGCTCGACAGATAAAGTCTGATTAACATTGAGGGTTTCTTGGACCGCATTATTCATTTGGCTAAGTAAAGATGCAGGGACCATAACCAAATCAGGTTGAGCAGACGAATTGGAAGTCGTAAAAGCTCCCGGTTGTGGTTCACTCAAAGTCTGAGGACTTTCATTGATATTGCTATCATTGTTTGTCTTGTTGATTGAGTTACTAACCACCGGAGGCTGTTTCGAATACTCAGACATTTTCTCAACTTGATAAGGTACAATACTAGTATCTATAGTAGTATGTGGTACCTCATAAATTGTATCAGCTCCATATAGTGAAAGGTTTGCCATGAGAGCTGCTTTGGCGGTGTTAAGATCATCACAATCAGAGTCGTATGCATCCAAATAATCACATTGATATGCAGCATTGTTGGTGATGACTGTTGTGAGACCGTCAGTTTCTGCTACTCCCGAATCTGCAAGGAATGCCAACTCTTCTTCATCAAGCTCACGTCCTTGGGCTTGAGCATTCACCAAGTAGATCTTCTCCTGAAACCACGTGCCGTCCCTTTTCCTCTTAGGCTGCTTGCACTCTCGGGCCATGTGCCCTTCTCCTTTGTAGTTGTAGCAAATAATCACCTTCATTTTACCAGTGCTATTTCCTCTTGTAGCAGTAGTATTGGATGAACGTGCACCAGTAGTAGACGAATTAGATCTCCCTTGAAGTGGTTGCACCATGACTCTGCCGTCCTGAATTGTTGCCTGTTGTCGAGAGTTAGAAGAGTTCCTTAACTAATTGTTAGTTGTTGCTGGACCTCTGTAACCTCGTTTGTTCAATGTTTGACTTAGATAAGCAGACATTTGAGCAAGGATATCAGTAGGGCTATCTCCTTGTCTAAACTCAGGGACAGGGATGTCATCTTTATAGTAGAATGCTGGTGCTGCTTGAGCTACAATCTGACTGAATGGAGCACTGACTTGTTGTGAGTAATGAGGTTGAGGAGCCTCAAGTTGTGGATAGGTACAAGCAAGGTTTGTTGGAGGTTGATACGGTGAATACTGGTGTAAAGCATAAGGTAATGGATGTGAATCTCCTTGTGATGATGATGTTGCTGGTTGGTGATAAGATGTAGGTGGCTGTGGCAGAATCGAGTACTGTATGAAGCTTGGTGTTTGATACACAGGTTGATATGAAGATCGGTGTCCCAAAGCAAGCTGAGAGTTGTGGTATGAAAATGTAGGATTGTTTACCATTAAAGCTAAAGGTTCTTGATAAGATCCTTAAGAGATGCATTTTTGGATCACGTGCTTCTCGTGTTGTTACAAGAAGGCGTAAAGTTGATCTAAGTTCGACTTGTGCAAATCTCGAATCATCTTGACATCAGTGACATATTGACTCCATTCAGGGGGTAACGTGTTCAAAAACTTGGTGTTTAATTGAAACAGTTCAATCCTTAGATTATAGACGTTCATGTCATTCATCAAAGTGGTAAAATGCCAGTAGAAATCATGAAGAGTCTCCCCTGGAAGGTATGTAAACCTATCAAAAAAATCATACAGTTGACACTCTCGTTCTTGCTTAGTGAGAGAGGTCCCTTGTAGCAAGACAGCTAATCGATCCCAAAGTTTCTTTGCCACTGTGTGTTCACTTACCATTCGAAAGATATCGGGTGGAAGGGCTTGAAGAATTGTCTGAACAGCCCTCTCATCGGCATCTGCAATGAGTTTGTTAGCATCGGTTAACTCGTGATACTCCCTTGCCCTTGTCACATTGTTGACGGTAACCTCTCCCCAATCTAATGGAACTTTATCAGTTGATTGAAGCATAAGTCGACCATTTTGTTTGCCCATGATGTAAGTTCTCATACGGCCTTGCCATGCTTCAAATAAATCTTTGATGAGCAAAGGTGGGCGAGTATCGGTTCCCGAAATGATCGAGATATCGGTAAGCGAAGTCATAGTTGGCATATATGAATGTGAATTCATTTTGTGATCTCTTGAAAAAAGATTATCAAAGATGATCGAACAATGAAATAAGGTTATGAGTTTTTCGTGTTGTTAACTAAAAGATGTTGTTATCTTGTTGTTGTGTTTGCTTTTGAAATTTTACCAAATTACCAATTTTAATGCCAAATAGAAGAAATCCACTAAGTATCCAAAAACAAGTTCAATCGGAATGTTGCTTTCTGTCGGAATACCCAGATCGGAATGTCTTACTATCAGAATGCTTAGATCGTAATGTAACTCTATCGGAATGTTGTTGGTATCGGAATGCCTAGATCGCAATGCAAAGCTGTCGGAATGCTCAGATCGCAAAGTTCTATCAGAATGCTCAGATCGCAAAGTTCTGTCGGAATGCTCAGATCGCAAAGTTCTGTCGGAATATTCAGATCGGAATATGGCTGACACAAATTAGGCAGAGTAACGACTTAAAATTCCTTATAACCGTCGGAATCCCAGATCGCAAAGATCGATCGGAATAAGTATCGAAATCCAAGTATCGCAAAGTAGAACCAGTCACTTTCCGATGGTGATGGTTATTGCGATCGAAACCCTTTTTACTTGTACTTTCTGATGGTGATGGTAGCTTGAAATTCGGAATGAAGGAAACAAGAACTTTTTGAACTTTTGATCCAAGAAAGATTGTGTTTTAACCAAAACCAAGATACCAATAACACTATAACACGATTAAATACGTTATACTTCTTGAAATCACGATCAAGCACAAAAAAAATTTGATGATTCGGCAAGAAAAACTCAAGAAGCTACGAAATGTTTATAAAAACATACGCAACACTAAAGCAAACCTATATTTCATCCCATGCTCTTGATACCAATTGTAGAACAATGATAATCTTTAAGAATCAAGGGGGTTGATGTTTTCTAGAGAGAGAAACTTAGAGAGATAAATGAAAGAAAACTTGTTATATTGAAAATAAGAAATGAAACAACCAACACCTCTTTCCATGGTGGAAAGAGGTTTAAATACCCAAGTCCATAATGGACTTGGGCCTCCGTCCCATGAACATGCTCATGGTTTGGGCTATTTGATAAATGTTTACTAAACACTACTACGAGCCTATAACTACATTGCTGGAGTGACCGAGACTTTCTATATACGTAAAACGTATTTCCAACAAGTCGTCACCACATGCTTATACTACATACACTTAATACTTCAACGAATTTAAGAAAGTCTGAAAGTCAAGTCTTCCGCTGTATCAAACTCTGAAGCTTTCAAGAATTTATAAAGGTGTAAGTATTTGGAATATGAAGTCACGAAGAGGCAAATATCACAAGTGATGAATGCACAAGGTTAAAGAAAGGAAACATGCTCAAGACTAAAGTCAAAGATCTCATCTGCATATTCACAAGAACAAGATTGAAGACTCAAGCATAGTGTGCTAGGTTTAAGATTTTGTAAAATGGTGTGACCTCCCTTAGGGGGAGATTGTTGGAAATACGCTTTCTAAAGAAAGTCTCGGTCACATCATTGTTAGCATAGATCACGAGCTATAGACTATTTAGGACACTATAACTTGGAGTGACCTCCCTTAGGGGGAGATTGTTGGAAATACGTTTTTACGTTTTTAGAAAGGATCGGTCACTCTAACGATATATTCAAGTATTGGGCTCGTGATCTAATATATTAACATATAGCCCATATAGCCCACATGTAGGGTGGGCTATATATACCCTCTCCTAGCATGTTAGGAGGGGTTGAGCACTTAGTCATTCAATACACATTTCCATCTTTCTCCCATTCTCTCCTTTCTCTCTCTACCTCTCTCTCTCTAGTTCTTTATCTTCTTCCATTCATTAGATAAATCAAACACATATACAATCCTAAGAAACTATGATTCTACACTTTCATTGTACGCTTCGATTAATCAATACAAGTGAAAGTTTGGTATACATTGTGTTTTGCTTTGTTCTTCATTCTAAGTGTTAATTCCGCATAAAACTTAGATTGTTATAAACACAAAGTTTCTCTACGTTTTATACTTGATACAATCTCGATAACACAAAGCTAAATCGATCTGAGTTTGGGATCAACAAGTGGTATCAGAGCTTGTTGAGAAACTTTTGATCAGAAGAACATCAAAACCCTATTTTTTCAAAAACCCTAAAATCATCATGTCGACCACAGAAAACCAAGGTTCTGGTTCCTCAAACCACAACCTCAAAATTCCTATGCTTGACCTTGATAACTTTGAAATCTGGAAGTTTAATTTTGAGCAATATCTCCAAGTGGACAACTACGTTCTCTAGGAGGTTGTTGAGCTTGGAAACAAGTTCAACCAAGCTCAAAAGATCTTGGACTCTGTTAATAGTAAGAGAACAACCAATGCTAAACCTGAAGTTTTGATTCCTAGACCTGAAGATGGAAGAGCCACCTCTGCTCTAGAGGTGGCAGATAAAAGGCTTGACATGAAGGCATTGAGCATTCTCAAATTGGCTCTTGGAAGCAAAAATCAGCACAAATTCAGAAAGTATGAATCTTCTAAAGAGCTTTGGGGAGCCCTTGAGATCACCTATGGTGGTAGTGGGGACAATCTCAAACAGAGGAAGAAGAAGCTGGTAATGGAGTTTGTTGTTTTTAAAACTCGACCTAATGAAAAGTTGAGTGAAGTGAGAAGTCGTCTTCAAGACATTACTAGCAAACTAGCATTCATGAAAACTGAGTTTGAAGGTGATGATGCTAATGTTGCTTTCTTTGGAGCTCATGGAGATGGTTGGGAAACGCCAATGCAATATTGGCCACACAAGCTTACAAGAATATTACCTTTGATGATATCTACAATCAATGGAAGGTCATGGAACCTGAAGTTCTGCTTAAACAAGGAAGTAAAACACCTTCTGCAAGCATGGATTTTATTTCCCACCATGACACTTCAGACGCTGACAACTCTTGCTTTGTTAGCGGACAAACTTCTCTTGACAGTGGCTCATCAAACGTTGACACATACAATCATGGTTCACCAAATCTTAAACCAACAGGAATAGATTTAGATATTGTATGTGCCTATATTGCTTCTTTGCCTAATGGATCTTCAATTTCTTTTGAATATCTTCAGCAAATTAGTGATGTTGATCTTGAAGAGATGGATATCAAGTGGAATATGGCTCTTAGCAGCATAAGTGCCAGTAGGTGGAACAAAAGATTTGGAAGAAAGATGACTTTCAATAGCAAAAAGACTACTGGATTTGATAAATCCAAAGTGGAATGATACAATTGTCACAGAATGGGACACTTTGCTAGAGAATGTAGATCTCCCAAAAGGAATGATGGTGAACAGAATTCTAGACAGATCATCAAGGTTGAAGATGCTAAGCCTAAAGCCATGGTAGCTATGTAAGTAATTGATGGAGTTGGATTTGATTAGAGCTATTTGGACAAGAATGAAGTAGAGAATCAAGCTTTGGTTGCTGAAAAGGATGAAGAGCATGTTCAATATGCTCTTATGGCCAGCTCGTCTTCTTCATCAGACAATGAGGTATATGATGATGATTTTTGTAGTAAGGGTTATAGGCTTAATACTGATAAACTTAATAAAGAAATTTTAAAGCTACAATCTGATATTCTTGGGTTGAATATCACTATTTCAAACTATAAAAGGGGCCTTGCTCAATCTGATGGGATGGTTGAATATTATAAGAAAATGGAATTTGACCTTAAAGATCAAATAACCGTTTTTAAAGGGATATAACACTTAGTTCTGAAACTAAGGCTTCTTATATAGAAGCTAATAATGAATTAAAACTAAAGCTAGATGAGGCCATTCAAGATAGAGAGAATATAGGGATTAAAATGAGATGTTTGAAAAAGCTAGTCAAACCCTAGATAAGGTCTTAAGTGAACAAAGAAATCCCAAAGAGATGAATGGGATTGGGATGAACTCTAAAGAGTATGCTACAGTTCCACCTCCAGCAGGTGACTTTTATGGAGTCCTTAAAAAAGACTTGTCTTGGACTGGTATTTCAGAGTTCCAAGTGGAGGAATTGACTCCTCCACCACGTGTTCTCACACCAGTTGAAGAATACAAGCAAAGGGTGACTGACCTAGAACAATGGAAGAAGGCCAATCCTTTTCTTTTTATTAAGGGTGGACTTCTTGATAGTGAATCAGTTGAACCTATAACCATTGTTGTGACAAACCCTACTACTGGCAAACCTGTTGACCTAGGCTCAAAATCTAAAAGCAGATCTAGTGTTAAGTATGTAGAGATGTATAGACAACCTAGATCACCAAAAAGTCAAGCTAGTGTTCATGGGACTGGATTTTATGAACCTAGACCTAAAGTTATGTCTAGAAAGGCCTGTTATACATGTGGGAGCTTCTCACATTTGAATTATAGATGTGTCAGAAGATACAAACTAGCCGCTGACAATAAATCAACCATGGTCAACCCAAAGCCTTATGTTCATACTAGACCACAGGCCACTAGACCAGCTCCTTATTTCACTAATGCAGCTAATACCCAAGTCCAAAGACCTTTCCAAAAGACAAACACTTGGTCTAACAAACAGTGGGTTCCTGTAGCAAACCCTAGTTCAAACGACGACAGGAACAATTCATCCGCTGATAGGGCAAAATCAGCCGCTGACAGAATTAGGTTTGGTATAAAAATGCCACAATTAGCAGCTGTTAGACCCAATGTTAGACTCAGTAATAACAAGTATTTACAACCTAAGGGAAAGGGATCTAGGGCATCATCCAACTTAACTTGGAGACCTAAACAAGACCAGACATCAACTTCTAATGGTGTCTCCATGACTTGCAATAGGTTTAAATATCTTGAAAAGCATGTTCGGACAAAATGGGTGTTTAATGTTAAAAGGGATGAACAAGGGGTTGTTACAAGAAACAAGTCTATTCTTGTTGAACAACCAAATGGATCCAAGTCTACCCAGCCTTGGATTCCCAAGGAAAACTGATTTGTTTTCTTTATGTGCAGGGCATTCCAAAGCAGGTTAATGATTATGGATATTGGAATTTTGGATGCTCCAGGCACATAACTAGAAAGGAGGACTACTTAACAAACTTTACTCCTATTCCAGATGGTGATAAAGTATACTTTGGAGGAGGATATGGCACAATATCAAGCAAAGGCACTCTTATCACCAACAATTTGCATTTTGATGAAGTCTTTCTGGTAAAGGAACTTGACTATAACTTGTTTAGTGTGTCACAAGTTTGTGACAACAAAAATAAAGTTCTTTTTACTGATACAGAATGTTTGGTCTTAAGTAAAGACTTTGAGATACCTGCTGATAAGTTCATAGAGTTTAGAACACCTAGATATAAGGATATTTATAATGTCAAGTTACAGTGGATTAAGATGAATAATAACTTGTCATGTTTATATGCTAAAGCCTCAGCATATGAAAGTAACTTATGGCACAATAGGTTAGGGCACATTAATTTTAAGAACATGAATAGAATTGTGAGGCATGATCTTGTGAGAGGATTGCCCTCAAAAGCATTCTACAATGATCATAATTGTGTTGCATGTCTTAAAGGCAAACAACACAAGTCCTCATTTAATTCTAAGAGTGTTAAATCTAGTTCTAAACCTCTACACCTGCTTCACATGGACTTATTTGGGCCTACTAATATAGAAAGTTTAAATGGTAAGTCTTATTGCTTTGTGGTTATAGACGACCACTCTAGGTTTACATGGACTTTCTTCTTAGTTAAAAAGAGTGATACTGCCAAAACCCTTATTAATTTTATTAATAAAATGGAAAAGAGATCAGGGATTATAGTTAACATTCTTAGAAGTGATAATGGTGGAGAATTTAGGAATGACCTATTAGACGCCTTCTGTGTGGATAAGGGGATTACTAGGGAGTTTAACATAGCTATAACTCCTTAGCAAAATAGTGTAGCTGAAAGGAGAAATAGAACTCTTATTGAAGCAGCTAGGACCATGTTAGCAGATGCTAAGTTACCCATTGCTTTTTGGGCTGAGGCTATGAATACTGCTTGTTATGTTCAGAACAGGGCCTTAGTCAACAAGATTCACAATAAGACCCCCTATGAGCTCTTTTGGAATAGAAAACCTAAAATAGATTTTCTTAGACCATTTGGATGTCATGTAGTGATTTTGAATACTAGTGACAATCTAGGTAAGTTTAATTCAAAAGGTGACGAGGGTTATTTTGTGGGTTATTCTGTAAACAACAAAGGGTATAGGGTTTACCACAAGAGAGATAAGGTCATAACATAAAAGATACATGTTGACTTTTTGGAGAGTAAACCTAGTGATCCTGCTAATGGACCAGACTGGCTTTTTGATTTAGAGCCATTATCTAGGTCCATGAATTACTTGCATGTTACTAATCCAGTTGTCTTGGAGACTTCTCTAAAGATTGTGGAAGAAACTTTTGTTGATAATGCAGGTATACAGGCTACAAAGGTGCAAGGATCACAAGCAGATGAGGTCACTCCCACACTTTCTTTTGTGTAATTCCCCATTTGAAGTGAATAATTCATTCAGGCATCTGTTGCTGAAAGGGAAGTGGAGAGAAAGCAACAAGAAAAAAAAGTCAGTGAAAGTGTTTCATCCGCTGACAAAAGTAATTCAGCCGCTGACACATCAAATCCAAACGCTGACACATTGCTTTCATCCACTGACATAAATATGTCTGAACTTGGTGAAAGCTCCACACTCAATGAATATGTCAGCGTCATAAATTTAAACACTGACAATGTGCTTCATCGTTCAAGTGAGTATGAAACTAATGATGGTGAGGATCATGGTACTTTGGAATCTACAGTACATGACAACACATTGTTTGGGGGAGGAATTCTTACAAAAGTGTCCAAAGCTCACCCTCCTCCACAAATCATTGGTCCCATCAATTCACTAGTTCAAACAAGAAGAACAAGGAATCCTAAAGGAGGATTCATTGCAAATATTCACAAAAAGGATGATACCCCTTTGGTTCAAGAGTGTTTGTTTGCTTGCTTTCTATCAGAGAGTGAGCCCAAGAAAATTTTTGATGCTCTCAGCAATGCAGGATGATCTTCACTAGTTTGCAATTCAGGATGTTTGGGAGCTTGTGGATTGTCCCAAGAATTTGAGACCTATTGGAGCACGTTGGGTTCTAAGAAACAAGAGAGATGAGAGAGGTATTGTGAGTAGAAACAAGGCAAGACTGGTTGCTCAAGGTTATACACAAGAAGAAGGCATTAACTATGAAGAGGTTTTTGCACCTGTTGCCAGAATTGAAGCAATAAGGATTTTCCTAGCCTATGCTTCTTTCATGGTTTTTACGTCTACCAGATGGATATCAAGAGTGCTTTCTTGTATGGCACAATTCAAAAGGAAGTGTACGTTATGCAGCCTCCTGGTTTTGAAGATTCAGAGCATCCAAACAAGGTTTATAGAGTTAAAAAGGCCATGTATGGTCTTTTTCAGTCCCCTAGAGCTTGGTATGGTACTCTTTCCATATACTTGGTGGAAAATGGTTTCAAAAGGGGCACCATAGATCAAACATTGTTCACAAAATAGGAAGGGACGGACTTTCTTCTTGTGCAGTTCTATGTTGATGATATCATCTGTGGTTCATCTAACCAAAGGATGAGTGATAACTTCTCCAAGCTAATAACTGATAAATTTCAAATGAGTGCTATGGGAGAGATGAATTTCTTTCTAGGTCGTCAAGTTCAATAGAAAGAAACAGGTATCTTCATCTTACAAGACAAATATGTAGCTGAAATTTTGAAGAAATTTGGTTTTTCCCCTCATGAAAAATGGACTAACACACCTATGGATAGGGAACATCCCTGGGGAAAGATTAGAGATGGAAAGGATGTTGATGTCAGGCACTATAGGTCAATGATTGGATCATTGATGTATCTTACTGCCTCTAGACCTGACATCATGTTTGTGGTGTGTGCATGTGCACGTCATCAAGTGACTCCCAAAGAGTGTCATCTTCATGCTGTCAAAAGGATCTTTAGGTATCTTAGGTGCTATCCCACTTGGGGATTATGGTACTCTAAAGATTCTCCATTGGAGCTTGTAGGCTATTCAGACAATGACCATGGAGGAGACAACAATGATAGGAAATCCACAACTGGTGGATGCCAATTTCCTGGGAGCAAGCTCATATCTTGGCAATGCAAGAAGCAAACTGTAGTATCCAATTCAACAACTGAGGCTGAGTATGTAGCAGCTGCTGCATGTTGTGCACAAGTGCTATGGATTCAAAATCAGCTCTTGGATTATGGGTACAGTTTTATGCATACTAAGATTTTTGTAGATAATAACAGTACTTTATGCATTATTAAAAATCCTGTACGTCATTCTAAAACTAAACACATATAAATAAGGCATCATTTTATAAGGGATTGTTTTGAAAAGGGTTTAATACATCCAGATAGAGTGGACTCAGAAGAAAATGTGGCTGATTTATTAACTAAACCTTTTGATGTTGGGAGGTTCCAGTACTTGGTACAAGTATTGGAATGATCAATCCATAAATTATGTGTTTTGAGATTATTGTATAATATGTACAGAATATGCATTGTTATTATCTCATGTAAAAGTATTAGATTTTCCACTATATTTTCTAATGCTGACAAAGGCATTTTATCCCTAACAAGAGGATTTTGTCCGCTAACAGCCCATGTTAGTTTTTGTGGCTTTTGATCTAATCATGCAAGCATTTATGAGCATTGTGCAATAGGATACAAAGTTTCTTATGGACTTCATATTTTGAAGAAGTTTTATTTATGATGGTTGGAATACTTATATTCCTATCTTGAAATAATAATTTATCATCATTATTTATTTGCAATATGTGTAAGTTTAAGGGGAGGTTTAGGAAACCTTTAGGTATTTGGGTACTTATAGAGTGCTCTTATCACAATTCTAGATTGTGTCCACTGGTGAGTAGGAGTTAGAAATAATGAAGGCTTTTCTTTTTAAGAATTGTTGGTATTTCTAGTTCTTGAGGCACTGTAGCATGCAAAGTTGATATACTGTGCATGTTGCCAAGACTTTTGGCCTAGAATTGGGATTGGTTGGTTGGGAGACTTGGTGTAAATAAAAATGGGCTTACCTGGGAGTTACAAAGGGTTTATAAGAGATTTCTTCACTCTTAAGGACTTTGGTTATCAAGGGACACTTGAGGACAATTATATCTATCTTGCTTATGCAAGTGTGCATGATTGGACAGTGCTTGCCAAACTTCAGACATTTTCAGAGTATGAGTTATCTTTATTAGGGTAAACCTCTTTGTTAAGGTCTTTTTATTTTATTACTTTTTATTTTTGGTCGTTGACACATAGTGGTTCACCCGCTGACAAGCACATTTTCAAACGCTGACATGGCAAATTTACACGCTGACAAAATATAACCGTTACCCGCTGACACTCACATTTTGACCGTTGAAGAATACTAGGTCCCACCTAGTTGTTACTTTTTGCGATATTTTGGGCCGTAATTTTATGGGATTTGGTAAATTCTTTAATTGCTAAGAGATAAGTTATTATTTTTCAAGATTTTTAGCATTATATTTTGAATAACTTACCTCTTATTTCAACCAATAGTGTCCTAATTTCAATCCTATAAATACGACTCATATTATTTTAAACAGGGTACCTTGCTTGATTGTCTTCTATTTTCTCCAAAATCTTCCAGTGACACTTTCATACTTTCTAACCGTTCACATACAAGTTTTCATGGCTCCTTTATTCAAACCTGTTGGTGCTACTTTGAGCTTTAGGGATCAACACAACATGATCGCCTATCTTGAGGCTGACAACACACATCATCCTCGATACACATGAATGATTGAGTATCTCTTGGCCACTAATTTAAGGTGTGCTTTGACTCATGCTCCTCTCATTCCTATCACACACATCAAACAGTTTTAGAACACTGCCAGTTCTGAAACACTTGGTGGAGTGATTACATTATCAGAGACTGTTCATGAAGTAAAATGGGTGGTCACCGAAGCACTTATTCGCCAAGCCTTAAGGCTTGATGATGCTGATGGTGTGACTACCCTTCCTCAAGAACAGTTAGAAGAAGGGCTTCGAGGCTTGGGTTATGAATTTCCCCTGAGGGAAAAATTAATAAATATTCTAAACAACAATTTCCCCTAGCCTAGAAGTTCTTGATACATGTCCTCTGGCAATGTCTTAGTCCTAAGTGTACTTTTCTCAATGAAATCAATCATTATTTTGGTTGTATTCTTGTTTGTTTGGCCACTAGGCAAAAATACAATTTTTCCCATATGATTTTTGAGGGCATGTTGAAAAACAAGGGTAACAAGATGACTCTTGCTTACCCTATATTTTTACAAATGGTTTTTGAGCACCAAGGTTATTGTCAAAGGGATCATGATAGTTTTTATAAGATCCCTACTCAGAAAGCAAAAATTTTCTTTCCATGAATACTAGAACTTTCAGACCCCTACCCTTGACACCTTCGATGTTGGCTGTTGTTGAAGCAACCAACAACCCTCAACCTCAACAAGAACCTAAACCTGCACCACAACAACAACCACCTTCACCTCACCAAGATGACCCTATGAACATTGACCCTTCAGCCGCTGACACTCGCGTATCAGCCGTTGACACACCCATTTCACCCGCTGTCACCTCACCACTCCAAACACATATTCACTAATCCACTTCATCTTCTGAACCTGGTGATTATAGAATAGAGAAAAGACAAAGGACTACTGGAGTCTTCTCTAGTGGTCCTAGCCATACAGCTGAGAGAACTATGCCTGATGATCCATCTTTGGGAGTAAAATCCCAACTATGGAGGAGGGCAGTCTGCGACCACTAAATCATTTGGAATTGACGACTATATGCTTATGCTTGCATAAGTCTAATGCAGAACTTGTACAAAAAGTCACAGATCAAGACCTTGAACTCAAGCAATTGAGGGATAGGATAGTTGTTTTGGAAGCTGCTGGCTCAAGGAGAAGGAAAGCCATGGTTTTGTCCTCTAAAGATGATTCTTACAAAGGGGAGGGTGAACCTAACCTGAGTGATAAGGGGTACCAAGGTTCGTATGGGACTAAGGAGATAGCTGAAACATTGTTAGGGATGAAGAAACAAGCTACTCCCTTTTGGATCACTCCCATGAAGCAGACTTTCACTGAGATGATGATTTAAGCTAGTGGATTGTCAGCCGCTAACAAAGGCAATTTGAACGCTGCCACGCCTAGTTCAACAACTGACAAGACTCCAAGTATGATTGGTGTATCCCAACCACCACTCATGATTCAGGAGCCTTCCACTCAAGTACAATCTTCTACTTTGCCCTCTATTGATCCTATGGATAAGGGTAAAGCTGTGTTAGTAGTAGAAGATGTCCCAAAAGATGCTACCCAGAAACAATTTGATGAAATGCTTGCTCATCAACTGCAAGAGCAAGAAAAGAAGGGGCTTAGGAAGGGTAGTATTGAAGCACAGATTGTCTCATCAGAATCTGAAGATGATGAGAAGGATGAATATGATGATGAAGATGAGAGTGATCATGGTTCTAATGTGATTTTAGAAGAACCAGAAATATTGGAGTATGGTGAGGATGAGCTGGCAAAAGAAAGGCTCAATGAATTAAAGAAGAGGTTGATTTTGAGATACCTGCTATCTGTGATTTGTATTTCATGTATGAAAGAGAGATGTTGGAAAACCCTGATGTTTCTTTATCTAACAAAATTTGGGGTATGGAAATCATGATGAGGGTTCAAGGTGATTGTCAGGTCATTTTGAAGCATAGGGCAGTTAATGTGTTGAGAGAGAACAAAACTGCAATAGGGGAATTGTATAACATGCTTCTGAGATGTCATCAAACAGGATGGACATATGCAAAGTGGAGGAAGTTATCATTTGATCAGTTGGAGTGTTTTGCTTATCCAATATGGGATTCTGTGTGTAATGCAAACAATTATAGGTTGTTGTCTACTGAAAGGCAAGAGGAAATTTAGGAGGAATTGAAGTTAAAGAAGGCTTCTATTGTGCCAAGACCAGTAAAGAAGGGGTTCAAGCTTAAATTTCAAAATCTTGATCAGTTGAATCCACATCAGGTTGTTTTGAAGGGAAACATGGTGCTTTCTCCTTTGGAGGCATCAGATATGGCTGTTGTTGTGCGTCTTGACTTCAAGAATCCTATCATCAAGTATGAGGAGGATTCTATTTGTTTTTGGGTGATTACCAGAGCTGGAGGGAAGGTACATACTTTTACTTCATTTATTTCTTTGTTTGTCAGCCTGGATAGAGAGGATGTAGAAACTCTTTGGAGTTTGCTGAAGGAGAAATATGAGGCAGAAGCTCCTTCCTCATTGAATGGAATAAAGATCTGGACAACATTCAAAAGAATGTTTGCCCATGATGATGTTGATCCAATATGGTTGGATTTAGATGACTTGAGTGTCTTGAAGTGGCATTTGTATTTAGCTGCTGGGGTGTTTCATTTGAGAACTACAAAGTTTATAGAGTTCTTATTGATAGATGTGAAGTATCCATTGTCACAAGATTTGTTGAAGAAGTTGATCACCACCAGACTTGAGGTTGACTACACAAGTGATGTTAGCATGGACTTTATGAGATTCATATATTCTCGAATTCAGGAGTAGGTTTTTATTTGTAAGAATCCTCTTTGTATTTTGTTTTTTTTCAGAAACTTGAACATTAGTATAAGTAGCAAGATTGGGGGAGGATTGTTGGGAATAAAATTAGCTACATCACTATGCTGCTGACAAAGGGATTTCAAATGCTGACAAGAGTAAATCAAGCGCTGATAGATTGGACGCTGACAAGAAAAATTCAAGCGCTGACAAGAGAAATCCCATAATACTTAGTCAACAAGTTTTGATATGTTAGGAAGATATGCATTGTATATTGTATTTTCTATAGTTATCTTGATATATCTTCCTAGAATAGTTGACAAGTTTGTTTATTGTACCAGACTCCTTATGTTATAAAAGGAGGTCTTAGGGTTTATGTTTGATACACGTTTTTACACTTTCATTGTACGCATCGATTAATCAATACAAGTGAAAGTTTGGTATACATTGTGTTTTGCTTTGTTCTTCATTCTAAGTGTTAATTCCGCATAACTCTTAGATTGTTATAAACACAAAGTTTCTCTATGTGTTATACTTGATACAATCTCGATAACATAAAGCTAAATCGATCTATATTTGGGATCAACACTATCATCAACGTAATAATCATTACACTAACAAATCTTAATCATGTTTAGTGATCATAAAAGTAATTATCCTTAAAACTCACTTTTGTCAAATGTGACAAAAGATTTTCAATAAACTTTATTTTTATGAAAATGTTTTATTAAAAAGAAAATGAAAATTTGAATATGGCATATTCCAAATGCCATAAGAATATCCTTTGAAGGATAAACAGCCTCAGATATTTCAAATCCACTAAAAGACAAAAAGGAGCGGAGTCTACCTCTGCGGTTCCTTAAGTGCCTACGCGGTTCTCTATCGATAAGGAACCGCCAAGGTAGACAAGGAACCGCCCTCATCTAGCCGTTGGGTTTTATCTTCTATAAATAGTGGATCAAATTTGCATTTTCAATAACCCTTTTTGGACATCTCTTTCAGCCTTCTTTCTCCTTTCTAATCATAATCATTTGTAAATGATCACTTAATGTGTTAAGTATGTTTACTTATGATTATCCTCTCGATCTCATTCTTTACCTTGTCCAAAGAGAATATCACTCACATACTTGTGATGTGATTAAAGATGAAGCCTTGATGAAGATCATCCTCTTCTAAAGATCTAGTCATGTTCATCATTTGATTATTAGTGTCTTGTGGAGATCCAATGTATTTGCGAATACTTGGACTAGTTGTGTTCATCCAAGCTATTTCTAAATACTTGGATTAGAGTTGGGTAAATCCTTTGCATATGTGTGTACTTGGATTTGTGTTGTGTAGATCCAAGTTACATGTGTCTACTTGGATATGTTTAGTTGAGTTGTAATAAGTAGTGTAAGTTCTCACTAAACTATAAAGTGTTGTGGTTGTGTCTTGTGAGTTCTCACTAAACTATAAAGTGATGTTTAGTTGTGTTGTGTGAAGTTCTCACTTAGCTTCAAAGTGAAGAGTCATGAAGATTGGTTCTAGCTTTGGATTAGAACTCGACATCTAGCCTTGTGTCGGAAAATGGTGAAGTGCGCAACGTTATGAAGATTGGTTCTATCTTTAGATTAGAACTCGACATCTAGCCTTGTGTCGTAAAATGGTGAAGTGGGCGACGTTGTGTAGATTGGTCCTAGCTAAGATTAGGTCTCGAAATTTAGCTTAGTGTCAGAAAATAATGTAAGCGACGTTGTAAGGTTTTCTCCGCCAAGAAGGGAGCTTCTGGATATAGTGGAAATCTCGAGTAATTGTACTCGAGGAGTGGAGTAGGAACGAGGATAGAGCCTCGTTGCCGAACCACTATAAATCTTAGTGTCTTCCTACTAGGTTGTTTCTTTCCTTACTCCTTACTTACCTTCATCATCATTACATTTACTACTTGTCATTGTTAATGCATTAGAATTGAACCTAATCATTATGCAACTAGCTTTCAAGTAAAAGATGGTTTTGACACTCACCTAATTGAAAGGAATTTTAATTAGGAGACAAACCAAAGAGAAACTATTCAACCCCCCCTCCCCCCTTCTAGTTTCTACAAATTGTATCAGAGCGATGGTGACACAATATCTCTGAAGTATATTGTACTTTAAAATTGGATCGATCCATTGTCTCCTCAAGTTAGAAGGTTAAGTTGTACTAAAATTTTTCTTTGGTCAAAACTATATTTTATTGAAAATAGGCCTTTTAATTGGTAATATTGCATCTCATTTAGATTAATTAGTAGTATTTATGCATTTTAGATTTACTCTTGAAATGTATCTACTAGTTTGCATCTTGTTATGTGTAGGTACTCATGAAGATCAATCATTCAATTGATTGTGGATTGAGTTACTTACACTTGTAGAAGACTCATCTTCTTTGATTTCCAACATCACTGAATGATGATATCAAAATGGGTGGGAGTGATACTAGTCCTTGAAGACTTGGTAGTCACTATAGTCATGGTTCGGCTTTGAATTGGTTCCTTGAAAGCGTGGAATGCAATTTGTGGCTAAGTTACATTTTCGTTCTTCCACACGCCCTATTGATCATTCTTCCCTTGTTCTTGGCATCCTTGCCTTGACATTTGCTTATGGTTTGTGATTCTTCCATTTTTCCCTCTCAACCTTCATTGCTTGGATACTTGACTCACTATGGAGATGTAGAGTGAGTTAGTAGAAGCTTAAAGTATCAAGCATGATTTCCATGGTTTGCACCCTTACGGTTAGTAGGTACTATATCATGTGTAACTTGTGCAATTAAGCTCATCTCTAGGATGATTGATGAATCCCTTGAGATACCAAACTACTTCACAAGTTGTAGTTGGATTTTACACATTTGGAACTGAAATATTCCAAGGATATCGTTATTGTAAATCCTAGCAATAATAATTATCTGATCATGTGGGAGAGAAAGTGAATCTATACTTTGCTCACATTTTGAAGTAGAGGAAGACTATTCTTGAAAATGATCTTATTCTATGTATCAAAATTGCTAGGTATAGTTCATCATCAAATCCGTTTAGACTTTCGCCGAAAAGGCACTTCTTAAACCACTATATATGACACAAGCTCTTCGTCTCCTCGATTTGAAGAATGTCATTTGTCTCTTGAGCATTGTTCTTGGTCTTGATTCACTCCTCTTGACTTATCTCCTCTTTGCTTCTTTGCTACGAGTAGTTGTTTGTCCGTTTCGGTCTTTTCATATCTCGATTCAACTCGTAATCCTTCAATAAGGCATTATTACCTAGTGTTGTGGTGGTCCAATGATTTCCTAAAGGCATAAGACATATTTTAAGGATTCTAGAAAAATTTGGTTTTGAAAAATTCTTTGATTTTCCTTGATAAAAACTCGCCACTGTTGGCGGTTCTTTATCGTCGCGACTCAAATGCACGGTTCCATATCGATAAGGAACCACGGCCAGTGATTGCGACTAAAGTTCCTGTTTTTTTTTATTAAAAATCATTTTTCAAATATTCCTTCTCTCTCTTCTCCAACATAGCGAAGAGTTTCCCCATTTTCCACCATTGTCGATCTTCCAAAACCTTCAATTACTCAAGATTAATTGATTCCTATTTGTGGGTTTCACTCATCATTCATCTAAGATCAATTATCTGTAAGTTATTTCTTTCAATTTCATCTAATTTGTTCTAGGGTTGATACATTAATAATTAGGGATTTTTAAATTGATATTGAATTAGAACCTTACTAGGAATAAAAGTTGACATACTAATATTGCTATGATTCCTTAGGTTCATATTCATTAAGATTTCACTAAAACCCACTTGTAGAACAATCCGAATTTTGACTAAATATTTTTGATTAATTGATGGAATTGATATGAATCCATGAACAAGTTAGTAATAGGATTGTTAAATGCTTACCTAAAAACCTTGTTTTGAAAAACTAATGTTCAAGTTCATTGTTAATTTTACATGATTAATATGGTAGTGTCAATGATGAACTAGGTACATTGGGAGCATGGGAATGATAAGGATTAATCCTTTGTTTATCAAGAAATTGATGAAACACACTCTCATCTTTTTTATTTTTTATTTATATGTAACATATGAGTAATTAGGGAAATATGTTTGTATGTTATTTTTAGGTACTATCATGACTTCGGGATATCAAAATGACCAATGTACTAGAGAATACATGCCTAATCTTTCTTCTTTGTGTCAAACTCGTTCTACTCAAAACACTTATCGTTGTCTTGAATCTCGTTGTTTTCATGAAGGACGCATAGTTCCTTCTAACTTTCTTGGACTTGACTTCATTCGATTCATGTTTAATACCATTGGCTTTTATTGTTTGCTTGATATAAATGAGCCAATCTTTCCTTCCTTCCTCGTGGAATTCTTTAACTCGTACACATTAATGTGCATCAATAATGGTTTATTTATAATATTTTACATCAAGGGGAAAACCTTTGTATATACTCTTGAAGAATTTGGTGAGATTCTCAAAGTTCCATACGAAGGTCAATGTAGGTTCACCGATGCTTGGAGTTTAAACTATTTAGAATCAGCCCCTATTGATGTGAATTATGTGACCGAGATACCCTTGGCTTCGGCCATCTCTTTTGCCATTGCTAAACCTCGTGAACACCCTATTCTTGGTAATTTTGAGGGAGAATTTCGTACTCTCACTCCTTTGGAATTACTAACTAGCGATATTAATGATTTTATGATCCCTTGGGCCAAAATAATTAGGGAAAATTCAATGTGTTTGGATGGTAATCGCAACCGTGTGACCGCTTGTCTTGCACATATGTTGTATTGTGTTGCTACCTACACTCCATACAACCTTGCATTTTTCATAGCTAGAAGAATAAGATTTGTTCTCATCGGGTCTCGTTCTAGTCCTCCGTTTTCCATGATTCTCTCACGGCTTCTTTGGAAAACTTCTTCTTGACTTTCTACCTTTAAATGCTTCATTATTTCACTCCGTAGATCGAGTCATGCTTCCTATTGAAGGAAATATCTCTTTTGAACCCATGCATGATTCAAATGAAGATGGAAATGTCTCTCAAGACGACTCTCTCAACCCTTGTTATAATTTGTCATCCTCTATCTCTTAATTGTCTTCTCTAGACATTGATTCAGACTATCAATATTGTCTCAATCCTTATCTTCAAGAACGCATAAGAAGTGAATCAAGGCAATGAGGAAATTCTCATGGATGAATGATATATCCCACTCTTGAATGATCAACATGTGTGTAAACATGTTTGGATTGTTGAACATCATCTCCTTTATCTTTATTTCTAGGATGTTATGTGTTTATTAACTAATACTTTGTGTTTGGATTATTTAGTATTTTAATCCTAATTGTCTATGCGATCGATCTTTCGATTTGCATGGCTTTGTGCATATTATGTGTTAGTTAGCTTCCTAGATTTTAATTAATAGTCCACTTTGGCTTGATAAACCTTTGTATAAAATCTGGGCTAGCAAAAGTTTCAGGAAGTGCCTTTTATCAAACCCACTGGGGGCGGCTCCTTATCTATGTCGCGGTTCCTTAGCGATAAAGAACCGCGCCTATCTATAAGGAACCGATGTTGTCTGTTCTGAGAGAATCTTTGCTTTACACTGTTTTCCCTTGATCTGTGTAAACATTGATAAAATTTTTCCAAAAACCTGCACTTTCCTAAACTAGGCTACCTAATTTCATTATTCACATAATTTTTTATTAACCCATTACTAGTTTGGATCATCCCTTCCTCTTTTTAAACCCTCTCTTGTTGATTGTGTTCTTCATCCCTTAAACTTCTCTCTAAACCTAAACACACAACTATGGTGTCCACTAGAACATCCAATTCTTCTAAAACTTCCTCATCCAAAAGAAACCTTAAAATGAGATTCAAATTTCCTAAACTTGGTTCTCCATCTTCTCACAAACCCAAGAGTGAAACTTCTCCTATTTTCATCTCTTCATCACTTTCACCACCTCTTGCTTCATGGAAGACCAACTCAACTCATGGTACTAACCATTCACATGTTTCTACCTCCTCTTCATTCCAATCAAGAATGAATGAGTTTTCCTCACCATTCACTTCTAGTCCTCCTTTGAATGTGAATACTCAACCTCAACCTCATCAAAGAATTCCCTTTGTTTTTTAGCCTCTTCCTTTCACTCCAACAAATTCACCTATATCACCTTTGGATACCATGCCTTCTCCACATCCTCCTCCCTCTAACACTCCACTCTTGGGTGTTCCCATTTCCCGGTTCTTGGGTGATCCACACTTGTTTGACTTTTTCATGTACAATGGAACCAATTGTCCTTGTTGCTTGAACAACTTACACCTCATTGATATCCTTAGGTTGGAGATGATTGGGGCTCACATCAAGTTTTAAAGCTTCTTGTTGAACGTATTTGCTAATCCTCCTCCTAGGAGATGAATGATGATTTTCAAAATCAAATGTCTTTAAAGAAGGTCAAGCCAAAGAAGACTATGATATCAAGAACCAGTTTAAGCTAACTTTGTATTAGTTAGTTGTTACTTCTTTTCTTGTATTTCCTTTTCTTCATGAGTTTTTCATGAAGATGTTCTATGGATTTAGTTTTATATGTTTCAAACTATGTGGTCACATTAATCAACTTCATTTTATTTAAAATTGAACCTAAATCTATCACAACCTCTAAAACTTGACTTAAAATTGGATCAAAATGTTATCTAAATATTTTGTCACCCTTTGTCAAGACATTCTTTGTGAATGTGTTGCTTTTATGCAACCCTAGCATACTCTAGTGATAAAAGAGGTAAAAATCCAAGATTTGCAAAATTTTGAAAGAGTCATATTTTTCTTCGAAACCTTTGAAAATCATGGTTTAACGTCCACTGTACGCGGCTCTTTAGCTAGTCGGCGGCTCCATATTGATATTGAACCGCGGGTTCCTTTAAGGAACCGCGGACAGCAAAGCCACTTTTGGCTTACTTTTGGTCTTTCTTCTTTGACCACTGTCTTGGTTAAGATTTTTTGTTTACCCAATTTTGCTAAACATTCCCTAAAATATTTTGTTTTCATTTCAAATATTTTTCTTGTCTACTTTCTTTAAAATTCTTCTCTTTTGGGAGTTCTTCTCTTCATCCCTCATAATGCCTAACTCTTCCATTCCTAACCTTGACATATCTTTGTCACAATCTTCTCAACCTAAAGCTTCTTCTTCTAAGCTTTCAAAGAAACCGAAAATCTCGGTTCGACCCGTTTGGATCAAGAAGAACAAGAATCCTTATGAGTCCTCTTCTCCCAAATCCTCCAAGAATTCTTCTTTCTATCCGATTAAATATTGGAATGAGACTTACTCTATAAATACAATTACAAGAGAAAAGGAAATTCTTCCACCACCACCTAAACCTTTCAATTATCCACAACTCAATGACCTATCTTCTTTCCCAAATTTCACTAGGCATTGTGAAAACATCTTTTATCCATTATCTCCCTCTCCACCAAACTCTCATTTTGATGGACCTCCCCCATCTAACGACTTTGTTTTTCATCATGGTTCCTCGTGTGCTTGTTGTCAATTTCAACAAATTGAACTTGCTTATGTTTATGACAAGCTAAATTTCCTTGAATTCCTTCTCACTCGACCTCCTCTCAAATTTTTCGTTCCCGTGAACAAAACTTCGAATGATGCTTCGTCGTATTTCTTTTCCAACTAAGGAACATTTTGTACTTTAGTTGTTTGAGTCAATAAAACTTAAGCAATCTTGGAAGATTATCACTATTAGAGTAATTTATTCTTTGTGGTTTATTTTCCATATTTTTTGCTTTAAATATTCATATTGTGTGTATGAATATTTCTCTTGTATGTTCTTTCATATTTGCGTAATATGAATGTTATGTGTGTTATCTATTTCCCGCTAATTCTTTTTCACACATTTGTTAAAGAGTTGATCATGGTTAAAATTTACAATTGATTATGGGTGATTCCATAAATTCTAAATTTTAACCCCTTGACATTTAATTATTTTTTATTGGTTTGGATGTTTCTTTTCTTCCTTTATTCCACCAATTGAACTTTGATGTTGTCAACACACACTCTTTGGACATACTTAGCAAATAATTACTTCTAATTTGAGATTTCTTTTCCTCCTCCCTCTCAAGTTAGTTAGTAGGTAGTGCACATATATACATTGGTGTTTCTTTTCTATCTTCTAACCTTTGTGTAGCATGTCACCTTAGCTCATTCACTTGGTGCCCCAAGCAAGGGGGAGTAAGCACCAAGGGGGAGCTACTAGCAAAGTCTGGTTCTTCTCTTCTTCAAAGACTTGTGCTAACCTTTTTGCTTCGACAAAGGGGGAGAAATGATAGTGATAAACTCGTTATTAATTCAAATAATTTTGTATTTTACATAAATGAGTTTATAGTTTGTCGTAATCAAAAAGAGGGAGATTGTTAATGCAAAGCAATGCCTAAAAACATTGTTAGTGCTGACTAATCTTTCTTAGTTTTGATCACGAGAAATTACAAAGACATTTATAGTCAAACACAATCATAAAACGAATTATCTAATAAACACTATCATCAAGGTAATAATCATTACACTAACATATCTTAATCATGTTTAGTGATCATAAAAGTGATTAGCCTTCAAACTCAATTTTTTCAAATGTGACAAAAGATTTTAATAATTTTATTTAAGAAAATGTTTTATTAAAATGAAAATATAAATTTGAATATGGCATATTCCAAATGCCATAAGAATATCCTTTGAAGGTTTAAACAGCCTCAGATATTACAAATCCACTAAAAGACAAAAAGGAGCGGAGTCTACCTCCACGGTTCCTTAAGTGCCTACGCGGTTCACTATCGATAAGGAACCGCCTAGGTAGATAAGGAACCGCCCTCAGCTAGCCATTGGGTTTTATTTTCTATTAATAGTGGATCAAATATGCATTTTCAATAACCCTTTTTGGACATCTCTTTCAGCCTTCTTTCTCCTTTCTAATCATAATTAAGTATGTTTACTTATGATTATCCTCTTGATCTCATTCTTTAACTTGTCCAAAGAGAAGATCACTCACATACTTGTGATGTGATTAAAGATGAAGCCTTGATGAAGATCATCCTCTTCTAAAGATCTAGTCATGTTCATCATTTGTTTATTTGTGTCTTGTGTAGATCCATTGTATTTGTGAATACTTGGACTAGTAGTGTTCACCTAAGCTATTTGTGAATACTTGGATTAGAGTTGTGTAAATCCTTTGCATATGTGTGTGCTTGGATTTGTGTTGTGTAGATCCAAGTTACATGTGTGTACTTGGATATGTTTAGTTGAGTTGTAATAAGTTGTGTAAGTTCTCACTAATCTACAAAGTGATGTGGTTGTGTCTTGCGAGTTCTCACTAAACTATAAAGTGATGTGTAGTTGTGTTGTGTGAAGTTCTCACTTAGCTTCAAAGTGAAGAGTCGTGAAGTTTGGTTCTAGATTTGGATTAGAACTCGACATCTAGCCTTGTATCGGAAAATGGTGAAGTGGGCAACGTTGTGAAGATTGGTTCTATATTTATATTAGAACTCGACATCTAGCCTTGTGTCGTAAAATGGTGAAGTGGGCGACGTTGTGTAGATTGGTCCTAGCTAAGATTAGGTCTCGACATTTAGCTTAGTGTCGGAAAATAATGTAAGCGACGTTGTAAGGTTTTCTCCGCCAAGAAGGGAGCTTGTGGATATAGTGGAAATCTCGAGTAGGTGTACTCGAGGAGTGGAGTAGGAACGAGGATAGAGCCTCGTTGCCGAACCACTATAAATCTTGGTGTCTTCCTACTCGGTTGTTTCTTTCCTTACTCCTTACTTACCTTCATCATCATTACACTTACTACTTGTCATTGTTAATGCATTAGAATTGAACCTAATCATTATGCAACTAGCTTTCAAGTAAAAGATGGTTTTGACACTCACCTAATTGAAAGGAATTTTAATTAGGAGACAAACCGAAGAGAAACTATTCACCCCCCTTCTAGTTTCTATAGTTTGTTTTATTGTCACGGAGATCAACACGACTTCTATTGACTTTCTCACTCCGAGATAGTTGATATTGAATAGGTGGCATCTGCTCCAGCCTCCGACCACAAAAATTGCACAAATCGAGTCTAGAGCCAAGAGATAAATCAAATCTCGTTAGGAAACACGGATGACAAACAAGAGAGTCCTACGCTATATCCTTGCGATGTTGCTAGAACACTCAGAGTGTACTACTTAGTATTCACAATGATGAGTGGAAATCCTTCCAGTGTTAAAATCAAACAGAACTATGGTAGTTCATTTGTAATATTCTTTATGAATTAAACATATGTAAAACTGAAAAGCAACAGTGATTCAAACTCATTTCAGGTTTCTACGCAATATCTTTATGATCTTGACAGAACATTCAGAGTGATATTTATTAATATTCATAGTGACGAATGGAAATCCTTCTAGCGTCAACCTCAAACAGCGCTACGGTAGGTGATTTGCGAGATTCTTTATGAATCAAAGCTTGTTCAAATGGAAAGAAACAATGGTAAGATTCTTTATGAATCAAACTTGTTCCAGGAATTTGAATTGAAGACTTTAATCAAGCGGATATTTATCCAATTGATTCACTCTTTATATTCGCAGTCTTGCTTTGAGACGGTCGAGTAAAGAGAACGACTAGTACAACCGCGAAACCCTGTCAAGGAGATTCTTAATTGAATATACCTTATCACAGGTACGATATTTAATATCGTGTAACGGTCTTCACCGTCCGGAGGTAAAACGCTGCCGATTTAGGACGAATGTCAAAGCCATTTAGTCCGTGTCTATGTTTTGTCTCAAGAAGGTGACGTTACGGTGTACTAAGCAAAGTCAAAGATTCAAAACCACATACTCATGCCTAAAGACATATTAAACAATTAATAGTGTGAGCATATGGATGAAGACACAAGATCGCAAGATGGCTAAGACAAGCCAATGATGATTTGAAGATCTCAAGATTAAAGACAAAGTCGAAAGACAACAACAAAGGCTCAAAGATCACAGCATGAAGGAACAAGACTACTATTACACGTTCAAGACTCGTTTATGGCGAGATTAGTAATCTCTCCAAATCTCTAAATGTCAAAGGGTAATTACCTCTCATTAGGGGATATTGTTAGCCTCAAAATATTGAGTCAAACAAGAATGTTAGATCATTAGTTTATTATGTATCATAATTTAGAACGTTGTAATAAGTAGTAGGTTAGTCGAGTATTACGGGCTTAACTTTAAGCTAGAAGTTCATCATAAAGGAACTAAATCCTAAAAGGAAAGCCCGGCACAAACAACGTAGCCCATAAAGCCTACATGTAAGGCACGGCTATAAATACCCTTCCTAGCATGTTAGGAAGGGTGTTGGTTCATTTTGTTTTCTCTCTCTAATCTAATCCTCCCAAGCCATTCTCTCTCTTTTCTCTCTCTACTTTCTCTCTCTAGAATTCATCTGTATTTCTTCTTTATTTCTTTGTTTAATCATCACTAAATATGGGACAACAAGATGATGTAGCGATTGTTGTCGTAGAGAAAAGTAGTTGAAATCCCCTAATAATTTCTTCTTAGGAAACCAAAAATTCCAAGACCAAATAACGCACAAATCCACAAACTGCAAGTTATATTCCCTCTTTTTGGAAATCTCGGAATATTTGTAAAATTGCCGAAAAGGTCTCGCAATAATTCAACTAACAAGATCTCGCAATAACCTCGTGAAGACTTCGCAATAATCAAGACTTCGCAATAATCAAGACTTCGCAATAATCAGGACTTCGCAATAACCAAGATAAAGGGATTTTGCAATATCCACATATGAAGGATTTCGCAATACTAAAAAACAACAGATTTTGCAATAATCAAAACCCTAATTATTGCGAAATGTTGGAGTAAAGATTTCGCAAAAAAAGTTGATGGATTCCACAATTATGCTGTTTTTCAAGATTTTAGGCTTAAATCAAGCCAAATGACCAAAAGTTTTTGTTTTTCACCAAAACAACTATGCCAAATCCCTACCACAACTATGTAGGAGATTTTTATGAGGATTTAGAGCACGAAAAATACAAAAAAAAAAAATTAATCCGAGATGATTTATGGATTAAATCATTCGAACCAAATAAAATAACAACACCCAATAACTAATCTACCCCGTGGAAATTGATACTAATTGTTGTCCCATAATATATGATGACATAACACGAATTAAAGGAACAAAATAGATGAAAGTAGATGAATTATAGAGAGAGAAAAGAGAGAGAATGGTGAAACTTACGTAGGATTAGATTAAGAAAATGAAATGTCTAACCCTTCCTAACATGCTAGGAAGGGATTTATATAGTTCGCGTACATGTGGGCTTTGTATGGACTATACTGTTTGGGTCGAGCTTGAATAAATGCTTAGTACCTTGAAAGAGGCCTTTTAAGCTAGCCACCAAGCCCGTATTGTTACGACTATTCTACTACCTATTACAACGTTCTAATACACGATACATAATAAACCTATGACCGAGCATTCTTGTTTGACTCAATATTTTAAGGCTAACAAAAACTTACATCCGCATATGTTACACCATTTTCATATTCAACAAAAAAACATAATGATTTAGTAGTATTAAAAAGTTAAAGCATTATGTTACAATACAAAAATTACTAATAGATAAACTATTCAAATGCTTAAAACAATGGATGTTAATCTCAGCCATCAACATTTTGGTTGCAAACTTAGCACTCGTCTTTGTCATTTTCATGCACATGATCTTGTTACTTCAGTCGAGAATCTGATGTTTCACTTGTTGGCCTTGAGATGACTGAGTTTTTTAAAATGCATTGAAAACAACTTTCACTACACAAATAAAACAACTTGGTTTTAGTTTCATCCAGATTATCATATATGATATATTACAGAACTTGAGTTTTAACCAGATTATCATATATGATAATGTACACACAACTAACTTTTAATTACTACCACGAGATCACAGACTTGCTTATATTTGTTTTCAAGCATATTATCAGATTATCATATATGATACCTTCATATATCATATATGATACCTTCATATATCATATATGTTACCTTCATATATCATATATGATATATTTATCATATATGATATACGAGGGTATCATATATGATATATGGATGTATCATATATGATACATCTGTTCAACTCTCCTAACAAGCTTATTCACATAACTTATGTGAGACCCCCGAAATCATGCATGTAACAACTAGGCAACAAGGGGGTAACACGTTATGGTACAAGTGACAATGAATTATAAATGACTCGAAAATGACGTAATAAAAGACATATATATTACATCACGATATATCAGAGTTTTAAAGCATAGGTCCCACAAGTTTTAAAACATAATAAGGTACCATTACATCATGGTTTTAAAGTTTATAGATACCAAAAGATAAGCGGAAGACTTTGATAACTTTAAATATTTCAAAAGTATAAACACAACACAGAACTTCCAAGCTTCCAACATCCAGCGAGACCTCATCCAAGAATATTAAGCATTATTACCTGAGACTAAAACATGTAAATCCGCCAACAAAAGTTGAGTGATATTAATAGGTTTAGTAAACTATGCAATGGAACACAATAAAGTTTGTAAAACATATAATGGGTGGATGACTATGTACATTATCCATAGTCATAGTATATATTATTGCTCTTTAGTTCATAAAACCGAACCTTAACAATCATTGTAAGTTCCTCTAGTAATTATTTAGCCTCGATACTCAAGTATAAACAAATGAAATGCGTCAAAGTAATACAAGACGGGGATTGTCAATCCCGATGGATCCACCTACAACATTCGCGCTTAGCACAAAGTATATGGGACAATTAACGGTTCATGATCACGAGAGGAAACTTAAGGCTATAGACTAAAAGCAATAATATCAATGAATTCATCTGCCAGCATACATTTCTGGATAGCGTAGAGTTTAACAGATTGTGTTCCAACATGATAATCTCACCCCGCGTTTTGAAACAATGAACAAGTAGAAAAGGGGCTATGAAATCACCTTAGCTATAAGGTGAATCAACACGGAACTTGAGGGCTGAGTAGTAACAACGGAAAATCTAGCAACTTTAAGTCATCCAAGACCTACGATAACAGGACGCGAAAGTTTAGAAGATAGGAAAATAACGTTTAGAAAACACTCAAATTTAAATAATACATAAACCATGTTATGACACGCAAGAAAATCCATGCAAGTGATACTTCTAGACAACTCTAAAAGTTTACTTTTACTAGAAAATGCTCTCAAAAGCACTCAGCCGGTATATACCAAATATACAAGCTCATTTCCCTTACTTAGACACGTCAAAAGTTTATGAAACGACTTGAGGAACTCACTTACTATCTATATAAAGTCCTCTAAAAAGTTCGTCAAAAGTTTTTACTTCTAAGACCTCCTACCCGACACATATTTGATTTATAAAAACCGGACAAATTTATGCCTTCGACTCGCAAAACCATTTTGACCTTGCTAACCAATTCCGTTTACAAAACCGACACTTGAGTTTGAAAATAGACTCTCAACCCTAGGTTAAGAGCCCAATAAAAGCCCTTGACTATTTTTAAAATTAATTTTATAGTCTCTGAGATTCGATCCAAATATCGACAACAAATTCGGATTGTGCCGATCCTCGTCTTCCGGTACACGAATAATCAAACTATCGTAACTTCCTCCTCGTTTTGAGTTAGAAGCTCAAATTTATATCAAAACGAAGGTAATAAAAATCTCTACATCACTATCTCATTTGTACAACAGCAATTCAAGCTTAACACACCCAAAATCATCCTCAAACCTACTGCCCTAAATCACTACTCTAAAACTCATGCCAAATCATCTTTTCATCTCATTTTACCCATTTTTCTGTAACACCCACATGCTTTTACCTTGAACAGTACACTTAGTAACGTACCTACATATTAAAAAATTTCCTTTTATAGCATGAACACGTGTCACGATTAGTAATTACAGAAGTTATGTACGTATTATTATTACAAAAAGTATTAAGTACATGTTAGTACACGATAATTATTATCAATAATAATTATAATCACGAACATGAAATCATGAACGTAAGAATCACGAACATATAATTATGTATTTACGTATATTATTAATACGATTAATATTGTTACGTATAAGTAATTATAATAACACGAATAATTAATAATAACGTAACACATAAACACGAACACACGAACACACGAGCATGTAATATGTTAGACACGAGAAAGGCTTCGGGTTTCCCTTGTGGGCCTTACAAGCCACAACACCAAGAGAAGGAAAGGGCCAAGCCCACGTTTTGTTTTTTTAAAAATAACAAATAAGGAAAATATGCATTTACAGAGTTTTTCACAAAATCACAAAACCCTAATCTCTTTTCTCTCTCTCTTTTGGCCGGCGGCAACACAACACCACAAGGAGGTGCTTGTTTGATCTTGGTTAATTAAATTCAAGGAGTGCGTTCGTTTAATCGTTCTCCATTTATTATACGTGTTTGGTAATCCGTAAAACCTTTTCTTTTTAGTTCTTTTTATTTTTATGATGAACACATGAACAAGGGATTTAAAAACAAGCGTTAAAAACAAGTTATAAATCATGGTGGGTAAAAATTAAGGATTTGTTAGGGTTTGGTTGTTCGGCCGCCACTCAAACCGAGAGCCCCATGGCTCTCGGCGTCGTTTGGTTCGCACCACCAACCGAGACTTATGTCTCGATGGTGTTTGGTTCGGTCGACAGCAAGGCCAATGGACCCCGACATGAGTCGGGGTATCCTTGTGGTTTGGTTGGGTCTCGACAGCACACAGCCTCACCACCGGCACACAGCCGGTAGCAGACTTGGTCAGGCAGGGGGAACGCCGCAGGCAGCAGCGGGACCACCGGCACACAGCCGGTAGGAAACCACTGCTGTTGGCAGCGGCTAGCCGAGAGAAACAAGACCACCGGTTTAAGCCGGTGGCAGCCTTAACAAAGGCAGTGGCAACCGGTCAAACCGGTTTGCCACTGTTAAGGGGTGTTCGGTTCGGACCGGTTCACGGGCTTTCACGGGTCCGGTTCCTGACATGTTTAATTAAATACACGGGTCCAGTTCATGAATATTATTTTTTACAAGAATATTATTTTACAAGAATTAAATTAATTTAACATGGCATATAATTAATTTAATTAAATCATAAACTTAGTTTAATTATTATTTATTTAATGATACATGTTATAACCTAAGTATTTAGTTATTTAATTAAGACTAAAGTATTAATTAATTATTAAGACATGAAATATAATTAATTAATAATCATGACTTAGGTTATTATTAATACAATATTAATACATGTTTTAACCTAAGTATTTTATACACTTTAATTTAATTAAATCATGCTTATATTTAATTAAATCATATAACCTATAGTTTATTTAATTAACATGATATTATTAATAAACTATACTATAACTACATGACTTATGATATTTAATCAGTAAACTTAAACTTATATTATTAGCTTATTATTTCAGCTTAATTCTAAATATGGAAACATTCTAATTCAGGAAACTTACTATTTTTGGAAACTTTCTATTTTTAAAAACTGATCTATTTTAAAAAGTTAGTCTATTTTTGGAAACTTTCTATTTTTGAAACTTTCTATTTTAGGAAACCTGCTATTTTTAGAAAGTTACTTATTATTACACAACAGTATAATAATACAAGAAATACAAGTAATACTTAATCAGAATATACAGAATACATGATAAACACAGCATAACGTTAAAATCAGTAAAACAAGACATGAACATATAAAACAAGCTAAGTCACGATATAAAATCAGTTACGTACTCAGTAATCAGAACACTTATACGCGTATACTATTTGTGTAGCATTAGTGAGATCGAGGTAGGACTCTTTTCCGTTCGTCTTCTTCGTTCACTGGACATAAGGTACGGATTTCCCGTCCTTTCAGTATGGACATTCTTTCCTTATTAGGATTCCCCGTCTGCAGCCAACTATTTTCCCAGTATTTGTTTTATATGTTTGATACTTGTGTTAGATTAAGAGCATAAGTCATATACATGCATGACCAGTGTCACCTAGTTATGGAGGTACCATAACCATAACACTAGAGGCACCAGTGTTATGACTTCTCTACGGCGATGTGATTGCTCGTGGTGTCCCTTTTCAGTTTTGGCCATTATATTATATTATCATGTGGGGCGTATGGGTGCATCCTAGTTACATGTTTAGCAGTATTATCAGAGTGACTGCGATGTGTGCCTTGCATCCTTCACTGGGAGTTGATCCCTCCTACCCAAACTATTTAATTAGAGGCAACCCTTCTAATTGCATGACGAGGTCTCCCCTCCAAGTATTCATGCACGGTGGAACCTCATGACCTATATGGACTATTTGGCTAATTAAAACAGATTTTCATAGAAACATAAGTCTTTTTCAAATTATAAAACCTGTTTTTATGAACATGAATCCAGATTACTTAGAACTTATGATATTCCACTGCTATTAGTCTTATACGCTTATGTGATTCTATATCATACTTTTATATCCGTGCACTGAGCGTTATGCTCAACCGTTTTCCTTTCATGTTCCCAAACGGCAGGTACTCAAGGGTGCTCGTAGACTTTAAGCGTATGTGCATATGGATTGGAAGCTATCTAGCCTTCTCTACTTTATGCATTTCATCATACATTTTGCTACTTATTTATATGGAAATTGTTTAGTCCTTTTCCTTTACAGTACTTATGTTTGCGTGTGATGAGCTTATACTTGAGGTACCGATGTTTATTTCTGGTATTTCCTTTTATGGTCATGTAATGTTTTAAGACATTTTTCCTTGTATACTTTGATGAGACGCCATAATCACGTGTGACATTCCATTTACCAAAATGGGGTGTTACAATTATGGTGAGCCAAGGCTTCGACCTGTAGGCTCTCAAAACACGACCTGTGATTAGTGGGTAGTCACTATGGTCTTCCTAGAACTGACAGTCGTTTTTCATGCATTCAAGTTATATGTCATTGTCGCAGGTTTATGACTAAGTAATGGTTGGTACAGGACTGGCCCTATTTAGTCGCATGTGCTTTTATCGAAACTTTTAACTTTGGGACTGACCCATTGGCGTCCCCTCAGGTGAACTGACCATAGGCGTTCACTCTCGCGCATATAAAAGTTTTCATAAAACTGCATCATGCATTCATGCACTATTTTTCCTGCATAAAACTTTTCTCATGATTTATTGGTATAAATTTTTTTCAAGTATATATTTTATGTTTTAATCAGTTTAATCATGTATTTTTTTACACTGTCAGATGGTTCTCACACGCGTGTAGGAACAACTCAATGCAACAGTCCAAGCTGCAATGCAAGCTTTGCTTCCTCAGTTGAGGAACGAAATCAGGGCTGAGGTGTAGGCTGCCAACAATCAGCAACAGCACCCAGTTCCTCCTCCTCCTCCAGCAACATTGGTCACATGGCTGGAGAGATTCAACAAGAAAAGTCCTCAATCCTTTGAGAGACTGATAGCCCCAGTGAAGCTGAAAGCTGGTTGGCTCATATCGAGAAGATATTCGATGCAATGGGTTGCGACCCCGTCTTCAAGTCGAGGTTGGACTTCTACAAGTTCGAAGGTGATGTAATGGGATGGTGGAAGGCAGTCAAGCAGTTTAAGGGAGGTGACAATTGGGTGGTTGGTTTAACTTGGGCTCAGTTCAGGGAGTTAGTGATGGGACAATTCTTCCCCAAGGCTGAGCAAGACAAGTTGAAGAGGGAATACCACGGAATTAGGCAGAGAGTTGGGGAGAACATCAACGAGTTTATGCAGCGCTTTCTTCGTTTGGCTGGTTTTCTTGGCGCAGCAGTAGGTACTGCCGAGGAGCAAGCATACCACTTCCGCTGGGCTCTTCGTACATCGTTTGCCAACAACTTGGTGTGTGCTACCTTCAACACGGTGGCACAAGTTGCCGATGCAGCACGTAAGCTGGAGATGCTGCAGGAAAGAGAGGAGTTCAGGAAAGCAGAGAGACTCGAGAAGAGGTATACTCGTCGTTTAGCGGTGACCATTTAAATTCATTCAGTACTATTCAATATTTATCCTACTCTTTAAACTGCATCTTTCAGGCAGAAGACTGGGGACCGGTCTCAGCCGGCTACTCAGCAACAGCCTACTCATCCCAAGGGTAACTGTTAGACTCAAGACCGTTCTGCTACGGATAGGCATGGCGGTAATGATAATTACCGTAATAATGTTGTAAACTCCAACAGCAGCAGGTCCTTAAACTTATTCATTCCTTATGTTACATATAATAATTTATAATTCTCAAACATTAGCAATCTTCTACCAGGAATCATGGTAACAGGAGGGAGCAGAACCAAAGAGGTTCACAGCCTAACCGTCCATCTATCACTAGTATTACATCTTACGATTTTTATGCATTGTCCTTTTGTACCTATAAATCATGTCTCATGTGTACTTTTCCAAACAGGCTCCCAGCCAGCACGGGCACCTGTTGGAGGGTATACTCACCCTCTCTGCACGACTTACAACCGTAGGCACCCAAGGCCATGTCGCCGCGATAGCGACATTTGCTTCAAGTGTGGCCTTACTGGTCATCACATGAAGGACTGCCACAAGGGCGAGATAGAGGGCACATCTGGACATGCTGATTCCAAGCCACCTCCTACTAGTGGACGGGTGTACACGACTTCTCGCGACCAGGCCAACAAGACTATAGGTACCATCACTGGAATCTTGTATATGTATGGTCAAGCTACATGTGTTTTATTCGACACGGGTGCTACGCATTGGTCATTTCTACTGCTTAGCCAAGAATGTTAGGATATCCCCTATGCCTTTAGAGAATGTGTTAAACATTTCCACGCCTTTAAGAGACTCTGTACGCATAACCCATGGGTACAAGAGCCTTCCCCTAGAGTTTGACGACAAGATTCGTCCTGTTGACGCACTTCCACTAGATATGTACGATTTTGACATGATATTAGGCATGGACTGGCTATCCAAACATCACGCCACCATAGACTGCCATACATATCGGGTCATCTTCGGTGATGTAAATGCACCAGAGTACATTCACAACGGGTTCGTACCTGGAAGGTCTGTACAAATAATATCGACCTTACAAGAACGTGCACTACTGTCACATGGTTGTGAGGTCTATCTTACGACTGTTCATGATTTGGAGGCTGAATCTCCATCTATCCAGAAACAGCCGATCGTGTAAAAATTCCCATACGTGTTTCTAGAAGAACTTCCGGGCATACCACCTGCTCGTGAGGTGGAGTTTAATATTGAGCTCATCCTAGGAGCTGAGCCAAAATCCAAGGCTCCTTATCGTATGGCTCCCATAGAGCTGAAGGAGTTAAAAGGAACAACTTCAGGAACTATTAGAACGCGGTTTCATTCGACCTAGTGCTTCTCCATGGGGTGCACCTGTTCTGTTCGTAAAGAAGAAGGACGACAGCATGTGTCTGTGCATAGATTATTGTGAGCATAACAAGATCACAATCAGGAATAGATATCCACTGCCACACATTGACTACTTGTTTGACCAACTCCAAGGGGCTAAAAATTTCTCCAAGATTGATCTGAGGTCGGACTATCAACAGTTACGGGTTAAAGAGCAGGACATCGCCAAGACTGCTTTCCGTACACGTCATGGGCACTACGAGTTTGTAGTCATGCCTTTTGGCCTTACCAATGCTCCAACTGTCTTTATGGATCTGATGAACCGTATCTTCCATGAGTTCCTGGACAAGTTCGTCATTGTCTTCATTGATGACATTCTGATTTTCTCTAAGTCCAAGGAGGAACACGAAGACCATCTTCATACAGTACTAAAATACTTCACCAGAAGTAGTTGTATGCTAAATTCTCCAAGTGTGAGTTCTAGTTAGACAATGTGGCGTTCCTAGGCCACATTGTATCAGGAGAAAGAATCACCATGGATCCAGCAAAGGTTGAGGCTATTACCAAGTGGCCAAGGCCGACATCAACGACTGAAGTTTGTAGTTTCCTAGGCTTAGCTGGTTACTACCGTAGGTTCATAGAGAACTTTTCCTGCTTAGCACACTGCCATTGACCAAACTGATGCGGAAAGGGGAGAAATTCGTCTGGACGGAAGAAAGAGAGAAGAGCTTTGAAGACCTAAAGCAGAAGTTAGTATCTACACCGATTCTTACTCTCCCATATGGTACAGGTGGATTTCTAATCTACAGTGACGCTTCAGGGAAGGGACATGGCTGTGTTCTCATGCAACATGGAAAAGTGATTGCGTACGCTTCACAGCAGCTTAAGCCTTATGAGGAGAATTACTCTACGCATGACTTGGAACTTATAGCAGTCGTGTTTGCATTGATGATATGGAGGCACTACTTGTATGAAGAATCATGTGATATCTTCATAGACCACAAGAGCCTGAAGTACATCCTCAACGTGAGCTGAATATGAGGCAGAGAAGATGATTAGAGCTGTTGAAGGATTATGACATTAATCTACAGTATCATCCCGGCAAGGCGAATGTAGTGGCAGATGCACTTAGTAGAAAGTCCGGTATGATAAACGACATTAAAAGTGAGGAGGAAGTTATAAGAGACTTAGAGCGACTAGACATAGAGATCATGGTACGTGGACAAAACGGTTACTGGGCAAATCTTAGGGTGGAACCTGAGTTACTCTCTAGGATCAAGGAAGCGCAGAAGGATGATGGTGAAATTTGGGCGATCATTCAGAACTTAGACAGCAGACGAAGTTCGGATGGATTACGATGGTATCTTATGGCAGGGCACGAGACTTTGTGTTCCTGATGATCTTACTATCAGGGAAGCGTTATTAGCCGAAGCTCATAGCTCCCCATTCTCCATTCATCCTGGTTCGACCAAGATGTACCACGACATCAAGCAATACTTTTGGTGGAGTGGTATGAAACATGATGTTGCTACTTATGTCTCCAAATGTCTTACCTGCCAGCAGGTTAAGATCGAGCATCAGCGGTCTAGTGGTTTACTAAAAACGTTAGACATTCCAGAGTGGAAGTGGGACACGATCACCATGGATTTTGTTACCGGTCTTCCGCAGACAAAGAGGAGGCATGATGCGATTTGGGTTATCCTTGATCGACTTACTAAGTCAGCTCATTTCTTACCGATCCGCAAGGATGATCCGGTCAGCAAACTCGCCGATACTTACAAAAAGGAGATCATGAGACTTCATGGTGCTTCATCCAGCATCGTCTCGAACAAAGATCCTCGTTCCACTTCGCGATTTTGGAGGAGTCTGTAGAAAGCTTGGGGTACAAAACTTAAGCTTAGCACGGCTTTTCATCCTCAAACAAACGGGCAATCGGAGCGAACGATTCAGACATTAGAAGACCTGTTGAGGTCATGTGCGTTGGAATGGACAGGAGATTGGGACGATTACATCTGAACAGTTGGCACGCCAGCATTAAGTGTGTTCCATTCGAGATGTTGTATGGCAGAAAGTGTCTCACCCCAATCTGCTAGGATTAGGTTGGTGAGCGAACACTTGAAGGACCAGAAAGGATAGAGTTGACCAACGAGAAGGTCGCTTTAGCTAAGCAGAAACTGCAAGAAGCACGTTCACGTCAGAAGAGTTATGCCGACAAGCATCGTAGGGACTTACATTTTAACGTAGGAGATCGCGTCTTTCTTAAGGTATCACCGGCACGTGGTGTTAGACGTTTTGGAATCAAAGGGAAACTCAATCCTTGATTCATCGGACCGTTTGATGTCATTGAGCGAGTCGGTGAAGTATCTTATCATTTAGCGTTACCTCCGCAGCTTTCTCACGTTCATGACGTTTTCCATGTGTCCTTACTCAGAGGGTACAAGTATCATCCCTTTCACATGGTTCAATATCCACTGGAATAGATTCGTGAAGATCTTACTTTCATAAAGGAACCCGAACGAGTTCTTGATAAACAAGAACGAGTCATGAGGAAGAAGACGATTCCATTCGTCAAAATCCTTTGGAGGGATCATACCGAGCGGGAAGCCACTTGGGAAACAGAGGAGACTATCCGGGCTTCTTACCCTCATTTCATATTTTGAATTCGGGTATATTCCTCTTTCAGTTTATTTTATCTATAATTCGGGGACGAATTATTCTTTTTAGGGGGGAAGAGTTGTAAAACCCGCATGCTTTTACCATGAACAGTACACTTAGTAACGTACGTACATATTAAAAACTTTCCTTTTATAGCATGAACACATGTCACGATTAGTAATTACAAAAGTTATGTACGTATTATTATTACGACAAGTATTAAGTACGTGTTAGTACACGATAATTATTATCAATAATAATTATAATCACGAACATGAAATCATGAACGTAAGAATCACGAACATGTAATTATGTATTTACGTATATTATTAATACGATTGATATCGTTACATACAAGTATTTATAATAACACGAATAATTAATAATAACGTAACACGTAAACACGTAAACACGAACATGTAATATTTTAGACACGAGAAAGGCTTCGGGTTTTCCCTTGTGGGCCCCTACAAGCCGCGACACCAAGAGAAGGAAAGGGCCAAGCCCATGTTTTGTTTTATTAAAAATAACAAATAAGGAAAATATGCATTTACAGAGTTTTTCACAAAATCACAAAACCCTAATCTCTTTTCTCTCTCTCTTGGACAGCGGCAACACAACACCACAAGGAGGTGTTTGTTTGATCTTGGTTAATTAAATTCAAGGAGTGTGTTCGTGTAATCGTTCTCCATTTATTCTACGTGTTTGGTAATCCGTAAAACCTTTTCTTTTTAGTTCTTCTTATTTTTATGATGAACACATGAACAAGGGATTTACAAAAACAAGCATTAAAATCATGTTATAAATCATGGTGGGTAAAAATTAAGGGTTTGTTCGGGTTTGGTTGTTCGGCCGCCACTCAAACCGAGAGCCCCATGGCTCTTGGCATCGTTTGGTTCGCACCACCAACCGAGACTTATGTCTCGGTGGTGTTTGGTTCGATCGACTGTAGGGCCAAGGGACCCCGACATGAGTTGGGGTGTCCTTGTGGTTTGGTTGGGTCTCGGAAGCACACAGCCCCACCACCGGCACACAGCCGGTGGCAGACTTGGTCAGGCAGGGGGAACGCCGCAGGCAGCAGCGGGACCACCGGCACACAGTCGGTAGGAAACCACTGATGTTGGTAGCGGCTAGCCGAGAGAAACAAGACCACCGGCTTAAGCCGGTGGCAGCCTTAACAAAGGCAATGGCAACCGGTCAAACCGGTTTACCACTGTTAAGGGGTGTTTGGTTCGGACCGGTTCACGGGCTTTCACGGGTCCGGTTCACGACATGTTTAATTAAATACACGGGTCCGGTTCATGGCTAAATTTTACAAACTTAATTAATGTTTACAAGAATATTATTTTACAAGAATTAAATTAGTTTAACATGGCATATAATTAATTTAATTAAATCATGAACTTAGGTTAATTATTATTTATTTAATGATACATATTATAACCTAAGTATTTAGTTATTTAATTTAGACTAAAGTATTAATTAATTATTAAGACATGAAATATAATTAATTAATAATCATGACTTAGGTTATTATTAATACAATATTAATATATATTTTAACCTAAGTATTTTATACACTTTAATTTAATTAAATCATGCTTATATTTAATTAAATCATATAACTTATAGTTTATTTAATTAACATGATATTATTAATAAATTATACTATAACTACATGACTTATAGTATTTAATCAGTAAACTTAAGCTTATATTATTAGCTTATTATTTCAGCTTAATTCTAAATATAGAAACTTTCTAATTCATGAAACTTACTATTTTTGGAAACTTTCTATTTTTAGAAACTTTCTATTTTAAGAAACCTGCTATTTTTAGAAAGTTACTTATTATTACACAACAGTATAATAATACAAGAAATACAAGTAATACTTAATCAGAATATACATAATACATGATAAACAAAGCATAACGTTAAAATCAGTAAAACAAGACATGAACATATAAAACAAGCTAAGTCACGATATAAAACTAGTTACGTACTCAGTAATCAGAATACTTATACACGTATACTATTTGTGTAGCATTAGTGAGATCAAGTAGGGCTCTTTTCCGTTCGTCTTCTTCGTTCACAGGACATAAGGTTCGGATTTCTCATCTTTTCAGTATGTACACTCTTTCCTTATTAGGATTCTCCGTCTGCAGCCAACTATTTTCCCAGTATTTGTTTTATATGTTTGATACTTATGATAGATTAAGAGCCTAAGCCATATACATGCATGACCAGTGTCACCTAGTTATGGAGGTACCATAACCATAACACTGGAGGCACCAGTGTTATGACTTCCCCACGGCGAAGTGATTGCTCGTGGCGTCCCTTTTCAGTTTTGGCCATTATATTATATTATCATGTAGGGCGTATGGGTGCATCCTAGTTACATGTTTAGCAGTATTATCAGAGTAAATGCGATGTGTGCCTAGTATCCTTCACTAGGAGTTGATCCCTCCTAACTAGACTATTTAATTAGAGACAACCCCTCTAATCGCATGACGAGGTCTCCCCTCCAAGTATTCATGCACGGTGGAACCTCATGACCTATATGGGCTATTTGGCTAATTAAAAGAAATTTTTGTAGAAACATAAGTCTTTTCAAATTATAAAATCAGTTTTATGAACATGAATCCAGATTACTTAGAACTTATGATATTCCGATGCTATTAGTCTTATATGCTTATGTGATTCTATATCATACTTGTATATCCGTGCACTGAGCGTTATGCTCATTCGTTTTCCTTTCATGTTCCCAAACGGCAGGTACTCAAGGGTGCTCGTAGACTTTAAGCGTACGTGCATATGGATTGGAAGCTATCTAGCCTTCTCTACTTTATGCATTTCATCATACATTTTGCTACTTATTTCTATGAACATTGTTTAGTCCTTTTCCTTTCCAGTACTTATGTTTGTGTGTGATGAGCTTATACTTGAGGTACCGATGTTTGTTTTTGGTATTTCCTTTTATGTTCATGTAATGTTTTAAGACATTTTTCCTTGTATGCTTTGATGAGACGCCATAATCACGCGTGACATTCTATTTACCAAAATGGGGTGTTACATTTTCTATCATAACTAGCATCTTATAATTACCACATATCAATCTTAACACTTGCATGTTACATAAACAAAAATCAAAATAAAAAACTCAAACTTTTTATCATCAAAACATCATGATCTTATCAAGATCATTAAAAACTTTTCCCAACCATAAATCATAAGAAACTTGAAACTTGATGCATGTGTGAAATTTTGGTATCAATGGAATCACCTTTTTATTTCTAAGTACGGTCTTGATTTAGATTAGGCTAGAACAAGGGAAAAATCAAAATCTATTGTGGGTTTTGGTGGTGTAGGCTCACGGTAGAAAGAAATATGGGAGTGGGGTGATGTAATTTTTCTTATATTGTTTACTATATGCTTTTAGGTAGAAAAAAACATTTATATAATCGTAGGTAGGGGCTAAATTTGTCAACTTTGCATTTCTTTGGACTAAAAGTAAATATTTAGTTAGAAAGCGAGAAATGACTATTAGTCAATTTTTACAAATATTCACGAGACTCGGGTTTCATAAAAATACTTCTCAAAAGTTAAAACGCATTCAAAATATATTAATATAGTCTCCCGACTCGACTTAACACGTCATTTAAAGAAAACATTGAAAAGATCGAACATTGGAACAATCAACAATAAAACGTGAAATACATGGATTTAACACTGTGACAACCCCGGTTTTTGAGGTTTGTCACTTGGTCTTATTTTAAGGTTAATTTATGTGTGACTATGTGATTAGCGTGTTTACATGTTTATTTTGCGTGAACGAGGTTGGTGTGGATATCGTATATGGGTATAAGGTACTCATAAGTAAATCGAGGAACGGGTATTTCATGTTCATGAGCTCAAAATTAGTGACTATGAAATAAAATGGTGTTATTTTGGTGTTTACGTATACGTATAAGTATTATAGTAAATCGTATTTTTTTTTTACGATTTGGGGTTTAGCATTTAGAGGTCTCGGGTAAGGTGTTTAGTCATGTGAGTATTTTTCGGGATGGTTTTAAGTCATTTAGGACTTATTTATAAAGTTTATTTCTAAATTTAAGATTTGTTTTAAACTGTATATTTTACGTTTTTTACGGTATACGCGTAAATTGACTAGTTTTACGGTTTTGAGGTTTTAGGAGCTGAAATAAATTAAGGTAACTTAAGGTATTATTAATAATATATTAATAAGTCTTAAAGAGAAAATATATATATATATATATATATATATATATATATATATATATATATATATATATATATATATATATATATATATATATATATATATATATATATATATATATATATATGAATCGGGTTTTAAACCGACTAGAAAAGAAAAAGAAAGGATAATGGGCCAAAAGACCCAACTTGAGCCCAATTTGGAAAAGCCTTTTTAATAAAACATATAAAAACCATGTTTATATCACAAAAATCAGTTTTTCATTAATTTTCTCCCCTTTTGGCCGAATTTTTACAAGCCTTAATTTAGGGATTCATCAAAAATAATTTTCTTGAAGATTTGAGGTAAAAATCTTGATTTAATTCTTATAGTTTTCTTGTTTTATAGCATTAAGGCTTCAAGTTTTATGTAATCAACTTATATGATGGATTAGAGTTCTTAATTGATCTGTAATTAGGGGTTTTATAACAATTAACATGATTAGGATAATTATTGGTGATTATTAGTGATGTTAATTAGGGTTTAATCACGTTTAAATTCGTTTTTAAAAACTGGGCAGATTTTTGAGTCACTTGTTTTGATCATATCTAGAGTTCTACAAACTCTTATTTTGCGATCCAAGCATCCCTGAATAGGTAATTGAAGTGGCTTTCAAATTCAAAAAACTAGAACTAAATTGGAGGTAGGGAGGTAGGTCAAAAACAGGTTACAACAGTCGGAGGTCAAAACAGTTTTGAAATCAGTCAGGTTTAATTTAACATTTTAAGGTGATTGGGGTACTTAGGAGTACACTTGAGCCCTCTAAAGAGCATGGTGTTCGTTTATATATTAAATAAGAGACCTGAAGGGTGGCTAAGCAAATGGATTTTGGTAAAACCCCCTAATCATAACAAACTTTTTCTATGTTCAAAATCGGTAAAATGCGGATAGGCAGAAGTATATATATAATAGTAGCTTTAAGGTTGGGGCAAAAGGGAGGAGTTAGCTAACATATGTAAGGGCATAGGGTTTCCTTTACAGAGATCATGGGTATGGTTAGGTGGGCGTTTGGCTTATAGTTTGGAGACCTAAAAACCGGGACTGTTTTGGGTAAAATGTTAACGAGACGGGTTATGAAGTAAACTAAGTTAAGGGATTTATAGAGGGGTGTAATTAGATGCTTAGAGCATATAAATGAGGTATATATATAGGAGAAGGTTAGATGTCCATCATGGATTGATGAGCCATCTTAGTGTTTGGTTCATGTTTTGATTGTGTGCTTTTGTTTGATAGCTTTTTGCTAGTGCACGGATTTTTGGAGAAGCTCAATCAGGTGAGTTTCATAGTCCCATATCTTTTAATGATTTTGACTTCCAGATGGGATGGAAGAGACACTCGTTATGGTTTTGTAAATTGTTGCTGTGAATGTTTTATGATTGGTGATGGACTTGTGTGTACTTGTGTGATTAACTGCTAATTGATTCATGATTGTTTTGTGATTTTGACTTGGTACCAAGGGGATGTTGACAAGGCGGGACCTTGAAGAGGTACATAGATGTGTGAGAATCTATGGTACCAATGGATAATGACAAGGCAGGGCCTTGGGATTGGTACATAGGTGTATGGGCGCCTATGGTACCATGGTGTTTGGTAAGGTTGGGAGCCTTGGATTTGGTTTGGAATAAGTGATCTTGAATGCTAGTTGTTAATGCATACTTGTAGCACATTGTCCATATGTTTAGTGGTTTATGGTTGTTCACAACTTATTATAATCTATTTTCGGTTGGAGTCTAAACCTATGACTCTCACCAACATTATGTTGACGTGTTTTAGTGTCTCTTTCAGGTGATAAAGTGGTTAAGCGTGAGAACATATGTGGCTAGGATTAGAGTCGCGTAGGAATGCATTTAGAAGGAGATCCCCGTTCCTTCTTAGTTTATTTTTCTGTTTGTTTCAATAAGTGATACTATGAACCTATATGTTGATTTGTTTGTGTTATTTGTTTGTCTTGGGTAAAAGGTAGGACTGTTACCTACTTACCTAGACTCCTACATTGATGAGATATTGTCATGACATTTGTGTCACCTTTTATGACATTTCTAATTCATATAGTCTTCTCTATGGACACGCTATTGTTGTGATGATATCCATGTATCGCGTCTCATATTCCGCCATGGTGGGGTGTGACAGAATGGTATCAGAGCCAATGGTTATAGAGAATTAGGTTGCCTAGTCTAGTAACCTAATCTATAGCTTAAGGGTCCCTTCATATAGGCGTCATAGTAGTATGTGTGCATTTTATATTAATTAAAGTTTTCTGGATGTTATTGGTTTTTACTTGCGATGTTTGTTAAGTTTTGACTAGTATGGGTTGAACCATAGTAGTTCATACTTAGCCATATGTTATTTTCTTTTCGGGGTGTGACTGGTGCTGGTTGAACCATAATCATCCACGCTAGTCATTGTCGCATTTTGCTTAAATTGTACATTATAGTACATAATTTGGTACATGGTAGTTTCTATCTTTTGTTGGGTTATTTTATGTACCTGAGGTATAGTATTTTTCTTTTGATGTTTAAGTCATGTTCCCTAAGAATCATGTGGTGGTTCGAGTTATTAGGAGTAGATGGATATGAAGGATTTTAAGCTGTTTCCACTCTTATGGGCGACATGACTTATAACTGATTATGTTTTCGTTTTAGATTTAGTCTATGCTGTTTTAGCTAGACTATGGATTTATGTATTTCAAGAGTTTGACTATGTTATTTTAATGGATGGAGTTTTGGATTTTTTTTTTGGATATGTGGTTATGAGCTTATGTGAGTAGATGGATATATGTGTTATGTGTTGTATTAATTCTTATAAGTGTCATCATAGGAAGGAGTGCATTGGGGAAGGGTAATTGTATAAGTATGGTGGCCAACATAGTTATACAAGTACCACAACTTCAATGGATTCCTAAGTATGATTCCATGAAAGAGGGTTAGTACATGCTTGTATATTAGATGTTAGACGGATTTAAGTATATGTATCCCGATATGCCTATATATGTATGATCCCCTACAATTATCGATTGTATCCTTAGGAGGGTGGCTAGCTCACTTTTTTTGATATTAAACCTCCGTTGTAGCGTATTCTTTGAGTTTCGTATTTCACGTGTACGTTTTAAAATGGTGTTCTTGGTTTTAAGTCTATTGAAATAACTTGGGATTTCTTTTGAGATAATGAAATCTTTTGTGTTGGGTCTTACATTTCTTTTGGTCGGTATATATTGAAAAAAAAGGACTTGAAAATCTACTATAGAGTTAGATAGTCGGTTGTATTCGGTAAAATAAGGGTAAGGTGTTGGGGTCGTGTTTGAAACAAGATGTAACATAAGATTTTTTTAATCAACACTTATTTATTTCAAATTCTAAAAGACTTTCTTTAAAATAAAGGGAAATAAAATTTCTTTCTACTTAAATAGTTTATATAAGTGAGCTTAATCAATATACGTCATTTATAATTATTTAAGCAAGACTAAAAAAAGTTCATGAAAATTTCACATACATTTATTTCTTTTTATTTAAAAAGGATTACGTTAATTACTAAGAGGATTCTTTAGTTTTTTTTAAAAAAAACAACTAGTATAAAACTGTTTTGGTCATAACTTGTTCGTTTTTAAAGCTTTTTGGGTGATTCAAAAGCCTAAAATTATGTACTCGGAATGTACTTTTCAAATATTTGGTATGTATAGTCATGGGGTGTCAGTAGCTTGATCGAAATTTTGGTACAAGTGACGGGTTCAAGGTTGAGTTTTGAATAGTAGTTTTTTTTATGATTTGGGATGCACGGGATACCTAGTCTTTGAGTTGAGTTTTGAGATCGTCTAGAAGGTTGTTTGTAGATTGTTTGAGTCACATAGATGTGGTTAGGAAAAAAAAGAAAAATATTCTTTTGGAAAAGTCGATCTTGTGCACGGTTTAAATAATATGTCGCGGGGCATAAGATGTTTTGGTTGCCATTAAGAATTTCTTGGATCATTTTTCGTTGTCATGAGTCATTTGTATTGGTACATGTTTGAGTTTTCCTTTTGAGTTTTCGTGGTTTTGGTCTGTTTTAACTCGTGCACATGACATGTCGTTAGTTATCTGTGGGTTTGATTCGTTGATCGTATCTAGTGGATTCAGGATGTAGTTTTGGGTTCGTATTGATTGGGAGTATTGAGGTAGACATATGAAAGACTTGGTCGCGCCTACACGATTAAGTAGGTGGCCCTGAGAGAATGGTCGGAATGCCCTTAGTGGGGATGAAAGAGTTAAAAGTTCATAGACGAACTAATGTGGTCATGAGGTCTCTTAGGAGTGCCAAGGGAGATGAATAGAGATTTGTATAATGTATGGATATTCGCACAAGTAACGCGCCATAGAGAGTGTTGGAAGGGGATATAATACCTCAAAGGTATTTATGATTGTTCGTAAGGCCTGTAAGTTTTCCGAAAATTTCCTGAGATTTAGTAGGTTTGCCTATTACTGTGAGGTAGAACCATAAATAGAGCAAGTAGGAGAAGTGAGAGGAGTTGTAGTTAGTGCCTTTCCAAGGAAATTGTTGATGGAATGATTTTAAGAGCAAGAGTTGTTAGAAATTGCAACGGATGCAAGGTAAAATTTGAGTTGCTTAGTAGTAGATTGGCTGTGAAAAGCGGTTGAGTGGTCTGATAAGAGGAAGTATTGGTCTTTTAGAATACGTGTAGATTTTCGCGAGTAGAACGAGGTAGAAATTTATTCGTATTGCTTCTAAGAGAGGGTGCACGGAGTACGTAGTTGAAACTGCTAAGGATGTTGTATGAACGCTTTGGGTTTACGGTTATGATTTTGGCTTCACCAAAGCACTAGCGGTTTTCATGGAGTCAATGAACCAAGTGTGCATGACCGTATATAAACGAGTTGTCATCGGGAGTATCGACGACATCTTGATCTACTCAAAGTCTAAGAAGGAGAGTGAGGCGAATTATGTGTTGGTTTTGGAGTGGTTTAGAAAAAGGAATTATACGTGAGATTTTCAAGTGTGAGTTTTAGTATTAAGTTTACCATAATGAGTAGTTAGAGATGATGGCATATCATGGAACCAGCAAGGGGCAAAGTGAAGAAGGGTGAGGAAGCGTTTTGGAGGCTGAAGAGGTGGATTGGATAATGAGCAGATCTTGGAATTATCGGAAGGACTGGATGAATTCGCGAAGCATGATGATACGTGGAGCAAGGATTTAGATGTATACGAGAACGACAAAGAAAGACGGTTGTTTATACGTTGTGGGAACTAAAGATTTGGAAGAACTAGATAGACTTAGTTAGTGGAGCTGGATTGTTATATCTGCCTAGAATGCTAGAGGCATTTGGGATACGAGACGTAGAGAATGATCTATACAGATCATGAACGTCTCCAACACATATTTAATCATCTTGATTGAACATTTGGAAACGGTGATGGATGGAGTTAAGTGATGAAAGAAAAATGCAAGGCCAAGTACCATCTGGGAAAGGCAAGCATGGTTGATGAGACATGGAATAGGAAGAATGAAGTGAAGCTGAGACGAACTTGAACTATATGGATGACGTATTAGGGTGGTTTGGATGAAGGATGTAGGTTAAACTAGTTGATTTGTCTTAAGCAGAGAACGCGTCAACATTTATGTTGCGTGTCTTGGATAATCGTATGGAGAAAAGGGACGTAGACTATACTTCCTACATAGATAGGAGTAGCGTAGAAAGGGCGATGTAAGGACGAAGTTGGTGAAAGGGATACATAATGGGGTGGAGGAATAAGTACGACGAGAGTTGGGTGATAGTCGATAGACTGACTAATTCATCTCATATTTCAAGAGGAATGAGAAGTCACGTAGTTGAGAAGTTGGAAGGGTTGCGTACGGATGTGATGGAATAGAGGGTTTTGCGTAAAAGTTAGCCTAATATGTATGGAATGCCTTATGAAGGATTATGACAAGGGAAGAAACGATGGGAAGCAAGCGTAATATACCGTTGATAGACTAATGTTTGGTATGAGCATACCATAGGGGTAATTGAGAAAGACGCCTAGAGCATTGGCGTGAGATTTGGAGATAGTTGGAGAACACATTATATTAAGAAGAATTCTCCTACAAAGAGAGAGTCACCGGTGAGAGGGGCATATTCCCCATTGATGAGGATGTAAGGAATAAAGGAGGAAACACCTAAATTATAGGCTGAAGACGGGATATAAGATGGTATGGAAATTAAGATTGTGGAGAGACAAGCGAAAAGTAGTATGGAGGAAGAATGATTCGAGGGAGCAAGAGGTTGTGAAGATAGTGGGGTGATATTGAAGAGAAACCGTTAGAGCAAGAGGTTAGTAGTCACGAACAATGGAACGTCCACCTAGAGAAAAGATGTAACACATGTTAGTATGAAGGATGGTTAGTTACTTGGTGTCGAGCATGGGAAAGCAAGGGTGAGGTGGTGGTTATGACATGTTTCTTGTGAATATTATGGGATGCTTTTGGTTATGAAATCCTGCATATACCATTGGATGTGTTTAAGGTTGGGAGAACTTCCGAATGATGGAAAATCCGTAGAGGATAGAAGCCGTTAGATATGGTGATAGGAATTGTAGTATAAACTGCTGGAGTTAATTCATAGGAGATGAGGTGGATCACCGTTACAGTGGGGTGAAGTTAGAAGTGGCCAAGGTATTGGACCGGAGGTGGATCGAAAAACTATGGAGGTGGTGGCAGTGACTAAGTAGAGGTTGAAAATAGCAAAGAACCGACAAGAGAGCTATGCGGACAAGAGGCGTAAGTCGTTGAGATTTGAGATAAAGTTATGCTAAAGGTTTCACCATGGGAAGGGGTGATGCGGTTTGGAAAGAAAAGGGAAATTAGCACCTAGATTTGTGGGTCCATTTGAAATCCTTGAAAGGATTGGGCTAGTGGCGTATAGGTTGAGATTACCGGAGGAATTGAGTAGTGTGCATGACGTATTTCATGTATCAAACTTTAGGAAATGATTAGCAAGAACTGACTTGCAAGTACCGTTAGATGATATTAGTATGGATACGAGTCTTCGTTTTATCGAAGAGCCGGTAGAGATTTTGGGTCGTGAAGCTAAGACGTTGGAAAAAAGGGTAATATACCGTAGTTATGGTAAGATGGAATTTAGAACGTGGACTAGAGTTCACGTAGGAACGGGAAGGATTATGAGGAACAAGTATCCTTATATTTTTGGGAATTATGATCCTAAGGAGTAAATCTCGGGACGAGATTTCTATTAGGAGGGAGTGATGTGACAACCCCGGTTTTTGAGGTTCGTCACTTGGTCTTATTTTAAGGTTAATTTATGTGTGACTATATGATTAACGTGTTTACATGTTTATTTTGCGTGAACGAGGTTGGTGTGGATATCGTATATGGGTATAAGGTACTCATAAGTAAATCGAGGAACGGGTATTTCATGTTCATGAGCTCACAATTAGTGACTATGAAATGAAATGGTGTTATTTTGGTGTTTACGTATACGTATAAGTATTATAGTAAATCGTATTTTTTTTACGATTTGGGGTTTAGCATTTAGAGGTCTCGGGTAAGGTGTTTAGTCATGTGAGTATTATTCGGGATGGTTTTAAATCATTTAGGACTTAGTTATAAAGTTTATTTCAAAATTTAAGATTTTTTTAAAACTGTATATTTTACGTCTTTTACGGTATACACGTAAATTGACTAGTTTTACGGTTTTGAGGTTTTAGGAGCTGAAATAAATTAAGGTAACTTAAGGTATTATTAATAATATATTAATAAGTCTTATAAAGAAAATATATATATATATATATATATATATATATATATATATATATATATATATATATATATATATATATATATATATATATATATATATATATATATATATATATATATATATATATGAATCGGGTTGTAAACCGACTAGAAAATAAAAAGAGAGGATAATGGGCCAAAAGACCCAACTTGAGCCCAATTTGGAAAAGCCTTTTTAATAAAACATATAAATACCATGTTTATATCACAAAAATCAGTTTTTCATTAATTTTCTCCCCTTTTGGCCGAATTTTTACAAGCCCTAATTTAGGGATTCGTCAAAAATAATTTTCTTGAAGATTTGAGGTAAAAATCTTGATTTAATTCTTATAGTTTTCTTGTTTTATAGCATTAAGGCTTCAAGTATTATGTAATCAATTTATATGATAGATTAGAGTTCTTAATCGATCTGTAATTAGGGGTTTTATAACAATTAACATGATTCGGATAATGATTGGTGATTATTAGTGATGTTAATAAGGATTTAATCACGTTTAAATTCGTTTTTAAAAACTGGGCAGATTTTTGAGTCACTTGTTTTGATCATATCTAGAGTTCTACAAACTCTTATTTTGCAATCCAAGCATCCCTGAATAGGTAATTGAAGTGGCTTTCAAATGCAAGAAACGAGAACTATATTGGAGGTTGGGAGGTAGGTCAAAAACAGGTTAGAACAGTCGTAGGTCAAAACAGTTTTGAAATCAGTCGGGTTTAATTTAACGTTTGAAGGTGATTGGGGTACTTAGGAGTACAATTGAGCCCTCTAATGCGCATAGGTGTTGGTTTATATATTAAATAAGAGACCTGAAGGGTGGCTAAGCAAATGGGTTAGGGTAAGACCCCCTAATCATAACAAAGTTTTTCTAAGTTCAAAATCGGTAAAATGCGGATAGGCAGAAGTATATATATATATATATAAATATATATATATATATATATATATATATATATATATATATATATATATATATATATATATATATATATATATATATATATATATATATATATATATATATATATATATATATATATAGATATATATATATATATATATATATATATATATATATATATATATATATATATATATATATATATATATATATATATATATATATATATATATATATATATATATCGGGGCCTTAATAGTAGCTTTAAGGTTGGGGCAAAAGGGAGGAGTTAGCTAACATATGTAAGGGAATATGGATTCCTTTACAGAGATCATGGGTATGGTTAGGTGGGCGTTTGGCTTATAGTTTGGAGACTTAAAAACCGGCACTGTTTTGGGTAAAATGTTAACGAGACTGGTTATGAAGTAAACTAAGTTAAGGGCTTTATAGAGGGGTATAATGAGATGATTAGAGCATATAAATGAGGTATATATATGGGAGAAAGTTAGATGTCCATCATGGGTTCATGAGCCATCTTAGTGTTTAGTTCATGTTTTGATTGTGTGCTTTTGTTTGTTATCTTTTTGCTAGTGCGCAGATTTTTGGAGAAGCTCAATCAGGTGAGTTTCATAGTCCCATATATTTTAATGATTTTGACTTCCAGATGGGATGGAAGAGACACTCGTTATGGTTTTGTAAATTGTTGCTGTGAATGTTTTATGATTGGTGATGGACTTGTGTGTACTTGTGTGATTAACTGCTAATTGATTCATGATTGTTTTGTGATTTGACTTGGTACCAAGGGGATGTTGACAAGGCGGGGTGATACAAGCCTTTTGCAATGGGTTCAATTTAAGTTCTCTCAGTCCTCTCGAATTGATCTCGGCTTTAAGTGGAATGATTTGTTCTTGGTTAATAAAAAGATGTTGGTTTGTTTATCTATTTTAAACTAATTAACAATTAATTAAGAGTCGAAGAGTAAAATTAAAGACTTGAAAGTTTAAACTAGAAAGGCAAGTTAAAAGTAAATGCTTGAAAACTTAAAGATTATATTAGAGAAAAATAAGTGAACACTTAATAAAAACTAACACTTGGAAAACTTTGTGAAAAATAAGAACTAGTAGAAAAGTACTAAAAGAAAGTAAGAACGGAACAAAGTAAAATAGCTAAGATCGGAATATCACAAAATAGAGTGATCGGAATGTATTCTGATAAAGTGATCGGAATAATCAAAAGGGGTGCAATCGGAATATTCAATTGTGAATCAATCGGAATACTTGGAAAGGAGCTGCGATCGGAATATGGAAGAACTGGGCAAATCGGAATATTCAATTGAGTTCTAATCGGAATACGGGGAAACTTACCAATCGGAATGAGGAAAATAGTTCAAATCGGAATATAGGACAAGAGAAGAAATCGGAAAACTAGCATTTGAGGCCAATCGGAATGATCAAAATGCCACCAATCGGAAAAAACTAAACCCTTTTCCGATCGGTCGATCGGAAAGAGGGATGTGGCTTGGTCGGGATACAAGGTCGGAAAAGGGAGTTACCCTTTCCGAAAATGGTGCAAATTCGAGTAAAAAGCCAAGGAAATAAGCTTATGGAATAAGCTAACTCCCAAAACAAACTTGAATCCAACTATAAGCTGATCAAATAAGCACTAAGAACACTTTATCTAAGCTTCAAATAATCAAACTTATAAATCAAATGATAAAAAGATGAACTTTTTATAAAAACTTTAAAAAGTAAATAAGCTAAATCAACAAATAAGCCAATAAGAACAAGGATCTCAAAGCTTATTCATGTATAAACTTAAGGAAACATGAAAAGTAATCAACTTTTTAAGCACAAATCATTGATGAACAACACGGATCATACGAGATTTGTACCAAAATCAATAAAAGTAAAAGAAAGGAAGGATGAGATTAAAGATTAAAAGATAAAAACTTGAACTTGATTAATGAAAAAAATACTACAAAGCTTAGATCTTGAAATAGAAAAAGATGAAATCTAGTGAGAGAAAGTTTTAGAACTTTCTTTCTCTAAAACTAGAGAAATCAAAAACTAAAAACTAACTAAGTGTGTGAAATTTGTGAAGTAAGGGCCTTTATATAGGCGTGTGTATGGTGGTGGGCTTTGTGATTGGGCTTTGGTTTTGGGCTCCTTTTTCTTCTTTCTTCTTTAGTCTTCACGCATCTTTAAATAAACGTTTCCAACTTGGATTTGAGAAGTGGTGGTGAATAATTCCAACTCATCTTATAATCTTTTGTTTTATAGACTCGAGTTCTTCGACATATATGAATCTTCCATCTTTGGCTCTATTTTTCGATAAATCTTCAAATAGGCACAATTACTTCAAATCTTTTGCATCTCTTGGACAATAGACTTCGTCTTGAGTCTTTTTTCTTGATAAAACCCGTGCAATCCCATGTTTTCTTCAATATTCATCCGGTTGACTCTGAAAACACAATAAACACAAAAACCACGCATGATTCCAAACAAATGATATTAAATACGTGTTTTGGTCTTGTTTTAGCCAGAGTTAAGTGGTAAAAGGACGGGTGTTTTCACACCTATCACGGGGCCTTGGGGAGGTACATAGATGTGTGAGCATCTATGGGACCAATGGATAATGACAAGGCGGGGCCTTGGGATTGGTACATAGGTGTATGGGCGCCAATGGTACCATGGTGTTTGGTAAGGTTGGGAGCCTTGGATTTGGTTTGGAATGATTGATCTTGAATGTTAGTTGTTAATGCATACTTGTAGCACATTGTCCATATGTTTAGTGGTTTATGATTGTTCACAGCTTATTGTAATCTATTTTCGGTTGGAGTCAAAACCTATGACTCTCACCAACATTATGTTGACGTGTTTTAGTGTCTCTTTCAGGCGATAAAGTGGTTAAGTGTGAGAACATATGTGGCTAGGATTGGAGTCGCGTAGGAATGCTTTTAGAAGGAGATCCCCGTTCCTTCTTAGTATATTTTTCTGTTTGTTTCAATAAGTGATACTATGAACCTATATGTTGATTTTTTTGTGTTATTTGTTTGTCTTGGGTAAGAGGTAGGACTGTTACCTACTTACCTAGACTCCTGCATTGATGAGATATTGTCATGACATTTGTGTCACCTTTTATGACATTTCTAATTCATATAGTCATCTCTTTGGACACGCTATTGTTGTGATGATATCCATGCGTCGCGTCCTATATTCCGCCATGGTGGGGTGTGACTAACACTGTGCCCGTTATCGGTCTAGACTTAATACCAAGTAAAGATTAACATCTTAAGGTCGAAATATTTAGCCCTCGGTCCTCGTTCCGTTGATTCAAGTAAACTTTTGTAAAAATGCACGGGGGTGCTTTTAAATCAACATTTTTTATTTAAATAAATATAGAAACATAAAATAATAATACTTTTATAATTCCAAATAACTATTATCAATGATTAAATTAATATATAGAAATAAAATAATTACCGGGAAAATACGAGATTTCACAACTTACGTTATGCTTATCCTACATATTTAACAAACTTTATTATAAGCTTATTCATATAACTCTATTCGAATTCATATGCTTATTCATATCTCCCATAATAAGCTTATTCATATCAAGCTTAACTATAAAAAATCAAATTAGTTTAATTATAACACATCAAATAAGCTAACACATCCATAATCACATCAAAATAAGCTGAAAAAGAATTAATTGATAAGCTAAAAAATGGTATCATCTTATTCATATCAAATCTAAACTCGTATAAATTCACGTCAAAACTTACAAAATAAGCTTATTTACATCAAATAAGCTAAAAAGATATAGACCATGGGATATTACCTGATGTGGATGAATTGTTGGAGAAGATTATTGAATTACGAAAGGGGATGATGAGATAATAGATCGAGGATGGTTCGGATTTATGATTTTAGAGTGGGATGATGGATCGAGGATGGTATATGAGTACTGTGTGTTTTGTGTGTTTTTTTATGGGATAGATTTGAGAAGATAAAGAAGGGAGTGGGTGGAACTTGGGAGGTGGTTGGGTGGGTTGAAATGACCAAAATGTCTTTCCGCTCTTTTTTTAATTAAAAAAAGAAGTTAATCTAAGCTCTTGAGCAAAATTGGATGGAATGTGGGAGTTGGTCCCCTTGTATCCAAATGATACAAGATATTCAAAATAACCTTTCTTTGATTAATATAAAAAGTCAAAAAGAAGAAATAAGAAATAAAGATTATTTTTCAAAATGCAAAACTAAAAATCATGTAATCAAATTTCGCCAATTATTTAAAGTCTGTTTGGTAAGTGTTTTATTTTTATAGATTTTTCGAGTTGTAATCTTTTTGTTTTGAAAATATTCTTTTAAAAAAAAGTAGCTTTATTTGAAAATTTGAGCTTCAAAGTTTTATTTTAAACTAAACTCCTTCCGTCTTATAATTATAATCCACTGTTAACTTTTATGATCTTTGTTTTGTAACTTTGATCATTTATATCTTTATTTGTGTTATATGATACTTGATTAAAATTATATCAATGAGAATACATCTAAAACCCAATTGATTCGTATATTTTTTATCAAGCTTTGCATAACACAAATAAAGATATTTAAGGTCAAAGTTGCAAAAGTCAACACTGGTCTATAATTATGAGAAGGAGGGGATAGCTTTAAATGAAAAGCTATTTATGTGTGAAGATATCCTTTACAAAAAAAAACCAAATTCATGAAACTTTTCATATTGTTAGAAGCTGATAAAATTGTAAGTTACTCATAACTCTACAATCATATTATAATCTATTTAAATGTGTTTTTTAATCATGTTATATATTAATATTAGTGTAAACAACTAATTTACCAAATAATTTTATTAAAAAAATACAGCTTATAGCTCATGTTAATAGTTTTGAAGTTAATAACTTACAGCTTATAACATACAACTAATTTAGTCAAACATACCTTAATATGAGACGGTTGAAGTATTATATGAATATAAATTCAAAAGTTAGTACTCTATGGATAAAGCTTAGTCATTCACTTTTTTTTATTAAAAAAATAAATCTTTTTTCACCTTTTAAATTTTTTAATATTTTGTAAATGATAAATCGTCAAACGACATATATACCATCACGATGAAAATTAAATCATCTATATATAGGAGCATATATATATATATATATATATATATATATATATATATATATATATATATATATATATATATATATATATATATATATATATATATATATATATATATATATATATATATATATATATATATATATATATATATATATATATATATATATATATATATATATATATATATATATATATATATATATATATATATATATATATATATATATATATATATATATATATATATATATATATATATACTTTTGATCATTTATTTTTAAATTTCTTTCAGCCACGCTAAAAAGATTATATATTATTTGTGATGCGAATAAAACTGGTAAAAGCGTAAGTAAACGTACGAAAATAGACAAAACAAAAGAAAGCTTATAGAACGGATAAAAACTAATTAAAACATAAAAAAACGAGAAAAAAAGTATTAAAAGTAGTGAAAAACTCACGTGGCATGAGATTAACCCTTTCACCCGACAATCTCTCCACGATAATACTATATCTTATTTCATGTTAAGTAACTTATTTAATAAAAAATTTGCTAATCAATTTTTCCAAATTAGCAAAAGTTAGTGTGTATTAAATATATACAATATTTTTAAATTAACATAAAAATGTATTAAATGTATAAATTAATTTTATAGAAAATTATATTCGAATATAATAATGTATGAGTTTAATTAACGTATATTTATTACATTTATATATTAATTTAAAAAGTTTATTTTTTTAATATTAATTTAAAAAGTTTATGTTCATTTAATACACACTAACCATTGCTCAGTGGTCATTGGTTAACAAAGCCTAATTAACAAACTCGTAAACATAAATAATTTGAATGAACACAATAAAATTCTATCAACTTAAAGGAACATTAGGGTAAACTTCGATAACATCGCATAATATGCCATTATGATGAAAATCTTACTATAATTGTTGGTATTAAAATGTAATTATATTTGTATGATATTATAATAATGATCATAATCTTACATACTTAATATAATTAATATTTGATTTAAGTTTATCTGGATATTAAATTTAAAGCTTATTTTTATTTTTAAATAAAATATTTATATTTTTAAACCATTAATCTTTTATATATTAAAGTAAAGTGATAAGTAAAGACTTTTTTATTTTAAAAAAATATTTTTAAATAAAAGACATTCTGTAAAAAGAATATTTACTTTAGGGGAGATGATATGTACACAGAGGTTTTTGATGTACACAACAAATTATTAGTAACTGACCAAACTACCCCTACATACTTTACACCGTTTATTCCTCCACATCATCTGCTTGAAACCATAATGCGCATTTCTCCTATTCCTTTTTACTATTGGCCGCCTGCGACTTCCACCACCTCTGCTCATGTCTGTCAATTCAGATTGCATCAGTTGGCGCCTTCTTCGTTTTATAATAATTGTTCAAACCTACCAACTGATCTCATCATGTTGCGTGAGGAACCAGCCCATCAAAGTTGGCATTTTTTTAAAAGCTTTAATCAGTTTGATTTAGTCAATTTCAGTGTTGTGCTAATGTGCTGTTTGGATTAATTTATTTTTATTTTATTTGTTATAACTTTTTTATGACTTAAGTTTTTGCCTGTAGCATTTTTAGTTTCTTACCTAAAAAGTGTGAACATAAATTGTATTCTTATCTTCATTTTTTTAGAAAATAACAACATTAGACATAGATGGTTTAGAGATATGGTTGACAAAAAAGGTATGGGAATCATAGTTCAAGAAATAAATGGTAATTTTATGTTGCATCTTTTATTTTGAAGTGTACAACTGAAGTTGTATTTGAAATGGAGAGCTAGAAGCTAGAAGTTATTTTAGTCGGAGTTGAGATCTCTGGTGAAATTAAGCGTTAGTAAATGAAAGTGATAATGGATATAATGGAATTAATCTTTCTTTTGAAGAAGAGAATAAGTGAGTAAAATGTTTGAGGGTATTCAGGTCATTTAACATCAATTTTCTGTGTGCTTATCAATTCATTCCGTGTAAGTATTATTTTCTTTACTTTAGTTGTAAGTGTGATAAATATGAATGTGATAGAGAGTGTAAGTAAAAATTAGAAGAGATAAATCTGATTAGAAGAGATAAACTAATAAAAGCAGCCACATAATTAACAAGTCGGAAATCTTAGGGCCGTTTGGTATTGAGTTTTATATAAAGCGTTTAGGATGAAAGTATAATTTATATATTTGGTTAAAAAATAGGGTCGTTAAATATTGGGCTTAAACCCTTGACAGTGGGTATATACAATTCTTCACCAACTAGCTTGCTTTTCTCTCTTTTCATAATTTCTTTTATTTTTTATTTCAATTTTATTTAAAATTGTTTTTTAACCAACTTTTTTTTCTCACATAACAATATTATTTATGGGACCACCATTAATTTATACACATATATTTAATTTTAAAAAAATTACAAATCTTTTTCCAAAACCTACACAAAATCCTAACCCTATACAATCCTAAATCATCCACTTTATAAACTCACACTCAAAATAAAACCTGACTTCAAACCAAACAGCCACTTAACTCATAATAAATCTTGTAATATACGAAAATGATTGCAGTGTAACTAATGAATAATTGGGAAAAGTTCAATGTAGACCCCCCATTTAGCATATACCCCATCAACAAATCTCAATCGCCCATCTTTTTTATCTAAAAAAAAAACTTATTTTTTTAAAAATTAAATATCTCACAAACCGTTAATCGTTACGCAAAACGAAACATAATATCGCGAGGAGAATTAAATCATCTATCTATCGAGGGGCACATGTGTATACTTTCGCCAAACATTTTTTTTTTCAATCACGTCTGAGAAAATCATATATGATTCGTATCCACGAATCATATATGATTTTCGAAAATCATATATGATTCGTGATATGAATCATATATGATTTCAGAAAATCATATATGATTCATGAACGAATCATATATGGTTTTTTTAGACGTGACTTAAGAAAAAAATCGAAAAAAAAAGTTCGTCGAAAGTATATATATATGTGCCCCTCGATAGAAAATATGATTTAATTCTCGTTGTAATGGTGTATTTTTTTCGTTTGACGATTTATTATTTGTGAGATATTTAATTTTTAAAAAAATGGTGGAAGTGGGTTTAAAAAAAAAAATTTGTGATTGATTGATTAAGTATATACTATCTTAGGGTTACATTCATCTCAACTCATGAATAAATGTTATCCATTTCTGAAAATTCAGAATTCTGAAATTTGATTAATATTTTTGCTATAAATAGGTTATTTACCACCCTTACCCTTCACAACAAAACATATACTCGCATAAAAATTCACCAAACCCTCCATCACTTCTCTGAGTACTATACGTATTATGGCTATGGGAAGAGGCAATACAGTGATGGCAGCGGCAGTATTCTGCCTAGTCGTGGTGGTGTTCCAAAGCGAGGTGGCTTATGCAAGAACTTATATGGTCGGTGATGCACACGGCTGGACGTATGGCGTGCAAACCTGGCCTAGAGGCAGGAATTTCAATGCTGGCGACATCCTCGGTATAATTGCCTATATCATCACTTAACAAGTTAACATGCTTTACATATTTAATTGTTTCCGATTTATTTAGTTATGTACTCCATTATTTGTCAAAACTAATCTATAATATGCCATAATATTGGTTAAAGCTGGCTGAAAGCCATTTAAAGCGTATACTCATAACTCACTGGAATAGTTTATAAGACACGGTTCTTGTTTTAGAATTTAACTAATTGACTTATTATTCATTCATATGATTATAGTGTTCAAGTACCCAAAAGGAGTATTCGATGTGGCGGTAGTAAACTTGACAGGGCTTAACAATTGCAGCGTTATCCCTAAAGATGCAAAGGTGTACAAAAGTGGAAATGACCATATTAAGCTTGTTCCTGGTTACAACAACTTCATTTGCTCTAACCCTGATATTTGTAACCAAGGACTAATAATGACACTTTATGCTGTTTAAGACACAATTGATTGATAAAGAAACTCAAATCTAAGATTTGGTTGAAAGTATATGCATGTTAGTATCATAATATGTCCGGTTTAATGCATATGTATTTTGACATTTTCTTGGTTTTGTTACGTGGTTTTGCTGCCGTTCAAAACAAAAAGTAAAGGTTCAGTGGCAAATATTCGAATTGAAGCTAAGCCAATTTAAAGTTCATGGCAACGTTAATTTGTTTGGTTGTCTAATATTTAGGTTTTTGTATTATTTACTGTCCCTTCGACATCCCATAAAATAAAATCATGTAATCAATATTAAAAATATCTTAATAACCAAGATTGCACTCAATTAATCTTTTGGTGCTTATTACTTAAAGATTAGTTACAATATACACTTAGGGTGCGTTTGTTTTACGCCTTTTGGCATTTGATCCGGGGATAAAGCCTAATGTTAGCTGTTTGGTTCAAATCTCCGGGACCCACTATTAGGATTTACTACCAAAAATCCGTTGTCTACAAATCCTGGGCACCATGGTGACTTTGGTAACCGATACTGATTATGTGAGCCCATGTATAATTTGAACCACTCATACATTATTTTATATTATTTTTACTTTTTAAAAATTATAATATTTATAATACCCAAACATTATTTTTCATTTAACAAAACTCAATCCTAAACCACCACTTTACAAACCAACATCAAAAGTAAAACCCGACTTCAAACCAAACGGACCCTTAGTCTTTAAATGAGTGTTAACAGTACTAATTTTTTTGGTCTCAACTAGGTTTCACTACCATCACTAAAACACATAAATAACCTAAAGATCGAATGAAAAGATCGATCTATATATACTACTATGATATCTGGATGATATCAATAAAAGACCAAAAGACTAGACGTAATTACACGATAAAAAAACTAATGACAACAACATAGATTTCACAAACACAATTGATATAAAGAGAATGAATGAAAACCCTAACTGAAATCTAGGTTATATTGCCTTGGACGTTACAGCTTTGACACTTGAACTTTTTCATTTATTACTGTTGACCTCATACTTGCAAGAATCATGAATTAACAGCTTAAGCCATTCACATTTGTTTTGACCATTTGTTAACCTTATATCTTAAACACCCTTCTTCAAATTTAATGTGATGGATTTCCTGCTAATCACCTTCTCATAAAAGCTATTTGCAAACATGTCATACAAACCTAACTTTCTACAAAACAAATTGTGTTCAGAAATACAAAAACACTAAGTGAACATATATGCAACTTGCAAATCTTTTTAAGTTTTTATCATACCAGAAACCTTTTCTCTAACAAAATGAACATTAATTTTAAAGTATTTTGATTTCTCATGAAACACATGATTAACTACCACTTGTATTGATGGAGAATTGTCACAAAACAACTAAACATGATACATACAGTGTAACTTAATATTATGTAGAAGATTAGCCAACCAAATTATTTCACAAGTAGCAGAAGCCATACTTCTATACTCTACATCAATAGAGATTTTAGATATAATGTCTTGTTTTTTACTCTTTCAAGACACAAGAGACTTTCTCAAGAGCACACAAAAATCAGTAACAAACTTTCTAGTCTTTGGACATTTGGCCAAATCGGCATCAGAGTAAACTCTAAGCTTTAGATATGAAGTCTTATCAAAATGAATACTTACCTAGAGACTCTTTTAAATACCTCAAAACTCTAAGAGCAGCCTTTATATGAGATTACAAAGGACTATGCATATGCTGATTTAAGCAACCAACTACATAATTAATATCAGGTCTAGTAATAGTAAGGTTGATAAGCTTACCAACCAGTTTTTGATAACTGGTAAAGTTAGTAAGAAACCTATCATCACTAGTTAGACTCAACATGACTTAAAATAGAGTTCTCAAGTAAGGGTATCTCAACAAGTCTAGCAGCCAATAACCCATATTCATGAATCAAGTCCATACAATACTTTCTTTGTGTCATGCACAGGGCCAGATATTGACATGTGTAGCATGTGCAGTAGCACAAGGCCCCATATTTGTTAGGGCCTCCAAGTTATAGATCTTAATGTTAGCATACACTAAGTTTTGGATGTTTCAATCTAAATAAAAGATATTTAACGAAGAAAACATGTTTAAAAATGTTAAAAACTTCTAACTTAAATCATAGTAGTGAAAGATAGAACATATTTCGTTTGTAAAGTTTCAGCGAATGTGGAGGCTTTTCTACCGGAGAAGATGACATAAAACACATTAGTTTTGTTTTTTCTGAAAAGTTTCAAATTTAGTCCTTTTGATATATATAATTTGACAAGTAAAGCAACTTTTTAGATTCTACTATAATAGTATTTTATTAAAAAGTAGACAGCATCCCAAATAAAATAATAGCATATTGTATGACACATTATTTTGGTGCAAATTGTTAATGTTTGATGCTATGTTGAAGTTGTGAATATATTTAACGAAATATCACACTGCAGATGACTATATTTAATCGTGACTTGAATTTTTACAAAAGTTCAATGTCTTATTTAAAAAAAAACACATGGTGTGTCTAAATCTAAATAAAAAGCGTTCCAAAAATCACTAGTGTAATGATTGATGATCTAATGCGTACGTAAATACATAATCTTTTTAAGTAAAAAGAGTGTAATACGTATTGTTCGAGGGCCTATAACGTAGAATGGCACAGGGCCTCCTTAATTCATGAGACGATCCTGGTCATGCATAAAACTTTATCATTTCTTAACACTTCAATACCTAGAAAGTATTTAAGTTCACCAAAATCTTTAATGAGAAACTTAGACCTTAACTCTTTTTATGTTATTAATTTCTTCCTCATTGTTACCGGTAATCATAATATCATCAACATAAATAAGTAATGCAACAAATACATCACCTTTATGCTTGATATACAAAGAGTAATCAAATTTACATTTTGAACGTCGTGCTCAGCCAATGTAGTGGTAAGCTTGACATTCCACTATATTGAACTTGCTTAAAACCATATAGATATTTATTCAACTTACAAACCTTAGATTCATTTTTGTAAACTTTAAGCAAACGCATGGAAACATCTTCAACAAGCTCACCATATAAGCATGCATTATTAACATATAATTGATATAGAGGCCAATTATACACAACAACAATACTTATTAGACATTTAACAATGACCATTTTAACCACATGACTAAAAGTTTCGTCATAATCAAAGCCCTCCTTTTGACTGAACCCCTTAGCCACAAGTCTGGCTTTATACCTTTTAGTTTCACTAGTTGCATACACGACAAAAATTCAGCCAGTTACCCACAATATTTACCTATGGATACTAATTTGTGGGTATTTACTTGCCAATTTCCCTTGAATTACCCATGATTAAAAACTTACAATGTTGATCAAAGTTACCCTCAAACTTCCCACATATTTTCCCATGAAATTACCCAGAAAAGTATATCTAGTGTCTAATCTATGGCTAAATTGTTCTCGTTAAAATAATTCACTCCAAATAACCATGACACATGCTATCGTGGGTAAATATGTGGCTATTTTCGTGGGTACATTTACTTTACCCACACATAATATAAAACCTAATAGTTCGTGGGTAAAGTTTTATGGGTAACTCATGAGTAATTTGTATATCAATTAAATTGTATTTGAATATTTTTAGAAATTTGGAAAAAATATATCGGACTCGCATTTAACTACAAGATGTTATACTTTTTATTAGTGCTAAAAAATAAGGTTTACAAGGCGGATTAATTGTCGATTACGAGCTACAAGGCCACGGATCATGCCTATTAATGTAACATGGAAAACAAATACGTCAACCATGGTCAACGAGGATCAAAGTGGTCAAACCTATCAAAAACTTTCTAATCATGCCAAAAGTACTTAAATAGGTACTGTAACCTTGTTTTGATCACTTATAATATCTGTTTAAATCTATTACAGGTGTTTTTTCTAGAAAGAGTTTTGCAAATAATATAAAAAAACTCGCTGAAAATACACAAAACTTGCCAAAAATATCCAAATTTTGTCAAAAAAGACAATCGGATTAATCGCCAATTAATGTCGTCTTGACCGATTACAAAATACAACTAACGATTCACGATTTTTGCAACCTTACTTTTTATAGCTATGATGTTAGCATGATACATGCGACCAAAACTTTATACTATTATATAGTTCTTTTTAAATTTTATTAAATACATAGTGTGTTAGTGTAGCTTTTATCTTCAATTTCCTTCTGTTGGGAATCTAAGTTTGTTAGATTCCCTGATCATAGATTTAAACACAAAGTAAGCTGTTAGATAGTCACTTGCCTGTGTCTAGGAGACAGGCAAGTATCGCAAGACTCACAGAGATCCAAGTCTCTGTGAGCAACCTCAGAGGAGTCCATGTTAGAGACATTGTCAAGGAAGTCAAAGATTACTTGAAGACATACTCATTGGCTGTGATGGATAACAGCCAAGATGTATCAGGGACTCTGAGGGGTTGAGGGTTAACAGGGGTGGCAATACCCTGTTAACACACAGCACACTTTGGACACGCCATTTGTGTGTTCGAGACAATGAAGAAAAAGGAAACTGTTTCAAGATCTATTTCCTTAAAGCATAATGGCAGACTACCAAGAATAGAAGAGCATTATGTGACTGATGTCTGAAAAGTGAATGTCTTGTGTAGTCACCATCAAGTACTATTTAGGTCAACCTCGTATCACTATAAATAGGCTGTGTATCCCAGCATTAATGTTCAACACTTTGAGAATATTCATAACATTAATGCTTAGAACTTATTAAATCAAACAACTGTGACTGTATTCATAAATTAGGGTTTATAGTTGTTTAAAGTGTGCACAACACATTGTCATCAAACGGTGTTATCCATAACACTTGTAATTCTTTATTATACAATAATAAGATTACGTTTGAAAAGTAATAACTTGTGTTGATTAGTTAAGCTAAGTGTTTCTAGCATTGATTAGGGACTTTCAATTGGTATCAGAGCGGTGTTTGATATTAAAACCTTCAAGAAACATCGTTCTCAGTTTTATAATCAAGATCCACCATGCTAGAAACTTCTAACCCACCACATTCACCTTCTGGAAACAACAACAATGCATCACCATCTTCACCAAGACTCACCCCTCCTCCTAATGACGATGATCTACCCCAACTTCTTGACTCAAGAGGCGGATCACATGTCACCAGTGTACCTGTCTTTGATGAAGAAGATTTTGCTAGTTGGAAGAGTCAATTTCTTGTGTATCTCGATGGACTTGAACCATTTCTTCTAGAAATTTTAGAAAATGGTCCTTATGTTCCCATGGCGCTTACCTCCACTGAATAAAACCCTCTTCCCAAACCTCTCAAACAATGGACTCCAGCTGATAGAAAATTGGCAAACCAAGATAAACGTCTCAAAAGCATCATCATAACCTATCTTCCCAAACACATCATGAAGTCTGTCATTCAGTGTCCCACAGCCAAGCAAATGTGGACAGACCTCATCCTTGGCCATGAAGGACCCTCTGAAACCAGAGAAACAAAGATTCATGCACTTAGACTTCAGTTCAATGCTTTCAATTCACTTGAAGGTGAAAAGGTTCAACAAACCTATACAAGGCTGAAGATTCTTCTCAATGACCTAGCTATGAATGATGTCACTATTGGTCAAGCTGAGATTAATGCCACATTTGTCAACAGCCTTCCAAGAAAGTGGCTGAGTATGAATTAGACTCATAGAGCAAATAACTCAATCAAGAATGACACCTTAGCTCAGCTTTATGGAAAGTATAATTATGAACAAGGGCTGATTGATACTATATACAAGTCAGAGACTAAAAGATTTGTAGTTCAAGGAGCATCTTCCAAAGCCTTGATCTCTGCACCACATCCTCATGACAGCGACTCTGATGTTCAAGAAGACACCCGCAGCAGCCAAGAGTTCTTAAAAGACCTTAATTCTGAGTTTCATGAAAGAGCCGTGCTAGCCAATCAAAGAAGATTCTTCAAAAGATAAGGGAGAATAGGATCAGCTAGTAAAAAAACTGACAGAACAAAAGAAACTTGTTTTGCCTGTGGAAAGCTTGGACACTTCCAAAAAGACTGTCCTTCCACCAAGACATCATCACCTTCGTATCCATCATCTTCCACCAAACCTTACAAGTTCAAACAACAACACAATAACTCATCTCACCAATCCAACTCATCAGAGAATGAGAAGAAGGATTACAAAAACAAGTACAAGGCACTTAAAGCTGAGTTAGAACAGATGAATTTGAAGCTTGAAGCTCTGTCTAAGAAGAAGGGAGGTGATAAAAAGACAGAGAAAGGGTTGGTAGCTGAAGCATATGATTGGAATGATGAGCCACTGACTTCAGATGAGGAAGATACTACTAGAGTCAGGGATTTCATGGCTATAGCTGAGGATGAACCAGCTGTTGGGAAAGGTGATGCAAGATCAGGACAATGGGTTGACATCACAATGAAAAAGGTACACAGGCTTTTAGCTATGTCTGATAGTGATGAACGCAAACATGTCCTTGATTACACCATTGTTGATTTACACTTTGTTGAGGAACAAAGAAAGAACCTGCTTGATAAGTTTCACTCTGTTAAAACTGAACTGCTAAATGCTAAATCTGAATGTGAAACTCTCAGACGGGTTAATTTAGAGAAAATATCCCTTCAAAAAGAAGTCACTAGGTTAACCTTGAAAAACATTGCCCTAAATGATCAAGTATCTGAATTAAACAAGGTTATTGAAAAATGGCTGTGTAGTAGGTTCACTATAGATCAATTGCTTAATGATGAGCTGCCTGCTGACATTAAAAGGGATGTATCTGCTAAGAAAAATAAGCTGAAAATTCTCACCAAACCCAAAGAGATTGTTTTCAAATCTACAGAGACAATTCATATGTTAGATCCCATTTTGACTGATGACCCTGTCTCTGAAGATGTGGCCGAATTACCACCTTTGCCCAAACTCTCTGGAGTTGAACCCAGCAGTTCCTCACGAGCTGCTAAAGGTGAACTTAAAATAGATGATGAGAAACCACTAGCTAAAATATTTTCTGTACCTGCTAAACAGTCGGGTAAGCAAGTTGCTTTTAAGCCTGTCTCAACAAAAGCTGTGAACAAGGTTGACCCTTCCACTGAAGAACGCCTGTTGTCTCTAATGAAAGAAGTAGAACTCTTAAAAAAACACATTAAGCCTTCTGTTGAATGCTCTACTTCTCGTGAACCTAAGTCTGTCCTAGGTGAACCCAAGGGGGAAAGGTTAGTCAAACCTTATTGCAATATCTGTAAGAACTCTCACCACATGACCTTAGATCATGATAGACATATGGCTGTTAAGGGAGCTCAGACACCCTTTAGAGATAAACAACAGGGTTCAAAAAGACAAAAAGGAAACTACAGACCTTATCCTCCCTGTAAATTCTGTGGATTCACAGACCACCACTCAGACGAGTGTGGTGACTTCCCAGCTTGTGATATCTGTGGAAGTTTTACCCATTAGACAGCTAATTGTCCCTCCCATCGCCAAAAGTTCTACAGGAACACAAGAATTGCTAATCAGCAATTCAGGGAACCCACTGGAAAGTGGGTTCACCATAGGAACTAACTTGTTTCTATGTATCTGTGCAGAAACATCTCAAGGAATCGGTATGGTATCTAGATAGTGGCCGCTCTAGACACATGACAATGATTCAACAATACCTACACAGATACTCAAGGGAGCCAGGTCCTAAAGTGGTGTTTGGAGATAATTCTTCAGGTGACACAGAGGGATATGGCTCAGTGAACTGCAATGGGATAACGTTTACAAGGGTTGCATGTGTGAATGGTCTTAAACACAATCTTATTAGCATCAGCCAATTGTGTGATGCTGACTACAAGGTTTTGTTTACTAAGACTCAGGGAACCATATTCAACAAAAACAATGATGTTGTGCTTATTGCACCTAGAAGGAGAGATGTTTATGTCATCAACATGGCTGTTTGCTCTGAAGACAGCTCAAATTGTTTTCTTGCTAAAGCCTCTGAAAGTGTCAATTGGCTGTGGCATAAAAGACTGTCTCATCTCAACTTCAAGAACATCAACAAGATAGCCACACAAAACCTTGTTGCTGGTCTACCTTCAGTGATGTTTTCTAAAGACAAGACTTGTTCTGCCTGTGTCAAGGGAAAGCATCACAGGTCTTCATTCAAGACTATGCAATCATTCTCTATTGACAAGTGCTTACATCTCCTTCACATGGATTTCTTTGGGCCTGTCAAACCTCAGACCATTAATCACAACAAATACACCTTGGTCATTGTTGATGAGTTTTCAAGATACACATGGGTGTTCTTCCTCAGAAGGAAAAGTGATGCAGTTGATACCATCATGTCCTTCATCAGACAGGTTGAAAATATGAATGATGTTAGAGTCAAAGCTCTAAGAAGTGATAATGGTACTGAATTCAAGAATCATCAACTTGAATCTTTTTGTGATGAAAAAGGTAATTCACAAAACATCTCTTCAGCTGGCACTCCTGAACAAAATGGTGTGGCTGAAAGAAGAAACAGGACTTTGATTGAAGCAGCCAGAACCATGTTGAATGGTGCAGTCTTACCAAAGCAATTTTGGGGAGAAGCTGTTCACACTGCCTGCTACACATAAAACAGATCAATCATTGTCAAAAGACATGGTAAAACTTCCTATGAAGTTTTCAGACACAGATCTCCAGATGTCAGCTATTTTCATGTTTTTGGATGTCCTGTGTTCATTTACAACTACAGGGATAAACTTGGAAAATTTGATGAAAAAGCTGATGATGGTCTTGGGATACTCTCCAACAGCCAAAGCCTTCAGAGTATTCAACATCAGAAGACAAGAAGTAGAAGAAACCTTTCATGTCAGATTCAATGAAGATGATGATGTCATACAGAGAACTGGAACAGAGGGTGATGAAATTGATTTTAATGAAAATGTATCTTTCCCAAGTGATGAATTCTCTGAACCTAGACCTGCCAGTCATCACCATCATCACTCCAACGCTCTCACTCCTTATGTTCCTGCTTTTGACCCTCTATCTACTCACAACATAGAAGTTCCTACCTCCCAGGAGCTTGATGAAGAAGAACCATAGACCACTTGTAGTCCTTCTTCCTCTCTGCTATTAATGACTCACCAATTCTTCAAATCCCTAAAGAATCTCCTGCTGATAATGAACTTGTACCTCTTGATATGGCTGGAGTAGACTCTGACACTGAAGTAGTCTTTGAAGAAATCCCTCCTAGTCAGCAGGATGAAACTCAAATGGTACCAGCTGTCCCCACAAGTGTTCCTGTCCTCGAGTCCCCAGCTCCTCAAAATAAGTGGTCAAGAGATCAACACATTCTTCTTGTCAACATTATTGGGGAACCTAATGCAGGGGTTACCACTAGACAGCGAATTCATGACTCAGAATCTGCCTTAGCCAATGAATGTCTCTTTGCTGAATTTCTCTCTCAAATTAAACCTAAGAGAGTAGCTAAGGCTCTTGTAGAAGATGGGTGGGTAGCTGCTATGCAGGAAGAAATCAATCAGTTCAAAAGGAACAAAGTATGGACACTAGTGCCAGCTCCACCTGGAAAGAATATCACAGGCACTAGATGGATCTATAGAAATAAGAGGATGAAATTGGAAACATCATCAGAAGCAAGGCCAGGTTGGTGGCATAGGGGTATATTCAGACTGAAGGAATTGATTATGATGAAACATTTGCTCCTGTTGCAAGACTTGAAGCCATCAGAATCTTCCTGGCTTATGCTGCTTATATGAACTTCACTGTGTATCAGATGGATGTTAAGTGTGCATTCCTCAATGGAGATTTGGCTGAGGAAGTGTATGTTGAACAACCTGAAGGATTTGAGAACAGCGAGTTTCCCAATCATGTGTACATATTACACAAAGCCATGTATGGGCTGAAACAAGCTCCAAGAGCATGGTATGAAACTCTTTCTAATTTCTTAACTGAAAACAAATTTGTCAGGGGTTCTATTGATAAAACACTCTTTACCTTCAAGGATAAGAGTGATTTCATCATTGTGCAGATTTATGTGGATGATATCATCTTTGGGTCAGCAAATGTTGATCTTAGTAAACGATTTTCTAAATTAATGACCAAGAAATATGAGATGAGTATGATGGGTGAATTAACTTACTTTTTGGGTTTTCAAATTAAACAATGTCCTAAGGGAATTTCAATTTGTCAAGAAAAGTATGTTAAAGATTTACTTAAAAAATATGACTTAGCTGATTGTGCATTAGTGAAATGCCCCATGCTTCCACCCAACAACTTGGGTCCTGATGAGTCAGGGGTCTCTGTTAATGAGACTTTATATAGAGGCATGATTGGGTCACTCATGTATCTGACAACTAGTCGTCCTGATATCCAATTCTCCACATGTCTCTGTGCAAGGTACCAAGCTAACCCAAAAGAATCCCATTTAGTGGCCGTTAAGAAAATTTTCAGGTATCTCAAAGGAACACCCTCCCTAGGTCTAAGGTATCCCAAGGAATCAGGCTTTGATCTCAAGGCATATTCAGATTCAGACTATGCTGGATGCTGTATTGGCAGGAAAAGCACCTCAGGCAGCTGTCAAATCCTAGGAGGAAAATTGGTTGGATGGAGTGCTAAGAAGCAAAACTCTGTGGCCATGTCTTCAGCTGAAGCAGAATATGTCGCTGCAGCCAGCTGTTGTGCTCAAGTGCTTTGGATGAAAAGTCAATTGGCTGACTATGAAATTTTATATGACAAAGTGTCAATCTTTTGTGACAACACCAGTGCCATTGCCATCTCCAACAACCCTGTTCTTCACTCTCGTACCAAATACATTGATATCAGGTATCACTTTATCAGGGATCACATAATGAAGGGAGATATTGAGCTGCACTTTGTTCCCACAGAGCTGCAACTAGCTGATATTTTCACAAAGCCTTTGGCTGAACCTTCGTTCAACAGGCTAGTTGTTGAGCTGGGGATGCTCAATATCTCAAAGCCTGTGGCTTGATAATAAATGTGTTCATTAAATGACTGATTCTATATTAAATGTTTTTCATATGAAACTAGGTAGTTACTTTCCAAGTAAATGCTAAAAAACATTCTCAATATTTAATCATTTAGTTTCGAATAACGAGGAGACAAATAAGTTTTGAAAGGTCAAGGGACCCACATGAGCAGTCATTTTCCCACTTTGCATTAAATGCGGTTGAATAACTGTTTTCTTATTTGAATATATATATTGTCTCTCGTCTATCATCACCTACCACTATTCTCATTTCATAAATCTTTTTCTCTCTCTAAGCTTTCTCTCTCTAAACCCATCCTCCATTTTCATTCTTCTTCGACCTTGAATCCATGGCATTCCCAGTTCCCAAGGCAACAAACGTTAACTTTGAACTCAATGAAAGCATCCTTGCATCAAACAACTCCATTGGATGGATCAAGGCTCCAAATGAATCCTAGCCAGATCTGGTTAACTTCATGCAGAATTGTGATGTAAGTGAAGCATTCACGAAATCCCCAACCACCTTCTACCAAGAATACCTTAGGGAATTCTGGTACTCTGCTGAAGTCGTTGATGACACAATAACCTTTAGCCTCTCTTGCAACGAACACCCATTTGCCTTCTCACTCAAAGATTTCTCTAGTGTGGCTGGGTTAAAACATGGTGATGAATGCCAAAAGGTAGTTGACAAAAAGGCTGTTAAGGATGCCCTGGCCACACTCAAACCTTTTCATGATGTGAACCCTACTCTTACACCTGCTGAGGTCCTCTCGAAGTCTCCTCTGAAGATCAAGTATTTTACCCCTATGTGGCGTGTCCTCTTCACCCACATAGTCAAATCCCTGGGAGGAATGCAGGGATCCCAAGATCAGATGTCCTTCAACCACCAATCTATAGCTTATGGGCTTATCTGGGGAGCTGATGTTGATGTAGGAAGCATTCTCTTCTCCAATCTAGTTGAACAGCTGAAAGGAAGGAACCAAGTCAGGGAAAAGAACATTTGCTATGTTCGCTTTCTATCGCTGATCTTTGAAAGCCTGTTGGGAGACAACTATCATAACTCTGCTCTCACTTCTCTGAAACCCTATCGCATCACAGGTGCCATCTACAAAGAAATTGGAGCTGAAGATGTCCCTGTCACCTCCCACATGATGAACGTTGATAACAAACTACCTTCAGCTGAGAAGTCCTTGCTCCCTTCTTCTGAGAAGGTGATTACCTCTGGTGTGTCTGGCAATTCTAAGTCTTTGACCTCTGGGCAGCAAACCACGACGTCCAAGGCTTCATCTGGCCAACAGCCTAAGAAGAAGAAAAACCCATCTTCTTCCCACACCAAATATGTTGCTAAGGCCAAGGGAAAGAAGACTGTGAACCTAGACGCCTCCTCTGTTCCAGATACTCATGTGGAATCAGAGACTTCAGCTGACCAACAACAAGGTTCTAGCGTCTCGATGTCAGCCGAGACAACAGGGAACCAGCCGAATCCTGCTGATATCACACAGGTAATCAGTGTAAATTTTTAGAGGTTCACAAGCAGCCACTCTCAAATGTCTGTAGGTGAGAGTGGTGAAGTTAGGGTAATCCTCGACCCATAGAAGTCTGTCTATGCACTTAGAACTCTTTAAGACTTCTGTACACCCTGTCTATGCACCAGAGAATGATTCATTTGTGTTTATAAAGCACCCCGATGACCCTACACCCTCTAGACAGTATTTAGGCTAACAACAACCTGAATACACATATGTCTCAACCTTGATCAGCTGTACCTCACACAGCCTCTTGGTTCCCTCAGAAAAAGAATCCCAAAAGTTTTACTTTTAGGGGAGCTGAATAATCATCCTCAGCTCTTCTAGGGACAGCTGAATCATCACCCAAAGCTTTCCTAGGGACAGCGTAACAGGCGAACTTCACCCACATATGTTTCACTATTAAAAGAGTCCCAAAGGTTTGTTAACCCTTTGGGGGGGCTGAATAATCATCCTCAGCCTTCCTAGGGGCAGCGAATGGCGATCCTTAACAACATATGTTTCACAATCAAAAGAGTCCCAAAGGTTTTAACCTTTTGGGGGGGCTGACTAATCACACTCAGCTTTCCTAGGGGCAGGGAATGGCGATCATTAACCTTATATTTTTCACTCTTAAAAGAATCCCAAGGATTTATCCTTTAGAGTGGCTGAGTAATCACCCTCAGCCTCTCTAGGACAGCGAAATGGCGACCATTCCCCTTACTTATTTCCCTGTTACTAATTATAACAACTTGCAGGCTGAAATTGTACAGCCAACCACTGAATCCCAGGAACAACAAGACAAAGAGGCTGATACTATCATTCAGGATCAACCAAATGACGACGAGCCCCTGCTTGATATTGAAGAGGAAGTGCTGTCACTAGTTGATGATGTCTCTGATCCTGAATCAATGCCTGAGGATGAAATCCCTGTGGGGATGTTTGAGGAGGAGGATGAAGAAGAAGAAGATGATCAACAATCTGTCTCTCCTCCCAAGGAAATAGTTGTGTCCACTCCAGCTGATAAGAATACTCCTCCTCCCAAGGAAGCTGTTGTCACTCCCACCTCTGCTACCTCCACAATAACAGTCTTCCACCGCCCTGCTTATGATCTAACTGCTGAATTTCTCATGTTTGATCATCCTGCCCAAACCAACTTTGATCTCTTGCCAAGGGGGATGATTATGCTCAACAAAGCCTGAACATCCATAATCTTCAGCCTATTCATCATCAATCTGATATTGAACGCCTATCAAGAAAGCTGGATGTTATCAAGTCTGAAATGCATAACTTCACTGTCACATTTCCAGGGATCATCAAAAGGCAGTCGCTGAAGCAGTCACTGAACCCATCAAGGATGGTGCAAGAAGAGGTGTAGCATAAGGACTTAGTCATTTATCCACAAGAATCAAGGATGTCATTGACACAGAGGTCCCTGCTTTATTTCATGAACATAAGTAAACAATGCACAGAGAGTTTGAAGCTGTTCGAAACAGGCAATATCGTCATACAAACTTCATCGTTAATCGTGTTTAAGGCAATACAAATGGAAACTGCAACCTTCTGTTGAAGATTGCCAGAGCTTCAAGGACAAGGCAACGTGCTATGGCTGCCTCTGTTGAACAGATTGCAAGACACTTTCAAACACGTTCATCCAAACGTCTGAGGAGACATGATGAACGTGAGGGGGAGAAGGAAAAGGTGCTTAACCTTGAATCTGCTAAAACAGGGCTCAACATCCGCTGACAACACCATTTCTTCACCTGTCCCCCTCCAAGTCATCACACCTGTTATCATACCTGATGATGAGGATAACACTCAGGGGGAGCAACAGAATAAAGATGGAGTTGATTCATCAAAGTCCCTGACTTTGGTTAACACCAGCGAGTCTGGGGATGATGGTGAACCAGCTGCCAAGAAGCTAAAGTTCACTGTTAGCTCCCTTCCCAAAGCAATACAAACTCAAGCTCAAACAGCGTTTATCAAAAGAGCTGAGGTTTTGAAAAACATGAGTATGGAATCCTCTGTCTCGAAGAAAGGAAAGGAGATAGTTTTGGTTGACACAGACACAAAACTAAAGAAAATAGCTGCGATGCTAGAGACAAGAGGATCCACCACAGACCTTTCCCAATTTTCAACCTTCACACCTTCCAATGAGAATCCCTTAACACCTGAAGAAATAGAGAAACATGCTGAGGAATACAAGAGATTAAATGAAATCAAGAATGCCAAGGAAAAGGTATGACTCCACCTGAAAGGGAGAAGCAGAGACAAAGGTTGAGGGAAATGGAAGCTAAACGCACAGAGGCACTAAGAAAAGTAAAAGCTGATTATGATGCCTGTATTAACAACAGGTATGCTCCTGGCAAGATAACCAAGTTCAAATACACAATTCACAAATCCACCAACACAACACAGATGATCTTGTGGAGAGACAACCAACATGGAAATATGAATGTATTTGAAGACTTCAGGCTAAAGAAACTTGGGTTATCTGAATGGTTTGAACTTGAAGCCTTAGCTGCCAAAAGAACTGGTCAGGCTAATTTTCTTCTGCTTAAAACTCTTAAGGCTAAGTTTACCTGGATCAAAGAAACGGCTGCCAAACCTAAAATAGATCCCCCACCACAGCTTTTTAAACAAGAACCCCCAAAGACTGGCAAGAAAAGAAGAAGAGTTTCTCAACTTGTTAAGGAAACTTTTGTCACAAATGATGTTCAAGTGGATGGAATGCACAGGGATTTGATCCTACCAAATGGTATCATTGGCCCTGTTGATGGTCAGACCTACACAGAGCCTAAAAGAGGAATGGCATTCATGAACAGAGCTTGCTAGTATGCATTTTAAAGAGAAGATGAGCTTGGCTTAGCATCAACAATTCAGCTACTTTGTCTCAAGAAGGGACTCAAGATTAACTCAGAGTATTCCAAAGTTTTTGCAAAAGCTTTGCAGGCAGAATTGGATACTAGATCAGACATAGCTGAAGCTGAAGAAAAGATAAAAAATGATGACTATTGAAGAAATTCACAGCTCAATTTTACCATCACATTTTATTTCACTTTTGTAATGTACTTGTTATTTTATTTAAGTATGAATAAAATCATGAGGTATGTTTGTTTAGATCTTTTATGAGTAAGAAGAAGTTGTTAACTCACTTACCTTAACTTAGATAGATCTAGCTATATTTATGTTTAAATAGGGGGAGATTGTTGGGAATCTAAGTTTGTTAGATTCCCTGATCATAGATTTAAACACAAAGTAAGCTGTTAGATGGTCACTTGCATGTGCCTAGGAGACAGGCAAGTATCGCAAGACTCACAGAGATCCAAGTCTCTGTGAGCAACCTCAGAGGAGTCCATGTCAGAGACATTATCAAGGAAGTCAAAGATTACTTGAAGACATACTCATTGGCTGTGATGGATAACAGCCAAGATGTATCAGGTACTCTGAGGGGTTGAGGGTTAACAGGGGTGGCAATACCCTGTTAACACTCAGCACACTTTGGACATGCCATTTGTGTGTTCGAGACAATGAAGAAAAAGGAAATTGTTTCAAGATATGTTTCCTTAAAGCATAATGGTAGACTACCAAGAATAGAAGAGCATCATGTGACTGATGTCTGAAAAGTGAATGTCTTGTGTAGTCACCATCAAGTACTATTTAGGTCAACCTCGTATCACTATAAATAGGACGTGTATCCCAGCATTAATGTTCAACACTTTGAGAATATTCATAACATTAATGCTTAGAACTTATTGAATCAAACAGTTGTGACTGTATTCATAAGTTAGGGTTTATAGTTGTTCAAAGTGTGCACAACATATTGTCATCAAACGGTGTTATCCATAACACTTGTAATTCTTTATTATACAATAATAAGATTACGTTTGAAAAGTAATAACTTGTGTTGATTAGTTAAGTTTAGTGTTTCTAGCATTTATTAGGGACTTTCACCTTCAAATCTTATATAATACAACTATTATATGATTTTAACTTTTTTACACTAACAGTTACCTCCCACTCAAAATTTAGATCCCTCAAAATCTCAAATTTTGACTACTTTTAAACGTTAGATCCATTATTTTCTCCACTATAAAAGTCATCTCTATATTTTTTATTTTCTAAATTTCATCAAACCCACTTATTTGTTACATCCACTTATTACAAATATCCATTTTTTTCATTCTAATTTGGTCATATCCATCACATCGTTGTGTCAAGTCAACACATAACAAGCACTCGCACGAGTCACGAAATTGGAAGCTACGAACCATCATTTTATACCAAATCTAGTCGCATGAAACGAAAGATGTGTAATACTATTTATTTTTTTAATGACTTCACAACGATAGTCTTAAGTATGATCATGTGGTTTTAAAAAAGTAAACACATAATTTTCTAGCATAGATATTTTGATTTTTCATTTATTTTCTCTATATATTGATGAAATGTACTTTGCTAGCCTATTCACATTTGGCTTTGCGTTCTGTTTTCGTATGGCATGTTCATAAAAATAAATTTCATGTTTGGCTTATGAATTATGTCATATTTTATTTCGACAAAAGCATACATATTCACGCGGTTTGGCTTTATCTTATATAGATGGAAATTTAGATTGCAGCTGGAAACATGAAAAAAAGAAGATTATGTTTGACTCTTGTAAATACATTTGGTTTCCTTTTTTTGTTCGATCAGAGACGTTCTCAAAGGATAGGTTAGTGTTTTTTCTCACTTATTTTCAAATTAAATTTGAGAAAAATAATTAAAGGTACAACACAACTTACCTTGAGATTTACGTACTAGTATATTTTTTTATTAGTAATTACTTTAACCCCAGAAGATTCGTTTGTATATGTTCAACTCTTAAGACTCGCATACTTGACCATTGATGTGTCTTGCATTCTAACTTACCGAGTATTCTTCATTTTCGTAGTGGGTTTCATTTTCTATATATTCAAACTATACTTGAATATTTTAACACGGTGGTTTCATGCCTTTTTGATCATATTTGTAACTAACTCTATACATACTTTTGTAGGATATGATGAACATAAATGATTTCTAACCAAAGCATAAAGAGATGGAATCATGTTTGGGCAGACCAATCAAGGTTGTTTGATGCATAGATGGTTAGCGAATGTATCTTAAAACATAACACACATATACTTTCCACTCTAATGGTTGTTTAGGTACCTCGAGGTGTTCTACGAACGGTGTTTGGTCTGCTATCACCGGTTGAATAAACACTCTTCACTCCAATGGCATTCTCCCAAAAGAAACATTAAGGCATAAAGTTGGTAACGGAACCCAAATTAAGTTTTGGAAAGACTCTGGATCGGTGAAGAACCCCTCAATATTCGCTATTATCGTTTGTCCATGTTAGATTTACATGAAGATTGTTCTATCCATGATTGATGGTCCCAAAATGGTTGGATATGGAATTTGCGTAGGCCGGTTCATAATGGACGCATTGGTGCTCTATTCTCGTCCATGCTCGGTGAATTGCAGAATGTTACCGTAACAAAATCCTTGGACTCATGGTGCTGGCAAATTGGTAAAGATGGTGTTTATTCAGTAGCAGATACTTGGCATCATATTGATGATCATATTCCAACTATCTCGAACACAAGCTTACCTCGTAAAGTAAACGTTTTCATGTGGAGATTACGTCTAGATCGTCTTCCTAATCGGTTTAATTTGTCGAGACGCGGTTTGGATATCGATTCCATATCTTGCCTAATTTGTAACATGTTGCCAGAAACGTCAACTCACTGCTTATTCACTTATGACTTGGCTTCTTATATTTAGAGAGCCATGTGTATTTTGTGTGATATTTCTTCTAATCCGGTTCTTTTCTGTGAAGATTGAGTTTTGTGGATCGAGTCGATGCAAGGTTCAAAGGTAAAGAAAAACTGGTTATATGTTATCGTGGCTACTTCGTGTTGGGTTTTATGGAAGTATCGAAATAGTGTCATTTTTAATCCTGTATCAATGAGGAAGGATGGCATTCTAGATAATATTCGTCTTTATTTGTATTCTTGGTTAAAAAATAGAGGTACTATCATCTGTAATTGTTGGTCCCTTATAATTAGTGTTATACTTAAGAATACTAAGTAGTAAGTATAGTCCTAATCCATGGTTAAGTAATGCAATAAACTTAATACAAAGTAAAGTAAGTGACACAAAGGTTTTCAACGTTTAACTCTTAGCTTTATTAAAGAATTATACCCTATTGTATACGAATCTACAATAGGGATTGAATAGACAATGTGTGGTTTGGTGATCTCCTCACTAACAAGCTAGTCCAATCCTAACGGTTGCTAAGCTTGACGATTCTATTAGCAAGAGTTTAGAACTCAAGTGTTTGACCGTATTTGGAGGAGAGAAAACTTTGTTTGTGAATGACTAAAGCATTGAGTGCACAAACTTATTTTCTCTCCTTTTACAAGCATCCTATTTATAGAAGGAAAGTTAGATAGAAGACAAAGAATTTCTCATGTGCAATTCTTCTCTTATTGGTATAGTGTAGTATCTTGTCTTAGCCTATTCTAAGTATTAAGACATAAGTCCTTTTACACTTGTCAGTACCCTATCTATCCCAAAAGGGTAAGTCACGCTAATTGTGTGATGTACTCCATCTTATCACAATTCAACTTATCCCGCCTTTACTTCAGTCTTGGAGAATGCTTGTTTCTTCTGGGAGATCGTATGGCGTTCAGTGAGTCTATTGCCACAACTCACTGAACCCATCACCTTCTTCTTCGTCATAGAAGTCATTCATTGAGCTTCGCCTCTCTGAATGCTCGAGTCTTTCTTTTAGACTCAGTCTAGGAACTCGAAGGCAACTCACTAAGTGACTATTCACTCAGTGACTTTGTTATGTTCAAGGTTAATACTTAACTTAGGCTGATTGTTATTCAAATCCATCAGTAAGGTCATTAGGCACTGAATTGACCTAACAATCTCCCCCTATTTGGATATAAAATTTGTCTAAATGAAATTGTTATAAGTGAGCAAAGAGGATTCTTCTTACAAAAACTATTCTACTGATGAAAAGACTTGTTTTAACAAAGTACTTCATTTTTATTCATCATTACATAAGACTGAATAGTCCGATACAAGAAACATAAACAAAACAAAAGATTACAGTTATTCAGGAATCCATTGCTTCCCTCTTCACCCTTGATGACTTTAACACCTTTTCTTTATCAGGCCTCCTAGCAATTATCTCCCTGAGCTTCTCAGCAAATCTTTTATTCTCATCAGTCTGAACTTGTCCAGCCATCACTAGAAAGATGAGAACACTCCCAGTGGTGCATTTCTCTATGTCACTCATTCTTTGAAAAGCTTTGTCCCCGAATACATCAATAAAGAAGATACCCCACTCAGGTTCTTCTATGACCATGTTGTTCACAAAGGGGACATTGTCAGGGAGAGTACGATTGCAGTCTAACCCAGGGATCTTAGTAATAACTATGATTTTAATTAGAAAAATTGTTCGTAGTTCCAAGTCTTTTCGGATTGATTACTAGAAAGTGCGACTCAGTTGTCTTGGTGGAAAAATAAGAAAGGTTTGGTTATCTACAACTAAATAAAAGAAAAGGCGTCGTTAAGTAATTAAAATAAAAACAAAGCGAGAAAAGATTAAACTAAAAATAAAGACTTTTAAAAGTAAATGACGAGAAATTAAATGACGTAAAATTAAAACTTGACGAAAAGTAAATTTGACGATTAAATAAAACTGCAAAACGTAATTAATACAGACTAAAAACAAAACGAGAAAAACTGTCACTTTTTCGAAAAAATAAGAAAACCACAAATCTAAAAAAAACTATTCGTTCGGGAAAATCCCTTGGTTCAGGAAACTTTCCTTCGTTCGGGAAAATCCCCTTCATTCGGTAAAAATCCTTCACTCGGAATAAATTCCTTCGTTCGGGAAATATTACTTCGTTTGGGAAAAATTCACTCGTTCGGAATGTTTAGCTCGTTCGGGAAAATCACCTTCACTCGGAATATTACCTCGTTCGGGAAAATCTAGCTTGTTCGGTAAAACCAACTCATTCGGGAAAACAAGTTCATTCGGGAAAACAAGTTCATTCGGGAAAAGAATTTGGTTCGGAATAAAAAAAACTCGTTCGGTAAAACTAGTTGGTTCGGTAAAATCTACTTCGTTCGGAATTTCTACTTCGTTCGGTAAAAATAGAATAAAATAAATAAAAAACTGGTTTGGTAAAATCTACTTCGTTCGGTAAAATAAATGCTCATTCGGAATAAATAAACTGGTACGGTAAAGATGAACTGGTTCGGGAAAATCTGGATAGTGACGAAAACTGGGTAAAAACAAGGCACGAATTTAACTAAAAACTACCATAATCAATCTAAAAATTAAACCAAAGTAACCACTAATAATCAACTATCAATAACAAATCAAACCAAATCAATAAAACTAACACTAATAACCAAATCAATCAAAACCCACTTAATCAAATCTATAAAAACTCAAGAACACAACCATAAACATAAACTAAGATTAAACCATAGAAAACAAGAAAGGAAGAAGGAGATGAATTAAAGCTTGATTAAAAGAAAAGATTTAACAAAAAAAAACTTAAAGATTTAATGATCCTACAAATTAATATAGAGAGAGAAAGCATAAACTAGAGAGAGAAACTTAAAATACTACTCCTAAAAACTAAAACTAACTAACTCCCCAAAATTGGGTCTTCATTCTTCTATTTATAGGGGAGTTGGAAAGTTGGTAGGTGGTGACTTGTCTTCTCTCTTTCCTTCCGTCTCATCTTTAAATTAAATTAAAGTCTCGACTTTGGCTCGGGATTTGTCGATAAAATCTTGAACTCGTCTTATAATTTCTTCGTTTATTGGACTTGGGTTCTTTGACTTGTAAATCTTCCGTCTTTGGTCCTTTTCTTCAATAAATCTTCAAAATAGGCCCATTGACTTCCAATCATTTTCACTCTTGATCTTTTGACTTCGTATTTTGTCTTTTTCTTCGATAAAAGCCCGTGAAAGCCCGTGTTTTCCTCCTTTTCATCTTTTAGTCCTAAAATACAATAAAAACACAAACCACGCATAATTCCGACATTTACGACATAAATTATACGTTGAGGTCTCGTTTTTATTATAATTAAGTGGTCAAAGGATGGGTGTTTTCGCACCTATCAAATCCCTTACACTTGACCATTGCAATGCCCTCATACAATGTATTGATTACAAAGCAAGATTTATATTTCCCATCATAATCAATCCACATTGGCCTTTATTAAAGAGACAAAATATTTAAAGGAAGAAAACAAGTAAAAAAAAACAAAAACTTACTTTAGGGTTTTGGAAAGTCATGAAAGATTATCATCCTCAAGTTCCACGTTCCCTATACCAAGCTTAAAAACGAGATCATTGTTATTATAAGTTAGCAAACTATCACAAATTCATGTGGCCCAATTATTTACTTAGACTCCCTTATTCCTAGGTGTATCTCTTATATTTTATTGTTGTCTTGAATGATCACGAAGATGCATTGTTGACTTATTTCGATAGTTATTTAGGCTGAAAATAAAGTAGGACGATTTAATCAATAGTTAGCTAAAGGACAAAATCTTTTAGAACTGCTTCACGGGACCTCATAAAGTTCATATCTTGGCATAACTCGCTTCACGATTTGACACCTTTCTCGTACCGATATTTGGCAGTGACTTCATACTTCAAATCTTGAGAGACGTTCATGAAATAATGGTCTTCTCTTCATAATAGGGATTTCTTCACTGGAAGTTTTAAGAGATTCTTCATATTTGGACCACGACTTCTTCATTATTCTCCAATCTTTATTTGGGATTTTGATTTACAACGATCCGCCTCCTTTTAGGACTTGGATCTATTTATCCTCATACCTTGTTAGGGCCTTTTTGGATAGACTTCTCCATGATCTTTTGGGGAGTTTTTTCTTTTCGTCGTGTGTCTCGATCCTTCATATTGATTTTTGATAAATGATTCTTCACATCACTTTTGGATCTTTAGCAACAAAATGTAGCCCTCATGCCTTGTTAGGGCCTTTTCGGACTCGCCAATCTTCGCATCCCGCTTCAATAAGTTATGCATTGGCTATGAACTCTAATTAATACCGAGCAACTTTTAAACGATCTTGTGCTAGAAGCTAAGTAACTTTTCAAATCATACGACCTTACTTATTGCAATTAAATTTATTAACAAGCGATGGGAGAAAAAGCTTATAATTAACTCACATAAATTCATGAAAGAATACCAAACTTATAATTGACTCTATCATCTCTCGTTCTCCACAATTTAAAATCTCAAGGAATGAGACTCGTGAATGCTTAGCCTATTGAATCAAAGTTTTTGGTTTTAGAGTCGTCTATAGGATCTTGCATCTTTTTAGACTTTTTCAGGTTTAGAAATTGCATTTTAAAGTTCCCTTGATAAACGACTCTCTAGGATCAATTATAGGAACTTGTGAAAAGTTTTTATTCTTAACCCGTAAGAGTTAAGACTTTCGCGTTTTAAAGTTCCCAATATAAAAGCCTAGCAAAACTTGACTTAAACACGTTAAGAATACTAGCTAGACTAAACTTAGATAAGTAAACTCGGATTGAGTCAAAAGATTCACAACGTTGAAAAACTGAAACCACTTGATTCAAAATTTATTCTAGCAAAGAAAGCAAATAAAGATAACAAAGGAAAATACTACTATACTACTAGGCCAAAATAGATTAAAATTTTTGAAAAATGTCGAAAATCAAATTTTCCGGTCAAAATGAGGACAAATACAAGGAAAAGCCCACTTAACTTCGATAAAAGTCCCCCTATACACTTAATATAAACATTGTCCTCAATGTTTAAGCATGTGGGAGTAAACTCCCCTACACTTAGGACATTGTGCACGTTGTTTAAATCTTGCTAAGGAAGAGACAACTAAAGTGATTCCTATTTTAATATTGAATAATATAAAATAGAGAATCAAAAGAGTTTAGGATAAAACCGGGAAGACGGGTACACGGAATCACGGATCGTCAAAAGTCATCAAGAATGGATCTTTGAAAGCTCGAATCCCTGCACATGATAAGAAAGAAAACAACGAACACATACTAGGGTCTCCCCCTACACTTATTATGAAAACATAATAAAAAGGATAGATATTGCGGGTTGCCTCCCGAGAAGCGCTTGTATTTGTTAACCGAGTCGTGAGCCTGACTCGACCTTGATTAGCATAGGAAGAAGCTTGAAACAAATCCACCGGGATCAAAGACATGGTTTTCATCTAGCAAGTAGCACAAGCTTAAGGCGAACAAGGCAAGCCAAAGAAGAATAGGCAAGGTTCCCTTAAGCAGCGATTGAGCACGGTGGTAGCAAGGGTGAAGTGCAAGCATATCTCCATAAGTTCCAAAGATTTTTCCTTTTATTTCATCAGATGGATACTAAGATGGCTTAAAAAGTGCAATATCGGGATCGAACACCTTTTCCTTTAGGGGAAAATAACACTCAGGCTCAACAGATCTTGAAGAAGATCCGATCATAAATCTCGCAATCTCATCCTCGGAAAGTGTATATAGAGGTGTCAAGACATAAGTGCTACTGATATCGGTGTCGGCCGTCTTCTTCTCCTTGGAAACGGGTTTCTTCATATCCAAAGTAGGATAAAGACCATAATCATCAAAGTCCAAAGGAGGAGCATCACTCTCATTTGGGAAGTATGTGTTGAGAAAAGTAGCAAAGTCTTCCTCAAATAAGTAATTTTCCAAAGTATCAATAGTGTTTGGTGGAGGATCTTCATCAAAAGTAGGAGTAATGTCATTATGAGAAGAATCACTCGAGAGAGTATCAGCATCATCAAAATCAGCATAAGTTGGCATGTCCGGATACTCTGAAACAAAAGAAGCAGAATCATCACCGTCGGAACTAGAGTCATCATAGATCGATGGAGAATCATAGATTGGTGGGGGATCCAATTTGGGGAGAGAATCATCAAAATCATCCACATAGTCTTGAAAAAGTGGATTGTCATGGGAAGAATCGAAAAGAGGATTATCATATACAACAAACTCATCAAGCTTAAAACTTTCGAAAGAAGGAGTAAGCTCTTCTTGAAGCACATTTATCATTTTCACGGATTCTTTTCCATTTGTCTTACTTGTAATCTTGCCCATCTTAAAAACTTGAGCATCATTCCCGACCCTTAAGATGAGCTCACCTTCGGCAACATCGACTAACGCTCTTTCGGTTCTCAAAAATGGTCGTCCAAGTATTAACGGAATACGAGGGTCCATTTCATAATCAACAACAACAAAATCGACCGGTACCAACTTTAATAAACACATCTTCGGCAATACCAACGGGGTAAGCGAGAGTGCGATTTGATAGCTCAAGAGTCATCTTTGTCGGTGTGAGGTCGGGTAATGATAGCTTTTTCCACACACTTAATGGCATCAGATTTATACTTGCCCCGAGATCAGCTAAGGTAGTAAATTCTTAGGTGTTGTTTAAAATGCAAGGCAACACAAAACGACCGGGATCTCCAAGTTTCTCCGGAAGTTCTTTAAGAAGGACGACAGAACAATTTTCATTCAATCGAGTATTAACAAACTCGGCCATCTTCTCCTTCTTGCTAAGCAATTCCTTAAACATCTTAACGAAATTAGGCATTTGTGCTAGAGCTTCAACAAGGCTAAAAGTGATGGTCATTTCCGAAACTTTCTTCAAATAGTTTGACACTTGAATGTCATCCTTGGTTTGCAGTTTGGCCTTGTCTAAGCAAGATGGATAAGGAATATTAGGTTTATAGGTGGAAGGTGGGGTTGGTGAAGGTGTAGCAGGTACAGGTTGAGATGTTGAGGTTTGAGAAGTAAAAAGTTTAGAGGTGGTTGGCGGGGTTGGTGGAGGGTTTTGTTTAGGTACTTCTTCCCTGATATGTGGAGACGGTAATGGAGAACTAGTACTAGGTGTGGTAGTAGGAAGGATAAATGGAGGTGGAGGAGGTGTAGATGGAGTAACGGGAGGAGGGGTAGAAGGTCCTACTAGAGTTGCACCACTTCGGGTAGTAATAGCACTCACATTCGCTCTAGGGTTTGTTTCGGTGTTAGAAGGAAGAGCACCTTGTGGACGAAGGGTTTGTAACATTTGAACGAATTTCCTATCCGTGGACTCTTGAATTTGTCTTGTAGATTCTTGCATTGCTAGCATGATTTTCTCATGTTCATTCAATTTTTGCAAAACCAAGTCCATTGGCGGATGAGGTAAATTGAACCCTTGTTGTTGAAAACCTTGGTGTAGGTATGGGTTATAAGGTGGAAAACCTTGAGGACTGAAACCTTGGTGTTGGAAACCTTGGTTTTGCATGTGATAGTTATCCTGATTTGCATTTGAGCCCCTCACATTAGCATTTTGTGGAACATTTGCTCTTGGTGGCCCTTGGTTGATATGGGTTGTTGGTGGTGGTCTTTGCTGAAAACCGGGTGGAGCCAAGTAATTTGTCGAGTTGTAAGACAAGTGATTAATATCGACATTAGGCTTGAAATGAACTCTCTCGGTGTTGTTGTAAGCATACACTTCCCCGTGAGATTGATCATAAGCTTTATCACAATTAGCATAAGAGTGTGGCCCACCACAGGTTTCACAAGGTATATTAAGAGCATTGTTGTTTTTGGCATTGTTAACGGCTTGTAAAGCAAGTGCTTCAACAACCGTAGTAAGCTTATCAAGTTTCCTTTCGGTGTCACTAATGCTAGCACTAGCCACATTAGCCCGAACACTTTTGGTTTGCACTTTAGATTTATTCTGAATAATATCCCATGCGGCATTAGAAGACTTAACCAAAATGTTACCCCCGAGGCATTATTTAGTAAATCTTGGTCATTCATGCTTAAACCATTGTAAAAAGTGTTAATTTGATGCACTTTTGTGAAACCATGTTGTGGACACTTTCTTAAAAGTTCCTTAAAACGGTCCCAAGATTCACTAAATGTCTCACCGTACTTTTGTTCAAAGTTAATGATTTCATTCCGCAAAGCGGTAGTACGTGAGGGTGGGAAAAAGTAGTTAATGAATTTGGTCTCTAAATCCGACCACGTAAGAATACTTTGTGGCGGTTCCTTATCAAGCCAATGTCGGGCTTGTCCCTCTAAGGAGAAAGGAAAAAGTTGTAAGCGAATTACCTCTTGTGAAACCCCATTAAACTTGACCGTATTAGTGAGTTGAAGAAATCTTTTGATATGGTCATGAGGATCATTAATTTTACGCCCCAAGAATGGTTCAGCAGAAACCATTTGAATGAAACCGGATTTGAGCTCAAAATTGTTGGCTCCAATCTCGGGTATGACAATAGCATCGGTGTTGCCCTCTACGTGCGATTGAAAAAGCTCGATCATTGGTTGATTGTCCATGGTGACAATAGGTAGAGTAATGACTTCGGCTTGAGCTGCTTTCTTCTTACGAGCACGAGTACGCATACACACCTACAAAAAGAAAAGAAAAATAGAAAAGAAATATTTTTGGTTTTTTATGTTTTTCTACTTTTTTTGGATTTTTTAATATTTTATATTTTTAGGATTTTTGCAAAATTTTGAAAATTTTACAAGAAAAATAACGTTCAAAGGTGAACGGATCTCAAAATCCAACGCGTCTCTCACAAAAAACCGTTAATCTTCACGAAAAGACCCGGCAGTGGCGCCATTTAATAACTAAGATTTTAATTAGAAAAATTGTTCGTAGTTCCAAGTCTTTTCGAATTGATTACTAGAAGAAAGTGCGACTTAGTTGTTCGTGGTGGAAAAATAAGAAAGGTTTGGTTATCTACAACTAATTAAAAGAAAAGGCGTCGTTAAGTAATTAAAATAAAAACAAAGCGAGAAAAGATTAAACTAAAAATAAAGACTTTTAAAAGTAATTGACGAGAAATTAAATGACGTAAAATTAAAACTTGACGAAAAGTAAATTTGACGATAAATAAAAATGCAAAACGTAATTAAAACAGACTAAAAACAAAACGAGAAAAACTGTCACTTTTTCGAAAAAATAAGAAAACTACAAATCTAAAAAAAACTATTCGTTCGGGAAAATCCCTTGGTTCGGGAATTTTCCTTCGTTCGGGAAAATCCCCTTCGTTCGGTAAAAATCCTTTACTCGGAATAAATTCCTTCGTTCGGGAAATATTACTTCGTTCGGGAAAAATTCACTCGTTCGGAATGTTTAGCTCGTTCGGGAAAATCACCTTCACTCGGAATATTACCTCGTTCGGGAACATATTGCTTGTTCGGTAAAACCAACTCATTCGGGAAAACAAGTTTATTCGGGAAAACAAGTTCATTCGGGAAAAAAATTTGGTTCGGAATAAAAAATCGTTCGGTAAAACTAGTTGGTTCGGTAAAATCTACTTCGTTCGGAATTTCTACTTCGTTCGGGAAAAATAGAATAAAATAAATAAATAACTGGTTCGGTAAAATCTACTTCGTTCGGTAAAATAAATGCTCATTTGGAATAAATAAACTGGTACTGTAAAGATGAACTGGTTCGGGAAAATCTGGACAGTGACGAAAACTGGGTAAAAACAAGGCACAAATTTAACTAAAAACTACCATAATCAATCTAAAAATTAAACCAAACTAACCACTAATAATCAACTATCAATAACAAATCAAACCAAATCAATAAAACTAACACTAATAACCAAATCAATCAAAACCCACTTAATCAAATCTATAAAAACTCAAGAACACAACCATAAACATAAACTAAGATTAAACCATAGAAAACAAGAAAGGAAGAAGGAGATGAATTAAAGCTTGATTAAAAGAAAAGATTCAACAAAAAAAACTTAAAGATTTAATGATCCTACAAATTAATCTAGAGAGAAAGCATAAACTAGAGAGAGAAACTTAAAATACTACTCCTAAAAACTAAAACTAACTCCCCAAAATTGGGTCTTCATTCTTCTATTTATAGGGGAGTTGAAAAGTTGGTAGGTGGTGACTTGTCTTCTCTCTTTCCTTCCATCTCATCTTTAAATTAAATTAAAGTCTCGACTTTGGCTCGGGATTTGTCGATAAAATCTTGAACTCGTCTTATAATTTCTTCGTTTATTAGACTTGGGTTCTTTGACTTGTAAATCTTCCGTCTTTGGTCCTTTTCTTCAATAAATCTTCAAAATAGGCCCATTGACTTCCAATCTTTTGCACTCTTGATCTTTTGACTTCGTCTTTTGTCTTTTTCTTCGATAAAAGCCCGTGAAAGCCCGTGTTTTCCTCCTTTTCATCTTTTAGTCCTAAAACACAATAAAAACACAAACCACGCGTAATTCCGACATTTACGACATAAAATATACGTTGAGGTCTCGTTTTTATTATAATTAAGTGGTCAAAGGATGGGTGTTTTCACACCTATCACTTAGTCTCAGCTTCAAGCTCAACTCTTTTCCTTTTTCTTCCCTGAGTTTTGGTAGGATCATGTTCAGTTAAAGGAAGATCTTTAGTTATTCCTAATTGTTTTTTGATCTGATTTAACCTCTCATATCTCTTACTGAGAGAGTTGAGTATCTCAGGGACACATTTGTTCGTCTTGGTCCTGAAGATCCTTCCCATTTTGTCCCACTCACTGAGGCCGAAATCACCAAATGAAAATTTCTTCATAACTTCAAATTCCTTTCATCATTTTTCTGTAGACGGATACTGAGACTGGTGTGGTATGAGGAATAATTTGAAGGTTAGTGATTGGTTCATGCTTCCTTCTTTGAGTGACGACTTGGGTGTATTGGTCATATAATTTCTTCAGTTGGGTGGTTCTTTGTTGTTGCTTTAAGACCATTTCATCTTGAATAGCCTTGAGTTCTTTCTCTTGCTTTTGAATGAACTCCTCTCCCCCTTTCTTACTCAACAAGGCCTCAGGGTCACCACCCACTTCTTTCACAAACTCAGTGGATACCCTTAAAATTTCAGCCCTTGTTGCTTCACTAGCCTTAGCCATCTCCATTCTATCTAATTACTCTTGAATTTGATCAGGAGTCATCTTGTACATCTTTCCATTAATCTCATAAGGTACCAAGATAATGGCATCAGGATCAGGCCTTGTTTCTCTTGTAGCTTTTACAAGTTTCTTTGGTGGAGGTGTTAGGGTTTCATCAGCAATGCCTTTGCCCCCTATCTAAATTAGATACTGAGGGCTCAGGGTTGGGAGGAATTGAGTTTAAGGGTTGGGGTTGTGCTAGTTCTTCCTGCTCCCCCTCAGTGTGAGAAGGAGGTTCAGTCCAAGTAAGCATCATTGGTGGCACATTCTCCCCCTCAAAAGTTGAAGGATCAGCCTGACTAATCCCAGCTTTTGCCCTCTGTGGTGGTCCTGAGGTGGTGGTGGAGGACCCCTTGAAAACCTAAAACATCTCAGTCACCCTTTCCTTCATGGACTGAGTGTCAGCTTTGATGGTTTTAACATCCAACTGAATGAGGGTTGAGTGTTTTCAATGGTGGTGATTCTTGTCCTGAGTCGGGGGATATCAACATCTTTCAAGGACTTGGAGATGTCAGAGAGATTGGAGGCATTATCCATATAACCTTGTGCAACCTTTCCCAATCTAAATTCTGCCTCAGCATCCATGTGTACATCCTCATAGATGGCATCACATTTACCCTTCACCATATCCAAGTCAGACCTGAGAGAGTCCAACCTGGTGAAAACCTAAGTGAGCATGTCCTCCTTCAATAACTCTTGACTAACTCTAGAAGTGGACTCAGTAGTAGTAGCAATCAGTCCATCCAGAGTAGTTTTCAAGGACACATTCGCCTCAACAGTTGGAAGAGCATGGTTGAGGAAGTTGATCAGCTTCTTTTCTTGATTCTCATGACAACTATTAACAGAATTGATGAACTCCATTTGGTTGTCTACCTGAATTCACATCTTCTCCTCAGCCATGTCAAAACGATCACCATACGTTCTGAATTCATCAAGGAGTTCATCAGTCTTGGAATCCAGGTCATCATGGACCTGAGTTACCTCGGCTTTCAGGGTGGTGGAAGCATGGGTTAAGACACCTTTGAGGGTTTCATACAAAACCTTCTTAGTGACAGGCTTAATGTCGTCAAAAGTGTTATCCAGAAACACAGTCTGAGTCCCCAAGGAAGAGGTGTCAAGTTTTACCTCTTGGGAGGGATTTTTAGTTACCTGATATGAGTTTACTCATATCATTTATATCAAATAACAATCAATAAATGCACAAAATGAATAAAAATGGCATGGTATATGTTTTTTTGTTGTTTAATATGTGTAGGTACCGAAGTTCACGAAAACCGGCAAAAACGACACGGGATTTGAAGAAAAGATCAAGAAGCCAAATATGAGTTTGTTTTTAGTGGATTTAACTTTATTAAGGATATTTGGGCCTTGTGGGACCCACATTGGATTAATGGGCCCAAAAGCCCATTTAAGGACCAAGTTATTATTTACATTTGGTTAAAAAAACCCAACATGGCCCAATGCACAAACTATATAAACGGATGGAAGATTTGTTGGGAATAAAATATAGCAAGTCTACTTGAGCGCTGCTAAGAGTAAAATAAGCGTTGATAGGAAGAAAACAAACGCTGACAGATCAAGCGTTGACAAGAAGAAGTCAAGCGTTGATACATTGAAGACAAGCATTGATGGAAGGATATGATCTATGCGTTTATTATGTTTTAGATTACTTCTAGTAAAGATAGGAACAACAATGTATTTTCTATATTTATCTTTACATAGAATAGTTGATACGTAGATTATTATACAAAGCTTCTTATGTCTATAAAAGAAGACCTTTAGGTTATTGTTCAATATAAGTTTTCATACGTTAAACACTTTCATTGTAAGCAAGTTTGTTATCATTAATCAAAGTGAAAGTTTGTTTACATCTTGTGTGTTCTTGTTTAAGTGTTAATTCCGCATAACACTTAGATTGTCATATACATATACAAAGGTTTCTCTACGTGTATTACTTGATCTAATCTCGTATACATAAAGCTAAATCGATCTAAGTTTGGGATCAACAAGTGGTATCAGAGCTTGTTGAGGAACTTTTGATCTTAAAGAACACAAGAACCCTAAAAATCACCAAAACCCTAATTTTCACAAAATCCTAAAAACATCATGTCAAATCCAGAAGTAACTTCCTCCTCCTCACCTTTACCAAACATCAAGATTCCAATGCTTGATGCAGCCAACTTTGAATTGTGGAAATTCAACTTTGAGCAATATCTAGGGATCTATGACTACACTCTTTGGGAAATAATTGAATATGGAAACACATTCAATAAAGCTGAAAGGGTTGCTGCTGCCATTGCTACAAGAACTGCTGTTGTTGGATGTTCAGAAGCATATAAGCAAGAAAAACCTGGTGATGGTAGAGCTATGTCTGCTGAAGACATAGCAAAGAAAAGGGTTGATATGAAAACCCTAAACATTCTGAAACTCTCTTTGGGACAAGAGAACCAGCATAAGTACAGAGGTTATGAATCTGCAAAAGACCTTTGGGCAGCCTTTGAAGTTGCATATGGTGGCAATGAGGATACTAAGGAAGAGAAGAAGAAGCAACTCATGCATGAGTATGCTGTTTTCAAGGCTCAACCTAATGAGAAGCTTAGCAGTGTTAGAAGCAGACTGCTTGATATTACAAGCAAGTTGTCCTTCATGGGGACATAAGTTGGCGACGTTGATACCATTGCCACTTTTCTTAAAAGCCTTGGTGAAGCATGGAAGATTGAGGCAAGATCTATACTTGCCAATAACACTCATAAAAGTTCTACTTTTGATGATATCTATAACAAACTGAGGCTGTTGGAGAATGAAACTCTTTTAGAGCATGGAAGTAAGTCTACCAACAGTAACATGGCCTTCTTCTCACATAGTGAAGGTCAATTTAATCAGAAGGACTCTTACATGCATCCAGTTACTGGATCAACATGTGTCAACGCTGGAACATGTCTTGTCAACGCCTCATATTCATACGCTGACACATACAAAAGTGACTCACCAAGAGTTAAACCTGCTGGTTTGGATCTGGATACTGTATGTGCTTATATTGCTTCTTTGCCCAATGGTTCTGTGATTACATATGAGGAACTTGAGCAAATGAGTGATGAGCACTTGGAAGAGATGGATATTAAGTGGAACATGGCTCTTACTAGTATAAGAGCAAACAGGTGGAATAGAAGGTTTAAGAAGAAGATGACCTTTAATGCGAAGGACACTGCTGGATTTGATAAATCCAAAGTTGAGTGCTACAACTGTCATCGTATGGGGCACTTCATGAGGGAATGCAGATCTCCAAGAAGATCTGATGCTGGCAAACCCTCAAGCCAGATTGTTAAGGCTCAGGATCCTAAGGCCATGGTTGCAGTGCAAGAAATTGATGGTATGGGATGGGATTGGAGCTATTTGGCTAAGGATGGGGAAGAGGATAAAGCTTTGGTCGCTGAGATAGAAGAAGAAGAGCATGTTCAATATGCTCTCATGGCACACTCCTCCTCTTCATGAGATAATGAGGTATACGATGATGCTATTTGTAGTAAGGGTTGTAGGTTAAATACTGAGAAACTTAACAAAGAGGTGTTAAGGTTGTTAGATGATGTGAGTACTGAAAGATGCAAACTGTCTAACTATCAAATTGCTCTCACTCAAACTGAGAAGACAGTTTCTGAGTACAAGAAAATGGAATTTGACTTAAAAGACAAAATAAATATCTTAAAACATGAGTTAAATGCTAGTAATGATGTTAGAAGCATCATGAAATGGTTAATGGTGAGTTACAGGCTAAGTTAGATGAGGCCATTAAGAATAAAGATAATGTTGGCCTTAAAATTCAGAAATTTGATAAGGCCACACAAACCTTAGGAGAATGTGTTAATAAATAAAGGGATCCTAAGAACATGACTGGGATTGGGATGAAAGACTATATTGTGGTTCCACCACCAGCTGGTGACTTCTATGGTCTCCAACAAAAGTACCTATCTTGGACTGGTTTACCAGAACTCCAAGAGGAGGAGTTCATTCCTTCACCAAGAGTCATTACCCTAGTTGAAGAGTATCAACAGAAGTTGACTGACTTGAATGAATGGAAGAAAGCCAACCCTACCTTATTTGTTAAAGGTGGCTTATTATGTGAAAGTCCTAATGAGTCAACCCTTATTAAGGTAACAAACCCAATCACTGGTAAGGCTGTTGACCTTGGCTCAAACACTGTTAGAAAACCTAGTGTCAAGTATGCAGAAATGTATAGGAATACTAGGTCACCTAAAAGCCAAGTTAGTAATGATGGAACAGGCTTCTTCTCTTCTAGACCTAGGGTTGTGTCTAGAAAAGCCTGTTACACTTAGGGTAGCTTTTCACATTTAGCATATAAGTGTGTCAACGCTTCCAAGGTCAACGCTGTTAGAAAGTCAAACGTTGTCAGACCCAAACCTTGTGTACAGCAAAGTCCACAAGTTGTTAGACCTGCCCCATTCTTCACTAGAGGGTCTAACACTCATGGACAAAGACCATTTCAAAAGACAAATACTTGGTCTAATAGGCAATGGGTTTCTGTAACAAACCCTAGGTTCAATGCTGACAAGGGTAATTTCAGCGTTGACAAGACCAAATCCAACGCTGACAGAAACGTGACCATACCTAAATATTTGCAACCACAGGGTAAGGGGTCTTCAAGCTTGACATGGATACCTAAGAAAGATCAAAACCCTAATGATAACAGGATTTCTATGACCTAAAACAAACTTAATTACATTTCAAAGGTCATTATAAAACCTATTGGGGTTAACTGGGTATTTCATCCAAAGAAGGATGAACATGGGGTTGTTATGAAAAGTAAGTCTGTTCTTGTTGAACAACCAGATGAATCCAAGTCTGCTAAGGCTTGGGTTCCCAAAGAAAACTAACTTGTTTTCTTTATGTGCAGGACATTCAAAAACAGGTCAATGATTATGGATATTGGGACAGTGGATGCTCAAGGCACATGACAGGGAAGGAATATTATCTCACTAACTTCACTCCCATTAAGGATGGTGATAAGGTTTACTTTGGAGGCGGATATGGAACTATCACAGGCAAAGGAACTCTTCTCACCAAGAACTTGCGTTTTGAGAACGTATTTTTGGTAAAGGAACTTGATTACAATCTTTTTAGTGTATCACAAGTTTGTGATAACAAAAATAAAGTTCTGTTTACTGATACTGAATGCTTGGTGTTAAGTAAGGATTATAAGATCCCAGATGAGAAATATATTGACTATAGAACACCTAGACATAAAAACATCTATAATGTGAATCTGAATGGGATTAAAATGAATAACAGTATGTCATGTTTTTATGCTAAAGATTCAGTAGATGAGAGTAATCTATGGCACAGGAGAGTAGGGCACATAAATTTTAAGAATATAAACAGGCTTGTGAGACTTGGCTTGGTTGATGGCTTGCCTGAAAAGGCTTTCCACAATGACCACTCTTGTGTTGCATGTCTTAAAGGCAAGCAACACAAGGTCTCATTCAAGTCCAAACAGGTGCACTCTAGTACTAGACCACTTCACTTGCTTCATATGGACCTATTTGGTCCAACTAATATAGAGAGTTTGAATGGTAAATCATATTGCTTTATCATCACAGATGACTTTTCTTGGTTTACTTGGACTTTCTTTTTAGCTATGAAGAGTGACACTGCTGACACTTTAATTGACTTTATCACTCAGATTGAGAAGAAGACTGGTAATGAAGTTAAAATGCTTAGGAGTGATAATGGTGGTGAATTTAGGAATAAAGTTTTAGATGATTTTTGTGCCAGGAAAGGGATTACTAGGCAGTTTAGTGTTGCTAGAACCCCACAGCAAAATGGGGTTGCAGAAAGAAAGAATAGAACCCTAATTGAAGCAGCCAGAACTATGTTGGCTGATGCTCATTTCCCCATAGCTTTTTGGGCTGAGGCTGTGAATACAACATGCTATGTTCAAAATAAAGCATTGGTCAACAAGATACAGAACAAAACACCTTATGAATTACTTTGGGGAAGAAAACCTAATATTGGTTTTCTTAGACCTTTTGGTTGTCATGTAGTTGTTCTTGACACTAGTGATGCCTTAGGTAAATTTAGTGCAAAAGGTGATGAAGGCTATTTCATAGGGTATTCAGTGCAGAGCAAGGGATATAGGGTTTACCTTAAAAAGGAAAAACGTATTCTTGAAAGAGTACATGTTAGGTTTTTAGAGAGTAAACCTAATGATCCTGAAAGTGGTCCAAATTGGTTGTTTGACTTGGAACCTCTAGTTAGGACTTTAAATTATATGCCTGTCACTAATCTAGACATTGTGAAGGTAACTTCAAATGTTGTGGAAGAACAAGTTGTTGATGTTTCAGGTACACAAGTTAATGAAGAGGTTGGATCACAAGCAAAAAAGTCTTCTCCTATACTAGAGTATGTCATAATTCCCATATGGACAGATGCTTTTGCTGCTGCTGCTGCTGCTGGTAAGGATAATGGTGGTCCCCAAGTATCACCAGTTATCAACATGCATGGTCCTTCAGGCGCTGACAAAGACAAATCTAGCGCTGACAGGACAAATTCAGACGTTGATGGCTCAAACGTTGACAACAACATTTCAAGCGTTGTTAGCCCAAACGCTGAAAACCAAGGTTCAGACATTGACAACACTTTTGAGCATCTTTTCTCTTCCAATTTTAAGCGAGGTGGACCTTCAAACACTCATGAAGAGGTTCATATTGATGAAAGAGAGTCTGATGAAGATATTAGCAATATGGACGATGAGATTGAGGATAATAGAATTTTTGAAGGAGGAGTGCTTACTACTACAACCAAGAATCATCCTCCTTCTCTTATCATTGGTGATGTGATGTCCCCTGTTCAGACTAGAAGATCTCATCAGAGTCTTGGAGGATTTATTGCTAATATTTACAAGAAGGTTGATACCCCTCTTGTGCAAGCATGTTTGTTTGCCTGTTTTCTGTCACAACAGGAACCCTGGAAGATATTTGATGCTCTCAAAGAACCAAGTTGGGTGGAAGCAATGCAGGATGAGCTTCACCAATTTGCAATTCAGGATGTTTGGGAGCTGGTTGATTGTCCCAGATATGTCAGACCTATTGGGACAAGATGGGTTCTAAGGAACAAGAGAGATGAAAGAGGCATTGTGGTCAGAAACAAGGCATGTTTAGTGACTCAGGGATATACACAAGAGGAGGGGATAGACTATGAGGAGGTCTTTGCACCAGTTGCAAGGATTGAAGCTATAAGGATATTTCTAGCCTATGCATCCTGCATGGGCTTCACTGTCTATCAAATGGATGTGAAGAGTGCCTTCCTCTATGGAACAATTGTTGAGGAGGTGTATGTTATGCAGCCTCCTGGTTTTGAAGATCCAGAGAATCCAGACAAGGTGTATAGAGTCAAGAAGGCTATGTATGGACTTCATCAAGCCCCAAGAGCATGGTATGGCACATTATCCACTTATTTGGTGGACAATGGATTCAAGAGGGGCACCATAGATCAGACATTGTTTACAAAGAATAATGGTAAGGATGTTCTACTTGTTCAGGTTTATGTTGATGATATCATTTTTAGATCTACAAATCCAAAGATGAGTGAGGATTTCTCCAAGCTCATGACAGACAAATTCAAGATGAGTGCAATGGGGGAGATGAACTTCTTTCTAGGGTTACAAGTTCAGCAGAAAGAAGATGGTATCTTCATCTCCCAGGATAAATATGTGGCAGAGATCTTGAAGAAGTTTAGCTTTTCTCCACATGAAAAGAGGGCTACTACTCCTATGGATAGAGAACACCCTTGGGGAAAGATTGGAGATGGAAAGGATGTGGATGTCAGGCACTATAGATCAATGATTGGTTCATTGATGTATCTCACAGCCTCGAGACCTGACATCATGTTTGTTGTGTGTGCTTGTGCACGCCATCAAGTGACTCCCAAAGAATGTCACCTTTATGCTGTCAAGAAAATCTTTAGGTACCTAAGATGTTATCCTAGTCTTGGCTTGTGGTACCCAAAAGATTCACCTTTGGAGCTTATTGCATATTAAGACAGTGGCTATGGAGGTGATAAGTTTGATAGAAAATACACAACTGGTGGATGTTAGTTTCTTGGGAGCAGGTTGATATCTTGGCAATGCAAGAAACAAACAGTGGTGGCTAATTCTACAAAGCAGAGTATGTGGCTGCAGCTGCTTGTTGTGGACAAGTTTTATGGATTCAGAACCAGCTGTTGGATTATGGGTATAATTTCATGCATACCAAGATATGTGTTGAAAATAACATCACTTTATGCATTATTAAGAATCCTGTACATCATTCTAAAACTAAACACATAGAAATTAGACACCATTTTATAAGAGATTGTTTTGAAAAGGGTTTAATACAACCAGATAGGGTTGACACAGAAGAGAATGTGTCAGATTTACTAACTAAACCTTTTGATGCTGGGAGGTTTCAATACTTGGTAACAAGTATTGGAATGATCAATCTTACATAATATGTGTTTTGGGGTCTTTTTGTAAAAGTATGTACAGGATAATGCATTGTTATTGGTCTTTTTGAGAATTTAGATTTTCCACTATATTTTTCTAACACTGACAAAGGTTGCTTTAACGCTGATAAGTGTTATTGTGACGTTGTCAGCAATATATTTGTCTAACACTGACAAAGCTTTTCTTAACGCTAACAAGTGTTATCGGGGCGTTGTCAGCAACAATGTTAGTTTTGTGGTTTTCAATCTAAATGTGCAGGTGGTGTTAGCATTATACCATTGGATACAGAGTTGCTTATGGATCATTGGAGAATCATTTGAGCAGGTTTTTATTTATGGATGATGGTTGGAATTTTCTATTCCTATCTTGACATAAATTTTTTATGTTCATGCATATTTTTGGCAACATATGTATCACGGTTTAAGGGGAGGTATTAGGAACCTTTAGGATTTTTGGGTATCCTTATGATACTCTTATCACAATTCTAGATTGTGTCCACAGGTGAGTATGAGTTAGTTTTACTAAATCATGAGGCACTGTAGCATGCAAAGTTGATATACTATGCATGCTGCCAAGACATTTTTGGCCTAGGATTGGTTGTGGTCTGTTGGGAGACTTGGGAATGATTTTATCATGGGTTTTACCTGGAAGTAACAAGGAAATTTATGAGGTAACTTAGTTGTTAAGAATTTTGGTTAGCAAGGGACACTAGAGGACTGTTATGTCTATCTTGCATCAGCAAGTGTGCATAACTGGACAGTGCTTGCCGCCCTATAATAATTATCAACTTATAGGTTATCTTCTCTAGGATAAATTACTTTGTTAAGGTCATTTTTCATTTTTATAAATTTTTATTTTTGGACGCTGACAAGTATTTTTCCAAGCGTTGTTGTGACCAATTTAGACGCTGACATGGCTTTGGCAAACGTTGACAAGAATATAGCCGTTGGGCGTTGATGGGTTATTTTTGACCGTTGACACTCAATGGGACCTACCCAGTTGTTACTTTTTGACATATTTTTGGGTCGTAATTTTGGGAGCAGATATCTTTCATTTAATGCATGAGATAAACTTATTTCTTTTCAATATTTTCATGATTGTATTTTGAAAATAGTTGCCTAATTTTTGACCAATCACATGCTTGTTTCTCTCCTATATATTTGGCTCCTATTTTAAACAGGGTACCTATCATTCTTGTCTAACAAAATTTTCTCATATACTTCATCTTTATCAATTCATTCAAACAGCTTTCAACAATGGCACCAAAATTTAAACCAAGTGATTTGGAGTTGGTATTCAGGAGTCAACACAACATGATAGCATATCTAGAAGCTGATGACACTCTGTTTCCTCAATACACAAAAATGGTGGCGTATTTGAATGCATCGCCAATTAGGTATGCTCTTTCTCATGCTCCACTCATTCCTGTCACACATATTAAGCAGTTTTGGAACAATGTTAGTTCCTCAACAGTTAATAGTGTGACTACATTATCATCTATTGTTCATGGGCGCACATGGGTGGTTACTGAAGCTTTGGTTCGCCAAGCTTTGCATCTTGATGATGCAGATGGTATAACCACCCTCCCTATTAATGAAATAGAACAAGGACTAAGGGCTTTGGGTTATCCTTTCCCTGATGAGGGAACTTTATAGAAATATCATAAACAGGAGTTTCCCCCAGCCTGGAAGTACCTAATACATGTCCTCTTGCAATGTTTGAGTCCCAAGTGTACTACACACAATGAGATCAATAGATCTATTGCTAGTGCTATTGTGTGCATTGCTACTGGGCAAAAGTAGGGAACAAAATGACTTTAGCTTATCCCAGATTTTTATAAATGGTTTTTGATGTCCAAAGTTACTGCACAAGGGATCATGATGATTTTTATGAGATCCCTGTGCAAAAGAAAGCAATTTTTACAAAGATGAATTCACCCCCACATCGTGACTTACCCCTAACCCCAGCTATGATTGCTGTCATTGAAGCAGCACAACCTCAACCAGACCCACAACCTTAACTTGACCCAATACCTGAACCTTTACCTTCACCACAACACATGCAAATTGACCAAGAACCCTTCGACGCTGACACATTAAATGTTGGCGTTGACATGCCTATTCCAAACGTTGACACCCATCCTTCACAGACCCAAACACCCTTTAACCAACCCACATCCACCCAATCCACATCATCTTCTCCACCAACACAATATAGGTTGCAAAAACGCCAAAGGACTACTGGAGTGTTATCCTCTAGTGGTCCTAGCCATGTACCAGAGAGAACCACCACCACAAGTGTGGTTGGTGCTATGGATGAGGCTGGGACTATTGGTTCTGGCTTAGAAGCTGGCCAAGACAGTCCTACCATCATTAAGACCTCATCCATGTCCAATGAATCTAACTTGGGAGGTCAAATACCTATTTTAGAGGAGGGCAGATTGGAACCAATGACATTGATGGAATTGACGGCAGTCTGCATTAGCTTGCAAAGGCAAAATATAGACTTGGTACAAGTTGTCAGTACACAAGGCCTTGAACTCAAGCAATTGAGGGAGAGGATTGTTGTTTTGGAAAATTCTAGCACAAGGAGAGGGATGGAGGAATCTTCCAAAGGGGAGGATGAACAAATAAATGTGAGTGATAAGGGCTCTCATGACGGTGAATCTTTGGGTGTTGCTGAGGCCCTAACAAGTTTGAAGAAACAACCAGGTTTTGATACGTCTCTAGTCACTCCTACAAACTTAAATGTGTCTTTTACAGCTATGTTGGAGGAAATTACAAGAGGCGCTGAGACAGGTAATTTGGGCGTTGACAAGCAAGATTTGAACGCTGACATAAGTATCTTGGGTGCTGACAGAGCAAAATTGAGCGTTGACAGACCTGCAGATGAGGTTGATGTATTCCAGTCATCATCCATCATCAAAGACGTTTCTTCACAGGTATTACCATCTTCCTTACCCACATTGGATCCATTAGATAAGGGTAAGGGTATTATGGTCGAAGTAGATGTTCCAAAGAATGCAGCACAAATTGAGTTTGATAGAAGGTTGGCTGCACAAATTATGGAACAAGAAAGAAAGAAGGTGGGTGAATCACCTTTTGTTTTCACTTCAGAAGAGCAAGAAGGAAGTGATGAAGCCAGTTCAGACTCAAGTGTAATGATCATAGAACAACTAGAAAGACTTGAGTATGGGGATGAGTTGGCCAAAGAGAAGTTGAATGAGTTGAAATTGCAGGTTGATTTTGATATGCCAGAAGTTGTTCAGATGTACCATGCTTGGGAAGATAGGTGTATGGAGAATCCACATTTGACCATTTTAGACCAGATATGGGGTTTGGAGATTCTTCTTAGAGTACAAAGGACTACAAGGTAATTCTGAGACACAGGGCTAGCAATGTTCTCTCATTATTGAGAAGGGATAGAAGGGAGTTGTACTACATGCTACTCAGATGTCATGGAACAGGGTGGACTTATAAGAAATTGATTGGATTGACATTTGAAGAGTTGGAGTTCAAATTTTATCCCATTTGGGTAAGAGTGCAGGAAGAAAACACTCTAAGACTTCTTTCTGATGAAAGAAAAGAAGAACTTGCAGAAGAAATAGAGCTTAAGAAGGCAATGATTGTTCCCAGACCTGTGAAGAAGGGAGTCCCTCTTGAGTTTCCCAAAGATATGGATAAATTGAATCCAAGTGAAGCTGTTATAAAAAGGAGCCTCAAGCTCTCACCATTGGAAGCTTCAGATATGGTACAAGTGTTACCACTTGATTCCAGAAACCCTATTATAAGCTATGAAGAAGATGAATGTGGGTTTTGGAAGATTGGCAGGTATGGAAAAGAGGTTCACACTTTTACCACTATTATATCTTTTTTTGCAAGTTTTGATAGAGAAGACTTGGTAGACCTATGGAGGTTGTTAGAGGCCAAGTATGAGACTGAAGCTCCCACTTCAGTCAATGCAATAAAACTGTGGTCAACATTCAAGAGAATGTGTGGACCAAGAGATGAAGATCCTGCTCTTTGGAAGGATCATGAAGATGACCTCAGTGGTCTTCAATGGCGTTTGTATTCAGCTGCTGGTGTATATTACTTGAGTTCTACAAAGTTTGCTGAGTATCTTCTTGTAGATCCTCAATATTCCATGTCCAAGGAAGTCTTGGAGAAGATGAAGACTACACAGATGGAAATTGATTATTCAAGTGACGTGGCCAAAGATTTGATCAGATTTATTTATTACCAATATGATAAGTGTTGTAAGATTCTTCCTAGTTCTTAATATTTATTCAGAAACTTGATTACTAGAGTAGATATCAAGTTTAGGGGAGGATTGTTAGGAATAAAATATAGCCAGTCTACTTGAGCGCTGATAAGAGTAAAACAAGCGTTGATAGGAAGAAAACAAACGCTGACAGATAAAGCGTTGACAAGAAGAAGTCAAGCGTTGATACATTGAAGACAAGCACTGATGGAAGGATATGATCTACGTGTTTATTATGTTTTAGATTACTTCTAGTAAAGATAGGAACAACAATGTATTTTCTATATTTATCTTTACCTAGAATAGTTGATACATAGATTATTGTACAAGGCTTCTTATGTCTATAAAAGAAGACCTTTAGGTTATTGTTCAATATAAGTTTTCATACGTTAAACACTTTCATTGTAAGCAAGTTTGTTATCATTAATCAAAGTGAAAGTTTGTTTACATCTTGTGTGTTCTTGTTTAAGTGTTAATTCCGCATAACACTTAGATTGTCATATACATATACAAAGGTTTCTCTACGTGTGTTACTTGATCTAATCTCGTATACATAAAGCTAAATCGATCTAAGTTTGGGATCAACAAGATTTATTAGTTCAAGCCCAATTTCCAACAGCTAAGAAACAATGAAGACGTGGGCCAAGCCCATTAGGTTATTGAATGGGACGGTTACATGTTATAAAGTAAATTTATTATTTACTTTTGGTCAACGATTAACACACACACACACATTTATTTTGATAAAAACTAAGTTACTACTCATCTTTCTCTCTCACAAAAAATAAACGCAGACACCATTCCCCTTTTCACCCAAACCCTAAAATTAACCCAAAATTGGGGGTTTTTGATTCAAAGTGTGTGTAATACACACTTGGGAAATTAAATACCAAGTTTTTAGAAGCAAATAGATGCCCCTATCCAGGCCACGTGGCTCCATCTCTCATCATCCTTGATGCTGATTGGTTTAAACACCTCACCTTCCCTCAATCCACCAATAATAAATGGCCATGTCAGCTTCAAAGAATCACAACTAGCACACATCCAAGCCACGTTGGCGATCTGTGTGCTAGTGTGCATTTTTCAGCCGTGAGATCAAGAGAAGGAAGAGAGAGAATAGATCAACGGCCAAGAATCAAGATTCTTCTTCAACAATCTCCTCAGCAGGCATGGGGGTTTGCCTATAAAAACCCTCAATTATTCTGTAATTTGCATCCAATTTTTACTTTACTGTTGTTATGCTAAAATAGTTTTAGGTTAAATTGTATTTTCAATTTCTCAGTATTGTAATTTGTTTTCGGTTATTAATAAAAGTTTATATTTGATTTGAATGATATTATCAATTTACTTACTGTTCAATTTTAAATGCAATTTTTCTTTCATTTAAACTATCTTGGTATAATATGAAAAATTATCTGATTTAGCTAAATCAATAGCTTAAATTAAATAATAAAGTGAATTTGGAATGAAATCTATCCCCACTGGATAGATTAAAGTGAACTGTGAAAAATATTAGCTAGCTGAAGGTGGTTCATGATGATTAATGGTTTGAGACATTTGTCTTGAATGGTGATATTAGTTCGATGATGGTGTTGGTTTAGAAAAGACGGCTCAACACCGCTCTTCTTCCGAAAGGTGTTCTCCAAAAGGTTCAGCCCATTTTATTTTTATATTTTTAGATTTTTCTGTTTTAGATGCTTTTATGATTTAGACTGTTATTTTAATTATGATGTAATGTATTATCTGATATGCCTAGATGTGTTTAGTCTGCCATGTTGAGTAGTCTGCTAGGTTTGATTGAATCTGCTTTAATGATTGTTATTGTTGATTGTTAGTTGAATCTGCTTTTGTGAGTTGTATACGTTTGTTTAAGCTGATATAACTCTGATTTGGTAATATTCTGTTTATAAGTCGTAGTCTGTTGGGAAATCTGTTGGTTAACTTTACTGAGAGTGAAAAGACTGATAATCCCATTTTGATTGGGAAAACTGACATGATTCTTTTAACTGATTTTGAAGAAAGTTTGGTTTGTGAATTTTTATCAGTTATATTTTAAATCTGATATGTTAAATTGCTGATATGTTAGCTATTTATATCTGCTAGATCTGATATTAATTTGAGAGTTGATTGCTAGGGTTTGGAATTTTGCTCTAAGTTTGCTGAATTTGTGATTTTAATCTGAGTTTTCACATCAGTATTGTATCTGTATTGAGTTTTTATTGCTCATATATGGTTGAATCTGCATTTGTTTAGTTCTAAGTTTTGTTGATTATAGTTTAACTTTGCTGAGTTATATTAGCCAACTGACTCTCTTACTTTGTGTGGTTTATACTAAATTCTATCAGTCCAAAAAATAGTATCTCACACAAAAAGTAATTCCTGTGACTTTGGCTTTCATTTTAATTGTCCAAAAAAATTAATTCTCCAAAGAGTCCACCATGGGACTCGAACTCATGACCTCCTGGTCATGAGCACAAGGTGTTAACCACATCATCTAGCAACCTGTTTGTGATTACTTACAGCTTGATAAATTAATTTAGCTTCATTAAAGTCGACTGTCAGCTTTTAATTTAGTATTAATACAAGTTTTCATTAATTACTTTTTAAATCATTTATTAAAATTTACTTTATAAAGTTTTAAAGAAAAAAATAATTATAAATAAACAAAACAAATAAAAATATATTTTATTATTTTAGAAATTTAAAATTAGAATTTAAAATTAGTTTTTAAAGAAATTAGTTTTTTAAATAATATAAATTTTAATTAATTTGGTTTTAAATAAATAGTTATTAAATAGATTTTGTTAATTAAAAGTAAAGGTTAATTTTTAAATAAATTAAATTAGTTTATAATTTTAAATAGTTTAAATAATTGTTTATTAGATTTTATTTTTGGGTACAATTCATGCACTTTAGGAATAAAAATTTGTAGGATTAATATTAGATTAAAAACCAAAACCCAATTCAAATCGATTGTCCTAATTGAAACAAACTCTCAAATTCATAAGATCCTTGTGTACAACGAACTTGGATCGCTCACGTGTTTAATTGAATTCGTCTTTGGCTTATTTATGGATTATTACCTTTTCCTAGGGGTAATTTCCTAAATTTGCCCTATAATGTATCTAATAAAAATACACCGACGTTTCCTCAATACATCAAAAAATTTGGCGCCGCTACCGGGGATCTTGTGTACGATTCGTTTTGTGGAGATTTGTTGATCGTTGATTTGAAGACCCTTTGCGTCCTCGGAAAGTTTTGTTATTTTTCTATTATTATAGTATATATATCGTTTTTCGTGTTTTTTGTGATTATTATATTATATTACGTAGAAAAATAAATTACCTACTTTCATATAAGACCTTAGTTGGGATTTCATCACCTATCTACTGTATTCGAATCCAAAACGAAAAAAAGGCAAAATAGATAAATACTAATAAAAAGTTTGAACTCGATTTATACAAACTATAAGGTGGGTATAAGGTGACGAGCTATAAAAGGTCGTCTAAGGAAAAAGGTTTTTAAGTGCTTTTTGTCACCTCGTTTCCCCGCTTGCTTGTGCGTATATTGAGAGGGACGACCGATTATTGGTTTGCCGACTCAAGTAGTATTATATCTTATTTTTGTAGTTTACTTATTGAACCTCGAGACGTTTAGGTTTTCACCTACGTTTCAAAGTCGACCGAGGGTAATTTACTTCCATAGTAATTATCCTTATTCCTTGTTTTGTCAATCTTTGATTGATTTATGAAAAATACCAAAAATAATCTTCTTAATCCTCTATCATGTTTAATTCTTTTCTTCTCGAGGATGATGTTAGTTCTAAGATCAATAAGGAATTGATGATTACCTTAGTGCACCATTTTATTCTAGTGAGTTTTATTGTGAGAATTTCAATCCCGAGGGAGATATTTCTTTAATTGAACAATCTTTGAAAATGGATCCTTTGATTCCTAACTCCACACCGAGTGAGGTTAGTGACTATTCGTTGGATGAGTTCGTCGATGAACTTGTTGCTATAATTGATCCACTTCCACGGGGAAGTGAAGACGTTTTCGATCTCAATATCGAGCGTGATCCTCATGTTTTACCTACCATTCTCGAGGAGTTCTCCGATGAACTACCTTCTAATGAGAATGATGATCTTGTATCTGAGTGTGGTACACTTGATACTTTGTCGGATATTTCTTGTGATGACAAGATTGAATACACTTATGTGACTTACTCGAATCCACTCTTTGAAGTTTCAATGAACAATAATCTATTGTTTAAAGAGGATTTTGAGAGCATCATACCTCCTTCATCTCACAACCTTTGTGATGATGAGCTCTTCGTTAAGGAATTTGATGAGTTACTTTCCATAGACATTCCTTCGGAATTTGAGGAAGCGTCTAATGACGGTGTTGAAAATCCTTGGTTTGATCACCCGATTTATGATGATGATGATAATGTTGATCCGGAGGGAGAAATTATTTTTACTCTAATTCTCTTTCCCACTTGCTTTGATCTTAATGTGCGGGTTTTTCATGCGACTCATTTTGAGTATCATGACCCATTTGTTCACATTCATAAGAGTGACAAGGTCAACAAAGTCATGTAAGTTGATACCACTATGGTTGAGACTTTTATCCCACCATTACCATGTGCTTTCTATGATATTAGATTAGCATGGGCGGAAGACACCGTGTTGTCTATTCCTTTCTCTCCCGAGGACGAGGTATTCGACCCCGAAATCGTTGATTTCGGGAAATCTCGGCCTTTCACCGATGCAATAATTGAAAGACTTTTCGATCATCTTGGTGCGAGTTTATCTCGGGGAGCATACTATATTCATTCCATAATTTGTGACTACCATCTCTTTTTGGAGATTTATGTTGGAATTTTATCCTTTCGTTTGTCATCCGACAACGAGGATGTAATCTTTGACCGTAGCATCGTGCTTTACATTGGATTTTATTCCAATATGTCGGTTTTCACCATTTTCCCTAAGGACCAATGAATGCGGGGATCGAGTCGAGCTCATGACTCGGTTAACAAAAACGTGGTGCCTTGTGGGGGAGTCCCATACATTCTATCTTCTATCTATTTTCTAACACTAATAAGGCTTGATCATTCAAGCTCGTGCTCGTGTTTTGTTGTGTTGTGAATCTTAGGTATGACCCTAATCATTGAAGACTCTCGTGTTCGGTTTTTTCCTGTCCACTCGATCTTCCATACTTTGATTGTCAAAAGGGGCACATTCTCTATCCTTTGATTTTTATCGACTAACGATTTATCTTGAAGCATAATTAATAAACGGCTTATAGATTTGCGTGCTCTTTCAATGTTAGGACTTTTGCATTAGGCACTTCGTGTTTTAGAAAAGGGGTGTTACTCTTGAGCTAAAAAACATTGAGGACAATTTTTGGTTTTAGCATGGGGGAGTCAATTGATATAATCGCTTGCAATTGCTTTTGTCGTGTCTAAACGTAATCGTTTTTCTCGTTTTTCATAAAAAAAATTAAATTTTTAGTGTTATTTTGTGTTTAATGATAAAGAAAATAAGTGTTTGGACACAAATGTAGGCTTTCCGTTGGTGAAAATAAAAATATTTTTTTGACTCGACTCGGTTTTTACCTTATCTTTTTCCTTAACGTGTTTGAATCAAGTTTTACTAGGCTTTTATATAGGGAACTTTAAAACGCGAAAGTCTTAACTCATTCGGGTTTAAGAACGAGAACTTTTCGCAAGTTCCTATAATTGATCCTAGAAAGTCGTTTATCAAGGGAACTTTAAAACGCAAATTCTAAAACTTAAAAAAGTCTAAGAAGATGCAAGATCCTATAGATGACTTGAAAACCCAAAACTTTGATTTAATAGGCTAAGTATCTATTAATTTCACATTTTTGAAATTTTACAATGTGGAGAACAAGAGATGATAAAGTTTAATCATAAGTTTTTAAGGCTAATTCTTCCTTGTATAAGTATTTTTGTGTTTTATTTAATATCCTCGTATTTATTTTTCACGCTTGAATAAATAATTGCTTAATAAATGAAGTTTTTAGCGGTTTAGGCTTAATATCTTAACTCGTAACTCCTTCTTTTTCTTCCCTTGTAATTAAAGTGAGAACACATTAAGGGTGTCAGCGTCATGGACTTTTGATCATGGGATTGCGGAAATTTGGCTTACTATACATATCATAATAATAAGAAGAATAAATAAAAACATGTTCTCTATGAGCCTTCGGGTGGGAGTCATGTAGCACTAACCTTGTCATTTGAGCCTTAGGGTGTATGGCATGGGGACGTGTTTAATAAAAATTGCTTCATCATCATGAGCCATAAGGTGGGATGGTGAATGTCAATTCCCTTATTTTTTGTCCAAGGAGCCTTCGGGTGTGGATTATAAATAAGAAGCACTTTTACATCTTGTAATTTGCTCCAACATAGCTGTAAAAGACAAGTCTAAATTTGTAGGAGTTACCAGAGATCTAACAAAACCTGGTTGCTTCTTCAATTCAGTTAGGGCTTCAGCAACACCCAAAGATTCACCATCATGTGAGCCCTTATCACTTACATTAATGTGCTCATCCTCTCATTGTTGGGAATAAAATGTAGCCAGTCTACTTGAGCGCTGTGGAATAATCGATCTAAATAAGGAGCATCAAGCTCTCACCTTTGGAAGCTTCAGATATGGTAAAAGTGTGTACCTCTTTCCCATACCTTCCAATCTTCCAAAACCCACTTTCATCTTCTTCATAGCTTATAATAGGGTTTCTGACATCAAGAGGTAACACTTGTACCATATCTGAAGCTTCCAAAGGTGAGAGCTTGATGCTCCTTCTTATAACAGCTTCACTGGGCTTCAATCTATCCATATCTTTAGGAAACTCAAGAGGAACTCCCTTCTTCAAAGTTCTTGGAACAATCATTACCTTCTTAAGCTCCATCTCTTCTGCAAGTTCTTCTTTCCTTTCATCTAAAAGAAGTCTGATAGTATTCATTTCCTGCACTTTTGCCCAAATGGGATAAGCCTTGTACTCCAACTCTTCAAAGGATAATCCTAACAATTTCTTATAGGTCCATCCTGTTCCATGACATCTGAGTAGCATGTAGTACAGCTCCCTTCTATCCCTCTTTAGCATTGAGAGAACATTGCTAGCTTTGTGTTTCAGAATTACCTTGCAGTCTTTTTGAACTCTTAGAAGAATCTCCAAACCCTAAATTTGGTCTGAAATAGTCATATCTGGATTCTCCATACACCTATCCTCCCAAGCATGGTACATATGAACAACTTCTGGCATATCAAAATATACTTGCAATTTCAACTCACTAAGCTTCTCCCTTGCGAAATCATCACCATATTCAAGTCTCTCAGGTTTCTCAATTATCATCACACTTGAATCTGAACTTGCTTCATCACTTCCTTCTTGTTCCTCTGAAGTGGCAACAAAAGGTGATTCACCAACCTTCTTTCTTTCTTGTTCCACAAGTTATGCAGCCAACCTTCTATCAAACTCTACCTGTGTTGCATCCTTTGGAACTTCTACTTCTACCATGATTCCTTTACCCTTATCTAATGGATCAATGATGGGTAAGGATGATGGTAATACCTGTGAAGATACTTCTTTGATTATAGCTGATGACTGGATTACATCAACCTCATCTGCAGGTCTGTCAACGCTCAAATTTCTTGTGTCAGCGCCCAATTTACTCATGCCAGCGCTTGGTGTGTCAGCGTTCAAATTTTGCTTATCAACGCCCAAATTACTTGTCTCAGCACCTCTTGTAATTTGCTCCAACATAGCTGTAAAAGACAAGTCTAAATTTGTAGGAGTTACCAAAGATCTAACAAAACCTGGTTGCTTCTTCAATTCGGTTAGGGCTTCAGCAACACCCAAAGATTCACCATCATGTGAGCCCTTATCACTTACATTAATCTGCCCATCCTCCCTGTTGGAAGATTCCTCCATCCCACGCCTTGTGCTAGAATTCTCCAAAATGACAATCCTCTCCTTCAATTGCTTGAGTTCAAGGCCTTGTGTACTGACAATTTGTACCAAGTCTGCATTTTGCTTTTGCAAGCTAATGTAGACAGCCGTCAATTCCATCAATGTGTATGGTTCCAATCTGCCCTCCTCTAAAATGGGTATTAGACCTCCCAAGTTAGATTCATGGGGCGTGGATGAGGTCTTAAAGATGTTAGGACTGTCTTGGCCTGCATCTAAGCCAGAGCCAATAGTCCCAGCCTCATCCATAGCACCAACCACACTTGTGGTGGTGGTTCTCTCTGCTACATGGCTAGGACCACTAGAGGAGAACACTCCAGTAGTCCTTTGGCGTTTTTGCAACCTATATTGTGGTGGGGTAGAAGATGATGTGGGTTAGGTGGATGTGGGAAGGTTAAGGGGTGTTTGGGTCTGTGAAAGAATGGTATCAACGTTTGGATTACGTGTGTCAACGCCAAAATTTAATGTGTCAGCGTCGAAGGGTTCTTGGTCAATTTCCATGTGTTGAGGTGAAGGCAAAGGTTCTGGTATTGGGTCAAGTTGTGGTTGTTTGAGGAGGAGGAGTTTACTTCTGGAGTGGACATGATGTTTTTAGGGTTTTGTGAAAATTAGGGTTTTGGTGATTTTAGGGTTCTTGTGTTCTTTAAGATCAAAAGTTTCTCAACAAGCTCTGATACCACTTGTTGATCCCAAACTTAGATCGATTAAGCTTGTGTATACGATATTAGATCAAGTTATACACGTAGAGAAACTTTGTTTATGTATAAAGTAATCTAAGTGTTATGCGGAATTAACACTTATACAAGAACACACAAAGATGTAAACAAACTTTCACTTGATTGATAATAACAAACTTGCTTACAATGAAAGTGTTTTAACGTATGAAAACTTATTATGAAACATAACCTAAAGGTCTTCTTTTATAGACATAAGAAGCCTTGTACAAGAGTCTACGTATCAACTATTCTAGGTAAAGATAATTATAGAAAATACAATATTGAACTTATCTTTACTAGAAACAAACTAGAAACAAAATACACGTAGACCATATCTTCCTATCAGTGCTTGTCTTCAACCTATCAACGCTTGACTTCTTCTTGTCAACGCTTGATCTGTCAGCGTTTGTTTTCTTCCTATCAACGCTTGTTTTCCTCTTGTCCGCGCTCAAGTGGACTGGCTACATTTTATTCCCAACATGTAATTGTTGCTAACTCCATTAATAAGGTCAAAAGTGACATTGAAGGGTTTATTGTTTCTTTTAAGTAGTCCTATTAGCCAAATTTCGGGTCGGGGGATTTATCCCTCAAATCGTGTTAAGTTATCCTTGATGTGGGCTTTCTTTAGTGACAACGGTTTTTGAAGTCGAGGTTAGGTTTTGAGTGTTGAGTTTACACCGTTTTTGCCTTCATTTTTTGATTAATAAATATCAAATAAGTCAAATGAGCCTTTGGGTGAATGACATTTAAAATCTAGAGATACAATTAGGAATAAAAGGAGATTGAGTTTAACATAAATTACTTGTATGAGTGGTCTAAACTTTGGGACTTATGATTGACAATGATCTTGTTTTTAAACTTCGCATGGAAAAGTGAAAAGTCGAGGACGATGAATCTATTTGAGTTTTATGATCCTAAAAGTTATTTTTCAAATAATGAAAGCATTACATTATGTCTTTGCAAAATAAAGTATCAAAGTTGAATAAAAGTGTAGTTAGAAGTTTTATTTTATCATTGCGTGAGGACACGGAAATTGTTTAGCAAGGGGGAGTTTGATATGAGTGATTTTACTCATATCATTTATATCAAATAACAATCAATAAATGCACAAAGTGAATAAAAATGGCATTTTATATGTGTTTTTGTTGTTTAATGTGTGTAGGTACCGAAGTTCACCAAAACCGGCAAAAACGAAACGGGATTTGAAGAAAAGACCGAGAAGCCAAATATGAGTTTGTTTTAGGGAATTTAAATTTATTAAGGATATTTGGGCCTTGTGGGACCCACATTGGATTAATGGGCCTAAAAGCCCATTTAAGGAGCAAGTTATTATTTACCTTTGGTTAAAAAAACCCAACATGGCCCAATGCACAAATTATATAAACGGATGGAAGATTTATTAGTTCAAGCCCAATTTTCAACAGCTAAGAAACAATGAAGACGTGGGCCAAGCCCATTAGGTTATTGAATGGGGCGGTTACATGTTATAAAGTAAATTTATTATTTACTTTTGGTCAACGATTAACACACACACATTTATTTCGATAAAAACTAAGTTACTACTCATCTTTCTCTCTCACAAAAATAAACGCAGACAACATTCCCCTTTTCACCCAAACCCTAAAATTAACCCAAAATTGGGGGTTTTTTATTCAAAGTGTGTGTAATACACGCTTGGGAAATTAAATACCAAGTTTTTAGGAGCAAAGAGATGCCCCTATCCAGGCCACGTGGCTCCCATCTCTCATCATCCTTGATGCTGATTGGTTTAAACACCTCACCTTCCCTCAATCCACCAATAATAAATGGCCACATCAGCTTCAAAGAAGCACAAATAACACACATCCTAGCCACGTTGGCGATCTGTATGCTAGTGTGCATTTTTCAGCTGTGAGATCAAGAGAAGGAAGAGAGAGAGAAGAGATCAACGGCCAAGAATCAAGATTCTTCTTCAACAATCTCCTCAGCAGGCATGGGGGTTTGCCTATAAAAACCTCATTATTCTGTAATTTGTATCCAATTTTTACTTTATTGTTGTTATGCTAAAATAGTTTTAGGTTAAATTGTATTTTCACTTTCTCAGTATTGTAATTTGTTTTCGGTTATTAGTAAAAAGTTTATATTTGAGTTGAATAATATTATCAATTTACTTACTGTTCAATTTTAAATGAAATTTTTCTTTCATTTAAACTATCTTGGTATAATATAAAAAATTATCTGATTTAGCTAAATCAATAGCTTAAATTAAATAATAAAGTAAATTTGGAATGAAATCTATCCCCACTGGATAGATTAAAGTGAACTGTGAAAAATATTAGCTAGCTGATGGTGGTTCGTGATGATTAATGGTTTGAGACATTTGTCTTGAATGGTGATATTAGTTCGATGATGGTGTTGGTTTAGACAAGACGGCTCAGCGCCGCTCTTCTTCCCAAAGGTGTTCTCCAAAAGGTGTTCTCCAAAAGGTTCAACCCATTTTATTTTTATAATTTTAGATTTATCTGTTTTAGATGCTTTTATGATTTAGACTATTATTTTAATTATGATGTAATATATTATCTGATATGCCTAGATGTGTTTAGTCTGCCATGTTGAGTAGTCTTCTAGGTTTGATTGAATCTGCTTTAATGATTGTTATTGTTGATTGTTAGTTGAATTTGCTTTTGTGAGTTGTATACGTTTGTTTAAGCTGATATAAATCCGATTTGGTAATATTATGTTTATAAATCGTAGTCTGTTGGGAAATCTGTTGGTTAACTTTACTGAGAGTGAAAAGACTAATTATCCCATTTTGATTGGGAAAACTGACATGATTCTTTTAATTGATTTTGAAGAAAGTTTGGTTTGTGAATTTTTATCAGTTATCTTTTAAATCTGATATGTTAAATTGCTGATATGTTAGCTATTGATATCTGTTAGATATGATATTAATTTGAGAGTTGATTGCTAGGGTTTGGAATTTTGCTCTAAGTTTGCTGAATTTGTGATTTTAATCTGCGTTTTCACATCAGTTTTGTATCTGTATTGAGTTTTTATTTGCTCATATATGGCTGAATCTGCATTTGTTTAGTTCTAAGTTTTGTTGATTATAGTTTAACTTTGCTAAGTTATATTAGCCAACAGACTCTCTTAGTTTGTGTGGTTTATACTGAATTCTATCAGTCCAAAAAAATAGTATCTCACACAAAAAGTCATTCCTGTGACTTTGGCTTTCATTTTTATTGTCGAAAAAAATTAATTCACCAAAGAGTCCACCATGGGACTCGAACTCATGACCTCCTGGTCATGAGCACAAGGTGTTATCCACCTCATCTAGCAACCTATTTGTTATTAATTATAGCTTGATAAATTAATTTAGCTTCATTAAAGTCGACTGGCAGCTTTTAATTTAGTATTAATATAAGTTTTCATTAATTACTTTTTAAATCATTTATTAAAATTTACTTTATAAAGTTTTAAAGAAAAAATTTTTATTATAAATAAACATAATAAATAAAAATATATTTTATTATTTTAGAAATTTAAAATTAGAACTTAAATTAGTTTTTAAATAAATTAGTTTTTTAAATAATATAAATTTTAATTAATTTGGTTTTAAATAAAATAGTTATTAAATAGATTTTTTAATTAAAAGTAAAGGTTAATTTTTAAATAAATTAAATTAGTTTATAATTTTAAATAGTTTAAATAATTGTTTATTATATTTTATTCTTGGGTACGATTCATGCACTTTAGGAATTAAAATTTGTAGGATTAATATTAGATTAAAAACCAAAACCCAATTCAAATCGATTGTCCTAATTGAAACAAACGTCTCAAATTCATAAGATCTTGTGTATAACGAACTTGGATCGCTTACGTGTTTAATTGAATTCGTCTTTGGCTTATTTATGAATTATTAACTTTTCCTAAGGGTAATTTCCTAAATTTTCCCTATAGCGTATCTAATTAAAATACACCGACGTTTCCTCAATACATCATTACCTCAGGGGAGGGCTATTTTTGTTCGGATGCCTCAGGGGAGGGCTTTCGTTGAGCCTCAGGGGAGGGCGGTATGTCCTCGAACAGTGGTGGGGACTGTGGCTTCTGGTCTGATTGAGGAGAGGCCTGAGTGTCAGGTTCATCCCTAGCCTCAATCATGTCATCGTCGTCACTGAAACCTTAGAGTAGCTCGTCAGGCTCCTCTAGTAGATCTACAAAATCTCCAATGTTTAGTGAACCCCTTGGTTTGTCCAGCTCCCCTTCAAAAGAAGGTTTTCCTTGGTTATCGCCACTCCCAGCCCAAAATCCTGAGGCTTGGGTTTTACCCAACTGATGCTCAGGGGCAGTTTGCGATTGATCAGTTGTGGAGGTGAGATCCCTATCAGCGGGATGTTTTACCCGTGGGCTACCCTTTGAGTCTTTGGGATCAGTAGAGGTTCCCTTAGGCAAAGACTTTTGTTTTATTGTGCCTTCATCGGGAGTTGTGGAGTTGAGATTCCTATCAGCGGGGTGTTTTACCCGTGGGCGTCCCTCTGAGTCTAAGGAATCGAGTTTTGGGTCCTCAGGCAAAGACTTGTGAGCTAGTGTGCCTTCATTGGATTTGGTGGAAGTGATAGGCCTATCAGCGAGGTGTGTTACCCGTAGGCGTCTCTCTGAGTCTTTGGCCTTAGTTTTGTCCTCAGGCAAAGGTTCTGATTTACGAGTGCCATCATCAGACTGAGTGGAAGGCAGTCCCATAGGAGAAGGTTGTATGTTTCCTTCTCCATCAAGAGGACCAGTAGGTTGGCCCGTCGACCCTGACTGTGATGTATCAGGGCCTCCCGAAATCTCTTTCCCTTGGGGTAGATGAATCTTGGTCTGAACAAGGGTGGTCTTTTTAGCCTTGGCCTTTTTGGGGCGTGCCTCAGAAGCCTCAGGGCCCTGTGCCATTGTTGGTTTGGTCTTTGGCACAATCTGAGTCTTCTTGTTCCCCTTCTTTGGTAAGAAGGGAATGGGAGACATGGATGATTCACGACTGATCACCTCAGTCATGTGAGCCGTCAATTCGATGGGGTTGACTTCAGATGGGTTCTTTGAAAAGTTTGTGGAACTCAGGATGGGAGTAGAAAAAACATTAAAGTTTTCCTGAGTGTAAAGGGAACCCAGTAACTATGTTGGGAATAAATTAAGGCCAGATCACTTGAACGCTGACAAGAACAACTCAAGCGTTGACAAGAGCAAAGTGAGCGCTGATAGCATAAGCGTTGACAAGTTAAAGTCAAGCGTTGACAGATTGAAGACAAGCACTGATGGAAGATGTGAGCTACACGTTTATTATATTCTAGAATACCTTTAGTAAAGATAAGCTCGACATTGTATTTTCTATTATTATCTTTACCTAGAATAGTTGATTCGTAGCTTATTGTACAAGACTTCTTAATCTATAAAAGAAGGTCTTTTAGGTTAATGTTTGATATAAGTTTTCATAAGTATTCGCAAGTTAAACCTCTTTCATTGTAACCAAGTACGATTATTCTAATACAAGTGAAAGTTTGTTTAACATCTTTGTGTTTTAGATCAAGTGTTAATTCCGCATAACACTTTGTTACTTTATTCATAAGCAAAGGTTTCTCTACGTGTAGTACTTGATCTAATCTCGTATACACAAAGCTTAATCGATCTAAGTTTGGGATCAACAAGTGGTATTAGAGCTTGTTGAGAAACTTTTGATCTTTAAGTAACGCAAGAACCCTAAAACACCAAAAACCCTAAAAACCCTAAAATTCTCAAAACCCTAAAAACACCATGTCTGGCACAGATCAACCTGCTGCTTTACTACAAAACAACTCCTCAAATCCTAGTATCAAAATTCCCATGTTTGATGCCAGGAACTTTGAGCTTTGGAAGTCAAATTTTGAGCAATATATAGCTATTCATGACTACACTCTTTGGGAGATTGTCGAATATGGGAACACATTCGACAAAGCAGCAAAGATTGCTGCTGCAATTGCCACAAGGACAGCTGTTCCTAATTGTCCTGAAGCTGATAAGAAGGAAAAGCATGGAGATGGGAGAGCTGTAGCTGTTGAAGATATAGCCAAGAAGAGGGTGGACATGAAAATCTTGAACATCATGAAACACGCCCTAGGTCATGAGAATCAGCACAAGTACAAACGCTTTGAGTCTGCAAAAGAGCTTTGGGAAGCTCTTGAAGTAGCACATGGTGGCAATGCTGACACAAAAGAAGAAAAGAAGAAGCAACTCTTGCATGAGTATGCTGTCTTTAAAGCTCAACCCAATGAAAATCTCAGCAGTGTGAGAAGTAGACTTCTTGACATCACAAGTCAACTTTCCTTCATGGGAACACAGATTGATGACCCTGAATTGAATGCTACTTTTCTCAAAAGCCTTGGTGATGTATGGAAGATTGAGACAAGATCCATTCTTGTCAATAATACCCACAAGACCTCCAGGTTTGATGACATCTTCAACAAACTAAGACTGTTGGAGAATGAATGGCAATTGGATAGTGATAATAAATCTTCCAGTAGTAACATGGCCTTCTTCTCACAAAGTGAAGGCCAATTTGATTCCATGAACTTCTATGGACATCCAGCCACTGGATCTCAAGGTGTCAGCGCTGGATGTCAGTCTGTCAGCGCTGGATCATATCCTGTCAACGCTTTATACTCAAGCGCTGACACACACAACTTTGGCGCTGATAGACTTAAACCTGCTGGTTTAGATCTAGATACTGTGTGTGCATTCATTGCTTCTTTGCCCAGTGATTCAAGGATTACATATGAAGATCTTGAGCAGATAAGTGATGAACAATTGGAAGAGATGGACATCAAGTGGACTATGGCTCTTGTAAGCTTAAGAGCAAACAGGTTTAATAAAAGGTTCAAGAAGAAGATGACCTTTAATGCTAAGGATGTTGCTGGCTTTGACAAGTCCAAGGTTGAGTCTACAACTGTCATAGGATGGGGCACTTCATGAGGGAATGTAGATCTCCAAGAAGATCTGATGCTGGTAAGCCCTCAAGCCAAATGGTTAAGAGCCAAGATCCCAAGGCCATGGTTGCTGTTTAACAAATTGATGGTGTTGGAGAATGGGATTGGAGCTGGATGGCCAAGGATGAGGAAGAGGACAGAGCTTTGGTTGCTGAAGTTAAAGAAGAGCATGTTGAATATGCTCTCATGGCACACTCCTCCTCTTCATCAGATAATGAGGTATATGATGATGCTTTCTGTTCTAAGGGTTGTCGTTTAAATACTGAAAAACTAAATCAAGAGATAGTAAAATTATTAGATGAGGCAAGTACTGAAAGATGCAAAGTATCTAATTATCAAATTGCTCTTACCCAAACAGAAAAGACAGTAGCTGAGTATAAGAAAATGGAGTTTGATTTAAAGGATCAAATAAATATCTTAAAACATGAGTTACATCAGAGTAAAGATTTTCAAGATATAGTAAATAGGGTTAATCTTGATTTGATAGCTCAGTTAGAGGAGGCTAACAAAAATAAAGATAATGTGAGTCTTAAAATCCAGAGATTTGATAAGGCCACACAATCCCTAGGAGAGTGTGTTAGTAAACAAAGAGACTCTAAGGATATGAGTGGGATTGGGATGAATAATTATACTGGTGTTCCACCACCAGCTGGGGATTTCTATGGTGTCCAATCAAAGGATTTATCTTGGACTGGCTTGCCAGAATGCCAAGAGGAGGAATTCATTCCTCCACCTAGAGTGACTTCCCCAGTTGAGGAATACAAGCAAAAACTGACTGACCTAGATGAGTGGAAGAAAGCTAACCACACCTTGTTTGTTAAGGGAGGGTTGTTGTGTGAAAGTCCAAATGAGCCCACACCAAACATGATACCAATTGTGGAGTCCAATGATCCTAAACCTATTAAGATCACACACCCTACCACTGGCAAAGCTGTTGACCTTGGCCCACAAACTGTTAGAAAACCTAGTGTTAAGTATGCAGAGATGTATAGGAATACTAGGTCACCAAAAAGCCAAGTTAGTAATCATGGAACAGGCTTCTTTGCTTCTAGACCTAAGACTATGTCTAGAAAAGCTTGTTACACATGTGGTAGCTTCTCACATTTGGCATACAAATGTGTCAACGCTTCCAATGTCAACGCTGATAGGAACCATTTCAACGCTGACAAAAGTCAACATAGGTCAAACACTGTCAGACCCAATACTTATGTGAACAAAAGTTCACAAGTTGTTAGACCAGCCCCATTCTTTTCTAGAGGGTCTAACACACAAGGTCTAAGACCTTTTCAAAAGTCAAACACTTGGTCCAATAGGCAATGGGTTCCTGTAGCAAACCCTAGGTTCAACGCTGATAAAGGCAATCGGGGCGCTGACAAGAGCAATCTCAGCGCTGACAGATACACTGCCAAACCTAGGTATTTGCAACCACAGAGAAATAGGTCCAAAGCTTCTACTAGCTTAACATGGAGACCAAAACAAGACCAAAACCCTAATTCTACTGGTATTTCTATGACATGCAACAGGTTTCATTATATTTCAAAGGCATTGTCAACACCAATTGGGGTTAACTGGGAATTTCATTCAAACAGGGATGAAAATGGGGTTGTTATGAGAACCAAGTCTGTTCTTGTTGAACAACCAAATGAATCCAAGTCTTCCAAGGCTTGGGTTCCCAAAGAAAACTAATGTGTTTTCTTTATGTGCAGGGCATTCAGAAGAAGATCAATGATTATGGATATTGGGATAGTGGATGCTCAAGGCACATGACAGGGAAGGAAGACTATCTGACTAATTTCTCTCCTATTCAAGATGGTGATAAGGTATACTTTGGAGGGGGCTATGGCACCATCACAGGAAAAGGAACCCTTGTCACCAACAATCTACGATTTGAGAATGTCTTCCTGGTAAAAGAACTGGATTATAATTTGTTTAGTGTATCACAAGTGTGTGATAACAAAAATAAGGTTCTTTTCACAGATACTGAGTGCTTGGTGTTAAGCAAAGATTATAAGCTCCCAGAGGAAAAATACATAGATTTTAGAACACCAAGGCATAAAGACATATATAATGTGAATCTTAATGGAATTAAGATAAATAATAAAATGTCATGTCTGTATGCTAAAGCCTCAGTAGATGAAAGTAATCTTTGGCACAGGAGATTAGGGCACATAAACTTTAAGAACATTAATAGACTTGTGAGGCTTGGTTTAGTTGATGGTTTGCCTGAAAAGGCTTTCCACAATGACCACACTTGTGTTGCATGTCTTAAGGGCAAGCAGCACAAGGTCTCATTCAGGTCTAAACAGGTGCACTCTAGTTCTAAACCACTTCACTTATTGCATATGGACCTCTTTGGTCCAACTAATATAGAAAGTTTGAAGGGTAAATCATATTGTTTTGTTATCACTGATGATTATTCCAGGTTTACATGGACTTTCTTTTTAGCCAAGAAAAGTGAAACTGCCCAAAGTCTGATTAATTTCATTACCCAAATTGAAAAGAAAAATGGTAATGAGGTCAAAATTATTAGAAGTGACAATGGGGGTGAGTTTAGAAATCAGTTGTTAGATGATTTTTGTACCAAGAAAGGGATTACTAGGCAGTTTAGCATAGCTAGAACCCCACAGCAAAATGGGGTTGCTGAAAGGAAGAATAGAACCCTTATTGAAGCAGCCAGAACCATGTTGGCTGATGCCCACTTTCCTATAGCCTTTTGGGCTGAAGCTGTTAACACAGCTTGTTATGTTCAAAATAGGGCATTGGTCAACAAAATACATAATAAGACACCTTATGAATTACTTTGGGGAAGGAAGCCAAATATTGGCTTTCTCAAGCCTTTTGGTTGTCATGTAGTTGTTTTAGAAACTAGTGAAGCCCTAGGTAAATTTGATTCAAAAGGTGATGAAGGCTACTTCATGGGTTATTCAGTGCAGAGCAAAGGATATAGGGTTTACATTAAAAAGGAAAAACGTATACTTGAAAAGGTACATGTTAGGTTTTTAGAGAGTAAACCTAGTGATCCTGAAAGTGGTCCAAATTGGTTGTTTGACTTAGAACCTTTATCTAGAGCTTTAAATTATATGCCTGTTACTGATCCAGACATTGTGAAGGTAACTTCAAGTGTTTTGGAAAAGAGAATTGGTAATGTTTCAGGTATACAGGTTGCTAAGGAGGATGGACCACCAGCAGTTATATCATCACCCACACAAGAATATGTTACACTTCCTATATGGACAGATGAGTATTATGCTGCTGCTGCTAGAAAAGATAATGGTGGTTTTCAAATACCACCAAATACAAACATGCATACTTCTTCAGGCGCTGACAAAGGGAAATCAAGCGCTGACAAGACAAATTCAGACGCTGATGGCTTAGACGCTGACAACAACAGTTCAAGCGTTGTTAGCCCAAGCGCTGACAAACAAGGATCAGACTTTGGTGACACCTTTACACAGCTTTTCTCTTCCCATTTTGAACAAGGTGGACCTTCCAATGTTCATGAAGAGATTCATGTTGATCAAAGAGAGTCTGATGAAGAAGATATTGGCAACATGGAGCGTGAAGTTGAGGACACCAGACTTTTTGAAGGAGGAGTTCTCACTTCCACAGCAAAGGATCACCCCTCATCTCAGATCATTGGTGATGTTATGGCTCCAGTTCAGACAAGAAGATCCCATCAAAGTCTTGGTGGATTTATTGCCAATATACACAAGAAGGTTGATACCCCTCTTGTACAGGCATGTTTGTTTGCCTGTTTTCTGTCACAGGAAGAACCCAAGAAGATTTTTGATGCTCTCAAAGAACCAAGTTGGGTGGAAGCAATGCAGGATGAGCTTCACCAATTTGCTATACAAGATGTTTGGGAGCTGGTTGATTGTCCTAGATATGTGAGACCAATTGGGACAAGATGGGTTCTAAGGAACAAGAAAGATGAAAGGGGTATTGTGGTCAGAAACAAGGCACGTTTGGTAGCTCAGGGATATACACAAGAGGAAGGAATTGATTATGAAGAAGTTTTTGCACCAGTTGCAAGAATTGAAGCTATAAGAATTTTTCTAGCTTATGCCTCTTGTATGAACTTCACTGTTTATCAAATGGATGTGAAGAGTGCTTTCCTCTATGGAACAATTGTTGAGGAAGTATATGTCATGCAACCTCCTGGTTTTGAAGATCCTGAAAATCCAGACAAGGTTTATAGAGTGAAGAAAGCTATGTATGGACTTCATCAAGCCCCTAGAGCATGGTATGGTACCTTGTCTACATATTTAGTGGACAATGGATTCAAGAGGGGCACCATAGATCAGACACTATTCACAAAGAAGAAAGGAAAACATGTATTGCTTGTGCAGGTCTATGTTGATGACATCATTTTTGGGTCTACTGATCCAAAAATGAGTGAGGACTTTTCCAAGCTCATGACAGATAAATTCAAGATGCGTGCAATGGGTGAGATGAACTTCTTTCTAGGTTTACAAGTTCAGCAGAAAGAAGATGGTATCTTCATCTCCCAAGACAAGTATGTAGTTGAAATCTTGAAGAAATATGGTTTTTCTCCACATGAAAAGGATGCTTCCACTCCTATGGATAGGGAACACCCTTGGGGAAAAATTGGAGCTGGAAAGGATGTGGATGTTAGGCATTATAGATCAATGATTGGTTCATTGATGTATCTTACAGCCTCAAGACCTGACATCATGTTTGCTGTGTGTGCATGTGCACGCCATCAAGTGACTCCCAAAGAATGTCACCTATTTGCTGTGAAAAGAATTTTTAGGTACCTAAGATGTTATCCAGATCTTGGCTTGTGGTACCCAAAAGATTCTCCATTAGATCTTATTGCATATTCAGACAGTGACTATGGTGGTGACAAGTTTGATAGAAAATCCACAACTGGTGGATGCCAATTTCTTGGTAGTAGGTTGATATCTTGGCAATGCAAGAAACAAACAGTGGTGGCAAACTCTACAACTGAAGCAGAATATGTTGCTGCAGCTGCTTGTTGTGGACAAGTCTTATGGATTCAGAACCAGCTGTTGGATTATGGGTATAATTTTATGCATACCAAGATTTTTGTAGACAATAACAGTACTTTATGCATTATTAAAAATCCTGTACATCATTCTAAAACCAAACACATAGAAATTAGACATCATTTTATAAGAGATTGCTTTGAGAAAGGTTTAATACAACCAGATAGGGTAGCCACAGAAGATAATGTGGCTGATTTATTAACTAAACCGTTTGATGCTGGAAGATTTCAATATTTGGTAACAAATATTGGAATGGTTAATCTCACTTAATATGTGTTTTGGAACCTTTTTGTAAAAGTATGTACAGGATAATGCATTGTTATTGGTCTTTGTGATGATTTAGATTTTTCCACTTTACTTTTCTAACACTGACAAAGGTGAATGTAACGCTGATAAGTGTTATTTTGCCGTTGTTAGAGATATTATTGTCTAACGCTGACAAGAGTTCCTTCAACGCTGACACGTGTTGTCGGGACGCTGTCAGCAACAAATGTTAGTTTTGTGGTTTTCATCTAAATGTGTAGGTAGGTGGTAGCTTTATGCCATTGGATACAGAGTTGCTTCTGGATCTTTGAAGAGCTATTTGGACATGTTTTTGTTTATGGATGATGGTTGGAATATTTATATTCCTATCTTGACATAAATTTTTAATGTTCATATATATTTTGAGACCTCATGTATCATAGTTTAAGGGGAGGTTTAAGGAACCTTTAGGATTTTTGGGTATCCATATGATACTCTTATCACAATTCTAGATTGTGTCCACAGGTGAGTATGGGTTAGTTTTACTAAACCATGAGGCACTGTAGCATGCATAGTATATCAACTTTGCATGCTGCCAAGACATTTTTGGCCTAGAATTGGTTGTGGTCTGTTGGGAGGCTTGGGAACCATTTTGATATGGGTTTTACCTGGGAGTAACAAGGATTTTATAAGGTAACTTGGTTGTTAAGAATTTTGGTTAGCAAGGGACACTAGAGGACTGTTATGTCTATCTTGCTTATGCAAGTGTGCATAACTGGACAGTGCTTGCCGCCCTATGATAATTATCAGCTTTTGGTTATCTTCTCTAGGATAAATTACTTGTTAAGGTCATTTTTCACTTTTTAAAACAATTTTATTTTTTGGACGCTGACAAGATTTTTCCAAGCGTTGTTGTGACCAAAATGGACGCTGACATGGCTTTAGGCGAACGTTGACAAGATTATAGCCGTTGGGCGTTGATAGGTTATATTTGACCGTTTACAATCAATGGGACCTACCCAGTTGTTACTTTTTGACATATTTTCAAGCCGTAATTTTAGGAGTTGTTACTTTCATTAAATGCATGAGATAACTTATCACTTTTTCAATATTTTCATGATTAGTTTTTGAAAATCTTTGCCTATTTTTGGGCCAATCACATGCATTCATCCACTCCTATAAATTTGGCTCCTATTTTTAAACAGGGTATCTATAATTCTTGTCTAACAACTTTTCTCTTATCAACCTTCATCTTTTATACTTCAAATTAACAGCTTTCATCAATGGCACCAAGATTTAACTCAGCAGAATTGGATTTGGGGTTCAAGTCTCAACACAACATGATTGCTTATCTTGTTGCTGATAATACTTTGTTTCCTCAATACACACAGATGGTGGAGTATTTGAACGCATCCCCATTAAGGTATGCTCTTTCTCATGCGCCACTCATTCCAGTCACACACATTAAACAGTTTTGGAACACTGTTAGTTCCTCAACAGTTAATGGAGTGACCACATTAACTTCTATTGTTCATGGGAGATCTTGGGTGGTTACTGAGGCCTTGGTACGCCAGGCCTTGCATCTTAATGATGCTGATGGTATAACCATTCTTCCCATATCTGAAATAGAACAAGGGCTTAGGGCTTTGGGATACCCTATTCCTGATGAAGGTACTCTTAATAAGTACCATAAGCAGGAATTTCCTCCAGCCTGGAAGTACCTCATTCACATTCTTCTTCAATGTTTGAGTCCCAAATGTACTGCACACAATGAGATCAATAGATCCATTGCAACTGCTATTGTGTGTATTGCAACAGGGCAAAAATATAACTGGTCTAAAATGATTTTTGAAGGAATGTGTAAAAACAAGGGGACAAAAATGACTTTAGCTTATCCCCGTTTTCTGCAAATGATTTTTGATGCTCAAAGATATTGTTCAAGGGATCACAATGATTTTTATAAAATCACTGAACAAAAGAAAGCTATTTTTACCAAGATGAACTCACCACCTCATAGAGATCTACCTTTAACCCCAGCCATGCTTGCTGTTATTGCAGCAGCACAACCCCAACCAGACCCCCAACCTCATATTGACCCTCACCCACAACTTGAACCTATCCCTGAACCTTTACCCTCACCTGACCAAATGCAAATAGACCAAAATCCCTTTGACGCTGACACATCTAATGTTGGCGTTGATGTGCCTATTTCCACTGCTGACACCCAACCATCACAATCCCAAACACCCCTTAACCAACCCACATCTACACCTTCTTCTACACCATCTTCCACACCACCTGAATATAGGTTGTTTAAACGCCAAAGGACTGCTGGAGTGTTCTCCTCTGGTGGTCCTAGCCATGAAGCAGAGAGAACCACTACCACAAATGTGGCTGGTGACCTGGATGAGGCTGGGACTATTGGTTCTGGCTTAGCAGCTGGCCAAGACAGTCCCACCATAATTAAGTCCTCATCCATGCCCAATGAACCTGACTTGGGAGGTCAAATCCCCATTTTGGAAGAGGGCAGACTGGAACCAATGACGCTTTTGGAATTGACGGCTGTCTGCATTAGCTTGCAAAAGCAAAATGCAGACTTAGTACAAATTGTCAGTAACCAAGGCCTTGAACTCAAGGAATTGAGGGAGAGGATTGTTGTTTTGGAAAGTGTTCATGCAAAGGGAGGTATGGAGGAGTCTTCCAAAGGGGAGGAAGATCAAAGAAATCTGAGTGATAAGAGCAGTCAAGATGGTCAATCATTGGATGTTGCTGAAGCTCTTACTACTTTGAAGGAACAAACAGGTTTTGATACGTCCTTGATCTCTCCAACCAATTTAAATTTATCATTTACAGATATGTTGAGAGAGGTTACACAAGGCGCTGAGGGAAAATATTTGAGCGTTGACAAGACAAGTTTGGACGCTGATAGAAGTATTTTGGGCGCTGATAGAGGAAATTTGGGCGTTGACAGATCTGCATATGGAGGTAATGTATTCCAGTCATCATCTATCATCAAAGATGTTCCTACTCGGGTATTATCATCTACCCTACCAACAATTGCACCAACAGATAAGGGTAAGGGTAAGTTGGTAGAAGAAATTGTTCCAAAGAATGCAGCTCAGGTTGAATTTGATAGAAGATTGGCTGAGCAAATGATGGAACAAGGTGAAAAGGAAAAGTCACCATTTGTTGTGACTTCTGAAGAAGAAAGTGATGGAGCTAGCTCAGATTCAAGTGTGATGATTGTTGAACCAGAAAGACTTGAGTATGGTGATGAGCTTGCTAGGGAAAAGCTGAGAGATTTAAAGTTGCAGATTGATTTTGATATGCCAGAGGTGGTTCAGATGTACAATTCTTGGGAAGAAAGCTGTATGGATAATCCAGACTTGACCATTTCAGATCAGATATGGGGTTTGGAAATTCTTCTTAGAGTTCAGAAGGATTGTAAGGTGATTTTGAAGCACAAGGCAAGCAACATTCTCTCTGAGTTGAAAAGGGATAGAAGGAAGCTCTACTTTATGTTGCTCAAATGTCATGGAGTTGGATGGACACATCAGAAGCTGAAGGCTTTGACATTTGATGAGTTGGAACATAGGGCTTATCCTATTTGGGTGAAAGTGCAAGAAGAAAACACTTTCAGACTTCTTTCAGATGAAAGAAAGGAGCAACTTGCAGAGGAAATGGAAATCAAGAGAGCTATGATAGTTCCCAGACCAGTAAAGAAGGGATTTGTACTTGAGTTTCCAAAAGATATGGATCAACTATATCCAAGTGAAGCAGTTATTAGAAAGAGCCTCAAGCTCTCCCCATTAGAAGCTTCAGATATGGTGCATGTGTTACCACTAGATTCCAGGAATCCAATTGTAAGTTATGATGAAGATGAATGTGGATTCTGGAAAATTGGAAGATTTGGCAAGGAGGTACACACTTTTACCACTCTCATATCTTTATTTGCAAGTTGTGATAGAGAAGACTTGGTGGACCTTTGGAGGTTGCTAGAGACCAAGTATGAGGCTGAAGCACCAACTTCAGTCAATGGAATAAAACTTTGGACCACATTCAAAAGAATGTGTGGGACAAAAGAAGAAGATCCTGAAATATGGAAGGATCTTGAAGATGACCTCAGTGGTCTTCAATGGAGGTTATATTCAGCTGCTGGTGTATACCATTTGAGTTCTACAAAGTTTGCTGAGTGGTTACTTGTAGATGCTCAGTATTTCATATCCAAGGCTGTTTTGGAAAAGATGAAGGACACCCAGTTGGAGATAGACTATACAAGTGACGTGGCAAAGAATTTGATCAGATTTATTTATTACCAATATGATAAGGTTTGTCAGACTCCTCCAAGTTCTTAGTGTTTATTCAGAAACTTGATCATAAGAGTGGATATCAAGTTTAGGGGAGGATTGTTGGGAATAAATTAAGGCCATATCACTTGAACGCTGACAAGAACAACTCAAGCGTTGACAAGAGCAAAGTGAGCGCTGATAGCATAAGCGTTGACAACTAAAGTCAAGCGTTGACAGATTGAAGACAAGCACTGATGGAAGATGTGAGCTACACGTTTATTATATTCTAGAATACCTTTAGTAAAGATAAGCTCGACATTGTATTTTCTATTATTATCTTTACCTAGAATAGTTGATTCGTAGCTTATTGTACAAGACTTCTTAATCTATAAAAGAAGGTCTTTTAGGTTAATGTTTGATATAAGTTTTCATAAGTATTCGCAAGTTAAACCTCTTTCATTGTAACCAAGTACGATTATTCTAATACAAGTGAAAGTTTGTTTAACATCTTTGTGTTTTAGATCAAGTGTTAATTCCGCATAACACTTTGTTACTTTATTCATAAGCAAAGGCTTCTCTACGTGTAGTACTTGATCTAATCTCGTATACACAAAGCTTAATCGATCTAAGTTTGGGATCAACAAACTATTCTAAGGCGCATGATATGAATCTTGGGTAAGAAACATACTTTTTCCTAGACTCCTTCAGGAGCCTGGTTACGAGATCATTATAAATGATCTCTCCTATGTCAATCTTTAGTCTATTAATAAGACTGTAGATTAGCATCTGCTGAGTAGAATTAACTTGCTCAGTAGATGAATAGTTCCCACCGATCACCTAAATCACAAAAGTGACCAGGCATCCAAGACATGGGGAAAGCAGTTTTGATCAATGGGGTTTTAGTCACAAGTAACTCAGGGACCCCGATTTCTTTTAAGCCTTTTTTAATTAACTCCATGTCAGGATGTGCAACATATTTTCCATTGTTATAATCGAGTCCACTGGTTTGACAAAATGTTTTAAAGTCTAAAATCAACGGCGTCTTCTCATTGTTCAAAGTGAACGCAATGACACAATTCTTATGCGACTTGGTCTTAGACCCCTGAGAACTTTCAGGCCTTGGGTAGTGGGGGTTACAACCACAACCGTATACCAGAACTCCCTGAGATATTCATGGTAGAAGACTGAGGGATTTTTACTAAAAGCATCAGCCCAATCACAGTTTTTCAAAAATTTGCAAATTGGTTTGTAGGCTGATACACTACTTGGGTATTTGAAATTTCCCTCATATTTGTTTCCTGCAAAGTGGACACCCTCACTGATAAGATGCTCAGCCTGAGGGGCATATGTTATAGATTTGGATAGTGCCATTAAAGTTAATTTTTGAAGATTTAAAGAAAAGGACAATGGCACTTTGTGGAAATCAGATCAAGACTTGTTTCTTGTTATAATACAACAAGGTTCACCAAGTGACTTAATGCAAACTTTTGCCTTATAAAGAGGACCAAGAGTTATAAAAAAATAAGTAACTTTGATTGTTTGTGCTATATAACAATAAAACAAGTGATCAATGTGATTGCCTTTTGCAAGAAACTTTTTCTGGAAACAACGTTTGAACACACACAATTTTTCTTTGAGAGAAAATTTTGGCATAGTAAGATTGCTAAATTCTTTGTGTGTGTGTTTGTTTTGATTGAGGGGTATTTATAGACTCGGATTTGAAATAGAGTTTTATTTGTTATAATTTCTTTTCACATCCGCATGGAATGAAAGTGTACAAGTGGTCCCCCTATTTTCTTGGCAACTATTCCGTTACTGCATAGATAACACTTTTGCAGAGATGACGTGGTATCACGTGCATTTGAAAGGACGTTTTTACAACGGATTTTGCTAGAAAATGGGTAAGCATTTAATGCTTAGTGGGATACTTGACATTGGGTGACCCCTTGACTGGTTTATGACAATCTATTGAAGGAATATATGTTTCTTATTTAATATTTTGACTCACCAACCTAGGACATTAAGTAACTAAATCCTTAGAGCATTTAGTTACATCATTTAATGTACCTCAGTGTCAAGGTGGAGACAATAAGAGATATTTACTCAGAGAGAGGATCAAGAATATACATTATACTAAATCTGTTGTCATCAGGGAGCCTGATTAATCAATATTCAGCATACCAAGTTCAGCTTTCAGTCTAGTGAACGTTGGTTCAACCAAAGGTTTGGTAAATATATTAGCTAGCTGATATTCAGTGGGGATGAAATGTAATTCAATATCTCCTTTTAAGATGTGGTCCCTGAAGAAATGATATCTTATGTCTATGTGTTTAGTCCTTGAGTATAGGACTGGATTATTTGAAATGGCAATTGCACTGGTGTTGTCACGGAAGATGGGGACTACTTTGTATTCCATATTATAGTCCCTGAGTTGACTCTTCATCCAAAGGATGTTTGCACAACAACCAGCAGCTGCCACGTACTCAGCCTCAGCAGAGGACATTGCGACTGACTGCCGTTTCTTTGCACTCCAACATACTAGCTTGCCACCTAGGAATTGATATGCACCTGGGGTACTTTTTCTATCCATATTGTAGCCAGCATAGTCTGAGTCCGAGTATCCTTTAAGATCGAAGCCTGAGAAACGAGGATACCATAGACCTAGTGAAGGAGTACCTTTCAGGTACCTGAATATTCGTTTAACAGTAGTAAGATGTGATTATTTGGGATCGCCTTATATCTTGCACATAGAATTGTTGAGAACTGAATATCAGGCATGGTTGTAGTTAGGTACATTAATGATCCAATCATTCCCCTGAATAAGGTTTGATTGACTGGCTTACCAGTGAGATCAGGACCTAAGTTGTTGGGGGGAAGCATAGGGGTCTTTACTGAAGCACACTCAGAGATATCATATTTTTTAAGTATTTCTCTGGTGTATTTTTCTTGACAGACTGAGATCCCCTTGTCCCCCTGTTTGATTTGTAGTCCAAGAAAATATGTTAATTCACCCATCCTACGCATTTCAAATTTCTTTGTCATAATTTTTTCAAACTTTCTACAAAGGTTATAGTTAGTAGATCCAAATATGATGTCATCAACATATATCTGAACTAGTAGAACATCCTCCTTGGTTCTAAAGATAAACAAGGTATTGTCTATCTTCCCCCTGACAAATTTGTTCATTGTCAGGAAGGTAGAGAGAGTTTCATACCATGCCCTTGGTGCTTGTTTCAGTTCATATAGGGCTTTGTCAAGTTTACAAACATGGTTTGGGAACTCAGAACTCTCAAAACCAGGAGGCTGAGCAACATAAACTTCTTCAGTGATCTTTCCATTCAGGAAGGCACTTTTTACATCCATTTGGAAAACATTGAAGTTCATGTAAGTAGCATAGGCGAGGAAGATCCTGATGGCTTCCATTCTTGCTACAGGGGCGAAGGTTTCTTTATAGTCGATCCCTTCCAGTTGACCACACCCTTGAACAACAAGCCTAGCGTTGTTTTTAATGACAATTCCATCTTCATCAGTCTTGTTTTTAAATACCCATTTTGTACCAAGAGCTGATTTCCCTTTAGGGAGAGGAACAAGTTTCCACATTTTGTTCCTTAGGAATTGATTGAGCTCTTCTTGCATGGCCTCAACCTACCCTGGATGTGTCAGGGCCTCTGAAACCTTTTTGGGTTCAATTTCAGATAGAAAGTCTGCAAACAGACATTCATGGGCTGAGGCAGCAGAGAGTTTAGTAGCCTGACTACGTGTGAGCATCCCCTCAGACACATCACCAATTATATTTACAAGCTCTATGTGTTGTTGTCTTGACTAGGGGTGTCAAATGGGTCAAACCAACCCGACCCAACCCGAACCCGATAAGTCCTTATAGGGTTGGTTTTATCAGGTCCAATTATGCCTACCGTGTCCATCAGGTCAACCCGACCAACCCGATAGTCTTATAGGGTCGGATTAGGGTTGCTTTTTAATTTCATATCGGGTTCGGTTTCAACCCGATAACGTTATAAGGAAGTTGCTATGTATTTAGTGTTGGCCCAATAACAAGCTAAAAATCTGCTAAAAAACAATTTTGGCCCAATAAACATGCTAACTTAACACCATCTGTACTCACTCAAACCCTAAAGTAAGTTACTACGTAATATATTACATCAGAAACCTTAGGTAACCAACCATCTATATATTAGGCAGTTCACGTACTTATTAAATCTTTCTTTCGCATTATCTGTGGCTCATCTTTAATAATACATCAGTACATCACAATTAAAGGTAAATGGATGCATATTATTTAGCATGTTTTACCAGTTTAGGGTTTATAAATATTGCATGGCATTTAGCATGTTTCATCAGTTGTGGTTTGTGTGGTTTATAGATCAAACTTATGAATTATTATTATTTTATTCTTGTTAGATGTCTTCAAGTTCAATGGAGATATTGGAAGAATCAACGGTGGAGGTCGAAAGTAGCAATAAAAAGAAGGGAAAACAACCAAAAACTCGTAAAAGAAGATCCCCGGTATGGCTAGAGTTTGATATTCAAGATCTAAAAAAAAGAGTCGCCGGAAGACGTAAAAGCTAAGTGTAAACATTGCGGTGAAGTGTATTTATGTCACACAAAAAAGCATGGTATTTCGAATCTAAAGGTTCATCTTGCGGAGAGGTGCAAGCCTTACCTAGAAATGAAAAGTAAGTCTCAAACTCATATTACTTTTGAAGGCGGTGATGTAAACAAAATGATGGCATGGAGGTTTGATCAAAACAAAAGTAAGAGGGCTTTAGCCCACATGCTTGTTGTTGATGAGTTACCATTTAGTTATGTTGAGAATTCAGGTTTTAAGTACTTTCAAAAGATCAATCAACCTCAATTTGATATTCCATGTAGAGGTACAGTAACAAAAGAGTGTTTTCTAATGTATCAAGAAGAAAAAGTCAAGCTTCGTGAAACAATCCAAAAGAATATTGGTAGGGTTAGTTTAACTACCGATGGATGGACATCTACCATTAAGAAAAAGAGCTACATGGCTCTTACAGTCCACTTTATAGATAACGAATGGAATTTAGTAAAAAAGGTGTTGAATTTTTGTAAGCTTAATGGTCATCGCGGGGTAGACATAGGAAAAAGGGTAGAAAGTTGTTTAAATTAGTGGGGTTTTGATAATGTTTTGTCAATCTCAGTTGATAATGCAAGTTCGAATGATAGCGCTATAGACTTTATGAAAATGATATTTGAGAAAAATCATAATTGTTTGCTAAAAGGGAAATGGATGCATATTAGATGTGCGGCTCATGTAATCAATCTTATTGTTCAAGATGGTATGAAAAAATTTAATAGTTCGATTGAAGCTATTAGATGTGCGGTGAAGTGGATAAAGAAGTCTGGTAATAGAATTGAAAAGTTCGCTAAATATGCCAAAAGTGCTGGATGTGATAGCACTAAAAGTTTAATACTTTATTGTCCAACCAGGTGGAACTCGACTTACAGTATGTTAGAAGTGGCTCATGTATATGAAGATGCTTTTGCTAGGTATGATCGAAAGGATGTGGATTATTAAGAGCAAAGGTCATTGCGTCCCAACATCAGGTGATTGGGCTCAAGCGGGAAAGTTGTGTCATTTTCTAAAAGTTTTTTATGAAATCACTTTGAGAATTTATGGGACAAAGTATGTGACATCACATACACTTGTCAATGAATTAGCAACTATCCGTGCTTTATTAAGGAAACAACTTGATTGTGATATTCGTGATGAACCACATGAAGATGAACATCTTTATGATATTGCAAAGGTTATGCAACCGAAATTCGACAAATATTATTGTGAGGTAGAAAATATGAATCTATTGGTGTATTTTGCATTCGTACTTGATCCAAGGAACAAGTATGACTATTTGGATGTCATTGTGGATGACCATTATGGAAGAGAAGGTGTATCGGTTGTGACAAAAAAGATTCATCATATTAAAGATGAATTGAAACTTTTTTTAAAGACTACATGCGTATTCATGCTCCGTCTTCTACTACTTCTTCACGCTCTGGTAAAAGGCAAAAGATCGATGACACTAGCGAGGAACCTGATCATGAAGACATGTTGAGAAGAAGGATGAAAAGGGGTCAATCATCTGATTCATCGATTAGTGAATTGGAAAAGTATGTTGGTGAAATTTGCGAACCATTTAATAAGAATGTGCATTTTGATATTTTGAAATGGTGGAAGGTAAATAGCCAAAGATTTCCCATACTTTAATTAATGGCTAGAGATTTGTTAGCTATTCCCATCTCGATAGTGGCTTCTGAGTCGGTATTTAGCACTAGTGGTCGAGTCTTGGATTCGTATAGGAGTTCTTTGGGTGACAAGACGATTGAGTCCCTAATTTGTACTCAAGATTGGCTTCGAGTAGGCATAAATCCAGAAAGAGCAGAAGACATAGATACAATCTCCGAAATAGAAAAATTTACATTCATTTATCTTTGATTTGTAAACTTTGAATTATTTTCTATCTTGCTAACTAATTCAATCTGAATTACATAGTGTTGATGGAGCAAGAAGGTAGTAGTTCCAAACAACAATGAAGAACAAAGTATGAAGTTATGAAATGTGAAGAACAAACTTTTGAAGTTGTGAAATGTATGTTTGTTGCTGCACTTTTTTTTTGAACTCGCATGATGAACTTTTTTCTTTTTATCGCATTCCACTTGGTTTTGCTTAGACTAATTCATTTGTTGATGTTGCTGCACTTTGTTTTAATTTATGTACTTGTTGTTGCACTTTGTTTTAAATTAAGCACTTGTTTAGTACCTAGTTATGGTTATAAATGATTGTTTGTTGCTGCATTTTTACTGCTGGTTACTGTACATTTACTGATGTATGTATTTTTGTTGTCTGCTGCACTTGTTGTTGCAAGTTGCAACCCGATAACTGCAATTGTAACTGCTGTCTGCTGCAGTTGTTTATGTTGGTTACTCTACAGCCTGCAATTGTAACTGTTGTCTAATGCATATGAGATGCTATGCATCTCGAGTTACTATATGAGACACATCACCCTGCTTAACTTTAAAAAATATAGCTCAACATATTAGGGTAAAAAACTTACTGTTTCATTTGTCCTGTTTTGCTCATAGTGCTTGTTTTCCTAGATCCAGTTTAGAACCCATATTCTTTACAGTTTTGATTTTCTAAAGACATATATACATCTAACATCTTTATGCAGAATTCTAACATTTTGTCTACCATGGTGTTGAATTGTTCTAGCACGGAGTAATAATTATTGATCATTAAAAAACCAGTTTTTGAGGATTATTTTGCCTGCAAAATGAATCAAATCAACATGACGCCATTTTTTCTGGTGAATCAGATATACAAAAGAGGTACATAGACTATAACAAAGCATATTAAATGACGCTGCTATTTTATGTGAAAAACCCGAGACTATACTATAAAAGATAGTGTTAAGGTATGCATATCTATTACCTCAACAAGATTAGAAATCTTTCTTTCTAAGGACGAATTCATGTTCAGTTCAAGCATCTCAAGTTCAGCTTCAAGCTCTGCTTCAATTTTACTAAAAGAGTCATCATTTGTCTTCATAACAACAGATTTTTCGTTTTCCCCTTCTGGCGATTGCTCATCCATTCCTTGTGATTTTTGACCATCGATTATAAGTTCATGCATGACTAATGAATCTTTCATCTTGATTTCGTCCTCAAGATCCAGAACCAAATTCTCTTTTTGCTTCAATAAACGATTCAACTTTTCTACTTCGCATTTATTCATCATTAAAGAATATAATATGCCAAATGACACCCCAATACATACAAGCAGCCTTGCATCCAAAGACCCAATATGTTCTTCTGGACGTCTTCGCAGCTTCTTTTACACAACACTGTTTTGTACAAAATTAGCATTGCCACTTCTGCTAATCAAATTACTGCCATCAGTCACCAAAAACGGCCTCACAGTCTGCCCAGAAGGTGAAGCAAACAAACTAGACTATAATCTTTCATTTCAACTTGAGCCATGAGACAGCTTTCTAACGCGCTTAAAGGTCTAATACATCGAGCTCGTCTACTTCTAATAGACATTCTACTTCTAAGAGTCGAAGATTTATTAACCAAATCACCCACGTCAATATCCCCTACAATCCCATCACTACCCATAAAACCAGGCAATAAACTTGACTCATAGTTTCCTAAATTCACCCCATTTTCGCCACCAACCTCACTAGTCGAAACCTCACTTTTATCCTCAGATTCATCTTTACTCATACTTTCTCGCCTTGAAAACCTCCGAAAAGGCCATCTCTTTTCAGGCAGCAGTCTTGGCGAATCATGTCTATCACCAACCGAACCTTCCCCCTCGCCCGCAACCGATGATTCAGATACTATTTTCCCATCACCCTACTTAACTTTTCTTGTGGCATTCTTTCAGCAGATTTTTTGCATGTATCTATTAATGGTGCTGAAGGATGCAACAATATTATCCAAAGCAAAAGCAAGGATGGCCTCACTGTGTAATGGAGAAGACAATGAAGTAAGTACAAATTGTATTTTAGTTATAACACATGATGCGTGGTAGTACAGCTACCAAAGTAAATGAATTGTTTTTGATACAGGTACACTTGCATGAAAAATTCATTGTTATCTAAATCAAAACAAATAGCCTTGTATGACATTTTCTCATATGATGTAACCTATTATCAGTAACTTTCACATACTGAAGTTTCTCTTTGGCAACATGCCTGCTCTGTGCTTAATATTGTACATATATATATATATATGAAGGTTGAATGGTTGTACTCTGGTCCTATACTTATTCCATCACACATGTTGATGCAAAGAGAAATGACTAGAAATAAAAAAAATAACTAACACCATCCTTTTTTGTAAACTGTAACCTGATTTGATAAGGCCACCACTAGAATAACACCATCCTTTTTAAACTGTAACCCGATAACAACCCAATAACACAACCCGATACAACCCAACCCAATTCAACCCGAAACCTTATAACCCGATAGTGTTATAGGGTCGGGTTTGTTGGGTCAAAAGTTGATGAGTCAAATCACTATGGAAACAACAAGGACCAAATATGGCATTAGGAGAAACTTCAAGCTGGTGGACAAAATACAAGAAAGTTTCCCCTGCTAAAAACTTTCCACTGCTATGAAGATTCCCCTGCCATGTACTAAAAACATGGAGATTTGGTCAAGTAGTGATAAGAATGAATAATTCTGTTTTGATTTAGTCATTATTATCTTATTTAGTTTCCATGTATCCCTGGGTTCCTTAACTTATAAAAGGAACACTAGACCGTAGGTTTTATTTATCAATTCATACTACAAAAATGTAACCTACAGGTCTTTGATCTCTAGGCATGGGATTCAATGTATACATGCCGAGAGTGGTTTGTGTTAATTATCAATAATACAAACCCTTTGGGAATTATTCATCTTTGTCAAAACATCTTGTTCATGATTATCATTCAATTCCGCTATGTTAATTCATATGAATGTTCATCATCCTAGATAAAATGGTTTTTACTATTTGAGTCTAAAGATCTTGGATTCAACAAGTGGTATCAGAGCGGATGGCTCGATATCTAGGAGAATCAAGATGTTTAAGTTTGTTGCTGTGAAGATCTAGGGTTTATGTTAAAACCCTAGATAATTAATTATCAAAGTGGCGTTTATATGCGGCTTTAATATTTTCTGTGTGACAACGATATAGCAAATTTCAAGTAACGTTGATTTCTGTTGTGGTCCCACAGTGAATTGATAGTCATCTTATTGAAAAGAAGTATTGATAATTCATGTGGGAATGTGGAACTTATATGAGGTTACATCACGTGGCCTTCATAGTAGTCGTTATATTTGATGTGGGCCAACAATTAAAGGGAATCAAGAAAAGTCAAAAGGGTTTTGTGTTAAAACATCACGTGGGATTGATGTTTATGAATTAGGATGGCTACTGTTTCAAAGAAAATGATATAGAGACGTAGCAAAGGATTGAGTTTGATGTTGGTCCCACTGAGTATGCCATGGACTGCTATGTACGAGAAATATTAAAGTAGTAATTGACTTGTGTACACGTGCAGGTAATTAAAACTTTTTGTATTGCTCATTTGATTTAAAAAGTCACGTTATTCCAAATGGCAAGGAGTAAATACATCAACAGCTACAGTGGTAATATGATTCATGAGTGTAGGACAAAAGTGTGTACGCAAGGTTTACACAGAATGATGGTACAGCAGGTTATTTCGAATACATGTACTTTTCACAGTAGGTTAACTTTTAATTCACCCTGTTTTTGCCTATCACCTGTTATAAATTCATTCCCACTTTGTGTGGGTTTGACACAGTTAATAACAAAAACAGTGACATTAAAAGTTTCCCCTGCTTTTGAAAACGTTCCCCCTGCTTTCATTAAAAGAAGCCCTTGCTACGATCCCCCTGCCTTCAATAGTTCCCCTGCTTTCATTAATAGATTCCCACTTTTTTTGAAAGTTCCCCCTACTGTCAGATATGAGTTTTGGGACAGCAGTGACTTGGAGTTTGGTTATTCACAGCAACTAGTCTTAAAGGTATAAAAGGCTTTCATATTGATTGTTTACATAGTCATGAAGGTAATTGACTATTAGCTATTTGAAGATGGAGTAGAATTGGTTGAGTATGTGGTTTTATTCATGCTTTATTCCGTAATGATGCATTGACAAAAATACGCAAAGGTATGAGATTTTTCTTAGGTTGCTCTATGCTTATATTTTCTATGATGTTGGTTTTTGTCAAGAGCCTGGATCACTCCCTATACATTTTGAGATGTATACGTTCGCTGTTATGTGGATATTACATGGTATAATACACAGATTCGGGTTTTTCTACTACTACATCAAATATGTGATACTGAATTTTCTTCGCTTATGATTATTACTTTCAAAGCCTACAGAATTGAAGATTCATAAATGACTAGCACAATTTAAGGGGAAGCTATATTGTTAAAGTTTTAGTCATTCACATATGACACTGAAGTGAAGATTTATGCTACTGCTCATTGATATCACTATAACTAATGTAAGTATCTACTGCTCAAAATCATTTTTATTAGGATCTGGTCCCTATGTGCTTCATGGAGGGTATTTTGAAAAGTGGAATACTTGGGTTTGATGTATGATATTGGTAAGTAGTAGTTGAAAATCAAGGTTGTTCATATAGAAGACCCCTATTTGATCATGTCAAAAAGGGGAAGTTGTCTACAGAGAATGTTCAGCCTGTTGATCTTTGGTGTTGTATGCTTAAGGGGAAGTGTTTTGACATCATCAACTAGGGGAAGATTGTTGGGTCAAAAGTTGATGAGTCAAATCACTATGGAAACAACAAGGACCAAATATGGCATTAGGAGAAACTTCAAGCTGGTGGACAAAATACAAGAAAGTTTCCCCTGCTACAAAACTTTCCACTGCTATGAAGATTCCCCTGCCATGTACTAAAAACATGGAGATTTGGTCAAGTAGTGATAAGAATGAATAATTCTGTTTTGATTTAGTCATTATTATCTTATTTATTTTCCATGTATCCCTGGGTTCCTTAAGTTATAAAAGGAACACCAGACCGTAGGTTTTATTTATCAATTCATACTACAAAAATGTAACCTACAGAGTCTTTGATCTCTAGGCATGGGATTCAATGTATACATGCCTAGAGTGGTTTGTGTTAATTATCAATAATACAAACCCTTTGGGAATTATTCATCTTTGTCAAAACATCTTGTTCATGATTATCATTCAATTCCGCTATGTTAATTCATATGAATGTTCATCATCCTAGATAAAATTGTTTTTACTATTTGAGTCTAAAGATCTTGGATTCAACAAAGCTTGTTGAGAAACTTTGTCTAAACCAAGAACAAAACCCTCATACCAACCATGTCTTCAGACTCTTCCTCAAACAGCAACAACCACAATAACCTCAAATTACCCATGTTGGATCCTGAAAACTTTGAATTATGGGAATTCAGAATCCAACAATACCTCAAAATGGAACACTATGTTCTCTGGGAGATCATAGAGTTTGGTGATCAATTCAACAAAATGGTGGCAGTTGAAGAGGGCAAGGAAGAAGAGAAAGGTGAAAGTTCCAAAGGTAAGGACAAGAAGAAATCTGCTGCTCTTTGTGATAAGGAAATACTGGCCAGAAGGCATGATGTCAGAGCTCACAGCTCATTGCTGGTGGCTCTACCTGATAGACATCAACTAAGATTCAGAAAGTACAAAACAGCTAAAGAACTATGGGAAGCTATAGGCACAACCTTTGGAGGAAATGAAGCCACAAAGAAAAAGAAGAAGAATCAGATGCTTGATGATTTTGCTTCTTTCAAAGCAATTGGTGATGAATCAATTGGCGCTATTTACAATAGGCTTCAAGATATGGTGGCCCAATTGGAGTTCTTTGATATTGAAGTAACAAGAGAACAGGTGAATACCAGGTTCCTTAACAGCCTCCAGAAGGAATGGTTTGTCTACAAGGCAATTTGGCAGAATAAGGATGACTTGTATAACAAGAACATTGATGACATATACAATAACTTGAAAGTTTTTGAACCTATTTTCAATGAGATGAAGTCAAAAGGAACGATTCCCACCAACGCAAGTGGATCTACTGATTCCCCTGCTAACATGGCATTCATATCACAAAGCAGTGGAATCTCCAAAAGAAGTGGAATCGAAGTAGGCCCTGCTGCTTATTCCCCTGCTACCAGGTCTGGATCATCTTATGATGAAGAAAGGCCAGCTACATTCAGTCTTGACACTGCTTGTGCTTTTATAGCATCCCAAGGGCCACAAGGATCTACTGTGTTACACGAAGATCTAAGTCAAATCAGTAAGCAAGGACTGGAGGAGATGGATATCAAGTGGAACATGGCTCTGCTTAGCATGAGAGCCAACAGGTTTTACAAGAAGTATGGAAAGAAGATCTCAATCAATCCCTCTGATGTGGCTGGGTTTGACAAAACAAAAGTTGAATGCTACAACTGTGGCAAGAAGGGTCATTTTGCTAGGGAATGTAGAGGACCTAAGACTGGGAACAGCTATAGGATGGAAACCAGAGATGATGATTCTGGTGCTAAAGCCATGGTAGCCATGCAGGGGATAGATGGAGCAGGTGGATGGGACTGGAGTGCCATGACAGAGAATGTGGAAAGAAATCAAGCATTGATTGTTGAGGAAAAAGAGGAAGATTTTGCACTTATGGCCATGTCAAGTTCCAGCTCAGACAATGAGGTATACGATGATTCATACTGCACTAAAGCTTGTAGGAAAAATATTGAGTCATTGAATGATCAAATCAGAAAGGTTAAAGCTGACTATATCAATTGTGACAATGATCTTGATAATTATAGACGTGCTTTAGAACAGTTAGAGTCCACCATAAGAGAGTTTAAACAAAGAGAAAGTGATTATAGGGATCACATTGTGATTCTAGAAAGAGATGCTATGGAGAATAATAACTCCATTAAGGAGTTGACTGCTGAACTTGAAATTTTTAAATCTAACAAAAAGATTGATGATGAAACTGTTGAAAAATTTGGAAAAGCTTCAAAAGATTTAACTAAAGCAGTTGAAATTGGTCAATCTCCTAGGGACAAAACCGGGTTTGGGATTAAAAATGAGCATGCTACCATACCACCACCTCCTGCCAATATTCATGCACCTTTTCCTAGAAAAGACTTGTCTTGGACTGGTCTCCCTTGTTTTCAAAAACAGGATGATATTGAGTTTGACTTGAGTGCTTACATACCTAATAGTCTTGATACTGAAGAGCCACTAGTGAAAACTAGTATTATTAGGGACTTTGAAAAGGAACAGATTGCTTTAAAACAACGGAAAATTGATAACCCTGTTCTATTTTCAAGAGGAGGACTTTTTGGTAGTGATTCTAGTTCTAAGAGTAGTTCACCCAAATCTAAAACCAGATCACAGTCCCCTAAGACCACCATTAAATATGTTGGTATGTACAGGCCTGTCAGAGGTAATCAAAGAAATTGGAATGACCAAAAGTCTCATCAATTAGGAGAAGACTTTGTGATAAACACAAAGCCCTGCTTCACATGTGGCAGTTTTGATCACACTTATCAAGAATGTATGGCACCAATGGAAGTTGTGGCTGCAAATCCTTTAAAGGATATGTAACCTAAAGCCATTCTTCTAAATGCAGGGGCAAAATCCTTTTCCCCTGCCAAGTATGTTGCCCCTGCCTTGAGAAATAGGGTTACTGACAAATATGTTGTTCCTGCACTTAGAAAGGTGAATGATGTTCATACCAAGCCCATCACTTCCATGACCAACCCAACACCTCATAATGCATATAGATCTGGCCCTAGACCTCACCAACACATAAATAGAGGCTAGAACAAAAGATGGGTTCCCTTTGCTAAGCATAGGGATTCCCGTGCTAAACCTGGGGTATCCCCTGCTAGCAAAGTTTTGCCTTCTAGGAACATGGGTAGATGGGGAAAAGCTGTGAAAGCCTCAGCTCATTGGGTTTGGGTACCCAAAAGGGGTGCTCAGTCTAATGGTGTATCTCTAGTTTTTGATAAGCTATCCTACATTGATACACGAGGTAGATCCAAGTCTGTAATGGCTTGGGTCCCCAAGAAAAACTAATTTGTTTTTCTTTTTGCAGGTGACAAAGAAGACTAGGTATGATAGAGCATATTGGGATAGTGGATGCTCAAGAAGCATGACTGGACAAAAATCTTATCTGTCTAACTTTGTGCCCCTGCATGACAATGATGGTGTTTCTTTTGGAGATGGGCATGGAACAATAACAGGAAAAGGAACTATTGTCACCAATGGGATGACTTTTGATAATGTCTACTTGGTGAAAGAACTCAAGTACAATCTCTTCAGTGTGTCACAGATGACTGAAAACAAGAATTTTGTCTTGTTTACTGACACTGAATGCCTGGTGTTAGGAAAGGAGTTTGTCTTACCACCAGACACTCCTATTGTACTCAGAACACCAAGACAAAAGAACATGTACACAATTGATCTCAAAGACATCTCTCTTCAAGACAATGAAACATGTTTCATTGCCAAAGCCTCAGTTGATGAGTGTAAGAAATGGCACAGAAGACTTGGTCATCTTAATTTCAAGAACATGAACAAACTGGTGAAATATAATTTGGTTCATGGTCTTCCCTCTAAGTCCTTTGTCAATGATCATACTTGTGCTGCCTGTCTGAAAGGGAAGCAACACAGAGCATCTTGCAAATCAAAAACAAGTATGTCCACTACCAAGCCATTGGAACTACTGCATATGGATCTTTTTGGTCTTACTTCTGTGGCAAGCATAAAAAAGAAATGGTACTGCCTAGTGATTACTGATGATTTTTCAAGGTTCACGTGGACATTCTTTCTATTTGAAAAGAGTGACACAGCTGATGTACTCATTGGGTTCATCAATCAGATTGAACTATCAAAAAGCATGAAGGTAGTGACCATGAGATCAGATAATGGTGGTGAGTTCAGAAATCAGAAACTGGATTCTTTCTACATAAACAAAGGAATCAAGAGGGAATTCAGCATTACAAGAACACCTCAACAGAATGGAGTTGCAGAAAGAAGTAATAGGACACTCATTGAAGCTGCAAGAACTATGTTGTCTGATTCCAAACTTCCAGTTATCTTTTGGGCTGAAGTTGTATCCACTGCTTGTTATGTACAAAACAGAGCCTTGGTGGTTAAGGCACACAACAAGACCCCTTATCAGCTGTTCAATGGAAGACCTCCTTTAATTGACTTCTTTCGACCTTTTGGATGTCATGTGATCATCTTGAACACTATTGACAATCTAGGCAAGTTCAGTGAAAAGGGAGTTGATGGATATTTTGTGGGTTATTCATTAAACAGCAGGGGATATAGGGTCTTCAACAAGAAGACAGGCAAACTCACAGAAAATCTTCATGTGGATTTTCTTGAAGACAAGCCTGAAGATGTTCAAATAGGTCCTGATTGGTTCTTTGATATAGAGGTTCTTTCAAAATCTATGAATTATGTACCTGTTGCATTGCAGAATACTAACATTTCAGGTACACAAGAACCAACTGGTGCAGAGAAGTCACCACTGAGGTACATGAATGTACCCTCACTATTTCCTATTGAAGCTGCTGGTGAAGAAGATGATCCTTCTTTAAGAAAAGAACAGCCAACCTCATCCCATGCTATGTCACTTTCTGAAAGCAGCGGGATGGCTGAAAGCAGTGGAATCCAGGATTCCCCTGCTAGATCAATTGCTTCCCCTGCCACAAAGGATCTTGCTGCTAATGATACTAATGATGAAGAAAGAGAATCCCCACTCATTTCCTCATCTACACCCATATCTGATGGTCCTCTCATATCCAGCAGTGGAAGCAGAATAATTAAGAGTGGAGGTCCAAGTTACTTAGAGCTACATTCAGCTTATTAGCACCCATCTCTAGGTCATGCTGTATCTTTTGGAAGTTCTTTTGAGGACTTATTTCCTAATCAAAATAGCCCTATCAATTCTGATTTGGAAGAAGATGAAACAGAAGTAATCATGCAGCCTACCTACAGAATCAATAAGGATCACCCTATCTCTCAATTTATTGGTAATACTGAAGCCCCTAGACATATAAGGTATACAGCAAAGGAGCACAGCTTCATTGCCAACATCACCATGAAGTTTAATCATGACAACATGCAGTGTTGTCTGTTTACTGCATTTTTGTCACAAGAAGAGCCAAAGAAGATTTTTCAGGCTTTAAATGACCCAAGCTGGGTTGAAGCCATGCAAGAGGAGCTCTTACAGTTTGACATTCAAGAGGTTTGGATTCTAGTAGATTGTCCAAAATGGGCAAGGCCCATTGGGACAAAGTGGGTACTCAGGAACAAAAAGGATGAAAGGGGGATAGTTGTCAAGAACAAAGCAAGACTGGTGGCACAAGGGTATACACAAGACAAAGGAATTGACTATGAGGAAGTATTTGCTCCAGTTGCCAGGATTGAAGCCATTAGATTATTCCTTGTTTATGCTTCATTTATGGACTTCACTATTTTCCAAATGGATGTAAAAAGTGCCTTCTTGTACGGCACCATTGATGAAGAAGTCTATGTTATGCAACCTCTAGGGTTTGAAGACCCAGAACATCCAGACAAGGTATACAAGGTGAAAAAGGCTATGTATGGACTTCACCAAGCTCCCAGGGCCTGGTATGGGACTCTCTCTAAATATCTCTTAGATAATGGCTTTAGCAGGGGGGAAGATTGATCAGACCCTGTTCATCAAGAAACAAAAGGGTGACCTTCTGCTAGTACATGTCTACGTTGATGACATCATCTTTGGATCCACTAACTCTATGCTTAGCAAAGAGTTTGCAAAGTTGATGCAAGATAAATTTCAAATGAGTGCCATGGGAGAGCTAAACTTCTTTTTGGGGTTACAAGTTCAGCAGCGGAAAGATGGGATATTTATCTCACAAGACAAATATGTGGATGAGATTGTGAAGAAGTTTGGCATGTCTGAGGGAAAGAAGGTGTCCACACCAATGGACAAGGATCATCTATGGGGCAGAGATGGTCCTGGAAAGCTTATAGATGTCAGGAACTACAGGTCTATGATTGGGTCTCTCATGTATCTCACAGCTTCAAGACCTGACATCATGTTTGCAGTCTACTTATGTGCAAGATACCAGGTGGCACCAACAGAGTGTCATTTATTTGCTGTAAAAAGAATTTTTAGGTATCTAAAGTGCCATCCAACCTTAGGACTTTGGTATCCCAAAGAGTCACCATAGAGTTGATATCTTACTCAGATAGTGACTATGCTGGTGACAACAATGATAGGAAGTCTACAACAGGTGGATGCCAATTTTTGGGAAGCAGACTTATATCTTGGCAATGTAAGAAGCAGACTATTATGGCCACATCAACAACTGAAGCTGAGTATGTAGTAGCTGCTGCATGTTGTGGTCAAGTACTTTGGGTTCAGAATCAACTGCTTGATTATAGGTATAACTTTCTTAAAACCAAGATATTTATTGACAACAACAGCACCATCTGCATTATTAAGAACCCTGTTTTTCATAGCAAGACTAAACATATTGAAATAAGACATCACTTTATCATAGATTGTTTTGAAAAAGGACTAATTGTCCCTGAGAAAATTGATACAGAACTTAATGTTTCTGATCTTTTAACAAAAGCTTTTGAAGTGGGGAGGTTTCAGTACCTGGTTGCAGGTATTGGAATGGTTACTCCCTAAAAATTGATGTCTATTATGTCATGTATCTTTAGGGTTGCTTTATTGCTGTTGTTGTATAACTGTTAGTCAATTTTTTCATCACTTTTCATTCCACTGCTTTTGAACTCAGATCCCCCTGCTGGGGGTTCATTCCCCTGCTAAGAGAGTTTCTCTCTTTAAACTGGGTTTGTCTTTTTAAAAAGTGGTTATATGTGATTTTAGACTAACAATGCAGTGATCCAAATGGTGCATACTACTCTCATTGGTGAATCAGGTATATGCTCTATGTTTAAGGGGAGGTTAGGTCACACCTTTAGGACTCAGGGTATCATTAGGATGCTCATATATGATCTTAGATCATATCCATTGGTGAGTAAGGGTTCAGGGTGATGAAGGCTTTCTGCAAAGCGTGTCAGAATTCTGAAACCTTGAGGCACTATAATGGGTACTTGCACTTCTCTATCAAAACAGCTTGCTGTTCAGGTACAGATGTGTGGTACACATTGCCAAGACTAACTGACCATAGGTAAGGGAAAAGGTAGGGATGGTGACTAGGGTATGCATATTTTCTTGGGTTGACTAGGTGCAGGGTGACTTATGTGTTGACCTTTTGTGCTTAGACCTTTGTTGAATAGAGGACTCTTGAGTTTCTATGTATCTATCTTGTGTATAGAAGTGTGTGCATTAGAGCAGAGATAGTTAGCATTGGTCTCTCCATGACTAGTCTAATACCCCTAGGAAAGTTTCCCCTGCTTTCACCTTTTGCTTCACCTGCTTTAACATCATTCCCCTGTTTGACCGTTGACCGACAATGCCGTTACCCTGTTCATAGCCGTTGGGCCTGCTTGCACAAATTTTGGTTAGGGAATATTTTATTGTTTTTAAAAGATATTTAAGGCGCTTTCTTCGCTGATTGGTAATCATTACTTTATTATTTCAAATAAATTACTTTTTTATCAAGATTTATCTTTGATATTTTTGCAATTTGAAAATTTGGTCTAATCACAGCTCTTCAATTCGCCTATAAAAACTTAATTCCCTTCACAAGCAGGTCCATCTCTCTCTCTCGACTAAATCCCACCTACCTCTCACCATTATAAACCTTCAAAACATTTTCAAACTTTATCATGTCTCTCAAAATTGATGTTAATCATAATCAAATCGCTTTATTGCATGATGAACCAGCAAAGTTTGTTGATGCTGTGGCCTTTCTATAATCCTCGTATTTTAGAGTGGCCCTTCTCATCAATCCTAGAATTTACACCTCACACATTCAGCAGTTCTGGTCTGAATCCATGACCAAAACAGTGAATGGAGAGGTCACAATTCAAAGCACTGTAGATGGTCATCCCAAGGTGATTACACTTGCCTCCATCAGGGACAATCTTCTTCTTGATGATGAGGATGGGATAACCAACCTATCTGAGGCTGAAATCTTTGAGGGTCTTGTTAAATTGGGGTACACTCTTTCTAAAGACCAAAATGTAAGTTTGCTAAAGGTCAGTTTGCCCCACATTGGAAGTATTTGATTCATACAATTTTGCAATGTTTGTCACCAAAAACCACTGCTTTCAATGAATTTGGTAGTGAGATGGCTTCTGCCTTGATTTGTTTAGCAACAGGGAGGAAGTATTGTTTTTCTCAAATGATTTTCAAAGGAATGGTTAAAAATGTTTCAAGCAATTCAAAGTTTTGTATGTACCCAAGGTTTATAGAACTTCTGCTGAATATGAGTGAACATGGTCCTATCAAACACAAAAACTTCTTTTCAGCAACCAAGCACACTACCAAACTATTCACCACACTTCTTGCACCATCCCCACAATTTTCTGGCAGGTCCATTCCACTCACTTCAATTATGATGAACTAAATCAGACAGGAAGAAGCCAAGACACAAACAGCCAAACATAAACCTTCTGATTCCCCTGCCAAGAAACTACACCCTGCCGGTACTCTACCCCCTGCTGATCCACAACATGAAAGGCGATCTAAATCCAGGTTTTCCAGGTCTCCCTTGCCTGGTGAATCTTCACAAGTAGCAGATAGGAGAGTCTCCAAGGGTTTGGAGCAACCTGAGGGTTTGGCTGCCACTACTGTCTCATCCTCAGGGGGTGAGCAGGATAGTGACACCATCAGTAAGTCCTCTCCCTCACTCCATGATATCCAAAAAGGGGAGAAATTCCCTTATAGGGTTGAGAGCAGCATGAAACCTATGACCATTTTGGAATTGACAAAAATGTGCATGAGCTTGAAAAGGCAGAATGCACAACTTGTACAAAATGTCAAAAAGAAAGGTCTGGTTATCAATAACCTGGAAACCAGACTTGCCACACTTGAGGGGAGGAGAAAGCCCAGACTTATCATATCCACAGATGAGGATGCTTCCAAAGGGGAGGAAGTTCCCAATACAGAAGAGTCTACTCAATACTATTCCTATCCTGGTGGTGTACAAGGAAAAATAGCAAGTGCTGAGAAAGGGATTGAGAAAGGAAGTGCTAATAAAAGAAGTGACAAGGGGAGTGCAAATAAAGAGATTGCCCAAAAATTGCTAACTATGGGCAATCAAGAAGAAGCCCTTGCTTCAAGAGTTTCCCCTGCCATTGCTGATCCCACTGCTGTAAGTCATTCCCCTGCTAAGCCTATTACTCAAACTTTTGTTAGAAAGAACAGAAAGGAACCAGCTCAGAAGGGAATTACTATTAAAGAACCTGCATCTAGAGTTAAATCAGCACCAGCAGTGGATCCAAAAGACAAAGGAAAAGGAATCATGATTGAACAGCCCAAGAGAAAATACAAGCATAGAACTCCTTAACAGCAAAGGGCTCAAGAAGCACATGATGCACAAGTAGCTCTCAGGCTACAACAAGAGGAGATGGATATGCAGGATCAGAGAATGCAAAAGATGAGGCCTAAAGACATGCTCAAGCAGGTTGAAATTATGCATAGAGAGTTGGATGACAGGGTGCCTCATGTTGGAGAATTTCTAGATTAATGGGAGAAGGAGTTAATAAATGCTCCTTTGGAAGACAGGTATGAATTGACTTGCCTTGTTTACAAATATCAAACTGAATATCTGGAAAGAAGGGCAAATCAAATTCAGAGAGAGAAGTATTTGAGTTCTGAGAAAGGGAGACTTGAACACTACAAAGTTTTGCTCAAGAGACATAATAAGTGGAAGGATGGGGACTTCACAGATATGAGTTTTGAAGCTATAAAAAGAGCAGTCAGACTAGTCTTAAGAGAATATGATGTGGAAGATTTTATGACTATGAACTCTCCTGAGGAAGCTGAGTATCTTAGGAGACAAATTGAAGTGTTACAGAAAGCTAGGGAATCCAAGAAAAGAAAGGCTGAAGGAACAACTTTGGAAACTACACAAGCAGGTGCATCATCCCAAGCAGGTGCATCATCACAAGCAGGGGCATTACATCAAGCAGGTGAAAGTTTTCCAGAGATTGAGAAGTCTGTACTTAATGTACAAAGAGCAGCCAAAAGACTCAAGAGAATGGAGAAAGTTGGCACAGTTACTAAGGAGTCTCAACGTCCTTCAAATGAAGAAATTGATAAACAGCTAATTCTGCAGGAAAATGATGATATCTCACCTAGTGAACTTGGAAAGAAGTTTGCTATCATAGAGTATGCTGTTTATGAACACAAAGGGAGGACTTGGTGGAAGCTTACAAGAGCTGACAATACAGCACAGACATTTCTAAGTCTAGATGTCATGTTTCAAACCTTGGATAGTGAGGACTTAGAAGATCTGTGGAAAATTTTGAAAAAGACTTTTGCTGCAAAACCTCGTACCATGGACGGTGTGGAGAAGGATTGGGTAATCTGGGAGTGCATGCATAGGATGTATGAGCATGAGTTTTTTTATCCTATATTTGATGCAGTGAATAAAGGAGATTTGTTGTATTGGAAGTTGTTTACCAATTCTAGGGTCTATGAGGTAGTAATGGAAGGAGTAAGTGTGTACTTGATCAATCATCGTTATTATCCCTTCACTCAGGAGACCTTGAAGAAACTAGCACAGGCTAACTTGATTGTAGATGCTAAAACGCCTGTTGCTTATGATCTGGTAAGGATGATGCATAGTCAGATTTGGCCAGAAAGTTTGTATGCATCCTCATCAACTAGGATTTATTCAGAAACTTGCCTTTAGGGGAAAGCACAAGTTTAGGGGAGGATTGTTGGGAATAAATCTATGTATACTTGTTACCCCTGCTAGTTGATTATTCGTACCCCTGCTAGAGTAAGTTCCCCCTGCCAAATAATAAAGGCAGGGGGATTGGTTCCCCTGCTGAAGTCAAAGGCCCTGCCGTCAGAGATGAACTTAGAATAGATTTTTACGCGTTTCTGTTACTACTCCTTAATACTTTCCAAGTTTGTTAGTAGTGATCTTGTACGTGAGTCCTTATGCCTATAAAAGGACTCACTAGGTTAGCATGCAAAGTGTGTCTTTCTCTATTGTCTTTCATTATCATACTTTAAGGTTTTGTAAACCCTAATACCATTTTAGGGTATTCGTATATCATTGATATATTAAAGTTCAACGTTTGCTTCAATCATATTGTTCTTGTGCTAAACATTATATTCCGCATCTTGTTTAGTTACTTTGCTTTGCAAAGTTTCTCTAGTGTTAGATTGAATACTTTCTTTCTATCACAACCCTTAAACAAGCTATTAAGGTTTAAGATCTGAGTTTGGGATCAACAGGGTTAGGGGTCAATATTTGGGACACCAAAATCCGATTCAACCTGACATATTCAACCCGCTAACCCGACAACCCAACCCGATAACACCCCTAGTCTTGACCATCTGTCCTGGGGAGTAGAGCTTGTTGATAGTTGATGATTATCAGGGACTGGTGGTTCAGTACATGGTACTGGGACATCACTTCTCACTGAAGGATTTTCAGTGACAGGAAGGTCGATATTTTCATCACTTGTCCCTTTAGTGTCCCCATATATGAGTGAATCATTTGATTCTTCAGCCTGAGTAGGGATAACTTCAGGGATATGTTGAGTTGTGACTAAATTATTGATTGACCTGTTGTGAGGGGATATATGAAAGGATATATCAGCATCAGTTTGATACTGCTTTGAGGGACAATGTTCATACTCATTAGAAGGATATCTTGATGAGTCATTGATCCCTATCTCTTCTATTGATTGATTTGTGAAGTTAATGGCATCCATACTTTCATCAAAGGTAACATGAAATGACTCCTCAACTTGTTGTCTCCTTGTATTAAAGATCCTGAAGGCTTTGGAGACAAAAGAGTATCCAAGAAAGTATCCATCATCAGCTTTGGCATCAAATTTACCAAGATGGTCCTTTTGATTGTGAATGAACACAGGACATCCAAACACATGAAAGTAGCTGATATTTGGAATCCTTTCCCTGAATATTTCATAAGGAGTCTTATCATGTCGTTTGACAATAATACATCTGTTCTGAGTATAGCAAGCTATTTTCACAGCCTCAGTCCAGAAGTGTTTTGAAAGATTTGATCCATTGAGCATGGTTCGAGCAGCTTCAATGAGAGTTCTATTCTTTGTTTCAGCCACACCATTTTGTTCAGGTGTGTAGGGAGAAGAGAAGTTCTGAGAAATTCCTTTGTCATCACAAAAACTCTCAAGCTCATGGTTCCTAAATTATGTTCCATTATTAGTTTGTATTTGTTTAACTTTAGTATCATTTTGATTTTCTACTTGCCTGATAAAAGACATTATGAATTCAGGAGCTTGGCTTTTCCTTTTCAGGAAATATACCCAAGTGTATCTAGAGTATTCATCAACAATCACAAGGGTATATTTCTCATGATTTATAGACATTGGACTGAAATGCCCAAATAAGTCCATATGAAGAAGATGAAGACACTTCCTGATAGAAAAGTTTTGTTTTGGCTTGAAAGAAGCTCTCTTGTGTTTACCTTTTTCATAGGCTGAACAAGGTTTGTCTTTTGAATACACAAGAGATGGTATGCCAAGAACTTTGTTTTGTTTTGCAAGTTTATTCATGTCTTTGAAATTGAGATGTGACACTCTCTTATGCCAAAGCCAATTGACAGAATCAGAGGCTTTAGCAAAGAAACATGCTCCTGAATGAGTTACAGATGACATGTCTAGGACATATACATCATTTCTTCTTGGAGCAGTCAGCATAATTTCTTTGTTAGCATTGAAGATTGTTGCTTACTTATCATCAAACTGAACGATGTACTTAGCATCACATAGTTGGTTGATACTTATGAGATTGTACTTCAGACCATTTACAAACGCCACTTTTGAGAAAACTATTCCACCACATTTAATTGAATCATATCCCTCAGTAACACAAGATGAGTTATCACCGAATACTACCTTAGGACCTAGTTGCTCCACGTATTTATGAAGATAACTTTTGACCCCTGTCATGCTTCTTGAACACCCACTGTCTAAGTACCAGACATGCTCCTTGAAGTGTTTCTGCACAAATAACGAGGTGGATTAGTTTCTCTTGTGAGCCCACTTTTTAGTAGGCTCTTTGGCTCGAAAAGCCTGGCGTATTTCACCTCGTTTGAAGTACTCAAACTCAGCATTGTATGAGGTAGAATGAACATTTCTTCCACATGTGTTGCAGCTTAGTCCGACCGAGGGTTCAGTACTTTGAGATGACTCAGCTAGCATTCCCCTTCTGACCATGATTATCCTATTGTGTCCTGAGGTAGTATGATCATTGCTTCCACAAATCACACACTCAGGGTAGTATACACAATCATCAGGCCTATCATCAGGGATGCCACAATGTGTACATGGTGGGTAAGGCTTAGCCTTGGATTTTCTGATTTGTTGTGAGGCGAGCCCATAGTTGTAAGGCTAAGCATTGTATCTTTTAGCATTTCTAATAGAAGCCATGTGCATCTCATGATCTGATGTCCTATGATCTTCACTTTTACATTTCACGCAATAGAGAACTCTAAAGCAGGTTTTAGTGGTGTGATTTGTATAGTGACATAGCTCACGGGAAGGTTTCTTTGTTTTAACTTTCTTAGAAGACTTGGGTTCAGTTTTTTTACTTGTTGATGATTCAGGTTGTGAGGACATAGATGTTTCACCCTAAGTTATAGAGGGTGAGTTCAGCTTCTCTTCCATGAAAAATTGGAACAATCTACTTAACTCCTCTTGATTTACAATAGGAGTAGAGTTGACTGAGTTTGCAGGAGTCCCTGAGGGAGAGATAGGTTTGGTTGTTTTCTCAATGACAGTTCCTGACTCAGTGTGATTTGATATCACTTTTGAATCAGGCTTTGTTTGTTCAGTACAGCCTAACCCAGCTCTTCCTCTAGGTGAGTGTTCTTGATAAGACAATGGAATTAGTTCAGAATATGGACTTCCCCCTTGAAGATTTTTCGACGGAGGCAGAGGAGTCTGAATGTCTTCAACAACACTAGGTGTTTCAGTGTTACTTAATTAAATTTATTTTGGACATCAGTCTCTTCATTAAGACCAAGTTTTTCATTAATATCCTAAGATTCAGGAATTAATATTTTTCCAGTATCAAAGTTAGTCAATTCCAGTATCAAAGTTAGGCAACACACTCTCAGGATTTGATCTCTCAACCCAGTCTTTCGACTTTAGAATCATTTCATGATCAAACCCTACCGAGGCAGGAAGAAATGCTTTTTCACTCATTTCCTTAGTAGGTGCCTTTTCAGTAAGTTGTCGTGCCCAATTATTTTCTTCTTTTGGGCAGGAATTTGACTATTTATACATTGAGAAGCTAAGGTAGAGCTATTTGTCCATTTCTCATTGATGCGTTTTCTTCCTTAAGTTGTTCTTGAAGAGCATGATTGATTTTAGTAAGTTCAGTGTTCTGAAGTTGACAACTTACTGCTTCAAGTTTGGCTTGTTTTAAAATCAATAAATCTTCTCTACATTTGTTTAATTCAAAAACAAGTTTATTATATTTTGAAAGAAGATTCAATATCTGCTCTTCAACGAACGATAGGTCAATGTTTATATACTTAAGGAATTTTTTCCAATCAGATTCTTCATCCATAGAGAGGAGCATGTTTACCTTTCTCATAGTGATGTCAACCCATTCTCCATTTCGAGCATGCTTCTTTCCAACTGATAGTTCATCATCAGCTAGAGCCATTAACACTTGATATCTGACTTCTTCTTCTTCTGAGGACAAGTCTTCATCATCCCAATCATAGGTTTCAGCTACTAGCCCTTTGGCTTTATTCTGAGAGGGCTTTTGAGTCTGAGTGACTATAGGTTCAGCTTCCAAGAGTGCAAGCTTTGCTTTAACCTTTTTATACTCAGACCTGTAGTCCTTCTCAATTTTCTTATTATTTTGAAAACTTTGGTTAATTGGAGAAGCCTGAATTAGTTTTGGTGTAAACTTGGGTTGAAAATTGTCATTGCCTGATGAATAATTTTGATTTTTATAAGAGGCCAATGGAGTTTTTGAATGACTATATTTTGCAAAATGCCCAGTTTTACCACATCGGTAACAATCCACTCCCTCAGTGGATTAATTACCAGCAAATCTAGTTCTTTTGATATAACGTTTGGTATTTGCCAACATGGCCCTTTCATGATATTCCCTGTTTAGATCCCTTATGTATCAGCACTAGATCTTTCATCAACCTCATCATCTGAGGTTTCCTGAAAATTTTGAATAATTGCATTTGAGTAAAAAGCAGTTGTAATGGGACCATGATCAATTTAGGTAGGTTTGGCTGAGGTGTCTGTTATTAAGGCCTTCTTGGACTCATGATATCTTCTATTTATTATGTTATCTTCTTAGATAAATCTTCCATAAATGTCTGCAAGATCCTGAGTCTATATGTGATTAGCATTTCTCAATTCTTGAGAAAAACCAAGCCATTTTTCAGGGAGACTGTTCACAAAACCAACATTGATTTCATGCTTAGACAGTTTCACCCCATCATTCGTTATCTCATTGAGCAAGGTCTTATACCTGGTATAAGTCTGAGGAAGTGTTTCAGATGGTTTGGCCCTGAAAGTGTTATATTCTAACTTCAGGTCCATGATCATATTTTCCTTAGTGTCGGATGGTCCTTCGAAACTATGAACAAGATTTGTCCAAGTCTCTTTGGCCGTCTCACACTCGATGACAGCCTCCGTAATATCGTCAGGAAGACAAGATATTATGATGCTTTTGAAACGTTGGTCTTGATTGACCACTCTCCTTTCATCGTCAGACCATTGGTTTTCAGGTTTGTCATCACCAGCTGCTGTTTTTGGTTTGAATGGACCATTCTTAAGACAAGTGATGTAACAAGGTTCCATTCCCATCAAATAACATAGCATTCTTTTCTTCCATTTGTTAAATCTTTCAACTTCTAACTTAGGAGCGTTAATAGATTAACTCGCTCCCTTTTTGTTAACAAGTTGGGGTACATTACTTTGAGCCATAATGGATCAAGGCTTTAAAAACTTTGAGATGGTGGTTAAAATTTTTTATAATCCTACTGCTCTGATACCACTTGTTGGTCCCTTGTAATTAGTGCTATACTTAATAATACTAAGTATAGTCCTAACCCATGGTTAAGTAATGCGATAAACTTAATACAAAGTAAAGTAAATGACACAAAGGTTTTCAACGTTTAACTCTTAGCTTTATTAAAGAATTATACCCTATTGTATACGAAGCTACAATAGAGATTGAATAGACAATGTGTGGTTTGGTGATCTCCTCACTAACAAGCTAGTCAAATCCTAGCGATTGCTAAGCTTGACGATTCTATTAGTAAGAGTTTAGAACTCAAGTGTTTGATCGTATTTGGAGGAGAGAAAACTTTGTTTGTGAATGACTAAAGCATTGAGTGCACAAACTTATTTTCTCTCCTTTTACAAGCACCCTATTTATAGAAGGAAAGTTAGATAGAAGACAAAGAATTGCCCATGTGCAATTCTTGTCTTATTGGTATAGTGTAGTATCTTGTCTTAGCCTATTCTAAGTATTAAGACGTAAGTCCTTTTACACTTGTCAGTACCCTATCTATCCCAAAATGGTAAGTCACGCTAATTATGTGATGTACTCCATCTTATCACAATTCAACTTATCCCGCCTTTACTTCAGTCTTGGAGAATGCTTGTTTCTTTAGGGAGATCGTATGGGGTATAGTGAGTCTACTGCCACAACTTAATGAACCCATCACCTTCTTCTTCGTCATAGAAGTCATTTATTGAGCTTCGCCTCTCTGAATGCTCGATTCTTTCTTTTAGACTTAGTCTAGGAACTCGAAGGCAACTCACTGAGTGACTATTCACTCAGTGACTTTGTTATGTTCAAGGTTAATACTTCACTTAGGCTGATTGTTATTCAAATCCATCAGTAAGGTCATTAGGTACTGAATTGACCTAACAGTAATTGGTATGACTGGCTAAAATCTCCTTTGTAATTTCTTCTAGCATCTTGCTAAAAGATTTTGTTTTATATACTATTGTTCCTTTTGCTGTAAAAAACACACATATACTTTTAGTCCTGAGCAGTAGATACACATTTTTGTTTATCTCATAGGAACTGATAATTAGCTAAATATTATTGTACGTGAATCCATTAACTATTAATCAAATGCATTTCCATTTTATTATTTATGTTTTTTGTTATATTGCAGTAGATACACATTATTGTTTATCTCATAGGAACTGATAATTAGCCAAATATTATTGTACGTGAATCCATAACTAGTATTAATCAAATGCAGTTCCATTTTATTATTTATGTTTTTTGTTATATTTGTGTACAATTGTTAAATTTCATAGCGATATAAGAAATGATGTCTAATTTATCGTTGCAAGCAAGTAGTCGCGACATCTCCACAGATTATGTGCAACATTTTCAATAAATTTACCCTCGACATCTACACACAATTGTATCCGTGTAATTTCTGCCCGTGAAATACCCACAAATATATTTATGGGAAAATATGTGGTACGTTTTGAAATCCCACATACACATTTCCCACATACTCCCGACCAAATATTACGTGGGTGAACTTACTCACCGTTTGAAATCCTTGTGCGTACAAAATTAGCCTCGAAGGTTTTCCCCATGTATATTGATTTGCGGGGGATTTGTGGGTGATTTGTTGGTAATAGCTAATTACCCACGGATTTAGCTCTTTTACCCACATATTTGGTCCGTGGGTAATCAACAGGATTCTTGTAGTGATATTTTATTTTTCATAACCACTTACATCCAATAACCTTTCTACCATGAGGTAACACACACTTAGTCTAAGTATTATTTCTGTTTGAAGCTTCATTTTCATTATTAAAAGCATCAACCCAATTAGAATCAAACAAATAATCAAATAAACAAGTAGGCTCTTTAGATTTATTTAAAGTAACAAAAAGCAATAATTAACATCTTTCGGTTTAGAATAATCAACATAATTTTTTACACCATATTTCACATTAGTATTAAGTACAAAATCATTGAACTTAGCAAGCAATTTAGAATTTCTACTAGATCTTTTTATTCCAGGTGTCTACACATCACTACTAATAGAAACTGATTCAACTAGACTAGATATATTATTAGGAGAATTTCCCTCAAACCTGTTTTGGTTATGTTCCTCAATATGGGTTCAGAAAGCCTCCCACTCTGACTCAAACCTTAACAAGAAAAAAGTTGAGATATTTCATAATGTGGCAAACTACCAATCCTCAACTGATGGACATGTCCCATCATTATTCAGATCTAGAGGTGTTTGACTATCAAAAAGTTGCAAGTGGTCAGCTACACTTATACTCTCTACATCATCTATATCACAAGTTTTTTGTTTAAATGGAAAACAATTTTTTTCATAAAACTTTATATCTTTGGAATAAAACACATTTTTATTATCCATACTCAACAAATTATAAGGTTTTCTATTAGTAGAATATGCAATAAGAACACATTTTTTAAACCTAAAAGACCGTTTATCATGATTGTATATAATAGTAGAAAAGTAAAGACAAACAAAAGACCTTAAGTGTGAAAGATTGGGGTTTTTTTATCAGTCAACGTGAAAGGAGATTTTCGTTTAAGACAGATGATGGCAGCCTATTTATACGATAGACAACAGTTAAAACACAGTCAAACCAGAACCTTTAAGGAATTCCCCTTGAAACATAGAATTCCTTGCAACATTAATCAAGTGTCTATGTTTCCTTTCAACATTCCAATTTGTCGAGGTGTACGAGCACAAGGGGTATGATGTAAAATACCTGAATCAGAAAACATACCATATACTTGTATTAACAAACTTAGTTCCATTATCAAACCTTATAATTTTGATTTTTACATTATTTTTAGTATGGATCATTTTAATACGAGATACACAAACATCAAAGATCACATCTTTAGGTTTTAATAAATACACCCACACAGCTCTAAAGAAATCATCAGGTACTGTCAAAACGTATTTGAACCCCTCTCTGCTATGAACTTTGTATGGACCCCGTAAATCTAGATGAGCAAGTTCACCAAGAATTTTAGACTTGTGTTCAGACAAGGGAAAGTGTTCCCTTGTTTGTTTATCCCTTTGACAGATCTCACAAACTGACACAGAAGTGTTATTAGAGATAGTTAGGTCATTTTTAAGCATAGAAAGAACTTGATCAGCAAGATGACCGAATCTATTATGCCATAACAATTTAGAAGCATGAAAATATATAACCATATTAACAATACCTATACACTTAGGATTATTCATATAAAAAAGTATAGGCCACCAGATTCACTACCGGTCCCCATGCCTTTCTCCCTTTTCATGTCCTGGATACAACACTTATTCTCATCAAACCAACAAATAACTTGCTATATCTGATGATTTTATTAACATATAATAAACTAACACGATATCCAGGAACAACAAGAACATCATGGAGAACAACAGTATTGGTTAACTTCAAATTTCCAACATGACTTATAGTGGAAACAGTCGCATTAGGATGCCCAAGGTTATTCTTAATTTAAAATTGTCTATAATATTAACCATTCTGATAGTGGAAGCAGTTAAATGTTGGTTTGCACTATAGTCAATAATCCATCTCATAGTAATAATTTGAATAATTAAACGAGAATTGACAAAAAAATATTTCAAAAAATTGATATTAAACCGAACATTGTTATTAAAAAGTGAAGCCTTGCCTCCCATATTAGCATGTGCTTCTAAAAGTTTTCTCAATGATCATACTCAACAATTTTTGCATATGTTCAAGAGTAAAACTAGAAGACATAGATTTCACATCCACATTACCATTAAAACTTTGTTTTCCAAAGTATTAGTCCCTCCGTCCAAAAATAAGTGTCCACGTTTGACTTTCAGAGTCTTATTTCTTCAACTTTAACCTTAAATAATTTTTTTGTGTTATATACTACTTGATGAAAACTATATAAATGGATTAGTTTTTAAGCGTAAATTCATTAATATAATTCTCATCAAGTATTATACAAAACAAAAAACTTATTTACGGTCAAAGTTGAAGAAAAAAAACTCCAAAAGTTAAACATCGACATTTATTTCGAGACGAAGGTAATATTACTTTAAAACCAGATGGAAAACCCAAAATCTCATAAAATCTATCAATAGCATGACCCAGTTTAACATAATTTTTACAATTCAGATCATGATTAGGCCCTTTACTAATGTTATTATTATTACCAGTTGAAGTAGATGAGCCTCTAGTGTAGTTATTGTTAATCGGCCTCTTATTTTTATTGAAATAGATTTAGAAGCAAAAGAAGAGGCATTAAATTTAGACTCGGTAACACCAGAGTGCCTAGGAGTCCCTCTAGAGATTCCTCTCTAGACACAGTGGTATATACATATTTGACTTCAGGAGGTTCCCTAGTCAAAAGAGCACTCCTAATAGGCTCATAAAAGTCATCAAGGCCCATTAGAAACTGTCTGAACTTCATAAGTTGTTGATGGAATACTAACTATGTATTAGCAACACAAGAACAAGGCCCTTCACATACAAAGTTAGGGAATTTAGTTAAAGCATTAATTTCTCTCCTAAGCGAGTTAAGTCTAAAATAATGATTTGCAATAGAAGTACCACCTTGCTTAACGCTATTAATTTTATGAAGCAAGTTAAAAATCACATATTCATCAACTTTATCATATGTATCACTAAGCTCTTTTCGCACAGAAGCAACATTATCAGAATACAAGACCTATATAAACATCGTCAGAAACAAAATTTATAGTCCAAGTAAGAACAATATAATTGCATTTACCCCTTTGAGCAGTTAAGACATCACTAGTCACATTTCTCTCAAACAAGTACCAACAACAAAACAAAAGTTACCCCTAGCCTATAAAGCAGTTTCACAACACTAGACCAGATCCTATAGTCTCAGTACCAAGATCTTTAAAAGGAATAAGAGTAGTATTATTATCATTAGTTTGAACATGTAAATGATAAGCACCATCTAAATTATTAATTAGAACATGATAACTACCACTTGCACCACCAATTATAATGGAAGACAAAATAATAAACACATATGATAGACGAACAATAATAACTAGTACAAACATAAAAAGATAAAAAAACTAACATAATTTAAACAGATAAAACACACACACAAGTAAAATGAATTACCAAGCTTAGCACCTATGTGTGGGAAGAGAAGATATCCACAATTTTCAAAGAAGAGGGTCCAAATGTTATCCACTGAATTTGCAACACCCTCACCGCATGATCAACTACTTAAAAGATAAAAAGAGATGACTTACAATGCAATACAATGCATAAATACTAGGTTAAACACTTGTACTATTGATTCACTTAGTCAAGAAACACCAAATAACTAAATTAGGGTTTTAAAACCCAAATAATCAAGAGCCCACAAATCACCGGATCTATGACCAAATCAACGATTCTTAACACTACCATTAAGAAGCAACACCACTCGATTAATAAAACAAAGAAACCAAGAAACCCCCAATCTTAGATCAAAACCCTAATCTAAGAGATGACGATTCATAACCAGGCTCTAATACCATGCAATCAATAGCAAAAACACCCTATTTTTTAGAGTTGGTCGTGGTGTAGCAGGATCAAGACAACATATTTATGGGAAGATTTAAATCAGTGTAAGCATTGAGGTGTATAAAATTAAGGGATCATGCATGGTTTTTGAAAATTATTAGGGCTACCATTTTTTATTACATCACTCGAACGAAATTCCTCGGTTTTAGTCATCAACAACTAACTTGTACTTGTCAAAAAATCGTTCCTTTTCTAAGAATATACGGAGTGGTAGCTAACTCACACGGTAAGTATACCACTCACGCGTGAGTTGTTGCTCCGCCCTCCAAACTCAAGCATGAAGTCTTGGTTGAATGGTATGCACTCGCCACCGGTGAGTAAATGTTGACTTTGTGTTTTTATCATTTTTATTTGGTTTTTGAGTGTGTGGTATATTTATATGAAATTGGTATTTTAATGAATGGTATGACTAGAGGTGGCAAATGGGTTGGTTTGGTTGTCATGGGTCAAATGAGTTGTGGGTCAAATAGGTTATGGGTCAAATGGGTCATCATTTAATAATGGGTCTAACGGGTTATGAGTGAAATGCTTTGGGTCGGGTCAACCCACTAACTTACATTATTTTCCTATCTTTTAAAATGTTCAAACGTTTTTATCTGTATTCATTCGATTTTTACGTTTTGGTCAGTTGTTTTAAGTTTTTCATCGATTTTTATGTATTCATTAGTTTTTTTTACGTTTTCATCGGTATTTTTACGTATTCGTCAGTAACTTTACGTTTTCGTCAGTAAATTTACGTTTTCGACAGAAAATTTAAGTTTTCGCCAGAAAATTTACGTTTTCGTAAGTAATTTTACGTTTTCGTCAGAAAATATACGTTTTCGTTAGAAAATCTACGTTTTCATCTGCAAATTTACGTTTCGTCAGAAAATTTACGTTTTCATCAGAAAATTTACGTTTTCGTCAGTAAATTTACGTTTTCGTTAGTAAATTTACGTTTTCGTCAGAAAATTTACGTTTTCGTCTGTAAATTTACGTTTTTGTCAGAAAATTTACGTTTTCGTCTGTAAATTAACGTTTTCGTCAGAAAATTTACGTTTTCATCAGTAAATTTACGTTTCGTATGTAAATTTTACGTTCTCGTCAGAAAATTTACGTTTTTGTTTGTAAATTTACGTTTTCGTCTGTAAATTTACGTTTTCGTCTTAAATTTATGTTTTCGTCAGTAAATTCACATTTTCGTCTGTAAATTTACGTTTTCGTCAGTAAATTTACGTTTTCGTCAGTAAATTTACGTTTTCGTCAGAAAATTTTCTTTGTCGTCAGTAAATTTACGTTTTCGTAAGAAAATTTACGTTTTCGTTAGAAAATTTAGGTTTTCGTCTGTAAATGTGTAGACGAAAACGTAAATTTACTAACGAAAACGTAAATTTACTAACGAGAACGTAAATTTACAGACGAAAACCTAAAAATACTGTCAAAAATGTAAATTTGCATACGAAAACGGTAACATACTGCCGAAAACGTAAATATACTGACGAAAACGAAAATTTACTGACGAAAACGTACATTTTATGACGAAAAAGTAAATTTACTGATGAAAACGTAAATTTACTGTCGAAAACGTAAATTTACTGATGAAAACATAGATTTACTGGCGAAAACGTAAATTTTCTGACAAAAACGTAAATTTAAAGACCAAAACGTAAATTTACTGACGAAAATGTAAATTTAAAGATGGAAACGTATATTTTCTGACGAAAACGTAAATTTACTGACGAAAACGTAAATTTTCTGATGAAAACGCAAAATTTACTGACGAAAACGTAAATTTACAGACGAAGACATATTTACTGACGAAAACGTAAATTTACTGTAGAAAACGTAAAATTACTGACGAAAACGTAAATATACTGACGAAAACGTAAATTTACTGACGAAAACGTAAATTTTCTTACGAAAACGTAAATCTATAGATGAAAACGGTAAAATACTTACGAAAACGTAAATATACTGACGAAAACGTAAAAATACCGACGAAAACGTAAATTTACAAACGAAAACGTAAATTGACTGACTAAAATGTAAAAATATTGACGAAAACGTAAATTTACAGACGAGAACGTAAATTTACAGATGAAAACGGTAAAAACTAACGAAAACGTAAATTTACTGACGAAAACGTAAACTTACTGACGAAACGCAAATTTAGTGACTTAATAATAAAAACTAACTTTTTAGACTATTGGGTTTTTGGTCTAATAATATGAACCATCTGACCCATTCTTAAACCCCTTTGACCTATTCTTAAACCCATTTGACCCAAATTTCATTTTACACAAAGAAATAGGGTGACCCATTTGACCCATCACTCTATTTTTGCTCAACCCATTCTAGCCCATAAGGTCATGAAATTGAACCCAATTGACGTACTTTTAGTTAAATGGGTTAAAATTACCACATGTAGGTATGACTAATACGATTGAATGGTAAGTATGAGTGAGTTAAAGTGAAAGTTGATGTGACCCGAAGGTGAGTTATGTTGTGCCACTCCAAATGTGTTCTTTAATTAAAATTTGAGACAAAAAGAAAGAAAAGAGAATGATTTTCATGTTCTTAAGCTTATTTATAACAAAAGATATTTATAACAAAAGAAAAGGAATTGGAGAGAAAATTGAGAGGATTTTTTCTTAACACCCCAATTTTGAGAGGAAAAAGAATGGAAACATTAGCTTATGTTGTCTAAAGACTTAAATGCCCATTTTTAAATTTTGATGCTAACTACTAACATGCGTGTGTGTATTTGAACAAATTTTTTCTTTTTCCTCCCATCTAAGAACATGATCATGTTTCTTTTTATTTTCCTTTCATGTATCTCAAGAACATAAACCAACACTTTCTTTACTTTCCTATTCTTTTCTTGTTCATATTCCTTTCATTTAAACTGGAGAACATGGTGTAAAAAGGGTGAAACCTTACCATTTTCCTTCTTAACATGTACAAATGATTATTGTTATAAACTATAATTTTTTACATACAACTATTTAAATTGTTAACTAATGTAAATTTACATATTCGAAAACATATATCGTTTATGTATAATTTTAGTACAAACTGAGTGAAATACTAAGGCTGCGTTTAGTTGGATGGAGAACACCTTGTTTTCTACAAAATGTTTTCTAGAAAACAAGGAAAACAGAAAACGCTTTCAAATCATCGTTTCTAGAAAATGCAAAATCCATGTTTTACCCTTTTGCACACAAAACAAAAAAGTTCTTTTTTTTATAAGTTTTTCTTTAGATATAGAAAATTTATTTCCCCCTTTGTTTCCTTTATAGTTTTGGAAAATATAAAACCCAAATTTCACCAACTAAACGCGTTTTCTAAATTTTTAAGTGTTTTGTGGAAAAAGAAATCCCATTTCTTTTTTTACAAAATAGAAAATAGAAAATGATGGAAAATGTTTTCCAAGTAAACGCACCCTAATTATTTTGCTAATTAATTCAATAGGAAGATTTTAAAGTTACTAGTCGCGTACCCGCGCAATGGGCGGCGGGTACTTGGTGACTAATTTTTCCGCAAGAAAATATATTTATGTCTTATATTTGTTTGAACAATAATTTTACGAATAAATGAAAAGTTTTTAATTACAATAATTAAAAGAATAGCAGTGAAGGTATGCATGATTAAGATTTCCTGGTCTATCAACTTTTTTTTGGCAAAATGTTCAAGGGTACAAAACGAAAAAAACGACTCAACCGAGCCGTCGTGGTTACTACACAACTAATGCATATTTGTGATGCAAGAACAAGTAGGTTGATTGAAAAAAAACAAATAGTGCATCACTGTTAATAAACTAATTAATTTCAAATGTAGTTTTACAAGAAAAACGCCCGCTCAAAGATTGCGGGGAGTCTTTTTTGTTGTTCTTTAATTGAATCTGGGAAATAGATAGTCTCCGCCCGTTTGATCGGTTGTGAGCCAAAAATCGACCGTTTGAGTCCCGAAGAGCCACTTGTATTAACCAAAAGGAACGAATTACAACTCATTAAGTAGAAGCTAACATCTTTTGGACTAAAAAAACATTAGCAACAATGTATTATTATAATTACGGTTACATTTTAATTTAAATGAGAATTTACATTTTAAATGGATTTTATAAATGTTTGAGCGGTTACAAAGTTACCAAATTAAAGATACTTATGTTTATCCAATAACTTACTTATGTGTGTAAAACATATATATTTAAGGTAATTAAAGGTCAAGTTACATATAGTTTGTAAAAATTTATGCATTTAATGTGGTTAAACAATGGCTTGAAAAAACGTCTCATAAACACTTAAATGTGTCTTAATGATTCATTATTGCAAAATGTATACATTGAAATGCATTATAGTGAAAAAGAAACGTATATGATGAACAAGTATGACACATGCCTTAATAGTTTCTTATTAAAGAAATGTTTGAGGCTTAAACTTTTTAAGACTTCTACTTATAGAAATGACTTAAATCTTTTATAAAGTAGTATAGATTATAATGTATGAAAATGTGTAAACATATAAATTACAAAGATTATATATATTTACATTTTATATAATATTGTGACGAATGTTATACATATTAGCAAATACATTTCATCATTAATCATTATAATCTCGTAATACTATTTTTATATAAAATATTTTATTCTTTATTTAAAGTTGTTCCAACTTAAAAAAAAAATTAACGGTGGATCAGTGATATATATCCCTAAAAAGAATTCTAGCAAGAAACTAGAGGTTACAAAATACAAAACACAAATTACAAAACACAACTTAAAATTATAATCATTATTCGTAAAATTGTAATCATAAGATATTACACTCGCAAAGTTTTAGTTTCAAAATACTTGCAGACGCACATTTGAGGGATGTCTAGGAAACCTGGAAAAACGTTGTGCATCGATTCTAGACTCTTAGTAAAATGACATAAGCATTCACGGGAACAACGTGCCGCACATTGCAAATACTCGTCAAATGCATCGAGGCTTGTACCATATGTCAATTGGCGTATAGCGGATGTACATTTTAAACGAGTAGAAAAACCCAAACGACCCGTTGCATCTTGTCGTTGCTTAAAAAAAAGAAGTATTCGGGCAAAGGGTCGGCATTATAATTTTGTATATCACTAACAATTTTATTAAACAAAGTGGAGCTCATACGATACCTTCGTCGAAAATATTCTTCCGGATATATAGGTGCCGTATTTTCATCCCCAAAATAATCTCGTTGTAATTTTTATTCCGCCCATTCTCTTTCACGTGGAATGTAGCGTCTTCTATACGGGTATCTTTCGTCTTCAACTTCTTCTAATCGATCTAAATAATCAGCGTATTGAGCGTAATTATTCATATCAAGTGTGGAGTAATACTCGTACATATCGGGAATGTCTTCCATTTTAACTATACTCGGTGTGTGAAGATTAGTGTTCGAGGTTTATGGGTGATTTGTAAGTGATTTATAGATAAAAAAAAATGGGTGAAAATGAATATTTTGACCCGCTCCACCAACAGTCAAAAATTCAAAACCAACGGATATATTTTCAAACGGTCAATTTTTTTTCAGATTTTTAAAAAAATAAATATATATACGCGAAAACGCGCGCCGTGCCCTAGGCGCGAGGCACGAAAACGCGAGATCGGGTGTGGTGGGTGGCATTTTCGTGTCGCGTTTTCGTACGGAGCGAGTGTTTTATCCCCGTACCCTGTGCTCTTAAGTCTCAACCATTCTTCCCAGTTTTGATCTCGGGTGTGTTTGTTGAAATGAGCAGTAGCTGTGAGCAGTAGCAGTGAGCAGGAGTAGTGACCAGTAGCTGTGAGTAGGAGCAGCGAGCAGGAGCTGTGAGCAGTAGCTGTCAAAACTCACCGCTCATTGTTCACCGCTCATTTCTCACCGCTCCTTAAAGCAAGTATTGAAAAACTAGCATTCCTAAAAAGTAGCACCGCTCAATGCTCCTTTACCAAACGAGTAAAAAAAATCACAACGCTCACCGCTCCTTTTGCCAAACAAGCATTAAAAATAAAAATACTACTTTTCACCGCTCACCGCTCCAAAAAGCTTCACCAACGCTCCTTGCCAAACAAAGCCCTCATATGTCTAAAAGTTTTATGTGCCACATTTTTAGCATCCATCATTTAGACTAGCTTTATACGACTCATGGTAAGTAATTTAATGTTACCTTGACACCACAAATATATTATTGTGATGATCAATGGTGGGTTATCGTAAATAACTGGGGTGATACTAGTTTAGAGCCTAATGAGCTCAATGGCGTAACTATTCGTTGAATTATTAATCTTTGTTTGTTTAGAATATATGATTGATCACTTTCTGATGGTCTTTTCATATATGTTAATTTGCATAAGAAGATGTTAAAAAAAAAATTGCATAAGAAGCACTTTAAGAAATTTGGCGTACACCTACAGATTTCTAATTTAGGGAAGTTCTCTCCATTGACATTACCGACTCCTCGGATAATTTTCCTACAGACTATAATAGTACAATTATTACAGTTTTCCTAATGCTTTTTGTGCGTAAGTCATCACTAAAGACCTTCCACGGATTTCCTAGGGCCGGGGAAGGCCTTTTGTTTATTTGTAAAGTGTTATTTATTTCTAATGAAATGTATGAAAATATTGTAGCAGATGACCCTTAAAAATATTTTCCACTTCAATTCACAGTTTCGATTGCCACTTAACATAGTGCTTGTCGGATTACTTATCGTTTAATGTATACATCTCTGTGTACGTAGTAGATCGTGAAGAAGGCAATTTTTATTTGGTGGATGCTTAAACAGTGTTTCTACAAAGCCTTGTATCCTTGCGAAATAATCTGATAAAGATTTCAACTTCTAGTTGCATCAGTATGGTTTCAAAGCAAGATGGAACATACATGAAATAAATTCAAATTAAGAGAAAATAGGTTAAAAGGCATTCTGTCATCATGCTTTTATGATCAAATATCCGAAAAGTGTGCACTAACAAGGAAGTTGCAAGAGCATGAAATCATAGTTGATTTGATTTTCATAAGGTGCTACGGATGGGATTGATAAATGCTGAAATTCTATAGCGTAAATTACGAGCATTCTCGCTTGAAGTATTCTCCAAAAAGAACCCATGCCCCTCCCCTATGCACTCGAACGCCTCTAAATATCCTGTCCACCCGCTATTCTCCATCACCTTGGTGTATTTCAAGCCTCTTTCCCTAAGTTTATCCTTCTCACCAACACACACGAGTATCCTTGAACAGCCTAAATGCGATATAGATGGGTCCTTGGCAGGATTAAACAATGGGTCATCTAACTCAATCTTTGATTGAGTTGCCAACTTCCATGTTTGATCCATGAACTCTTTGTGCTCCTGTTCCTCGATCTCGGATCCAATTGGGTCTTTTCCTCCAAAAAATGGTTGAAGGAGAATAAGACCGTTAAGGTCAATAACCTTAACAGGATTCAACCCGATCCTGATAGCCATGTTGTGAGCAATGTTGGCTCCCGAACTATCTCCTGCAAAGAACACGTTCTCAAGATCAGCATAGTCATTTAACCATGACTCTTGACCATTTCCATTGACATGGGTAGCGACCCACTTGATTGCTTCCCAAGAGTCATCGTAAGCTATTGGTAAAGGATACTCTGGCGCCAACCTATAGTTCACTGACACGACAACCACATTGGATTCAACTGTTATTAAGTTAAGCGTCGGGTGGTAGTCGGAAGAAGTGGTGGAATTAGTCATATATCCACCGCCATGAATATATATTAATGTTGGGAGTTTGCTATCACGGGGTATGGTTTTGGGAATGTACATCCTTACATAGACGTCGGATTTGAGTGAGATAAAGACGTCTTTAGATAAAACACCTGTTAAGGGATCTGCTCCTGCGGGGATGGAATCAGTTCCAATCAATCTTTCACATCGGCCATCTTTGTGTATTCGCAACCAACAATGAAGATGGATTGGAAATTCGTCGGAGGATGACATATACTTGGAGCGAAAACCACGATTCATCTTGGTGGTGATTGTGGGTATCTGGTACTCGAATGGATTCATGGAATGGTATATATAAGATGAATGATTAGCGCAGATAAAGTTAAATATGGGCAATTACTGGTGACTAATGTTAAGCACGCATTTGTTTTGGTTGTTTTCAGTTATTTGGGTGCAAGCATATAAGTGGATCGGACTTTTGGCACACTTTCTGTTATGATTTGTTCAAATCTGTTACCAAATTTGAACTAAACTTTCATTTTTCTATCCCGGTCTGATTCGAGACACAATTATAAGGGCATCTAAATTGTTAGGGTTAAGTGTGGTAAATTTGGTTCTTATTTCACATCAACACCTAACAAAATCATAGATTCTCTATCGACGGATCGACCTTCATAATCTTACAAAGTTGTATATGTTTTTATATGCCTTTCTATGCCACTATTTTTAAGAACCAAAAAGTCTTTGGCCTTACAGTATGCGAGTATCTATCAAAAAAAAGTTTGTGGGCAGATTTCAATTGACACATTTTGTGATATTATGTGAGATTTTACGTGGTCTAGGATGTGAATGATTTGAAAGAATAATGGGTTCTAGACTTCTAGTGATGAAACACGCTGCGTCACAAACAGCTTAAACTTTGACAGAAATAGAGGTCATTCCATATTTGGCAAGAGGCGAAATGCAGAAACTTTCACCAAAAACAATATTTTCATCACTGATATCTATCACAATTACAATTCACTCCTTGCAAGGCCGGAGGTCCTTTTCTATCTTTGATAGAACCGAACCAGCCTCTCTAACTTAGGTAGGGGTATGGTTGTCTACGCTTCAACCTCTCTCCATACACTATCCTAGACGGTATTGGGACCCATAACCCGTGGAAGACGGTATTGGGTGTTACTTTACTTTAATTTACTATGTGTGTTCACTAATGGCCCTGCTAACTGTGTTGATGACTAAAAAAGTGATGATATATAACTCTTCACTAATCAAAGGTTGGATATGACAAAATGAAATGCTCAATTTTTATGCTGTAAAGTTGTTTCAATAACCAAAAAACTAGAACTTTTGTCACTGATTTTTTTACCATTCATGCAATTTCAATCTCATACATTTGAACTTTTCTGTGTTATACTGTAATATACTAAGATGTGTAAGACTATGATAAAAACATATTCACTCATGAATTATGTTTGTCTATGATAAAAAGCTGGAAGGTGCTAAATTAAGATCCTTAGCTAATGATTATGCCTTTCTATAGTTGATGTTTTTGCATGATGAGCCAGAAATGCATCATGGTTTAATGGGCTGCTCCTTACTCCTTAGCTGAGGAAATGTAGTTTTGTTGGTTGATGTATTAGTCTTGGACTTTTGGTGAATCCGTAGGAATATGTTTCTCTATAAGTAGTATTTCTGGGGTATTTTCATCTGTTGCTATACTGATAGGTTGTATAGGTTTGTAACTTTGTATGGTTCTGTTATTTTAGTTGCTGCATTGGTGGTATGTCCTTACACCAGAATGTATGCAGTTGTATATGCTCAAAGCCGCACACTGGACTTCTATGTAGATGTGGTCCTCCTATCCATTCTACAGCATAGGATCGCTACTTAGCGAAATGTACATACGCGGTTCACTCCAAACCTAATTTGGTAATACACGGAGTAATCCCTCAAACTTGTATTTAGACATTTACTTCATTCCCCGCAAGTTTCAATACAAGTGATTCTACTCCATATAGAGTTGTGGCATTTGTGCCATCCACATTGGGGCTCAAGCATATCTTGAATATATATACCACTGTTTTTTATTGTTAAATTTTGATGGATCGACTGTTTAGCCTCAATTTGATATGCTTTACACTATAATTTAAGGCTAAGCATATAAAAATTACTGAAATATATGTTACATGTATATATAAAATTAATCATTAACAACAACTTCCATTGTCGTCCAGCGGTTAGGATATCTGGCTTTCACCCAGGCGACCCGGGTTCGATTCCCGGCAATGGAACTTTTTTATAATTCCCTTGATAACTTTAATGGAGCTTATTAAGAATGTCTGCAAATCATGTTGGCTTTGAAAGAGCGGTGAAACCACGCCTAGAGGCTCCCCCTGTTTGATCTCATAGGATGATTTCACGATTGGGCTTGCCATGAGGCTTTTAGAGCAAGGGCTACAGAGATCTTTATTCATAGTTAGATTCTGTATCTAAGAAAGAACATACTCTAGTAACTTGTAGTCAATGCTTTAAAACCGGTTTTTTAATTGGTATGTTCAAGTTACGGGGTCATGGTTCAGCCGGCGGTTCAACAAGTTTTTCGTTCAAAACCGGGGCTCGATCACCCGACCAGGTCGCTTCAACCGGCCGGGTAAACCAAGGCTTTAAAACACTGCTTGTAGGTTCTACCTCATCAACACACTTACTAACTAGAGTATTAGTTGGAAAGACAAAATTGCTAAGATATTTTTTGGGGGAAAATTTCAATGGTGCATATTTGTCTCTTAATGTTTTCATGCATCCAGTTTCACTATAAGTTAATAAGTTATAACAAACAGACTTAAAAGTATAATTGTTGTCCCAAGTAGACAAGCCAATATCGGTTGTCCAAACTTGTACTATCAAATTTATCATTGATTAGTCCTTATCTACACTTCATCAACACCACTATACAAACAATAGTGGAAAGAAAAAGAAAGAATCAGAATCTAAACAACATTGGTTATACAATACTATTAAAATATTTCTATCTAGTAGCTGTACTTGAATCTATTGTATTTGACACTTGGTTTTACATATCCAATATACTTGCAAAAATCGAAATGTTGTTTAAGATTTCTACAAGTATGTTGGTTGTGTAGAAATACAGTGTCAAGTAATGTTGCGGGAGTCATAAGATGGATATCAATATGCTGTCTAGGCATATCGACACCCTTCCTTTGGTGCTTGATTTCATAGACTAGTACCAAAGTCGAGGTGCAGACACGTCATTGTCTAACCAACGGGTCGTCTTCCTGAACCAGATCATTTACTGGATTTAACTCCGCCCACACAGCTGCATCCATGTATCCAAGCTCAAAAAGACTATCAAGAATCGAATCGGCTGCTGGCTCCAACGCCCAATTGAAAAGCTGCATTGATGAAACCAAGGTTTAATCATTCATCCTTAAGAAAGGCTAATGGTCTTTTTAGGGCAGATGCAGAAAGCTGCTGCCTCCAAACCCTTGTTCCATTTGTATTCTCATACCCATTACCATAAAACAAAAAACTAGTCTCACTTTCATTGACATTCCTCCAATTCTATAGCCTCACAGCAAACTTACTCTAAATCTTAGTTTCATGTTAAAAAGAAACCATGTACCTCTCTAGGACTCGCCCTATCTTCAGGATTGCAGTCGGGGCTGATTCCAATGTTTTCCAATCCCAAGCGACCCGCAGGAAAAGCACAGACACGTATCTGTAATGCAAAAAGAACCATACAAATGCATATCAGTCAACTGATGTTTTCCACCTAGCATTCAAGTACTTGTTCCAAAAATTGAGATATCATATTTCTAATTCACATACGTGAATACTCACTTGTAGATTTAGGTTCTATTCATCTAAGACAAGTGAAAACATGTTGAATGTTCGACAACAATTTAAGAGATTATATGCAATAAAAATTGACTTCGGGCAATTTCAAACCCGTTTAATGTTGGACGTTCCCCTTTAACTCTTCAAGTTAAACCTTTCCATTTTGAAACATTTCATAACAAACAAAACAACCCACATGAGGCATTCATAAGTAACTGGGTCAAAGTTGCCACCTTTAACAGATCAAATCCACCTACAGTCCTATACTCAAGATGTTCCTATATATCAAGTATATATGTCTCATAGCTAACAGCAATTGGTATGAAAGATTCTAATAGAGAAAAAAATGAATCAATTTTTACCGTTTGAGCAGCAGATGTTGGTGGCATAAACAACGTTAAACCACCGTCTACACATAGTCGATTACGAAATAAGATCGCTGGCCTGGGTGCCAGATATCTGCACATGATATGATTTTTAGTTCATATATGCTGTTAGAGTAAGGACCAGTAAAGTTTATTGCAATATAAAAAAATTACCCTGGGATGAACGAAGAAGTAATTACTGCATTAATGAGGTCCTCCCTAGAATCAAACTGATCAACGAGTAAGCCTCTAGGTCTCCAAAGAATTTGCGTTACAGCAACTATATTCACATTATGATTAATTAGAAATTTGTATATATAATGTATTAATCAGCTACGAAAAAACCCATGTAAATTTTTTCAAGCAACACATACATTTATACATTAAATTAGTAGTTTGATACTTTGATCCGATAAGAAGATAAAAGACACTAGGAGTTGTCAGCTAAGTCTGAATATTATAACAGACTCAAAAGTTCTGATATTATTATTAATCAAAATATAAGCTTTTCTTGACCCTATTCCTGCCAACACGGTTTTTTCTAAGATTTGTCGAAATTTTGCAAGTACACCAGTAATTATTTCTCTGAATCTCTCTATTCTAATTGATCATTTAACACTACTAATGCATGTTTGGTTTTTTTTTTTTTTTTTTTTTTTTTTGCATAATGCATGTTTGGTTGTAAGTAGAATCGTCTACATAATTATCACGCATTCGAGAGCATCACATGAAAATGAAACCATTTTTTTCTCATTATCAAGATCGCATGCATTGCATACAGCGTAAATTAATCCAACACATACGTCACTGAATAACTAAAAAGTTAGCAATTTGTATTCAAGATAATTTTAATAAGAGTAACCAAGTTTTGCTTACCACAGATATAAAAACCCTTTACCTAAATTTCAATCTAAGATAAGCTTCATCGTTGTCAACATGGACAAAGTCACCAACATGCCATCAATATTGCCATCATTTTTTATAAGTTTAAAGTTTTCCAATCTACTATTTTTCCGCAAGTTGGGCAAAAGAAATTGTTAGCTTTTACATGCAATTAGCCATTTGCAATTCTTTAAGTCAAGAAGTAAGCTCACCACGAACCCTCCCATTCGACTTTATATGAGCATCCTCAGGCAGAAATTGTTCAAGAACTTCTCTAAGAACGGCCTGGGCATATAAACAATTATCAGTTCGGTATCAAACATAGTAACCGATTTCATTTCTCAACCAAGCGTTTAACAACCATTTGACTAATCCAATGATCATAATATAAAAGTTGACAAATATACCCCAAGACGAAATGCAGTCCCTCTACTTCGACAATCTTCAGCCAAAACCTTTGTAGCTTGTAAGGCCTCCTCCATACTTGCTCCTGATGCGACCACTGCACATACAATAGCACCAGCTGATGAACCCGCCAAGGGCGTTGTATCCTGATATAAGCAAACGAAAACAGATGAATATAACGAATATGATAGCAAGCAACAACAGCTTATGCGTCGGAATGACCATAAATAAGCAGAGGCATTGGGGCACTCTCATAGCACGTCCAAGAAGAAAAGGAACGTTCTTTACAAAACTTCAAATTGTCACGGTAATAAAACTGAGCAAAGCTATGGGAGATACGTTGAATAAGAGATGCAAAATTCAATGTTTAACATTTATCCTCAAGTATAGATATTCGTATCCCATGAATCAGAAGGTGATAATTCATACCAATAAATACGTATAGCCAATCACAAACAATTAAAGGAGCTTCAATGTTATCCTAAAACTGAGCATCATGTTTATAACAACCAAATAAAACGACTTTATCTTATGGAGTTTTCTAGGAGAATCAATGACTACATTGACGAACTACCAACACAGCAACACTAACAGATATGAAAATGTTTAGGTTATCCAGGTCAGCATGAATACTATATTATTTTTGTTAGCCATGGTGTCCAAATTTATTGGCCGACTAATCCTAGGGGAATGAGCCCACCGCCACGCAGACTCAGACCCCTCGCCTTCTAGAGGTTAGCGTGGCCAATTCAGGTTTGTCGTTTGTTCATACCAAGTGTGGATGGAACGACCATCAGCAGCGGTTATATTTCGATACTACAATTTAAATTTATCACGCAAGCAATTCTACATTATAAAACTAAATAGAAACCAAACTGATACCTACAAAAAAAAATAACATATTTGGCAAACCAATATACCGTAATATATCCCTTCTCAATCAAAAACTTAGCAACGCCAAGATGATACGGAAACAGCAACCCCGCAGCCGAAAAACTAAACCCGGGACTCGTAACCTTCTTCCGCTCTCGTTCCGCCTCGACATCTTTCAACCTCTGCTCCCACACCACCTCCCCATCATCAACCACCGTAGCAATCTCCTCCTCCTCCACCTCCACTTCCTTACTCCTCCTCAACATATTCCAAAAATAATTTTCCTTCTTTACATACCTCATTTCATCACTAAACATCCTCACTTTCTTATCATCCTCAACACTTGACTCACCCCCATTGGTGGTCCTGATTATCCTAGCAGCAATACCAAGAAACAACTCTCCAGTGGCCACCGCGAATGACCGTTTTTCGGGCACGGCGGACAAAGGCGGTTGGTGGGTTGTGGCGACGGTGTTGTCGCCGTTACTGGGGTTGTCGTTTGGAGATGATTTGGTGCAGAATTGGAGTTTTTTAAGGTTAGGGTTAGGGTTTGGTCGGGAAAATATGACGGTGGAATTGGAAAAAGATGACGTCATCGTGAACAGTTTGGGACGGTGGTAGTTATAAATTAGTGCTAGATTTTTGACAATTGTTTTTGTTCTTATATACATTTTTTTTCTGTTCAAATTTTGAATTACATTAAAAAATTTAGTAAAAGTGAAGACAAAAATGTGTTTATGGTGACGTAATTGATTTCAGATCTTTGGTTTATTAAAGAAGAAAAATAACACTATCATCCTTGGTATTTATCTATCTAAATATATTCAGAAAAAAAAAAAAAAAAACTAAACACTAATCTTATAAATTATGTAGTATGATATAAAATTATAAATAGATTTTTTTTTAACGGCAGTTTGATGTAACGGAGTATTTTGCATGTCACCGAGGCATCAAGTTTCTCGACCCGAGTTCGAATCATCTCACGAAGAGAATATCGAGTCGAACCCCTGACCTCTCCTCACATAAAGAATATAACCAAATGTGCAACTGAGCTAGACTTCATTAATAGATTATTTTCAAGTAAGTTGCAAAAATCATTATTGATGGTTAGTGAACGGGTCTAAAATACTAATGTTATTTTTTTCTGTTTTAAAATTATAGTTTTACTATGACTTTTTTGATCTTTTTCTTTCAATTTGATTTTAAATATTTTTTTTGTATTATATAATATTTAATAAAAATATATAAATTTATTAGTTTTTAAATGTATTTTTATTGTTATATATTTTATCAAGTATTATATAACACAAACACAAATATTTAAAGTTAATTTGAAAAAAAAGACCAAAAAACTTAAAATAAGTCTATCATTTTAGGACGAAGAAAATAGCATTTATATGGTGTATAATGCCAACTAAATATCTCACACAATATATACAATAAATGTAAAACCCGCTTTAAAAACCCTAAGATCATTAAATGCACGAATTTTCGGTTAAATTTAAACTTTATAATTAATTAACATACGACATGAATCATGAATATTTAATACGAATATGATGTATATTAACTAATTATCGTAAGTACTACGTACGTAAACACGAATATAAATGCATGATAAATATTCACGTATAATACTTAATATATACAAGACATAAAAAACATGAACATTAAACGAACACACACAATTATAAATTAAGTCACGAAAAATAAAGAATGTGTAGGTATGTGTGTGTGTCCACGTCCAAACAAGAGGAAAGAGGGGGCCCAAGGCCCAATCCAACAATAATCCTTATTTACATAAAATAAGGATTAATGAAAAAAAATACAGAGATTTACAAAACCCTAAAACATTTTTTTTCTCTTCCTTTTCTTTTCTTGGCCGCGGCAACAACAAGAACACAAGGACGATTTTTGTTTTGATCTTTGTTAGTAACAACTGTATTGGTTCGTGTTCATTCCTTTTAATCACGTGAGTGGTATCCTCTAATCTTTTCTTTTATTTATTTATGGTATGATATAGAATAAATAAAAGCAAATCAAGAACATGTAATTAAGCATAGATCAACCAAGAATTTAACAAGTAAAGGTTTGGGGGTTGGTTTTTTCCTATCGCAGCCCAACCGAGACCACATAGGGTCTCGGTGGTTTGGTTTTTCAACAACCGCAACCCCACTTGGGGTCGGCGTGGGTCGTGAACCACCAGCCGCAACCATATAGGTGGCGGTGGTGGTGTTATGTTGTCAGCCGCAAGGACCAAGAACCTCGTAGTGGGGAACTTGGCCCAACAGTGGGAAACCGAGACCCGCTAGGGGGCTCGGTGGCAAGGATGTCGAAGGCAAGGGAAACCCCAGCCTAAGCTGGGGGTCGGTTTGGTGTTAGGGTAGCAGCGAACCGAGAGCTGTAGCTCTCGGTGTGGGGCTGTTGGCTCAGACGAGGCACGACAGCGAGGGCCACAGCCTTCGGGCTGTGGTACTTGGTTGTTCGGTCTGGGTTTTGGGGCTTAGAAACTTGACAATTTTTCAAGAACACGTAATTAAATCGTCATGTAAAAAAATACTTATTTTATGTTTTAATTAATTAATTTTATTAATTAATTATGGTTTAATTAAAATAAGACTTAGGTTATGTTTATTTAAATAAAATCATGATATATATTGTATGTATATTTATCTAAATAAACTTATGTTAAAAATAATTAATAATTTAATTATTCATGTATATTGATTTAATTAATTAAAACTTAGGTTAATTGATTAATATCTTTTAAGGTAAAGTTTAATAACATGAAATATGTAATATTACTAATTAATATTAACTTATGATAACATGACATGACATTATTAATTAATAATAATAAGTTAAGCCAAAGTATTTATTATTTATTAAACTTTATAATATAATTATACATGATATATTATAAGCATACGATTAAATATGGAAACATGTTAATTATGGAATTATACTAATAATGGCAACATGATAAATATGGAAATACATTAAAATATGGTAACATGCTATTTATAGAAACACGCTAATTATGGAAACTTTCTATTTTTGGAAACTTACTAATTATGGAAACTTTCTATTTTTGGAAAATTACTATATATGGAAACCTGTTATTTTTGGAAAGTTACTAAATATAGAAACCTGCTATTTTTAGAAAGTTACTTATTGTGTTATAACAAGTACTATAACACTTAGAACATGAAACACATTAATCTAAAACACATGAAACTATAAGAAACACATGATTTAAACATGAAATAGTAAGACAAGACAAGAACAAGTATAATAAGTATGAACACGTCAAGTAAACTAAATAACAAGTATGTATAAGTAAAACCGACTCTTATTCATGTCCTTTCATTATGTAGCTATTGTGAAGTCGGAGTGATCTTATACGTTCGTTTTCGTCTTCATTTACTGGACATAAGGTACGGATATTTCGTCCTTCAGCAAGGACATTCTTTCCTATACTTAGGATTTCCCCGTTTGCAGCCATCTATTTTCCCCAGTAGTTAAGTATCTTAAACACATCAGTATATGTTATGATTATTTTAGATTGCATGAGCTATATACATGCATGTCAGTTTCACCTAGCTATTGTTGATCCCAAACTTAGATCGATTAGCTTTGTGTATACGAGATTAGATCAAGTAATACACGTAGAGAAACCTTTGTATATGCTTTATGAATCTAAGTGTTATGCGGAATTTAACACTTAAACAAGAACACACAAGATGTAAACAAACTTTCACTTTGATTATCAATGTCGAACTTGCTTACAATGAAAGATGCTTACAAATGAAAACTTATATATAACTTATATCAAACATTAACCTAAAGGCCTTCTTTTATAGACATAAGAAGCCTTGTACAATAAGCTACGTATCAGCTATTCTAGGTAAAGATAAACATAGAAAATACATTGTCGTTTCTATCCTTACTAGAAGTATTCTAGAATATAATAAACGTGTAGATTATATCTTCTATCAGTGCTTGTCTTCAATGTGTCAACGCTTGACTTTAACTTGTCAACGCTTGAGCTGTCAGCGCTTGCTTTGTTCCTGTCGACGCTTGAATTGTTCTTGTCAGCGCTCAAGTGATCTGGCCTTAATTTTATTCCCAACAATCCTCCCCTAAACTTGATATCCACTCTTATGATCAAGTTTCTGAATAAGCATTAAGAACTTGGAGGAGTCTGACAAATCTTCTCATATTGGTAATGAATAAATCTGATCAAATCTTTTGCCACGTCACTTGAATAATCTATTTCCAGCTGAGTGTCCTTCATCTTTTCCAAAACAGCCTTGGATATGAAATACTGAGCATCCACAAGTAGATACTCAGCAAACTTTGTAGAACTCAAATGGTATACACCAGCAGCTGAATATAACCTCCATTGAAGACCACTGAGGTCATCTTCAAGATCCTTCCAAATTGCAGGATCTTCATCTTTTGTCCCACACATTCTTCTGAATGTGGTCCAAAGTTTTATTCCATTAGCTGAAGTTGGTGCTTCAGCCTCATACTTGGTCTCCAGTAACCTCCAAAGGTCCACCAAGTCTTCTCTATCACAACTTGCAAATAAAGATATGAGAGTGGTAAAAGTGTGTACCTCCTTGCCAAATCTGCCAATCTTCCAGAACCCACATTCATCTTCCTCATAGCTCACAATTGGGTTCCTGGAATCTAATGGTAACACTTGCACCATATGTGAAGCTTCTAATGGGGAGAGCTTGAGGCTCTTTCTTATAACTGCTTCACTTGGATATAGTGGATCCATATCTTTTGGAAACTCAAATTTACTTCCCTTCTTCACTGGTCTGGGAATCATCATAGCTTTCTTGATTTCCATTTCTTCTGCAAGTTGCTCCTTTCTTTCATCTGAAAGAAGTCTGAGAGTGTTTGCTTCCTGCACTCTCACCCAAATGGGATAAGCCCTGTTTTCCAACTCATCAAATGTCAAAGCCTTCAACTTCTGATATGTCCATCCAACTCCATGACATCTGAGCAACATAAAGTAGAGCTCCCTTCTATCCCTTTTTAACTCTGAGAGAATATTGCTTGCCTTGTGCTTCAAAATCACCTTACAATCCTTCTGAACTGTAAGAAGAAGCTCCAAACCCCATATCTGATCTGAAATGGTCAAGTCTGGATTATCCATGCAGCTTTCTTCCCAAGAATTGTACATTTGAACCACCTCTTGCATGTCAAAGTCAACCTGCAATTTCAACTCTCTCAGCTTCTCTTTGGCTAACTCATCTCCATACTCAAGCCTTTCAGGTTCTATAACCATTACACTTGAGTCTGAGCTAGCTCCATCACTTTCTTCTTCTGAAGTCACAACAAATGGTGACTTTTCCTTTTCATCTTGTTCCATGATTTGTGCAGCTAATCTTCTATCAAATTCAACCTGGGCTGCATCCTTTGGAACAATCTCTTCTACCATTTTACCCTTACCCTTATCTGATGGTGCAATGGTTGGTAAGATAGATGGTAATACCTGAGTAGAAACCTCCTTGATGATAGATGATGACTGGGATACATCACCTTCATGTGCAGGTCTGTCAACGCCCAAATTTATCCTATCAGCGCCCAAAATACTTCTATCAGCGTCCAAATTTGCCTTGTCAACGCTCAAATATTTTCCCTCAGCGCCTTGTGTAACCTCTCTCAACATAGCTGTAAATGATAAATTTAGGTTGGTGGGAGAGATTAAGGACGTATCAAAACCTGTTTGTTCCTTCAAAGTTGTAAGGGCTTCAGCAACATCCATTGATTGACCATCCTGGCTGCCCTTATCACTCATATTTCTTTGATCTTCCTCCCCTTTGGAAGACTCCTCCATACCCCTCCTAGCACGATCACTTTCCAAAACAACAACCTCTCCCTCAATTGCTTGAGTTCAAGGCCTTGTGAGCTGACAATTTGTACTAAGTCTGCATTTTGCTTTTGCAAGCTAATGCAGACTGCCATCAATTCCATAATAGTCATTGGTTCCAGTCTGCCCTCTTCTAAAATGGGAATTTGACCTCCCAAGTCAGATTCATTGGGCATGGATGAGGACTTAATTATGGTGGGACTGCCTTGGCCAGCATCTAAGCCAGAACCAATAGTCCCAGCCTCATCCAGGTCACCAGCCACACTTGTGGTGGTGGTTCTCTCTGCTTCATGGCTAGGACCACCAGAGGAGAACACTCCAGTAGTCCTTTGGCGTTTCATCAACCTATATTCAGGGGGTGTGGAAGATGGTGTGGAAGAATGGGTTGATGTGGGTTGGTTAAGGGGTGTTTGGGATTGTGAAGGTTGTGTGTCAGCGTTGGAAATAGGCACATCAACGCCAACATGTGATGTGTCAGCGTCAAAGGGTTGTTGGTCAAGTTGCATGTGTTCAGGTGAGGGTAAAGGTTCAGGAATAGGTTCAAGTTGTGGTTGAGGGTCAATTTGAGGTTGGGGGTCTGGTTGGGGTTGTGCTGCTGCAATAACAGCAAGCATGGCTGGGGTTAAAGGTAAGTCTCTATGGGGTGGTGAATCCATCTTCATAAAAATAGCTTTCTTTTACTCAGGGATCTTATAAAAATCATTGTGATCCCTTGAGCAGTAACCTTGATCATCAAAAACCATTTGCAGAAAACGGGGATAAGCTAAAGTCATTTTTGTCCCCTTGTTTTTACACATCCCCTCAAAAATCATTTTAGAATAGTTGTATTTTTTCCCTGTTGCAATGCACACAATAGCACTAGCAATGGATCTATTGATCTCATTGTGGGCAGTACATTTGGGACTCAAACATTGAAGGAGGACGTGTATGAGGTACTTCCAGGCTGGGGGAAATTCCTGCTTATGATACTTGTTGAGAGTACCTTCATCAGGAAAAGGATATCCCAAAGCCCTAAGCCCTTGTTCTATTTCATTTATGGGAAGGGTGACTATACCATCAGCATCATTAAGATGCAAGGCTTGGCGTACCAAAGCCTCAGTAACCACCCAAGACCTCCCATGAACAATAGAAGTTAATGTGGTCACTCCATTAACTGTTGAGGAACTAACAGTGTTCCAAAACTGCTTAATGTGTGTTACTGGAATGAGTGGTGCATGAGAAAGAGCATACCTTAATGGGGATGCGTTCAAATACGCCACCATTTGTATGTATTGAGGAAACAGATCATCATCAGCTTCAAGATAAGCAATCATGTTGTGTTGTGATCTGAACCCCAATGCCAATTCTGCTGAGTTAAACTTTGGTGCCATTGAAGAAAGCTGTTAATTTTAAGTGAAGAAGATGAAGTTGATAAGAGAAAAGTGTTAGACAAGAATTATAGATACCATGTTTAAAATAGGAGCCAAATTTATAGGAGAGAAAGAATGCATGTGATTGGCCCAAAAATAGGCAAAGATTTTCAAAAATCAATCATGAAAATATTGAAAAAGTTATAAGTTATCTCATGCATTAAATGAAAGTAACAACTCCTAAAATTACGGCTTGAAAATATGTCAAAAAGTAACAACTGGGTAGGTCCCATTGAGTGTCAACGGTAAAAAATAACCTATCAACGCCCAACGGCTATAATCTTGTCAACGTTTACCTAAAGCCATGTCAGCGTCCAATTTGGTCACAACAACGCTTGGAAAATTCTTGTCAGCGTCCAAAAATAAAATTATTTTAAAAGTGAAAAATGACCTTAACAAGTAATTTATCCTAGAGAAGATAACCAAAAGCTGATAATTATCATAGGGCGGCAAGCACTGTCCAGTTATGCACACTTGCATAAGCAAGATAGACATAACAGTCCTCTAGTGTCCCTTGCTAACCAAAACTCTTAACAACAAAGTTACCTTATAAAATCCTTGTTACTCCCAGGTAAATCCCATATCAAAATCATTCCCAAGTCTCCCAACAGACCACAACCAATTCTAGGCCAAAAATGTCTTGGCAGCATGCAAAGTTGATATACTATGCATGCTACAGTGCCTCATGATTTAGTAAAACTAACTCATACTCACCTGTGGACACAATCTAGAATTATGATAAGAGTATCATATGGATACCCAAACATCCTAAAGGTTCCTAAAACCTCCCCTTAAACTATGATACAAAAAGTTTGCTAAAATCATGCATGAACATAAAAAATTTTTATGTCAAGATAGGAATGAAACATTCCAACCATCATCCATAAATAAAAACTTGTCCAAATGCTTCTCCATTGATCCATAAGCAACTATGTATCCAATGGTATACTGCTAACACCATCTGCACATTTAGATTGAAAACCACAAAACTAACATTGTTGCTGACAACGCCCCGATAACACATGACAGCGTTGAGGGAAGCTTTGTCAGCGTTAGACAATTATATTGCTTACAACGTTGCAAAAACACTTATCAGCGTTTAAGCAACCTTTGTCAGTGTTAGAAAAATATAGTGGAAAATCTAAATCATCAATAAGACCAATAACAATAATGCATCATCCTGTACATACTTTTACAAAAAGAATCCAAAACACATATTATGTGAGATTGACCATTCTAATACTTGTTACCAAGTATTGAAATCTCCCAACATCAAAAGGTTTAGTTAATAAATCTGACACATTTTCCTCAGTGTCAACCCTATCTGGTTGTATTAAACCTTTCTCAAAGCAATCTCTTATAAAATGGTGTCTAATTTCTATGTGTTTAGTTTTAGAATGATGTACAGGATTCTTAATGATGCATAAAGTACTATTATTGTCAACAAATATCTTAGTATGCATGAAATTATACCCATAGTCCAACAGCTGGTTCTGAATCCACAACACTTGGCCACAACATGCAGCTGCAGCCACATACTCTGCTTCAGTTGTAGAATTAGCCACCACTGTTTGTTTCTTGCATTGCCAAGATATTAACCTGCTCCCAAGAAACTGACATCCACCAGTTGTGGATTTCCTATCAAACTTATCACCTCCATAATCACTATCTGAATATGCAATCAGCTCCAATGGTGAATTCTTTGGGTACCACAAACCAAGACTGGGATAACATCTTAGGTACCTAAAGATCCTTTTCACAACATAAAGGTGACATTCTTTGGGAGTCACTTGATGGCGTGCACAAGCATACACAGCAAACATAATGTCAGGTATGGAAGCAGTAAGATACATCAAGGATCCAATCATGGATCTATAATGTCTGACATCAACATCTTTCCCATCTCCAATCTTTCCCCAAGGGTGTTCTCTATCCATAGAAGTAGTAGCCCTCTTTTCATGTGGAGAAAAGCCAAACTTCTTCAAGATCTCAGCAACATATTTGTCCTGGGAGATGAAGATACCATCTTCTTTCTGCTGAACTTGTAAACCAAGAAAGAAGTTCATCTCCCCCATAGCACTCATCTTGAATTTGTCTGTCATAAGCTTGGAGAAATCCTCACTCATCTTTGGATCAGTAGACCCAAAAATGATATCATCAACATAGACCTGCACAAGCAACACATCCTTGCCTTTCTTCTTTGTAAATAGTGTCTGATCTATGGTGCCCCTCTTGAATCCATTGTCCACCAAATAAGTAGACAAAGTACCATACCATGCTCTAGGGGCTTGATGAAGACCATACATAGCCTTTTTGACTCTATACACTTTATCTGGATGCTCTGGATCCTCAAAACCAGGAGGTTGCATTACATAAACTTCCTCAACAATGGTGCCATACAGGAAGGCACTCTTGACATCCATTTGATAGACTGTGAAGCCCATGCAAGAAGCATAGGCTAGAAAAATCCTAATAGCTTCAATCCTTGCAACTGGTGCAAAGACCTCCTCATAGTCTATCCCCTCCTCTTGTGTATAACCTTGAGCCACTAACCTTGCCTTGTTTCTGACCACAATGCCTCTTTCATCTCTTTTTTTCCTGAGAACCCATCTTGTCCTATAGGTCTGACATATCTGGGACAATCAACCAGCTCCCAAACATCCTGAATTGCAAATTGGTGAAGCTCATCCTGCATTGCTTCCACCCAACTTGGTTCTTTGAGAGCATCAAATATTTTCTTGGGTTCTTCTTGTGACAGAAAATATGCAAACAAACATGCTTGCACAAGAGGGGTATCAACCTTCTTGTGTATATTGGCAATAAACCCACCAAGACCTTGATGAGATCTTCTAGTCTGAACTGGAGTCATAATATCACCAATGATCTGAGATGTGGGGTGATTCTTCATTGTGGAAGTGAGAACCCCTCCTTCAAAAAGTCTGGTGTCATCAACCTCATGCTCCATGTTGCCAATATCTTCTTCATCAGACTCTCTTATATCAACATATGGATGACCTTTTTCATAAGAATTGGAAGGTTCACCTTGTTTAAAAGTGGAAGAGAAAAGATGTGCAAAGGTGTTGTCAACGTCTGAACCTTGTTTGTCAGCGCTTGGGCTAACAACGCTTGAACTGTTGTTGTCAACGTCTGAGCCATCAACGTCTGAATTGGTCTTGTCAGTGCTAGATTTACCTTTGTCAGCGCCTGAATGACCATGCATGTTTGTATCTGGTGGTATTTGGAAACCACTATTATCTTGTCCAACAGCAGCAACAGCAGCAAAAGCATCTGTCCAAATGGGAATTGTGACATATTCAAATGTAGGAGATGCCTTTTCTGCTTGTGATCCAACCTTCTCATGAACCTGTGTACCTGAAACATTAACAACTTGTTCCTCCATAACATTTGAAGTTACCTTCACAATGTCTGGGTTAGTGACAGGCATATAATTTAAAGTTCTAGATAAGGGTTCCAAATCAAACAACCAATTAGGACCACTTTCAGGATCACTAGGTTTATTCTCTAAGAACCTAACATGTACTCTCTCAACTATACGTTTGTCCTCTTTAAGATAAACCCTATAACCCTTACTCTGGACTGAATACCCCATGAAATAGCCCTCATCACCTTTTGCACTAAATTTCCCTAAGGCATCACTAGTATCTAATACTACTACATGACATCCAAAAGGTCTGAGAAAACCAATGTTAAGTTTTCTTCCCCAAAGTAACTCATAAGGTGTTTTGTTCTGAATTTTGTTAACCAATGCTCTATTTTGCACATCGCATGCTGTATTAACAGCCTCAGTCCAAAAGGCTATTGGAAAGTGAGCATCAGCCAACATTGTTCTGGCTGCTTCAATTAGGGTTCTATTTTTCCTCTCAGCAACCCCATTTTGTTGTGGGGTTCTAGCAATGCTAAATTGCCTAGTAATTCCTTTCCTGGCACAGAAATCATCTAGCTTCTTGTTCCTAAATTCTCCACCATTATTACTCCTAAGCATTTTAACCTCATTTCCAGACCTTTTCTCAATCTGAGTGATAAAATCAATAAGAACATCAGCTGTGTCACTCTTCATAGCTAGAAAGAATGTCCAAGTAAACCTAGAAAAGTCATTTGTGACAACAAAGCAATATGACTTACCATTAAAACTTTCTATATTTGTTGGACCAAAGAGGTCCATGTGAAGCATATGAAGAGGTCTGGAACTAGTATGCACCTGTTTGGACTTGAATGAGACCTTGTGCTGCTTGCCTTTAAGACATGCAACACAAGAATGGTCATTGTGGAAGGCCTTCTCAGGCAAACCATCAACTAAACCAAGCCTCACAAGTCTATTTATATTTTTAAAATTTATGTGCCCTAGTCTCCTATGCCACAAATTACTCTCATCTACTGAGGCCTTAGCATAAAAACAAGACATATTTGTATTCATTTTAATCCCATTTAAATTCACATTATATATGTCCTTATGCCTAGGTGTTCTATACTCAATATATTTCTCATCAGGGATCTTAAAATCCTTGCTTAACACCAAACACTCAGTATCAGTAAAAAGAACCTTATTTTTGTTATCACAAACTTGTGATACACTAAACAGATTATAATCAAGTTCTTTTACCAGGAAGACATTCTCAAAATGCAGATTATTGGTGAGAAGGGTTACTTTGCCTGTGATTGTGCCATAACCACCTCCAAAGTATACCTTGTCACCATCTTTAATAGGGGTGAAATTCGTCAGATAGTCTTCCTTCCCTGTCATGTGCCTTGAGCATCCACTATCCCAATATCCATAATCATTGATCTGTCTTTGAATGCCCTGCACATAAAGAAAACAAATTAGTTTTCTTTGGGAACCCAAGTCTTAAAAGACTTGGATTCATCTGGTTGTTCAATAAGAACAGACTTAGTTCTCACAACAACCCCATTCTCATCCTTTTTAGGATGAAATACCCAGTTAACCCCAATAGGTTTTGTAATGACCTTTGAAATGTAATTAAATCTATTGCAAGTCATTGAAATCCCATTATCATTAGGGTTTTGATCTTTCTTGGGTCTCCATGTTAAGCTTGAAGAAGCTTTAGACCCCTTACCTTGTGGCTACAAATATTTAGGTCTGGTCACGTTTCTGTCAGCGTTAGAATTTGTCCTGTCAACGCTGAAATTACCCTTGTCAGCGTTGAACCTAGGGTTTGCTACAGGAACCCATTGCCTATTTGACCAGGTGTTTGTCTTTTGAAATGGTCTTTGTCCATGAGTGTTAGACCTTCTACAAAAGAATGGGGCAGGTCTAATCACTTGTGGACTTTGCTGCACACAAGGTTTGGGTCTGACAACGTTTGACTTTCTAACAACGTTGACTTTCTTCCTGTCAGCGCTGAAATTGTTCCTGTCAGCGCTGGCTTTGGGAGCGTTGACACACTTGTATGCCAAATGTGAAAAGCTACCACAAGTGTAACAGGCTTTCTTAGACACAACCTTAGGTCTAGAAGAGAAGAAACCTGTTCCATGATTGCTAACTTGGCTCTTGGGTGACCTATTATTCCTATACATCTCTGCATATTTAATGGTAGGTCTTCTAACAGTGTTTGAGCCTAGGTCAACAGCTTTACTAGTGATTGGGTGAGTAACCTTAATGGGTGGTGATTCATTGGGACTTTCACATAGCAAACCTCCCTTAACAAATAAAGTAGGGTTAGCTTTCTTCCACTTATTTAGGTCAGTCAATTTTTGTTGATACTCTTCCACTGGAGTGACAACTCTTGGTGGAGGAATGAATTCCTCCTCTTGGAGCTCTGGTAAACCAGTCCAAGATAAGTCCCTTCGTTGGACACCATAGAAGTTACCAGCTGGTGGTGGAACCAGAGAGTAATCATTCATCCCAATCCCATTCATGTCCTTAGGATCCCTTTGTTTAGCTACACAGTCTCCTAGGGTTTGGGTGGCTCTATCAAATCTTTGAATTTTGAGGTCAACATTATCTTTATTCTTAATGGCCTCATCTAACTTAGCATGTAAGTCACTATTAACCTTTTTCATGATGTTTCTAACATCCATACTACCCTCTAGCTCATGTTTTAAGATATTGATCTTATCTTTTAAGTCAAATTCCATTTTCTTGTATTTAGAAACGGTTTTCTTAGTTTCAGTAAGAGCTAGTTGGTAATTAGACAATTTACACCTTTCAGTGCTCATGTCATTCTTTAGCTTTAACACCTTTTTGTTAAGTCTTTCAGTGTTTAACCTACAACCTTTGCTACAAAAAGCATCATCATATACCTCATTATCAGATGAAGAGGAGGAGTGTGCCATGAGAGCATATTCAACATGCTCTTCTTCTTCAATATCAGCAACCAAAGCTTTATCCTCTTCAACATCCTTAGCCAGATAGCTCCAATCTCATCCTGTACCATCAATTCCTTGAACTGCAACCATGGCTTTGGAATCCTGAGCTTTAACAACCTGACTTAAGGGTTTACCAACATCAGATCTTCTAGGAGATCTACATTCCCTCATGAAGTGCCCCATACGATGACAGTTGTAGCATTCAACTTTGGATTTATCAAATCCAGTTGTGTCTTTAGCATTGAAGGTCATCTTTTTTTTAAACCTTCTGTTTCACCTATTTGCTCTTATACTAGCAAGAGCCATGTTCCACTTGATGTCCATCTCTTCCAAGTGCTCATCACTTATCTGCTCAAGGTCCTTACATGTAATCACTGAACCATTGGGCAAAGAAGCAATGTAAGCACAAACAGTATCCAAATCCAAACCAGCAGGTTTAACTCTTGGGGAGTCATTCTTGAATGTGTCAGCGTCTGAAAAAGAGACGTTGACAGGACTTGTTCCAGCGCTGACATATGATGATCCAGTAACTGGATGCATATAAGAGTCCTTCTGATTGAATTGACCTTCACTATGAGAAAAGAAGGCCATGTTGCTGGTGGTAGATTTGCTTCCATGCTCTGAAAGAGTTTCATCTTCCAACAGTCTTAGTTTGTTGTAGATGTCATCAAACGAGGAGCTCTTGTAAGTATTGTTGGCAAGAATAGATCTTGCCTCAATCTTCCATGCCTCACCAAGACTTTTGAGAAAGGTAGCATTGGTGTCAACATCACCAACTTGTGTCCCCATGAAGGACAACTTGCTTGTGATATCAAGCAATCTGCTTCTCACACTACTCAGTTTCTCATTAAGTTGAGCTTTGAAGACAGCATAATCATGCAGAAGTTGCTTTTTCTTTTCTTCCTTAGTGTCTGCATTGCCACCATATGCAACTTCAAGTGCTTCCCAAAGATCCTTAGCAGATTCATAGCCTCTATATTTGTGCTGGTTTTCTTGTCCCAAAGAGACTTTCAGAATATTTAGGGCTTTCATGTCAACCCTTTTCTTTGCAATATCTTCAGCAGCTACAGCTCTACCATCTCTAGGTTTTTCTTTCTTATCCTCTTCAGGGCATCCTTCAACAGCTGTTCTTTGACTAATGGCATCAAGAATCTTTTGAGCCTTATTGAATGAGTTTCCATATTCAGTAATCTCCCAGAGTGTGTAGTCATAGATCCCCAGATATTGTTCAAAGTTGAACTTCCATAAGTCAAAGTTGGTTGCATCAAGCATGGGAATCTTGATGTTTGGTAAGGGTGAGGAGGAGGAGGTTATTGCTTCAGACATGATGTTGTTAGGGTTTCTGAGAAAATTAGGGTTTTGGTGTTTTTAGGGTTTTGGTGTTCGTGTATGGTGTTCTTTAAAGATCAAAAGTTCCTCAACAAGCTCTGATACCACTTGTTGATCCCAAACTTAGATCGATTAGCTTTGTGTATACGAGATTAGATCAAGTAATACACGTAGAGAAACCTTTGTATATGCTTTATGAATCTAAGTGTTATGCGGAATTTAACACTTAAACAAGAACACACAAGATGTAAACAAACTTTCACTTTGATTATCAATGTCGAACTTGCTTACAATGAAAGATGTTTACAAATGAAAACTTATATATAACTTATATCAAACATTAACCTAAAGGCCTTCTTTTATAGACATAAGAAGCCTTGTACAATAAGCTACGTATCAGCTATTCTAGGTAAAGATAAACATAGAAAATACATTGTCGTTTCTATCCTTACTAGAAGTATTCTAGAATATAATAAACGTGTAGATTATATCTTCTATCAGTGCTTGTCTTCAATGTGTCAACGCTTGACTTTAACTTGTCAACGCTTGAGCTGTCAGCGCTTGCTTTGTTCCTGTCAACGCTTGAATTGTTCTTGTCAGCGCTCAAGTGATCTGGCCTTAATTTTATTCCCAACAGCTATGGGGGTTCCATAACCATAGCACTGGAGGCACTGGTGTTATGACTCTTCTGCGGTGAGAGTGATTGCTCGCAGCGTCCCTTTACATTATTTGGCTATGTTACTATTATCATGTGGGGCGAATGGGAGCATCCTAGGAAAAGTTAGTATGATTTCATGGTAACTCCGATGTGTGTCTTGCATCCTTTACAGGAGTTGATCCCTCCACTCATTTTATATATTAATTAGAGGCAGCCCCTCTAATTGCATGATGAGTTTACCCCTCCAAGTATTCATGCACGTTGATATAACATGATCTATATGGGCTCCGGGCATATTTAAAATACAGATTTTTAAGATAAACTAAACATAAGTCTTTTTCAGAAATATAAACCAGTCTTATGAACTTAAACCAGGTTTTCCAAGACATACATTTATTCCGCTGCTATTAATTTCATTTCATTACTTGCTTATGTTTATGTTTTATATTCACTGTTACATATCCGCACACTGAGCTTATTGCTCAGCCGTATTTCTCTTTCCATGTCCCAATACGGCAGGTACTAAAGGGCAAAGCTAGGATTCAAGAGTACGTGCATGGAATGGGGCGCCAGTCTTCTTTCATTCTTTAATGCATTTAATTACTTTTGCTTTGCTGTACATTGTTTAGTCCTTTCCTTTTTATTCTATACTTATTCATTTCGTGTGTGGAGCTTATGTTGGATCTGATGTTTGTTTCTGGATTCTTTATGGTTATTTAATGTTTTAGACATTTACCTTACATGCTTTGATGACACGTCATAATTATTATGTAACGGTCCATTTATCCAAATAGGGTGTTACAATTATGGTATCAGAGCCAAGGTTTCGACCTGTAGGCTCTTAAAATTGACCTGTGACTAGTAGGTAGTCATCACTGTCTTCCTAAACTAACAGTTTATTTCATGCATTTTGTTTCATGTATCATTGTTGTAGAAATTTTGACTAAGTAATGGTTGGTATAGGAATGGCCATATTTAGTCGCATGTGCTTTTATTCGAATTTTTGTTGGGTGAACCGACCCATAGGCGTTCATCCTCGTCATGTCAATTTTTGTTTTGGGGAACCGACCCATATGTGTTCACCCAAACTCATGTCATTTTCGTTGGCTATGCCTTCATAAACTCTTCATGCATTCCTTATGGTCATACGTTCTTATCAGATTAATCATTTCGTTTTCTTTTAAACTGTCAGATGGTTATGACACGCGAACAGGAGCTAGCAGTAGTTGTCCAAGCAGCTCTGCAGGCAATGCTTCCTCAAATCAGGAACCAGATTCGGAATGAATACCAGAACATTCCCAATCAGAACAATCATCCTCCTCCTCCACCAGTTACTTTACACACTTGGCTTGAGAGGTTTAACAAGAGGAAACCTAGATCTTTTGAGAAAGCTGAGATATCATCCGATGCGGAAAACTGGATTTGCATATGGAGAAAATTTTTGATGCTATGTGATGTGATGGTGTCTACAAGGCAAGGTTGGCTTGCTATAAGTTTGAAGGTGATGCCTTGCATTGGTGGAGGGCATACAAGCTAGCAAATGGAGGTGATGTGTGGTTAGCTGCGTTGACTTGGGAGTAGTTCAAGACTCTGTTTTATGGGCAGTTCTTTCCGACATTTGAGCAGGAGGGACTCAAGAGGGACTGTCATTCCATTCGTCAGAGAACTGGAGAGACTAGCACTGAGTTCATGCAGAGGTTTCTTAGGTTGGCTGGATTTCTAGGTGCTGCTGTGGGTATTGCAGAAGAACAAGCGAAGCACTTTCGTTGGGCTCTGCACGCCTCTACAGCAGATCGTTTACTTAGTGCTACTTACACTAGTGTGGCACAAGTTAATGATGCAACACGTAGCTTGGAAATGCTACATGAGTGTGATGACTACGAGGAACAAGCTCGTCCTGAGAAGAGGTATAAATTCAGTCATCAAACGTTATCATTTCATTTCAATCTTTATGTTCATTTATACCTTTTCCTATCAAATTGTATCTTCAGGCAAAAGGGTGGAGACCGGTCCCAGTCGGCCACTCTACAGAATGCCAACAAGGGGCACATAATGGCCGCTATGGATCTGATAGGAGGAACGGTAATGACAATAACTGTAATAACAACAGCTAGTCCAACAACAACAGGTCCCTAAATTCTTAAACTTTCTATGTTAAGTTGTTGTATGTTTTTACATACTAACATGTCAGCATCATAAACAGGAACTCTGCGAGTGGACGTGACCAAAATGCTAAGGGTCAGCAGTCCAACAACTCGTCTTCATCTGGTAAACTATCATTTAAACTTCTGTGTATTCATGTTTATGCCAAATAATCACGTCTCACGCATATTTCTTAAACAGGCTCTCATGTAGCAAGGGTACATCCAGGAGGTTACACCTACCCCATCTGCACGACTTGTAGTCGTAGACATCCCGGGCCATGCCGTAAGTCTGTCGGTGTCTGTTTCAAGTGTGGACTACCATAACACATGTTGAAAGATTGCAAGAAGGGAGATACTGCTGGTACTTCCAGTGTTTCTCTTCCTAAGCCACCAGCTTCGGGGCGTGTCTACACTACTACAAGGGACCAAGCCAATAAGTCCTCAGGTACTATCACTGGCATCCTCTTTATGAACGGTCATGTTGCGTGCATTTTATTCGATACTGGTGCTACTCATTCAGTCATATCCACTACGTATTCCACTAGTATCAGTAAAATCCCTACGCCATTAGAAAATATTTTAAGTATATCTACGCCTATGTGAGACTATGTACGTATTACCCAAGTGTACAGAGATCTTCCACTAGAATTCGATGATAAGATTCGCCTAGTAGACGCACTTCCTTTGGATATGTGTGAGTTTGATCTCATCTTAGGCATGGATTGGTTATCCAAGCATCATGCTACTATCGAATGTCATACCTATCGGGTTATCTTCGGTGATGTTCAAGCACCATAGTACATTCACAATGGTTTTATACCAGGAAAGTCTGTACAAATCATCTCTATGTTAGAAGCTCGTGATTTACAATCTCATGGTTGCGAGGATTTCTTAGCTTCAATTCAGGTTATTACCGCCGAAGTTCCGTCAATCCAAGATCAACCAGTTGTTTCAGAATTCCCTGATGTATTTCTAGAAGAACTTCCGGGTATACCACCTATTCGTGAAGTAGAGTTTAACATCGAGCTCATCCCAGGAGCTCAACCAATCTCTAAGGCTCCTTATCACATAGCTCCCATAGAGCTCAAGGAGTTAAAAGATCAGTTGCAGGAATTACTGGAGCGAGGTTTCATCCGTCTGAGTGTATCACCATGGGGTGCACCGGTACTTTTTCTCAAGAAGAAGGATGGCAGCATGCGTTTATGCATTGACTATCGTGAGTTGAATAAGATCACGATTAGGAACCGTTATCCATTATCGCGAATCGATGATCTGTTTGACCAACTTCAAGGTGCCAAGCATTTCTCCAAGATTGATCTAAGATCTGGTTATCATCAGTTGCGAGTGAAAGAGCAGGATATTCTCAAGACTGCTTTTCGTACAAGAGATGGCCATTATTAGTTCGTAGTCATGCCTTTCGGAGTCACTAATGCTCCTGTGGTATTCATGGACCTTATGAACCGCGTCTTCCACGAGTAATTAGACAAAAAAAGTTATCATGTTCATCGATGACATCCTCATCTTCTCTAAATCTAAGGATGAACATGAAGAACATCTACGTATTGTGCTACAGATTCTTCGTCAGAAACAGTTGTATGCCAAATTTTTTAAGTGTGAATTTTGGCTAAACAAGGTGGCATTCTTAGGCCACATTGTCTCCGCAGAAGGGATTACTATGGATACTGCGAAGGTTGAAGCTATCACTAAATGGCCGAGACCGACGTCTGCAACTGAGGTTCGTAGTTTCCTAGGCTTAGCTGGTTATTATCGCAGATTCAATGAGAATTTTTCAAGACTAACCTTACCTTTGACCAAGTTGATGTGGAAAGGAGAGAAATTCGTTTGCACTGATGAGCGGGAGAAGAGCTTTGAAGAAATAAAGAAGCGGTTAGTATCTGCACATATTCTTACTCTCCCATCTAGTACAGGTGGATTTCAGATGTACAACGATGCTTCAGGTAAGTAATTACGTTGTGTACTCATGCAACATGGGAAAGTGATTGCATACGCATCACGTCAGCTGAAGCCTTATGAGGAGACTTATCCTACCCATGACATGGAGCTAGCAGCAGTAGTTTTTGCACTTAAAATCTGGAGACACTACATATATGGTGAATCATGTGACATCTTCACGGATCACAAGAGTCTAAAGTACATATTCACTCAGATAGAATTTAACATGAGGCAGAAAAGATGGTTGGAACTACTCAAGTACTACGACATAAATCTTCAGTATCATCCCGGTAAGGCGAATGTAGTGGCATATGCTCTCAGCAGGAAGTCGGGTATGATTAATGGCATCAAGATTCAGGAAGAAATCATACGTGACTTAGAGCGACTAGACATGGAAATCTTAATACGTGGACAACATGGGTACTGGGCTAATCTGAGAGTTGAGCCAGACTTAATTTCTCGGATCAAGGCATCTCAGAAAGATGATGGTGAGATTTGGGCTATCAATCAGAATCTTGATCGGCAGACAGAATTTCGTGTAGACGAAGAAGGCATCTTATGGCAAGGAACTAAGCTATGTTTTATGGATGATCAAAAACTCCGAGAAGCTCTATTGACAGAAGCTCACAACTCTCTATTCTCTATTCATCCAAGATCCACCAAGATGTATCATGACATTAAACAACATTTCTTGTGAAATGGCATGAATCAAGATGTTGCTACTTTCGTATCCAAGTGTCTAACCTGCCAGCAGGTTAAGATTGAGCATCATCGGGCTAGTGGTTTACTGCAACCGTTAGAAATTCTCGCATGGAAGTGGGACAAAATCTCCATGGATTTCGTCACCGGACATCCGCTTACTCAGAGCAAACATGATGCTATATGGGTCATAGTAGATCGTTTAACCAAGTCAGCTCATTTTCTTCCAATTCGCAAGGACTTCTCAGTTAGCAAATTGGCAGATATATTCCTTAAGGACATCATACGAATAAATGGAACTCCTTCAGACATCATATCAGACCGAAATCCTCGTTTCACGTCAAAATTCTAAAAAGGTATGCAGAAAGCTTGGGGCACTAAACTTAAGCTTAGCACTGCCTTTCATCCTCAGACCGATGGTCAAACGGAGCGTACGATTCAGACCATAGAAGACATGTTGCGGGCTTGTGCATTGGAATGGTCAGGGAGTTGGGACGACTACATTTGTTTGGTAGAGTTTGCCTACAACAACAGCTGGCATGCAAGTATTAAGTGTGCACCTTTCGAGATGCTTTATGGCAGAAAGTGTCGTGCTCTAATCTGTTGGGATCAATTTGGAGAACGAATCCTTGAAAGACTAGAAATGATAGATGTGACCAGTGAGAAGGTTGTCATCGCCAAGGCAAAGCTCTAGGAAGCTCGTGCTCGACAGAAGAGCTATGTTGATAAACATCGTAGAGATCTAGCGTTTAATGTCGGCGACCATGTATTCCTTAAAGTATCACCAGCGCGTGGTGTCAAGCGTCTTGGACTCAAGGGCAAGCTCAGTCCTCGTTTCATCGGACTGTTTGAAATCCTTGAACGTGTCGGTGAAGTATCTTATCGTCTAGCTTTACCCCCCAACTATCTCATGTGCATGATGTATTCGATGTATCCTTACTCAGAGGTTACAACTACCATCCATTGCATAAAGTTTCGTATCCATTCGAGCAAATTCAAGAGGATCTATCATATATCGAGGAACCCGAGAGAGTTCTCGATCGCCAAGAACGAGTCATGAGGAGAAAGACAATTCCATTCGTTAAAATCCATTGGAGGGATCATTCCGAGCGGGAAGCCACTTGGGAAACGGAGGAGTCTATCCGGACTTCTTACCCTCATTTCTAGTTCTGACTCGGGTATGTCATTTTCAACTTACATGTCTTTCCAGCTTATGTGTCATTTCAGCGTTTAGCATCTTATCAGCTTATCGTATCTCTAATTCGAGGACAAATTGTTCTTTTAGAGGGGAAGATTTGTAAAACCCGCTTTAAAACCCTTACGATCATTAAATGCACGAATTTACGGTTAAATTTAAACTTTATAATTAATTAACATACGACATGAATCATGAATATTTAATACGAATATTATGTATATTAATTAATTATCGTAAGTATTACGTATGTAAACACGAATATAAATGCATGATAAGTATTCACGTATAATACTTAATATATACAAGACATAAAAAAACACGAACATTAAACGAACACACACGATTATAAATTAAGTCACGACAAATAAAGAATGTGTAGGTATGTGTGTGTGTGTCCGCGTCCAAACAAAGGGAAAGAGGGGGCCCAAGGCCCAATCCAACAATAATCCTTATTTACATAAAATAAGGATTAATAAACATAAAATACAGAGATTTACAAAACCCTAAAACAATTTGTTTCTCTTCCTTTTCTTTTCTTGGCCGCGGCAACAACAAGAACACAAGGACGATTTTTGTTTTGATCTTTGTTTGTAACAACGGTATTGGTTCGTGTTCATTCCTTTTAATCACGTGATTGGTATCCTCTAATCTTTTCTTTTATTTATTTATTTATGTTATGATCTAGAATAAATAAAAGCAAAGCAAGAACATGTAATTAAGCATAGATCAACCAAGAATTTAACAAGTAAAGGTTTGGGGGTTGGTTTTGTCTGATCGCAGCCCAACCGAGACCACATAGGGTCTCGGTGGTGTGGTTTTTCCAACAGCCGCAATCCCACTTGGGGTCCGCAACCATATAGGTGGCGGTGGTGGTGTTATGCTGTCACGCGCAAGGACCAAGAACCCCGTAGTGGGGAACTTGGCCCAACAGTGGGAAACCGAGACCCACTAGGGGGCTCGGTGGCAAGGTTGTCGCAGGCAGGGGAAACCCCAGCCTAAGTTGGGGGTCGGTTTGATGTTCGGGCAGCAGCGAACCGAGAGCTATAGCTCTCGGTGTGGGGTTGTTGGCTTGGACGAGGCACGACAGCGAGGGCCACAGCCTTTGGGCTGTGGTACTTGGTTGTTCGGTCTCGGATTTTGGGGCTCGGGAACATGACACTTTTTCAAGAACACGTAATTAAACCGTCATGTAAAAAATACTTATGTTATGTTTTAATTAATTAATTTGATTAATTAATTATGCTTTATTTAAAATAAGAATTAGTTTATGTTTATTTAAATAAAATCACGATATATATTGTATGTACATTTATTTAAATAAACATATGTTAAAAATAATTAATAATTTAATTATTTATGTACATTGATTTAATTAATTAAAACTTAGGTTAATTGATTAATATCTTTTAAGGTAAAGTTTAATAACATGAAATATATAATATTATTAATTAATATTAACTTATGATAACATGATATGATATTATTAATTAATAATAATAAGTTAAGCCTAAGTATTTATTATTTATTAAATTTTATAATATAATTATACATGATATATTATAAGCATACGATTAAATATGGAAACATGTTAATTATGAAATTATACTAATTATGACAACATAATAAATATGGAAATACACTAAACATGGTAACATGCTATTTATAGAAACACGCTAAATATGAAAATTTTCTATTTTTGGAAACTTACTAATTATGTAAACTTTCTATTTTTGGAAAGTTACTATATATGGAAACCTGCTATTTTTGGAAATTTACTATAAAGTTTTAAATTTTTTCACATAACAAATGCATTTAATTTTGAAGAGGTTTAGGATTTAGGACCTTTTCATGCCACCTAGATATAAACTAAGATCCCACTATGGTTGAAATAAACATAAACCTCTTCAAAGTTTTTAAACCAATTCTTGGACCTCCCATAATGGATGCTCTTACCTTGCATGTTTTGATGACACGTCATAATTATTATGTAACGGTCTATTTATCCAAATGAGGTGTTACAATAAATTTATCTTATATGTTTTAATCCACACTTGAAAACACAATTTTATTAGGTTAAGAAGTTTCTCACACATCAAAAAGTATCATTAGGACACAAACTCTTAGTAAATTTATATGTTGAAAATGTGTATAAAGCTTTAATTAGAGATGATTATGAAGCTTAAAAATATGACTAACTATATGTCTAACAGATATGACAATATATTATAATTTGTGAAAAAGCAATGTTATTAATTAGTAATTACCGTATACAATAAATCGCATTATCATGCAACAATCGGAGGATTTGTGGGTGAAACCAACTACGTTATTGGTAACCTGGAAATAACAAATACTACGTTAAGTGATGTGCTAATATTAATTTTTATAAATCACTTTTTGTTGCGTGAGAGTAAGTATGTGATGATAAAATTATAAGTCATAAAATGATGGAAAAAACTTAGCCAAACGTAAATCATTTTTGTCCTAGAACTATAGCAGAAAATATGTTTTTGGCAAGTTTATGTACACATAAACATGAGATTATACATATGTCCAATGGATTTTGGTAACCATTAGGGATAATGCCCACATTCCTACCGTGGCGGGATACTGGGTGGTAAGACGTGTGTTTGACTTGATCATATATGAATTCGAATGATGATTTTTTTGCGACCGCTTTTGTTATGTATGATTTTACGCCAAAAGAAATATTATACGTGCCAATATATTTAGAGAGTAGGTTTCAAAATAAATTCGAGGGAGAGTCTTCAAACTGTTCGAAGACGACACGTAATCAATTCTTTCTATTAGATAGAAAAGATTAAAGTGACATGCGCCGGGAAACCTGTATGGCCAAACATATTTTGCCACTTCCGTTAATAGTTGTTATCAAAAGAGCAATTTGTACGTTGATAATACTTTTAATTTCAGTATTTTGCTTTGATGTGCAATATAAAAACTATTAGTTCGTGTAGAAACTAATCATAGTGTGTAATTATGAAGCGTTGACGTAGTGTTTTTACTACTCTTTAGGAAAAGAGAGCAAAATAGGGAAAGTATTAAGGGTCGCTTTAGGAAAACCAAGCACCAATGACCAATGAAGTTCAAGTTCGTTTCCCAAGGAGGCAAGTGCGTTGTGTTAAGAGATGATTAACTTTGTGATTATATTTATGAGAAAAGAAAATAAAAGAGAGATTAGAAGAGAATGACGGTTACGATTAGAAATTACACTAAGACGAAAAGTCGTAAACGTAAAACCGTAAAAAGTGAAAATTAAAAATTTACCCTAAAAATTCCTGGAAAATTGCAATAAATCCTAAATAATGTAAGTAGAGTTTACAAAAAATCAAAAATCACTAAAACCTTTTATTAATTAAATAGTAATTTTTTAATGCTAATTAAAGCCCAAAAAATCAATTTAATTAAAAAAATCCCAAAATGAGATTTTTTCAATTTTAAACCTCTAAAATGACTTAAATAAATTTAAAACTATTTTTGAAAATTTTAAAATTAATAAAAACTATTTAAAAACAATTAAAAACTATTTAAACTTAAAATAATTCTAAAAATTAATCTAATGAAAATAAAAATATTCTAAAATTGTAAAATTCCTAACTTAATGTATTTAACCTAAGAAAAATATAAAAACTTTAAAAATCTAAATTTTATTTTTTAATAATAAAATAATAATAAAATAATAATAAAATAATATTAAAAATCCAGAATTTATAAAAAATTCTAAAAAAGTTGCAAACTAGCTTATTTTAACCTAATAAACACAGAAATGAAGTTGAAATTACAAAAATACCCTTATTGGGCCTAGAAATAGGCTAAAAGTCCAAACAGTCCCCTTAATGGGCTCAAATAGGCCCAATAAGCAAAATGTTGTCCAAATAAGCCCAAAAGCTCCTATCTGACTCAAAATTTGATTTTAAGAACAAAACTCTGAAGGCCTAAAAGCTGAAAATGTGTTTAAGCTAGCTTATTTCAAAGCAGCTTATTTTTAATGGGCTTTTTGGCCCATTAAGCTATAAGCTGATGCCATAAGCTCAAATTAGACACACAAGCTTCTTTTGAGTTACTTAAGAGATCTATAAAAAGAAATTTGAAATAATCACAAGGAATAAGCCTGGATAAGCAATAAGCTATCTTCACAAAACGACAATTTGTAATAAACACAAGCTTCTTAACCCTAAACATGCATATACTCTAGGTATTACCAAAATCTTAGGTCAAAATCAGTCAAAACAAGTGAAATATAGCACAATCTTGGATTCAAGGTTTTAAAGCCAATAACTTGCAGGTTTTAGTACTCAACCAAGTGAATAACAGTTACAAACAATGAACAACTCTTTCTAACAACACAATAGCAATCTATGATCTCCAACAGATAAGCCCAAACACCCCTTATCTTTTTCAAATCAAATTTAAACAAGTATAAGTGTATTCCAAGGTTACCCAAGCCCAATCAAACACATAAACAGATGTAATATGTAGTATTAAGCAATATTAGACCATAAATTCCACAAGAACACAAGCAACACACAAAATCACCAAAAATCAAGATTTTAAGCAGATTTAAGGTAGAATGGTTCAAACCTTATGGATGTACATCCACACCCACGAATTTTGAGCTTATGTGCTAACAAGAACAAGCACAAGCTTCCACACAAACTCCTGCTAAGATTCAACAAAGTTAGAAGCAAAAATATAAAAACAGTATAGTGACAAATCCTTGATTAATGTAACTCTTCTACCCCACACTTGATTATCCCCAAGTTATAAGCCTCACAACACCTTGATATCACAATATCAGGGTGCTATGATCAACTTATAGCCCAAAAATTCCAAGGTGTACCAAGATCTTAGCAGAATATCAAGATTTAAGGAAAATATGCAAACTTTTGCACACTCCTTTGAAAACAGGTTTTAGGATTCAGGTTTAGTAAACATGTAACATTAACAAGCAATAATAAAGATTGGCACTTGGTTTCTCTTCAAAGTTTCAAACACTTTTCATTCATAAATGACAAAGGATTTACAGAACTTGAACAAAGGAAAAATCAAGAGCAAAGCAAAAATGTGTAACCCTAATGCCTTTTATAGGCTACAAGTGATGTCTAGAAAAGCTAAAAACGTGAACCCTAATGCAGTAGAAGTCCCAAAATTCCCCTTGTGAAGTTTGAATTTTTGAGAATCATGTGACTTGTTCTTGGCGTTTTGTAGTTGCTGGCATAGTAGAATTGCATCCAATGGTGTAGAATAAGCTTACAATGTAAGCTGGAATGTGGATGGTTGGATTGCTCTGGCAACTTTTGGCTTCTTTCTCAACCTTGTAGCAGGGCATGTCCCATGTGACATGTGTGATGAGGTGGCAAGTGATTTGTGAGTTGGGTTATGATTAAAGGGTCATTAATCACTAATCTGGAGCAGTTGGTGGCTTAATCATAAGTAATTAACAAACCCCAATTTGTGTTCATAGGTGAATAGTGGTTAAGTTTGGTCTGGTTTAGGTTTTAAATCATGTGTTAAGCGCCAGTTTTAACTAATCTGTTAGGATTAGTTATAATATAGTGAGTGGGATGTGAGGTGGCACCAAGGTGAGTTTTGATTAGTTGAAACCAGGTAGTGGGGCACGTGTCAAAGCATGAGTGGTCTAGGTAACTATCCTTGTCTGCCAATATTAACCCTCCATCTTTCTTATTCCTTCCATTTTCATTTTAAACCCCACAAAGCTGAAATCCTTTGTAAATGAAGTTTCAATTTTCCCACTTTGGCCACAAATACTTTTCCAAAGTATTTTCAGGGGTATTTCTTGCCATTTGTTGATTCTTGAAGGACTGATTTGGAATTTTCTTCATTGATAATGGTCTTGACTTGTCTTGTTGACTTCTTGGAGGACTGAATTTGACAAATCATGATTTATGAGGGACCATTTTTGCCATTTCTTCAAAGTCAAGGGTCCTTTTTGCAAATTGACATATTTAAAGGACCAAACTTGTAATTTATTGTAACCTGAAGGCCTTCATGATATGTTTGAATTTTAGGAGGACTCATATTGACAATTTAGTTTTGTTGAGGGACTAAATTTTCCAATTCTTCAAAGTGGAGGGCCTTTTGGTCATTTTGACAAACTTTAGGGACCAATCTTGTAATTATGAAGATACAAGGGTTTAAAGTGTCAATTCTTCAATATTGAAGGACCCTTCTTGCATAATCTTCAAATCTTCAAGGGTTTGTCTTGGAAAATCTTCATTAGGGCTTGGTTCATTGTGCGGCTTCGTTTCTCGTGTTCGTTTTTGCATGATTCTTGTGATCTTTTGTCATTTTCTCAATATCCGTACCTAAAATACACAAGTAACAAACACAAGCATATATTTGGCCATTTTCATGATATTTTATGCATTTAAAGCTCTTTTTGGACGATGAGACTATGTATAAAAGCAGTCTCATCAAGCGTCTCTAGTTTTAAAGCTTAAACAAATCAACACTCGAATTTAGATCATAATCTTGAATCGTGTCTATAGTATTTTTTTTCCAACCCATGACATTGGAGATTATACCAAGTTTACAATCAAAGACGTATAACATTTTTCTTTTTTCCTTGTATCCTCCTTCAAAAGATGACACATTTATTGCATAATCTCTAGTCTTTTTTTGTCCAATGTTCCCCATTTTTGTATGCTTTTAAGTCTATTTTGTGAGTTTGTTTTGTTCAATTTGTCTTTCTTTAGAGAAATAGGAAAATAATTAGGTGTAGTCTCACTTGGGGTCAGCGTGGGTCGTGAACCACCAACCGTAACCATATAGGTGGCGGTGGTGGTGTTATGCTGTCAGGCGCAAGGACCAAGAACCCCGTAGTGGGGAACTTGGCCCAACAGTGGGAAACCGAGACCAACTAGGGGGCTCGGTGGCAAGGTTGTCGTAGGTAGGGGAAACCCCAGCCTAAGCTGGGGGTCGGTTTGGTGTTCGGGCAGCAGCGAACCGAGAGCTATAGCTCTCGTTGTGGGGCTGTTGGCTCGGACGAGGCACGACAGCGAGGGCCACAGCCTTCAGGTTGTGGTACTTGGTTGTTCGGTCTCGGATTTTGGGGCTCGGGAACATGACACTTTTTCAAGAACATGTAATTAAACCGTCATGTAAAAAAATACTTATGTTATGTTTTAATTAATTAATTTTATTAATTAATTATGCTTTAATTAAAATAAGACTTAGGTTATGTTTATTTAAATAAAATCATGATATATATTGTATGTACATTTATTTAAATAAACATATGTTAAAAATAATTAATAATTTAATTATTTATGTACATTGATTTAATTAATTAAAACTTAGGTTAATTGATTAATATCTTTTAAGGTAAAGTTTAATAACATGAAATATATAATATTATTAATTAATATTAACTTATGATAACATGACATGATATTATTAATTAACAATAATAAGTTAAGCCTAAGTATTTATTATTTATTAAATTTTATAATATAATTATACATGATATATTATAAGCATACGATTAAATATGGAAACATGTTAATTATGGAATTATACTAATTATGACAACATGATAAATATGGAAATACACTAAACATGGTAACATGCTATTTATAGAAACACGCTAAATATGGAAAATTTCTATTTTTGGAAACTTACTATTTATGTAAACTTTCTATTTTTGGAAAGTTACTATATATGGAAACCTACTATTTTTAGAAAGTTACTATATATTAGAAACCTGCTATTTTTAGAAAGTTACATAATATGTTACAACAAGTACTATAACACTTAGAACATGAAACACATGAATCTAAAACACATGAAATTATAAGAAACACATGATTTAAACATGAAATAATAAGACAAGACAAGAACAAGTATAATAAATATGAACACGTCAAGTAAACTAAATAACATGTATGTATAAGTAAAACCGACTCTTATTCATGTCCCTTCATTATGTAGCTATTGTGAAGTCGGAGTGACCTTCTACGTTCGTTTTCGTCTTCATGAACTGGACATAAGGTACGTATATTCCGTCCTTCAGTAAGGACATTCTTTCCTATACTTAGGATTTCCCCGTTTGCAGTCATCTATTTTACCCAGTAGTTAAGTGTCTTAAACACATCAGTATATGCTATGATTATTTTAGATTGCGTGAGCTTTATACATGCATGCCAGTTTCACCTAGTTATGGGGGTTCTATAACTATAGCACTGGAGGCACCGGTGTTATGACTCTTCTGCGGTGAGAGGGATTGCTCGCAACGTCCCTTTACGTTATTTGGCCTATGTTACTATTATCATGTGGGGCGAATATGTGCATCCTAGGATAAGTTACTATGATTTTATGATAACTACGGTGTGTGCCTTACATTCGTTACAGGAGCTGATCCCTCCACTGATTTTATATATTAATTAGAGGCAGCCCCTCTAATTGCATGATGAGGTCACCCCTCTAAGTATTCATGCACGTTGATATAACATGACCTATATGGGCTCCGGGCATATTTAAAATACAGATTTTCAAAATAAACTAAACATAAGTGTTTTTAGAAATATAAACCAGTCTTATGAACTTAAACCAGGTTTTCCAAGACATACATTTATTCCGCTGCTATTTATTTTATTTCATTACTTGCTTATGTTTATGTTCTATATTCATTGTTACATGTCCGCACACTGAGCGTATTGCTCATCCGTATTTCTTTTTCCATGTCCTAATATGGCAGGTAATAAAGGGCAAAATTAGGATTCAAGAGTACGTGCATGGAATGAGGCGCCAGTCTTCTTTCATTCTTTAATGCATTTATATACTTTTACTTTGCTGGACATTGTTTAGTCCTTTCCTTTACATTCTATACTTATGCATTTCGTGTGTGAATCTTATGTTGGATCCGATGTTTGTTTCCGGATAATTTATGGACATTTAATGTTTTAAACATTTAGGGCATCCTCTATGATAAACTTTTGTAGAGGTTTAAAAATTAATTTTCATGCCACCTCCACATTTTGTAAACCTTTTAACTTTTTGAACCTAATTTTACTATGGTAAAAAAACTTTTAAAGTTTTAAATTTTTTCACATAACAAATGCATTTAATTTTAAAGAGGTTTAGGATTTAGGACCTTTTCATGCCACCTAGATATAAACTAAGATCCCACTATGGTTGAAATAAACATATATCTCTTCAAAGTTTTTAAACCTATTCTTGGACCTCCCATAATGGATGCTCTTACCTTGCATGTTTTGATGACACGCTATAATTATTATGTAACGGTCTATTTATCCAAATGAGGTGTTACAATAAATTTATCTTATATGTTTTAATCCACACTTGAAAACACAATTTTATTAGGTTAAGAAGTTTCTCACACATCAAAAAGTATCATTAGGACACAAACTCTTAGTAAATTTATATGTTGAAAATGTGTATAAAGCTTTAATTAGAGATGATTATGAAGCTTAAAAATATGACTAACTATTTGTCTAACGGATATGACAATATATTATAATTTGTGAAAAAGCAATGTTATTAATTAGTAATTACCGTATACAATAAATCGCATTATCATGCAACAATCAGAGGATTTGTGGGTGAAACCAAGTACGTTATTGGTAACCTGGAAATAACAAATACTACGTTAAGTGATGTGCTAAGATTAATTTTTATAAATCATTTTTTGTTGCGTGAGAGTAAGTATGTGATGATAAAATTATAAGTCATAAAAAATGATGGAAAAAACTTAGCCAAACGTAAATCATTTTTGGCCTATAACTATAGCAGAAAATATGTTTTTGGCAAGTTTCTGTACACATAAACATGAGATTATACATATGTCCAATGAATTTTGGTAACCATTAGGGATAATGCCCACATTCGTACCATGGCGGGATACTGGGTGGTAAGACGTGTGTTTGACTTGATCATATATGATTTCGAATGATGAATTTTTTTGCGACCGCTTTTGTTATGTACGATTTTACGCCAAAAGAAATATTATACGTGCCAATATATTTAGAGAGCAGGTTTCAAAATTAATTTGAGGGAGAGTCTTCAAACTGTTCGAAGACGGCACGTAATCAATTCTTTCTATTAGATAGAAAATATTAAAGTGACATACGCCGGGAAACCTGTGTGGCCAAACATATTTTGCCACTTCCGTTAATAGTTGTTATCAAAAGAGCAATTTGTACGTTGATAATACTTTTAATTTCAGTCTTTTGCTTTGATGTGCAATATAAAAACTATTAGTTCGTGTAGAAACTAATCATAGTGTGTATTTATGAAGCGTCTTCTAGTTTTAAAGCTTAAACAAATCAACACTCGGATTTAGATCATAATCTTGAATCGTGTCTAGTATTTTTTTTCCAACCTATGACATTGGAGATTATACCAAGTTTACAATCAAAGACGTATAACATTTTTCTTTTTTTCCTTGTATCCTCCTTCAAAAGATGACACATTTGTTGCATAATCTCTTGTCTTTTTTTGTCCAATGTTCTCATTTTTGTATGCTTTTAAGTCTATTTTGTGAGTTTGTTTTGTTTAATTTGTCTTTTTCAGAGAAATAGGCAAATAATTAGGTGTAGTCATGTAATGGTCCAAAGGTAATGGCCAAACTAAAAAATGTAGTTGCTGTAATGCCACAATCTCAGTTTAATATTAGAACTATAATTTTGAAACCTAATATTTTTTTTTCTAACAGCAGCCTTATGGGTTTTTTTTAAACATACCGTAATTAAAAGTTAACATTTAATTAACAAAACACTTTCCATGTTTAAATAACATAATTGGAAATTCAACATTTAATTATGATAAATCATTCCATGTTTAACTACACTTTCTATTTTTAACATGTATAAATATAGAAATAATGAGTTCATTGAATGCTATTTTATACAAATGGTATGTTTAAAAAAAACTCATAGGGCTGCTGTTAGTAAAACCATTTTTTAAGGCAAAACTAATTTTGCAAACTTGTTTTTTCTAAGAAACAAAGGGACTCATCTTGACCCTCCATTCACCTTTTATCCAATGGCTAGGATTAATATAAGCTTTAATCAAGAAAACCTTATTATGTAGACTTTTAGGGTATTTGTATTTTAGTCCTTTTCAAAAATACATACATTTTTTTATTTTTTTTTAACAGAAAAAAAAAATTTTCGAGCGGCAATTTTTTTTTCGAGCGGCAAGAAAAAAATAAAAATACTCAGTTACCACCGAAATACTATCATATCATAATTATAAAATTTATCCTTATATTTAGGTATACTTTATATATATCCAAATATACTTAATATATATCTAGATATACTTTTTATATATCCAGGATATACTTCGTATATATCTAGATATACTTTATATATATCTGATCATAATTATTAAATTGACCCTTTTATCTAAATATAAAGTGACATTAAAAAAGTTATATCTATATATACTTTATATATATCCAGATATACATTATATATATCTAGATATACTTTTTATATATCCAGATATACTTTGTATATATCTAAATATACTTTATATATATCTAAATATATTTCAATATAAAGTGACATTAAAAAAGTTAAAAAGGTATATCTAGATATACTTAATATATTTCTAGATATACTTTATATCTGGATATAAATAAGAAAATATAATATTTTTAATTTAGTCCCTGAATAGTTTTGGTTATTTGTAACTCAGTCCCTTTACTTTTTTTCCTAAGATTTGGTCTCAACTAATGGATGGCTAGAATTAGTTCCTTAGTTTCCATGGAAATACTAATTTGTATAATAAACCAACTCTTTTTTTAATATATGAAAAAAAAGAAACTTAAACATGTCTATTTCCCTATTTGTTTTTAATTCTTGTGAGGCAGGTTAACATATTAAATATATTTTGTTGTTGATGATGATGATAAGAAAGTTGTATTTTTATTTTTTGTCTATTTTTTATTTTCTAACTTAACCTGTTGAATCTTTTTGTAAATTGCAATAGAACTTGATAATAATTGTAACAACTCACTTGAATAAGTGGACCGTTACGTGTATTTATGGCGTGTCATCAAAGCATAAGGTAAATGTCCTAAAATATTAACTGACCATAAAGGAAAAATACCAGAATCAAACATCGGTAATCCAAACATAAGCTCAAAACATGAAAAGTAAATACTGAAGGAAAGGACTAAAGAATGTCCAAATAAACAGAATAATGTAAAAAGTGCATAAAGTAAGAAGTCTGGATAGCTTCCATACAAATGCACATGCTCTCAGAATCCTAAGAGCGTCCTGGTGTACCTGCCGTTAGAACATGAAAGGAACTACGGCTGAACATAACGCCTAGTGAACGAATATAAAGCATGATAGGAAATACTGAAATGAAGCAGATGATAACATACTAAAGTTGTAAGACTGATAAGTAAATTGCAGCGGAAAAACTGTGTATAATCTGAAAAGTCTGATTTATAAATAATAAAGCTGAACTGTTATCAGTTAAATCTGAAAACATGCATTTACTGTATTTTAATTTCCAAGAGTTTATATAGGTCATGTGCTGTAACAACTGTTGCATGAATAAATGGATGGGTGACCTCGTCATGCTGTAGAGGGGTGACCTCTAAATAATGTGTTGGGTGGAGGGATCAGCTCCAATGTGAAGGATATAGAGCACACACCACATTCACCTGATAAACTGTAAACTGATAGCCTAGGATGCATCCATACGCCCCGTTGATAATACTGATAAATGGCCAAGCTGAAATAAATGGGACGCTGCGAGAAATCACTCCCTCACAGAGGAGTCATGACACCGGTGCCTCTAGTGTCATGGTTACGGTACCTCCGTAATTAGTACATAAACTGATCATGCTTGTATATAAAGCTCAGGCAATTTATTTAGTTATTAAAATGATTACTGATAAGCTTAAAACATATACTGGGGAAAACATTTGGCTGCAGACGGGGAATCCTAATCATACATAGAAGGGAGTCCTTACTGAAGGACGGGAAATCCGTACCTCGTGTCCAGTAATGAAATGAGAATAACAGCTGAAAGATCTACTTCGACTTCCCGGTTACTACATAAATAAGGTACGTGAAATGAGTTGTCTAATTATAGTCTCGTATTACTGTTTATTATTGTTCTTAATTCATTCTGCGTGTTCTCACATTGTTTACTGGTTGCGTATAAACTGTAGAATCTGACTGTCTTTAAAATACTCACTTATTAATATATTTTATGTACTTATGATTACTATGTACTATACTGTATTCTGGTTAGTGTATATTTTTCTGTATGCTAGTATTATAGTACTGTTATAAGTAACCTGTTAAAATTAGAAAGTTTTCCAAAATAGAAAGATTCCCAAAATAGAGAGTTTCTAAAATAGAATGTTTCCAAAAATGGTTTTCCTGAATAATTTAATCATCCCATTATAATCAAGTACCAAATAGTTAAACTAATAATACAGAATTAATTTAATAAAGTTAACTTAATTAGGATAAAATGATTTATACTTGATTAATTTTTATAATTAATTAGACTAAACATTTATTTTAAAAAAATCAAAATCATGAGCCCTTGCTAAAATTCCGAGTCAACCCTTCCTGAAACCCAAGTCAACCCTTCCCGAGACACCTTGTTTCGGGTCAAACGTGAACCAACAACCCACCACAGCCGGTTGGCTGTGGTCCCACTGCCCAACACCAACAGTGGTGTCGGTTGCTGCTGACCTGGTCAAAGCTCCCACTACTTATCTTTGGTTCCCACCGTCCTGTTTATTGTTCCTACTGTTGGGGTCGAGTTCCCACTGTTTATCCGAAACACCCCCTGGTGGGTTAACCCCAAACATCCCTTTGCTGACTCATTTATTCCCACTGCTTTATTAAACAAACACCCCTGACCATCACTGTTTTCCCCTGTTTTGTTTCTGTTTGGGTCGACAACCACCAAGACCACCACCGCCTAGCGGCTTGTCCAAGAAGAAACACACCGAGACACTAAATGTGTCTCGGTTTGTGTGAAACCCCAAAAAAATCCGGCCATTAACATATTAATTTATGTTTTTAATAATCAACATCATTTGTTCTTGACTAACCCATGGGTTCAAGATCATAACACGAAAAGGAAAGGGAAAATGATTACCGATTTATCTGATCAAATAGCCAAAACACGCACTTGATTTGTTGGTAACCAAAAACTCGGACCCCTGTCATTTCCTTGATGTTGCCGGCGGTATACAAGCATACAAAACCCTATTCTATTTTTTTTGTTTTACTGTTATGACAAAAGCGGAAATCCCTGTATATTTCCTTTGCACAAAGTGGGCCAGGCTTCCAAAGCCCATACTTCATTTTCTTGCTCTAAAATTAGCCGCCAGCCTTTACACACATACTAATATGTTTTGGTTTTCGTTTCCCTTTATAAAACATACATGTTCGTATTACGTTCTCGTATTTATTCTGAAATATATTCATTTATTTTACTGAATGAATGATAATAACTGTAATCCTTACGTAATACTGAATAGTTAGTAGTTAATTATAAACTAATAATTATTTTCTGAATAGTTATTTATTTGAAATATTTAAATAAACTGAGACTACGTATTTACTGTTTACGTTTAATTAAAGTTAAAGCTGAGATTACACGTGTTTAATATTCGAGGATTTTAAATACGGGTTTTACAATTCTTCCCCTCTAAAAAAATAATTCGTCCTCGAATTAAGTATGCGATTATGCAGTGGTTTTATAATTCTTCCCCTCTAAAAAGGAGAAATTCGTCCTCGAATTAAAGGTAATAAGCTGATGACGTTATAAAAGCTGAAAGGACACATATGCTGAAAGAGCATGAAGGATGAAAAGACATATTAGCTGAAGGATCATTCGTCCTTGATTTAGAACATAATGCTGCTGAAAGGGTATAAACGTGACATGACTGAAGTGAACATGAAACGTGACATGAATGAAAGAACTTAACTGAATTTATTGAAGGAAAAGGGATGAGTGGTCCGGATGGACTCCTCCGTTTTGAGTGGCTTCCCGCTCGAAACGGCTCCTTCAAAGGTCTAAACACAATGAAAATATTGGTCCTAATGACCCTGTCCTGCTAATGCTAAATAGCTTATGGTTCCATACCTGAGATGGATTTCTGAATCTGATCGAATGAATGAAAAATAACACGTAGGATACCTGAAACAATACGTATAATTTACATGAACGATGACTTCTATATCTCTGAGCAAAGCTGCTGAAAACATATTGGGATGAACTACGTGAACAATTGTGAACGCGGTTCGCGATTATATGAGGAACGCTGTGCCTGAAGTATATCTTGAATGTGATACGTGAACATACTGTGAACGTGATACTAGACATATCATGAACGTATGCTGACTGAGGAAGGAATGCCAAACGATACGGCTTGAGACGTAAAACGTCTGCCTGGATATGGAAAAGCCGTGCTAAACTTGAGTCTGGTTTCTTAAGCTTTTTGTAACCAGATCCGGTATAAGACCTGGAACATATATACCGAGATGGAGCACGAACCTAAACGTGAACGATTGTCATGAATACAAACGTTAATTTATATCATGAAATAGCATAAAATACGGACTGAAATAATATCATAACGTGAACACAAGACGTAAACGTGAAATTTAACGTAAATCTACACGTGATCGTGAACATGAATTCTGTCTGATATGATGCTCGATGGAATACCTTGGAATCATACGATCTATTGCTGAATTTCCTGCAGATTTGTTACTGCGTAATCATTTCGAATAAAAGAAGACGTGTAGGCTGGGTTAACTGGTTAACAACGACTTATATAGCATCATGCTTCGTCTGAGTCTTTAATAACTGACAATAACTTCCATGGAATCTTATCTCATTTATGTTTAGAAATTTCTAATGGTTGTAATAACTCATAAGCATGTCGGTGTCCTATCCCGAACTTAATGGAATGGCAGGTATTAGATATGAACATAGCTGTCTCAACGTGTTATACTGTTTCTATCAAAATCCTGCCTGGAATTTTGGTACATTCTGGCGGAACCTGAGTGAATATTCACAGAAAGGTATGAGCCCCGGTAACTAGACCTTTACTAGCGTAGGGTCTTGTGGAATACATAATTCGGTGTAGGTTCCCTTCTTTATGTGTAAGCTTAGTCATGGATGGCTGATCATGAAAACTGTTAAGAATTTATGTTGTAGTAGTTTTCTGAGTTCTAGAAATTTTGTATGTTCGTCACAGACGTCGATCTTGACCATTTGGTGATGGCCTTCACCTTGGCAGTATTGTCTGAAATTTCTTTCTACTGAAGTAGGATGGCTCAGAAACGCCACTTTGTTCAATTGGAAATCATACCTGGAAAGCTGTGTATAAAATTTTCTCCAATCAAAGATTCTGTGCAACTGTGAGAAGATGATTCTCGTGTTCTTCTCTAGAATTTAGCAGATCAGAATGTGATCAGTGAATATACTAACGATTTTGTTTGAGAATCATGGGAAAATTTTATTCATAAATTTCATAACATAGCTGGAGCATTAGGGAGCTCAGAAGTATAAAATCAAAATTTTTAGAGAGATTGTAATATGTGCAACAATAGTCTGGAAAACATCATGTTCTTTCTCTCACCACTGATGGTAGCCTGATCGGAAATTGTTCTAGAAAATGTTTAAGACACCGTAGCAGATCAGATAAACCTGCTATTTATGGAATGAACATTGATTAAGAATGGTGATCTTGTAAAAAATTTCAGTGGTCGATACATGATCTCATGATACCGGCCTTCTTCCTGATAGACAGAAATGGTGCACTACCTGGTGGTGCACCAGGGCGAATAAAGCCTCATTTCGGTAATTCTTGCAGCAAATGCTACAAATCGCTTAATCTTAGCTGCAGCCCTACAACAAGGAGTTTTGAAAACAGGTTCTGTTCTTGAGACAAGCTCGATGTAGAATCCTGTCTCGTGGTTAAGAAAGGAATTTCTGAAAAACTTTCTGAAATTATGTTTGGGAACTCTGGAGTAATCTGTTGGTCATGAATTTAAGGATTTTCAGAAGTGAATTTATAAATGGTAGCTGAAAGGTCTTTGTAGCTTTGGACTAATAAGTCACTTGCTGTAAAATATAACAACTTGTACTGATTTTCTGGCAGAAAATAAAATGACTATATCTGGGATTTAGTAAGACGGATCTCTTCGTTAACTGAAAGAAAAGCCAATAAATATGGGTGGTACTATGGAGTCTTTCTGGCTGGGAGGTAGGTAATACCTGATTTAAATAAAGCTGACATAGGAATACATGGAGTAACGTGGCGACTTTCATTGAATGTGCTCGTTTGTAACCTCACAGAATGAATACTGCGTGTCTAACCTGACTAATACCCAATGGCGGTAACTGAACTGTAAGGGTCTGATTTATGCGTGGCATATCAAAACGGTATACCCCTTTTGAGGGTACCCTGAATTATTGAGGACCTGGTTTAGAAGGCATACTACAATTATGAGTCTTGACTCATGCCTTGAGAAAATATTCGCATGACATGTATCATGACTGGCATCCTGACATGTGCCTTCCGAAATAATACTAAAGACCTGTGTCTTGACTGATGTCTTGACATGTGTTTTTAGTAGATGAATCTGAGCAAGTCTGAAAATTTTGGTAACAGCTAGGATTGGCGGACATGTTAGCCTACTGACCTCTGTATTTCTGGTCATGTCCGTGCCGGAGTTCCGATGGCTACTGACTGATTAATATAAGAACGGTGGTTGTCATTACCGCCTTGTTTTTCAGTTTCCTGACGGCCATTATCATGACCGTGATTCATGTAACTATTTCTGCTGAGTGGCCGACTGGGTACCGGTCCCCACTCTTGAAAAATAGTTGTGTGAAGTGCGACATCTACTGAGAAAGTAAAAGCATGGAATAGAATGATAGTGTCTGATGGTTGAAATTTATTCTTGTCAGAAATTTCAATTATAGTTTTCGTCCTTGTTCTGCAAAGTCTTCATAGTATAAACAGCATCAGCATCTTGAGAAATCTCCAAAGTATCAGCAGTATCAGCATTTGTGAGGTCTTCAAAGTGTTAGCAGCATCAGTATCTGGTAAAATCTTCAACTCACGAGCAACATCAACATTTGGTAGAATATCGACAAGTGGAACACCTGAGATGATTGAGGATCGATTAGCAATATCCATGGAGTAGGGTACATGGAGTACACCTGGACTACTGCACATGTAGCATATCTGAGACACTGTACGTGGAGTACACATAAAATACTGTACATGGAGTATAACTGAGACACTGTACATAGAATACATATGGAATACTGTACATGGCACTGGTAGAAATTTTATGGGATGATTGATACTAGTGTCAATCGTCTGACATGGTCAATGGAAGAAAAATTGAAGGTCTACGCGATTAATGGCCTATTCTATATCATGGATTAGGTGGATTTGGATGGTTGATTTAGTTGATAAACATAAAGAAATGAAGGAATGAGATGAGGAATTAGAGAGAGAAAGGAGAGAAAAGGGGAAATGTAGAGAGAGAAAGAAAAGATGAATTATGATTAAGTGTGTAAAATGGAATCAACAACCCCCTCCTAACATGCTAGGAGGGGTTATATATAGCCCACCCTACATGTGGGCTATATGGACTATACAATAATTAAATAGATCACGAGCCCATTACATAATTATCGTTGGAGCGACCGATCCTTCATAAATACATAAAAACGTATTTCTAACAATCTCCCCCTAAGGGAGGTCGCTCCAAGAAACAAAGTTCTAAATAGTCTATAACTCGTGATCTATGCTAACTAAGATGTGACCGAGACTTTATTGGGAAAAACGTATTTCCAACAATCTCCCCCTAAGGGAGGTCACATCTTTTTACAAAATCTTAAACCTAGCATCTATGCTTGAGTCTTCGATCTTGTTCTTGTGAGTATGCTTGACGTGATCTTTGACTTTAGTCTTGAGCATGTTTCCTTGCCTTAACCTTGTGCATTCTTCACCTGTGATATTTGCCTCTTTGTGACTTCATGTTCCACATACTTATACTTTTAAATTCTTGAAAGCTTCAGAGTTTGATACAGCGGAAGACTTGACCTTCAGGCTTTCTTGAATTTGTTGAAGTACTAAATGTATGTAGTATAAGCATGTGGTGACGACTTCTTCTGGATTGTACACCGCAATGCCACCTTCTTGTTACGCTGCATAAGACAGTTAGCAACAAAACAATATACACGGATGAAATGGCCTTGAACATTTCATTCTAATTCGGTAGCAATTTACCTCCGGTCGGTGAAGACCGTTGGACGATATTAAATATCGTACTTGTGGCAGGTAGTTTCAATAAAGAACCTCCTTGACAAGATTTCGCGGGTAAACCCGTTCTCTTTACTCGACCGTCCAAAGCTGACTGCGAACGTAAAGAGTGGATCATTTGGATAATATTATCCGCATGATTTGAAGCCGTCAATTCATGTTCCTGGAACAAGTGAAGTTCAATTAAGAACCGCACCATCGTTGCTTTCCAGTTGTCACTAGCTTGATTCATATAGAATCTTGCAAGTTACCTACCAAGTGCTGTTTGATGTTAACACTAGAAGGATTTCCACTCGTCACTGTGATCAATAAAGAGTCACTCTGAGTGTTCTGGCAAGATCATATGATAATGCGAAGAGGCCTGGAACGAGTTTAAGTTTAATTAAGAATTAAACCACTGTTGCTTTCCAGTTATCACAAGTTTGATTCATAAAGAATCGCACAAGTCACCTACCATGAGCTTTTTGATATTCGCTCAAGAAGGATTTCCATCTTCATTGTAAATACTTTCGTATTACTCGGATGTTCAGGCAAGATCATGAAGATTTTGCGTAGGACTCTTAAGATCTTTCTTACTTTTCACAGTGTGTGAAGAAGCAAGGAATAATGAAAGTATGTCCTAATGAGATATTTGATGATCTCAAATGGCTCTAGACTCGATCGTGCATTTTGGATTTTAGTGATCGGAGGCTGGAGAGGAGTGCCACCTTTTCAATACCAGTCTATTCGGAGTGAATAAACCAATAGATAACGTGTTGATCTCCGTGTGATTAAAACAAATACCTTTTGAGAGATATCTGAGTTAGCTGGGATGGGTTGTGCCTTGCATCACTGGGTCCATGATGTCTATCTTCAATATCAAGAATCATTAACAAAAATGATCTCAATAGCATATGTATTGACCCGGTTTCTGCCTAAAGTTGTAAGGAGGGCTTCTTTCTTTACACCCTTTATCTTTACAATTCTTTTTCATTCTTCAACCCCTTCAATGCTTACCAATACGTCATCACTAGCACCTTGTTGTGATTGTTCCAGTGCTAGCTTAAGTACTTGGTCGGCATTCAGCTACGTTCACATTCTTTCTCCATCTTTCCTAGGACTTCTAATTCTATCTAGGAATGTCCTTGGGAAGATTCCTCCGGTTCTAGAGAAATCATTGGACTTTAACCTATCCTACCATCCTTATGTCACCACAATCGTCACCGTCGTGAATAGAGATGTTTTTGGGTAAGTGTATGTCACCATGAAATCCACTTTGAAGTGCAAATCCATTTTGCTCCCCCTTAACATATGCTACGATATTCGAAAACATTTCGCACATGTCGGGATGAGCTAACACGTTAAGTCAAACCATTTATGATTGATCATATCCCATATTAAATCACATTTTCTCCCCCATATTAAAAATATTAACCCAATCGATGTTTTTAATATCAATTGATTTAATAACATTTTAAGAAAATTTGGGAAGAAAAATGCAAATCCAATTATCTTCGTGATATTAACAAGCTCCCCCTCAAATTAATGAGGGTGTACTTGAAACGTAAATTAAATACCTTTTAAACACAAGTGTAAGGTATTTATTACGTGCAAAGATCAGATATAATAATGAATTCACAAGATTAGCAATGTACGAGGTTGGACCTGAATAATGGAGAACATCATATGAAAGATTCACATGGTTCTTGTTCACGAATGCTGGTCACCTCGTCACGTCCCCGAGAAAAATTAATTCCCGTTGTTGAGTCAAAGCTTTCCGGTGAAATGCTTGACTTGATTATGAAGAGCGGGTTGCTATCTGAAATAATAGCAAACCATTTTGAGCATGTTTTAAAAGTTTGAACTTCTGCTCGAACTTTATTTTCAACCCCGTGTCATTATTGAATGACATTTCTAGGTTCGTAAATATTATCGATTCCAGAAGACATGCTCTTTTTATCAAAACATTTTTTGAACACACAATTTTGAAAGATTTAGAAAAACCTTTTGAGAAATTCTCGAAAAATTGTGTTCAAAGTTTTGAAAAACAATTACTTGAGCTTAAGATGTGGAATATCTTAAAAGCGAGCTCAAGTCCGAGAAGTTGTGAACTTCCCGTTGTTAAGGATAAGTTACCATCGGCGATAAACTTTCCTTTTATCTGAAGGACGAGTCCTAAGCTGACATTTACTTAGAAGTCGTGTTCATGAGCTTGAAAACTTTGACTGTTTTAACGGAAAGCTCATGACCGAGAAAGGTTAATTTCTCGTTACGAGGAAAAGTTCTCTTATTTAAAAGATACACTTTCCTTTCTGAGCTTAAAACTTCGAATGTTTTAATACAAGCTCATGACCGAGAAAGGTGAATTTCTCGTTAAGAGGATAAGTTATCATAAAAGATAATCTTTCCTTTATTTTAAGTTCGAGTTACAGTCTGACATTTAACTGTAAGTCATATACACGAGCTTAAAACCTTTGAATGGTTTTAATGTAAGCTCGTGTCCGAGAAAATTTAATTTCTCGTTGTAAGGATAAGTTTATCATCGGCGATAAACTTTCCTTTATTTGAAGAACGGGTCATCGTCTGACATTTAACGATGAGCCATAATGCATGAGCTTAAAAACTTGGAATGTTTTTGATATAAGCTCATGCCCGAGAAAAATGAATTTCTCGTTGTTAGGATAAGTTTACCATCAGCGATAAACTTTCCTTTCTTTGAGGATCGAGTTACAGTCTGTTATGTGACTGTAAGTCCTTGTATTGCAGCTTAACCATGAATCCCCTGAGACATTTGTTTCTCTGATATCTGCTTCTTCAGCAACCAAACTCTAAGAGTGTCCTTAGTTGAACGGTACACAACGATTGGACCGCTTCGTTCTTTTGGAACATCAACTTTGGTACCTGCATTCTCATTAGGAGTTTGTATACTTTTGCATGGATTAGAGATATCTATTTTAGAAGCACGTGGGGGTTCACGGTTTTCTTTTCTTGTGTCAGAGGTGGCCTGAGGGGATGATTCACTTGTCTTATTTGGCAAACGTTTCCTTTTAAAGAAAATCTTAAGTTCAGGCTTAAGTGATGTATCATCCTTTGCAATTTCCTCCCTAGTAGTCTTAGTAGAATCGGAGACTATCCTAGTTAAAGGGCACTCGTTTCCTACAATAGTGAAAGTTCTACCAGTGGGGCGCCACATTTTACCAAAGGGTTTGATTTTAGCGACCCACTGGGATTTAAGTCTAGCACGGGAGTTCACCTCATTAAGCAATTTTTTGATACAAGCATCATGATTTGCCGTAAAGACACATTTTCTACATGTTTTACAAGTAGCATATTTAATGTCCGAGTAAGATCTAGAATCCCTAGACGATTGATTGATGCTCCTAGGATTGGACATGCTACGGTTAGCAGTGTTGGGTAAACTAGAAGGCATCTGACTAGGTTTGGAATTCCTATCTCTTACATGTGTCTTTTGCTTAGCTTCCCTAAGATCAGATTCATGGCAAACGTCATTTGAACTAGTTCTAGACGTGGTCTTGGTATTTTTAGGGAAACTAGAGGCAATCATATGATTTGGTCTTGCTAAAGTTGGAGTGATCACATTGGGCCTAGTAGCTGGAGTGACTGGTCTAATAAGATGAACCAAATCAACTTGGGAGGCAAACCGCGGTCTCGAGGATTGTGGTCGCTCGGATCTAAATGCAGTAGGTTGTCTGACAATCGGTTGTCTGACGAACTGATTTGTGGGCGGTTTCCCCAAGATTGATGGTTTTTCAAGCTTAGTGTCCACACTAGGTCCTCTAGTTTTCCTTAACTCGTTTTTCAACGCAGCTATAGCAAAAACCTTTTCCTGTAATTGGGCCTTCAAAGTCTCATTCTCTTTGAGCAAGTTATCTTGGGATGCCAACTTAGATTCAAGCAGTTGAATTTGTTTCAAAAGATTATCTTTTTCAGCTTTAGAATCTAGAACAGTTTGATCCAATTTTCTTTCAAGAACAACGTTTGACTTTTCAAGTTTTTCAAAGTATGTTTCAAATTTGTCCGTTTTCTTAGAAAATTCAAGTTTGGCATCCTCAAGATCTTTTGATTGCCGAGCTACGATCGTTTCGAGCTCTTTAATCTTGGAATCAGAAGCAGTCAATGAAGCAGTTATAGGATAATTATCATGAAGTTTAGCATTCTGAATAATCTCTCCCCCATTATGACTTACATCGGATGAATCAGAAGTGGTATTGCTATCACTCGTTTCCATCCCATGTTTGTCATAATTAGGTTCAGAATTCTCAATATGCGGCATATCATCAGCATATACATCATAAACAACATTATATTGTACCATGTTTGCAGGCTCTGCGTCATAAATGGGTAAGGTGTCATCAAGATAAATCTCGTGAACATTCCCTGACGTGCCACTGGCATCATGTTGTCCTCCTGATTCTGTGCTCTTGGCATCGTTAGGCTCCAAGTTTTCAACCGTATGACCAGTTTTCTCTTGCATTGAAAAGTCTTGCACTCCATTATCATACCCTTGCTGAAGTCGAGATCTTTCATAAATCGAAGACGAGACCGATGACATGAGTTTCAAAATCGTATCACGGAAAACTCGAAGCTCGGTATGTGTATCTCGAAGAAACGATTGGCAAATCATTGAACTTTCAGGCTTGATGATATTAAATTGGAGGAAAGGCGTGAGGTGTGTCACAAGAGCCTTATATGCAAGTACCGATGCAGAGTGATTAAAGTTTCCATGGTTGAGTTGCTCGGCTAGTTGGGTCAAAGTGGTAAAAATGGAGTCGATGAATATATGACGATCTTGTCCAAAGATTGTCACAAATTCGCTCCCTCCTTGAATCCCCGAAAGAGTGACAAGATGAGACTGGAGTAGTTGAAAGGAGGTGATGCCACTTTTCTTAACTTCGTTTTGCCTTAAATACAACTCTCCCTTTTGACATGTCGAATCGAACGAATCCATTAAAGATCGATTAAAACGAAAGACCCGTAAATAATGCTTAAAATTCCTCGATGGATGATATAAATGAAGTTCGTCACTTTGACTCGTCACGTGTTTCTTGAAATCCGGCCACAATTGTTGTCGGCTCAAACGAAGATAAATTAACCCCGATTAAATTCGTAGCCACTAAAAAATTCAAATGTTGCCAATTTTCTCGGTCAAATAAAATCCCGTCACTTTGTTATTAATAAATCCTAATATTTCACACTATAACAAAATTTAATCTTGCCCACAAAAGTTAAAATAGACGTATGACTCAAAATTTCAAAATTTGTTAATTTAAAATTTAAAATTTAAAATTTGTTATTAAGGAAAGTCCCAATACCAGAATATCTTCTCTTTTACAAAAATAAATAACGATGGACACAAGAACACACGTCACATACACGTGGCTGTTACACACTCGAAACTTGGCTTTGGTTTCTCCGTCTCAATAAAAACAGTAACTATCTTTTCTTGTTTAATCCGCCCACGTGGCCCAATAAAAATCTTCCACCGCCCCACTTTCTTGTTTAAAACGCCTAGTTTATATCGTTTCCTAAATCCTCTCTCTTATCTAGCAACAGTCTCCCCTGGTAGTTCTCTCTCTCTTTAAACAGATCTATACTTCACTGCCTCAAAACACTCTCAAACCTAATTTCTCTCACAACAATCACTCTACCGTCTCTTTAATCTAGCAATCTCTCTCACCAAAAAGAAACGCAGCCTAATCTGATGAACAAATCCCAATCACCTAAATCCCATGCAACAATCGAAGTATCAAGATCCAAAAATGGGTCTCGGGTAGGTTTCTTATCTGTTTAATTATGTGCTAAGCTTTGTCTCTCTCATCTGTAGTGTCTTTCTGGTCTAGTGGGTTTGTGGTTGAGGGGGGTGTTTGGTGACGGTTTGTTTGTGTATGTGTTGTCGAGAGTATGTTGAGGTTTGTGAGTTGAGGGTTGAATCAGTTTAGAGATGTGGTTTGGTTCGAGTCTTTGTGGGTTGGATATTGTTGAGGCTGTTGTGTCGAGAGGGGGTGTGGGTGAGTCGAGGGTGGGTGAGACGAGGGAGAGTGTTGGGTAGTTTTGTGACGAGGGTGAGGGTTTTCGAGGGTGTTGTGAGTGAGTCTGGTTTGGTTTTCGAGGGTGTTGGGGATTGAGTCGAGAGAGGGAGTCGAGGGTTGGTTGGGTATGTTTGAGTTTGGGTCTTGTCGAGGGTGGGGTTTTTGAGTATGTTGTGAGTGAGTCTGGTTTGGTTTTCGAGGGTGTTGGGGATTGAGTCGAGAGAGGGAGTCGAGGGTTGGTTGGGTTTAGGGGTGGGTTGTGGGTAAGGTTGTGTTTGATGGTGAGGGTCGGTCGAGTGTGGGTGGGTGGGTTGTGGGTTTTAGTGTCGTGAGGGGAAAGAGTGTGTCGAGGCTGTGAGGGTTCGAGTGGTGTTGTTGTGATTGGGATGGAGTTGGATTGTGGCGAGGTTGAGTTGTCGAGAGTTGTCGAGAGTTGACGAGAGGTGTCGAGAGGCGAGAGTTTTTTAGTTGTTGTGGTGGTGTGGGTGGTAAGGGTGGGTCAAGAGATTTTTTTGTTTGCTGTGTTTTTGAGTGTTTTAAAATTTGAGTCGAGTCAAAAACAAATGTTCCCGTTATGTTTGAATGGGCTTCATTCGGAAGTGTCATTCATTCGGAAGATTTGTTCAGTCGGATGTGTTGTTCATTCGGAAGTTTGGGTTTGATTCGGAACTTTTTTCAAAAAAAATTGATTCGGAAGTTTTTTCTTCATCCGGAACTTCTTGTCTTCACCCGGAACTTTTACTTCACTCGGAAGTTTTGATCACTCGGAACATGTTTTGTTCATCCGGAACTCTTGTATTTGATTCGGAACTTTTGGGTATGACAGATTTGATGGGACTGAGATGGACAGAAACAATGGACCAGAAACTTTGGACAGTTGACCAAATAGGTAGTTTGACCAAAAAATTAAGAAAAATCCAAACGAAAAATGATAACTGATTAAAAAAAAAAAAAAAAAAAAACTGATAACTGATAACTTGATTAAAAAAAAAAAAAAAAAAAAAAAACTGATAACTGAAAACTTGACCAAAAAAGAAAACGGATAAACGAAAAAGCAATAATAGGACGCAACTGATTAAAAAAAATATTTAAATAAAAAATAAAATTGATAAAACTAAAAAAAAAATTTAGAAATTGATAAACTTGATAAAAATTTAGAGATTTATAAAATTGATAAAATTGATACAAACTTTTTATAAAAAACTACAAAATTAAAAAGAGAAAAACAAAAACTTTTATAAAAAACACCAACTTTTTGATAAACACAAACTTTTTAAGGTTTTATATAAGAAAAATTTGATTTTTATATAAAAATTTGTGATTTTTTATCTAAAAAGTAAGTAGATTTGAAGATTTGATGTGATTTAAACACAAAAAACACAAACTTTTTATAAAAAATACAAACTTTTTAAAGTTTAAGCATGATTAAATCAAAACCCACCAAAATCAAAAAGAAATAAAACAAGAATAAACCAAACTAACCATGGCTCTGATACCAATTGAAGGTCTACGTGATTAATGGCCTATTCTATATCATGGATTAGGTGGATTTGGATGGTTGATTTAGTTGATAAACATAAAGAAATGAAGGAATGAGATGAGGAATTAGAGAGAGAAAGGAGAGAAAAGGGGAAATGTAGAGAGAGAAAGAAAAGATGAATTATGATTAAGTGTGTAAAATGGAATCAACAACCCCCTCCTAACATGCTAGGAGGGGTTATATATAGCCCACCCTACATGTGGGCTATATGGACTATACAATAATTAAATAGATCACGAGCCCATTACATAATTATCGTTGGAGCGACCGATCCTTCATAAATACGTAAAAACGTATTTCTAACAATCTCCCCCTAAGGGAGGTCGCTCCAAGAAACAAAGTTCTAAATAGTCTATAACTCGTGATCTATGCTAACTAAGATGTGACCGAGACTTTATTGGGAAAAACGTATTTCCAACAAAAATTGATTTAACTGATTAGCAAACTGAACTGAAACAAATAACATGTTAGGCTGACGATTCCTGTGTATACTTAATGCTGGTTGTATAGAGTAGACTTAATGCTTGTTGTAGAGAGGCTCAAGAATATAATTAAACGGAATTTCAACAATGGTCAACATGAAGACATGATTAATGAAGACCAAACATGATTTATCATGAATTTTTTTACTGTAGTCCTTATGTATCTTAGTATGAAAACATCATCACTTTGCTGATAACATAACCCTCGTAAGGAGACATGAAACTTAATCAGGATGAAAACGACATCCACGGGAGAGCATGTAACTTGACTGTTACAAAGAAGATCAAAGTATGATCAACTGAAGTTTAACATCAACTGATGTGGATAGCTATGGTTCAATCCACGGAATTCAACGAAGGAAACATGTGACTAAGTATGGGCGATTCTAGTTTGATCCATACTTGTCAAAAAATTTATGAGAACTGTCATGTATAGAAATTTACAATCTGGGAAAAATATGGTTGGCTGTAGTCCAATCCATACTTGTAAACTTTTTTTTTATAAAATGTCATGATATGACAAAGGTGAACAACTATGGATCGGTTCACAAAACAACATTCGACTGATAAGCATGCAATTTAACTTGAGAAATGGTGAACGCATATGGGTCAGTTCACCTAATAACATTCGACTGAAAACATGAATCTGTCATGAGTAAGGGTAAACCCCTATGGGTCGGTTTACCAATACAAAATCTGAACGGGCAAGGGTGAACGCCTATGGGTCGGTTCACCAAAACAAAATTCGCAGAAAAGTACATGCGACGAAATATGGTCAGTCCTGTACCAACCTTTTACTTAGTCAAAATTTAAGAAAACTGCTGATAAATGAAGAAAACTGAATGATAAATGCATGAGAATTATGAAAGATAACAACGCCAACATCTGGGAAGTTCCTGGTGACTACCCACTAGTCACAGGTCATGTTTCAAAGCCTACAGGTCGAACCTTGCGCTCTCTAATACCATAATTGTAACACCCCACTTGGATAAGTAGACCGTTACGTGTATTTATAGCGTGTCATCAAAGCATAAGGTAAATGTCCTAAAACATTAATTGACCATAAAGGAAATAACGGAATCAAACATCCGTAATCCAAACATATGCTCAAAACATGAAAAGTAAATACTGAAGGAAAGGACTAAACAATGTCCAAATAAGCAGAATAATGTAAGAAGTGCATAAAGTAAGAAGTCTGTATAGCTTCCATCCAAATACACATGCTCTTAGAATCCTAAGAGCGTCCTGGTGTACCTGCCGTTAGAACATGAAAGGAACTACGGCTGAGCATAACGCCCAGTGAACGAATATAAAGCATGATAGGAAATACTGAAATGAAGCAGATGATAACATACTAAAGTTGTAAGACTGATAAGTAAATTGCAGCGGAAAAACTGTGTATAATCTGAAAAGTCTGATTTATAAATAATAAAGCTGAACTGTTATCTGTTAAATCTGAAAACATGCTTTTACTTTATTTTAATTTCTAAGAGCTTATATAGGTCATGTGCTGTAACAACTGTTGCATGAATAAATGGATGGGTAACCTCGTCATGTTGTAGAGGGGTGACCTCTAAATAATGTGTTGGGTGGAGGGATCAGCTCCAATGTGAAGGATGTAGAGCACACACCACATTCACCTGATAGACTATAAACTGATAGCCTAGGATGCATCCATACACCCCGTTGATAATACTGATAAATGGCCAAGCTGAAATAATGGGACGCTGCGAGAAATCACTCCCTCGCAGAGGAGTCATGACACCGATGGCTCTAGTGTCATGGTTACAGTACCTCCGTAACTAGTACATAAACTGATCATGCTTGTATATAAAGCTCAGGTAGTTTATTTAGTTATTAAAATGATTACTGATAAGCTTAAAACATATACTGGGGAAAACATTTGGCTGTAGACGGGGAATCCTAATCATGCATAGAAGGGAGTCCTTACTGAAGGACGGGAAATCCGTACCTTGTGTCCAGTAATGAAATAAGAATAACAGCTGAAAGATCTACTCCGACTTCCCGGTTACTACATAAATAAGGTACGTGAAATGAGTTGTCTAATTATAGTCTCTTATGACTGTTTATTACTGTTCTTAGTTCATTCTGCGTGTTCTCAAATTATTTACTGGTTGCGTATAAACTGAAGAATCTGTCTGTCTTTAAAATACTCACTGATTAATATATTTTATGTACTTATGATTACTGTGTACTATACTGTATTCTGGTTAGTGTATATTTTTGTGTTTGCTAATATTATAGTACTGTTATAAGTAACCTGTTAAAATTAGAAAGTTTTCCGAAATAGAAAGATTCCCAAAATAGAGAGTTTCTAAAATAGTTAGTTTCCAAAAATGGGTTTCCTGAATAATTTAATCATCTCATTATAATCAAGTACCAGATAATTAAATTAATAATACATAATCAATTTAATGAAGTTAATTTAATTAGGATAAAATGATTTATACTTGATTAATTTTTATAATTAATTAGACTAAACATTTATTTAAAAAAAGTCAAAATCATGAGCCCTTGCTAAAATTCTGAGTCAACCCTTCCCGAAACCCGAGTCAACCCTTCCCGAGACACCTTGTCTCGGGTCAAACGTGAACCAAAAACCCACCACAGCCGGTTGGCTATGGTCCCACTACCCAACACCAACAGTGGTGTCGGTTGCTACTGACCTGGTCAAAGCTCCCACTGCTTGTCTTTGGTTCCCACCGTCTTGTTTATTGTTCCCACTATTGGGGTCGAGTTCCCACTGTTTACCCTAAACACCCACTGGTGGGTTAACCCCAAACACCCCTCTACTGACTCATTTATTCCCACTGCTTTATTAAACAGACACCCCTGGCCATCATTGTTTTCCCCTGTTTTGTTTCTGTTTAGGCCGACAACCACCAAGACCACTGTAACACCCACCATGGCGGAATATGGGGCGCGACGTATGGATATCATCACAACAAATGGTGTCTCTATAGAGACACCATTTGTTGTGATGATATCCATACGTCGCGCCCCATATTTCGCCATGGTGGGGTGTTACAGAATGGTATCAGAGACAATGGTTATAGAGATTTAGGTTGCCTAGTTTCGTAGCCTAGTCTATAGCTTAAGGGTCCCTGCATATAGGCGTCATAGGAGTATGTGTGCATTTTATAATAATTGATGTGTTTGGATGTTATTTATTGTGACGTTTTGACTAGTATGAATTGAACCATAGTAAGTTCATACTTAGCCACATGTTATTTTCTTTTCGGGTTGTGATTAGTGCTGGTTGAACCATAATCATCCACGCTAGTCATTGTTGTATTTTTCTTAAATTGTACGTTATAGTACATAATTTGGCACATGGTAGTTTCTATCTTTTGTTAGGTTATTTTATGTACCTGAGGTATAGTATTTTTTTCTTTTGATGTTTAAGTCATGTTCCCTAAGAATCATGTGGTGGTTCGAGTTATTAGGAGTAGGTGGGTATGAAGGATTTTTTAGCTATTTCCACTCTTATGGGCGATATGACTTATAACTGATTATGTTTTCGTTTTGGATTTAGTCTATGCTGTTTTAGCTAGACTATGGATTTAGGTATTTCAAGAGTTTGACTATGTTATTTAAATAGTTGGAGTTTTAGACCTTATTGTTTATGTGGTTATGTGCTTAGGTGAGTTGATGGATTTATGTGTTATATGTTGTATTAATTCTTATAAGTGTCATCATAGGAGGGAGTTCATTGGGGATCTTGGTTTTAAGTCTATTGAAATAACTTGGGATTTCTTTTGAGATAATGAAATCTTTTGTGTTGGGTCTTACACTTCTTTTGGTCGGTATATATTGAGAAAAGGGGGGACTTGGAAATATATTATAGGGTTGGATAGCTGGTTGTATTCGGTAAAATATGGGTAAGGTGTTGGAGTCGTGTTTCAAACAAGATGCAACATAAGATTTCATTTTAATCAACACTTATTTATTTCAAATTCTAAAAGACTTTCTTTAAAATAAAGCGAAGTAAAATTTCTTTCTACTTACATAGTTTATATAATTGGGTTTAACCGATTCACGTCATTTATAATTATTAATACAAGGTTAAATTGAATTTATGAAGATTTCACATACAATTTTATCTTTCATTAATATAAAACTGTTTTGGTCATAACTTGTTCGTTTTTAGAGGTTTTCGAGTGATTCAAAAGCCAAAAATTATGTACTCGGAACGTACTTTTCAAATATTCAGAATGTATAGTAATGGGAAGTCAGTGGACTGGTCGAAATTATTGTACAAGTGTCGGGTTAAAGGTTGAGTTTTGAATAGTAGTTTATTTTTTTTATGATTTGGGATGCACGGGATACCTAGTCTTTGAGTTGAGTTTTGAGTTTTTCAAGAGGGTTGTTTGTAGATTGTTTGAGTCACATAGATGTGGGAAGGTAATAAAAAAATATTCTTTTGGAAAAGTCGATCTTTTGCACGGTTTAAATAATATGTCGCGGGGCGTAATATGTTTTGGTTGCCATTGGGTGTTTCTGGGATTATTTTTCGTCGTCATGGGTCATCTTGAATTGATACACGTTTTGGGTTTTAGTTTTCTCTTGAGTCTCGTGGGTTTTGACTGGTTTTAATTGGTGCACGTGAAATGTCGTTAGTTATCCGTGGGTTTGATTCGTCGATCGTATCTAGTGGATTCAGGATGTAGTTTTGGTTACGTATTGATTTAGAACGTTGAGGTAGTCATATGAAAGACTTGGCCGTGCCTACACGATTAAGTAGGTGGCCATGAGAGAACGGTCGGAATACCCTTAGAGGGGAGGAAAGAAGTTCGTAGACGAACTAATGTGGTCATGAGGTCTCTTAGGAGTTCCAAGGGAGATGAATAGATATATGTGTAATGTATGGATATTGGCACAAGTAACGTGCTATAGAGAGTGTTGGAAGGGGATATAATACCTCAAAGGTATTTATGATTGTGCGTAAGGCATGTATGTTTTCCGAAAATTTCCTGAGATTTAGTAGGTTTGCCTATTACTGTGAGGTAGAACCATAAGTAGAGTAAGTAGGAGAAGTGAGAGGAATTGTAGTTAGGGCCTTTCCAAGGAAATTGTTGATGGAATGATTTTAAGAACAAGAGTTGTTAGAAATTGCAACGGATGCAAGGCAAAATTTGAGTTGCTTACTAGTAGATTGGCTGTGAAAAGCGGTTGAGTGGTCTGATAAGAGGAAGTATTGGTCTTAGAGAATATGTGTAGATTTTCGCGAGTAGAACGAGGTAGAAATTTATTCGTATTGCTTCTAAGAGAGGGTGCAAGGAGGACGTAGTTGAAACTGCTAAGGATGTTGTATGAACGCTTTGGGTTTACGGTTATGCATTTGGCTTCGCCAAAGCACTAGCGGTTTTCATGGAGTCAATGAACCGAGTGTGCATGAACGTATATAAACGAGTCGTCATCGGGAGCATCGTCGACATCTTGACATCTAGAGTTGTTAGGAAAGGGAATTATACGTAAGATTTTCAAGTGTGAGTTTTAGGATTAAGTTGGCCAAGACGAGTGGTCAGAGATGATGGCATATCGAGGAACCAACAAAGGGTGAAGTGAACAAGGATGAGGAAGCGTTTTGGAGGCTGAAGAGGTGGATTGGATAATGAGCAGATTTTGACATTATCGGAAGGACTGGATGAATTCGCGAAGCATGAAGATACGTGGAGCAGGGATTTGGACGCGTACGAGGACGACAAAGAAAGGCGATCACTTATACGTTGCAGGAACTGAAGATTTGGAAGAACTGGATAGACTTAGTTAGTGGAGCTGGATTGTTATATCTGCCTAGAATGCTAGAGGCATTTGGGGTACGAGACGTAGAGAATGATCTATACGGATCATGAACGTCTCCAACACATATTCAATCACCTTGATTGAACATTTGGAAAAGGTGGTGGGTGGAGTTAAGTGACGAAAGAAAATTGCAAGGCCAAGTACCATCTGGGAAAGGCAAGCATGGTCGATGAGACATGGAATAAGAAGAATGAGGTGAAGCTGAGACGAACTTGAACTATAGGGATACCGTATTAGGGCAGTTTGGATAAAGGATGTAGGTTGCACGAGTTGAGTTGTCTAAAGCAGAGAACGCGTCAACATTTATGTTGCGTGGCTTGGACAATCGTAAGGAGGAAAGGGACGTAGACTATACTTCCTACATAGATAGGAGTAGCTTAGAAAGGGCGATGTAAGGACGAAGTTGGTGGAAGGGATACATAATGCGGTGGAGGATTAAGTACGATGAGAGTTGGGTGATAGTCGATAGACTGACTAATTCATCGCCTATTTTAAGAGGAATGAGAAGTCACGTAGTTGAGAAGTTGGAAGGATTGCGTACGGATGTGATGGAATAGAGGGTTTTGCGTAAAATTTAGCCTTATATGTATGGAATGCCTTATGAAAAATTATGGCAAGGGAAGAAACGATAAGAAGCAAGCGTAGTATATCGTTGATAGACTAATGGTTGGTATGAGTATACTATAGGGGTAATGGAGAAAGACGCCTAGAGCATTGGCGTGAGATTTGGAGATAGTTGGAGGACGCATTATAGTAGGAAGAACTCTTCTACAAAGAGAGGGTCACCGGTGATAGGAGCATATTCCCCATTGATGAGAATGTAGGGAATAAAGGAGGAAACGCCTAAATTATAGGCTGAAGACGGGATATAAGATGGAATGGAAATTAAGATTGTGGAGAGACAAGCGAAAAGTAGAATGAAGGAAGAATGATTCGAGGAAGCAAGAGGTTGTGAAGATAGTGGGGTGATATTGAAGAGAAACCGTTAGAGCAAGAGGTTGGTAGTCACGAACAATGGACCGTTCATCTAGAGAAAAGGTGTAACATATGCTAGTGTGAAGGATGGTTAGTTACTTGGTGCCGAGCATGGGAAAGCAAGGATGAGGTGGTGGTTATGACATGTTTCATGTGAATATTATGGGAAGCTTTTGGTTATGCAATCCTGCATATACCATTGGATGTGATTAAGGCTGGGAGAACTTCCGAATGATGGAAAATCCGTAGAGGATAGAAGCCATTAGGAATGGTGATGGGAATGGTAGTAGGAACTGCTGGATTTAATTCATAGGAGATGAGGTGGATCACCGTTACAGTGGGATAAGTTATAAGTGGCCAACGGATTGGACCGGAGGTGGATCAGAAAACTATGGAGGTGGTGGCAGTGACTAAGTAGAGGTTGAAAAGAGCAAAAAACCGACAATAGAGCTATGCGGACAAGAGGCGTAAGCCGCTGGGATTTGAGACAGAGTTATGCTAAAGGTTTCACCATGGAAATGGGTGATACGGTTTGGAAAGAAAAGGGAAGTCAGCACCTAGATTCGTGGGTCCATATGAAATCCTTGAAAGGATTGGGCTAGTGGCGTATAGGTTGAGATTACCGGAGGAATTGAGTAGTGTGCATGACGTATTTCATGTATCAAACGTGAGGAAATGCTTAGCAAGAACCGACTTGCGGGTACCGTTAGATGATATTAGTATGGATACGAGTCTTCGTTTTATCGAAGAGCCGATAGAGATTTTGGGTCGTGAAGCTAAGACGTTGTATAAAACGGGTAATATACCGTAGTTATGGGTAGATGGAATTTGGAACGTGGACTAGAGTTCACGTGGGAACGGGAAAGAGTTCATCTAGAACAAGTATTCATGTGATTGTTGGTTGTGTGTTTGATCCTAAGGAGTAAATCTCGGGACGAGATTTCTATTAGGAGGGAGTGATGTGACAACCGTGGTTTTGAGGTTCGTCACTTGGTCTTATTTTAAGGTTAATTTATGTGTGACTATTTGATTTGCGTGTTTACATGTTTGTTTGCGTAAACGAGGTTGGTGTGGATATCGTATATGGGTATAAAGTACTCATAAGTAAATCGAGGAACGGTTATTTCATGTTCATGAGCTCACAATGTAGTGACTATGAAATGAGATGGTGTTATTTGGTGGTTTTACGTATACGTATATGTATTATAGAAAATCGTATTTTTACGATTTACGGTTTAGCATTTAGAGGTCTCGGATGAGGTAATTAGTCATGTGAGTATTTTTCGGGATGGTTTTAAGTCAATTAGGACTTAAATATAAAGTTTATTTCAATTCCAAGAGTTTTTAAAAAACTGTATATTTTACGTCTTTTACGGTAAACGCGTAAAATTGACTAGTTTTACGGTTTTGAGGTTTTGGAGGTTTTAGGAGCTGAAATAAATTAAGGAAAATTAAGGTAATATTAATAAGATATTAATTAATAATAAAATAAAAAAAAACGAAAATTAAGGGTGCATAGTCGGTTTGGGACGAATCAAAGAAAAGGGAGGAGAAAAAAAGGAAATTGGGCTTATATTTGGACTAGGATTTTATGTACACACTATATAAGGTTTATCTAATAAATCAAAAATCATATTTTTCTCCTGGAAGCTTAAAACTGACGGCACATTCAAAAAAATTAGGGTTCTTCATAAAATTTAGGGGTTTTCATAAATCAAAGGTAAATCTTCATAATCCCTTTTTAATTTAAATTGTTTAATGTTTTCTTTAATCATCTTATGATGGATTTAGGTTAGGGTTTAATTTAAAAACTGTAAATTAATGTTATATTAATGATATCATGATGATTACATAAACTAGGGCTTGTATTTAATGGGGTTATGGGTAATTAATTAGGTTAATTTGATTAAACCCGTTTTTAAAAACTGGGCAGAATTTTAAGTCAATTGTTTTGATCACATTGGGAGTTCTACAAACTCTTATTTTGCGATCCAAGTATCCATGAAAAGTTAATTGAAGTGGCTTTCCAATGAAAGACACGAGAACTAAATTGGAGGTCGGGAAGTGGATCAAAACCAGGTTACAACAGTCGGTGGTCCAAACAGTTTTGAAGTCAGCCTGTTTTCTTTTTAAGTTTTAGGTTGTTTGGAGTACTTAGGGTTACATTGGGATCTTCTAACGAACATGAGAGATGGTTTATATATTATAGTAAGTATCTGCATTGGGGATAAGGTTGTGGTTTAGGGCAAGACCCTCTAATCATAACAAACTTTTTGTATGTTTAAAATCAGTAAATCTGGATTGACAAAAGTATATATATATATATCGGGGCCTTAACAGTAGCTTTAAGGTTGGGGCAAATGGGAGGAGTTAGCTAACATATGTAAGGGAATAAGTATTCCATTTACAAAGGTCATGGGTGTGTTTAGGTGGGCATTTGGCTTATAGTTTGGAGACCTAAAACTGGGACTGTTTTTGGTAAAATGTTAACGAGATGTGTTAAGAAGTAGAACGAGTTAAGGGCTTTATAGAGGGGTGTAATGGGATGCTTAGAGCATATAAATGAGGTGTATATACGGGAGTAGGTTAGATGTCCATCATAGGTTGATGAGCCATCTTAGTGATTGGTTCATGTTTTGATTACGTGTTTTTGTTTGTTAGCTTTTGGTAGTGCGCGGACTTTTGGAGAAGCTCAATCAGGTGAGTTTCATAGTCCCATGTTTACTAATGATTTTGACTTCCAGATGGGATGGAAGAGACACTGTTTTGTTATTTAATAATTATGTTGTGAATGTTTTGTGTTTGGTGATGGACTTGTGTACATACGTGATTAACTGCTAGATGATTCTTGATTGTTTTTATGTTTTGACTTGGTACCAAGGGAATATTGGCAAGGCGGGGCCTTGGGATTGGTTCATAGGTGTTTGGACGCCTATGGGAGTATGGTGTTTGGTATGGCTGGGAGCCTTGGTTTTGGATTTGGTTTGGTTGGTTTAATCTTGAATAATAGTTGTTAATGCATGTTTGTATCACATTGTCCATATGTTCGTAAATTTGGTTATTGTTCACAGCTTATGGTTTGTTTTGGCATTGGAGTCTAAACCTATGACTCTCACCAACATTATGTTGACGTGTTTTAGTGTCTCTTTCAGGTGTGAATGTGGTTAAGCTTGAGGATAGAAGTGGCTAGACTTGGGTGCATTAGGATTGCATATAGAAGGAGATCCCCGTTCCTTCTTAGTTTACCTTTATGTTTTTTTGATAAGTGATACATGTTGGCACCTATATGTTTGTTTGGTTTATGTTTATTGTTTGTCTTGGGTAAGTGGGAGGACTGTTACCTACTTACCTAGACTCATGCATTGTTGAGATATTGTCATGACATTTGTGTCGCCATTTATGACATTATATTTTCATTTTACTTTTCTCTATAGAGACACCATTTGTTGTGATGATATCTATACGTCGCGCCCCATATTCCGCCATGGTGGGGTGTTACAACCACCACCGCCTAGCGGCTGGTCCAAGAAAAAACACACCGAGACACTAAATGTGTCTTGGTTTGTGTGAAACCCCAAAAAAATCCGGCCATTAACATATTAATTCATGTTTTTAATAATCAACATCATTTGTTCTTGACTAACCCATAGGTTCAAGATCATAACACGAAAAGGAAAGGGAAAATGATTACCGATTTATGTGATCAAATAGCCAAAACACGCACTTGAATTTTTGGTAACCAAAAACTCGGACCCCTGTTCTTTTCTTGATGTTGCCGACGGTATACAAGCATAAAAAACCCTATTCTATTTTTTTTGTTAGACTGTTATGACAAAAGGGGAAATCCCTGTATTTTTCCTTTGCACAAAGTAGGTCGGGCTTCTAAAGCCCATACTTCATTTTCTTGTTCTAAAATTGGCCGCTAGCCTTTACACACATACTAATATGTTTCGGTTTCCGTTTCGCTTTATAAAACATACGTGTTCGTATTACGTTCTCGCACTTATTCTGAAATATATTCATTTATTTTACTTAATGAATGATAATAACTGTAATCCTTACGTAATACTGAATAGTTAGTAGTTAATTATAAACTGATAATTATTTTCTGAAAAGTTATTTATTTGAAATATTTAAATAAACTGAGACTGCGTATTTACTGTTTACGTTTAATTAAAGTTAAAGCTGAGACTACGCGTATTTAATATTCGAGGATTTTAAATACGGGTTTTACAATAATAAATAATATACTTTTATGTTTAACCAATGATCATTGTTCACAAAGTCTTTATTTTTAGCCATAACAATAGCTCTCGTAGTATCAAAATTATAGTTCAAAGTTATTATTTTTGGACGTCTCTAATTAATAGTCTACTTCCAAAAATAGATAAAAAATGTAAAGTAAGTTTACCATATCACCCTCATTTAAATTTATTATTACAAACAGTAAAAAAGTTGTAAATTAATGGGTTAATGGTAAAATTGTCATCATGTTAAAAGTACGAGAAAAAAGCTGAAAAGTGATATTTTTTTTATTAAACTACGTGTTTTTTTGATAAATTATAATGGGACGGAAGGAGTGCCACTTTCACCTGCATCTTTAATTGCATTAATAAAAAAAACGTGCATCGAACCTCAATAAGAGTAAGCCTTTTTTTAGCATCGTGGCTTTTCATATTTAAATACTGATTTTATATTCAAAGGATTAATTATAAGGCTTTAAACTTTAAAATAATTATTGTAATTACATAACCAAATTTATAAAAAGAAAAAGTTAAACCAAGAAGACCATAGGGGTCTTTCGGGCGACTATAGCAAAGAAAGGGAAGAAAAAACTTTTCTCTGGAAGGTTTATTACTTGAAGGTTAAGTTGTAATGTTTACCATAAATAAACTTATGGCTCAACTATATAACCAAGGGATTTGATTCATTGTTTCATAGCATTAAACAAAACTTTTCTCCCCTTTTTTCCTTCTTGTAGTCGACGGCCAAAGGGAACCCACAAGGGGTTTTGGGTTTGATTTTTATTAGGTATTTACTTCATCAAGATCTAGCCATCGAAGGTGATTGATTGAGGCGTTGTATGAACTATTTTGGTGAAGATCTAACTTGATCTTGGGTTCATTGGTGATCGGTTTTGGTGTAAGAAAAGTTAGAGTTTGGTTGGTTGATTGATTATTGGTTACTTGATCATCCGTTCTTGGACTTAAGGTATACTTTCTTTATCTTTATATTTATTACATTATGTGCATAGTTAATCGATCTTATCCACTGTGTTTACTCTTGATGCATGAATACTTGATTCGTATGGTTATTAAATTCCAACAGTGGCATCACGAGACAAATCTATGCCATGTAATTACATATAAAAATGCCTAAAACCGGTGCAAAAAGATTATGTTTTCTTGAATGTTTAATTATGATTTAATTGAAGATCTTTAAAATGGTTAATTAGATGTTATTAGATCCATAATTTTCTGGAAAAAATAAGTTTGCATGCTTTTTAGTTTATAGCAAACGTTAATTACAACTATGTGTGCAGTTTACGTATTTTCCGATATGTTATGCATGTTTAAATTGTTTAAATCAATGAACCATGATTACTAATTGTTATAATAAATGATTTAGATTCTTAACATGTTTTGTGATTTCTATTTGATAAGAAAACGCTAATTGAATTGGTGTATGCATGCTAAAAGGGGTTTTATAAAATAGTTTTACAACTGCGATTCTTAACACCCGAACATAAAATATTTTTTATAAAATAATATGTACACTTTGTGGGCCGATTCTCATAAAGACACTAGAAACTCGATTATGCATTACTTTTTAGTTTTAGCCGAAACCTGGAAAAGACTTCTTCCTATCTATTTTTTGTTTGCAAAACAGAGTCAGCCTTAAATCTCAAAATATGGATAGTGCCCTAAAATAAGTTATTTTTGGAAAATATATTGCATGAATATAATTTATATGTGATATGTTTGTTATGTATATTGTCTTGCTTAATTTATTTGATTTACTACTATGATGGTTATATTGTATAAATGCAACAAATTTTTTAAGAATTAAATCGGACTAATTAGGGTAAGTAAATATTTGGTCTTTGACAAAATATATTATTTACTCTATAACTATATAGAAAACTATCTTTTATTCAATTTCTCTATAATTTTGGTTAGATATAACTAGACTAAAAAAGGCAGCTTTCTATGATCTCCTAAAGAAGAAGGGCTCTTAACAAGTTTCTACAGTTGGCCAGCTTCTCCGGTTCTTTTCTTGCATCTTTCAAGATGCCACATAGTCGAATGTGACCATAGCAAGGTTCATTTGAGTTTTCCATTGATACTCGTAAGAGAGGTGAGGAAAATTTGATCGAACAAACCTATGTCATTTTATAAAGAATAGTATACCGTTTTAAAACAATGGGTAACTCGTGTTTTTGAATGACGACGAAATCATGAAAATCGAGGCATATGTTTTATTTAAGGAAAGTTTAAAAATACGGAAAATTCAGTATTTTAGTAACTGGTTATAAAAGGAAGTATTACATGTTTCCTTTTATACGATTTTTTCATGATTTTCGAAATTTATTAATATCCACTTAAGTAAGTTTTGCACTAACCAATTTATTAGTCACTTGTCTTGGTTAAGTCATCTAAGACAGTCTTAAGGCTTAACCAAATATGAGGCGTCATAATAACCAAGGGTCACACCCGAAGGTTATAAATCCGCTGACTAATACTGGACGACTTACATTGTGTATTTTGGTTAGACCTTAAGTACTAAGTACGAGATGAGGCAAACATGACGTGACTACGTTTATGCTAGATATTGTAGTCATGACCTCAGTATGGCTAAGAGTTGCACCTTTGGCAATTATCATTCGATGATTACCTTTTGAATTATTTCGTCTCTCTGCATTGACAAAATAAGTTCAAGTTTGGTCTTAGGCTCTTATAAATTAATTTTTCAACTTGGGTAGTTAATTTTATGAGAATCTTATTGATGAAAATACTAATATTTTTTTTAACTTTGTTTTGTAGATGGCTGCTGCCCAAAACAAGGATTCTACACTAAGGTCAAACTTGTTCAAGGATAAGTTGATTAGATCAACTTCTCCGTATGGCACCGAAACCTAAGAATTTGTCTTAGGGGTAAAGACCGAATGAGCTATCTGGAACAACCGATGATCCCAGCTCCGGAAGAAAATGTTGCGCCTGTAGTTCGTGAAGCATACAATACGATGCTAAAAGAACAAAGGGATGTGGCATGTCTCATGTTAGCTTCAATGTCACAAGAATTACAGATAATGCTGGAGAATCTCAATGCTTATGAGATGATGACTGAAATCATAACCATGGTTGAGGAAAAAGCTAAATAAGAGCTTTATGACACTAAAGCATTCCATGCTGGTAGACAGGAGATTGCACAATCCGTTAGCACTCATTTTCTAAAAATGAAAGGCTACTTGGATACTCAGGAATGTATAGGCTATCCCATGCCATAAGAACTTGCTGTGAGTTTTATCTTGAACTCTCTCAACAAGGATTAGGAATCACTTGTGCAAACTTACAATTTCCATAACATAGGGAAGACATTAGTAGAGCTACATGTTATGCTAAAGTCAGATAAGAAAGGGTTTCCAAAGAAGGTTGAGACTCCTGCTGTAATGGCTATTAGAGCAGGACGGATCCAGAAAGACAAGGGTAAGAAACCACAAGGGGTTAAAGGAAAGAATGTTGGAAAGGGTAAGTCAAACTATGCCCAAAGTAGAAAACTCCTCCATCGTCGAAGAAGGATAATCCGGCATAGGAATCCAAGTGTCACCACTGCAAAGAGGTAAGACACTAGAAAAGAAACTGCCCGAAGTATCTCGCTGAGGTGAAGAAACGCAAGAGTGCTAGCGGAGCTAGTACTTCATGTTTCTTCGTTATAGAACATTATTCTATGTCTAATAAAAGTCGATGGTATATAATAAGGGTTGTGGAACTCATATTTGTAATACATCACAGGGACTCAGAGACATCATAGAATTGAAGCAAGGAGCTTTGAGCTTATACGTAGGAAATGGCATGTGTACAAACGTCAAAATGATTGGTCAATATGATTTAGCACTTCCAAATGGACTAGTTATTACTTTGAATAATTGTCGTTTTGCACCTATTACCAGAGGTTTTGTTTCATTTAATAGATTGATGGAAGACGGTTTTAGTAACGTTATTTTTAATAATGTAATTTTCGTTTACAATGACAACATACTTTATTTTAATGAAATACCGCGTAATGGCATTTTTGAAATTGATATGCAAGGTCACAATATTAATAGTTCTATGTAAAATGTAAGCATGAAAAGAGCCAAACATGCGATGTTGGACTCAACCTATCTGTGGCACTATCGCCTTGGTTATTCAAACAAGAAATGCATCGAGAAGCTTCAACATGATGGAATTTTGAATCCCAACGACGTTGATTCTTTCAATGACAAATGCAAGTCTTGTGTGTATAGGAAGATGGCATGTAAGCCTTTCACACATGTGGTCGAAAGAGCTAAATATCTTTTGGGACTCATTCATACGGATGTTTGTGGACCCATTAGAATCGTGTCTAGAGAATGAGCTAGCTACTTCATTACATTCATGAATGATTTCATTCGTTATGGTTATGTACCTTTTGAAACATAAACATGAGGTATTTGGAACATTCAAGGAATTTAAAAATGAAGTGGAAAACCAACTCGACAAGAATGAAGTATTACGTATAATAATATTTAATATAATACATGATAAGTATTGACCTATAATACTTAAAAACGTAACAAGAATAAAAAACTACATTTAAAACATGAACACACGAGATGAATGAATAAAACACGAAAACCGAATATGGGTGTTTTTGGCCGGTTTTAAAGACATAAACAAAGGGGCCCTAAGGCCCGGTCCACCAAGGAAAACTAAACTTAACATACGTATGTTTTAGTCACTTTTACAATAAACACAAAAATCAACAAAAACCCTAATACCACTTAATATGGCCTCCGGATTTTAAGAAGAAGAACAAGAAAGAAAAGTTGGTTTGATCTTTAATTCGGGTTCAAGTATTTGTTCATGTTCATGTTGTTCCCATATTTATTCACTTCACCATGGTTGATTTGATGAATTAATTATGAAAGAAGAAAGAAAGAAGATGAATTCTAGAGAGAGAAAGTAGAGAGAGATATATAATTACTATGTGAAATAAGATTAAGAAAAATGAAAGAACCAACCATCCTAACATGCTAGGAGGGTGCTTATATAGTCCACCTGTTGTTCCCATATTTTATGCACTTCACTATGGTTGATTTTATGAATTAAAGAAGTAAGAAAGAAGATAAGAGATCATTTCTAAAGAGAAAAAGTATAGAGAGAAAGTAGAGAGAGATGATTAACTAAGTGAAATTAGATTAAGAAAATGAGAACTTGCCACCCTCCTAAGATGCTAGGAGGGTGCTTATATAGTCCACCCAGATGCGGGCTTTCTATTGGGGACTATATTTGTTTTGGGCCGGGCTTGAATAAATGCTTAGTACCTTGAAAGAGGCCTTTTAAGCTAGCCATCAAGCCCGTAGTGTCACGACTATTTTAACTAACTATTACAACATTCTAATAAATATTACAATAAAAACCTATGATCGAACATTCTTGTTTGACTCAATATTTTGAGGCTAACAATCTCCCCCAATGTGAGGTCATTCCTCTTCGATATTTGGAGATCAATGGAGATTATGAATTTCGTCATAAATGAGTCTGGAACGTGTAATAGTAGTCTTGTTCCTTCATGCTGGGATCTTTGAGCCTTTGTCGTTGTCTTTCGACTTTGCCTTTAAACTTGAGATCTTCAAATCATTCTTGACATGTCTTTGCCATCTTGCAATCTTGTGTCTTTATCCACATGCTCATACTTTGTACAGTCTTGAAAGCTTTCTAACAATCTCCCTTGAAGAGAGGTCATTCCTCTACATTAATTGATAAGGAAGATTTTGATCATTAGAGTTGCGGAAGTCTTTAGCTTTCTTGATTGTTGAATGTCTTTGGGCATGAGTATGTGGTTTTGAATCTTTGACTTTGCTGAGTACACCGTAACGTCACCTTCTTGAGACAAAACATAGACACGGACTGAATGGCTTTGACATTCGTCCTAAATTGGTAGCGCTTTACCCCCGGTCGGTGAAGACCGTTACACGATATTAAATATCGTACCTGTGATTAGGTAGATTCAACTAAGAACCTCCTTGACAGGGTTTCGCGGTAGTACTAGCCGTTCTCTTTACTCGACCGTCTCAAAGCAAGACTGCGAACATAAAGAGTGAATCAATTGGATAAATTATCCACTTGATTAAAGTCGTCAATTCAAATTCCTGGAACAAGTTTGATTCATTAAGAATCTTACCATTGTTGCTTTCCAGTTGACATAAGCTTGATTCATAAGAATCTCGCAAGTTACCTACCGTAGCGCTGTTTAATGTTGACGCTAGAAGGATTTCCATTCGTCACTGTGAATATTAATAAATATCACTCTGAATGTTCTGGCAAGACCATAAAGATATTGCGTAGAAACCAGAAACGAGTTTGAATCGATAGAGAAACAAACCACTGTTGCTTTTCAGTTTACACGTGTTCAATTCATAAAGAATCTTACACATGACCTACCGCAGTGCTGTTTGATGTTAACATTAGAAGGATTTCCACTCATCATTGTGAAAACTAAGTAGCATCACTCTAAGTGTTCTAGCAATATCGCAAGGATATGGCGTAGGACTCTCTTTATCTTCATCCGTGTGTCCTAACGAGATTTGATTGATCTCCTGGCTCTAGACTCGATTTGTGCACTTTTAGTGGTCGGAGGCTGGAGCAGATGCCACCTATTCAATATCAACTATCTCGGAGTGAGAAAGTCGATAGAATTCGTGTTGATCTCCGTGACAATAAAACAAACTTCTTTTAAGAGAAGCCCGAGTCAGCTAGGGAGGGGTTGTGCATTACATCACTGGGTCCATGATGCGCTGTCTTCATGATGTGTTGACCCGGTTTCTGCCTAAGTTGTATGGAGGGCAAATTTCTTTACACCCTTTATCCTTACATTTCTTTTTCATTCTTCAACCCCTTCAAAATGCTTACCAAGACATCATTACTAACACCTTGTTGTGATTGTTCAAGTGCTAGCATCAGTACTTAGTCGACATTCAGCTCCGTTCACATTCTACTCCATCTTTCCTAAGGACTTCTAATAATCTATTTGATTGTCCCTGGGAAGATCCCTCTGGTTCTGGTTGGATCATAGGACTTAAACCTAACCACCCTTTTGACACCAATAACGTCGTGAATTAAAGATGTTGTGGGTATTTGATTGTAACCATGAGTGCTTGAGTCTTTAGATCACATTTTAATCACATTCTCCCCCTATCACTAATATATAAAATCGTTTGATATTAGAGATACCAAATTTGATTAAAATATATTGTGAAAAATAGTCTTGAAAAACTTTCGAGAGAAAAATGTGTCAAACTTAGCATGAATTTGGAACGCTCCCCCTCAAAAATTGATCCAATTGAATTGTCATTACGAGGATGTGATCCACATTAAACTTTTGAGGATAGGAGTTGTTGAACACATAATTTTTGAAAGATTTTGAATATCATTGAAGAATTCTTGAAAAAAATGTGTTCAACGCTTTCCGAAAACCATTTCTTTTTGGCGACATGGTATTTCTAAAGCATAAACTTGATGTTGAGTCTTAGGATCTAGACTCATCTGGGATATCATGATCATGATTGTAACATACACAGCGGAATCATAAAGAACACAATCATAACCAAGAACAAGGCTTTCACTAATAAAGATTACTATTAATAATCTATTAACTACTACTCATGGCGCCTAACAGGCTTGACACCAGGAGGAACGCACACACACCTATGGTTTACATTGTTTGTGAATGAATGAATGACCATGTGTGCCTAACCCTCTTTTAATAATAGAGGTACTAGGGTTACATCACAACCCTAGCTTACTATAGAAGCTAACTATTTTCTATTAGGTCCTTCATCTTGTTTTGTCATATCAATTCAAGATATCTAAGTCCCAACAATCTTCCCCTAGTTGATTTGACAAAACCAGTAAGCACGAGCTTCCCCTGAAGCTAATATAGATGAAGGCTAAGCTTCCCCTTGATCCATGCATTCTTCCCCTTTTGTCACATCAAATCAAAAAGGATTGTCTTCCCCTTAAGAAGTGCACGACAAATACAGTAGGCTCCATGGAGAGATCACTGATGAAGAAAATCAAGTATAACGAATTTGATGAAGAAGTGGAATCTCCCAAACTTGTGTCTTATGTCTTGCACTAACCACGTGACATCGAGCTCGAACAAAATCCTCAAATAAATGAGACACTGAGCACAATAACGTAACCCCTTCAAGTGATATCAAATGTACGCATAGAGCAAGGTATCTTAAAAAGCTGCTACTCCTTTTAAGATATGAATAGATCGTACCCCTTCGCTAGATATGTCAAGTCTTCGTCACCATAACAACCAAGCAAGTTATCTTAAAAAGGTCCTCCACTCCTTTTTAGGATATGATAAGAGCACAAAACCTGTGAAAATCAACTACAACATAAAAAAAGTGATAATCAAATGTCTTCTTCAATGAATCGCCACAACGAATGATGATGGCTGAGAACTCCTCCTCTAGTAATAGTAGTGACATCAGACTAGTCACTAAAAGCAATCTTACTTGACTAATAAGAACCAAAACCGGCCAAAGAAAATTAGTATACAACAAGCAGTAGGAACCAGAAGAAAGTTAGCAAGAACATACACCTACCAGGAGGAACAAACCAGTAGGAACAAACCAGTGGTACGGACCAGTAGGAACCGACTAGTAGAAACCGACCAGTAGGAGCCGATGATTCAACCAGGAGGAACCATCGAATATTACCAGGAGGAACCGAGAACACAACCAGCATGAATATATATGACCAGTAGGAACCATAACGCACTAGTAGGAACAACATAACCTACCAGTAGCATCTCAAACCATTCTTTTTTTATTATTTTTTTTATTTTTTATTTTTATTATTTTTTTGTTTTTTTTCAATCTGTCACCACGCTGTCGCGGAAAGCTGTTGCTAAAATCAAACACATCTCTCTCCATACTTTTAGCGACACCCTGTTCGTCACTAAACTATGGCTGTTACAAATCTTGGCAATGCTTAAAATGATAAGGGTGTTACTTACAAATTTGAACAATACAAACTTTTTGTGAAAACCCAACTCACAAGCCCATTAGCCAAAATTGACCACGTCCAAACCATCAATCAAAGATATAATCCTGCCAAAACTCACGGACCATATATTCATAAATATTTCCTATCATAACAAGAAATATCTTTTCCCAATAAACCATGAATAAATTCCGAAACTTATGGGAAAGATATTCTCACGTCTAGCATCACACGTCTTTGACTCCATATCACACATCAGCCTTGAATGAAAATCGTAATAAATATGGAATCCCATATAGGACCGTAATCCCATTTTGTGTCCAAACATGACGCATGCAAATCCCACAAAATTTTTTGCAAAACTATATCTTCAAAAGACCACGTTATTCAGGGAGTATTTATGGAATAAGGAAAAATAATCCCTAAACAATAGGAATCACATATTGACCCACACATTACATCCATAACCGTAGCATTCTTGTACCCCATAAAATACGGGATTTTCAAACACAAATCATCTTTCCAAAATAACGTGTCACATTCAAATGCTTCCATAAGTTACGTTCAATAAAAATGTTATCCCAGAAAATCAGGATTTCATATGAGAATAACAGATTTGAAAGAAAAGTCCATAACTCAAACGAATCCCTGATTTTGATTCGGACCCCATATCCATATGCAACAACAATTCATACAAGAGCTCTCAACTCTAAAAATCATGCAGCCATAGAGCCCTTACACAATCATGCAGCCATACGACTATGGATCACAACACTCATGAGCACACCATATAATATCTGCTTGTAGCATCATACTCTTTACTCAGAACCAAAAACACCCGAATCTAGGGTTTCAAACCCTAAGGACACGAACCAGGTAACAATCAAAAGGTCAAATTAGTCATGATTGTGAAACACTAATTAACCACCATATGTTTCAAACATTTTGGACCTCAAAATGGTTTCATCATCATGAATCTGATATGAGATCAGTCGTGAGACCAGCATGAATGCGACCCTACTCTTCTTTGTCTGCTGCCTCCATAAAAACGAAGCTAGGGTTTTAAAACCCTAAACGAGTTTCTGTAAGAACATCACAGTAGCCAAGATATAGATTAAACACGAATCTGCTGTTGTTAAATATATTGATGATAGTCATTTATTAACACAGATTCATAGACGTTCATCTTTGTTTCCCACGAATCTCCATACACCATGAATGCATTCATGATGTACATTCAGCAGTTTCTGAAATTCTTTTGCAGATTCTACTAGGGTTCATCATTGATCAATGACCAACTCACCAAAGCTAGCAGAATCATCATAACAAATGCAGCAATACCAAGGAACAGCAGTAACCAATGACAGTAGTAACACAACACCGAATCATCTAGGGTTTCTTGGGAAAAACCCTAGATCAGCAGCTTTATTTATTCAAAACATAAAATAAAATGAAAACCTTGTAGATCAACCAGATCGAGAGCCAACAAGCTCTGAAACCACTTGTTGAGTCTTAGGATCTAGACTCATCTGGGATATCATGATCAGGATTGTAACATACACAGCAGAATCATAAAGAACACAATCATAACCAAGAACAAGGCTTTCACTAATAAAGATTACTATTAATAATCTATTAACTACTACTCTTGGCGCCTAACAGGTTTGACACCAGGAGGAACGCACACACACCTATGGTTTACATTGTTTGTGAATGAATGAATGACCATGTGTGCCTAACCCTCTTTATATAATAGAGGTACTAGGGTTACATCACAACCCTAGCTTACTATAGAAGCTAACTATTTTCTATTAGGTCCTTCATCTTGTTTCGTCATATCAACTCAAGATATCTAAGTCCTAACACTTGAGTTCATAGACTTTGAATGTCTTGACAAATCCACTCAAGTGTAAGAAGATTTAACTTCTTTTGCTGAGGGTAAGCGCACTTATTCGTACACTCCCCCGTGAATATAGATCCGGGTTGCAATCTCAAAGTGATTACAAGCCATTGTGTTGAGCTCAAAACGTTGAATGTTTTGTGACAAGCTCAACCTAAGATAGATTGCTCTACTCGTTGTTGGAAAAATTGTCCAAAATAGACATTTTCCTTTATAAAAAGATAGAAATGACATGTTTTGAAAAATATTTACAAGTTTCATTCGAGCTTTATGTACAAACCCGTGTCGTTATTGAGCGACATTTCTAGGCACGTCCATATTATCGATACTGAAAGACATGTCGAGAAGAATATTTTTGGTATTTTGAAAGATTTTTTAATTTTGTATTTTGCTTTTTCATTAATATTTACAAGTAGATGTTTGATAGATGAGTCAAGCAGGCTTATTTACAAGTGGATGTTTGATAGATGAATCAATGATAGGTGTGTAAACACCCATCCTTTCTACCACTTAATTACAATAATAACCGGGCCAAAACGTGTATTTTATGTCTTTTATGTCGGAATTATGCATGGTTTGTGTTTTTGTTGTGATTTAGGACGAAATTGTGAGAAGTGGAGAAAATACGGGAATTCACGGGCATTTACGGACTTTTATTGAAGAAAAAGATGAAAGACGAAGTCAAGAAGTCAAGAGTGCAAAAAGAACGGAAGTCCATGACAATTTCTGAAGATTTATCGAAGAAATAGTCAAAAGACGGAAGTTTATCAAAAGCCGAAGAATTCAAGTCTATTTTATTGAAGAATTTAAAGACGAGTTCAAAGAAATCCCGAAGCCAAAAGTCCTTAAGTCCAAGTTTAAAGAAGATTAGAAGAAAAGGATTAAGTATGCAAATAATGAAGATTAAAAGAAGGAGGGACTTAATGACGCAATTAAGAGAAAAGGAAAGAGGGGAGGAAGCTTCCTTAATCCTCCCATATAAATAGTCATTAGGATTTACATTTCATTCTTGTTGGCTAATAGTGACATTTAGTCCTTCCACCTTTAATTACATTGTCATTTACTTTTCTTGTCAACTTTAAATACATGTTTTGCACCTTAATTACCATTTAATTCCAAGTAAGTTTTCATTTTAATTCTTGTCAATCTTTATTTTATCTTGTTAATCTCCTATCTACCTTTCTCAATCTTTGATTTTTGTGTTTATGTTTATGTTCATGTTCATGCTTTTATTTTGATCCAAATGGTTTTTAATTATTGTGGTTAAAGTTGTTTGTTTTATTGATTTAAACTGTTTGATTGTGTTTACTGTTGTTTCGTTATTGGTTAAATTAAATCGTTTGTTTGATTCTGCTTAATTCGTTGTTAGATTCGTTTATCTGTGATTCCCTTGTTCTTCGGGAGAGTTTGTTTTTGTTTCTGATCTTTCCAGGAAATCTTCCGAATCAAGAGAGGGAGTCTGTTCATTCGGAACTTCCAAAGTTCCGAACCAAGGGCTTCATTCGGAACATTCAAAGTTCCGAACGAAGGAAAACTTCCGACTCAAGACTGCTCATTCGGAAGTCTCAAACTTTCGAACGAAGGGAAAGTTCCGGATCAGCAATTGTTCATTCGGAACTTAAAAGTTCCGGATCAATATACTTCATTCGGAACTCAAAAAGTTCCGGATCAAGGAGATTCATTCGGAACTCAAAAGTTCAGAACCAAGAGCTTCATTCGGAACTCAAAAGTTCCGAACCAACTTCCGGATCAAGGGCAAGTTCTGAATCAGAAGGCTTCATTCGGAAGTCTGAAACTTCTGAATCAAGGAGGCTTCATTCAGAATCTTCCGAATCAAGGGTTGATCAAAAGTTCCGAATCAAGGCAAGATTGAGAAGTTCCGAATCAGTAAAGTTCCGAACGAAGGATTGTTTTGGATAAGTGACATATTCAGATCAATTTATTTCGGATCAAGGATTTTGGTAAAATTCCGAGCGAAGAAGAATCATTCCAACCGAAGGTGACATTCCGGACGAGTGATTGTTCCAAACGAAGGATTGTTCCGAATGAGCTGTATTCGAGTTCTTTTTAGTTTTTGTCTTTGATTTTGATTTTTAAGCTTTATTTGTCCTGCTTTTACTTTAATTGCACTTTAAGATTATTTGTCTTAGCTTTATTTTAGTCTTGCCTTAGTTTAAGTTTTAGTTTCGTTTTAAGATTGCCTTAAATAGATTTAAATTTGCGCCATTTACTTTAGTGCCCTTTAATTTTAGTCACGCTTTTAAATACTTGCACAATTATTTTAATTAGACTTAGATTTACTTTCAAGTCATTTACTTTAATCATTTCGCACTTTTAATTTTAAAAAACTACAACGACACATTTTTGTTCCACCAAAATAAGACTGAGTCACACATTAAACACAAGTTTTTCAATTCGAAGAGACATACGACAAAGAACTATAATTTTTATACGGGGTGTCAAAAGCCATGTATCAAATGGCGCCGCTGCCGGGGAAAGAGGGGAGGAAGCTTCCTTAATCCTCCCCTATAAACCATGTATCAAATGGCGCCGCTGCCGGCTCTTTTCGTAAAGATTAACGGTTTTCTGTGAGAGACGCGTTGCTTTTTGGGATCCGTTCACTTGTGAGCGTTATTTTTCTTGCCTAAAAAAATCCAAAAAAACCATAAAAATATAAAATAAAAATCCATAAAAATTAAAAATTTCAAAAATCCAAAAAGATTTTATCTTTATTGTGTATATATATTGTTTTTGTGTTTGGTTTTGTTTTATTTTGCATTTTCAGGTGTATGCGTACTAGATCTTCTAACTATCAAGAGCCCGAGTCTCAAGAAGATTTAGCTATGTCAGGTGTCAACAACAACATTCCACCGCACATCAACAATAACAACAATGTTCTTCCACAGCCCGATCTTCGGACCATGGAGGAACTTTGTCAACCTACCATGTTTGGACGAGGAGGACCGATTGCGCTGATGCAAATCAACGCTCCTAAGTTTTCGTTGAAGCACCACATGATTCAGCAAGTGCAAACAAACCCATTCCGTGGATTGCCTGATGATGATGCCAACAAACACCTCGACAAGTTCATTACAATCACTCAAAGCATGAAGTTGCCTGGGGCCACAATGGATGTTCTCCGCCTACAACTCTTTCCACATACTTTATCGCATCATGCCGAGAAATGGTTTGATCGTCTCCCGAAGAATTCTATTCACACTTGGGATGACATGACTCAACGCTTTTTGTCGCGCTACTTTCCCCCATCCATGGTTACAAGCCTTCGCAATCAGATCAACGGTTTCATGCAAGACCCTGATGAATCTCTTTTTGATGCTTGGGAGAGATATAATGTCTTGATCGATAGATGTCCAAACCACAACATGCTCCCTGTGACCTTAATCGATACTTTCTACAACGGTTTGACTTTTCGAGATCGTGATACGATAAATGCAGCCGCCGGTGGCACATTCATGAAAAGGAGACCCGAGGAGTGTAGAGAGCTTATTGAGAACATGACTACTCACCACAAAAACTGGGATTCCTCTGCTTCTTCTAGGAACAACCCGAGAGTCAATGTTTCTTCTACCTTAGCAAACCCTGAGATGACCGAACTCACCCGCATGATGACTGAAATGAGCAAAAGTATTACGCTTCTCGCTTCAAACCAACAACAACAACAAGTTAAAGCGGTTGCTAATCCTTGTGAAACATGTGGCGGTCCTCACTCATACACTGATTGTCCTTCGACACAAGGAAATCCGGAAAATGTGTATGCTGCTTACGGTAATTATTCACCGGAAAATTACCAAGCTAGACAACAAGGGGATAGAAACCTGCTGAGTTACCGATCCAACAACTACCTTTCACCCGGTTTTTCTCCTCAAAACCAAAACTCCGCCAACAACTACAATAGAAGCAACCAAATCCCACCAAGAGCTTCTAACCCTTATCAACCACCCACCCAACAAACCCCACCCATTAATCCCGATGTTGAAGCCGTCATGAGAACTCAAGGTGAGCAAATCAAGAATCTACAGAGCCAAATAATCAATTTGAAAGGAGATATCCTGAAGTAAGGTAATGACATTCGAACCGAGGTTCGTGATAATATTCAATCCTCCTTCAACACTCAAACAACTGAATTAAAGAATCTGTTGGCTAGTTTCTTGCCCGCCCCTCAACCTTCTACTTCAAGTTCTCTACCTTCAAACACCGTCACCAATCCGCGAGCTAATGTGAGTGCTATTACTACTCGTAGTGGAATTACCATCGTCGATCCACCAATCCCACCCCCATCATCTACACCTCCTCCACCACCATGTGTCCCTACTCCTCCTACACCTAGTATTAGTGCACCATTACCGTCTCCGCCTCGTCATGACGATGTATCTCGGAAGGACCCTTCAACACCCCAACCTTTACCTACTACACCTTCACCTTCCCCCTATAAACCCAACATCCCATACCCTTCTCGCATAGGCAAGACCAATGAGCTAACCAAGAATGACTGTAAAGTATCGAAATATGTGAATATGCTATCTCAAATGACCATCAACATTAGCCTTGTTGAAGCACTTTGCCACATGTCGAAATTTGTCAAAGAATTCAAGGAATTGCTTAGCAAGAAGGAGAAGCTGATTGAACTCGCCAACACACGATTAAATGAAAACTGCTCAGCAGTTATTCTTAAAGAATTACCGGAAAAGCTTGGAGATCCCGGTCGTTTTGTGTTGCCTTGCGTGTTCAACAAAACTGAAGAATTTACTGCCCTTGCTGATCTCGGGGCTAGTATTAATTTGATGCCATTGAGTGTTTGGAAAACACTATCATTGCCCGACCTCACTCCAACAAAGATGACTCTCGAACTTGCAAATCGCACTCTCGCTTACCCCGTCGGTATAGCCGAGGATGTGTTCATCAAAGTTGGCACATTTACTTTCCCGGTTGATTTTGTCGTTGTTGATTATGAAATGGACCCTCGTATTCCTTTAATACTTGGTCGGCCATTTTTGAGAACCGGACGAGCTTTAGTTGATGTGGCCGAAGGTGAGTTAATCTTACGAGTCGGGGATGATTCAAAAGTTTTTAAAATGGGGAAGCTTACAGGAAAATCTTTTGGACGAGAATCAGTGAATATGATCAGTGTGCTCGATGACTTTGTCGTCTACGACAATCCTCTATTCGACTCTTGCATTGATAATCCACTTTTTAATGATGATTTGGATGATTCTCTCCCTACTCTGGAACCTTCTCCCATTTATGATTCTCCATCGGTCTTTGATGCTTATGATGATGTCGATTCTAGCTCAGACTCAGATGATTTTGATTGTACTTCTGAGTATCCCGAGCTGCCCACTTTCGATGATTTTGATGAGGCTGATACTCTCTCGAGCGATTCTTCACATGATGAAGATCCTCCGCCATCACTCGATCCTACTTTGGACGATTATTCATTTGAGGAAGATTTCTCTGAATTTCTCAACACTTACTTCCCTCATGAGAGTGATGCTCCTCCTTATGACTTTAAAGATTATCGTCTTGATCCTACTTTGGATTTGAAGCACATTCTTTCTAACGAGAAGAAACCAGTCGACACCGACATCCGTTGCACCTATGCTTTGACACCTCTTTGTCCTCCTTCTGAGGACGAGGTTGTGATTCTTTGCGGATCTTCTTCACACTCTGCTGAGCCTGAGTGTTATTTTCCCCTAAAGGAAAAGGTGTTCGACCCCGGTATTGAAGTCTTTAAGCCATCTCAGTATCCACCTGATGAAATAAAAGGAAAAATCTTTGGAAATTTTGAAGACATGCTTGCAACACTTCATCCTTGCTTCCACCGTGCTCCATCACTGCTTAAGGGAACCTTGCCTACTCTTCTATGGCTTGCCTTGTTCGCCTTAAGTTTGTGTTATTTGCTCAATGAAAACTATGTCTTTGATCCTGGTGGATATGTTTCATGCTTCTTCCGTTGATGATCAAGGTCGAGTCAGGCTCACGACTCGGTTAACAAAAACCAAGCGCTTCTTGGGAGGCAACCCATGCATCTATCTTTTCGCTTTCTTTACCATAAGTGTAGGGGAGACCCTTTGGTTTGCTATTCCCTCTCCTCACTTCTTAATCAGGGATTCGAGCTTCAATGATCCACTCTTGATGATTCTTGACGACCCGTGATTCCGTGTTCTACTTCTTCCCGGTTCTATCCTAAACTCTTTTCGATTCACTATTTTATATTTTCTCAATATTAAAATAGGAATCTCTTTAGTTGTCTTTTCCTTAACGAGATTTAAACAAAGTGCACAATGTCCTAAGTGTAGGGGAGTTTACTCCCACATGCTTAAACATTGAGGACAATGTTTATCTTAAGTGTAGGGGGGACTTCTATCGAAGTTAAGTGGTCTTTTCCTTGTATTTGTCCTCATTTTAACTAGAAAATCAATTTTTCGACATTTTTCAAAATTTTTGATCTATTTTGGCCTATTAGTTTTTCCCTTTGTATAGTTATTTTCTTCCTTTGCTAGAACAGATGCTTAAATAAGTGGTTTTAATTTTCAACGTTGTGAATCTTTTGACTCAATCCGAGTTTACTCTAGCTAGTACCCTTAACGTGTTTAAGTCAAGTTTTGCTAGGCTTTTATATAGGGAGCTATAAAACGCGAAAGTCTTAACTCTCACGGGTTAAGAACTAGAACTTTTCGCAAGTTCCTATAATTGATCTTAGAGAGTCGTTTATCAAGGGAACTTTAAAATGCGATTTCTAAACTTGAAAAAGTCTAAGAATTTGCAAGATCCTATAGGCGACTCGAAAACCCAAAACTTTGATTTAATAGGCTAAGTTTCCACGAGTCTCATTACTTGAGATTTTAAACTGTGGAGAACGAGAGATGATAGAGCCAATTATAAGTTCGGTATTCTTTCGTGAATTTATGTGAGTTAATTATGAGCCTATTCTCCCATCGCTTGCTAATAAATTTATCTGCTAATAAATAAGGTTGTACGATTTGAAAAGTTACTTAGCTTCTAGCCCAAGATCGTTTAAAAGTTGCTCGGTATGGATTAGAGTTCATAGCCAAGGCATAACTTATTGAAGCGGGACGCGAAGATTGGCGAGTCCGAAAAGGCCCTAACAAGGCATGAGGGCTATATTTTGTTGCTAAAGATCCAAAGTGATGTGAAGAATCATTTATCAAAAATCAATATGAAGGGTCGAGACACACGACGAAAAGCAAATACTCCCCAAAAGTCATGGAGAAGTGTATCCGAAAAGACCCTAACAAGGTATGAGGATAAATAGATCCAAGTCATAAAAGGAGGCGGATCGTTGTATATCAAAGTCCAAAATAATGATTGGAGAAAAATGAAGAAGTCGTGGTCCAAGTATGAATCTCTCAAAAAGTTCAAGTGAAGAAATTCCATTTATGAAGAGAAGAACATAATTTCATGAACGTCTCTCAAGGTTTGAAGTATGAAGTCGCTGCCAAATATCGGTCCGAGAAAGGTCTCAAATCGCGAAACGAGTTATGCCAAGATATGAACTTTATGAGGTCCCGAGAAGCAGTTTTAAAAGATTTTGTCCTTTAGCTAACTATTGATTAAATCGTTCACCTTATTTTCAGACTTAATAACTATCGAAATAAGTCAAAAATGCATCCTCGTGATCATTCAAGGCAATAATAAAATATAAGAGATACACTTAGGAATAAGGGAGTCTAAGTGAGTAATTGGCCCACATGAGTTCGTGTTAGTTTGCTAACTTATAATAACAATGATCTCGTTTTTAAGCTTGGTTTCGAGAAAGTGAAAACTTGAGGATGATGATTATTCATAACATTTCCAAAACCCAAGGTATGCTTTTGATTTCTTTATTTTGTATGTTTTTAATTTTCTATCTCTTTAATAAAGGCCAACGTGGATTGATTATGATGAAAAGTGTAATCTTGCTTTGTAACTAATGCATTGCATGAGGACATTGCAATGGTCAAGTGTAGGGGATTTGATAGGTGTGTAAACACCCATCCTTTCTACCACTTAATTACAATAATAACCGGGCCAAAACGTGTATTTTATGTCTTTTATGTCGGAATTATGCGTGGTTTGTGTTTTTGTTGTGATTTAGGACGAAATTGTGAGAAGTGGAGAAAACACGGGAATTCACGGGCATTTACGGACTTTTATTGAAGAAAAAGATGAAAGACGAAGTCAAGAAGTCAAGAGTGCAAAAAGAACGGAAGTCCACGACCAATTCTGAAGATTTATCGAAGAAATAGTCAAAAGACGGAAGTTTATCAAAAGCCGAAGAATTCAAGTCTATTTTATTGAAGAATTTAAAGACGAGTTCAAAGAAATCCCGAAGCCAAAAGTCCTTAAGTCCAAGTTTAAATAAGATTAGAAGAAAAGGACTAAGTATGCAATTAATGAAGATTAAAAGAAGGAGGGACTTAGTGACGCAATTAAGAGAAAAGGAAAGAGGGGAGGAAGCTTCCTTAATCCTCCCCTATAAATAGTCATTAGGATTTACATTTCATTCTTGTTGGCTAATAGTGACAATTAGTCCTTCCACCTTTAATTACCTTGTCATTTACTTTTTTGCACCTTAATTACCATTTAATTCCAAGTAAGTTTTCATTTTAATTCTTGTCAATCTTTATTTTATCTTGTTAATCTCCTATCTACCTTTCTCAATCTTTGATTTTTGTGTTTATGTTTATGTTCATGTTCATGCTTTTAGTTTGATCCAAATGGTTTTTAATTATTGTGGTTAAAGTTGTTTGTTTTATTGATTTAAACTGTTTGATTGTGTTTAATGTTGTTTCGTTATTGGTTAAATTAAATCGTTTGTTTGATTCTGCTTAATTCGTTGTTAGATTCGTTTATCTGTGATTCCCTTGTTCTTCGGGAGAGTTTGTTTTTGTTTCTGATCTTTCCAGGAAATCTTCCGAATCAAGAGAGGGAGTCTGTTCATTCGGAACTTCCAAAGTTCCGAACCAAGGGCTTCATTCGGAACATTCAAAGTTCCGAACGAAGGAAAACTTCCGACTCAAGACTGCTCATTCGGAAGTCTCAAACTTCCGAACGAAGAGAAAGTTCCGGATCAGCAATTGTTCATTCGGAACTTAAAAGTTCCGGATCAATATACTTCATTCGGAACTCAAAAAGTTCCGGATCAAGGAGATTCATTCGGAACTCAAAAGTTCCGAACCAAGAGCTTCATTCGGAACTCAAAAGTTCCGAACCAACTTCCGGATCAAGGGCAAGTTCCGAATCAGAAGGCTTCATTCGGAAGTCTGAAACTTTCGAATCGAGGAGGCTTCATTCGGAATCTTCCGAATCAAGGGTTGATCAAAAGTTCCGAATCAAGGCAAGATTGAGAAGTTCCGAATCAGTAAAGTTCCGAACGAAGGATTGTTTTGGATAAGTGACATATTCAGATCAATTTGTTTCGGATCAAGGATTTTGGTAAAATTCCGAGCGAAGAAGAATCATTCCAACCGAAGGTGACATTCCGGACGAGTGATTGTTCCAAACAAAGGATTGTTCCGAATGAGCTGTATTCAGGTTCTTTTTAGTTTTTGTCTTTGATTTTTATTTTTAAGCTTTATTTGTCTTGCTTTTACTTTAATTGCACTTTAAGATTATTTGTCTTAGCTTTATTTTAGTCTTGCCTTAGTTTAAGTTTTAGTTTCGTTTTAAGATTGCCTTAAATAGATTTAAATTTGCGCCATTTACTTTAGTGCCCTTTAATTTTAGTCACGCTTTTAAATACTTGCACAATTATTTTAATTAGACTTAGATTTACTTTCAAGTCATTTACTTTAATCGTTTCGCACTTTTAATTTTAAAAAACTACAACGACACATTTTTGTTCCACCAAAGTAAGACTGAGTCACACATTAAACACAAGTTTTTCAATTCGAAGAGACATACGACAAAGAACTATAATTTTTATACGGGGTGTCAAAAGCCATGTATCAATCAAGCAGGCTTATTTACCAGTAGATGTTTGATAGATGAATCAAGCAGACTTCTTTGCCAGAATCTCCAGTTCTGCTGGAGTCAAACATCTCATACCAATTTGCCTAACTAGATACGCAAACCCCTCTTTCGAAAGAGCTTTTGTAAACAAGTCAGCTAATTGGTAATCAGTTCTAATAAAGTATAGTTCAACAATACCCCTTTCAACTTGTTCCTTAATGAAGTGATATCTGACATCAATGTGCTTCGTGCGGGAATGCTGTACCAGATTGTAGGAGATGGCTATGGCGGACTTTGAGTCACAATACATAGGTACTTTATCAAAGTGGAAGCCATAATCCGTGAGTTGTGTTCTCATTCATAGAACTTGAGCACAACATGCAGATAGAGACACATACTCCGCTTCGGCTGATGACAGTGATGTGCAATCCTGCTTCTTGGAAGACCATCCCACGAGCTTATCTTGACCTAGAAATTGTGCACCACTAGAAGTAATTTTTCATGTATCAAGACACCCTGCATGATCAGAATCTGAATAGGCCGTTAGAAAGAAACCGGTTTCCCTCGGATACCAGAGTCTCATGTGAATGGTATTCTTAAGGTACCGAAAGATCCGTTTAACCTCCTTGAGGTTCTTTTCAGTGGGTCGTGCTTGATATCATTCACAATAACATGTATCATGTGATATATATGGTCGGCTTGCTGTTAAGTACATGAGGGAGCCTATCATGGAACGATATCTCGTTTGATCTATGGCATCTCTCTCTAAATCAGCATCTAGAGATGTGGTTGATAATGGTGTCCCAACGAGGTCGCATGAGGTCATACCATGCTTTTTGATTATCTCTTGACAATACTTAGCTTGGTTGATAAAGATACCACTTGGGGATTGGTGAACTTGAATTCCTAGAAAGAATTTTAGTTCGCCCATCATTGACATTTCAATTTTGTTGTGCATAACTTTTACAAACCATTTTAAAAGTTTTAGGTTGTAGACCCGAAAATAATGTCATCAACATAAATCTGCACAAGCGAAATGTCATCCCCATATTTATAAGTGAACAAAGTTAGATCAATGGAACCTTTTGAGAAACCTTTGGATACCAGGAATTTTGAGAGCTCTTCATACCACGCCCTTGGAGCTTTCTTGAGTCCATAAAGTGCTTTGTGGAGACGATACACCTTGTCAGGATAATGAGGATTGACGAATCCTTCCGCCTGTGTGACATTGACTTCTTCCTTCAAAGGACCGTTAAGAAACGCCGTCTTTACGTCCATTTGATAAACGATGAATCCCTTATGTGCAACATAAACAAGGAAAATCCTGGCCGCTTCCATACGAGCTACTGGTGCAAATGATTCTTCAAAATTAATACTCTCTTTCTGTCCATACCCTTTAGCCACTAGCCTAGCTTTGTTCTTGATGATTGTGTTTTCTTCATCCATCTTGTTTTCCAGACCCATCGAAGATTTAATGGAATTACATCGTATAGTCTGTCAACAAGTTCCCAGACTTTAAGTCTTTCAAATTAAAGAAGTTCATCTTGCATCGATTCAATCCAAGCATGATCAGCCATGGCTTCTTTGATGTTTTTCGGTTTAGCTGTACTCACAGCGAGTGCGAATATGTAAACATCGCCATCGGTTTCAAGTTGTCGTCTTGTATGAACGGGCTGTGAAGGGTTTCCAATTACTTGAACCAAAGGATGATCTCGGGTCCAATGATGTGTTGAAGGATGTCGTTGGTAGAATGTATGCATATTTGACGGATCAACATGGCGAGTAGAAGACTCTCTAGTTTCGTGTACCGGTGTACCGAATGGGTTGATAAATTCGTCTTTGTCAGATAACGCATTGTCTGCTTGATTTGTGTTCTCTGGAGAAATGACAGTAGTTGTAGATCTTGTAGGAGCGATTGTTGATGTAATATTCTGAGGAGGTAAATCTGCAGCAACCCGTGTTGAAGTGGATAAAGTTTCATCCTTTTGTTGACGATGATCGGTATCATCATTCTTATCATGAGTGATAGCGAAAGACTTTGATACAACATGTTTCTCCCCCATGAAATATTATCAAACATTGGTCCATATAACATTTCCAAATCTTCAATTGTCGTGTTTACTGTCATTTCTGCTCTTGGAACATTTCCTTGAACCAGCTTTGAACTTGACAGTTCATTGCTGTGGTCTTGAGTTCCGAGTTCCGTGCAGTTGTGAACGGAAGTCGTTTGTCGTTGTGGATCGGGACTAAAACTATTTTGTTCAAGTGCCATTTCTTGTAATTCATCAAATCGGATATGAATAGTCCCGACTATAAATTTTGTTCTCTTGTTGTAAACTCTATATCCCTTAGACTGAGTTGCATATCCCACTAAAATACATGCATCACCTTTCTCTTTCAGCTTATCCAAGTTTTCACCATCTCGTATAATGTAATAACTACATCCAAAAACGTGAAGGTATTTTAGTGAAGGTTTTCGATCATGAATTATGTGATATGGTGTCTTTTCGTGTCTTGGGATAATTAAGGATCGGTTTTGTGTGTAGCATGCGGTTGACACGACTTTGGCCCAAAAGAATAGTGGAAGTTTTGAAGCGGATAATAATGTTCGAGCAGCCTCAACTAAAGTACGGTTTCGTCTTTCAACAACGCCATTTTGTTCGGGTGTTCGAGCAATAGATGTTTCATGTTCAATTCCTTCGGCTTCAAAAAAGTTCCTCAGAGTTTGAATTCAAAAATTTTGTGCCTCTGTAATACAAGGGTTTTCCTAGTATAAAAAGTTATCGTCTCGTTTCAGTTCGAATTGACTACGGTTGAAAGTGTGACTCAGTTGTTCTTGGTGAAAAGAAAGAAATGTGTTTATCTATTTTAAAATAAAGATTAAATTTGTCGTTGAGTAAAGATAAAAATGAAAGCTTGAAAAGATTTAAACTAAATATTAAGACTTTAAAAGAAATACGTAAATTTGAAAACTTGATAAAAAGTAAATATGAAAACTTAATAAAAATGTAAACTTGAAAATAATCTAAGACAAAACACTTTTGAAAAATGCGAAGTAAAATGGCGGGAAAAGTAAATGTTTAAAACTAATTCGGAGTCCAAGATCATGTCACAATCCGGAATACCAAAACTTGCTACTATCCGGAATCCCTAACAACTAGCTATTCGGAATACAAAATCCTCTAGTTATCCGGAATATGGGTCCTATCTCTTATCCGGAATCCAAAACAAGATGCATTCCGGAGTTCCTTGTAGTCACAATCCGGAATCCGTATGTTTTGTAAGCTATCCGGAATGATCAATAATCCCCTTATCCGGAATCTGAGTTCTTGCTATCATCCGGAATGTAGACTTCCATAACCAATCCGGAATAAAGATGTTTACTCTTATCCGGATTCCAACAATAGTTAGCAATTCGGAATATGGACTAGTGAAGCTTATTCGGAATAATAATTCCACTTGTAATCCGGAATGACGACTCCTAATCCGGAATATGCCTAACTTACACTATTCGAATAAAATGAACTTATGGATTACGAAATAAAATTTAGATGCTATTCGGGAAAAGAGGGTTTTGGAAACCCGGATAACACAAAAATTAAGCAAACATGAAAATAAGCTAAAATCAAATAAGCATTTAACCAAAACTTTAACCAAATCAACTTTAAGAAAAAGCTAATAAGCCAAAATTTAAAAACTTTTAAAAACACTAAATAATCAAAATATTTAACATCAACTTTTTATAAAAACAAACTATTAAAACACTTAATTAAAAACCAGAAATACACAATAAGCACTAAACACAATAAGCTAAAGAGATCAAACACATGGAAATCAATAAGCACAATCAAACAAGCACATCAATAAAGCAATAAGCATACAGATTAAGCAAACTACATGATTAAGAAAATTAAAGAATAAAATAAGAAAGGTAGAATGACAATGATTAATGAAAAGCTTGAAATGAAGATTAAGATTAAAGATTCAATACAAGATTAATGTAAAAGCTTAAAACATTTAAAGAAAAGCTAGAGAGAGAAAGTAATAAGCTACTCCTAAAGCATAAAAATAAACTATCTAAAACTAACTAACCACCTTCCTAATGACATAATAGGAAGATATTTATAGGAGGAGGGGAGGAGTATTATTGCTTCTCTATTTCTTCTTGTCTTTTCGTCTTCTAATTTCTTCGTCTTCCTCGACGTTGTCTCGGGATTTGTCGATATGAATTGAACTCGTCTTCTAATTTTCTTCTTTTATTAGATTTGGTTTTTCGACTTCGTTAAACTTCCGTCTTTATACTTTTTCTTCGATAAATCTTCAGAATAGGCCTTTGACTTCTGTTCTTTTTGCACTCTTGATCTTTTGACTTCGTCTTTTGTCTTTTTTCTTTGATAAATGCTCGTGAAATTTCGTGTTTTCTCCCCTTTTCACATTTAGGTCCTAAATCACAACAAAAACACAAACCACGCATAATTCCAACTTTTACGTCATTAAATACACGTTTTGGCTTGGTTATTATTATAATTAAGTGGCCAAATGATTGGTGTTTTCACACCTATCAAACCCCTACACTTGACCATTATAATGCCCTCATGCAATGCATTAATTACAAAGCAAAATTTATATTATCCATCATTATTAACCCACCTTGGCCTTTATTAAACACAAGACATTAAGGAAACTTAAAAAGATAGAAAATCACAAAATGTTTAAAGGACGAAACAAGTAAAGAAATCAAAAACTTACATTAGGGCTTTTGGTGTCATGAATGTTTATCGTTCTCAAGTTTCACGTTTCCCACACCAAGCTTAAAAATGAGATCATTGTTATTATAAGTTAGTAAAGCTAACACAAACTCATGTGGCTCAATTATTCACTTAGACTCCCTTATTCCTAGGTATATCTCTTATATTTTATTGTTGTCTTGAATGATCACGAGGATGCATTGTTGACTTATTTCGATAGTTATTTAGGCTAAAAATAAAGTAGGACGATTTAATCAATAGTTAGCTAAAGGACAAAATCTTTTAAAACTACTTCTCGAAACCTCATAAAGTTCATATCTTGGCATAACTCGTTTCACGATTTGAGACCTTTCTCGGATCGATATTTGGCATTGACTTCATACTTCGAATCTTGAGAGATGATCTTGAAATAATGGTCTTCTCTTTATAATAGGAATTTCTTCACTTGAAGTTTGAGAGATTCTTCATACTTGGACCACGACTTCTTCATTTTTCTCCAATCTTTATTTGAGATTTTGATATACAACGATCCGCCTCCTTTTCGGACTTGGATCTATTTATCCTCATACCTTGTTAGGGCCTTTTTGGATAGACTTCTCCATGATCTTTAGGGGATTATTTGCTTTTCATCGTGTGTCTCGATCCTTCATATTGATTTTTGATAAATGATTCTTCACATTACTTTGGATCTTTAGCAACAAAATGTAGCCCTCATGCCTTGTTAGGGCCTTTTCGGACTCGCCAATCTTCGCATCCCGCTTCAATAAGTTATTCCTTGGCTATGAACTCTAATTAATACCGAGAAACGTTTAAACGATCTTGTGCTAGAAGCTAAGTAACTTTTCAAATCGTACAACCTTACTTATTGCAAATATATTTATTAACAAGCGATGGGAGAAAAAGCTCATAATTAACTCACATAAATTCATGAAAGAATACCAAACTTATAATTGACTCTATCATCTCTCGTTTTCCACAATTTAAAATCTCAAGGAATTGAGACTCGTGGATGCTTAGCCTATTAAATCAAAGTTTTGGGTTTTCAAGTCATCTATAGGATCTTGCAACTTCTTAGACTTTTTCAAGTTTAGAATTCGCATTTTAAAGTTCCCTTGATAAACGACTTTCTAGGATCAATTATAGGAACTTGCGAAAAGTTCTTGTTCTTAACCCGTAAGAGTTAAGACTTTCGCGTTTTAAAGTTTCCTATATAAAAGCCTAGCAAAACACGTTAAAGATACTAGCTAGAGTGAACTCAAATAAGTAAAATCGGGTTGAGTCAAAAGATTCATAACATGCCTAATATATCAAAGACATCTAAACTTATTAAAACCATTTTATTAAATAAAAGAAAATAACAATAACAAAGGAAAATACTAATAGGCCAAAATAGATAAAAAAATTTGAAAAAATGTCGAAAATAAATTTTCCGGTTAAATTGAGGACAAATTAATGGAAAAGTCCACTTAACTTCGATAGAAGTCCCCCTACACTTAAGATAAACATTATCCTCAATGTTTAAGAATGTGGGAGTAAACTCCCCTACACTTAGGACATTGTGCATGTTGTTTAAATCTTGCTAAGGAAGAGAAAACTAAAGTGATTCCTATTTTAATATTGAAGAATATAAAATAGTGAATCAAAAGAGTTTAGGATAAAACCGGGAAGACGGGTACACGGAATCACGGAGCATCAAAAGTCATCAAGAATGGATCTTTGAAAGCTCGAATCCCTTCACATCATAAGAAAGAAAAAAACAAACACATACTAGGGTCTCCACCTACACTTATTATAAAAATGGAGAAAAAGGATAGATCATCGGTTTGCCTCCCGAGAAGCACTTGTTTTTGTTCACCAAGTCGCAAGCCTGACACGACGTTGATTAGAAAGAACCTTGAAGAACATCCACCGGGGTCAAATACATGGTTTTCGTCCATCAAATAGCACAAGCTTAAGGTGAAAAAGACAAGCCAAAGAAGAGTAGGCAAGGTTCCTTCAGCAGTTGTTGAGCACGCTGGTAGAAGGTATGATGAAGTGAAAGCATAGCTCCATAGTTTCCAAAAGTCTTTCCTTTTATTTCATCAGATGGATACTGAGATGGCTTAAAAATTGTGATACCCAGATCGAACACTTATTCCTTTAGGGGAAAATAAGACTTAGACTCAGTAGACCTTGAAGATTCGCCCATAAACCGCACAATCTCATCCGAAGAAGGTGGAAAGAGAGGTGTTAAAAAATAGGTACTACGGTCGTCCGGTTTCTTCTCCTTTGAAATGGGCTTCTTGACATCCGAAGGAGGATAAATATCATAATCAAAGTCCAAAGGAGGAGAATCATGCTCATTGGGAAAGTATGTATTGAGAAAGGTAGCAAAATCTTCCTCAAATGAGTAATTATCCAAAGTAGGATCAAGCATTGTTGGCGGAGGATCTTCATAAAAAATAGGAGCATAATCATCCGTAGAAGACATAACACTTGAAGAATCACTCGAAAGAGTGTCAACATCATCAAAGTCATCATAAGTTGGCATGTCTTTATACTCTGAAGAAAAATCATCATAATCATCCACATCGGAACTAGAATCATCATCATAATCATCATATATTGATGGAGAATCATAAATTGGTGGGGGATCCAAATTGGAGAAAGAATCATTAGAATCATCCACATGGTCTTGGAAAAGTGGATTATCATAGCAAGTCTCGAAAAGAGGATTGTCATGTAGCACAAAATCATCAACCTTTATACTTTCCAAAGGAGTTGTATCAAGCTCGTCTTTAAGCACATCAATCATATTCGCCGATTCTTTTCCATTTGATTTGCTTGTAATCTTCCCCATCTTAAAAACTTGTTGATCATTCCCGACTCTTAGAATTAGTTCACCTTCGGCAACATCGACTAAAGCTTTTCTGGCTCTCAAGAATGGCCGTCCAAGTATTAACGGAATACGAGGGTCCATTTCAAAGTCAACAACAACAAAATCGACCGGAAAAGTGAAGGTACCAACTCTAACAAAAACATCTTTGGCAATACCAACGGGGTAAGCGAGAGTTCGATTTGCTAGGTCAAGAGTCATCTTTGTTGGTGTAAGGTCGGGTAATGATAACTTTTTCCAAACACTTAATGGCATTAAATTGATACTTGCCCCGAGATCGGCTAAGGCAGTAAATTCTTCAACTTTGTTAAAAATGCAAGGTAGCACAAAACGACCGGGATCTCCAAGTTTTTCGGAAGTTCTTTAAGAATGACTGCAGAACAGATTTCATTTAAGCGTGTGTTGACAAACTCAGCCATCTTTTCCTTCTTACTAAGCAATTCCTTGAATGCTTTCACAAATTTCGGCATTTGGAGAAGTGCTTCAACAAGGCTAATGTTGAAATTCATTTGGGATATCATCTTCAAATAAGAAGTAACTTGAGCATCCTCTTTAGTGAGAAATTTGCACTTGTCTAACCGAGAAGGATAAGGGATATTGGGTTTAGGTGGTAGAGGTGTAGAAGATGGAGGTTTAGATGTTGAATGTTGAGAAGTAGAAGGTTTAGAGGTGGAATGTGGGGATGATAAAGGTTTTGTCTTTGGTACTTCTTCCGTAAGAGGTGGAGACGGTAATGTAGAACTAGTACTAGGCGTAGAAGTAGGAGGGATAAATGGGGGTGGAGGAGGTGTAGATGGAGTAACTTGGGGAGGGATAGAAGGTCCTACTAGAGTTGCTCTATTCCTTATAGTAATAGCACTCACATTAGCTCTAGGGGTTGTTTCAGTTGTAGAAGGAAGAGCACATTGGGGACGAAGGGTTTGAAACATTTGAACGAATTTCCTATCCGTGGACTCTTGCATTTCCTTCATGGTTTTCTCATGACCGGTTAATTTTTGTAGAATCAATTCCATGTACGGATGAGGTAAATTGAACCCTTGTTGTTGAAAACCTTGGTTTGGGTATTGGTTATATGGTTGAAAACCTTGAGGATTGAAACCTTGGTTTTGAAAGCCTTGATTTTGCATTTGATAAGCTCCTTGATTAGCATTGTAGCCCCTCATATTTTCATTTTGTTGAACATTTGCTCTTGGTGGCCCTTGGTTGTTATGGGTGGGTGGTTGAGGTCTTTGTTGAAAACCGGGTAGAGCCAAGTAATTCGTCGAGTTGTAAGACAAGTGATTCAGATCGACATTAGGCTTGAAATAAACTCTCTCCGTGTTGTTGTAAGCATACACTTCCCTGTGAGATTGATCATAAGCTTTATCACAATTAGCATAAAAGTGTGGCCCACCACAAGTTTCACAAGTAATATTGAGAGCATGGGCATGTTGATTAGGAGGGTTGTCTCTTAAAACAAGTTGTTTTACAACTGAAGTAAGTTCCTTAAGATGATTGGTCAACTCACTCTCACTGGCACTAGCACTAGCCATAGTAGCCCTAACACTCTTGGTTTAGACTTTGGCCTTGTTCTCAATAATTTCCCAAGCCTCATTTATAGATTTGACAAGAATATTACCCCCCGAAGCACTATTAGTGAATCTTGGTCATTCAAACTTAATCCATTATAAAAAGTATTAATTTGATGCACCTTTGTAAAACCGTGTTGTGGACACTTTCGTAAAAGTTCCTTAAAAAGATCCCAAGATTCACTAAACGTCTCACCGTACTTTTGTTCAAAATTAATGATGTCATTCCGCAAAGCGGTAGTACGTGAGGGTGGGAAAAAGTAATTGATAAACTTGGTTTCTAGGTCCGCCCATGTTGTAATACTTTGGGGTGCTTCCTTATCAAGCCAAGTCCGGGCTTGTCCCCCGAGGGAGAAAGGAAAGAGGAGCAAACGGATTGCCTCTTGTGAAACCCCATTGTATTTTACGGAATTGGTTAAGTTAACAAACCTTTTGATGTGATCGTGCGGATCATCATGGGTGCGGCCTAAGAAAGGTGTTGCGGAAACCATTTGAATGAAACCGGTCTTGAGCTCGAAGTTATTTGCATCAATATCCGGAACCACAATCGCATCTTCATTGCCTTCAACATGTGACTGCAAGAGCTCGAACATAGGTCGATTATCCATTGTGTTAACAACAGGAGGAGGCTCGATGACAGCAGCTTGAATGGACTTCCTTTTGCGTGAACGAGTACGTATACACCTACAAAAGAACAGAATAGCAAAGAAATAGAAAAATAATGGTTAACGTAAAGAAAATATTTTTGGTGCAAAACTTTGAAAAAGAAATGCTTTTTATGATTTTTAAATGTTTTTGGATTTTTTTTGAAAATTTTGATTTTTAGGATTTTTTGAAAATTTTTGACACGAAAAATAAAGTTCAAAAGTGAACGGATCCCAAAATCCAACGCGTCTCTCACAAAAAACCGTTAATCTTCACGAAAAGAGCCGACATCGGCGCCATTTAATACAAGGGTTTTCCTAGTATAAAAATTTATCGTCTCGTTTCAGTTCGAATTGACTACGGTTGAAAGTGTGACTCAGTTGTTCTTGGTGAAAAGAAAAAAATGTGTTTATCTATTTTAAAATAAAGATTAAATTTGTCGTTGAGTAAAGATAAAAATGAAAGCTTGAAAAGATTTAAACTAAAAATTAAGACTTTAAAAGAAATATGTAAATTTGAAAACTTGATAAAAAGTAAATTTGAAAACTTAATAAAAATGTAAACTTGAAAATAATCCAAGACAAAACACTTTTGAAAAATGCTAAGTAAAATAGCGGGAAAAGTAAATGTTTAAAAATAATTCGAAATCCAAGATCCTGTCACAATCCGGAATACCAAAACTTTCTACATTCTGGAATCCCTAACAACTAGCTATTCGGAATACAAAATCCTCTAGTTATCCGAAATATGGGTCCTATCTCTTATCCGGAATCCAAAACAAGATGCATTCCGGAATTCCTTCTAGTCACAATCCGGAATCCGTATGCTTTGTAAGCTATCCGGAATGATCAATAATCCTCTTATCCGGAATCTGAGTTCTTGCTATTATCCGGAATGTATATTTGGTTCTTCGACTTCGTTAAACTTCTGTCTTTAGACTTTTTCTTCGATAAATCTTCAGAATAGGCCTTTGACTTCTGTTCTTTTTGCACCCTTGATCTTTTGACTTCGTCTTTTGTCTTTTTTCTTTGATAAAAGCCCGTGAAAGTTTGTGTTTTCTTCCCTTTTCATATTTTGGTCCTAAATCACAACAAAAACATAAACCACGCATAATTCTGACTTTTACGACATTAAATACACGTTTTGGCTTGGTTATTATTATAATTATGTGGCCAAAGGATGGGTGTTTTCACACCTATCACTCTGTCAGTACGAACCACTTTTACTTGAGCTTGAAGACCACGTTGTATCAGTTTAAGGAAGTTGATGAGAACTTCGGGTGTTTCATCCTTGGACCTCAAGAAGTGAGTCCATGTGTACCTTGAGTAGTCATCAATATTTACTAGAATATATTTCTTCCCATTGATAATTTGAACACGCATAGGGCCACACAAATCCAAATTGGTGTTGTAGAAGTTTTGTCTTGAAGTGAAATAGTGTAGAGATCGGTACCCCCGTGAACCGGTAATTAAGTCATTCCCATCATAATCACGAACAAAACATGTCCTCTTTCTGAAAGCAACCTCCAAATCTGCGTCACAGAATTGACCAACCGAGAAAAGATCATGATTGAGCCCTTCGACGTAGTATACCCGTTTGATCGTGATATTCCCCTGAACCAAATCTCCATATCCTAGGATCGGTGTAAATTGATCATTTCCGAATCGGACCGTACCCAGGAAGTTCTCCACGAAGTTAATTAGAAGCTTGAGATTCCCCGTCATGTGCTTCGTGCATCCGGAGTCCAGTATGAAGAGAATTATTTATATCACCTGCAGAAGAGTTAGAACACGATGGAGCATTTGCTAAATTGGATACCACGTTAGTTGTGATTTCAGAATCATTTGTGTCCGTGGCAACATTTAAAGGCATACTAACACTCGTTGTCACATTTTTTGTCCTAACATTAGGCATCCGTTTATACCCCGGAGGACATTGATTAGCAAACCACCATTTCCACGACTTGCTAGCAGACTCATATAATTCCGTAATTCTGCTTCTAAGGTTCTTAGTGGTGGAGTCTGATGCAATTTTTTTCTTTGTGAGGGTTGCACTAGAATGGTTCACTTTGCATTTAGGTTTACTAGCACTAATAGGCATCGTAACTTGCTTCTTAGTTCTAGTATCTACGCCTTTGACATTATTCATAACACACATAGAATGATTAGCATTAGCACATTTCCATATTTGACACAAACAAATTTCACATTCATAGCATTCAAATCAGTCAAGACATTCAAATCGTCATTACACGCGATTATAGACTTTTTATTCTTAAAAACATTCGAATTCCTAGGTTTTTCTTCTACTTCCTTCGTCGTCCCTTGACTTTTGTGTTTCCAGACCCTATCATTGACTTGACTGCGCTTAAGCTGAGGCCGGCTAACGCTAGCAGTGGAGACTACTCCTGTAGTAGAAGACACACGAGTATTAGTGTTTCTAGAAGTCTGAGGCGATTGACTAACTTTGTTTGTGGGTTTAGTGGTCATTCTATACATCCCTGGTTTAATCACATTATTATGCTTAACGCTTGGTGGTAGAGTATTCCTTATGGGTTGAGTCTGTGGTAACCTTTCCTTTCCATCCATCTTGGGGGCAAACACAGGTTTTGCAAACGAGGAATTTGAGAAAGCGAAAGGTTTTCCCAAGATAGAGGATCTATTTACTTTAGAGGCATTGGGTTTTCTAACAATAGGTTTCTTAACGCTAGGTTCCACAACTTTCCCACCCATCTTAGTAACGAGTTTCTGCAACTCTGCTATAGCTATGTCTTTTTCTTGTAACTAAGCTTTCAAATCCGAAATATCAAGACTTTTTTCGTTTAGTAATCGACATGACTCAGATAATTTTACATCGAAAGGTGTATCATTTCAAAAGCTGCTAACTTTGTTTTGCAAAGCAAGTTCAAGTGAATGACAATGTTTTTAAAGATAATCATATCTATGTTGAAGTAACGAAAACTCTTTTTGGTCAACTTTATTCGAAAGCTCAGTTTCAAGACATTCACACTCTTTGACTTGATCAAGATATTTGCATGCAACATCAGAATATTCATCAATATCAGCGCAAGATGTAACATAAACACACATAATATCTTTTGAGAGGCATTCTTGCAAGAGTAGATCATAGGCTATATAAAAATCGTCTCTTTCAGGTTGATGATCGTTAATTTCTTTTTAAAGAGATTCCACATATTTCAAATCTTCAAACATTTCTTGCTCTATTAACTTTTCAAATTCCAAAGCATGTTTCTTTGTTCTTTCCGCAAGAGGAATCAAAATAGTTTTCACAAGAACAATTATATCGTGAGGAATTTATTTATTACCTTTCAAAAGTTCACGTTTATTCCAGTCATCATCAACAACCTTTTTGAAATTTTCAATGTTACTCTTGAGAATACTAAGTGCTTGCTTACTCTTGCTTATAGAAGCTTGATGCGGCAAGTACCTGATATATTTTGAAACATTAGTTTTCTTAGTGGCAAAAACTTGTCTCCATTTAATTCTTATTTGCGCACATTCATAAAATATTTGCTCACGAGACTTTTGTTTTTGTGGTTTGAAATTTTCATAAAGACTATTTTCATAAGCATAATTATATGGTTTCACAAAGTATTAATGCATTGGTGATCTACTCTCCTCTTCAAAACATAGTGACTCATCACTATCAGGCCTAATAAGAAGACAATCAAGGTTGGTCCATTGGGACTCCTCAAGATAGTGTCACGAGTTCTCAGATTGAGCTTACTCGAGGTACTTAGGACCAGCAAAACTAGCTTTACCCTTGAAAATCAAACGAGGTGCCAACATTAGCATGGTTTGAATTGATTGATTTGTTTTATAAACAATTTTCTTATAAAAATCAATTTGAACTTCAAGTTCCACGACTTTGTCGATGTCTTTTCCTTGTTTAATTTTGAAAGATTTTTGCAAGTTAGCAACCTCTTCCGTCTTCGCAGTGACTAGTTTAGTTTTATCCTCTTGAAGAAAACCAATCTTTTGAGTTAAATCATTCACTTTAGTGGTAGCAAGATACGTTTTGTGTCATTCCGTACTTAAAGAGGTGTTATAATTACGTTTCTCTTGTTCTAAAAGCTTAAGAATTTCGTTGTATTTAGTTTCAAAAACATCCTTTACAGTAGTAACAACAGCCCGTAGATTTTATGACTGCAGCTTTGCTTTCTTCAAAATTTTGAGTGAGCGTAGAGTTTGCCTTCTTTAATTGAGTTTGACCTTTTCTAGTTTCTTTCACATCTTTTTCAAAAGAAGAAATTAAGTTAGCAAGCGCAATACGCTCCTCATCATCATCATACTCATCTGCATGTTGATCATCCTCAGACTCATTATTGCACATGTCTCATGAATCAATTGTGGTATTGCTATCATCCGTTTCCATCATACATGTGTCATTAATGGCTTTGGGTAGCTCACAATGCTCATGAATATTACCAAACACATTATATTCCTCTTCAGTGTGTACCTTATCGATTAGATCAGTATCAAAGATAGGACCATTGTCATCTTCAGTGACATTGAGAACTTGTTCAACCTTTACCATGTACGAGTAATGTGCTTCAAGTTCTTGGTCGGAGGCTTCATCATCAGTATCATCAAGCATTGCTCCTTCCTCAGCTGACAATTTAACCCCAGCTTCCATCTTCTTACAAAGCTGTGACACCCCGGGTAGGGTTAAAATATGCGGAAATATCCACGGAGATGTCACAGGGTGGATAGATAGCATATAGTCCATAGAGCATAAGATAAAGAGTTAGTAAAATCAGATTACATGGTTATTTAAACAATTAAATAAAAATTGTCTTAAAACATGGTGAAGAGTGATTGTTTATGTTTCCCAAATAGAACCCCTGACGAGTCCTATGATGCAGATTTCTAAGATGCTGGAGACCATGCATACACCACGTACTAACTTCATATTCCTGTGCAAAACATACTAACGGGGGTCAACATAAAGTTGGTGAATTTACAGATTTTAACAATTAATTAGTTTGGACATACATTAAGCATAAAAGTGACAATGCACAAAGCATTCTCACTAAAATATAGATAACATTTGTTTATTATTAGAAACTGAAGCTTAACCTCCGTAGTCCTCAACAGATGAGGACGTAGTGTCTTACAAAAAGACACCCATTCCAGTTCCAACATGGTATACGTCTGTTGTCCCGACCAAGGCACAGTGAACATGACTCACCCAGACGGGGATGGTCAATCCCTAATAGATCTATTTATAACATTCGAGCGATTTACAACAATTTAATAGTTTCAATAATAATCAATCATAGTCAAGTTTATACAATCCAGTTGTGTCCATTATGTGTTTGCATATTTTCTTTCCCTAAAGGGAAAGTTTTATCAAAAGTTTATATGAGGCTGTAAACTCACCTGGGAGTAGGCAATTGCTGTTTAATACGAATATCCAATTAAAGCTCACGCCAAAGTTATGCCTTTCTTGCTAAAACATTACTAAGGAGGATCTAGATGAACCAAGAGATTAGAGATCTAATATTGAAGATGGAGAAAACCCTATGTATAAATCAAGCCGTGGCCTATAATGGTTCGGCTAGGGCTTGTTTATAGTGGTTCCAAGAGAAATGATGCTACCAAATGATTTGTAATCAAGATGGGACAAAGATTTAGTTGATTTAATGAATCAACTTTGGAGTTTTGTGGTTTATAGCCGAAATATTGAGAGAGAGAGATGAAGAGAGAAGTGAGGTTGCATGTAAGAGAGATGGGAATGTGTGTGTTTCGGCTTAAAGATGGGAGAGGGAAAGAGAATGCAAAAGGCATGATTTCCTTGGTAAGAACACTTGTGCCAAGTGTAGGCTCTTCCCTTTCCAAGACAACCCTTCTTCTTCCACATATGCATGTGTGTGTCGTGTAAGGATATCCAAAGGAGAGGGTGGGCTTGTGTGGGCTTGTGTTGGGCTAGAACATAAAGAATACATAACATTGGTCTAGTCCAAGAAAGTTTAGGCATGCCTATAGTATGCATACACACATATACGGCCACATACACATGGTGTAGCATATTTTTCCAATTTTTGCTAAGTGTTGTTTCATCAAATGTTGGTTATGCATTTTTACTACTTGTTTTATGTACATAGTTTACATAGTCAAACTTATTACAACAAGTATGTATGTAAAAGTATATGTGCACATTGGACAAGTTCACACATGACTTATAGAAATATAATACATGTATCTGTGTTCTAAGATTTAATGGGTGAAATTTCATTACATAAAATAGCATAGAAGTGACAATGCACAAAGCATCCTCACTAAAATGTAGATAACATTTGTTTATTATTAGAAACTGAAGCTTAACCTCCGTAGTACTCAACAGATGAGGACGTAGTGTCTTACAAAAAGACACCCATTCCAGTTCCAACATGGTATACGTTGTTGTCCCGGCCAAGGCATAGTGAGCATGACTCACCCAGACGGGGATGGTCAATCCCTAATAGATCTATTTATAACATTCGGGCGATTTACAACAATTTAACAGTTCCAATAATAATCAATCATAGTCAAGTTTATACAATCCAGTTGTGTCCATTATGTGTTTGCATATTTTCTTTCTAAAAGGGAAAGTTTTATCAAAAGTTTATATGAGGCTGTAAACTCACCTGGGAGTAGGCAATTGCTGTTTAATACAAATATCCAATTAAAGCTCACACCAAAGTTATGCCTTTCTTGCTAAAAAGTTACTAAGGAGGATCTAGATGAACCAAGAGATTAGAGATCTAATCTTGAATATGGAGAAAACCCTATGTATAAATCAAGCCGTGGCCTATAATGGTTCGGCTAGGGCTTGTTTATAGTGGTTCTAAGAGAAATGATGCTACCAAATAATCAAGATGGGACAAAGATTTAGTTTATTTAATGAATCAACTTTGGAGTTTTGTGGTTTATAGCCGAAATATTGAGAGAGAGAGAGAGAGAGATGAAGAGAGAAGTGAGGTTGCATGTAAGAGAGATGGGAATGTGTGTGTTTTGGCTTAAAGATGAGAGAAGGAAAGAGAATGAAAAAGACATGATTGCCTTGGTAAGAACACTTGTGCCAAGTGTAGGCTCTTCCCTTTCCAAGACAACCCTTCTTCTTCCACATATGCATGTGTGTGTCGTGTAAGGCTATCCAAAGGAGAGGGTGGGCTTGTGTTGGCTAGAACATAAAGAATACATAACCTTCGGCTAGTCCAAGAAAGTTTAGGCACGCCTATAATATGCATACACACATATACGGCCACATACACATGGTGTAGCATATTTTTCCAATTTTTGTTAAGTGTTGTTTCATCAAATGTTGGCTATGCATTTTTACTACTTGTTTTATGTACATAGTTTACATAGTCAAACTTATTACAACAAGTATGTATGTAAAAGTATATGTGCACATTGAACAAGTTCACACATGACTTATACAAATATAATACATGTATCTTTGTTCTAAGATTTAATGGGTGAAATTTCATTACATAAAATCATGGTAAAATCATGGATTTTACAGCACCACCCCGTTATTTTAGCTTTGTCCTCAAAGCTATTTAAAACGTGGTTATCTTTTAAGTAAAAGATGTTCTAAGTATAACTCGTTTCAGACTCCCTCTCCCAGGTACGGATGGCGGCCCGAACTCGAAGTGGTCTATACCTAGGTTACTCTTATACGCCTGATTTGGCATTAATGGAAGCTTCCGTCATTATAGATGAACAAAAGAGAATGCAAAGAGATTTTTATCCAGGTTGCACTATTCATCCGATTGAGCAGTAAAGAAGACTGCTGCTGTGGATGGATAGGGAAGGATTGCAAAGAGATCTTTATCTGGATCACACTATACATTCGATTGAGCAGTAAAGAAGACTACTGCTGTGGATGGATAGGGAAGGAATGCAAAGAGATCTTTATCCGAATCGAACTATACATCCGATTGAGCAGTAAAGAAGACTGCTGCTGTGGATGGATAGGGAAGGAATGCAAAGAGATCTTTATCCGGATCGCACTATACATCCGATTGAGCAGTAAAGAAGACTGCTGCTGTGGATGGATAGGTGCGGGCTTCCCAACGGGTGTTGTAGTCATACCTCTCCCGGATCTGGGAGAGGACCATTGGCGTTGTGGATTTGGTTAGGAGGGTAAGTCCATTGCAAATGGTTTCTGATATGAGGAGGATACGCCAGCATGTTTTATACGCTGGGGAAGCTGGGGATGTATTATATCTGCATCCTTTTCATGGGTGAGATACAGGTTATATCTCCACACCTAAGGATGAAAAATTAGGGGTTGAAAGTAAAACATAACATTTTAACTTTAACCCCTCCTATATAAAAAACTTTAAGAAAAGACTTCGATTATACCTCAAGCTGATGGGATACAAACATTAGTTAATAGTACTAAAGTTTCTATCCAACATAGAGGTTAAGATTGTGGTTGATGGCGGTTGTATAAGAAGTTTGCAAAGAATCTGCTTTATTCGCCGCAGGGTTGAGTGAGAGGAGCGCAAGAAAAGAAGTACCTCAAATGGTGGAAATAAAAGAAGATACCAAGAATAAAGAAGTGCGTGCCTTGCAGGGTGTCGTAACAAGGGTCATGCATTCACTATTACTGGTTCAAAATTTGTACCAATTCTGACTTCTAAAGAGAGGAAATCACATCTCCTAGAGTCTAGTGGTTGATGGTATTGTCGAACTAATTGGACCCGAAGAGGAAAGAGGAATGTCCAAAAACATGGGGCATTCAACATCTCCTTACGGGGAATGCCGGACATAGCCCTACAAAGTACACCCATTATGAGTTGGATGTGCCTTTCAGGTTTAGGCAGGGAAGAGACAGGTTAGGGAAATGGAGTATTCCCGGACCAAGTACTCTCTGGCTTGTTGGTGCTAGAGATGACACTAAATCTAGTGTTAACTATATCGGGGTTATGGCTCCCCAGTATAATCAAGGTTTCATCTTCCCAGGGTACGCGAACCAATTTTTGGTTATATGGGATAATTGCACGGTACTTGCTAGTCTATTCATGCTAATGACGACATTATAGCTATCAAGACTTTCTAGGATCTGATTGACGTAAAACGGCGACTTGGAAGGTTTTAAGGAACAACCTCGAATGATGGTGTTTAACTATTATAACTTTTCCGTCAACTATTCCACCGTATAATGGGAGTCTAGAACTATCGGAGGGATTCCCATTACCTTACTAAATTTAGCAATTGTAATGCTTTAGTCTACACATGTATCAGACAAGATAGATGCATATCATTGGTTTAGTAAGAACGTACCAGGTACAATGTTGGAGCCTGGATTTGCTTGGGCGTTGCCGGCCATGTACATTTGCGAAGGAGTTCCCTTGTTGTCCTCCTTCCGATTGGCCCACTTGGGACAATCGGGTCTCACATGCCCATAGGTTCCACACTCGTAACAAACCATAGCCTTCTTTGGTCTACTACTGCTCCTACCAGTGGTGTTTCGGTTTCCCCGCTGTCCACTTCCACTCCCACGTGCACTAGACTTGCCCTTGTTACTGTTCCCGGGATTGGTATTGGGTCGACCTGGGGTAACAACATTTGTTTGACACGTACGGGAAAAATGGCCTTGTTGGCCACACTTGTAACATCCTTGGCATTGTCCTCCAGCAAAATGATGATAGTTGCACTTTGAACACTTAGGCTTGGTCCCTGTGTAGTTCCTGGTGCGGGTTGTGGGAGTAGTGTCATCAGCTTGCCCAACGTTTTGCTTTTTGGAAGGCTACTGGTGCTGGCTACGGGGGCTTTCATTGGATTTTCTCTTGTTGTCCGTTTGCCTATCGGACGGATTGCGGGCTTGTTTATTGATCAACTCAGTCGCAAATTCCATAGCACATTCAACGGTAGTGGGTCGTGAAGCTAGCACACTATCATGAATGTTGTCAGGGAGTCCGCTGACATACTTCTCAATCTTGTCACTCCTTAGAGGGAACATTCTGGTGCACATCAAGCTTAACTCTTGAAATCTTTGGTTGTACCAAAGGATATCATTGTTCTTACACTTTAGATCCCACAGCTCGACTTCTAACTTCTTCTTTTCTCCTCTAGGACAGTATTTCTCTGTCATCCTCTCCTTGAGGTTGGCCCAAGTGAGGGTATAAGCGGTGGCATGTCTAAGGGTGGCGACCACAGAGTTCCACCAAGTAAGGGCGCTCTCGAGTAGAGTGTATGTAGTATACTTAACTCTGTTCTCGTCAACACAACTGTTGATGCGGAAAACTGTCTCTAGTCTTTCAAACCATTGCATCAATTCAACAACTTCTTCTTTTCCTCGGTAGTATGAGGGTTTGCATTTCAAGAAGTCGGGGTATGAACAACCCTTGTTGGAGTTGTTTCTGTGCATGTTGTGGTTTGGGCCATTGCTCACATTAGCTTCTCTGGCTACCATAGCTGCCGAAATGCCTTCACCAATCATCTCCCGGAGTTGAGCAGCGATAACATTATGAGTAGCTTTAGGTACTTCGGTATTAGCGGTATTGGAGGCAATTCCATTATCGGGGTTCGATCGTGAAATCACCATTTGTCTATAATTATACACAAAATGAGATTATTAGTTCAATCGTTAGTACAGTTTTTATATTATTTGCAAGAGAGTGATTTCATGCATAAAATTCATAACAAATTTGGATAACTTGTCAAGATTTCATAAGATAATACATTGCACAACAGATATAACATAAGAGAGCGATTTCATGCAAAGTTCCGTATGGGATTTTAAACATTCTTTGAGCATATCAAATCCGAAACAAAGGCTTAGCTAGCCTTGCCCTGGGTAGTGGTACACATTGTCTTAAGTACATCATATCCAAAATACATGCCCAAAGAAAAGAAAGAAAGATATAGTACGAGATTACATCACCAAAGCTGAAAAGGGATAAAAGTACAAAGGCCCTATGTCATGATAGCCGGGATGCTACCCGTGAGCTTATCATGATGTACAAGAAGTCTAGTACGTCTATACTAATCCTGCCTGGATGGTCCGCTAGATGATGTTGGGGCTGACGGTGCGGATGGAGCTGGTGGGGCTGCAGAATTCCTCCTGGTGTTCCACAAAGTCCGAACTGTCGTTCGGGTCTCCTTGAGCATACGGAGTGCAGGCAGTAGCTGGTTCCGGAGCCTATCGACGACCCCTCGGAGATAAGCCATCTCCCTAGTAACCACATCATACCGGACAGTGACGAGATCAAAGAAGATGGATAATGATTGCTCCTGAGCGGCAAGAGCAGCATGGGTATGATGCTGCAGACCCTCCATGACCTGAATACGCTGGTGGAGGCGGTACTTTTCCTCAAATAACCACTTCAGTGCCTCTTCCGTCCTTGCCTGGATGCCCTTAGCGGTCTGGGAGTCTCCCCTTATAGTGCGAAAAAGAGTTTTGATACGATCATAGATGAAAGCATGGCTTTGTTGACTGACTGCCAACTGGCTGCGGAGGTCGGATATCTGTCGCTCATGGCGTGCAGCTAGTGCAGAGATCTGAGCCCGGACGAAATTGACACGTCCTGCCCCGGAGCCTTCCTCGGTCTCATAAGTGGAGACGTGTGCGGGCCCGGAGAAATAGCCCGATGATAAGGATGGAGGCATGGAAGATGGTATGCTAGGAGGGAACCGGTCCTCCTCCATAGAGGTTGGGGCCGGTGTGGCTGATGTTGAGATAGAAAAAGGGTCCTCTGGAAGTATAGCTTCAATGGCTGGGTCATCCTCTGAATCTGAGGCTGACAACCATCCACACTGCGTCGATCGTGGAGATGAACAAACAACTGGAGAAGAAGCTACTACGGGTAGAAGATTCGAGGATGCAGTAGGCGGAGTCATGATGCTCTGAAATAGTATTATTTTAAGTTTGAAGTGAGTATAAGCTTACAAACAAAGAACAATATTATTTAGATTACATGCTTTATAAAATATATCCCTTTTTAAACAATTATTATAATGTTTTAAGGTTACAAATATTAATACTTATATATATATATATATATATATATATATATATATATATATATATATATATATATATATATATATATATATATATATATATATATATATATATATATATATATATATATATATATATATATATATATATATATATATATATATATATATATATATATATATATGTGTATTATCATTTAAGTAGTTTATTTATCAATTTGTATGTGCGAAGTTTGGTGTAATATTGTCTATATTCTCATTTCAGTATTTTACTATGTAGTGTAAAATTTCCAAGTTTAGCACGTCTAACATTTTTCATAGCAATATCTCACTAAGCAGTATTAATAATCAAGTTTAGTAAACATATATATATACAATTAGTTCACATAGCATAATATGCTCTAAGATCTATATGCTTAACTAATACGGTCCCAAAATAAAATCCCAAAAAGATTTTTATAAGTTATAGTCCAGTTTTAAATAAAAGAAAAATCATTTTATTTTTATTTTATTTAAAAATTTATCTGGTTCTCTATAACTAATGCTCTGATACCATTCTCTGTGACACCTCGAGTAGGGTTAAAATATGCGGAAATATCCATGGAGATGTCATAGGGTAGATCCATAACATATAGTCCATAGAGCATAAGATAAAGAGTTAGTCAAATCAGATTACATGGTTATTTAAACAATTAAATAAAAATTGTCTTAAAACATGTTGAAGAGTGATTGTTTATGTTTCCCAAATAGAACCCCTGACGAGTCGTATGATGCAGATTTTTAAGATGCTGGAGACCATGCACATACCACGTACTAACTTCATATTCCTGTGCAAAACATACTAACGGGGGTCAACATAAAGTTGGTGAATTTACAGATTTTAACAATTAATTAGTTTGGACATACATTAAGCATAAAAGTGACAATGCACAAAGCATTCTCACTAAAATGTAGATAACATTTGTTTATTATTAGAAACTGAAGCTTAACCTCCGTAGTCCTCAACAGATGAGGACGTAGTGTCTTACAAAAAGACACCCATTCTAGTTTTAACATGGTATACGTCTGTTGTCCCGGCCAAGGCATAGTGAACATGACTAACCCAGACGGGGATGGTCAATCCCTAATAGATCTATTTATAACATTCGGGCGATTTACAACAATTTAATAGTTTCAATAATAATCAATCATAGTCAAGTTTATATAATCCAGTTGTGTCCATTATGTGTTTGCATATTTTCTTTCCCTAAAGGGAAAGTTTTATCAAAAGTTTATATGAGGCTGTAAACTCACCTGGGAGTAGGCAATTGCTGTTTAATACGAATATCCAATTAAAGCTCACGCCAAAGTTATGCCTTTCTTGCTAAAAAGTTACTAAGGAGGATCTAGATGAATCAAGAGATTAGAGATCTAATCTTGAAGATGGAGAAAACCCTATGTATAAATCAAGTCGTGGCCTATAATGGTTCGGCTAGGGCTTGTTTATAGTGGTTCCAAGAGAAATGATGTTACCAAATGATTTGTAATCAAGATGGGGCAAATATTTAGTTGATTTAATGAATCAACTTTGGAGTTTTGTGGTTTGTAGCCGAAATATTGAGAGGGAGAGGGAGATGAAGAGAGAAGTGAGGTTGCATGTAAGAGAGATGGGAATGTGTATGTTTCGGCTTAAAGATGAGAGAAGGAAAGAGAATGCAATAGGCATGATTGCCTTGGTAAGAACACTTGTGCCAAGTGTAGGCTCTTCCCTTTCCAAGACAACCCTTCTTCTTCCACATATGCATGTGTGTGTCGTGTAAGGCTATCCAAAGGAGAGGGTGGGCTTGTGTGGGCTTGTGTTGGGCTAGAACATAAAGAATACATAACCTTGGTCTAGTCCAAGAAAGTTTAGGCGTGCCTATAATATGCATACACACATATACGGCCACATACACATGGTGTAGCATATTTTTCCAATTTTTGTTAAGTGTTGTTTCATCAAATGTTGGTTATGCATTTTTACTACTTGTTTTATGTACATAGTTTACATAGTCAAACTTATTACAACAAGTATGTATGTAAAAGTATATGTGCACATTGGACAAGTTCACACATGACTTATAGAAATATAATACATGTCTCTGTGTTCTATGATTTAATGGGTGAAATTTCATTACATAAAATCATGGTAAAATCATGGATTTTACAAAAGCAGCATCTTTTCCTTATGATAACCAGAATCCCTAACTCGTTTCGGCTTTCTGCATTCCTTTGCCATATGCTCATAACCTTGACAATTAAAGCACTGAATCCCACTCTGCTGAACCACTTGAGTACCAACAGTTTCCCTATTCCCAGCAACAGTAGCAATCCTCTGAGTGTCATACTTAGCAGTTTGTCGATCATACCGTGCAGAACCCTCAACATGTGTTGGATTACGTCGATCATACCTAGGAGGACTTTTATCACGTTGACGTGTGTCATACCTTCAAGAACTCTCAACATATTGCTTCCTTGTATTAGATGATGTTCGAAGATTTGTTGTTTCATCTCCCCTATCCTTCTGAGCTAGTTCTTCATCATTGTCCTCTTCAGATGATGGCTCAGGTGATGGTGATTGTGCTCTTGGTTCTTTGTCTCGTGATCTTGTGGGAGCTGAAGACTTAGATGAAGTGGAGTATCTTGGTGAAGTGGATGTAGTGGAGTATCTTGGTGAGGAGGATGTAGTGGAGTATGACTTTGGAGCACGAAAGCGATGATCTTGGACGTGTTGAGTGGTAGACATCAAAGCAAGTGGATTAGCAGTCTTTGCTATCCTTTCAGCTCGAAGTTCATTCGCTTCATTCTGAAATTGTTCAAAATGTCAAAGAGCGTGTGATAGTTGACCTCGTGTAACTTACTCTGTTGTTTCACCAAAGTTACGAACCATGTCCACTCTAGTTGAAGTTGCTGTAGTAATTGCACATTGACTTGCATGGTGGAGACTTGCAAATTGTTTCTTGTTATGTCATTCATCATCTTGTAGAACCTTGTGTAGTATGAATCAATTGATTCCCCATCCAATGAAGTAAACTTGCCAAAGTTCTAAGAACAAGTTAGTTTTGACATCTTGCTTGTTAAGTGATTCTCCTTGTTGCAAGCGTTCAATGGCAAACCACATTTCTTTTACAGTAGAGCACGCATCAACCGTTGAGTAAATATCATCCCCAATCCCACTGAGAATCAAATAGATTGCTTCTTTCTCTGCATCAATCCAAGCATGTTTCTCTTTCGAAGTGTTCTCATATGTTTCCTCAATTGTTAGCTCATCGAAACCGGTCGTCGAGTCGGTTGCTGGAATTGCAGGAATGGTTATTGTAGTGAGAGTATACGGACCGCCTGTGATGCAACGGCGAAGAACATCACCATTAGGTTTTGTGTCAAGATATCGAAGAAATCGTGATTGCCATTGTGCATATCTACCGGACACAAGCATTGGTGGTCTTTCTGTGTTACCCGCCACCATGATGTTGTTATTTGTGACACGATACTCTTGAGTAGAATCCATGTTGAAAAACTTGAAATTGTTGAAGTGAAAAAGGATCTTAAGTAGATGTGTTGTGATTGTTGTTGTTGAAGAAAAATGTTAAAATCCCCTAAAAAATGTCTTCACAAGAAACCAAAAATTCTAAGGCCAAAAACACACAATTTTCACATTCTGAAAATGTGAATTTTCGAGTTTCGGAATAATCTTCACTTTCGGAAAATTCTTCAGTTTCGGAATGAAAGTTCACTTTCGGAGAAAATTACTTTCGGAACACTTGTGACTTTCGGAAGAATACCAACTTTCAGAAGAATACCAACTTTAAGAAGAATTGAACTTTCGGAACTATTAAAGTTTCGGAACACTTAAACTTTTGGAGGTTTTCCACCTTTGGAATATTGTTAGTTTCAGATAAATTGTGATCAGTGAGTTTTAGAGGTTTTTGAGTTTCGGAGAAGTGTAGTTTTGGAAAAAGGGAGTTTCAGAGGTTTTTAGGTTTCGGAGGAGACGAGTTTTGGACCCTTTGTGACTTTCTGAATACTCTATAAACCCTCTTGCGAAAGTTAAGACTTTCGGAAGAATGCCACAAAAAATGACTTTCGCAATATGTTTAAAACCCTTTTCCGAAAGTTTTCATTGGCAACCTTAAATCGAGACGAACCAACTTTCTTCAAACCATATCCCAAAATCAATCCAAACACCCCAAAAACTTGTGATTTTAACCACAATAACTAAATAAATCCCTACACAACTATGTAAGTAATTTATATCAAGATTTTTAGCCCGAAAAACACTAAAAAAATTCAATTCGTGATGATTTTAGATTAAATCACACAAATCAAATCAATAACAACAACCAATCACTAATCTACCACGTGGCGATTGATACCAAATGTTGTTCCCATATTTTATTCACTTCACTATGGTTGATTTTATGAATTAGAGAAGAAAGAAAGAAAATAAGAGATGATTTCTAGAGAGAGATGATTAACTAGGTGAAATTAGATTAAGAAAATGAGAACTTGGCACCCTCCTAACATGCTAGGAGGGTGCTTATATAGTCCACCCACATGCGGGCTTTCTATTGGACTATATTTTTTTTGGGTCGGGCTTGAATAAATGCTTAGTAGGGCTGAGCACGGCAGACCCAAAACCGACCCGGACCGGAAAACCGGACCGGACCGGACCGAACCGAACCGGACCGAGCAATTTCGGTCCGGTCCTCGGTCCGGGATTTTGGACCAATTCGGTCCTCGGTCCGGTCCGGTCCGGTTCAGTCTTACCAAAATCTCGTCTATTAAGCCTAATAGGACCGGACCGGACCGAGGACCGAACCGGACCGGACCAAACCGGACCGGACCGGACCATTTCGATCCGGTCTCGGTCCGGGGTTTCGGACCAATTCGGTCCTCGGTCCGGTCCGGTCTTGGCCGGTCCGGTCCGGTCGCGGACCGATGCTCAGCCCTAATGCTTAGTACCTTGAAAGAGACCTTTTAAGCTAGCCATCAAGCCCGTAGTGTCACGACTATTTTAACTAACTATTACAACGTTCTAATAAATATTACAATAAAAACCTATGACCGAACATTCTTGTTTGACTCAATATTTTGAAGCTAACAATCTCCCCCAATGTGAGGTCATTCCTCTTTGTCATTTGGAGATTTATGGAGATTACTAATCTCGTCATAAATGAGTCTAGAACGTATAATAGTAGTCTTGTTCCTTCATGTTGTGATCTTTGAGCCTTTGTCGTTGTCTTTCGACTTTGTCTTTTATCTTGAGATCTTCAAATCATTCTTGACTTGTCTTTCCCATCTTGTGATCTTGTGTCTTTATCCACATGCTCATACTTTGCACCATCTTGAAATCTTGCTAACAATCTCCTTTTAAGAGAGTTCATTCCTCTACATTAATTGTTAAGGAAGATTTTGATCATCAGAGTTGCGGAAGTCTTTAGCTTTCTTAATTGTTAAATGTCTTTGGGCATGAGTATGGGGTTATTTGAACCTTTGACTGTGCTGAGTACACCGTAATGCCACCTTCTCGAGACAAAACATAGACGCAGACTGAATGGCTTTGACATTCGTCCTAGATCAGTAGTGTTTTACCTCCGGTTGATGAAGACTGTTACACGATATTAAATATTGTACCTGTGATATGTAGATTTAATTAAGAATCTTCTTGACAGGGTTTCGCGACAATACTAGCCGTTCTCTTTACTCGACCGTCTCAAAGCAAGATTGCGAACATAAAGAGTGAATCAATTGGATAAATATCCGTTTGATTAAAGTCGTCAATTCAAATTACTGGAAGAAGTTTGATTAATAAAGAATCTTACCATTGTTGCTTTCCAGTTGACACAAGCTTGATCCATAAAGAATCTTGCAAGTCACCTAACGTAGCGCTGTTTGAGGTTGACGCTAGAGGGATTTCCATTCGTCACTGTGAATATTAATGAATATTGCATAGAAACCTAAAACAAGTTTGAATCGATAAAGAAACAAACCACTGTTGCTTTTCAGTTTTACATATGTTCAATTCATAAGAATCTTACACATGACCTACCGTAGTGTTGTTTGATGTTAACACTAGAAGGATTTCCACTCTTCATTGTGAATACTAAATAGTATCACTCTGAGTGTTCTAGCAATACCGCAAGGATATAGCGTAGGACTCTCTTGATCGTCATCCGTGTGTCCTAACGAGATTTGATTGATCTCTAGGCTCTAGACTCGATTTGTAAACTTTTAGTGGTCGGAAGCTGGAGCAGTTTCCACCTATTCAATATCAACTATCTCGGAGTGAGAAGTCAATAGAAGTCGTGTTGATCTCCGTGACAATAAAAAAACTTTTTTTGAGAGAAGCCTAAGTCAGCTAGGGAAGGGTTGTGCATTACATCACTGGGTCCATGATGCGTGTCTTCATGATGTGTTGACCCGGTTTCTGCCTAATTTGTATGAAGGGCTATTTTTTCACCCTTTATCCTTACATTTCTTTTTCATTCTTCAACCCCTTCAATGCTTACCAAGACGTCATTACTAGCACCTTGTTGTGATTGTTCTAGTCCTAGCATCAGTACTTAGTCGGCATTCAGCTATGTTCACATTCTACTCCATCTTTCCTAAGGACTTCTAATAATCTATTGAATTGTCCCTGGGAAGATCCCTCTGGTTTTTGTTAGATCATAGGACTTAAACCTAACCACTCTTTTGACACCAATAACGTCGCGAATTAAAGATATTGTGGGTATTCGATCGTAACCATAAGTGTTTGAGTGTTTAGATCATATTTTAATCACATTTTCTCCCTATCTCTAATATATAAAATCGTTTGATATTAGAGATACCAAATTTGATTAGAATATATTGCAAAAAAATAGTCTTGAAAACTTTCGGGAGAAAAATGTGTCAAACTTAGCATGACTTAGGAAAGCTCCCCCTCAAAAATTGATCCAATTGAATTGTCTTTACGAGGATATGATCCACATTAAACTTTGGAGGATAGGAGTTGTTGAACGCACAATTTTTGAAAGATTTTGAATAATCATTGAAAAACTCTTGAAAAAATTGTGTTCAATGCTTTTTGAAAAACCCATTATTTTTGGCGAAGAGTTTTTCTAAAGCATAAACTTGAGTTCATAAACTTTGAATGTCTTTATGAATCCACTCAAGTGTAAGAAGATTTCTCTTCTTTTGCTGAGGGTAAGCGCACTAAAGCGTACACTCCCCCATGAATATTGATCTGGGTTGCAATATGAAGGTGATTACAAGCCATTGTGTTGAGCTCAAAACGTTGAATGTTTTGTGACAAGCTCAACCCGTGATAGATTGCTCTACCCATTGTTGGAAATATTGTCCAAAGAGACAATTTCATTTATTAAAAATAAAAATGACATGTTTTGAAAAATATTTACAACTTTCATTCGAGCTTTATGTACATACACGTGTCGTTATTGAGCGACATTTCTGGGCACGTCCATATTATCGATACTGAAAGACATGTCGAGAAGAATATTTTTGGATTTTCAAAGATTTTTAATTTTTAATTTTGTTTTTCTATGATATTTACATTTTACTTTATTTTTGTATTTTTTCAAATTTTTCTAAAATAATCAAAAATAGACCTTTGTACCATAGAAGAAGGTGATATCGAATGTACAGAGCTGGAACCCTTGGAGGAAGAAGTGGGTTCAAAATCTGTTGAGGTACCTGCAATCAATGAAGAAGAGTTTGCACAAATACTAGTATTAGGAGTAACAAATTCCTTTTTAACATGTAGAACATTAGCATTAGTGCTGGCGCAGGTTTCATCACTCTTCTCTATTGGAATCCACTTAAGGCCAACGTCCTTGAAGATCCTACCCGTTGGTTTCCACTAAAGGCTAGATTTAGGAGTAGTTTTCTCTTGCACAGCGGAAGACTTCTTTGGAGAGAAACTATGTCCTTTTTTAATCCACGTTTCAGATTTGTTGTTATTGCTTTTCTTGTGACGGGTTTGTATCTCCTTGTTGTCTTATGGGATTCTGTAATCGATCTCCATTCAAAGGAACGAGATTTGACCTCATAGAGGTATTGCAGAATGCAATGGTCATGATTTCCATTGTGAATGCCCTTTTTGTAAGTGGGACATACATGGAATTTGGGATTCACGAAAGTACTTGTATTCCTTGGTTTTCCAAATCGTTCAGACGTAGTGTTCGAAACACGACTATGCATGGATGGTTTACAATTCCTAGATTGCTGGTAAGGGATCCTAGGTTTTGGTTGACTACCATTAGGAGTGTGTGGAACTCTAGCGGGATTTAGTGAACTAGGTTTTGAATACACGGTTTTGTCTTTCTGAATCTTCCCTTTTTGCTTAGCATCCTCTAGGTTGTGGGTATGAAGTAAGTCATTTGAACCTACAGATTCTTTTATGGACGCGAATGTCACACGTTTTGGAGGAGTGATTGTTGTAAATTACACCTCTTGTGTAGGAAAACAAAAGATCGTAAATGAGCGGTAAGTATTAAACAAATGATTTAGGAAAATCAAGTGTTAATGACCCAAATAGATTCGTTTCCCAAGAAGGTATATGTGTGTGATTAAAATGTAAAGATATTTGAGATTAATATTTGAGAGAAAGAATGGATGAGAAAATAGAATGACGGTTACGTTAGAATTACACTACGACGACAAAATTAAAAAAACCGTAAAAAGTGGTAGAATAAAAATTAATTCAAAAGATTCCAAAAAAATTACCAAAATTCAATAAAAACAAACTAAGAGTTTACAAATGATCAAAACTTTTTCAAACCTTTTAATTAATTAAATATGAATTTTTAAATGCTAATTAAAGCCCTAAAAATCCATTTAATTATTAAAAAGCCCAAATAAAGAATTTTTTACCTTGTAGACCTCTTAAATGACTAAATTAGAATAAAAACTATTTTTATGAAATTTTAATCTAAGGAAAACTACTTTTAAATGATTAAAAATTATTAAAATATTAAAATAATTCTAAAAATTAAGAAAACGATGCTAAAATTAATCTAAGAGTTTTAAAAATCCTAACTTAATGTATTTGACCTAAGAAAAATATAAAAGTTGCAAAAATGTGAAAAATGAAATTTAATAATAAAATAATATTAAAATATTATTAAAAATCCAAAAATTATAAAAAAATTCTAACAACTTGCAAACTAGTTTATTTTAACCTAAATGAACTGAAAATGAAAGTGAAATTATCAAAATACCCCTATTGGGCCCCCAAATGGGCTAAAATAAAAAACAATCAAGGTAAATGGGCTTTTTGGCCCAATAAGATAAAACTTATCCAAATAAGCTGAAAATCGCTAGTCCAGCTTAAAATTCAATTCTAAACATAAAAGTCTGAAGGCCCAAAAGCTGAATGTGAGCTTATCACAGCTTAATAGAACAACAACTTATTCTTAATGGGCTTTTTGGCCTATTAAGCTATAAATCAATGCCATAAGCTCAGATTTGACACATAATCTTCTTTTGAGATGCCTAAAAGATATATGAAAAGAAATTTCAAATAAGCTCAACCAATAAGTCAGAAATAAGCAAAGTAAAATTTCACTAAAAGAGTAAATAGTCGACTTGGAGTTCTAGACCACCTCAGACCTTGATTCAAGTTGCAAAAGACTCTAAATGACTTAATTAAGAAAAATAAACAAAGAAAAGTTCAATAAGCCAAGCCAAATAAGCTGAATAAGCTGATAAGCACTTATGTAAAAGTCAAAGTAGTTGGTTTTCTAGTCAAAGCTCAAAGTCAACCCCTCAAATGCTCTAGTATGAACAAATGGGTTAAATAAGGAACAACTATTACAAAATTAAAGTTTTTGCAAGTTTAAATAAGCTAGAACAACTTATTGATAAGCTATCCAAAAAATAACACTAGTAGTGGCTAGCAGCAGGGGAAAGGCGTTCCTACTGCTTTGACTATTTGACTTGCAAATTTAGAGAGATCCAGTTGGATTCAATGGAAAACAAAGGCACCCTTACAACCAGTGAGTTGTAAGGAGTCAATATCAAGCAAGAAATCACAAATTGGTTCAGCCAATAAGCACAGAATAAGCAAACAGTCACCAGATACCTCACGGATATGCAAATAAGCAATTATGAACAAAAAAGCAGTTTTAGCAGGAATAAGCCAACCAAATTGAACCATATGCATACACAAGCTATAATAAAGTCCAATAAGCACAAATAAACTTGTTTCAAACACTGGATCAAAGATTAGAAGCAAATTCAAGCAATAGCAGTTGACTGATGAACAAAGGCAATTTCCAAACCCTTTTGTTGATCTAAATGACCACCAATCTAATTTTAAACCCTTAAATCCCTTTCCCTGGTTGAGTTAACTAAAACTTAGCACTTGTTAACCCTAGTCTACCCTTAGATCTAGGTGTCCCCAAAATTTTAGCCAATTTCACCAAGTAAAACAGATTTTATAGCCCTCTGTTGGATTTAGGTGTTAAGACCCTCAAAACTTGCAGATAATAGTCTAATACCAACACATACACATGAACAATAACAAACCACCAACAAACAACCACTCTAAAACCTTGATATGACAGTTAACCCAAACACCCCTTTTTAAACTGATTTCTCAGATTTTCAAAGGACTTGTGTGATTTAACCAACAAACTAAGATCTAATAAACCTAATAACAACAAACAAACCTCAGAAAACAAGAATCAACCACAATAACACAGATTCATAATCAAATACTCAGATTCACTCAAATTCATACAAAATTTAGAAAAATAAAAAGGATTAGAGATGCAAACCTCCAAAACTCACATCCAAGCCTTGGATTGTTAGAGTTGAGGTGCTAGCAAGAACAAGCACCATCTTCCAGTAGCTGCTAAGAAGAACAAACATAAAAGTAAACCAAAAACAGATTATGACTTGATTTTTGAAAACAAGAGTTTTATTCCTTAAAACCTTTCCTCAAAATCAATCAAACAGATTAATGGAACTCAGACTTTAGCTAATCAAACACCAAACTTTCATAAAACACAAAAGGGAAATCACAATTTTCAGAAAACCAACTTTTATTTCATAAAAAGGAATTACAAGGAATTAGCTAAAACTTGGAACAAAGCGGCTCTCACATGTTGAGGCCTCTTTTTATAGACCACATAGACGTTTCTAGAATGGAAAAATATAAGAAACCCTAGCTAGAAAATCTCAAAATTGCCCTTGAGTGCTTGCTGGCGTGTTGAGTTTGTGAGCTGTCCAATTCAATCCTAGTTGTTCATTTTTGCTTTGGGGCCAAGTAATAAGTGTGGGACGTTGATTTGGCCACGTGTCTTTGCTTGGGGAGGAGGGTGTCATGTGATTGGTTGAACGGGTGAATGGGAGTGGGGTCCATAGTGAAGTGTTGTGAGAATTCAGGCATGGGATTGGTTCGTGTGTGGGTGAATTGTATTTTGGTGTAGGTAATTATAAAAACCCCTTTGATGGTGAAAAGTAAAATCTGGGTTTCATACGTGTGAATAGTGACACGTTTGATCCGAGTTTAGTAGGGAAAAGGTGTTTGGCGCGTGTTTGTTAAGTTTAAACTTTAGAAATGGCAAAAGGAGTCCTTGTTCTTTGGCAGAAAGTGTATAACAAGTTTATTCACCTTATAAACTCGTTTCCCTTTGTATTTAAAGTTTCTGATTTCATGTTTTGGCCACAAAAAGTTTCTAAACAAGGATTTAGGGCTTTTTCCACTTTAGGTTAATTATAATTTCAGTTCTTTTGATATTTAAACCATATTTAAAGGACTAGAAATGTAATATTCTTGAACTTCAAGGGTTTCTTTGGATCTTGGACTTTATAAGGACCATTCTTGAAATTTGGATTTGTTGAAGGGCTAATCTTGCAAATTCTTTAAACTTGGAGGACCTTTTTGTAATTTTGACAAACTTAAGGGACCAAACTTGTAATTATAAATATACAAGGGTATTAAGTGTCATTTCTTCATAAATGAGGGCTCAATATTGTACATTTTCAAGTCTTCAAGGGTTTTTCTTTGATAAATCACAAACTTGGGCCCGGTTCATTGTGCAGCTTCGTTTCTCGTGTTCGTTTTTCCTTGTTTCTTGTGATCTTTTGTCTTTTTCACGATATCCATACCTAAAATACACAAGTAAACAAACACAAGCATATATATATGGTATTTTATGACATTTTTATGCATTTAAAGCCCGAAAAGAACGACGATATCATGTATAAATGCCATCTCATCACTCCCCCATACTAAGCCATTGCCGTGCCCTCACGCAATGCTAGAATAAAGTATCTAAGCATCTCCAAAATTAAATTTTATTAAACTTTATTGAAAAGTAAAACTTGCAATGATACTACTAAGATGTGTAAAGACATAATGTATGATTTTCATCACGAAAGTGACTTTTAGGTTCAATGGAAACAAGTGAATGTCCCATAGAGTAAAGTTCTTCATCCTTGATTGTCATACATTCCATGCTAAGTGCAAAAACGAGATCATTGTTGGTACAAGTCACAATGCTAACACTACTCATACGTCCAAATTGTTTTCTCCCCGCAATCCTAGTTATTATAAAAGGAAATGGGTTTCTAGAATTTTTACACTATTTGTCATGGATCAGGAGTGATTTATATTGACTTATTTGAGTATTTATTAGTCCGAAAATAAAGTAGCACGATTTAATCGATAGTTAGCTAAAGGAAAAAATCTTTTAAAACGGCTTCTCGGGTATCTCCTTAAGTTCATATCTTGGCATAACTCGTTTCACGATTTGAGACCTTTCTCGGACTGATATTTGGCATGTACTTCATACTTCAAATCTTGGGAAGACGTTCTTGAAATTATGATCTTCTCTTCATATTTTGGAATTTCTTCACTTGACGTTTTTGAGAGATTCTTCATACTTGGACCACGACTTCATCACTTTTATTCAATCTTTATTTTGGGTTTTGATATACAACGATCCGCCTCCTTTTAGGACTTGGATATATTTATCCTCATACCTTGTTAGGGTCTTTTTGGATAGACTTTCTCCATGATATTTAGGGGAGTAATTGCTTTTTGTCGTGTGTCTCGATCCTTCATATTGATTTAGGAATAATGATAATTCACATCATCTTGGATCTTTAGCAACAAAATAGAGCTCCTCATGCCTTGTTAGGGCCTTTTTGGATCTTCACCAATCTTCGCATCCTGCTTCAATAAGTTATGCCTAGGCTATGAACTCTATTCAACCCGAGCAACTTTTAAACGATCTTGTGCTAGATACTAAGTAACCTTACAAATCATACGACCTTACTTATTGCAATTATTTTTATTCCTAATGCATTGATCTTATGGGAGAAAAAGCCACAATTAAAAACATATGAGTTTTTGAAAGAACATTTTCATGTTCTACGTTTAGCATGATCACTTGTCTAACTTTATCACTTCTCGTTCTTCACTATTTAAAGACCTCTAGTTAAAGAGACTCGTGAATACTTAGCCATGCAAGTCAAAATTAAGCCTAATTTGGATTAGCTTTCATTAAGACTATATCAAATCGAAGTTTTGTGTTTTCAAGCCACCTATAGGATCTTGCACTTTCTTGGACTTTTTCAAGTTTAGAGAATGCATTTTATAGTTCCCTTGATTAGTGACTTTCTAGGATCAATTATAGGAACTTGCGAAAAGTTCTTGTTCTTAACTCGAATGAGCTAAGACTTTCGCGTTTTAAAGTTCCCTATATAAAAGTCTAGCAAAACTTGATTCGAGCAGGTTAAGGAATGTAAAGGGCTCCAAATGCCCATCAAGTCAAAAAATAACTCTTATTCTACCCATCGAAAAATATACATTCGTGTCTTAAAAACACTTATGAAAACTAGGAAAATTTTTAAAATTTGGCCATTTTTAGCCTTGTTAGCAACAAAATGAAACAAAACGTTGAAAGTTGGAACACGTGAGGGCGTAGCAAGGCAAGTATCTATTCACCCCCATACTAATATTAAACATTGTCCTTAATGTTTCGAGTCTAAAGGTGGAGCACCCCATACTAGAGACGAAGAGTCGAATGCTTAGGATCTAGCATGGAAAGGGTGATCAACAATATATCTAAAGCCGTTTATGAATTATGCTAAGAGATAATTGTTATAACAATAAAGGATATGTCATGGATTCGTGAAAAACTCTTCAAGCAAACGATCGAGGCTCACGTAAACGAACACGAGAGTCTTCAATCGTGGCGATGATGATGATCTAGATAACACATTCACAAACAACCACGAGACAACGAGTTGGAAGGGCACAAATCCCCTCTCATTTAACTATTAGAAAGCAATAATATATACAATGGATAAGCATGGGATCTCCCCCACGAGGCACCTCATTTTTGATTACCGAGTCATGAGCTCGACTCGATCCCCTCTAAATGTGAACATTTAGGGAAAATCTTCGTATGGTCAATTTTTGATGGGGCTTACATGATAAACAAGGCCCTAAAAGCAACCGGTACTAAGGACTAAGTCCTTGGATGAAGCAAAATACCAGGGTCGAAGATGGCGTCCTCGTTTTCATTGGATAAACAAACCAACGCCACTTCAACACGTGCCATAAACTCAAAGAGTTTGAAGAAAAGAGATGGAAGTAGAAGGGTGGGACAATGGGTAAGTCACTTAAAACATGAGCTACTCGAGGTAGACTCACACCAAGCAAATAGATATAGTTTCCATTTATTGCATCGGTGGAAGACCGAGATTTCCCTTTACATGAAATTTCGGGATCGAATATCTCGTCCCCGGTGGACAAGGATGAGGGAACATAAGGGGCTTCCCCCATACTAAAACCACACAAACATCGTCAAAAGGAGTAAACGAGCTTCTAGTAATCAAAACACGTGGTGATGACGGAGTTAGATTTGTAGAAAAATCTTTTAAATCATATTCAAAATCTTTTCCTTTTTTATCTTTTGAAATCTCTTTATGAAAACCTGTTTTGATTATGTCGAAAATATTTGGTGTTTCTAAGACGATGTTAGGCACACTAAAATTACTCACTTTTGAAAACCGTTTTGGTGGTGGTAAGTTCTCAAAACGTTTATCGACAAAGAAAACCTCCCCATTGGGGTTAACATATTCGTCATCTGAAAGATCTTCCGTAGGAATCAACTTATCAACACTTTTCAAGGATGAATGTTTGAGGTGAGGCGAAAGATTTTTCGATTCAAGTATTGACGGTTCCTTCTTTGTAGGTTTAACACTCATAACCTCCACCGACGGAGGAAATGGTAAATCGTTCTTGTTGACACTTCCTAAAACTCTTAGTGAAAATTCCTTGCAAACGACATTGCTTGAATCACCATGGTTTAAAGTTCCAATAGAATAGACATGAGAAAGCTTGGATTTTTGTGTTGCATTGATAACAAGTTCTTCCTCATTGAAACGAAGGGTGATTTTCTAGCATGAACATCAATAAGTGCTCTCGATGTATCAAAAAATAAACGACCCAAAACGAGAGGAACTTTTCGATCGATAGGAATGTCTATAATGATAAAGTCCACGGGATAGTAAAACTTTCTGACTTTGACGAAGACGTCCTCGGCTACTCCACATGCTAAAATCGTAGAATGATCGGCCATCTCGATAGACATGTTCGAAGGAGTAAGAGCCGAAAGCGAAAGTGATTTGAAAATGTCAAGAGGCATTAAATTAATACTAGCACCAAGATCGGCCAAGGCGTAGCATTCCTCAATATCTTGTATTGCACACGGAATCAAAATTTTACCGGGATCACCGACTTTTTGTGGTATGCGGCTAAGAAAAACCGATGAACAACTAGACGATTGTTGTAACTTCTCTTTCTTATTCAACATACTTTTGAAGTTTGCGACAAATCGAGGCATCATGATTAAAGCGTCGGCAAAACTTATGTTAAAATGTGTATCACGAAACATTTTCATAAAAAGCTCAAATTGATAATTATTTCGTTCTTGTGCCTTTTCCTTGTTTCTTCTCGAAGGGTAAGGTAAGGGTGGTGTGGGTTGGGCATTAGGCAATGGCCTTGGAATCTCGGGTTCCATAATGGGTATTGGTTCAACCGTAGGTGTGGTATGAGCGGTACTTCGTGGGCTTGTGATATGCTCCTTTTTGACCATCACCTCGGGCTCTTTCTCGATTTCCTCCTCCGTAGAAGTACTAGGACGAGAGATTGGTTCCTTGAAAGTTTTACCACTACGAGTAGTAATAACCTTCATTTCTCCCCTCGGATTGTTAATGGTATCACTAGGAAGACCACCCGAGGAAGAGGGTTTACACATGATTGCTTCAAAAAGTTTTGCCATTCGATCTTCAAATTTTGATTGCCTAGCATCCGCTTTTAACAACTCTTGCTTAATCTCATGTTGACCTTGTTCCATCTTTTGTTGATTTTGTTGAAGACGTTGAACGTTTCCTTCCATTTTATTAGCATGAGTTTTCAATTCATTAGCAAGTTCGTTTTTAAGCTCGTTTTTCAACTCGGATCTTAAGCTAATCATCTCACGTTGCATATTATCAAACTTAGCATCGTTTGCTTTTGCATAATCCAAAAATTCTCCATTAAGATTTTTAGTGTGAGCATTTTGAAAACCTTGTGTAGTGTTTTGAAAATCACGGTTTTGGTTTTGATTTGAAACTTGCCCATTTCCACTTTGATAATTCCCTTTGTTGTCACTATGTGAATTGCCTTGATAACCACCATTTTGATTGTTGTTTTGATAGCTGTTAGCATTTTGATTTTGGGGAGCTTGATTTGGGCGGGAACCTTGGCCGTTATGGTTGTAAGTTCCCGTTGCTACTTAAGCACTCGAAGTGTTACCACCGGCGGTAATGCACTCGGAAAGATCATGAGCTCCACCACAAGATAAACAACTCTTTTCAACCGCTTTAACCGATGCGGAATTCAAAGCATCTTGTGCTTTCCAATGTGTCATAAGCGTCGAAAACCTATCGAAAAACCGATTTTCCTCATTTGCTTCATCATGTAAGGCATTAATGTTACGAGACGATGACGACGATGACGAACCCATATTGGCAACACTCGGTGTGTTACGAGGGTTATAAACCTTAGTTCTATTCTCGATAATCTTTAAAGCCTCATCGGTAGTTTTGCATAAAAAATTACCACCCGCGGCGACGTTCAAATAATCTCGTTCATGATCATTAAGCCCACTGTAAAAAGTATCTATTTGATGCAATTCCGAAAAATCATGGTGTGGACATTCATGTAACATTTCCTTAAATCGTTCCCATGCCATTGAAAAACTTTCATTATTCCGTTGTGTAAACCTTGAAATTTTATTTTTCAAATGTGTTGTTTTAGATGGTGGAAAAATTGGTTCACAAACTTAGAAACGAGATCACCCCATGTCAAAATCGAATTTGGCGGTTCTTTCTCGAGCCAAATTTTTGCGGGTCCATCCAACGAGTATGGAAACAACATCATCTTAATGGCGTCATGCTGAACATCCTTAAACTTGCTTGTTGCGATGAGACGATTAAATTCCTTATGTGATAATGCGGGTTGTCTTTCTCATGTCCTCTAAACTTATTTGCTTGTAACATAGACATTAAACCCGTCTTAATCTCGAAGTTTTCCGCAAGGATGGCGGGAATCACAATAGCTTCTCCAAAACCCTTGGTGGGTGCTTGAAGCAACTCCATCATAGTATAATTAGCCATGGCGACTATTGGTTCTAAAACGGGTTCGACAATTGGAGTTTGTTCTTCAATCAAAGGCTTTTGATTTCCTTGACTTTGACAACGTTTACGAGCTTGTTTTGCTTGATTACGAGTTAGCATAAACTTGACATAGAATGGGAGTGAGCAAAGAAGATTCTTTTTGGGTGTTTTGTGGATTTTCAGTTATTTTTTTTGTGTTTTTGATTGTTTTTATTTTTTTTGGATTTTGTGTGTATTTGTAGACAACAATCTACCAAATCTCTCATCAAATCAAACTCTTGATTAAAGAAGCCTCAAAAGAATGAAAACGATCACGTGGAGTGAACGCCTTCGAATGACGTTAGAACTTTGGTGAAAACCAAATTGTTCAAGAGGGTTTAATCACAAAGAAACCAAGCAAATATATATGATACGTAATAATACTTTGGGCGGCAAAACCCTCGATTAGCCTTCAATCTCAAAATACTCACAAGCAAGCGGAGAAACGAGGCGGCGCGAAGCACTTAAGAGCCTTTTTCTTTAGGGTATATTTTATAATACCCGCGTTATACCCACCTTATAGTTTGTATTTTTCAAAATCGAGCTTCACGAAAGTATTTATCTATTTTTGCCTTTTTCTTTTTGTTTGAGATTCGAATACAATAATTAGGAGATCAAATCCTAATTAAGGTTGTGTTTTCACAATTTTGGAAATATTTTGTATTTGTTGTGATACTTAATACAATATAGTAATAATGAATTCACAAGAAAAACGAAAAAATCGATAATACGTATTAGTAGAGTTCTACTAATACAAATACTATTTATGGCTAATATTAAAAACAAAATGACAAATTAATCACGACACACCTCACCAACAGCGGCGCCGAAATGATTGTGGTAAATTACACCTCTTGTTTAGGAAAACAAAAGAGCGTAAATGAGCGGTAAGTATTAAACAAATGATTTAGGAAAATCAAGTGTTAATGACCCAAATAGATTCGTTTCCCAAGGAGGTATATGTGTATGATTAAAATGTAAAGATATTTGAGATTAATATTTGAGACAAAGAAGGGATGAGAAAATAGAATGACGGTTACGTTAGAATTACACTACGACGACAAAATTAAAAACCGTAAAAAGTGGTAAAATAAAAATTAATTCTAAAATTCCAAAAAAATTACCAAAATTCAATAAAAACAAACTAAGAGTTTAAAAATGATCAAAACTTTTTCAAACCTTTTTATTAATTAAATATTAATTTTTAAATGCTAATTAAAGCCCTAAAAATCCAATTAATTATTAAAAAATCTCAAATAAAGAATTTTCACCTTATAAACCTCTTAAATTACTAAATTAGAATAAAAACTATTTTTATGAAATTTTAAACTAAGGAAAACTATTTTTAAATGATTAAAAATTATTAAAAAATTAAAATAATTCTAAAAATTAATAAAATGATGCTAAAATTAATCTAAGAGTTGTAAAGATCCTAACTTAATGTATTTGAGCTAAGAAAAATATAAAAGTTGCAAAAATGTGAAAAATAAAATTTAATAATAAAATATTATTAAAATATTATTAAAAATCCAAAAATTATATAAAATTCTAAAAACTTGCAAACTAGTTTATTTTAACCTAAATAAACAGAAAATGAAAGTGAAATTACCAAAGTATTGGGCCCCCAAATGGCCCAATAAGATGAAACTTAACCAAATAAGCTAAAAATCACTAGTCCAGCTTAAAATTCAATTCTAAACACAAAAGTCTGAAGGCCCAAAATCTGAATGTGAGCTTATCACAGCTTAATAGAACAATAGCTTATTCTTAATGGGCTTTTTGGCCCATTAATCTATAAGCCAATGCTATAAGCTTAGATTTGACACACAACCTTCTTTTGAGATGCCTAAGAGATCTGTGAAAAGAAATTTCAAATAAGCTCAACCAATAAGTCAGAAATAAGCAAAGTAAAATTTCACTAAAAGACAAAATAGTCGACTTGGAGTTCTAGACCACCTCAGACCTTGATTCAAGTTGCAAAAGACTCTAAATGACTTAATTAAGACAAATCAACAAAGAAAAGTTCAATAAGCCAAGCCAAATAAGCTGAATAAGCTGATAAGCACTTATGTAAAAGTCAAAGTAGTTGGTTTTCTAGTCAAAGCTCAAAGTCAACCCCTCAAATGCTCCAGTATGAACAAATGTGTCAAATAAGGAACACCTATTACAAAATTAAAGTTGTTGCAAGTTTAAATAAGCTAGAACAGCTTATTGATAAGCTATCCCAAAAATAACACTAGAAGTGGCTAGCAGCAGGGGAAAGGAGTTCCCACTGCTTTGACTATTTGACTTACAAATTTAGAGAGATCCAGTTGGATTTAATGGTAAAAAAAGGCACTCTTATAACCAGTAAGTTGTAAGGAGTCAATATCAAGCAAGAAACCACAAATTGGTTCAGCCAATAAGCACAGAATAAGCAAACAATCACCAGATACCTCACAGATATGCAAATAAGCAGTTATGAACTAAAAAGTAGTTTTAGCATGAATAAGCCAACCAAATTGAACCATATGCATACACAAGCTATAATAAAGTCCAATAAGCACAAATAAACTTGTTTCAAACACTAGATCAAAGATTAGAAGCTTATTCAAGCAATAGCAGTTGACTGATGAACAAAGGCAATTTCCAAACCCTTTTGCTGATCTAAATGACCACCAATCCAATTTTAAACCCTTAAATCCCTTTCCCTGGTTGAGTTAACTAAAACTTAGCACTTGTTAACCCTAGTCTACCCTTAGATCTATGTGTCCCCAAAATTTTAGCCAATTTTACTGATGTAGTGGTTTTACTACTCTTTAGGAAAAGAGAGCAAAAGTGGCAAGTATTAAGTGTCGGTTTAGGAAAACCAAGCACTAATGACCCAAAGTGGGGATCGTTCCCAAGGAGGCTTGTGTGTTGTGTTAATGAAATGATTAACTTTGTGATTATATTGTTATGAGAAAGAAAAGTTAGAAATGGGATAAGAAGAGAATGGCGGTTACGATGACGGATTACACTAAGACGAAAAGGTCATACACGTAAAACCGTAAAAAGTACCAAAATTAAAAATTTTACCCTAAAAATTCCTAAAAATCCACTAAAATATTCTAAGGGTTTACAAAAAATCCAAACTTGCTAAAACCTTTTAATTAATTAAAAATATTAATCTTTTTAATGCTAATTAAAGCCCTAAAAATCAGTATTAACTAATAAAAAGTCCAAATCAAGATCTTAAAGTTTGTAAACCTTTAAAATAACCTAATTAAGCTAAAAAGTATTTTTCAAAATTTTAAAACCACAAAAAACTATTTTTAAACAATTAAAAACTATTAAAAGCTATAAAACTCAAAATAATTCTAGAAAATAACTGAAAAACCCTAAAAATATTTAGAAAGTTATAAAATTCCTAATTAAGTGTCTAGAACCTAGGAAAAATATAAAAACTTAGAAAACCAGACTTTTAATTTTTAATAATAAAATAATATTAAAATATTAATAAAAATCCAAAAATCCTAAAAATTATAAAAAGTTACAAACTAGCTTAATTTAACCTAAATAACTCAGAAATGAACTTGAAATTACCTAAGTACCCTTAATGGGCCTAGAAAAAGGGCTAATCCCAAAACAGACTCCTTAATGGGCCAAATTGAGCCCAAAATGAAAAAGTGGCCCAAATAAGCCCAAAAAGCACTACTTGACTCAAAATTTGATTTTAAACAACTTTTTCAAAAGGCCCAAAAGCTGAAAATGTGAAATAAGCGGCTTATACCAAACAACTTATTCTTAATGGGCTTTTTGGCCCATTAAGCCATAAGTTGATGCCATAAGCTGAATTTAAACACACAAGCTTCTTTTGAGCTAAATAAGACTTTTGTAAAAAGAAATTTGAAATAAGCCAAAGGAATAAGCCTGAAAATGCAAAAAGCAATCTACCGAAAATGACAAAATAGTCGTTTTTGAGTTCTAGGCTATCCCAAGAGCTGATTCAAATTGAAAAAGCTTTTAAATGACTTAAATAAGCTATTTCAGCAAAAAATTTTCAAATAAGCTGACTCAATAAGCTGGAAAAAGCAATTAAGCACTCATGAAAAAGTCAATTAAGTTGGTTTTCTAGCAAAGAGTCAAAGTCAAAGTCCAATAAGCTCCAGTCTAATCAAATGGGTCAAATAATGAAGATCTATCACAAAAAATAAGTTGTTGCAGGTCTGGATAAGCAATTATAGCTTATTGATAAGCTGAAAACAAATTAACACTAGCAGGGGCTAGTTTTGGGTGTTGAGTAGTGGGAATTTTTCCCACTGCTTGACTTGTATACTTTTTTGTCTTTAGTGACTTTTTTGGAGATTCAGGTTTCAACAAGGCACCCAAATGATAATTGGATAATAAGGAGTCAATACAAACAAATAAATCAACAATCCAACAAGCCAATTTGTACAGTTTAATCAATTAAGTACCAGATATGACACAGACATGAACAAATAAGCAGATTAGGTTCAATAAGCACTTTTAGCAATATTCAGCCAGCCAAACTTAACCAAATGCATACACAAGCTATTATATACTCAAATGAACAAGTCTAAACAGGTTTCATGTAATGATTCAAAGTTTTAAGCAAGATTCAAGCACCTTAAGTTACTGATGAACACAAACACATGCAGTTTTCACTTTTGCTGATGCACTTGACCAACAAGCCATATTCAAACCTCCAAATCTATCACCTATGTTATAATAATGATGTTTAAACAACTTTTAGCCCTAAGCATGCACAAATTCTAGATTTCACCAAAATCTTAGGTAAAAAACAGTTAAAATCAACAAGTTATAGCACAATGTTTGATTTAGTGTTTCAAGACTGAAAACTTGTAGCAAATTACTCTCAACCAAGCATATATCAGATAACAAACACAAACACAAACTTCCAATAACACTATAACACACAATGATTTCAAACAGGTAATCCCAAACACCCCTTTAACTTTTCAAAATCAAAATTTTCAAATCAAAAGTGAGTATTAAGACCACCCAAGCCCAAATTAACACAATAACAGCTAAGATAAGCAGATTCAAGCAATATTAAGCCACAAAATTCACAAGAACACAAGTCACACACAAATATCACCAAAAATCAAGATTTAAGCAGATTTTGGGATTAAGTATGCAAACCTCATGGTTGTACATCCACACCCACGAATTATGAGCTTATGTACTAGCAAGAACAAGTACAAGCTTCCTTAAACAACCCTGCTAAGAATCAACAAAGTTAAGAGCAAAAATAGTAAAATTAGAAAAGTGAAAAGCCTTGATTGATGCAACCTTGTTACCTCACACTTGATTATCCCCAAGTTATAAGCCTCAACACACCTTGATAACACAATATCAGGATGCTATGATCAGCCCTATTGCCCAAGAATTCCAAGGTTTGAACAAGAACTTAGCAAAATATCAAGCTTGAAGGAAAAATGCAAACTTTTGCACCCTTCTTAAAAACAGGTTTTGAGATTCAAAATTATCAAACTAAGAACAATAATAAGCAAATATAAATGATGGCACTTGATCTTTCTTCAACAAACTTAACATAATTTCATTAATCAGAAAAGAGGATTTACAAGTTTGTGAACAAGGAAAAACCAAAAAGCAAACTACAAATGAACTAGTGCTATGCCTTTTATAGGCTACAAGGAATGACTAGAAAGCTTAAAAACGTGAACCCTAATGTAGTAGAAGTCCCATAATGCCCTTGAGGATTTTGAGTTAGCTTGAACATGTGACAACATTTTGGCAGGTTGTGGAGGTGTAAAGCTGGTGAGAATTGATCAAAGGGCCCCTAACAAACTTAATTTTGAAGCAGCTTTGTGGGAAGTTGATCTCTCTGGCTTCTTTGGCATTTTCTTCAAGAAAGTTGGCAGGGGAATCTAATGTGGCCCTTAGGGGTGATGTGGCAAATGTTTTGAGAGTTGGGTTATGTTTAAGACATGCTTAATCATAAATCTGGATAATATTGGGGCTTAATTTTTGCTTAATCAAAAGGCCTAATCCTTGTTCTTGAGTGAATAGTATGAAGTTTAATCCAGATTTGGGTTTAAAAAACGTGTTAAGCGCCAAGATTTAACTAATCTATTAGGATTAGTTATTTAAAGTGAGTGGGGTGTGAGGTGGCAGCTAGGAGAGTTCTGATTGGATGAGGAGTGGTAGTGGGATAGGTGGCATGATGTGAGTGGTCTAGGTAACTTCCTTGCCTGGCCAGCTTTAGCCCCTTTCCTTTTATCTTTCTTTCACTTTGTAAATAAATGCCACAAAACCGGATTCCTTTGTAAATGAAGTTTACTTTTCACACTTTTGCCCCAAATACTTTTCCAAAGTATTTTCAGGGGTATTTCTTGCCATTTTGTAATTCTTGAAGGACTGATTTGGTATTTTCTTCAAGGATTATGGTCCAAACTTGTATGATTGGTATTTTGGAGGACTTAAATTGCCAAATCATGTTTGATGAGGGACCATTTTTGCCAAGTCTTCAAAGTCAAGGGTCCTTTTTGTAATTTTGACATTTTCAAAGGACCAATTTTGCCATTCTTGTAACTTGGAGTTCTTCTTGGTATGTTTGACTTTGAGGAGGATAAATATTGACGTTTTAGCTTTGTTGAGGGACTAAAATAGCCAATTCTTCAAAGTGAAGGGCCCTTTTTGCAATATTGACAAACTTTAGGGACCAAATTTGTAATTATGAGGATACAAGGGTATAAAGTGTCAATTCTTCCATATTGGAGGACCCCTCTTCATAATTCTTCAAGTCTTCAAGGGTTTGTCTTGGGAATTTCTTCATTAGGGCTTGGTTCAATGTGCGGCTTCGTTTCTCGTTTTCGTTTTTGCATGATTCTTGTGATCTTTTGTCATTTTCTCAATATCCGTACCTAAAATACACAAGTAACAAACACAAGCATATATATGGGTATTTTGATGATATTTAATGCATTTTAAGCCCTTTTTGGACGATGAGACTATGTATAAAAGCAGTCTCATCACTCCCCCATACTAAACCATTGCCGTGCCCTCACGTAATGCTAGAATAAAGTATCGTAGTACCTCCAAAATTCATTTTTATTCACTTTATTGAATGATAAACTAGCTACACTACTACTATTGCTACTACCACTTGCGTTTTAGACATAATGTATGATTTTCATCGCAAAATGAGATGTTTTAGGTTCATAGAATAAGAACACGTGAATGCTTCGTTAGAAATAATTTCATCGTCCTCGATTTTCACCCCAATTCAATGCCAAGCGTGCAACGAGATCATTGTCATTATAATTTAGTAATGCTAATACTACTCATATGCCCTAATCACGTACTTATACTCCCATTTTCCTAAGTTGTATCTCTTATATTTTATTTTGTCTTGAATGTTTCACGAGGATACATTGTTTGACTTATGCGATAATAGAGATTTAGGTCTAAAAATAGAGTCCTAACGGTGTAACCAAGACCATCAAATCAATAACCCCTCCTAATAGACAATGATGTCAAAAAATTAAGTCAACAAGAAGGATCGATAAACACGGTTTTATAACGGTTTTGAACATAAGACTTATTACCAAGACTTTTATATGCCCCCTAACGGAAAGGCCTTATTATCTTTGGTTTACCTCCATCTTTTATTCAAATTCGCCATGAAGCTTTTATTATGACTTCGGTCTTGCCTTGCTATTTTTTATTATCCACCTCATCGGTAGTTTTATTAGCCAAAGACGTATATCCTCACGCTAAGGCGAATTTTGGATCTTTAAAGCTTCAAAGATTAAGGCTTGATTCACTTTCAACTTTGCATAGATTTTTCGGCCTTGTGGGGCTTCAAATTGTTTGCTTGATTTAGGTGAGCACTTGAAATCTTTTTATTGGGTGAAGCTTTCGATTATTCGGGTGCCAATACAACAAAACCGTGACGCTGGCGATACCTTAATGTCTTCCCAATTTAATTACACGGAAGCTACTAAAAAAGACTAGAAACCCAACAATCCCAACTAAACCGCTAAGTCGATATTTATTAAGCAAAAAATATTTACATGCGAAGGGAGAATAAGCAAACAACGAGAACACATGAGTTTTTGAAAGAATACGAGTACTCTACGTTTAGCATAGTAACTTATAATTAACCCTATCATTTATCGTCCTCATTTAAGAGACTTAGCCTAATGTGAAGTTAAGGAATCAAAGCTAAGTGCTCAATACGCACGGTCGAGTAAAAAATTACTCTTATTCTCGCCATCGGAAAACCTGCATTCGTGTCTTCAAACACTTATAAATCATGAGAAAATTTTTAAAATTTGGCCATTTTTAGCCTTATTTTGCAATAAAACGGTAAACAAAAAGATAAACATTGGAAAGCGTGAAGGTTTGGCAAGTCAAGTATCCATTCACCCCCCCCCCCCCCCCCCCAATACTAAAGTTAAACATTGTCCTCAATGTTTCGAGTCTAGGGGTTCAAACACCCCCATACTAGAGACGTAGTCGAATGCCTAGTCTAGCATGGAAAGGGTGTAACCATTAAATTTAAAGCCGTTTATGAAGTGTGCTATAAACCTAAGGTTAGAACATCAAAGGATATATCATAGATATTGAGAAAGTCTTCAAAGCAAACGATCGAGTTCTCCCATAAAACGAACACGAGAGGCTCCAGTCGTGAAGATCATGATCATCTAAAAACCACAATTCACAAACAACCACGGAACAAAGGTTGGAAGGGCACAAATCCCCACACGTTACTACATTAGAAAGCGATAATATGTACATAGGATAAGCATAGGACTCCCCCACGAGGTACCTCGTTTTTTATTACCGAGTCATGAGCTCGACTCGATCCCCTCAATACTAATTATCATTGGGGAATGTGATTTGGTCGAGGTAGTTCAAGGATGGAACTTCCCCGCCAAAGTAGTGCTTCAACCTATGTCCATTCACCTTGAAATTGGGGCCATCATTTTGAGCTAGCTCGATGGTCTCATAAAGAAATACTTGAGTCACGGTGAATGGACCGGACCAACGGGATTTCAAATTACCGGAAAAGATTTTCAAATGAGAATTAAAAAGCAAAACTTGATCCCCAATGTTAAAAACCCGGTTTTTAATTTTAGAATCATGCAACTTTTTAGTTTTTCTTTATAAATCAATGAATTTTCATAAGCAATATCCCTTAATTCATCCAATTCATTTAATTGCATTTTCTGGTGTTTTCCCACGGTCTCCATATCATCACTACAATGCTTTAGGGCCCAATAAGCCTTGTGTTCCAATTCGATTGGCAAGTGACAATTTTTTCCATACACAAGCTTATAGGGAGTGCACCCAATGGGCGTCTTATGAGCGGTCCTAAAGGCCCATAAAGCATCGTCCAACTTATCCGACCAAGATTGTCGGTTTTCCCCAACGGACCTCTCCAAGATCCTCTTCAACGCTCGGTTTGAAACCTCGACTTGCCCACTCGTTTGTGGGTAATAATCCGTAGAAAGCCGATGTGTAACCCCATATTTCCTTAGGACCCTTTCGAATTGGTCGTTACAAAAATGGGTTCCACGATCGCTTATGATCGCACGAGGGGTTCCAAACCGAGAAAACAAGCTCTTCAAAAACTTGACTACCACACGAGCATCATTGGTGGGCAAAGCCTTAGCTTCCACCCACTTAGATAGGTAGTCAACCGCAACAAGGATGACTTATTACCACGAGATGATGGGAACGGCCCCATAAAGTCTATACCCCAAACGTCAAAGATCTCACACACTTGGATGATGTTTTGTGGCATTTCATCTTTTTGTGAGGCTTTTCCTTGTCGTTGGCATGAGTCACATGACTTCACAAGATCTTGTGCATCTCGGTAAATAGTAGGCCAAAAGAAGCCGGCATCAAACACCTTTTTAGCCGTGAGATTTGCACCATGGTGACCACCCGTGGGTCCCTCATGACAAGATCTAAGGATATTAGAAGCTGCAGTGCCAAATATACAACGTCAGATGATTTGATCCGCACAAGTTCGAAACAAGTAAGGGTCGTTCCAAAAGTAGAACTTGACGTCACGAAAGAATTTTCATTTTTCTTGAGTCGTCATACCCTTGATGATGAAGTTGCCCGCATGGTAATTTGCAAAGTCCGCAAACCATGGGGTGGATGAATCAAGTTTAGAATTCACTACACCAAGTGTCTCGAGCGGAAATGTTTCGGTGATTTCCTTGGGCTCGTAAACACTTTGGTGAGGATCTTCCAAATGAGAAAGATGATCGGCCGCTAGATTCTCGGCTCCTTTTTTGTCAACAATTTTGTGATCAAATTCTTGAAGGGGGAGAATCCAACGAAGTAATCTCGGCTTTGCATCTTGTTTAGCCATAAGATACTTGATAGCCGAATGATCCGTATACACTATGCATTTCGTCAAGACGAGATAAGGTCGTAATTTCTCAAATGCATACACCACGGCAAGGAACTCCTTCTCCGTTGTAGTGTATTTAAGTTGAGCCTCGGTCATCGTCTTGCTAGCATAGTGAATAGGCAAGAAGTGCTTTTCATGACGTTACCCCAATACGGCCCCAATAGCGTAATCACTAGCATCACACATGAGCTCAAAGGGGAGGTTCCAATTGGGAGAAACAAGAATGGGAGCTTCGGTAAGTTTCCTCTTAAGGATTTCAAAGGCTCGTACACAATCTTCGTCAAAGACAAAACGTGCCTCTTTTTCAAGAAGATGTGTAATGGGTCGAGAGATCTTTGAAAAATCCTTGATGAATCGACGATAAAAGCCCGCGTGGCCTAGGAAACTCCTAACTCCCTTAACGGTTTTGGGATGAGGTAATTTGGCGATGACGTCTACCTTAGCTTGATCTACCTCAATCCCCGCTTTCGAGACCTTGTGCCCTAAGACGATTCCACTCTTAACCATAAAATGACACTTTTCCCAATTGAGCACAAGGTTGGTTTCCTCACAACGTTTCAACATTCTCTCAAGATTCGACAAACACGAAGTGAACGAATTACCAAACACTGAAAAGTCATCCATGAAGACTTCCATCGTCTTCTCGATCATATCATGAAAAATAGCCATCATGCACCTTTGAAAGGTTCCCGGTGCATTGCAAAGTCCGAATGGCATTCTACGATAGGCAAACGTTCCATATGGACACGTAAACGTAGTTTTTTCTTGATCACGAGGATCGATGGGGATTTGGAAGTAACCGGAAAAACCATCTAAAAAGCAATAGAAATTGTTTCTCGCAAGACGCTCGAACATTTGGTCCATGAAGGGCAAGGGAAATGGTCTTTTCGAGTGGCGTCATTCAACTTACGATAGTCAATGCACACTCTCCATCCGGTCACAAGTCTAGTAGGAATTAACTCGTTAGCATCATTTGGCACAACGGTCATTCCTACCTTTTTAGGGACACAATGAATAGGACTCGCCCAAGGGCTATCAGAAATAGGGTAAATCATTCTCGCGTCAAGGAGTTTAAGGACTTCCTTTTTGATGACGTCGTGAATTTTGGGGTTCACCCTCCTTTGACATTGGATTGCGGGCTTGTAATCCTCCTCCATTAAGATTTTGTGGGTACAAAATTTGGGATCGATCCCCTTAATGTCGGATAACTTCCATGCAATTTCCCCTTTGTGATCCTTTAGAACATCGACAAGTGCGCTTTTTTCATCATCCGAAAGTTCCTTCGCAATAATAACCAGCAACTTGTCGCCCCCTCCAAATAGACATATTCGAGATGAGGAGGTAAATCTTTCAACTCGAGGATAGGTGGTTCCTCAATTGAAGATTTGGGCTCGATACTCATAACCTCCTCGGGTGGAGGAAATGGGAAATCGTTAAGAAAATCTTTGATAATCGAGAAGTCCTCATCGTTGTCGAGGTCTTCGTTACAAGTACGTGGAACATAGAATTCTTCCAACGTAAAACCACCACCTTCAAATGGAGTGAAGGTTGGTGTCGAGTTATCAAGGATGGGATCTAACATAGTGGGATTGCCACTAGTTTCTTCATCACCAAAACCTAGAACTTCTTGTGATAATTCCTCGCAAACCACGTCAATCATATCAACGAGGTTTATGGTTGCAACGGAATAAACATGAGAAATTTGAGAGTTTTAAGTTGCGTTTATAACAAGTTCCTCGTCATTGAAACGTAAGGTGATCTTTCTAGCATGAACATCGATCAAAGCCATAGACGTATCTAAAAATGAACGACCTAAAATGAGAGGAACTTGAGTATCTGTGGGAATATCGACAACGATAAAGTCTATGGGATAGTAGAACTTTCCCACTTTCACAAAAAAGTCTTCCGCCAATCCACATGCGGGAATCGTGGAATGGTCGGCCAACTCGATAGACATTAGTGAAGGAGTAAGATTAGGAAGATTGAGCGACTTGAAGATTGCAAGTGGCATCAAGTTAATGCTAGCACCAAGATCGGCCAAGGCGAAGCATTCTTCCATATCTTGGATTGCACAAGGGATCAAAAATTTACCGGGATCATCGACTTTTTGAGGTATGCGATTAAGATAAACCGACGAACAACTAGACAATTGATGCAATTTCTCCTTGTTGTTCAACATACTCTTAAAGTTAGCGGCAAATCGAGGCATCATGACCAAAGCATCGGCGAAACTCACATTAAAGTGCAAATCATGAAACATTTTCATAAAAAGCTCAAATTGGTAATTGTCGCGCTCTTGACGTTTCTCCTTTCTAAGTCTCGATGGATAGGGCAAAGGTGGTGTGGGTTGAGGCATAGGCATATCCTTTGGAATCTCGGGTTCCAATGTTGGTAATGGGTCAACTTTAGGTGTGGTATGAGCGGTACTTCGTGGGATTGGGACATGCTCCTTTTGGACCACCACCTCGGGTTCTTCCTCAATTGCTTCCTCCGTAGGAGCAATTGGTTGAGGAGTCGGTTCCTTAAGTGTCTTACCACTACGTGTGGTAATCACTTTCATCTCACCCTTAGGGTTTGATACGGTGTTGCTAGGAAGACTACTCGCAGACGGTTTACATATAATTGCCTCAAACATAGATGAGATTTTATCTTCAAACATGGATAGCCTCTTCTCGACCTTAATCATTTCTTGTTTAATCTCATGTTGCCCTTGTTCCATTTTTTGTTGGTTTTGTTGTAACCTAGTTACATTCCCTTCCATCTTGTTGGTATGGATCTTAAGTTCATTTGCTAACTCATTTTTCAACTCTTTCTTCAAGTCGGTCTTAAACTCAGATCTTAGGCTAATGATTTCTCTTTGAATATTGTCAAACCTAGCATCATTCCCATTAGCGTATTCAACAAATTCATTTGGAAGATCTTTTAATGTTTGCAAACTTTTGTTGTTGTTTTGAAAATCATTTTGATTTTTGTTTGAAACTTGATTATTAGCCCCTTGATTACCATAGTTTCCCTTGTTGTAGTTGTTTTTGAAACCAACTTGATTGTTGCGATAGTTGTTGTTAGCATTTTGATTTGAACCAAAACCCGGTGGAGTCAATTGATTAGAGCGGGTAACTTGACCGTTTTGGTTGTAAGTTCCCGTGGCCGCGTAGGCACTCGAAGTGTTACCACCGTTGGTAATGCAGTCGGAGAAATCATGACCTCCACCATAATACATGCATGAAACCTCAAACGCTTTAGCCGTAGCGGGAGCACTTGGTTCTCCAACTTTGAACTCTTCCAAAAGACCCTTAAGCTTATCAAAGATTTTGATTTCCAAGTTCGCCTCAATTTGGCAAGCATCGATGGTAGTAGACAAAGAAGGTGAAGCCGAAGACGAAGCCTTACGAACACTAGACGTGCTACAAGGACTATACACCTTAGATCTATTCTCAATTATCACCAAAGCTTCCTCAACCGTTTTACACAAAAAATTACCACCCGCGGCGGTATTAAGATAATCCCTTTCATGATCATTAAGTCCATTGTAAAGCGTGTCAATTTGATGCAGATCAGAAAAACCGTGATGAGGACATTCATGTAACATTTCCTTAAACCTATTCCAAGCCGTTGAAAAACTTCCATTAAACTCTTGTGAAAATTTTGAAATCTCGTTTTTCAAGTGCGTAGTCTTAGAGGGCGGAAAAAATTGGTTCACAAACTTAGACACGAGATCCTTCCACGTCAATATAGAATTGGGTGGCTCTTTCTCTAACCAAATTTTAGCGGGCCCCGCTAAGGAATACGGAAAAAGCATCATCTTAATCGAGTCATTAGAGACACCCTTAAACTTGCAAGTGGCGGTAAGACGATTGAATTGGCGGATATGGTTGTGTGGATTGTCCTTCTCATCACCACGGAATTTGTTGTTTTGGATCATCGACAACAAACCCGTTTTCACTTCAAAATTCTTCGCAAGGATAGCGGGAATCACAATAGCCTCTCCATAACCCTCGGTGGGTGCTTGAAGTAACTCCATCATAGTTCGATTCGCCATGGTTGGTGCTTCTCTTACAATGGGTTCGTAAATAGGAGACTCCTCACTAGAAAGATTAGGAGTGGGAGTTTTGTTCTTTCGTTTACGTGCACGTCTTGCTTGATTACGAGTTAGCATAAACGTCACGTACAACGAGGGGATGAGCAAAGAAGATTCTTTTTGGTGTTTTGTATTTTTCAATTTTTTTGTGGTTTTTGATTGTATTAACCTTTTTGGATTTTGGTGAATGTATTAAGTAGACAAAAATCTACAAATCTCCTCCTTAATCAAATCTCTTGATTAAAGAAGCCTCGAGGAATGAAAACGATCACGTGAAGTGAACGCCTTCGATGACTTTAGAACGTTGGTGGAACACCAAAACGTTCAAGAGGGTTTAATCAATGAAACCAAGAAAGTATATGTGATACTTAATAATACTTTGGGCGGCAAAACCCTCGATTAGCTCTCAAAATCAAATACTCACAAGCAAGCGGGGAAACAGGCGGCGCGAAGCACTTAAGAGCCTTTTTCCTTAGGATATGTTTTATAATATCCGCCTTATACCCACCTTATAGTTTGTATTTTTCAAAATTGAGCTTCACGAAAGTATTTATCTATTTTTGCCTTTTTCTTTGGTTTGAGATTCGAATACAATGATTGGGTAATGACCTCCCAAGTCAAGGTTGTGATTTCTCACGTATTTGGAGTACTTGTGAATTTATTGTTCTACGTATACAATATAGTAATAGTATTCACACAAAAAACGAAAACCGATAATACGTATTAGTAGAGTGCTACTAATACAATTAGCTTTTTATGGCTATATAAAAACAACAATTTCCAAATCAAAACACAACACGCTTCCCCGGCAACGGCGCCAAAAGGATGTAGTGGTTTTACTACTCTTTAGGAAAAGAGAGCAAAAGTGGCAAGTATTAAGTGTCGGTTTAGGAAAACCAAGCACTAATGACCCAAAGTGGGGATCGTTCTCAAGGAGGCTTGTGTGTTGTGTTAATGAAATGATTAACTTTGTGTTTATATTTTTATGAGAAAGAAAAAAAATAGAAATGGGATAAGAAGAGAGTGACGGTTACGATGACGGATTACACTAAGACGAAAAGGTCATACACGTAAAACCGTAAAAAGCACCAAAATTAAATATTTTACCCTAAAAATTCCCAAAAATCACTAAAAATCCACTAAAATATTCTAAGGGTTTACAAAAAATCCAAACTTGCTAAAACCTTTTAATTAATTAAATATTAATCTTTTTAATGCTAATTAAAGCCCTAAAAATCAATATTAACTAATAAAAAGTCCAAATCAAGATCTTAAAGTTTGTAAACCTTTAAAATAACCTAATTAAGCTAAAAAGTATTTTTCAAAATTTTAAACCACTAAAAACTATTTTTAAACAATTAAAAACTATTAAAAGCTATAAAAACTCAAAATAATTCTAGAAAATAATTGAAAAACCCAAAAAATATTTAGAAAGTTATAAAATTCCTAAGTAAGTGTCTAGAATCTAGGAAAAATATAAAAACTTAGAAAATCAGAATTTTAATTTTTAATAATAAAATAATATTAAAATATTAATAAAAATCCAAGAATACTAAAAAATTCTAAAAAGTTGCAAACTAGCTTAATTTAACCTAAATAACTCAGAAATGAACTTGAAATCACCTAAATACCCTTAATGTGCCTAGAAAATGGGCTAAACCCAAAACAGACTCCTTAATGGGCCAAATTGAGCCCAAAATGAAAAAGTGGCCCAAATAAGCCCAAAAAGCACTACTTGACTCAAAATTTGATTTTAAACAACTTTTTCCAAAGGCCCAAAAGCTGAAAATGTGAAATAAGCTAGCTTATACCAAACAGCTTATTCTTAATGGGTTTTTTTGGCCTATTAAGCCATAAGTTGATGCCATAAGCTGAAATTAAACACACAAGTTTATTTTGAGCTAAATAAGACTTCTCTAAAAAGAAATTTGAAATAAGCCAAAGGAATAAGCCTGAAAATGCAAAAAGCAATCTACAGAAAACGACAAAATAGTCGTTTTTGAGTTCTAGGCTATCCTAAGAGCTGATTCAAATTGCAAAAGCTTTTAAATGACTTAAATAAGCTATTTCAACAAAAAGTTTTCAAATAAGCTTACTCAATAAGCTGGAAAAAGCAAATAAGCACTTATGAAAAAGTCAATTAAGTTGGTTTTCTAGCAAAAAGTCAAAGTCAAAGTCCAATAAGCTCCAGTCTAATCAAATGGGTCAAATAATGAAGATCTATCACAAAAAATAAGTTGTTGCAGGTCTGGATAAGCAACTATAGCTTATTGATAAGCTGAGAATAAATTAACACTAGCAGGGGCTAGTTTTGGGTGTTGAGCAGTGGGAATTTTTCCCACTGCTTGACTTGTATACTTTTTTTGTCTTTAGTGACTTTTTTGGAGATTCAGGTTTCAACAAGGCACCCAAATGATCATTGGATCATAAGGAGTCAATACAAACAAAGAAATCAACAATCCAACAAGCCAATTTGTTCAGTTTAATCAATTAAGTACCAGATATGACACACACATGAACAAATAAGCAGATTAGGTTCAATAAGCACTTTTAGCAATATTCAGCCAGCCAAACTTAACCAAATGCATACACAAGCTATTATAAACTCAAATGAACAAGTCTAAACAGGTTTCATGCAATGATTCAAAGTTTTAAGCAAGATTCAAGCACCTTAAGTTACTGATGAACACAAACACATCCAGTTTTCACTTTTGCTGATGCACTTGACCAACAAGCCAGATTAAAACCTCCAAATCTATCACATATGTTATAATAATGCTGTTTAAACAACTTTTAACCCTAAGCATGCACAAATTCTAGATTTCACCAAAATCTTAGGTAAAAAACAGTTAAAATCAACAAGTTATAGCACAATGTTTGATTTAGTGTTTCAAGACTGAAAACTTGCAGGAAATTACTCTCAACCAAGCATATATCAGATAACAAACACAAACACAAACTTCCAATAACACAATAACACACAATGATTTCAAACAGGTAATCCCAAACACCCCTTTAACTTTTCAAAATCAAAATTTTCAAATCAAAAGTGAGTTTTAAGACCACCCAAGCCCAAATTAGCACAATAACAGCTAAGATAAGCAGATTCAAGCAATATTAAGCCACAAAATTCACAAGAACACAAGTCACACACAAATATCACCAAAAATCAAGATTTAAGCAGATTTTGGGATTAAGTATGCAAACCTAATGGATGTACATCCACACCCACGAATTTTGAGCTTATGTACTAGCAAGAACAAGTACAAGCTTCCTTAAACAACCCTGCTAAGAATCAACAAAGTTAAGAGCAAAAATAGTAAAATCAGAAAAGTGAAAAGCCTTGATTGATGCAACCTTGTTACCCCACACTTGATTATCCCCAAGTTATAAGCCTCACCACACCTTGATAACACAATATCAGGATGCTATGATCAGCCCTATAGCCCAAGAATTCCAAGGTTTGAACAAGAACTTAGCAAAATATCAAGCTTGAAGGAAAAATGCAAACTTTTGCACCCTCCTTAAAAACAGGTTTTGAGATTCAAAATTATCAAACTAAGAACAATAATAAGCAGATATAAATGATGGCACTTGGTCTTTCTTCAACAAACTTAACACAATTTCATTAATCAGAAAATAGGATTTATAAGTTTGTGAACAAGGAAAAACCAAAAAGCAAACTACAAATGAACTAGTGCTATGCCTTTTATAGGCTACAAGGAATGACTAGAAAGCTTAAAAATGTGAACCCTAATGTAGTAGAAGTCCCATAATGCCCTTGAGGATTTTGAGTTAGCTTGAACATGTGACAACATTTTGGCAGGTTGTGGAGGTGTAAAGATGGTGAGAATTGATCAAAGGGCTCCTTACAAGATTAAGTTTGAAGCAGCTTTGTAGGACGTTGATCTCTCTGGTTTCTTTGGCATTTTCTTCAAGAAAGTTGGCAGGGGAATCTCATGTGGCCCTTAGGGGTGATGTGGCAAATGTTTTGAGAGTTGGGTTATGTTTAAGACATGCTTAATCATAAATCTGGATAATATTGGGGCTTAATTTTTGCTTAATCAAAAAGGCCTAATCCTTGTTCTTGAGTGAATAGTATGAAGTTTAATCCAGATTTAGGTTTAAAAAACGTGTTAAGCGCCAAGATTTAACTAATCTGTTAGGATTAGTTATTTAAAGTGAGTGGGATGTGAGGTGGCAGCTAGGAGAGTTCTGATTGGATGAGGAGTGGTATTGGGACAGGTGGCATGATGTGAGTGGTCTAGGTAACTTCCTTGTCTTGCCAGCTTTAGCCCCTTTCCTTTTATCTTTCTTTCACTTTGTAAATAAATGGCACAAAACCGGATTCCTTTGTAAATGAAGTTTTACTTTTCACACTTTTGCCCCAAATACTTTTCCAAAGTATTTTCAGGGGTATTTCTTGCCATTTTGTAATTCTTGAAGGACTGATTTGGTATTTTCTTCAAGGATTATGGTCTAAACTTATATGATTGGCATTTTGAAGGACTGAAATTGCTAAATCATGTTTGATGAGGGACCATTTTTGCCAAGTCTTCAAAGTCAAGGGTCCTTTTTGTAATTTGGACATTTTCAAAGGACCAATTTTGCCATTCTTGTAACTTGGAGTTCTTCTTGGTATGTTTGACTTTGAGGAGGATAAATATTGACATTTTAGCTTTGTTGAGGGACAAAAATTGCCAATTCTTCAAAGTGGAGGGCCCTTTTTGCAATACTGACAAACTTTAGGGACCAAATTTGTAATTATGAGGATACAAGGGTATAAAGTGTCAATTCTTCCATATTGGAGGACCCTTTGTAACACCCCATTTTGGAAATGGAAATATCACAGTAATTATGGCGTGTCATCAAAGCATACAAGGTAAAATGTCTAAACATTACTTGACCATATAAAGGAAAATACCGGAATCAAACATCGGTAGTCCAAAAGTAAAGCTCATCACACACAAACTTAGTATAGTAAAGGGAAAGGACTAAACAATGTCCAAAGCATAAGTATCGTAAAGAAAGGAAATGCATAATGTAAAGAAGGCTAGACAGCTTCCAGTCCATATGCACGTACTCTTAGTGTCTACGAGCGTCCCTGAGTACCTGCCGTTTTGGGAACATAGAAAAGGAAAACGGCTGAGCAATACGCTCAGTGCACGGATGTACAATAAAGCATGAATAGGATAAGCATATAACATAATAACAGCGGAAGAAAACTAAGTCCCGAGTAACCTGGTTAAGTCTTAATAAAACTGGTTTTATAGTTTGAAAGTCTTATGTATATCTTATAAAATTGTTTGTCATATTTTACCATTTAGCCAATATAGGTCATGAAAATCCACCGTGCATGAATAATTGGAGGGGTGACCTCATCATGCAAATTAGAGGGGCTGCCTCTAATTTAATATACTGGTTTTATGGGTAGGAGGGATCAGCTCCTTGTGAAGGATGCAAGGCACACATCACATTCACCATGTAATCCTGAATAAAAACTGTAACTAGGATGCACCCATACGCCCCACATGATAAATATAAATAAATGGCCAAAAGCTGAAGGGACGCCACGAGCAATCACTCCGCCGTGGTGAAGTCATAACATCAGTGCCTCTAATGTTATGGTTATGGTACCTCCATAACTAGGTGAAACTGGTCATGCATGTATATGGCTATAGGCAATCATATTTAAACATAAGCAATCAAACACGTAACTGATACTACGGGAAAACAGTTGGCTGCATACGGGGAAATCCTAATAAGGAAAGAATGTCCATACTGAAAGGACGGGAATCCGTACCTTATGTCCAGTGAACGAGAACGATGAACTGCGAGAATCCTACTTCCGAAACACTAGTTCTACATAAATACGTACATGAAATAAGTATCTGCTTACTAAATACATAGCTGGTTTATGTCATGTCTTAGCTTATTTTATATGTTCTTACTATATTTTACTGTTTAAAGCCTTAAACTGTATTAAATCTTATACTCTGCTTAATCTGATTAAGTATTTCTGGTATTTCATGTGTTATTATACTTACTGTGTAATAATAAGTAACTTTCCAAAAATAGCAGGTTTCCTAAAATAGAAAGTTTCTAAAAATAGAAAGTTTCCAAAAATAGAAAGTTTCCAAAAATAGAAAGTTTCCAAAAATAGAAGTTACCAAAAATAGAAAGTTTCCAAAAATAGAAAGTTTCCAAAAATAGATTTACTGCTTAAAATAGATAAGTTTCTAAAAATAGAAAGTTTCCATAAATAGATTAGCTGCCTTAATTAAATAAGTTTCCATAAATAGATTAGCTGCCTTAAATAAATAAGTTTCTAAAAATAGCTGGTTTCCATAAATAAATTAACTGCCTTATTTAATTAAGTTTCTAAAAATAGAAAGTTTCCATAATTAGAAATAAGCTGGTTAAATAAGCTAAGTAAATAAGCCTAAGTGTTTTCATGATTATTTTCTAAGTCATATGATATATTGTATAGTTTAATAATTATTTCATGTAATTTAATTAAACTATAGGTTATAATATTTAATTAAAGTATAACATGTTTTAATTAAATATATTAAATACTTAGGCTAAAATATGTATTATTAATTATTAATAATATAACCTAAGTCATGTTAATTAATTAATTATATCCATGGTTTTTCTAAAATAATTAATTTATTATAAGTCTTAATAATATAAATACTTAGGTTAAAATAATTTCATGATTATTAATAATTAATTAACCTAAGTCATGTTATTAAATTAATCACATCTTTTATTAATTTAATTTTAACATAAGTTCATAACATAAAAAAAAACTAACATAACCATGAACCGGATCTAAGCTTAAAAACATGAACCAGACATGAATCGACACCGTACCCCGAACCACATCGGGGTACCCCTTGCTGCCGTGGGATCCACACGCACCAACCAAGACCAAATGGTCTTGGTGGTGGTCGGCTAAGCAAACCGAAACCCCCTTGGGGTCGGTTGCTGCCTGCGGCCAGATCTAGACACCCCTTAAATCGACCCTTTGATTTATTTAATCATTAAAACATGTTAGATCTATGTTTAATTAATGTGTTTTATAAAAAAAACATCACGTGTTCATAATTAATAAACAGATTAAATTAAAAGAAAAGGTTTAAAAAGGTTTTACTGTATTCGTGGATCAAGGGAATGAAGAACAAACACGAACAAAAAACAAATCTTCAAGATCCAAGATCAAGGATCACCTTGTTTGGTGATTCAAGGGTGGCGGCACAAAGAGAGGAGAAAGAGAGGGTTTTAGGTTTTTCTTGAAATCTTCTGTAAGTGATTTTGAGTAGTAAAAACTAATTAACCCTCCTTTTAGTAAAATTGGTAATGGGCTTGGCCCATTACCCTTGTTTTGGCCACGGGTAGGGACCCCCATGGGGTTCCCGTACCTCTTTTCGTGTGTCGTTATTTAGTTAGTCGTTTGTGTTTAATTATGTTCGTGTTTTAAATGTTCTCCTTACGTACATACCATAATCTAATATATTTAATTACGCTCGTATTAAATATATATACGTAATTAATAATAGCTCGTGTTTTAATTACGCTCGTGATTTCGTGATCGCATGTTCGTGATTAATTATTGCTAAATAATTATTACGTGATCGTTCATATAAAATACTTATCGTGTTCTAACACGTACGTAATACGTAAACTCCTAACACGTAATCGTAATCATGCTATATTACGAAAGTTTTTAACTAGTACGTACGATCCTAAGGGTACTATGCATGGTAAAAGCATGCGGGTTTTACAACTCTTCCCCCCTAAAAAGAATAATTCGTCCCCGAATTATAGATAAAGTAAACTGGAAAAGAAGAACATACCCGAATTCAAAATATGAAATGAGGGTAAGAAGCCCGGATAGACTCCTCCGTTTCCCAAGTGGCTTCCCGCTCGGTATGATCCCTCCATAGAATTTTGACGAATGGAATCGTCTTCTTTCTCATGACTCGTTCTTGTCTGTCAAGAACTCGTTCGGGTTCTTCTATACAAGTGAGATCTTCACGTATCTGTTCCAGTGGATACTGAACCACGTGAAGGGGATGATATTGGTACCCTCTGAGTAAGGACACATGAAACACATTGTGCACATGCGAAAGCTGCGGAGGTAACGCCAATCGGTAAGATACTTCACCGACTCGTTCAATGATATCAAACGGTCCGATGAAACGAGGACTGAGCTTCCCTTTAATCCCGAAGCGTCTAACACCACGTGCCGGCGAAACCTTAAGGAAGACGTGATCTCCTACGTTAAAGTGTAAATCCCTACGATGCTTATCGGCGTAACTCTTTTGACGTGACCGTGCCTCCTGAATTTTCTGCCTAGCTACTGCGATCTTCTCATTTGTCATCTCTATGATTTCTGGTCCTTCGAGTGTTCGCTCGCCAACCTGATCACAGCAGATTGGGGCGCGACACTTCCTGCCATACAACATCTCAAATGGGGCACATTTGATGCTTGCGTGCCAGCTGTTGTAGTATGCAAACTCCACCAAACAGATGTATTCATCCCAATCACCCGTCCATTCCAACGCACATGACCTCAACATATCCTCCAATGTCTGAATGGTTCGCTCCGACTGTCCGTCCGTTTGAGGATGAAAAGCCGTGCTAAGCTTAAGTTGTGTACCCCAAGCTTTCTGCAGACTTTTCCAAAAGCGCGAAGTGAATCGAGGATCTCTGTCTGAGACGATGCTGGATGGTGCACCGTGGAGTCTCATGATCTCTCGTCTATACGTATCTGCGAGTTTACTTACAGGATCTTCCTTGCGGATCGGTAAGAAATGAGCTGATTTGGTAAGTCGATCAACGATAACCCAAATTGCATCGTGCTTCCTTTTGGTAGGCGGAAGACGGGTAACAAAATCCATGGTGATTTTATCCCACTTCCACTCTGGAATGTCTAACGATTGAAGGAGACCGCTAGATCGCTGATGCTCGATCTTAACCTGCTGGCAGGTAAGACATTTGGAGACGTAAGTGGCCACATCCTGTTTCATACCACTCCACCAAAAGTACTGCTTGATGTCATGGTACATTTTAGTTGAACCAGGATGTATCGAGAATGGGGAGCTATGAGCTTCAGCTAACAAAGCTTCCTGGAGTTCTTGGTCATCAGGAACACAAAGTCTCGTGTCCTACCATACGATACCATCTGCATCTACTCTGAATTCTGTCTGCTTCTCCAAATTCTGTACTATCGCCCAGATTTCTCCGTCATCTTTCTGAGCTTCCTTGATCTTAGATAGCAACTCGGGTTCTACTCTAAGATTAGCCCAGTAACCGTGCTGTCCACGTACCATGTACTCGATGTCTATTCGCTCCAAGTCTCTTATGATTTCCTCTTCGATTCTAATGCCGTTGATCATTCCGGACTTCCTGCTAAGGGCATCTGCTACTACGTTTGCCTTTCCGGGATGATACTGTAGATTAATGTCATAATCCTTCAACAGCTCTAACCATCTCCTTTGCCTCATGTTCAATTCACGCTGAGTGAAGATATACTTCAAACACTTGTGGTCCGTGAAAATGTCACATTATTCTCCATATAAATAGTGTCTTCATATCTTCAATGCAAACACGACTGCAGCAAGTTCCAGATCGTGCGTGGGGTAATTCTCTTCATAAGTCTTAAGCTGCCGTGAAGCGTACGCGATCACTTTCCCATGTTGCATGAGAACACAGCCAAGTCCCTTCCCCGATGCATCGCTGTAGATTTGAAATCCACCCGTACCAGATGGTAGAGTAAGAATAGGTGCAGATACTAGCTTCTGCTTCAGGTCTTCAAAGCTCTTCTCTCGATCTTCAGTCCAGACGAATTTCTCCCCTTTCCGCATTAGTTTGGTCAATGGTAGTGCTAGGCGGGAAAAGTTCTCCACGAACCTACGGTAATAGCCAGCTAAGCCTAAGAAACTGCGGACTTCCGTCGCTGATGTCGGCCTCGGCCACTTAGTAATGGCCTCAACCTTCGCTGGATCCATAGTGATTCCTTCTGCTGATACAATGTGACCTAAGAATGCCACCTTGTCTAACCAGAACTCACACTTGGAGAATTTAGCATACAGCTGCTTCTGGCGAAGAATCTGTAGTACTGTACGAAGATGGTCTTCGTGTTCCTCTTGGACTTTGAGAAAATCAGGATGTCATCGATGAAAACAATGACGAATTTGTCCAGAAATTCATGGAAGATTCTGTTCATCAGATCCATGAAAACTGCTGGAGCATTAGTCAGGCCAAATGGCATAACTACAAACTCGTAGTGGCCATAACGGGTACGAAAAGCAGTCTTAGCAATGTCCTGCTCCTTGACCCGTAGCTGATGATAGCCTGACCTAAGATCGATCTTGGAGAAGTGTTTGGCCCCTTGGAGTTGGTCAAACAGATCATCAATGCGTGGCAGTGGATATCTATTCCGAATGGTAATCTTGTTGAGCTCGCGACAGTCTATGCAAAGACGCATACTACCGTCCTTCTTCTTAACAAATAAGACCGGGGCGCCCCATGGAGATGCGCTCGGTCGGATGAAACCTCGTTCAAGAAGTTCTTGCAGTTGGTCCTTCAGCTCCTTCAGCTCTATAGGAGCCATACGATAAGGAGCCTTGGAGATTGGTTCAGCTCCTGGAACCAGTTCGATACTGAATTCCACTTCTCGTGCAGGTGGTATGCCCGGAAGTTCTGCTGGAAACACGTCTTGGAATTCCGACACTATTGGTTGATCCTGAATCGATGGAGATTCAGCATCCATGTCGTGAACCGTAGCTAGATAACCCTCGCAGCCATGTGACAGTAGTGCACGCGCTTGCAAGGTGGATATGACTTGTACAGACCGTCCGGGTATGAACCCATTATGAATGTACTCTGGTGCATTGACATCACCGAAGATAACTCGATATGAATGGCAGTCTATGGTAGCATGATACTTGGATAGCCAATCCATGCCCAAAATCATGTCGAAGTCATTCATGTCCAGCGGAAGTGCGTCGACAGGTCGAACCTTATCATCAAATTCTAGGGGAAGACTCTTGTATACATGGGTGATTAATACAGAGTCCCTCAAAGGCGTGGAAATAGTAAGCCTATTTTATAGTGGCAAGGGAGGCATCCTAATGTTCTTAGCATAAGCAGTAGAAATAACCGAGTGAGTAGCACCCGTATCGAAAAGAACACATGCAGCGCGACCATACATATACAAGATTCCAGTGATGGTACCTGTAGACTTGTTGTACTGGTCTCGAGATGTCGTATAGACACGCCCGACAGTAGGAGGCGGCTTGGTATCAGCATGTCCCGATGTACCCTCCATCTCGCCCTTACGGCAATCCTTCATAATATGGCCAGGAAGACCACACTTGAAGCACGCATCAGTATTACAGCGACATGGTCCTGGGTGCCTACGGTGGCAAGTAGAGCAAAGAGGATGAGTGTATCCTCCAGCAGGTGCTCTGGCTGGCTGAGGACCTGATAAAACATTTTACATGAGACATAATAGTTGGGTACAAAAGACGAAGCGGATAATCGTAAGATTGAATACCAGTGATAGCTGGACGGCTAGGCTGCGAACCTCTATAGTTCTGATCCCTACCGTTTCCATGGTTCCTGGTAGAAGTTTGCTAAAGTGTCCGAATACGAGTTATAACATAAAACATAAGGAATTTCGTAAGTAGTAGGACCTGCTGTTGCTGGATTGCCCGGCGTTGTTACGGTAATTGTCATTACCGCCACGCCTATCCGTAGCAGAACGGTCGTTGGTCTGACCGTTTCCCTTGGGCTGATGAGGCTGCTGCTGAGTAGCCGGCTGAGACCGGTCCCCAGTTTTCTTCCTGGAAGATACAGTTAAAGAGATGAATAATTGACATATGGAAAGTATACGGATTGTCACCGCTTGAATAAGAAGGTTTACCTCTTATCGGGTCTTTCAGCTTCCTCGAACTCATCCCTCTACTGCAGCATCTCCAGTTTCCGTGCTGCATCGGCCACTTGTGCTACAGTATTGAACGTAGCACACACCAGATTGTTTGCGACCGATGTGCGAAGAGCCCATCTGAAGTGATGTGCCTGCTCTTAAGGAGTACCTGCTGCCGCACCAAGGAAACCAGCCAAGCGAAGAAAGCGCTGCATAAACTCATTGCTATTCTCCCCAGCTCTCTGACGGATCCCATGGTACTCTCTCTTGAGCTTGTCCTGCTCAGCCTTGGGAAAGAACTGCTCCATCACCCTGTCCTTGAACTGAGCCCAAGTCAAACCAGCAACCCACTCATCACCACCTTCAGATTGCATCAAAGCTAACCACCAGTTGAGTGCATCGCCTTCGAACCGATAGCATGCCAACCTCGCCTTGTATGCGGGGTCACAGCCCATAGCGTTGAAGATCTTCTCGATGTGAGCCAACCAGCTTTCAGCATCACTGAGGCTATCTGTCTTCTCAAAAGCTTGAGGGCGGAGCTTGTTGAATCTCTCCAGCCATACTGCTAATGTCACTGGAGGAGGAGGAGGTGGCTGATTCTGCTGCTGCTAATTGTTGGCAGCTTGAACTTCAGCCCGGATGTCATTCCTCAGTTGAGGAAGCAAGGCTTGCATGGCAGCCTGAATTGCAGTGTTGAGCTGCTCCTGTTCGCATGTGAGAACCATCTGACAGTATAACATAAAACATATGATTAAGCAGATCAAAACATAAAATATAAATATATACATGAAAAAAAAAATTTATACTAAAAATTTCACGAGAAAAATTTTATGCAAGAAAATTTGTGTATGAATGCATGATGTAGTTTTATGAAAACTTTGTATGCTCGAGAGTGAACGCCTCTGGTCAGTTCACCCAAAACAAAAGACATAGCGAGGGGACGCCTATGGGTCGGTCCCAAATCTAAAAGTTTCGATAAAACACATGCGACTAAATAGGGCCAGTCCTGTACCAACCATTACTTAGTCAAAAACCCTGTAACAATGACATGTATATGTATGCTTAAAAATGATGAATGCATGAAAACAACTGTCAGTTCTAGGAAGACCGTAGTGATTACCTACTAATCACAGGTCATATTTGAGAGCCTACAGGTCGAAGCCTTGGCTCTGATACCATAATTGTAACACCCCATTTTGGAAATGGAAATATCACAGTAATTATGGCGTGTCATCAAAGCATACAAGGTAAAATGTCTAAACATTACTTGACCATATAAAGGAAAATACCGGAATCAAACATCGGTAGTCCAAAAGTAAAGCTCATCACACACAAACATAGTATAGTAAAGGAAAAGGACTAAACAATGTCCAAAGCATAAGTATCATAAAGAAAGGAAATGCATAATGTAAAGAAGGCTAGACAGCTTCCAGTCCATATGCACGTACTCTTAGTGTCTACGAGCGTCCCTGAGTACCTGCCGTTTTGGGAACATAGAAAAGGAAAACGGCTGAGCAATACGCTCAGTGCACGGATGTACAATAAAGCATGAATAGGATAAGCATATAACATAATAATAGCGGAAGAAAACTAAGTCCCGAGTAACCTGGTTAAGTCTTAATAAAACTGGTTTTATAGTTTGAAAGTCTTATGTTTATCTTAAAAAACTGTTTGTCATATTTTACCATTTAGCCAATATAGGTCATGAAAATCCACCGTGCATGAATAATTAGAGGGGTGACCTCATCATGCAAATTAGAGGGGCTGCCTCTAATTTAATATACTGGTTTTATGGGTAGGAGGGATCAGCTCCTTGTGAAGGATGCAAGGCACACACCACATTCACCATGTAATCCTGAATAAAAACGTGTAACTAGGATGCACCCATACGCCCCACATGATAAATATAAATAAATGGCCAAAAGCTGAAGGGACGCCACGAGCAATCACTCCGTCGTGGTGAAGTCAAAACATCAGTGCCTCTAATGTTATGGTTATGGTACCTCCATAACTAGGTGAAACTGGTCATGCATGTATATGACTATAGCCAATCATATTTAAACATAAGCAATCAAACACGTAACTGATACTACGGGAAAACAGTTGGCTGCATACGGGGAAATCCTAATAAGGAAAGAATGTCCATACTGAAAGGACGGGAATCCGTACCTTATGTCCAGTGAACGAGAACGATGAACTGCGAGAATCCTACTTCCGAAACACTAGTGCTACATAAATACGTACATGAAATAAGTATTTGCTTACTAAATACATAGCTGGTTTATGTCATGTCTTAGCTTATTTTATATGTTCTTACTATATTTTACTGTTTAAAGCCTTAAACTATATTAAATCTTATACTCTGCTTAATCTGATTAAGTATTTCTGGTATTTCATGTGTTATTATACTTACTGTGTAATAATAAGTAACTTTCCAAAAATAGCAGGTTTCCTAAAATAGAAAGTTTCCAAAAATAGAAAGTTTCCAAAAATAGAAAGTTTCCAAAATAAGAAAGTTTCCAAAAATAGAAAGTTACTAAAAATAGAAAGTTTCCAGAAATAGAAAGTTTCCAAAAATAGATTTACTGCTTAAAATAGATAAGTTTCTAAAAATAGAAAGTTTCCATAAATAGATTAGCTGCCTTAATTAAATAAGTTTCCATAAATAGATTAGCTGCCTTAAATAAATAAGTTTCTAAAAATAGATGGTTTCCATAAATAAATTAACTGCCTTATTTAATTAAGTTTCTAAAAATAGAAAGTTTCCATAATTAGAAATATGCTGGTTAAATAAGCTAAGTAAATAAGCCTAAGTGTTTTCATGATTATTTTCTAAGTCATATGATATATTTTATAGTTTAATAATTATTTCATGTAATTTAATTAAACTATAGGTTATAATATTTAATTAAAGTATAACATGTTTTAATTAAATATATTAAATACTTAGGCTAAAATATGTATTATTAAATATTAATAATATAACCTAAGTCATGTTAATTAATTAATTATATCCATGGTTTTTTTTAAATAATTAATTAATTATAAGTCTTAATAATATAAATACTTAGGTTAAAATAATTTCATGATTATTAATAATTAATTAACCTAAGTCATGTTATTAAATTAATCACATCTTTTATTAATTTAATTTTAACATAAGTTCATAACATAAAAAAAAACTAACATAACCATGAACCGGATCTAAGCTTAAAAACATGAATCGAACATGAATCGACACCGTACCCCGAACCACATCGGGGTACCCCTTGCTGCCGTGGGACCCACACGCACCAACCAAGACCAAATGGTCTTGGTGGTGGTCGGCTAAGCAAACCGAAACCCCCTTGGGGTCGGTTGCTGCCTGCGGCCAGATCCAAACACCCCTTAAATCGACCCTTTGATTTATTTAATCATTAAAACATGTTAGATCTATGTTTAATTAATGTGTTTTATAAAAAAAAACATCACGTGTTCATAATTAATAAACACATTAAATTAAAAGAAAAGGTTTAAAAAGGTTTTACCGTATTCGTGGATCAAGGGAATGAAGAACAAACACGAACAAACAACAAATCTTCAAGATCCAAGATCAAGGAATCACCTTGTTTGGTGATTCAAGGGTGGCGGCACAAAGAGAGGAGAAAGAGAGGGTTTTAGGTTTTTCTTGAAATCTTCTGTAAAGTGATTTTGAGTAGTAAAAACTAATTAACCCTCCTTTTAGTAAAATTGGTAATGGGCTTGGCCCATTACCCTTGTTTTGGCCGCGGGTAGGGACCCCCCCATGGGGTTCCCGTACCTCTTTTCGTGTCTCGTTATTTAGTTAGTCGTTTGTGTTTAATTCTGTTCATGTTTTAAATGTTCTCGTTACGTTCATACCATAATCTAATATATTTAATTACGCTCATATTAAATATATATACGTAATTAATAATAGCTCGTGTTTTAATTACGCTCGTGATTTCGTGATCGCATGTTCGTGATTAATTATTGCTAAATAATTATTACGTGATCGTTCATATAAAATACTTATCGTGTTCTAACACGTACGTAATACGTAAACTCCTAACACGTAATCGTAATCATGCTATATTAGGAAAGTTTTTAACTAGTACGTACGATCCTTAGGGTACTATGCATGGTAAAAGCATGCGGGTTTTACACCCTTCTTCATAATTCTTCAAGTCTTCAAGGGTTTGTTTTGGGAATTTCTTCATTAGGGCTTGGTTCAATGTGCGGCTTCATTTCCCGTGTTCGTTTTTGCATGATTCTTGTGATCTTTTGTCATTTTCTCAATATCCGTACCTAAAATACACAAGTAACAAACACAAGCATATATATGGGTATTTTGATGATATTTAATGCATTTTAAGCCCTTTTTGGATGATGAGACTATGTATAAAAGCAGTCTCATCATTTACCAAGTAAAACAGATTTTATAGCCCTTTGTTGGATTTAGGTGTTAAGACCCTCAAAACTTGTAGATAATGGTCTAATACCACCACATAGACATGAAAAATCACAAAGCACCAACAAACAACCACTCTAAAACCTTAATATGACAGTTAACCCAAACACCCCTTTGTAAACTGATGTCTTAGATTTTCAAAGGACTTGTGTAATTTAACCAACAAACCAAGATCTAATCAACCTAATAACAACAAACAAAGCTTAGAAAACAAGAATCAGCCACAATAACACAGATTCACAATTAAATACTCAAATTCACTCAAATTCATAAAAAATTCAGAAAAATAAAAAGGATTAGAGATGCAAACCTCCAAGACTCACATCCAAGCCTTAGATTGTTTGAGCTGAGGTGCTAGCAAGAACAAGCACCATCTTCCAATAGCTGCTAAGAAGAACAAACACAAAAGTAAACCAAAAATAGATTATGACTTGATTTTTGAAAACAAGAGTTTTATCCTTAAAACCTTTCCTCAAAATCAATCAAACAGATTAATGGAACTCAGAATTTAGCTAATCAAACACCAAACTTCCATAAAACACAAAAGGGAAATCATAATTTTTAGAAAACCAACTTTTATTTCATAAAAAGGAATTACAAGGAATTAGCTAAAATCTGGAACAAAGGGGCTCTCACATGTTGAGGCCTCCTTTTATAGACCACATAGACGTTTCTAGAATGGAAAAATACAAGAAACCCTAGCTAGAAAATCTCAAAAATTTCCCTTGAGTGCTTGATGGCGTGTTGAGTTTGTGAGCTGTCTAATTCAATCCTAGTTGTTCATTTTTGCTTTGAGGCCAAGTAATAAGTGTGGGACGTTGATTTGGCCACGTGACTTTGCTTGGAGAGGAGGGTGTCATGTGATTGGTTGAACGGGTGAATGGGTGTGGGGTCCATGGTGAAGTGGTGTGAGAATTCAGGCATGGGATTGGTTCGTGTAAGGGTGAATTGTATTTTGGTGTAGGTAATTGTAAAAAACCCTTTGATGGTGAAAAGTAAAAACTGGGTTTCATACGTGTGAATAGTGACACGTTTGATCCGAGTTTAGTGGGGAAAAGGTGTTTGGCGCGTGTTTGTTAAGTTTAAACTTTGGAATTGGCAAAAGGAGTCCTTGTTCTTTGGCAGAAAGTGTATAACAAGTTTATTCACCTTATAACCTCGTTTCCCTTTGTATTTAAAGTTTCTAATTTCATATTTTGGCCAAAAAAAAGTTTCTAAACAAGGATTTAGGGCTTTTTCCACTTTAGGTTAATTATAATTTCAGTCCTTTTGATATTTAAATCATACTTAAAGGACTAGAAATGTAATATTCTTGAACTTCAAGTGTTTCTTTGGATCTTGGACTTTATGAAGGACCATTCTTGAAATTTGGATTTGTTGAAGGGATAATCTTGCCTATTCTTCAAACTTGGAGGTCCTTTTTGTAATTTTGACAAACTTAAGGGACCAAACTTGTACTTATGAATATACAATGGTATTAAGTGTCATTTCTTCATAAATGAGGGCTCAATCTTGTACATCTTCAAGTCTTCAAGGGTTTTTCTTTGATAAATCACAAACTAGGGCCCGGTTCATTGTGCGGCTTTGTTTCTCGTGTTCGTTTTCCTTGTTTCTTGTGATCTTTTGTCTTTCACGATATCCATACCTAAAATACACAAGTAAACAAACACAAGCATATATATGGTATTTTATGACATTTTTATGCATTTAAAGCCCGAAAAGAACGATGAGATCATGTATAAATGCCATCTCACCAAGGAGTCCTAGAAGTGCTAGGTGCATTCACATGGTTGGTTTTAGCAAAAGTGTGCTTTCTAAATGGAGGAACATAGGGTAATATTGATGGTTTTGGAACTTGGTTGCACATCAGTCTTAGGGGGAAACCTAGATTTTACATGAGAAGAATTGGAGAAAGGATTCGGTTTTCCTTAGATAGATGGCTTTGGATCCTTGTAGACATTGGGTTGTCGAACAACAGGTTTCACAACTTTAGGTTCCACAAATTTCCCACCCATTTTGGAAACGAGTTTCTTCAACTCTTCTATCGCTATGTCCTTTTCTTGCAACTGAGCTTTCAAGTCTGTAATTTCCATACTCATTTGGTTCATTTCTCGACATGATGCTGAAAGTTTTACTTGCAAGTTATTATCATTTGGTCCTTTTCCGACTTTGGCTTGCAAAGAAAGTTCAAAAGAATGACAATGTTTTTGAAGAAAATCACATCGGTGTTAAATTAACGTAGAAGCCTTTTGATCAACATTATCTTGGTGTTTCGAAAGCTCAGTTTCAAGACGTTCATACTCTTTGACTTTATCAAGATATTTGCATGCCACGTCAGAATATTCGTCTATATCTGCAGAAGCTGTAAGAGAAACACACAAAATATCTTTGGAGAGACATTCGTGTAAGAGTAGATCATATGCTGTAGAAAAGTCGTCTCTTTCAGGTTGATGATCGTGAGGAATTTCTTTGTTGCCTTTCAAACGTTCACGTTCTTTCCATTCGTCGTCAACAACCTTTTTGAAATTTTCAATGTTTTGTTTAAGAAAACTAAGTGATTGCTTACTCTTGCTTATAGAAGCTTTATATGACAAGTACTCAATAAATTTTGAAACATTAGTTTTCTTAGTGGCAAAAACTTGTCTTCATTTAATTCTTATTTGTTCACATTCAAAAATATTTGCTCACGAGACTTCTGTGTTTGCGGTTTGAAAAGACCATAAAGACTATTTTCATAAGCATAATTATATGGTTTAACAAATTCTTTATTAACTTTTTATCTACTCTCTTCTTCCAAATCGTTTGTCTCTTCACTATCGGGCCTAACGACAAGGCAATCAAGATCGGTCCATTGGGACTCATCAAGATATAGGTGTTGGTTCTCAGATTGAGCTTGCTCAAGGTACTTAGGATTTGCAAAATTAGGCCTACCCTTGAAAAATGAATGAGGTGCCAACATTCTCATGGTTTGAATTGATTGATTAGTTTTGTAAACAATTTTCTTGGAAAAATCAATTTGAGTTTCAAGTTCAACCATTTTGTCGATATCTTTCGCTTGTCTAGTTTTGAAATCCTTTTCCGACTTTTTAACCACATCTTTCTTTTCATTGACAAGTTTAGTTTTATCCTCTTGGAGAAAACCATTTACTTGAGTTAGCTCATTGACTTTAGTGGTAGCAAGATATGTTTTGTGACGTTCAGTACTCAAAGAGGTGTTATGATTGCGTTTCTCTTGTTCTAGAAGCTTAAGAGTTTCGTTATATTTCTATTGATAATCGTCCTTTTTGACGTTAATTAAACACCCTTTGTACCCCTCAATCTCGTTGGTCTTTTGAAGAAGCTGAGCTCGATAACTATTGATGGTCTCACTAGATTTTATTAGAGCAGCTTTGCATTCTTCAATTGCTTTTGACTCTTTCTAGTTTCTTTGACATCTTTTTTTAAAGTGGCAATTAAATTATCAAGCGCAATACGCTCCTCATCATCATAGTTATTTGCATGTGGATCATCGTCAGACTCATTATTGCATGTGTTTGAGGGATCAGGTATGGTTTTGCTATCAACCTTTTCCGTCATACATGTGTCAATAAGGGTTTGAGTTTGATCATAATGCTCATGCGTATTAGCATTGGCAAACACATTATATTCATCATTGTGTACCTCTTCCAATGGCTCAGAATCGAAAACAGGGCCATTATCATAGGAAGGTGTATTGTTGATGTCATTCTCAGAGTCGATGCTTTGTTTGCCAGAGCTGTTGCGTTCTTTCCGAGAGTTGTTGTCATCATTCCCTGAACTATGCGTAGGAGTCTCCTATCCGCAGCTTGTGTTCTCAATATCTGATGCGATACCACACCTGGCATTGAGTCTTTCATCAATCGTTTGTTACGTTTGTATTGTGTGGTTCACATAGGTTACAATGAAGTCGATGTTGCGGGATATCAAATCTGTGTATGATAAAGCATCCATTTCATTATTTCTCTTGAAGCAATCCTTTGTACGCGAAGACTTGATGAATTTAGAAGTAAATGTCTTTTCAAGTGTCGTCTTAAGATCACTGAAAGTGGTCTTGCATTCACTAGCAATGATTCTTTCGTTGACAAGTTGTGCTTTAAGTTTATCCATGGCATAAGTGAATGTTTTTCAGAATGTGCCAGTGTATTCACCTAAGTCGAGCAAGACTTTTGAAAGGTACTTAAAAGACTCTTGAAGTACTCTAAAACCGTCCATGGAGTTTTTTCTCAAGATACATATCCGCTGTTGTAGTCTTTCCATCTCTACGTCAGTTACGTCGAAACACTTATTACTCTTGTCCATGATGATAGTGTCTCAGTAGATGAAGTGACTTCAGATCTTAAGTAGATATGGTGTGATTGGGTTGTGGTTGAGAAAAGATGTTAAAAACCCGTAAAAATGTGTACTTAGGAAACCAAAAATTCCAAGGCAAAAATTTTCAAAATCATGTTTTTTGAAAATCTTGGAATAAGTGTTTATCCAACTTTCACAATATCTTAGATTTTTCAACTTTCGGAGAAAAATTTAAAAAAAAACTTTCAGATAAATTCTTTTAAAAACACTCTCTTCCAAAAATTAACTTTCAGGAAATTAATCACTTAAACTTTCAGAATACTATCAAAAGAAACTTTCGGAAAAAATTCTAACTTTCGGGAAACTTCTAACTTTCGGAAAAATTCTAACTCTGGGAAAAATTCTAACTTTCGGAAAAAATTCTATTGGAAAATACTTTCGGATAAAAATTTTAAAAGACACTTTCGGAATAATAGGATTTCAACTTTTGGAATATTTGGTGATGCAAACTTTCGGATAATTGCAAGTTAAACTACTTTCGGAGAAGCTTAACTTTCGGAGAATTGCAAGATTTTAACTTTCGGATCATATTAGTGATGTACTTTCGGATAAAGTTGAATTTACACTTTCGGAATTTTGCAGTTTACACTTTCGGATAAGTAGCAAAAGAAAAAAACTTTCGGAGAAAATGTAAAATCAACTTTCGGAAAAAAAATCAAAACCCTGTTCTGAAAGTTCCAAAACCACACTACCGAATCAACTTACCTTGATACTGTATGCCAAATTCAAACCAAACGCCCCAAAATCTTGCGATTTTTTACCACAATAACGAACCCAAATACCTACCACAACTAGGTAGGAGACTTATATCAAGATTTAGAGCCCAAAAAACACTAAAAATAATTTAGTCCGAGATGATTTATAGATTAAATCAATCGAACCAAATCAAAACCAAACAACCAATCACTAATCAACCCCATGGCGATTAAAAGCAAATGTTGTTCCCATATTTATTCACTTCACCATGGTTTATTTGATTAATTAATTATGAAAGAAGAAAGAAAGAAGATGAATTCTAGAGAGAGAAAGTAGAGAGAGAGATATGATTACTATGTGAAATTAGATTAAGAAAAATGAAAGTACCAACCCTCCTAACATGCTAGGAGGGTGCTTATATAGTCCACCTACATGCGGGCTTTCTATTAGACTATATTTGTTTTGGGTCGGGCTTGAATAAATGCTTAGTACCTTGAAAGAGGCCTTTTAAGCTAGTTATCAAGCCCGTAATGTCACGACTATTTTTACTAACTATTACAACGTTCTAATAAATGTTACAATAAAAACCTATAACCGAACATTCTTTTTTGACTCAATATTTTGAGGCTAACAGTTCATTAGTCTTAAACCTTACAAGATCCGGTATCCTTAATCTCTTTCCTTCATTTTATTTTCTTTAATTATGTTTATTTAAAAATGAATCCATGAACAATGATGTTAAAACAGCTTAAATATTGTATTGTAATCAAGTTGGTTGGAGATTTTTGTTCGGGTTTCATGGAAACCAAGAGTCGCATGACTCTAGGTGTGGGTGTATACACGCCAGCCGCAACCCTTAAGGGTGCGGTGGCTGTTGGTTGTCTCGGCTGCAACCCACAGACCCAATAGGGGCGATGTTGGTTTGACAGTGGGTACCTACCACTGTCAATGGTGGTTTTGTGTAGCCAGCAGCAACCCAGGCCCCAACAGGGGTAGTTTGTGTGTAGCTATCGTGAAGTCGGAGTGATCTTCCGCATTCATTTTCGTCTTCATTTACTGGACATAAGGTGCGGATATTTCGTCCTTCAGTAAGGACACTTTCTTCCTATATTAGGATTTCCCCGTTTGCAGCCATCTGTTTTTCCCAGTAGTTTACGTGTCTTAAACACAAACAGTAATTATATGATTAATATTTTAGATTGCCTGAGCTATATACATGCATGTCAGTTCCACCTAGTTATGGAGGTACCATAACCATTACACTGGAGGCATCGTTGTTATGACTCTTCTGCGATGAGAGTGATTGCTCGTAGCGTCCTTTTTCAATATTTGGCCTATTTATTATTATCATCATGTGGGGCGAATGGGTGCATCCTAGGACAAGTTTAGCAAGATTACATGGTAACTGCGGTGTGTGCCTTGCATCCGTTACATGGAGCTGATCCCTCCAACCTAGATTATTATAAATTAGAGGTAGTCCCTCTAATTGCATGATGAAGTCACCCTCTAATTAATCATGCACGTTGATACTTCATGACCTATACGGGCTCCGAGCATATTTAAAATACAGTTTTCAGTATAAAATAAATATAAGTCTTTTTAGAATATAAACCAGTTTATAAAACAACACTTGGTTTTTCCCAGGACTTACAATGTTCCGTTGCACTGTCATTTCATACTTTCATTTCATTCTTTACTTATGTTTATGCTATTCATTTCATTGTCATTATATCTGTTCACTGAGCGTTGCTCAGCCGTATACTTTCTTTCCATGACCCAAACGGCAGGTACCCAAGGACAGGCTTGAGCATTTGGATCATGTGCATAGGATGGAAGCTGCCTAAGACTTCTTCTCCTTTTGCCTCATATACTTATGCTTGCTTGGACACTTGTTTTGTTCTTCCCATTTACTTTATTTATGTTTTGGGCTTATGTATGGAAACCGATGTTTGATTCTGGTTTTCCCTTTTTGGTCATTTATGTTTTAAGACACTACATTGCATGCTTTGATGACACGCCATAATTATCACGTAACGGTCCACTTATCAAAGTGGGGTGTTACACTTACCTTGGCGAAGCACTTTGAAGAAGGCGCAAAAAATGAGCCTAACTACTGCATCAAACCAGATGCCTCCTATATGAAGGTACCCCTCCATTCTTCTGATGTTGGTGCAGTTAATATGGTCTCAATTGAAAGGGTGTTAAAGCATCATGCAAAACATGTTGCTAAGAAAAGGAAGACCTCAACAGAAGGCACTGTGATTGGTCTGGGTCTAGCACACCTCGGTCGATCTGATGGCATACCTGTAAGCATGCCGTCTATTGGCATACGTGATGTGCGTATCTTGCAAGACATGAAAGAAGCCTGGGAGGAGCGTTGTACTTCTTTAAATCCCTTGTATGCTAAATTGAAGAGATAAAGGTCCACTAGGGACTTGTCGTAGGTGTTACCTTGCTTATGAGTACTATCTATATGTAAATAATGTACACAATACATTGTATGTTTGTATGTGAAGTTCTGTTTCGCTTTTTTCACTTAATGCGCTTGTATTTGCTTACTGTTAGGTTTTTGTAAGTAAGGTTTTTGTACCCACGCATGAGATTGTGAGTACAAGCTCTTGTTAAGAGTACATTCAGTGAAGTTAACTCTAAACTTATGGGTGATTTGAAATTTCATTACGTGTGGTGTGCCACTACTACCATAAGCGATGTCACTAATTTTGACATGTTTGTTAGACGTGCACACTGTGTCTTGTGCATATCCATAATGGAATGTGAGGAATGTGATACTTACTAAAACATCTTCTAGTAAGGTGTCTAACAAAGGATACCTGATTCTTCGACACTAGGGTTGCATCCCTCTTATGTGACAAGTTTAATTAGTAGGTTAAACTTACTCCTCTTATTTCGCCTGGAAACGTAATAGTACATGTACGTCGGAGGGCCAAAGGTATTTACGAAAAATAAAGTACTTTATGCACAAATTTTTTGTAAATAAAAGAAGAAATAGGGTTGCGGAACTAGCTAGGGACCACAGCTTTTTATTGATACTTTTGCAAGTCTTTTCGAACATTTAAAGAGTAAATCCTAAGGTACTGAAAAGAAAGAATACATGGATCTTTATTGGGGGCTGACCACAGCCGAAAGAGCAATCCGTTTATGTGGTGTGATGGCTTAGAAGTAGTATTGTTGGAGTTCCTGGTTGTCACATGTTTGCTCCAAGTCTCTCTTCACCTGGCTCGATAGATTGTACGCGTCATCGTCCGTGCTTTTCCTGCCTTGGTAGGGTAGCCTCCATATCTCCTTATTTTGTCGCGCTCCAGCCGCCTATTGTAACCTGTCAGCTTGATTCGCTTGTCCTGGCCTCGTGGTGGCTGCCCTGACCGGTGGTGCTATGATTTATTCACGCTTGACTTTCCGTATGTCTCCACTTGTTGGTGGAAACATTGATTTAATCCACCTGGTGAACTTACCCATCGTTGTGGCGAAGGAATTCAGCTTTTGGGTCAAGTTGGAGAATATACCTTGTTCATCTACCCTTTCCCTTGACGCGGCCCGAGTCATCATGTGAGGCGGTCATTTAAGGCCTCTGCGCGTCTGGCATTGAGTGCACCGTACTGCTCTTTTGTGCGCATCTCTATGCTTGAAGGGCCAGTAGTAGCCTGAACGCAGAGCTTCATCCACCATACCTTTTGGGCCTTGCTGGCATGCTTTCTTATGTGCGAACTCCATAATAATTCGTGCTCGCTTTGGTCCCAAGCACTGCAACTTCCAACCGTGTATGGATTTCTTGTACAGGATCCCGTTCACGATTCTGAACTACCTTTCCCTCCTCTGCAGCCGCTTGGCACTCCTATTATCCTGTGGTAGTATATGGTTTGTAAGATAATCGATGATAGGTGTCATCTATGTGGGTGATTCCTCCCTAATAGCTATGGGTGTTGTCTTTCCATGTAATGACTTGTGTAGGATAAAACCAATCAGTACTTGCCGAGGTGGGTTTTCCAAGCTTATAGTTAAGAAATGGTCCATAGCTGTTGTCATTGCAATATCCTCTGTTGAGACTTCTTGTATAGCGAAGGTGCCGAACTGCCTAGCCATGGCCCTTAGCTTTTGTGTGTACTGGATCAGTGTGTCCCCTTGGGGTTCACATAACCCTGCTACCCTATTTGCTATTCGGGGGTTGTATACATGGGTCACCAAGTTTTAGACATCCATTCTTGATGCCAACTCTAGCCCGGCTATCAGTGCTTCATAGTCTGCCTCACTGCTCGTGGCGCTGAATTCGAAGCGTAGCGCGTGAGTGATTTGGACGTCCCTCTGGTCTGTGAGGATAAAACCTACATCTGGTCCCCCTCTTCATGGCAAACCTGTCGAGAGCAAGACCCACGGGAAATCGGTTGATGACCCTGTAGAAACTAGAAGGGGGGGTTGAATAGTTTCTCATCGGTTTATCTCCTAATTAAAATTCCTTTCAATTAGGTGAGTGCACAAAACTATCTTTTACTTCTAAGCTAGTTGCATAATGATTAGTTTCAATTCTAATGCATTAACAATGTATAATAAGTGTAGTGATAATGAATGTGAGTAAAGAGTAAAGAAAGAAACAACCTAGTAGGAAGATACCAAGATTTATAGTGGTTCGGCAACGAGGCTCTATCCTCGTTCCTACTCCACTCCTCGAGTACACCTTACTCGAGATTTCCACTATATCTACAAGCTCCCTTCTTGGCGGAGAAAACCTTACAACGTCGCTTACATTATTTTTCGACACTAAGCTAAATGTCGAGACCTAATCTTAGCTAGGACCAATCTACACAACGTCGCCCACTTCACTCTTTTACGACACAAGGCTAGATGTCAAGTTCTAATATAAAGGTAGAACCAATCTTCACAACGTTGCCTACTTCACCATTTTCTGACACAAGGCTAGATGTCGAGTTCTAATCCAAAGCTAGAACCAACTTCACGACTCTTCACTTTGAAGCTAAGTGAGAACTTCACACAACACAACTATATATCACTTTATAGTTTAGTGAGAACTCACAAGACACAACCACAACACTTTATAGTTTAGTTAAAACTAACAAGACATAACCACATCACTTTATAGTTTAGTGAGAACTAACACAACTAGTTACAACTCAACTAATCATATCCAAGTACCCACATGTAGCTTGGATCTACACAACATAAATCCAAGCACACACATGTGCAATGTATGTACACAACTCTAATCCAAGTATTCACAAATAACTTGGATGAACACATCTAGTCCAAGTATTCACAAATACATTGGATCTACACAAGAAACAAATAAACAAATGATGAACATGACTAGATCTTTAGGAGGAGGTGATCTTCATCAATGCTACATCTTTAATCACATCACAAGTGTGTGAGTGATATTATCTTTGGACAAGGTAAAGAAGGAGATCAAGAGGATAATCATGAGTAAACATACTTAACACATTAAGTGATCATTTACAAATGACTAGGATTAGAAAGGAGAAGAAGACTGAAGAAGATGTCCAAAAAGGGTTGATGAGAATGTAGATTTGATTCACTATTTATAGGACAAAACATCCAACAGCTATATCTACCCGCGGTTCCTTTTTGGCACCCGCAGTTCCTTATCAATAAGGAACCGCCATAGGTGCTAAGGTACCGCAGGCGTAGACTCTGCTCCTTTTTGTCTTTTAGTGAATTTGAAATATCTGAGGTTGTTTAAACCTTCAAAGGATACTCTTATGGCATATGGAATATGCCATATTCAAATTTGCATTTTCATTTTAATAAAACATTTTCTTAAAAATAAAGTTTATTAAAAATCTTTTGTAATGTTTGACAAAAGTGTGTTTTAAGGCTAATCACGTTTATGATCACTAAGCATGATTAAGATATGTTAGTGTAATGATTATTACCTTGATGATAGTGTTTGTTAGATAATTCGCTTTATGATTGTGTTTGACAATAAATGTCTTTGTAATTTGTCGTGATCAAAACTAAGAAAGATTAATGAATACTAACAATGTTTTTAGGCATTGATTATGCATTAACAATCTCTCCTTTTTGATTACGACAAACTATAAACTCATTTACGTAAAATACAAGTTCATTCGAATTATTAACGAGTTTATCACTATCATTTCTCCCCCTTTGGCGAAGCAAAAAGGTTAGCATAAGTCTTTAAAAAAGAAAAGAATCGGACTTTTGCTAGTAGCTCTCCCTTGGTGCTTACTCCCCCTTGCTTGGGGCACCAAGTCAATGAGCTAAGGTGACATGCTACACAAAGGTTAGAAGAAAGAAAAGAAACACCAATGTATATATGTGCACTACTTACTAACTAACTTGAGAGGGAGAAGGAAAAGAAATCTCAAATTAGAAGTAAGCATTTGCTAAGTATGTCCAAAGAGTGTGTATTGAAAACATCATAGTTCAATTGGTGGAATAAAGGAAGAAAAGAAACATCCAAACCAATCAAAGATGATTTAAAATGTCAATGGGTTAAAATTTAGAATTTATGGAATCACCCATAATTAATTTTAAGTTTTAACCATGATCAACTTCTTAACAAATGTGTGTAATAAAATTAGAGGGAAAGATAACACACATAACATTCATATTACAAAAATATGAAAGAACACACAAGATAAATATTCATAGACACAATATGAATATTCAAAACAAAAAAAAATATGGAAAATAGACCACTGAGCATAAGCTATTCTAATAGTGATAATCTTCCAAGATTGCTAAAAATTTATCGACTCAAACAACTAAAGTACAAAAAGTGCCTTAGTTGGAAAAGAAAGACGACGAAGCATCATTCGAAGTTTTGTTCACGGGAACAAAAAACTTTGAGAGGAGGTCGAGTGAGGAAGAATTCAAGAAAAATTAGCTTGTCATAGATATGAGCAAGTTCAATTTGTTGAAAACGACAACAAGCACACGAGGAAACATGATGCAAAACAAAGTCGTTATATGGGGGAGGTCCATCAATATTAGAGTTTGGTGAGGAGGGAGATAATGGATAAGAGATGTTTTCACAATGCCTAGTGAGGTTAGGGAAAGAATTTAGGTCATTGAGTTGAGGAGAGTTGAAAGGTTTAGGTGGCGGTGGAAGAATTTCTTTTTTTCGGTAATATTTATAGAGTAAGTCTCATTCCAATATTGAATCGGAGAGAAAGAGGAATTCTTAGAGGATTTTGGAGAAGAAGAATCATAAGGATTCTTATTCTTTTTTATCCAAATGGGTTTAACCGAGATTTTCGGTTTCTTTGAAAGCTTAGAAGAATAAGCTTTAGGTTGAGAAGATTGTGACAAAGAAATGTCAAGTTTAGAAAAGGAAGAATTAGGCATTGTGAGGGATGAAGGAAAGAACTCCCAAAAGAGAAGAATTTAAAGAAAATAGACAAGGCAAAGATTTGAAATGAAAAAGAAAGGTTTTAGATAATGTTTAGCCAAATTGGGTAAACAAAGAATTTTAACCAAAACAGTGGTCAAAGAAGAAAGACCAAAAATAAGCAAAAATCAGCTTTACTGGGCGCGGTTCTTTAAAGAGGCCCGCGGTTCCATATCGATATAGAACCGCCTGGAGGCTTGAGAACCGCGTCCAGTGGACTGCAAAACCAGATTTTCAAAAGTTTTGGACAAAGATAAGACTTTTTTAAAAAAATTGCAAATCTTAGATTTTTACCTCTTTTAGCACTAGAGTATGCTAGGGTTGCATAAAAGCAACACATTCACAAAGAATGTCTTGACAAAGGGTGACAAAATATTTAAATAACATTTTGGTCCAATTTTAAGTCAAGTTTTTAGAGGTTGTAATAGATTTAGGTTCAATTTTAAATAAATTGAAGTTGTTTAATGTGATTACATAGATTAAAGCACATAAAAACTAAATCCATAAATCATCCACATGAGAAAATCATGAGGGAAAGAAAAGGAAATACAATAATTAAAAAGACAATTAACTACTACAAAGATAGCTAACAAATAGGTCTTGAGTTCATAGTTATCTTTGGCTTGACCTTCTTTTGAAAAAAAACATGTTAATTTGAAAACCATCATTCATCTCCTAGGAGGAGGCATAGAGAACAAGGCAAGCAAGAAGTCATGCAACCTTCTATGAAGGCCAAGCATTTCCATCCTTAGGTTTTGAATGATGTAGTTATTATAAAGACAACATGGGCAATTTGCACCATGAGCTTATAAGAACCCAAAGAAGTAAGGATCACCCATGAAGTGAGGGATAGGAATGCCCAAAAATAGGAGCATTTGTGTTAGAGGGTGGAGGAGGTGGTGGAGGCATGGTGTCCAAGGGTGAGATGGGAGAGTTTGGTGGAGTGAAAGTAGAGGTGACCAAAGGCTCAAGTACAAAGGGGATACTTTGTAGAGGTTGAGGTTGAGAAATCCCATCCAAAGGAGGACTAGGGGTGAAAGGTGTAGAGAGCTCATTCATTCTTGATTGGAATGAAGAGGAGGTAGAACCATGAGAATGGTTAGTACCATGGGTAGAGTTTGTCTTGCATGGAGAAAGGGGTGGTGAAGGTGAAGATGAAATGAGAATGGGAGATATCTCATTCTTGGGAGTGTGAAAAGATGAAGAACCAATGTTGGGTATCTTGATCTTAATTTTGAGGCTTCTTTTTGAGGAAGAAGTTTTGGAATAAGTGGATGTTCTAGTGGACACCATGATTGTGTGTTAAGGTTTAGAGAAGTGTTGAGGGATGAAGAACATAATCAACATGAGGGGGTTTAAGAAGAGAAGGGAATGATCCAAACTAGTAATGGGTTAAAATCATTTTAGGTGAAAAATGAAATTAGGTACCCTAGTTTAGGAAAGTGCATGTTTTTCAAATTTTTTATCAAAGTTTTACATAGATTAAGGAAAACAGTGTAAAGCAAAGATTCTGTCAAAACAGGAACAGGCGGTTACTTACGTAGGTGCGCGGTTCGTTATCGCTAAAGAACCGCAGGCTCGATATGCAACCGTGTCCAGTGGTGATAGAAAATTGCACTTCCAAAAACTTTGGTCAACCCAGATTTCATACAGGTAAATATCAAGCCAAAGTTAACTATAAGTCAAAATCTAGAAGGCTAACAAACACATAATGAGCACAAAGCTATGTAAATCGAGCCAACGATTACACAGTTAATTAAGGATTAAAATAGTTAGCAATCCAAACAAGTAGTAATAGTTAATACACAAACATAAAAGAAAAGAAACCAAATGTTCAACACATAGCATGTTCAACAACATGTTCTCCTTGAATCAAATCAAAGTCTTTACCTTCTTTTCTTGCCAAATCCCTTGATCACATTCCCAAGTATTTGAATCCCTTTCTTGACTCCACTCGATGTTCGAACAACTCACCTCGAGTCCTAAGATTTTCACGGTAGAGACACTCCATGTTGAGGTCTTCCGGTACTTCACTAGTGGAATGGTGAGGAGGAGGAGCTAAGTCTTCAAGTCCATCCACGAATGAGTTTGTGGATTGACGGGAGTTACTTGAAGAGCCGATATGAGCACTAGTACCTATGTCACCACCATCACTTGGTGACATATCAAACTCCTCTTCATCGGACTATTGTTGATTATGTTTTCTCGAACCTTTATCACTTTTAGGCTTTCTTTCATATACCTCTTGAATAGGTAACATCACCCGTTGAACCGGTTGAAAGTGAGAGAAGTCAAGGAAGGGGAAATCAAGAACGACCCTCTTAAAGAGGCGAGTAAGAAGCATAGCATAGGGTAGATTTGGTTTGGGTTTGGAAAGAGCAAAATTAATTCGTCGAGCGATATAGTATGCCAAATTGTACTTGGTTTCGGTAAAGATGCAAAATAGCATATGCATCATACATGCCAGAATGTGATCCCGGTTCCCACCAAGACAAAATACATTCTCCCTAAGGATCTCGGCCCAACGAACCATAAAATCCTTAAGGTCGCTTGAGAGAACCTCATAACGATTTACAAGTCGTTTATTAGAATGAAGGCTTCTCACAACGTTTCCATCACGCTCCTTGGAAATGATTCAAGGATAAACTCGAGATCAACTTCATAGTTGTCATTTGGAGGTTTATCGTTAGATTCATAGAGAGCATCAAGTCTCCATTTGTCCGTGAAACGACAAGTACCCTCAAATGGCACACCAAGAATTTGACCAAAAGTTTCAAGGGAGTATTGAATGACTTGATCATTCAATAAGAATCTAACGAATATTCTACCATTGCATTCAAAGATAGAATAGGTGCTAAAGAACTCTAAAAGAAATACGGGATATATCACTTCATCTATGTAAAGCAAACAATCAAACCCCGTGGGTTCAAACATAGATTTGATATAGTCAAAACCCGTAATTTATTCATTAACAGTTCTACCTTCATGGAAACAACGTTTTGAAAGAGACGAATAGGAGTTATGGAGTTGGATAGAAGCAACAATTTGAGAAAGGTTTGGCATATATCTTCTAGTGTATTGATGATCTCTTTGATATTCCGAAGGCATGATTAGTACCTAAATACAACAAACAAAGATATTTCTCCAATCACTCATATGAAAAATTAAAAGTCAAAATTTCAAAAGATGAGAATGTGTTTCATCAATAACTTGACAAACAAAGGATTAATCCTTAGCTTGTCATTCTCATGTTCACAACGTAACCATTTCACCATTGATCAAAACATATGAACTATGCAAAATCAACAATGAACTAGAACATTGGTTTTTCAAAAACAAGGTTTTTAGGTAAGCATTTAACAATGTCATTACCAACTTGTTCATGGGTTCATATCAATTCCATCAATCAACCAAAATATTTAGTCAAAATTCGGATTTGTTCTACAAGTGGGTTTTAGTGAAATCTCTATGAATATGAACCTAAGGAATCATAGTAACAATACTATGTCAACTCTTATTCCTAGTAAGGTTCTAATTCAATGTCAGTTTTAAAAATCCCCAATTATGAATATATGAATCCTAGAACAAATTAGATGAAGTTAAAAGAAATAACTTACAATTAATTGATCTTGGATGATGGATGAGTGAAACCCACGAATTTTAATCAATTAATTTGAGTGATTGAAGGTTTTTGAAGCTTCAACAATGGTGGAAAAAGAAGGGAAAACCGTCATTGTGTGTGAATGAGAGAGAAAGACTTGTTTGAAAAAGTTATTTTTAATAAAACTGGCGCTCTGACAAAAGCTACTGCCCGCGGTTCCTTATCGATAAGGAACCGCGCCTTTGAGCCGCCGAGATAAAGAACCGCCTACAGAGGCAGGTTTTTATCAAAGAAAACGATGAATTTTTGGAAACCAAAATTTTTAAAATACTTAAAAATATATCTTAAACCTTTTAGGATATCATTGGACCACCACAACACTAGATAATAATGCCTTGTTGAAGGATTACGAGTTGAATCGAGATAGGAAAAGACCGAAATGAACGAACGACTACTCGTAGCAAAAAGGCAAATGGAGAGGAGTCAAGAGAAGTGAATCAAGACCAAGGAAATTGCTCAAAGGACAAATGACATTTTTCAAATTGATTATGTGAAGAGCTTTTGTCATATATAGTGGTTTAAGACGTGCCTTTCCGGCGATAGTCTAAACGGATTTGGTAATGAATTAAACCAAGGATGCATAGAATAAAATTATTTTCAAGAGTAGTCTTATTCTATTTCAAAATATGAGCAAGGTATGGATTCACTTTCTCTCCCACATGATCGGATAATTATTGCTAGAATTAACAATAACAATATCCTTGGAATATTTCAATTCTAAATGTGTAAAATCCACCTACAACTTAATGAAGTAGTTTGGTATCTCAAGGGATCCACTAATCATCCTAGAGATGAGCTTAATTGCACAAGTTTCACATGATATAGGGCCTACTAACCGTAAGGGTGCAAACCATGGAAATCATTCTTGATACTTTAAGCTTCTACTAACTCACCCTATGATAGGTGTGAAAACACCCATCCTCTTACCACTTAATTATAATAATAACCAAGCCAAAACGTGTATTTTATGTCGTAAGTGTCGGAATTATGCGTGGTTTGTGTTTTTATTGTGTTTTAGGACCAAAAGATGAAAAAGGAAGAAAACACGGGCTATCACGGGCTTTTATTGAAGAAAACGAGAAAAGACGAAGTCAAAAGATCAAGAGTGCAAAAAGAACGGAAGTCCAAGGCCTATTCTGAAGATGTATCGAAGAAAAAGTCTAAAGACGGAAGTTTAATGAAGTCGAAGAACCAAGTCTAATTAAAGGAGAAAATTATAAGACGAGTTCAATTTATATCGACAAATCCCGAGACGACGTCGAGAATGACAAAGAATTTAAATTTAGTCGAGACAAGAAGAAAGAAGGAAGAGAGCACCAACATTTTACTCCTCCTATAAATACCCTCCTAATGTGTCATTAGGAGGGGGTTAGTTTGTTTAGAATAGGAGTAGTGTAGTTTTTACTTTCTCTCTCTAGATTTAATTTAATTTTCATGTTTTAAATTGTTGAATCTTTTACTTTTAATCAAGCTTTTACTTTTAATTCTCATCCTTCCTTTCTTGTTGGTTTAATCTAGTGCTTGGTTTATTGATTTGGTTGATTTAAGTTTGATTAATCAAGTGGGTTTCATAGTTTTATTGAATTTTATTCCATAAAGTTCAATGATTTAGATTTTTTAATGCTTGGTAGATCTTAATTAGTGATTTATTATTTTTAGTTTTATTGTTTTTTGTTGATTTAAGTTTTATTTTATTAAGTGGGTTTTGATTAATTTGGTTTTTATTGTTAGTTTTATTGATTTGGTTTGATTGATTGTTGTTAGTTGAGTATTAGTGGTTAGTTTAGTTTAATTTTTAGATTTAATTTGGTTGATTTTGGTTAAATTCGTGTTCCCCAAAAATAGGTTCTTATAATTTTCGTACTGTTCAGTTTTCCCGAATGAATCTATTTTACCGAACCAGTTAATTTTCCCGAGTGAACATATTTTCCCGAACCAACAATATTTCCCGAACCAAGTATTTTTACCGAACCAAAAATAAATAAAAAAATAAATACCGAACAAGCATGAAAATCCCGAACAAAAACAAAATACCGAACAAGCATGAAAATCCCGAACGAAGAAATACTTCCCGAACAAACAAAAAAAACCTTCCAGCTGCCTGCCTGCTAGCTTGTTTATTTATTAGTATTGTTCCGTAATTGTTTAGTTTTATTAGAAAGTTGTTCCGATTTTAATTTTGAAAGTTACGTATTTTTAGTAGAATTTTTCGTCTATTTTTAAAACTAATATTTTTTCGTAAAGTTTAAGTTTTATCTTTTATTTAGTACCCGCCTTAGGTTTTGCCTCGTTTAGTTTTAAAGTACCATTTTAGTTTTATTCTGTCCTTTTTCATTAAGTAAACTTTATTTTCGAGTCGATAGTTAATTTCGTCTTTTATTTTTATTTTTATTAACTGTTTCGCTTTAATTCACGTTTTATTATTTGTTTTATTAGTTGTTTTTATACAAGTCTTCTTATTTGTTCTTTTATTTTATTAGCGGTAAGCTTGCATTTACTTTTTACTTAAAAATAGATAACCAAATTTCCTTTTTAGTTACCAAGAACAACTGAGTCGCACTTTTAACCAGTAATCAATTCGAATTGAATCGAGACGTACAAATTTTTATACTTGGCTAAAACCTACTTTCAAATGGCGCCGCTGCCGGCTCTTTTTGTGAAGATTAATTGTTTTTGTGAGAGACGCGTTGGATTTTGGGATCCGTTCACTCGTGAATGTTATTTTTCTTGCCAAAAAAATTTTCAAAAATCCTAAAAAATAAAAAAATTTCAAAAATCCCAAAAACATTTGAAAAATCATAAAATGCATTTCTTTTTCGAACATTTTGCACCAAAAATATTCTTCTTGCTTATCTATTGTGTTTAATGGATTCGTTTTTTGACTGTGTAGGGTGTGGAAGACCATCTTCTGGTAGTCAATCCTGTCAATGGTGTTCATGCGAACGGTGTGGAATGGATATCCCTAATCACGAATTTGGCCGTTGTCTATCGTGCAATTCGATCAATTCATATTTCAATTCATTCTTCTCTTCAAATGACACTATTTCACCCTTTCCCATATATGACGATCCATATCAACAAAATGCACCGGGTTTCTCTCAATACCCGTGTTGCAACAATTGTGGGGGCCCTCACGATACTTCTTATTGTCAAGCGATGAATTATTTTGAACCAAATCCGTGCTATGATTCAGGTTTTTATAATTCCGAGCCCCCACATTACTCCCTCGATCATCAACCTTCTGTTGGAATGAGTGAAGAAGAACGAGCCATCTTTTTTAATACACTTCAATACGTTCAACAAGAATTAGCTAGCATACGCGAAGCAAGGGAGGAGGAAAAGCGACAGCAACAAGAGCAAGTATCTAATCTTAGTGATTATACTCCTCCTCTTGTGCGTCCATACTACTATTATGATGATGACGAGGATGATATCTATAATCTCAACCCATCTTCTGAGATTACTACTCCTACTCTTGATATCCCTAATGCGTCTAAGGATAGTGATACATCGAGTGAGATTAGTGATTTTGATCTTGATAAATTCTTTGATGAGGTTTGTGATGTCCCTACTTTTGCTGAGCTTACGGACGAGGTCGCTCTTAATGATGATGATTGTACTCCATGCTATGAGAATTTCACCTTCGAAATTTATCAATCTCCTCTGGGAGATGAGGGCAATGTTGATTTATTCTCTCCGACTTACGAGAAGTTCACCACTGAACTTGGTCTTGTAGATGAGGTGGAAGACGTTATTCTTCGCGAAAAATTACTGAAAGTTCATCTTCTTATTGCTAAAATTGAAGCGTTGAATTCTGCTCCTATTTTAGAGTCTTTACCTCCGTCTATTACTTCAGTTGAGAATAATGATACAGCTATGGAGGAAATCGACATTCTCTCAATACCTCCAGGTATTGATGATGATGATACGGAGGGGGATATTCTTTTTGATAATTTGCTGCATGAAGATATTGTCCCAAGTCACCCTCCCGAGCACCTTTTATCCCAACCTTTAGAAACCATTACCGAGGATGATTTCTTTGACCCGGGAGGTAACATTGACCATTCCATGATTGACACCTTTACGGCTTTGCCGCTCAGTGATAATCATATGTCTTTTGGGGATGACATTTTGATTCCTTTACCCACCCCACCTCCCGTGGATCATGATTTCACATACTTTTCGTATGTTGAAAGGACTTTTCTACCCTTTAAAACTTATCCTCCGGCCTCTCCTTTATTAATGTCCTCCGGGAACAAGGACAAGGTCTTTGATCCCGGTATTACATTTGAGGCTTCCCCATGAACCATTTAATTCGGGGACGAGTCAGGCTCGTGACTCGGTTAACAAAAACAAGCGCTTCTCGGGAGGCAACCCGATTATCTCTCTATCTTTATATGTTTTTATAATAAGTGTAGGGGGAGACCCTAGTATGTGTTTGTTGTTTTCTTTTCTTATCATGTGCAGGGATTCGAGCTTTCAAAGATCCATTCTTGATGACTTTTGACGAACCGTGATCCCATGTACCCGTCTTCCCGGTTCTATCCTAAACTCTTTTGATTCATTATTTTATCATTTATTATTGAAATAGGAATCACTTTAGTTGTCTCTTCCTTAGCAAGATTTAAACAACGTGCACAATGTCCTAAGTGTAGGGGAGTTTACTCTCACATGCTTAAACATTGAGGACAATGTTTATATTAAGTGTAGGGGGACTTCTATCGAAGTTAAGTGGGCTTTTCCATGAATTTGTCCTCATTTTAACCGGAAAATTGATTTTTCGACACGTTTTCAAAATTTTTGATCTATTTTGGCCTAGTAGTTTTTCCTTTGTTATCTTTATTTTTCATTGCTAGAATAAATTATAATAAAGTGGTTTTAATTTTCAAACGTTGTGAACTTTTGACTCAACCCGAGTTTGCTTATCTAAGTTTACTCTAGCTAGTATCCTTAACGTGTTTAAGTCAAGTTTTGCTAGGCTTTTATATAGGGAACTTTAAAACGTGAAAGTCTTAACTCTTACGGGTTAAGAACAAGAACTTTTCGCAAGTTCCTATAATTGATCCTAGAAAGTCGTTTATCAAGGGAACCTTAAAATGCGAATTCTAAACTTGAAAAAGTCTAAGAAGTTGCAAGATCCTACAGATGACTTGAAAACCCAAAACTTTGATTTAATTGGCTAAGCATCCACGAGTCTCATTCCTTGAGATTTTAAATTGTGGAGAACGAAAGATGATAGAGTCAATTATAAGTTTGGTATTCTTTCATGAATTTATGTGAGTTGATTATAAGCTTTTTCTCCCATCGCTTGCTAATAAATTTAACTGCAATAAATAAGGTTGTACGATTTGAAAAGTTACTTAGCTTCTAGCACAAGATCGTTTAAAAGTTGCTTGGTATTAATTAGAGTTCATAGCCAAGGCATAACTTATTGAAGCGGGATGCGAAGATTGGCGAGTCCGAAAAGGCCCTAACAAGGCATGAGGACTACATTTTGTTGCTAAAAATCCAAAAGTGATGTAAAGAATCATTTATCAAAAATCAATATGAAGGATCGAGACACACGACGAAAAGCAAATACTCCCCAAAAGATCATGGAGAAGTCTATCCGAAAAGACCCTAACAAGGTATGAGGATAAATAGATCCAAGTCCTAAAAGGAGGCGGATCGTTGTATATCAAAATCCCAAATAAAGATTGGAGAAAAATGAAGAAGTCGTGGTCCAAATATGAAGAATCTCTCAAAAAGTACTAGTGAAGAAATTCGTATTATGAAGAGAAGACCATTATTTCATGAACGTCTCTCAAGATTTGAAGTATGAAGTCAATCCCAAATATCAGTCCGAGAAAGGTCTCAAATCGTGTAGCGAGTTATGCCAAAATATGAACTTTATGAGGTCCCGAGAAGCAGTTTTAAAAGATTTTGTCCTTTAGCTAAATATTGATTAAATCAACCTACTTTATTTTCGGCCTAAATAACTATCGAAATAAGTCAACAATGCATCCTCGTGATAATTTAAGACAACAATAAAATATAAGAGATACACCTAGGAATAAGGGAGTCTAAATGAATAATTGGGCCACATGAGTGATTGTTAGTTTGCTAACTTATAATAACAATGATCTCGTTTTTAAGCTTGGTATGGAGAACGTAAAACTTGAGGGTGATAAACATTCATGACAATCAAAACCCCAGTGTAAGTCTTTGATTTCTTTACTTGTTTTCTATATATTTATATCTTTTAGTTTCCTTAGTGTTTAGTATTTAATAAAGGCCAAGGTGGGTTATTTATGATGAAAAATGTAAAATGTGCTTTGAAACTAATGCATTACATGAGGGCATTGCAATGTTCAAGTGTAGGGGATTTGATAAGTGTAAAAACACCCATCCTCTTACCACTTAATTATAATAATAACCAAGCCAAAACGTGTATTTTATGTCGTAAATGTCAGAATTATGCGTGGTTTGTGTTTTTATTGTGTTTTAGGACCAAAAGATGAGAAAGGAAGAAAACACGGGCTTTCACGGGCTTTTATCGAAGAAAACGAGAAAAGACGAAGTCAAAAGATCAAGAGTGCAAAAAGAACGGAAGTCCAAGGCCTATTCTGAAGATTTATCGAAGAAAAAGTCTAAAGATGGAAGTTTAATGAAGTCGAAGAACCAAGTCTAATTAAAGAAGAAAATTATAATACGAGTTCAATTTATATCGACAAATCCCGAGACGACGTCGAGAATGACAAAGAATTTAAATCGAGTCGAGACAACAAGAAAGAAGGAAGAAAGCACCAACATTTTACTCCTCCTATAAATACCCTCCTAATGTGTCATTAGGAGGGGGTTAGTTAGTTTAGAATAGTAGTGTAGTTTTTACTTTCTCTCTCTAGATTTAATTTAATTTTCATGTTTTAAATTGTTGAATCTTTTACTTTTAATCAAGCTTTTACTTTTAATTCTCATCCTTCCTTTCTTGTTGGTTTAATCTAGTGCTTGGTTTATTGATTTGGTTGATTTAAATTTGATTAATCAAGTGGGTTTCATAGTTTTATTGAATTTTATTCCATAAAGTTCAATGATTTAGATGTTTTAATGCTTGGTAGATCTTAATTAGTGATTTATTGTTTTTAGTTTTATTGTTTTTGGTTGATTTAAGTTTTATTTTATTAAGTGGGTTTTGATTAATTTAGTTTTTATTGTTAGTTTTATTGATTTGGTTTGATTGATTGTTGTTAGTTGAGTACTAGTGGTTAGTTTAGTTTAATTTTTAGATTTAATTTGGTTGATTTTGGTTAAATTCGTGTTCCCTAAAAATAGGTTCTTCTAATTTCCGCACTGTTCAGTTTTCCCGAATGAGTCTATTTTACCGAACCAGTTAATTTTCCCGAGTGAACATATTTTCCCGAACCAACAATATTTCCCGAACCAAGTATTTTTACCGAACCAAAAAAAATACCAAACAAGCATGAAAATCCTGAACAAAAACAAAATACTGAACAAGCATGAAAATCCCGAACGAAGAAATACTTCCCGAACAAACAAAAAAAAAACTTCCAACTACCTGCCTTCTAGCTTGTTTATTTATTAGTATTGTTCCGTAATTGTTTAGTTTTATCTGAAAGTTGTTCCGATTTTAATTTTGAAAGTTACGTATTTTTAGTTGATTTTTCGTCTATTTTTAAAATTAATATTTTTTCGCAAAGTTTAAGTTTTATCTTTTATTTAGTACCCGCCTTAGGTTTTGCCTCGTTTAGTTTTAAAGTACCATTTTGGTTTTATTCTCTCATTTTTCATTAAGTAAACTTTATTTTCGAGTCGATAGTTAATTTCGTCTTTTAGTTTTATTTTTATTAATTGTTTCGCTTTAATTCACGTTTTATTATTTGTTTTATTAGTTGTTTTTATACAAGTCTTTTTATTTGTTATTTTATTTTATTAGCGTTAAGCTTGCATTGACTTTTTACTTAGAAATAGATAACCAAATTTCTTTTTTAGTTACCAAGAACAACTGAGTCGCACTTTTAACCGGTAATCAATTCGAATTGAATCGAGACGTACAAATTTTTATACTTGGCTAAAACCTACTTTCACCCTACATCTCCATAGTGAGTCAAGTATCCAAGCAATGAAGGTTTGAGAGGGAAAAAGAAAATAATCACAAACCACAAATAAATATCAAGGCAAGGATGCCAAGAACAAGCATATAATCAAATAATGATCAAAAGAATGATCAATAGGGCGTGTGGAAGAATGAAAGCATACCTTGGCCACAAATTGCATTCCAAGCATTCAAGGAATCGATGCAAAGCCCAACAATGACTAATAGCGACTACTAAGTCTTCAAAAACTAGTAGCACTTCTACCCATCTTGATATCATCACTCAATGATGTTGGAAATCAAAGAAGATGAGTCTTCTACAAGTATAAGTAACTCAATCCATAATCAATTGCATGATTTATCTTCATGAGTAACTAAACATAACAAGATGCAAACTAGTAGATACATTTCAAGAGTAAATCTAAAATGCATTAATACTACTAATTTAAGTAATATGACATATTATCATTTAAAAGGCTTATTTTCAACAAAAAATAGTTTTGACCAAAGAAAAACTTTAGTACAACTTAACCTTCTAATTTGAGGAGACAATGGATCGATCCAAGTTTTAAAGTACAATATACTTCAAAGATCTTGTGTCACCATCGCTCTGATACCAATTGTAGAAACTAGAGGGGGGGGGGGGGTTGAATAGTTTCTCATCAGTTTATCTCCTAATTAAAATTCCTTTCAATTAGGTGAGTGCACAAAACTATCTTTTACTTCAAAGCTAGTTGCATAACGATTAGGTTCAATTCTAATGTATAACAATGTATAATAAGTGTAGTGATAATGAATGTGAGTAAAGAGTAAGGAAAGAAACAACCTAGTAGGAAGACACCAAGATTTATAGTGGTTCGGCAACGAGGCTCTATCCTCGTTCCTACTCCACTCCTCGAGTACACCTTACTCAAGATTTCCACTATATCCACAAGCTCCCTTCTTGGCGAAGAAAACCTTACAACGTCGCTTACATTATTTTCTGACATTAAGCTAAATGTCGAGACCTAATCTTAGCTAGGACCAATCTACACAACGTCGCCCACTTCACTCTTTTATGACACAAGGCTAGATGTCGAGTTTTAATCTAAAGGTAGAACCAATCTTCACAACGTTCCCTACTTTACCATTTTCCGACACAAGGCTAGATGTCGAGTTCTAATCTAAAGCTAGAACCAATCTTCATGACTCTTCACTTCGAAGATAAGTGAGAACTTCACACAACACAACTACATATCACTTTATAGTTTAGTGAGAACTCACAAGACACAACCACATAACTTTATAGTTTAGTGAGAACTAACAAGACACAACCACATCACTTTATAGTTTAGTGAGAACTAACACAACTAGTTACAACTCAACTAATCATATCCAAGTACACACATGTAGCTTGGATCTACACAACATAAATCCAAGCACACACATGTGCAATGGATGTACACAACTCTAATCCAAGTATTCACAAATAACTTGGATGAACACAACTAGTCCAAGTATTCACAAATACATTGGATCTACACAAGACACAAATAAACAAATGATGAACATGACTAGATCTTTAGGAGGAGGTGATCTTCATCAATGCTACATCTTTAATCACATCACAAGTGTGTGAGTGATCTTCTCTTTGGACAAGGTAAAGAAGGAGATCAAGAGGATAATCATGAGTAAACATACTTAACACATTAAGTGATCATTTAAAAATGACTAGGATTAGAAAGGAGAAAGAAGGCTGAAGAAGATGTCCAAAAAGGGTTGATGAGAATGCAGATTTGATTCACTATTTATAGGACAAAACATCCAACGGCTATATCTGCCCGTGGTTCCTTATTGGCACCCGCGGTTCCTTATCGATAAACCGCCATAGGTGTTAAGTTACCGCTGGCGTAGACTCCGCTCCTTTTTGTCTTTTAGTGAATTTGAAATATCTGAGGTTTAAACCTTTAAAGGATATTCTTATGGCATATGGAATATGCCATATTCAAATTTGCATTTTCATTTTAATAAAACGTTTTCTTAAAAATAAAGTTTATTAAAAATCTTTTGTAATGTTTGACAAAAGTGAGTTTTAAGGATAATCACTTTTATAATCACTAAGCATGATTAAGATATGTTAGTGTAATGATTATTCCTTGATGATAGTATTTGTTAGATAATTCGTTTTATGATTTTGTTTGACAATAAATGTCTTTGTAATTTGTCGTGATCAAAACTAAGAAAGATTAATTAATACTAACAATGTTTTTAGGCATTGCTTATGCATTAACAGACCCTTTACCCATGAGTACACTACCATTCCTTGTTATTCCCTCGTAGATTTTCGTATTATACTTTCTCCTTACTATGTACGAGCTAGATTATGTGTCGTGCTCGCTTTGTCCAACATTTTTTCTCTTTTTACCCTGGGTAGGGGTGTTGTTGTTCCCTTCGATTGTGTCTTTGGTGCGGATGGTAACTATTCCACCTCGTACTGGGAATTTAAGCATGCCATGTATTATGAAAGGTACGGTGCGTAACGTTAAGAGGACTGGATGTCCGATGATGCCGTTGTATGATGATTGGGAGCGTACGACCATAAAGTCCATCCACACAGTTGTAGAGTGATATGAGTTTCCCATCGTTACTCGTGTGCAGAGATGTGGTCGGGTTTTGTCGTCGTTGAATCATGTGAGTACGGAAGAGGTTTCTTTTAGCTCGTCCTTCATCTTCATAGGCAATTGTGTGAAGCAGTGCTCGTTCAGTATATTTTCTACGGACCCTCCATCGATACACATGTCATAGATGACGTGGTTTCCGAGGGTTATGCTTACTGATAATGTAAAACCCGCATGCTTTTACCATGAATAGTACCTTTAAGATCGTACGTACTAGATTAAAACTTTCCTTTTATAGCATGTTTACGTTCACGTATAAGAATTTTAAGTATTACGTACATGTTAGAACACGATAAGTATTTATTACGTATGAACACACGATAATTATTCCAATAATAATTATAATCACGAACATGCGATCATGAAATCATGAACGTAAATTAATCACGAACTAATATTACGTATGTATATATATTTATTACGAACACGAATAAATATATTAAGTCATGATCGATAACTAATTAAAAAACGTAAAACACGAACAAGAGAACACACTTATAAATTAGACACGGAAAATGTTCGGGTTACCCCATGTGGGCCCCATACCCACGAAATTTAGAAGGAAAAGGGCCTAGCCCATCAATTTTTACTAAAACATAGAATTAGGAAATCTTGTGTCATTTATCACAAAACAAGAAAAATAACAAAACCCTAATTCTTTCTCCTTTGTTCTTTTGGCCGCCACTTTTGATCACAACAAGGGGTGATTTGGGCTGATTTTGGGGTTGATTATTTACAAAGAGCATTAGTTTGTTCATCCTCCTTGATTCATGCATTTGGTAAACCTTAAAACCCTTTTCTTTTAATCTTTTATTTTATTTTTACACATGAACTTATAAGGGTTTTGTTTTAATATGATTATCATGTTAATTAAATCAAGGGGGTAAATGTTTTGATGTTTTAGGGTTGTTTGTTCTGGCCGACGCAAGAACCGAGCCCCATAGGGGTCTCGGCTTGATTTAATCCACACCACCGAGACCACAAGGTCTCGGTATGGTGATGGTGGTCACACGGCAGCAGCCAAAACAAAGGAACCCCGACTTGGTTCGGGGTATGGTGTTGATTACGGGTCCCGTTCATGGTTTCTAGTCACGGTCCGGTTCATTGATTATGTTAAGAGTTATGATTTTAATAGTTATGTGTTAAAATTTAAATTAATAAAACATGACATAATTAATTTAATTAACATGACTTAGGTTATAAGTTTAATTATTAGATCATGAATTTTAACCTAAGTATTTATATTTTTTCTAGACTTTATAATTAATTAATTATTAAAACCATGACTATAATTAATTAATTAACATGACTTAGGTTATATTATTGTAATTAATAATACATGTTTTAACCTAAATATTTTAACTTTATTTAATTAAAAACATGATATATTTAATTAAATACTTTTAACCTATAGTTTATTTAAATTACATGTAATAATTAATAAACTATACCTTATATCATTATGACTTAGAAAAATTATCAGAAAAACACTTAAGCTTATATACTTAGCTTATTTAACCAGCTTATATCTAATTATGAAAACTTTCTATTTTTAGAAACTTATTTAATTAAGGCAGCTAATCTGTTTATGGAAACTTTCTATTTTTAGAAACTTATCTATTTTAAGCAGTAATTCTATTTTTGCAAACTTTCTATTTTTGGAAACTTTCTATTTTTGGAAACTTTCTATTTTTGGTAACTTCCTATTTTTGGAAAATTTCTATTTTAGGAAACCTGCTATTTTTAGAAAGTTACTTATTATTACACAGTAAGTATAATAATACATGAAATACAAGAAATACTTAATCAGAATAGACAGAATATATGATAAACACAGTTTAAAGCTTAAAACAGTAAAACATGACATGAACGTATAAATAAGCTAAGACATGACATAAAACCAGTTACGTATTTAGTAATCAGATACTTATACACGTATGTATTTATGTAGCATTAGTGATACCGAAGTAGGATTCTCCTCAGTTCGTCTTCTTCGTTCACTGGACATAAGGTACGGATTCCCGTCCTTTCAGTATGGACATTCTTTCCTTATTAGGATTTTCCCGTATGCAGCCAACTGTTTTCCCATAGTATAAGTTTATATGTTTGATTTGCTTATGTTTAATTTAGAATACCTATAGCCATATACATGTATGACCAGTTTCACCTAGTTATGGAGATACCATAACCATAACACTAGAGGCACTGGTGTTATGACTTCCCCACGGCGGAGTGATTGCTCGTGGCGTCCCTTCAGTTTTTGGCCATATTATTATATTTATCATGTGGGGCGTATGGGTGCATCCTAGTTACATGTTTTTCAGCAGATTACTCAGTGTGAATGTGGTGTGTGCCTTGCATCCTTCACAAGGAGATGATCCCTCCTACCCAAACCAATATATTATATTAGAGGCAGCCCCTCTAATTTGCATGATGAGGTCACCCCTCCAAGTATTCATGCACGGTGGATTTTCATGACCTATATTGGCTAATGGTAAAATATGTTAAACAGTTTTCATAAGATAAACATAAGGCTTTTCAAACTATAAAACCATTTTTATGAACATGTTCCAGGTTTTTCAGGACTTCTACAATTCCGCTGCTATTAAGTCTTTATTATGTTTTAGTCATTTATACTATGTCTATATCCGTGCACTCAGCGTTTTGCTCAGCCGTTACTTTCCTTTCCATGTCCCAAAACGGCAGGTACCCAAGGACGGACTCGAGCATTTTGGAGGACATGCATAGGATGGAAGCTGTCATAGACTTCTTCTACTTTTGCCTTCATATATTTGTGCTTGTTTAAGTCTTCCATTATTTCTTTTACTTTATTATGTTTTGAGCTTATGTTTAGGGATCGATGTTTGATTCCGGTTTACCCTATGGTCATGTAATGTTTTAGACATTTATCCTTATATGCTTTGATGACACGCCATAACTACGCGTGACATTCCATTTATCAAAATGGGGTGTTACAATTATGGTATCAGAGCCAAGGCTTCGACCTGTAGGCTCTAAAACTCGACCTGTGACTAGTGGGTAGTCACCAGGAGCTTCCTAAGCCAACGTTTGTTATTCTACGTATTGATGTTTTCAGCGCATTATTGCTTTAACCATGATGTTTTCAGCACCTTGAGGTTTTAACCTTGATGTTTTCATCGATATTGTTTTACTAATATGGATGGACAACCGTCATTCATATATAGTTATGTGTCATTGTTTCATGCATAATGTTCCTCGTTAACTGTGGCTATGTGGACTGAACCCCAGTAGTTCATAATTAGTCACATAAATTTTTTTTTCTGATAAGTTTTGACAGATGAGTTTCATTATTTATGTTTCATGCATCATTGTTGCAGGGATTATGACTAAGTAATGGTTGGTACAGGACTGGCCCTATTTAGTCGCATGTGCTTTTATCGAAACTTTTAACTTTGGGACCGACCCATATGCGTCCCCTCGCCATGTCTTTTGTTTTGGGACCGACCCATAGGCGTCCCCTCGCACATATAAAGGTTTTTATAAACTACATTACGCATTCATGCACTGTTTTTCATGCATAAAATTTTTCTCATGATTTATTGGCATAAATTTTTTTTCATGTCCCCTCATAAATTACCATGTTTTTTATGTCAAGTATTTTTTCATACTGTCATGGTTAAACTCAATTTCATGCTGATTATGTTATACACTCCTTCACATTGAGTTGTTCCATGTTTCTTCATTATGACTTGGTCTTCACGTGATTATGTCTTACGTCTTTTTTGTTGTCTTTGCTTCCATGCAAAACACTGTTGGAATTCATGTAAATTCTCCTTTCAAGATAGTCATGGTTGGTTTTCATTGATCATGCTTTCAGGCAAATCATCTTGAATTTTGTGTAACCACACTTTAACGTTTCTCTATGCAACCAGAATGAGGTATATACTGGCATTGCCAGGTTATCATGATGGTTTTCCTAACCGTTTAACCGGTATACTTTCCTTAAATCATGACAAATGATCGACCCCATACCGATCATTTCATGTGCATTCACCGTGTACTCCACGTACCGTATTTCATGTGTATTACACGTACCTAAATCCATGTGTATTTCACTTGCAATACTTCACGAGTATTCGCTTGTCAATTCTGAATCATCTCAGGCGTATGTCCACTTGCTGATATTCTACAAGATTGCTGATGCCGCTCATAGCTTGGAGATGTTACTAATGTTGATGCTGCTGACGTTCGGAGACGCTACGAGATGTTGATGTTGTTCACAACCTGGAGATCCTACAAGACGAAGACAAAGGTGTCAGAGCAAAACAATTGGACGAGAAGATGCTTCACCATCAGAAGATTTCCATCAATCATTGTCCCTAATTCTTAGTTACATGTCACACGTCATTCAGCTGTCATTTCAGCCATATGAGTGCAAACCGGTACCAGCCGGCCACTCAGCTGAATAGTTACATGAATCACGGTCATGAGAATGACCGTCATGAAACTGACAGATAGGACGATAGTAACCACTACTATGACAGAAACTATCCTAGAAATCGAAACCGAGGCTCCGGCCACGGACGTGATCAGACATACAAAGGATCAGTAGTCCAACCGATCCGCCAAGTCTGGCATAATAACCTAATATTATAGTTCTATTGTTTTACGTCTCGAGACACATGTCAAGACATCAGTCAAGACACATGTCTCACGTATACTTTCTGAAGACACATGTCTCACGTATACTTTCTTAAGACACATGTCAAGACACCAGTCAAGACATATGTCACGCTTATTGTTCCAAGACACGAGTCAAGACACATGACTCACGTCCAACTATGGAACATTTCTAAGAAATTCAGGGTACCCTCCAAGGGTATATCCATTTTGTTGTGCCATGTATTAATCAGGCCACAAGAATTTCAATACCATTACCGGCGCATCAGTGAGAACTGTCACGTTGCCGATGTCACTTTCATTTCTTTCACCATATTTCATATATTCATGACCATGAAGGACGCCTTTCGTATTCCCACGTATACGAAGGTTTTCCTTCAGCTTAATAATGAGATCCAAGCTGCTAACACATTTCCTCGGACAGACATGAGATGAATTTTATCCTAATTATGGACTATGAACAGCACACCATGCTACGATTCATAATTATGTACAGTAATGTTCAGGCTCCTGAATACATTCAGCTTGATTTTCCATCAGGAAAATCTGTACAAATTATCTATGCTTACAAGCATGTGCGTTGTTAGCCATGGTCGCTAAAATTTTCTAGCTGTCAGTAAGACACGACTACTTAAGTCCTTTTACGCATAGCCAGTTGATTATTCCAAAATCTTCCCATATATTCCAGAAGAACCTTCAAGGAGAAGGACGGTACCATGAGATTATGTGTCGACTACCGTCGATTTAAACAAATCACCATTCATGACCGTTATTCTCCTCCACGTATTGACAACATGCCCAATCGACCTTATAATGTTAACTACTTTTCCAAGATCGAACTCATGCTCATGCTGCCAACAGTGACGAGTGAAAGAGCAGGACATGTCCATGACTGCTATTCGTACACGACTCGGTCATGCTAGATTTATGATTTTAATTTTGTCCCATCAATGCTCCAGCAGCAAATGAGTTTCCATGAACTCATAAGCAAACCCATCAGTGTTTTCATTGAGGATAACCTGATTTTCCTCTAAGCCTAGAGAAGAACGAGAAGACCATATCTGCACTATGTTGCAAATTCTATGACAAGAGAAATTTTACCCTGGAAAATTTTTCCAATATCAATTCTGTTTGATTACAGTGACACGCTGAATCACATGGCTTTCTACAGTTAATCTTACCATGACTCAGCTTATGCGTAAAGGAGAGAACCATACACTACATTAGGTGTTCTAGAAAATCCTACGCTAGGAGAAGTCTAGATTCAGAGACTCGGAGTTTTGCAAACTCCTATGTATCAAGTTCTACGAAGCAAGATACAGTTACGTTCATATCTATGTACCTGACATACCAACAGGCTATGATAGAACACCAACAGACTAGGATGTCTTTCCATCATCAGAAATGGTGAACTGAAATGGGACAAGATCTCCACGGATTTTGGTTACCAGTTAACGCAAACTCAGAAGAAGCATGATGTTATCTGTTTATTGCAAACAGTTTGATCAAGTCTGCAGAATCCTTACATCCGAAGGATTTTAGAACCAACAGATTGATCGGACATGTTCCAGCCAAGGTTCATCCGATCACTTGGCAATTCCTCAGTTATCGAGTCAGACAAATATTCATAATTATGCTCCTTATTTACTCCACGTCCTAGTTCTAATTTCACGACTTGCTTTCGCGCTCGCGTTCATGACACTATTCACGTTCATGATGGTATTTCGGCTTATGATTTTACGTTCATTTTCATTTTGGGAAGTTTTGCAAGAACTTGAGAGACCAAACCCAAGTTTAGTATAACTCCCTATCCTCAGATACACGTTTCTCGTCATATTCGATGTCTCACCTTGTAGCGTTTGGCGTCACCGCCATTATATTCTATGTTTCACATGTCATGTTCATTCCACGTTCCTCATATCATGATCAAGATATGTTACACGTATCATGGTCACGATATGTTTACTCATACTACACTCATCATATCTCAACGTATCACGTTCAAAAATTTTCGCGTGTCACGTTCAAAATTTTTCACGTACTAGGTTTCTTTATGTCTCACGCATCGTTGCTAATTATCAGTTAAGTTAGAGTGTTTTTCCTGATAACGTTTCAGTTGCCTTACACGTAAATTCTTGCCCTCGATCAAACTTAGGGGATCTACCTTAAGTTGATAACCAAGAACTTCTTGTATTCCAAGTCAAGGTCAGGAGGACCAAGAGTTATCATTCGTGTCAAGATCTTGTAAAGGAACCGTTCCAAGAGGGAGGCCACTTGGAAACGGACAGGTCCATCCGGACTTCTTATCCGTTTTTCTCTTATCAATTAGATATGTCCTTTCAGTCACGTCACGTTCCATGTCCTTTCAAGACATGTCATGTTCCGCGTTCTTTCTGCCAGGTCACCTGCACATTCATTTATCTTACATATCCTCTTAGTTTGATCCGGGTATGTTTCTCTTTCAGTTTACGTTATCTATAATTCGGGGACGAATTATTATTTTTAGGGGGGAAGAGTTGTAAAACCCGCATGCTTTTACCATGAATAGTAACTTTAAGATCGTACGTACTAGATTAAAACTTTCCTTTTATAGCATGTTTACGTTCACGTATAAGAATTTTAAGTATTACGTACGTGTTAGAACACGATAAGTATTTATTACGTATGAACACAAGATAATTATTCCAATAATAAATATAATCACAAACATGCGATCATGAAATCATGAACGTAAATTAATCACGAACTAATATTACGTATGTATATATATTTATTACGAACACGAATAAATATATTAAGTCATGATCGATAACTAATTAAAACACGTAAAACACGAACACGAGAACACACTTATAAATTAGACACGGAAAATGTTCAGGTTACCCCATGTGGGCCCCATACCCACGAAATTTAGAAGGAAAAGGGCCTAGCCCATCAATTTTTACTAAAACATAGAATTAGGAAATCTTGTGTCATTTATCACAAAACAAGAAAAATAACAAAACCCTAATTCTTTCTCCTTTGTTCTTTTGGCCGCCACTTTTGATCACAACAAGGGGTGATTTGGGTTGATTTTGGGGTTGATTATTTACAAAGAGCATTAGTGTGTTCATCCTCCTTGATTCACGCATTCGGTAAACCTTAAAACCCTTTTCTTTTAATCTTTTATTTTATTTTTACACATGAACTTATAAGGGTTTTGTTTTAATATGATTATCATGTTAATTAAATCAAGGGGGTAAATGTTTTGATGTTTTAGGGTTGTTTGTTGTGGCCGACGCAAGAACCGAGCCCCATAGGGGTCTCGGCTTGATTTAATCCACACCACCGAGACCACAAGGTCTCGGTATGGTGATGGTGGTCCCACGGCAGCAGCCAAAACAAGGGAACCCCGACTTGGTTCGGGGTATGGTGTTGATTACGGGTCCCGTTCATGGTTTCTAGTCACGGTCCGGTTCATTGATTATGTTAAGAGTTATGATTTTAATAGTTATGTGTTAAAAATTAAATTAATAAAACATGACATAATTAATTTAATTAACATGACTTAGGTTATAAGTTTAATTATTAGATCATGAATTTTAACCTAAGTATTTATATTTTTTCTAGACTTTATAATTAATTAATTATTAAAACCATGACTATAATTAATTAATTAACATGACTTAGGTTATATTATTGTAATTAATAATACATGTTTTAACCTAAGTATTTTAACTTTATTTAATTAAAAACATGATATATTTAATTAAATACTTTTAACCTATAGTTTATTTAAATTACATGTAATAATTAATAAACTATACCTTATATCATTATGACTTAGAAAAATTATCAGAAAAACACTTAAGCTTATATACTTAGCTTATTTAACCAGCTTATATCTAATTATGGAAACTTTCTATTTTTAGAAAGTTATTTAATTAAGGCAGCTAATCTGCTTATGGAAACTTTCTATTTTTAGAAACTTATCTATTTTAAGCAGTAATTCTATTTTTGCAAACTTTCTATTTTTGGAAACTTTCTATTTTTGAAAACTTTCTATTTTTGGAAACTTTCTATTTTTGGTAACTTTCTGTTTTTGGAAAATTTCTATTTTAGGAAACCTGCTATTTTTAGAAAGTTACTTATTATTACACAGTAAGTATAATAATACATGAAATACAAGAAATACTTAATCAGAATAGACAGAATATATGATAAACACAGTTTAAAGCTTAAAACAGTAAAACATGACATGAACGTATAAAATAAGCTAAGACATGACATAAAACCAGTTACGTATTTAGTAATCAGATACATATACACGTATGTATTTATGTAACATTAGTGATACCGAAGTAGGATTCTCCTCAGTTCGTCTTCTTCGTTCACTGGACATAAGGTACGGATTCGCGTCCTTTCAGTATGGACATTCTTTCCTTATTAGGATTTTCCCGTATGCAGCCAACTGTTTTCCCGTAGTATAAGTTTATATGTTTGATTTGCTTATGTTTAATTTAGAATACCTATAGCCATATACATGCATGACCAGTTTCACCTAGTTATGGAGGTACCATAACCATAACACTAGAGGCACTGGTGTTATGACTTCCCCACGGCGGAGTGATTGCTCATGGCGTCCCTTCAGTTTTTGGCCATATTATTATATTTATCTTGTGGGGCGTATGGGTGCATCCTAGTTACATGTTTTTCAGCAGATTACTCAGTGTGAATGTGGTGTGTGCCTTGCATCCTTCACAAGGAGCTGATCCCTCCTACCCAAACCAATATATTAAATTAGAGGCAGCCCCTCTAATTTGCATGATGAGGTCACCCCTCCAAGTATTCATGCACGGTGGATTTTCATGACCTATATTGGCTAATGGTAAAATATGTTAAACAGTTTTCATAAGATAAACATAAGGCTTTTCAAACTATAAAACCATTTTTATGAACATGTTCCAGGTTTTCCAAGACTTATACATTTCCGCTGCTATTAAGTCTTTATTATGTTTTAGTCATTTATATTATGTCTATATCCGTGCACTGAGCGTTTTGCTCAGCCGTTACTTTCCTTTCCATGTCCCAAAACGGCAGGTACCCAAGGACGGACTCGGGTATTTTGGAGGACATGCATAGGATGGAAGCTGTCATAGACTTCTTCTACTTTTGCCTTCATATATTTGTGCTTGTTTAAGTCTTCCATTATTTCTTTTACTTTATTATGTTTTGAGCTTATGTTTAGGGATCGATGTTTGATTCCGGTTTACCCTATGGTCATGTAATGTTTTAGACATTTATCCTTGTATGCTTTGATGACACGCCATAACTACGCGTGACATTCCATTTATCAAAATGGGGTGTTACAGATAATGATCCTATCTTGTAGTCCATATCAGTGAGGACGGGAAAGGATATCTCCTTGTTGCGCGAGAATTCTTGAATCGTTCTTCGCTTCGTGTTGTATTCGCCCCCTTGTACTAGATGATTCAATTTCCTAGCCTTGACAAGACTTTCGATGTGCTTTTTTAGCTAGATGCACTCATCAGTAGCGTGCCCCTGGTCGTCGTGGTATTCACAGTATTTTTTGTTGTTTCTTTTGTCTGCTGGGCCGGTTACTGGACTGGGTTTTGGGAAGTTTGAGCCTTCATATAGGAATATCTCCCTGGAAGTGTTTTGAAATGAGGTGAACTTACTATTGTTGTTGCATCCTGGCTTCATCGTGCTTTGAAAGTCTAGGGCGCGACTAATGTTCTGGCCGTATGGTTGTTTCTTGGGTCGATCCTGGAACTTGTAGCTGGAGGTCGTCTGCATGCTGTCTGTTGCGGCGGCCTCGCCTTGGATAAATGCTCAGACCCTTTTCATTACTCCGTCGAAATTTTATGGAGTTCTGTCATTTAATTTTCTTATCAAATCCGGGTTGGTAATGCCTGCCAAGAAACCTGAGATTTTCAGGATCTGGGCACTCCTTAATCTGGTTGCAGTCAGATTTAAAACGTTCCATGAAGTCTCCCAGAGATTCGTTGTGTCTTTGTTTAACCCTTGCAAGTGAGACAAGGATTTTATCGCATTTTTTCTGCTGGACGTAGTTCCTTCTGAAAGCTTTCCTTAATTCTTCGAATCCGTTTATGCTCCTTCGCGGGAGTCGATCAAACTAGTTTCGCGCGTTTCCTATAAGTGTGGAATTAAACATGTAACATCACACAACTTCTGGCCACTGTTCTATCCCTGATTGGGACTCGAATACCTTTAGATGATCATCTAGATCAGTCGTGCCATCATACGTCTTGACGTTAGACGGCATGCGCCTCTTCTTATTATCCTTGAAGATAGTTATGCGTTTTGAAAACGTGCTTCCTTTCTCAAGGCGCTACGAGAGGGACCACTCTTCCTCGATGCGCATCCTTGGCCGCTAGGATGTTTTGCGGCGCTTCTTGCTATAGTCGGGGGAGTCGGAGGTATCGGAAGACGAGGAAACAATCCTTTGACGTCGTGGATGATGATCGCTAGAGTCGGATTCCGATGAGTTATTTCTTGGAGAGTTTCTTTGTCGAAGCCTTTTAGTTTTTTTTGCTACGTTCGTGCTCATAGGGCTTTGGGGACAAACTTCCTTCTAGTGGACCTAGCCGTCTTAGGGCGCTCGGACAGCGCGTGTACGGCTTTACCAAGGAGTTGGCTTCTCTCGAATTGGGTCCTATCCTATCCTTCATGCTTGTGAGTCTCTTACTATTGGTTGGTGTGATGAAATCATCCCTTTATCTTGAGTCATAGAAATCGTCCGAGGACGATGCGTATTGGATGATCGGCGCGTCAGGATGGTAGATCGACATGTCCCGTTCCCCTTGTTTTTCTTATCTTCTTCACTTCCTCCTCTCCTTTCAGGATTCCTTGTTAGGGTTTGACCCTTCCAGGGCTCGAAGTTCCCTATCAACCCTTAGGTCTCTAGCTGGATTTGTTCTCATCTGTGCTGTCATGAGTGGTACCAAAGCCGCAAAGTTTCTTGTGACATATTCACTCATGTCCTGATCTGGGATTGGGGGAGTCCCTATTGCAGTTTGCAGTGTTAACTCAGTCCTTGAGTTTGGTGCCTCGTCATGAGGTGCACTGGGAGCTTCTCGTGAGGAAGATGCTTTTCACATCGCTTGTGGGCTAGGGGTAATTAGTAAGGGAATCGGCACCTGTGGCGCTTTTTCTCCCGCCCCTCGCCATGCGTTGTTAAGTGGTTCGGAATCCAAAGGTGGTCCCTATGGTCTCTTAGGTCCACCCTTTGGGTGTGACAGGTTTGCGCCTTTTTTGGTCATGCTTTAAAGTTTAGTGTAGGGTCCCACGGATGGCGCCAACTTGTTGATACAAAAGTTAGATGTACCGCGCTTGACCCGAATTAGGCTTGACTTAGGGTTTTGTGGACTCCGTCTCTTGCACCAAGTGAATCTTGTTTGAAGACCCTGCACACTAAACAAGAGTCACCATTAGGTTTACCGTGGGCGCGTGTCCCACGATTAGACTCTGGCGTAAGAGTAAGTAATCGGTTTGAGTATATGTAAGGTTTTAGAGTATTGTGAATATCGTGCCTTTGTGGAACCTCTGGGGTTCCTTTTATACCCGGGAGAGTCCTGGCTGGGATCTCCTAATCTTGCGGCCTAAAGAAAAGATAATGACCAGAAATAGATTGATCCTTATCGCGTAGCTATGACAGGTGTATATCCCTTTTCCTTAGGCGAATATTATCATAAAATAGATTATATCATGTTTGATCTTGTCACAGTGCAACGAGGACACAGTTAAGGAGCAAGCCGTGTGTGACAGCGACTTACCGGGCCTCATGAGCCTTGCGCGCGCTGCCTAAGTACTGATCCATACCCAATGGATACGGGTAGTACCCGTGGGTCGGGCTATCCGGCCCGACTATACGTCATCACAAGAAAAGTTGGACTTAAGTAAAAAGCAAGTTACGATCACACCTAGTCAGGTGAAACACATGCAAATAGTTCCCTATGCTTCGGCAATTGGTTCTATCATGTACGCGATAAGATGCGATGTTGCGTTTTTTCAAAATCTGTGTAGTAGATTCCAACAGAATCATGGTGAGAAGCACTTGACTACCATTCTTAAGTATCATAAGAATACTAAAGACATGGAACTTGTTTATGGGGCTAAGACGGAAAACGAGATTCGCATCAAATGTTATATCCATACTGGTATTCAAACCGACAAGGAAAATACTTAATCTTAAACCGGGTATGTATTTGTGCTTAATGGTGGAGTCGTCGACTAGAATAGTAGTAAGCAAAGCATTACTACAATGTCCTCTAGTGAAGCTGAATATGTTGTTGCTGCTGATGCAGCAATGGAGGCTGTCTGGATAAGGAAGTTTATTAGTGGTCTTGCGGGAGTCATGGCGACTAATAATGAACCTATGGAAATGTTGTGCGATAATTCTACAACAATTTCCATCGCTGATGATCCTGGAATCATGCGGGGTGCTAGACATTATCGAAGGATATTACACTACATTCGAGAATTTATCGAAGATGGTGAAATTGTCATTAACAAAGTTCACACAAATGACAACGTCGCAGATCCTTTCACAAAACAAATGCCTTTGAATAAGCATTTTGAGCATGCTGAGTCTATTGGTCTTGTTCGTTCTGCTAGTCTCATGTAAATATGTGATAATTTATTTTATGTTTTAGTATTTGGACAAGGGATGTTTTAAGCAATTGTTATCAATAAATAAATTAATTTTTACCGCAAATATTGTTTTCATTTCTTAATAATTGCATCTTATATATTCATGTTTAATCCTTGAATATACTATCTGCACTTAGTACAACAACAACAACAACGATACCTAATCCCGCCTGGATAGGGTACGGGGGAGGTGAGATGTAGACAAATCATACCTCTATCCTCAGGAAACCCGAGGCTAGGGAGACTGGTTACATATCATACCACTATCTGCACTTAGTATAATATATATTCTAAATTTCCATTGTCAGTCATTAATATGTGAGTATTAATGAACTAAGACAAATATGAGGGTTGGTTGTATTTTGGAAATACATAAAGATGATTCTTCTAGACTCATAGGTTATTCAATGTGGTTGAATAATTGGACTACCCCAAACCGTGTAGTATTCTTTATGGATCAGCATCATTAAGAATCTACACATATGGTAAGTATTGGTATGCTTATACTTGAGATGCAAATGGATCTTTGTATGGATGGATTGCATTTCTTGATTTTAAGTAAACGTTGTGTCAGTCAAATGACAGTTATAAAACTTATTTCAGAATTGTTTATTACATGTGTAAAAGGTACTTGTAGTCAAAATAGGATTTTGTTCCTCCATGAATGGAGTATGATACAAACTGGGCCCCTCGTGAGATTGATCGGATGTTCGCATGACCGTGCCCAAATGGTAGTTAAGAAGTTTCTTATTACATTTGGTAACCTAGATTAATCGTTGAAACGAGAAACATAATTGTTAATCCACTGAAATGACATATGATCTCTTTTCATGATTAACCGTATCAGTAACAAAAGGGATGCAATATTGTTGTTTAAATTACCATAAAGGCTGAGCTAGTTTGCCAGAAACCGAACTCGGGTGAAATTGGGAGCATTGATAGTGTTGCTAGACTATCTGTCAATGTTAGTATTAAATTACGTTATGACGGATAATTCCACAAGTCGGAGCTGTTAGGATGTGCGTAAGTCATAGTTAGTATTTGATACGGTCGAGAGTACGTGGGCCTAAGGGGTCACACACTTAGAGATCGAGATCATCTTTTATTAAGATATATAATAAATATGACTATATTTATTATGTATCTTTAATTTGATAAAAGTTAATACTTAACGGTAATTAATTAATAAGTTGAAAATTTTAACAAAGATTAATTAATAAGGCTTTAAACTTTAAGGTAATTATTGTAATTACATAAGTAAGTTTATATAAAGTCAAAAATTCAAACCAAGAACACTATAGGGGTGTTTCGGCCGGCTATAGCAAAAGAAAGGGAAGAAAAATCTTTTGGGCTCCAGAAGGTTTATTACTTGGAGGTTAAGTTGTAATGTTTCCCATAAATAAACCTAAGGCTCAATTATATAAACAAGGGATTGGATTCATTGTTTCATAGCATTAAACAAAACTTTTCTCCCCTCTTTTCCTTATTGTAGTCGACGGCCAAAGGGAACCCACAAAGGGGTTTTGGGTTTGATTTTTATTAAGTATTTACTTAATCAAGATCTAGCAATCGAAGGTGATTGATTGAGGTGTTGTGTGGACTATCTTGGAGAAGGTCTAACTTGATCTTTAGGTTTATTGGTGATTGATTTTGGTGTAAGAAAAGTTAGGTTTGGTTGGTTGATTGAATATTGGTTACTTGTGTTAGTGAATAAATAGGCCCAAGCCCGGTGTAAAACCCGCATTATAATACCATGAACAGTAAATACACAAAAACACGAATAAAATAAAACTTCCTAATTATAAAACATGAAACGTGTCAAGAATATTAAATACAAGCATTTAATATATTATTAGTACACGATAAATATTACGTATAATATTTATAGCATGACAAGAAATAAAACACGATAGTAAAAATATGAACGCATACGATTATTAATTAAGCACGAATCAAAACATAAATTGGTGTTGGCTAGTAGTTGGTCATGGCTAAGAAGAAAGGAAACAAGGTCCCAAATCCCGGCCCATGATGAAAAATTAAAAACACAGGAAAAGGCTTAATAACTTTCATTTATTATTTTAAAGAAAACAACTAGAAAACCCTAGCCACCAAGGCTTAATAACATTAATTTAATTATTGATATAAGGTAAAGTTTTTATTAAATTATCCATTTTATTTAATTATTTATAAACTATGCATCTTATTATTAATTAATAATCATTTTAAGCTAAGTATTTAATTTAATAAACTTTACTACTATTATCATGACTTATAGCTTGTAATTAATAAGCCTTAGCTTATATCTTAGACTTATAAATCCAACTTATTTCTATTTTTGGAAACTGACGATCTTTGGAAACTTTCTATTTTAGGAAACCTGCTATTTTTAGAAAGTTATGTAGTATTACAATCAAGTATTATAATACACTAGTACATGAATAATACACAACAGAACATCAGAATAACTACAGATAATACAGTATATACAGTAAAACAGTAAAACAGTAAAACATGACAAAATAAGTATAACAAGCTAATAACTCATAGAACGAGTAAAATACATGTATCTCAGACAACTCATTCATGTCCCTATTCTATCTAGTATGATCCATCAAGACGAGGTAGCTTATTCATCCGTTTCAGTTAGCTCTTGCCGGACTAGAGGTACGGATTTCCCGTCCTTCAGTAAGGACATTCATGCACATTGTTGACCTCATGACCTGTATTGGCTATTTTGGTACAGTAAACTAATACAGATTTTACAAGTAAACATAAGCTATATTTTTAGAACTAAAATCAGTTAATCATGTTATATGCCTAGGTTTTTCCCAGGACTTATTCATTTTTTTCGCTGCTATTCATGCTTTACATTTCTTCCTATATTATACCATTCATGCTATGTTATATATCCGTGCACTGAGCGTATTGCTCAGCCGTTACTTTTTTTCCATGTCCCAAAACGGCAGGTACCTAAGGTTAGACTAGAGCATTTGGAGGACACGCATAGGATGGGAGCTACCTTAGACTTCTCCTCCTCATGCCTTTATATATTTATGCTTGTTTAGTCTCCCTTTTGTTCACTTAATTATTTATGTTTTGGGGTTATGTTTGGGGACCGATGTTTGATTCCGGTTATCCCTTGGTCATGTATGTTTATGATATATTACCTTGCATGCTTTGATGACACGCCATAATTATCCTGTGATATTCCATTTATCAAAATCGGGTGTTACAATTATGGTATCAGAGCCCAAGGTTTCGACATGTAGGCTCTAAAACTTGACTTGTGACTAATGGGTAGTCACCAGGCTCTTCCCAAGCCGACATCTGATTTTCCACATATCGATATTTTCAGAACCTCCTTGTTTTCAACTATGATGTTTTCTTCAGAATTGTTTTACTAATATGGATTGAACAACCGTCATCCATACTTAGTTACATGTCATTGTATTATGCATAATGTTTTCTTCTGAATTTTGGCTAGTATGAACTGAAACACAGTAGTTCATACTGTGTCACACGTTTTTTGTTTAGTTAGACAGTTGGTTTTATTCATTCTTTTCATGTATTCATTCATGCATTCAAATCATTGTCGTAGGAATTATGACTAAGTAATGGTTGGTACAGGACTGGCCCTATTTAGTCGCATGTGCTTTTATCGAAACTTTTAACTTTAGACCGACCTATTGGCGTCCACTTTGCTATGTCTTTGTTTTGGTGAACCAACCCACGGGCTTCACCTCGCTCATAAAAAAAATTTATAGACTGCATCATGCATTTTAAACTGTTTCATGCACTATAAACTGTTTCATTGCTTTATACATCATTCATGCATTTTATGTTCATCTCATATTACTTCAGACTTATCATTTATGTTGCATTGTTTGCATTGTGAAACGATTCATAGTCGTCCACACTGTTAACTTTCAAAAATTAATTCATTATAGTCATAACTTTTTCACGTTCCCTCAATTATTGTTACGATTTATGTCATCATAGTTAACTTTGTTTTCATGCTAATGATGTTTTATACTCATTAATGTAATTTTGTTCCATGTTTCTTCATGTTAATTTTGCTTCATGTTAGACACGGAAGGATTGTATTTAATCATGTCTTCATGATAGCCATGATTTGTTTTCATTAATCATGTTTTCATGCTGGCAATCATTCGATTCCATTTAATCATGTTTTGTGCCTCTCAGACAACTAGAATTATGTCTACGCTAAATTAGCTAGGCTATTTCGCTTCCCTTGATCATGTCAGATGGTTGATACCGTATCGGTCACCTCATTTGAATCACATGTGTACTCTATGTACCATGTTCCCTATTTACTTCATGAACCATACTCCAGACGTATTCCAGTTACTGCACCCCATGTGTGATACTAATCTGTTTTCAATTCTCTCAGACATTTTGTTTCTCACCAAGGTGTTTAAAAGATGATACCACTCTCAGCTTGGATATTTTATGAACCAAAGACGAAGGCGATAGATCGGAGCAACCTGACTATTATTACACTTAAACCACCAGATATACCATTCATTCTATACTATTACCTTTTCTAATTTGATGTCACATGATTATTCAGTGGTCTTTTTCCAGCATATGAGTGTGAACCGGTACCAGCCAGCCACTCAGTTGAAAAGTTACATGAATCACATGTATGATAATGACTGTCGTTTTACTGACAGTCAAAGAGGTAGTGATAACTACCGTGACAACAATTACTATGACAATAACGATAGAAACTCCGTTACGGACATGATCAGAAATACCAAGGGTTAGCTGTCCAACCGATCCGCCAAATTTTGGCATGATGACCTAAGCTTTTAAATCTCATTGTTTCACATCTCGAGACTTATGTCAAGAGATCCGCCAAGACACATGCCTCACGAATATGTTGAAGATACATGTCAAGACCCTAGTCAAGACACATGTCATACACATATCCCCTCAAGACACGAGTCAGGACACATGACTCACGTTTATCATCTGAAACCCTCTAAGTAATTCAGAATGCCTCCAAGGGGTATAACCATTTTGAGGTGTCATGAATAAATCAGGCGATAAGAATTTCAACATCATCACCGGAGTATTGTTCATCACTGAACACTCTGTATTCGTTCTGCGGGAGGCAGACGAAGCACATTCTGTAATGATCACGACGTTTTATGTGACAACCCAAAATCGAGGTCATTGCTTAATCTTATTTTATGATTATTTTTGAAATTTTTGGATGAGTTTGAACGATATTTATTGTTGGAGGTTTAAGTTTAAACCGATGTTGGAAGGTCTATATTTAATATTTATTAAGTATAAGGAGTATTAGCAAGCGTGATGTCGATGGATGCCAAATATTTTACGTTTTATTGTCGGTTGTTCGGTTTTTGTCATTTTCGAGGTTTTATTTTAAATTACGTGTTAAGTCGAGTCGAGAGTCGATATTATTATTTTTGAGGTACGTTTTAAATTTTTAAAAGTATCTTTATGAAACCCGAGCCCCGTAAATATTTTGAAAATTGACTAATAGTTATTTCCCGCTTTTTAGCTAACTATTTATATTTTTAGCCACAACTATTGCCAAATTGCATCCAAGGTCCCTACCCCACTATATATAAAGCAAAAACAAACACACACATCACAATTTTTCATTTAAAAATTTTCACTACCATCTCTCTTTCTCTCTCATTTTGCCGAAACTTCACCCACCCTCACAAACACATACAAATTTCAATTTAACTCAAGATTTAGGATGATTTAAGCTAAACCAAGGATAGACCCACTCTTATATTTGATCAAGTATCATATTGGTATAAGAAATTCTTACATGCAAGCAAGTTTTTTTTTCTTGATGTTGGTAGGTAGAAGCCATGATCATGCATGGTGTTTTTAGCATGATCCATGGTGGTTCTTGCTAGAATCTTTGTTAAAACTTCATTTTGATCTAAAGATTTTTATTTTTATGATGATTTAGATGTCATGGTTGATGTATGATGATATTAGGGTGTAGAAATGATCATATTTATGGTTGGTTTTTATCAAAAAGTTGATTTTGTACAAGATTTTAATGGTCATTTTATAACAGTAAGTAAAGTGTAAAATCCGAATTTTTATGTTTTGAAAATGGCTTAACATATAGCCTAGGTTTGTAGATAATTTTATTAGCTTTGATTTGATATAAGGTAGAGCTTCTAGCTCCAAACGAGCGCGAAGTTATGATGTTTTGAATGATCGCGTACCGGGAGACGAGTATCGGCACTACATATAGTTGTTGTCGATATTTGGATCGAATCTCGGGGACTCTAAATGGATGTTTTGAAATATGTAACCTACTTATAATGAGGTGGTTATTTTATAGTTTGAGTTTACTTTAAAACCCGAGTGACGATTTTGTAAACGGAGTCGTTTAAATAAGTTAAAACGGTTGTATGAAAAATTAACGTAAATTTGTCCGGATTTTGTAGTTTGAAAATGAGTCGAGTAAAGGACTTTAAAAGTAATTTCATTTGATAAAATTGTAAGAGGACTTTCTATATATAGTAAGTTAGTTTATCGAGTCGTTTCATAAACGATTGACGAGTTTAAAAGGGGTAAATAAGCTAGTACATGTAGTATGTACCGGCGGACTTTGTTAAAAGTATAAAATGGTAAATTAAATGTGTAGTAAAGTATAATGAAGTTATTTATATCATTTTCTCTTGAGTTTATCGTGACTTTATGAGTTTGAGTTTGATGTTGTTATGTATGATTTATTTCTCGAGTCATTATTAACGAACGCGCCTTATTTGATAGGTAGCGGTTCTCGTGTTTGAAAGGCATCCATTATCGTCGACGATCATCTCGCTAGATCTCTTATACTAAGGTGAGTCTATAGCCTCGCTTTCTACTTGTTTTAATGATTTTAATACCCGCGAGGGGGGGATAGATGCTATTTGAAAATAAATGAACACAAGTCATGAGTAATTGTTGGACCCGAACGTTGCCTAAAGTTGATTTCATTGTATTGAGTAACTTGTTGCTAAAGACCCTAAATTCATGAGCCGTTAACTATCTTCTGACTTGATGTTGTGAGTCGGGAATAGCCGCTTATTCTAATGATAGTACTATTGGGTTGACCACCCTATCTGAGACCAGGGCATTACGTTGAGTAACCCGCTGGGAAGGATAATTTTACGTGAATAAGATTGTGGTATTCTAGCAACTGATACCCTAGAGGGGCAATGGTTTTATTCTAGTCATGCCGGCATTTGGCGTGGGTGACTATTTGGTTAAGGGGTCGGTGTCATGAGCTTAAATACAATGTTTGTTTAATAATATCATTATTATTACTGCCTTGAATATAGATTGTGTGTACGACAATTCTATAAATGATTATGATTGATTTTCTTCTTGTGTTCAAATGTGATTTGATAAACCTATAGACTCGCTCAACATTATTGTTGACTCGTTTTATGCATGTATTTAAGGTAATAGGAAGTGATGGAGCATGGAGCTTTGTTGTGGAGGTTGTGGCTTGGCTTTTGCAAGAATGCTGGTCTAAACTGTTTCTACCTTTTAATGTTGAATAATTTACTTTATGTTGATGTACTGTACTAAACTTGTTGGTTGTTGGTCGAGATCCATGGGGACTAAACGCTTTAATCTAGTGTCGTATCAGTATACTTATGGGATGAAATTTATGTTTTAGACCTTTTATGAAAGTCTTGTTTATATATTTTGTAAACGTCTCACTTTTGAGTCGTTCAATATACCTTGTGAGATGATGCTTGTGTCTAGCACCCAATTGTGTATTTCCGCTGCGCAATGTAAATTGGGGGTGTTAGAGATTGGTATCACAGCTGCAAGTTATAGAGAACTGGGTCAATTTTGAAAATTGTCCTAAACTATAACTTTGGAGTAAAAAGTATTTATTCTTCAAAAGCACACAACTCCTCTACAACGCTCCGTTAAGATCACTTTTAGTTTTGTTTTGCATTGTAGATGTATCCCTCATAACTGAAATGATTTCCCGAGTATTTATTAAGTAAATACTACGATATTGTATTGGAATTATTGAAAGTACGCTGAGTGCTTGTTAGTATCATATTTTTTTTGCGAGCATTGCCTAAACATCATTTGCATTGTGTTGCATAGCATGGATAACGTATGACATTTGCAAGAGCATTGCATACTAATTATTATTTTATTAACGATGACCTTAAGTATCCTTGAACCCTTATAATTGTAGAAAATGGCTGGTTTACCTCGTGAGGATGGATGGATTGATATGACTAATGTAGTGGACGGTGAGGAAGTGGATAACTTTGGTGCTAGTGACGATGAGGAGCCTTTTGAGTTTTTAGATGATGGGATTCCACTTACTGCAGTTGGTCAGACAGAGCCTGAGTTGATACAAGGTAGTTATGTTCCAAGGGTTACTGTTGTGCCACAGACCGTTCTAGATTGTCAGCGACATGTTGTTCGTTCTTCGACGCCTACTTGTGATGCTTATATTAGCAGTTTGCCTGGGATTGCATTTGCTAGGGGTGATGTTCCTGTTGAGTCGAGTAGTGCTGCTAGTGCTCGATCTATTCATGATGGTATTCCTAAGATTTATTGTCCAGGTCCTAGGTCTTATGATGATATTTTCTGGTTTCTTAAGAAGTTTGATAGGTCTTTGTTTGAAAGGTATTTGGTTGAGACTCGTGTGATTAGGAGGTTTGAGCAGAATGAGAAAAAGTTTGACAGGTTTGTTGGTAGTGTGAGGAGATCAGAGTTTGTAAGGGCAAGGGAAATGGATGAAGTTGTTAGATTAAGATCTATGATGTTGAATTTGAGTGGGCAAGTTGAAAGGTTGCGTAGGGAGCAAGAAAGGAATGCAAGGTTGAGTGCATGGGGTTTGCCGATGAGATCTTTTCCTAGTCAAGGTGTTGTGATTTGTGATGTGCCGAATCAGGTTGAAGCTCGAGTGTTGGTGAAGCCAAGTGAAGGAAGTAGTCGTAAGGGGAAGGAAAAAGTGGAGGAAGAATTTGATGATGATGATAGCAGCAGTGGTGACGAGCCGATGTACAAGAAGCTGCGGGGATCTGATGTTTAGTTCTTTATGTTGTTTTTATTAGCCTTGTTGTAATATAACTTATGTAGACTCGTACTCTAGTTTGTGATGAAACTTAATGACTTTTAAGTTTGTTGTGATGAAGGATTGTAGTGACATTACTTGTCACAATTTTGTGGAGATTTTCCAAAGCAATCCAAAATTACCTTCATGACTTATGATTTGTCTTATTAGTTCTTTTGTGTGATTGGTTAATGATTCATTGTGAATTGTGTTGTTGGTGCATGTAGTATCCATGTTACATCTTGATAGAGAAATCCTTCTTCTTATCATTATATGAATACTGACTTGTTCTTTTCCTGTGTGACCATAGGGAGGAAGGAGTTGGGAGGCATTTTTCTAACTTTACTAAATTATTGTTTGGTTAGTTTCCAGTAAACATGCCGCCTAAATTGACGACTGCTACTGTTAATAGCATGATTGAGCAAGCGATTGCTAGAGCTTTGGAAGTTGAACGTGCTGCGAGGAACCAAGAGGCTGAGAATAGGAATGTTGCTGGTCAGGTTGGAGGGAATGTTGGAAATCATGTTGGAGGTAATGCTGATGAGCAAGCAGAAGGAAATGTTGCGGGACAAGTTGGAGGTAATGTTGTTGTTCAGCAGGTTCAGAAGGAATGTTCTTATGCTAGTTTCATGAAATGTGGACCTACCCAATTTCGTGGTACTAGTGGTGCATTGGAATTAAATAGATGGATTGAGAAGATTGAAAGTACTTTTGAAATCAGTGGATGTTCAGAAGCTAGTAAGGTGAAATTTGTTGCAGCTACTTTTCAGGATGATGCGTTGAGTTGGTGGAATAGTCAAGTAGCTACTGTAGGGTTGGTTGAAGCTAATGCAAGAACATGGACTGTGACCAAGGGACTATTGACTGCTAAGTTTTGTCCTGAGGAAGAGTTAGGTCAGTTGGAAGATGAATTGAGGCATTTGGTGCTAAGGAACAATGATATTGTAGCTTATACAAGGAGATTTTCTGATTTATGTTTGTTGTGTCCTGATGCTTTTGCTGATGACCGTAAAAAGATGAAGCAGTACCTTAGGGGTTTATCTAGTAATATCAAGGGAGAAACTACTTCGTCGAAACCCAAGTCATTTGATGAAGCTGTTCAAATGGATCATGCTTTAATGGATGTAAAGCTGCAGGATCGAAAGGATAGTATTGCTGAAGGGAGTAAGAGAAAGTGGGAAGTTGCACACTCAAGCCAAGGGCATAATCGAGGTGGTTATCGTAATAACAGTAACCAAGGACCGAATAGGAATCAGCAATACAATTTGAGAAGGAATGATGGTGTTTGTGCTGCCACAGGAAATCAAGGTAACAAGGTGAATCCGAAGTGTGGTCGGTGTAATCTGTATCATGTTGGAAATTGTCCACCTGCTTGCAACAAGTGTGGGAAGGCCGGAAATAAGATGACAGATTGTAGAAACAAGGGTGTAGCCACTGGGGCTAATACTGTCAAGGTAGTTTACTATTCTGGATGTGGAGGCCGTGGACATAAGCAAGAGAACTGTCCAAGGGTTGGCATACGACAGGGAGGCAATGTTGCTGCTGTTGCTGCTGGGATTGCTGCTCCAGCCTATGTCGTGGGAGATGCTGACAAACTTCAAGGGCCGAACGTGGTGACTGGTACGTTCTTACTTGATGCTTGTTATGCTAGTGTGTTATTTGATTCTGGATCCGATAGAAGTTTTTTAGATGTTAGATTCAGTCAGCTATTGGATAGAGAACCAGTGAGATTGACAACTAGTTATAATGTGGAGTTAGCTGATGGTAAGGTTGTAAGCACTAGTTCTATACTGAAAGGTTGTTCCTTGAAGTTAGGTAATTATGTGTTTAGTATTGATTTGATGCCCATAGAATTAGGATCTTTTGACGTGATTAGTGGAATGGACTAGTTAGTTGGTAAGGTGCAGTAATTGTTTGTGGAGAAAGATTAGTTCAGATACCGCTAAGGAATAGCGTATTGACTGTGAAAGGTGATGAATGTACTTCTCTTTTGAGAGTTGTTTCTTGTTTAAAGATGATGAGGTATATAGAAGCAGGTTGTGATGTGTTTCTTGCACAGATAAGTAATTGTCACACCCCACCATGGCGGAACATGGGGCGCGACGTATGGATATCATCACAACATGGCGTGTCTATAGAGATAACTATATGCAATAAGAAATATCATAAAATGGTGACACAAAAGTCATGACAATATCTCATCAAATGCGAGAGTCTAGGTAAGTAGGTAACAGTCCTACCGCTTACCCAAGACAAACAAATAACATACCAAAACAATCATATGTGTGCCACAGTATCACTTATTAAAATGAACAATCAAATAAAACTAAGAAGGAAACGGGGATTCTCCTTCTATATGCATTCATAAGCTTCTCCAATCCTAGCCACTTATGTTCTCATGCTTAACCATAGTATCACCTGAAAGAGACACTAAAACACGTCAACATAAAGTTGGTGAGAGTCATAGGTTTAGACTCCATCACAAGACAAGTCATAAGCTGTGAATACCATAAACCAATAAACATATGGACAATGCGCTACAATCATGTACTAACAACTAGCATTCAAGTTCAATCAATCATTACAATTCCAAGGCATCACGCCTTACCAACAATCACAATTTCCAAGGCATCACGCCTTACCAACAATCACAATTTCCAAGGCATCACGCCTTATCATTAACCATAGGTCCCATAGGCTCCCATACACCTATTTACCTTTCCAATCCAGATCACACACAAACAAGAATCAAATAGCAGTTAATCACATAAATGTACACACAAGTCCATCTCAAACCTTAAAACATTCACAGCATTAATTTAGAAAATAATTCAACACAGTGTCTCTTCCATCCCATCTGGAAGTCAAAATCAAAAGTAAACATGGGACTATGAAACTCACCTGATAGCTTCTTCACAAGTCCTCGCACTAGCAACAAGCTAACAAACCAAAAACACGAAATCAATACACGAACCAATCACTAAGATGGCTCATCAACCTATGATGGACATCTAGTCTATTCCCGTATAATTATCTCATTCTTAAGCTCTAATCACCCCATTACCCTTCCTTAACAAGTCCCTAACTTGGTTAAGTTTAATAGCTATCCCGTTCATAATTTTACACAAAACAGTCCTAGTTTTTAGGTCTCAAAATTTTAAGTCAAACATCCACTTAAACATACCCATTGTTAGAAATACGTTTTAACGTATATTAGAAGTATCGGTCACTCCACAATATGATTTATGTTGTAATAGCTCGTAGTTAACAATTAGTTAAATGTTACTTATTAAGTTAAGTAAGAACCGGTCCATGGGCTTGTCATGGACCGGCCCAAGCCCATTGTAAGCTTGGAGTATAAATACCCCTTTCCACCATGGAAAGAGGTTGGTTGTTGTTCATTTTGCACTTTCATATTAATAAAATCATACACATTTTCTCTCACTTTCTCTCTCTAGTTTCTCTCACTAGAAAACATCAACCCACTTCATAGATTCATAGGTTATCAATATTCTACATTTGGTATCAAGAGCTATGGGGTGATTTAAGGTAAGGATTGTGTTGCTTTTTTTAGTTTTTGAATCAATTAGTGATCTTTAGAAAAAAACAATCTTGAATCTTGTTGTTTTTGGTGTTTTTGTTATTGGGATTGATTGATAAGGATTGGGTTTAGCTTATTTTGGTAAAAATCATAAAACTTTTTGTGGTTTTGGATCAAAAATCGGAGTTAAAAGCTGTTTTTTAAGTCTCTGAAACATTTTTTCCAGTTTATTCCGAATAGGGATTCCGAATAGGGATTCCGAATAGGAAGTTTTTCAGCATAGAAGGTTTATTCCGAATAGGCATTCCGAATAGGACAATATTCAGAATTGAAGAATTTTCCGCATAGACTTTCTGGATAGAAGGGTTTTTCCGAATAGCAGCAATTTTTCCGAATAGCAGAATTCTTTCCGAATAGCCAATATTTTCCGAATAGCCAAAAACTTTCCGAATAGCCAACATTTTTCCGAATAACCAGTATTTTTCCGAATAGCTAAAATTTTTCCGAATAGGAGAAATATTCCGAATAGCTTTCCGAATTGCCCATCATTCCGAACAGCAGGTTTTCCGAATTGCCTATTATTCCGAATAGCAAAGTTTTCCGCATAAGGTTTATTCAGCATAAGGTTTATTCCGAATAGGGCATTTTCCGCATAAGGGTTATTCAGCATAAGTTTATTCCGAATAGGTGTTATTCCGAATAGGGTTTATTCTGAGTTTGGGTTATTCCGTATAAGCAAGTTCAAGGGGTATTTGAATTTTTTCGACGATCTTTAGTGGATTTAATCTTGATTACAACCAACACAACACAAATTCTCAACCTTTCTTCACTGCTCGATCAACCGATAATCTTTGAGTCTCTTAAGTGATCACAATGAATCCAAGTTCATTAATGCCTCAGATGACATCTCTTACGGATATCTCAATTATAACGGGGACTGATAGTCGTCCACCGATGCTTATTAAAGAGGTGTTTGAGGCATGGCAGGGCCGTATGATGCAATATTTGAAGGGCAAACCAACATACGGAAGACTTATGGTCAAATCGATCTTGAATGGTCCACTCGACTATGGTACCATTGTGGCAAATAACGTGTCTCGACCAAGAGAATATGAAGAACTCACACCGGCACAACAACTCATTGCTGATGCTGATGAAAAGGCTCTACAGACACTTCTCCAAGCTCTTCCGCATGATATTTATCGTATGGTTAGTCAATATACGGTTGCCAAAGATTTATGGGAACGTCTAAAGGTGTTGCTACAAGGTACGTCTCTCACCAAACAGGAAAGGGAGTGTCAGCTGTATGATCTGTTTGATAGATTCACGTACAGCCCAGGGGAAACACTACACGATTATTACTTCAGATTCACTACTCTAATGAATGATCTGAATGTATACAATCTCGTGATTGCTCCATTCCAGGTTAACACCAAGTTCTTGAATACTTTACCTCAAGCTGAATGGGGTGAGTATATTACCGATGTAAAGTTAACCCGGGATTTGCATAAGTGCAACTTAGATCAAATCTATGCTTTTCTTCAGCAGCATGAGAAGCATGTGATTATGCACCGTTCTCCTCGCGGTATGTACCCAGATTCCTTAGCTTTGATGGTGAATCAACCAAGCTTGTCACACAACAACACACCTTATATCCTGGGACATCAAGCCTATCATCCATCACCTTACATGACACCAACCTTCCCCCAATACTCGATTCTACCACAACCACCCACCTCACATCAGCAACAATATCGGTTCAATGCACCTTCACCACAGTATGCTTCACAACTTCATCCAGCAAATGTTGCACCTTATGCTCAGCCTTCATATTCTTCTTATCAAGAGAATGCAGCATATCCAACAAGCTACCCTGATCAAATGAGTATTCCTTCTACTGATTATGCAGCTCATCCAGATCAAGCGCTGTATTGTGATGATGAGGAAGTCCCAGTTCCTGTATTCCAACAAGGAGCTGACCCAGTTGAAGTGCTAACTACTATGTCTTCTTATCTCACAAGAACTTTAAGCAAACGAGGATACAGAGGATCAGCTCCTACCAACAATCAGTTGAGGAATTCATCCAATTCTCGTCAACAAGCTACTATTGAGAATGACAGGGTCATGGTTCAGCCTATTCAACCATATCAGGGGAGATCTACCACATCAACCATCAATGCTCGCACGGTAAATCAGGCACCAATGGCCAATCCTGCTCCACGGGCTAATTCCACGGGCAAGTTGAGAATGATTACATGTTACAACTGCAAGGAAGAGGGTCACATGTCCAGGGATTGTAAGAAACCCAAGAGGAGAAGGGATGGATAATGGTTTGCAGAAAAGATCTATCTGGTAAATGCTCAGGCACAAGGAAGGGAACTTGATGAAGAGGAGCTTGCATTTCTTGTTGATCCAGGGATTGCTGAACAAGACGTTGTCACTACGCAGAATGCAGCTTACCAAGCCGATGATCTTGATGCGTATGACTCCGACTGTGATGACTTTCAATCTGCAAAGGCTGCTCTCATGGCAACTATCTCCAGCTTAGGGCCAGAAAAGAGATCTGAGGTACTTATTAATACCACCGATAATACCACTGATGCTAGTATTCAACCACATCAAGTTGTGCAAGAGAGTGCTGACTCGAATGAATCTTCGGTGGTGAGTCTTTCAAATGAGGAGACAAACAATGATAGTAATATCAATGTGAGTCCCCAGACTTTGAGTGAATCACAACCGGGACCCATTTCGCAAACGCCTACTCCTGCTCAACAAGATTTGGTCATGGTTCCTGCTACATTACTTAGCCAAATGAATGCTGCACTCTTAGAAACCTTAGCTAAGAATAAGAATTTGTTTGATGAGCTTACCTTAAGCAACGAGAAAGTTCAAACCTTGGAATTAATGCCTTCGTCTAGTGTTCTAACTAATCTCGAATATGATCATTTTAGAAACAAACAAATGGGTCACTTGCAAGAAATCGAAAACTTAAGAGCAAATTTGTCTAATGAACTTAAAGAAAAGGAGTTAGTGGTCACTAATTTTCAAAAACTTCAAACAGATTTTGAATCACTCGAGTCTAAGAAGAATGAAATGGAGATTAATGCTACTAATAAGATTAGAAGCCTAGATTATTTGCTTTTAATACAATACGCTGCTTCTCAACTAGATCACTTATTTGATGCTTCATTTAGAGAATTTAACTTATCACGTCAAAAAGGCCTTCCCCCTAATCCACGGTATGCAAAACAAGCTTTAAGACATAGTCCTAGACTTTATAATGCAACTCAATTAGGATTGGCCTTAGAACCGATTGTTTTTCCTGGTGATCGAACAAGTAAGGAACTAGTTGATGAGGATCGGTCATACAATTCTGCAAAATATCCCGAGTGTGATTATTTTAAATTGAATAAGGAGCTTGCAAAAACGGATTTTAGAATTCGCTTCCATATGGACAAAGATCTCATAACAGCACCAACCTACATATTAGATGAAGAAAACCCTAGTACTTTTCCTACACTTGTCAATATGGAAGGTCCTAAGGAAATTCCAAAGGATCTTCCACCTGTTAGCACTGTATGGTTAAACTTGCAAGAGATTAATCAATACTTTACTAATTTTGACAAGGTCATTTTGGAACGTACGACTTCAAATGGCTTAAACGCCGGAGAATGGGCTTTCGAACATATGAACGAGGTGTTTAAAAATGAGATCAATCCGTTTGTCGAAAGTCTAAAAGGAATTTTTGCATCCCTTAAGGAAAATCTTGTGTTTGAAATTGGTGAAGTTCAAAAAGTGTTTTATGAAATGGACACCGCTTACGAACTACAACTAGTTGAAAAAGAAAAGATTTTAACCGAATATGACCGATTCTTGTCTGCAGTAATCTCGTGTGATGTGCTTACTACTGTAAATGTTAATTATTCGAATGAGCTTACATCCGCTATGATTAATTGTGATGCTGTGAATATTTGTAATGATAATTGTGATGATGTTTGTGATCTCTCTGTAAATGTTGCTGATACTGTAAATGAGGTAGATAATCATTCTTGTCACGAATCTAACGCTGAGTTTTTAAAGCTACAAGATTCTTACAATTTACTTTCAAAACGCTTTAATCAACTAGAACAACATTGTATATCTTTAGAATTAAAACAACAAACTCGAAATGAGAATCTTTTGATATCAAATGTTTGTGAAAACGGTGTTGAGACGAGTGACAAGATGATTGCAATTGTTAAGACATTAGAGGAAGAGATAATGAGATTGAAGAGAGATGTGTCATTAAATGAAACAATCAAAATGGAACTAGAGGCTGCAGAGTCCAAAAACCAGGTCTTAGAAATCAGACTTTCGTCTGTTCTAGGGGAGATGGATCGGACAAGACAGGGACTATCCGCTCTTTATGGTTCACTAGAAGAACGCTTCGCTTTTAATGCGGCACAGCAACAATCTTATGTTGAACAACTGAACCAAAAGTGCGAGGAAATCTCTGATTTGAACATCCTGCTCATTGACAAAAATATGGTTTTGGCTGAGTTAAAGGAGACACTTCTTCTCACCCGACAAGAAGTTGTTGATAACTTAGCTACCGACTCTGCACCGTCCACTAGTGCTCCAACAACCAAGTCAGTAGTGCTTTATAAGAACCCGCTTCATAAGAGAAACCCAGTTACCTATGATGATTATATGAGGAATGCCATTAAGCATGTTGATCTTCTTAGGGATATTTTAGACGATCTTTATGCCTTAGATCCCTCAAGTAGCGACTATTATTCGGCTCATGAATATATTAAGCGAGTTCAATATTGCTTGGCATATTTGCAATATATAGGTACACCAGGTTCTGCACTACTTAATAATAGGCCCATTGTTGTAACTCCATTTAATAAGACTCCAGGAGCAAAACCGTCATTGGCACAATCAAGTAAGGCACCTTTAAAATCTGTTGCTAATATTCCCACTTTGCCTTCTACAGGATTAAAAGAGACTACTAAGGCTAAAGGATCGCCACTCAAGAAAGATAAGATCAAGCCCTCCACTAGTAGTGCCAAAAAGAAGAAAGTAGAAGTTCACAATAGGAATGCTAGTTCAGTTTTAAATAAGAAGAATCATGTTAAGACTAAAAGCTCTGCGCCTGTGCAGAAGCCAAAACCATTCGTGAATTCTAATTTAAATTGTTGGAATTGTAATGAATGTATGTTTTCCCAACGTCATGATTTGTGTCTTATTGAGCATGTGAATGAAATGAATGCAATTAAGAATGGTCTTGAATGGAAGCCAACGGGTAGAACTCGTGCCCAAGTTGGCTGGCAATGGCGTCCCACTGGTAGGACCTTTACATTAGATGGAACAATGTGCCCTTTAACTAGGAATGCATCCATTGAGGTTAGGTCTGAGCGTCCTTTAGTTAGGAACACTCGCACTCAAGTATGGAAACAGCGCCCTTTAATTAGGTCAGCCCCCACTATAGTGCCTATCAGTGAAGAAATACCTCAGGATTTAAGCCAACTAGAATCTACACCACTCATTAAGAAAAAGAAGGCTAGGAAATCTAAGAAACCTAGAGTTAGCAAATCTAAGATTATTAAATCTGTACCTGCTAATAACAAGGAACACTCAGATTCCGATACCTCTACATTGTCTTCGTGTGGTGATATTTTCAGGTGGTCCAAATCATCCTGTGGTATTTGGACTCCGGTTGTTCAAAACATATGACCGGAAATCGCTCGATGCTCCGAAATTTCGTCAGCAAGTTTCTTGGTACGGTTAAATTCGGGAATGATCATATAGCAAAGATTATGGGGTATGGTGAATATCAGATTGGAAACGTGACGATTTCTAGGGTATACTATGTAGAAGGTCTTGGTCATAACTTATTCTCAGTAGGACAGTTTTGTGATTCCAACCTTGAGGTTGCTTTTCGACAACACACTTGTTTCATCCGCAACTTGGAAGGAAAAGATTTGTTGAAGGGATCTCGTGGTGCAAATCTTTACACTTTGTCCTTACAAGACATGATGGCCGCCTCTCCAGTATGTCTTCTCTCTAAAGCATCTAAGACCAAGTCATGGTTATGGCATCGCAGATTATCTCATCTTAACTTTGATGCTATTAATCATCTGGCTAAAAACGAATTAGTTCGTGGTCTTCCAAAGCTTAAATTTCACAAGGACCATTTATGTTCCGCGTGTTCAAGGGGGAAAAGCACCAAGAAATCTTACAAACCCAAAGCTGAAGACACCAATCAAGAAAAAGTTCATCTTTTGCATATGGATCTTTGTGGACCAATGAGAACTGAAAGTGTGAGCGGTAAGAAATTCATTCTCGTCATTGTGGATGATTTCTCCAGGTTTACATGGGTTAGATTTCTACGACAAAGGATGAAGCACCGAAGGCTATCATTACTTTTCTGAAATTCATTCAGGTACGTTTGAATACTACTGTCCGCCGTATTCGTACAGACAATGGTACAGAGTTCGTCAACCAGACTCTTCGTGATTATTATGAAGGAGTTGGTATCTCACATGAAACATCCGCTGCACGCACTCCACAACAAAACGGTGTCGTTGAAAGACGGAATCGTACACTTATGGAAGCTGCTAGGACCATGCTTATTTATGCGAACGCTCCATTGTTCTTGTGGGCAGAGGCTATTTCTACTGCATGTTTCACCCAAAACCGTTCTATCCTTCGGAAACGCCATGGAAAAATACCTTATGAGCTTTTACATGACCGTAAACCCGATGTTTCATTTTTCCATGTGTTTGGTGCTCTTTGTTATCCAAACATCAATAGTGAGAACTTGGGTAAGCTTCAACCGAAAGCCGATATAGGTATTTTCATTGGTTACTCACCGTCCAAGAGAGCATACCGAATCTATAACCGTCGTCTTGGCAAGATTGTAGAAACTATGGACGCAGATTTCGACGAGCTGACAGCGATGGCTTCTGAGCAACACAGCTCTGAACCCGCGCTTCATGAGATGGGAACCGGTGCTATTAGTTCCGGATTAGTTCCCAATAATCCTACTTCTACATCATTTTTACCACCATCAAGGCCCGAGTGGGATAAACTGTTTCAACCGTTGTTTGATGAATTCTTCGATCCCCCGACTGATGAAGTTCCAGCACCTGTAGTAATTGCTCCAATACCTGAAGTGGTTGCTCAAGTTAATGAACCTTTATCTAATGCATCTACAATTCACATTGAACCGGATGCACCTTCACCAAGTGATTCTCAAACTACACCTGAATCATCACCCCTACTTGTGCCTAATGATGTGGAAGAGGATTCTACTGATCACGACTTGGAATATGCTCACTTGCAAGAGCTTCCTTTCTTTGGTGTAGCGATCCCTGAAAACCCTTCAGCCGCGTCTACCTCAGAAGAAGCTCCTTCTATTGTTCACTCCAGACCACCTAGGATTGAAAACCATAGCACTAAATGGACAAAAGATCACCCAATTAGGAATGTTATTGGAGATCTAGATCGACCAGTCTCTACACGCCATCAATTACAAGAGAGTGCACTCTATTGTTACTTTGATGCATTTCTCTCTGAAGTTGAACCCAAAAATTGGCAGCAGGCTATGACCCAATCATCTTGGATTGAAGCTATGCAGGAGGAACTAAATGAATTCCAACGACTTGAAGTATGGGAATTGGTTCCTCTCCCTGACAAGGTTAACATCCTTACTTTGTTATGGGTTTATAAGGTTAAACTTGATGAGATGGGTGCGGTATTGAAGAATAAGGCTAGATTGGTCGCTAGAGGATATAAACAAGCCTTGGGTATAGACTTTGAGGAATCTTTTGCTCCTGTGGCTAGATTGGAGGCGATTAGACTATTCCTTGCGTTTGCTGCTCATATGAATATGATCGTCTATCAAATGGATGTGAAGACAGCATTTTTGAACGGTGAACTAAGGGAAGAAGTTTATGTTAGTCAACCGGATGGGTTCGTCAGTACGGAGTTTCCTAATCATGTGTACAAGCTTAAGAAGGCTCTCTATGGGTTGAAACAAGCTCCACGCGCGTGGTATGATCTCCTGTCAACATATCTCATTTCGGAAGGCTTCTCCGAAGGCAAAGTGGACCCCACTCTATTCACTCTCAAAGAAGGCAACGACATGATTCTGGTACAAATTTATGTTGATGATATAATATTTGCTGCCACTAACATAGAATTGTCAAATCGATTTGAGAAGATAATGTCCACATGCTTTTAGATGTCGATGATGGGAAAAATTTCATTTTTCTTAGGATTACAGATTTCTCAGAATCCCAGAGGCATCTTTATTAATCAATCCAAATATGCTCTAGAATCTCTTAAGAAATATAACTTTGAAAATTGTGACCCCGTAGACACTCCAATGGTGGAGAAATCCAAGTTAGATGAAGATAGGAATGGGACTATTGTCGATCCAAAACTTTACCGTGGGATGATCGGCACCCTTCTATATCTGACTGCTAGCAGGCCTGATTTGCAATTTGCTGTATGCATGTGTGCCCGGTATCAGGCTCGGCCTACCGAAAAGCACTTACATGTAGTTAAAAGGATCTTTCGGTATCTAAAAGGAACACTTCATCGTGGTCTATGGTATCCAAAAGATTCCTCGATTGCTTTAATATCATACGTAGATGCCGATCATGCTGGATGTCAAGACACGAGGCGTAGCACTTCTGGATCTGTGCAACTCCTAGGAGATAGATTGATCAGTTGGTCTTCAAAAAGGCAGAAAAGCGCTGCAATATCAAGCACGGAGGCTGAATACATCGCCATGTCCGGTTGTTGTGCTCAAGTCCTTTGGATGAGATCACAATTAACCGACTACGGTTTGGGATTCAACAAAATCCCGATGTATTGTGACAACAAGAGCGCCATTGCCCTTTGCTGCAACTATGTTCAACACTCCCGGGCCAAGCACATAGACATTCGCTACCATTTCATTAAGGAGCAGGTGGAGAACGGAGTGATCGAGCTGTATTTTGTCACTACTGAGTACCAGCTGGCGGATATGTTCACCAAAGCCTTAGATCGAGGACGAATCGAGTTTTTGATCGACAAGCTTGGCATGAAATCATTCACTCCAGCGACTCACAAAGAGTTGGCAGAAGAATCAGCTGAATAGTCGTGGTAAACTATTCAGAGTATCCTTTGTTCGTGATCATGTATATTATCGTAAATATATTAAACACAAAAAGAAAATACAAAAATATAAAACCAAGAAAAACCATAAAAAATATAAAACCTAGAAAAACCATAAAAATTATAAAATCAAGAAAAACCAAAAAGATTTTTCGTTTTAAAAACGGGCATGTCTTTTAGTACGGTAATATTTACGGCCTTAGAAATGTCGATTAATATTGACACGGTGCCATAAATAGAGTCCGTATAAAAGTTGTAATGTTTTAAAACATGCCCATTATGGCTTGTAGTTATTTCTGACTGCAACCCGGTTTTCATATTAAAGTCACGTATTTCCTTGGAAAACGTTGGCTCAGAACGGGAATTAATTTTCTCGGGCATGATTTACAAGCCAAATCATGCAAAGGGATCAAGTTTACTTTACAACTTGGTCTAACACGAATTAGTGTACGTCTCAGTGCATTAATTTGTTAAAATAAGAGAAATCTTATTGACACCACGAATCAAACTTTTTCAAGATATCAATTGGGAAATGTTTTTCATCATCATGTGCCTCGTTAAACAATGACTACAGCTCTTTAAATAGAAAACGGGTCATCGTTTAAGGGGGAGAAAATGTTACATCATCTTTCACATCAAAAAGATCTTCAAAAAGCTTAATGGTTAATGGTTGGATTGCTTTGGCATTTGTCTTGTTGTTGCTTATAAGTTTGTCATGAATAGACTTGTGTGTTAAGATAGGTTAATCACTAAGGCTCAGAACTTTAACATAAGATAGGTCAAAATGACAAGATTTAAAACTTGGAAAAACAAAAGAACTTTGTTTGTTGAAAGTAGAAAAATTGAGGGGGTAAAGTTGACAATAGGTCAAACTTGTAAAAATTTTGACCTAGTCAAATTCACCCACTCCCGTTCCCTTTCTTCTTTCACTGTTTACTCTATCTTTGCCGCCATTGACAAACAAACACACAAACACTTACGGAAATCAAACAAACACGAATTCAATCCATCATTTTCTTGTTCAAGATCTTCAAAAGGTATTCAATCGGATTAATCTTTCATGCACAACAAGTTAATTAACTTTTTAAATTGAAAACAACCGAAATCAGTTTCTGCTTCAATTAGGGTTAATTAAATTGGGGTTTTGCCTGGGTTGTATTCGGAATGACTCTAATTGCACTAATTTGGCCTTTTGAACACTTGAATTAAATGATTTCATGCTTAATTAGAAAATATATAAGTGTTGGAAACTTTCCGAGTAAGAAAGACTTTCCGAATAAGGGTTTTATTCAGAATAGAAAGAACTTTCCGCATGGTGAAATCTTTCCGCATAGAAGCTATTTTTCCGAATAGAAAGGCTTTTCCGCATAGACAAAAGTTTTCCGAATAGGATTATTTTATTCCGCATAGAAAAGTTTTTCCGAATAGAAAGATCTTTCCGTATAGGCCAAATCTTTCCGCATAGAGAAACTTTTTCCGAATAGACTGAATATTCCGCATAGGCCTAGTTTTTCCGAATAGGGAATTTATTCAGCATAGGCCCAATGTTCCGAATAGGATTTTATTCCGCATAGGCCCAATGTTCCGAATAGGGAATTTATTCCGCATAGGCCCAATGTTCCGAATAGGATTTTATTCCGCACAGGCCCAATGTTCCGAATAGGGTATTTATTCCGCATAGGCCCAATGTTCCGAATAGACATTTTATTCAGAATAGGGATTTCATTCCGCATAGGATAAATGTTCCGAATAGCCTTTTTATTCAGAATAGGGATGTTTTTTCCGCATAGGCTATATGTTCCGAATAGACTTATGTTCCGCATAGGATTTATATTCAGCATAGACCTGTTATTCCGAATTGAGTGATTATTCCGTATAGAAGATGTTTGAATGGTTTACAAGCTTAAGGGATTAGGTCATATGTTCTATGCTTAGGTTTAAAGTCATATTGATATTCATATTTGTATGTTTCAACCTTTGTGTTTTATCTTAAGCAGAGACGATGACTAACCCTACAGTACAACAAATACAACACACCAGAGCCACCGCCATTGCCGAAGCCAAGACTCTAAAGTTTATTCCGAACAACTTTCGTTTGAAGGAGGTATCTCACTCTACCCATAATGGATTTAAGGTAGGTACAACCATGCTTGATAAATCTCATCTCAAGCATGCGCTAAGGAGAAGTGCTTCAGTGCCCTATGAATACCTTTACGAGTTCTGGGCTACCAAAGAGAGGACGTCGAACAAAATCACTTTTTCCTTGGACAACAAGCAGCAGACGCTTACTGTGTCAGACTTTAGGAAGATCTTTGGATTTCGGCCGACACTCAAAGACCTATCATACTCAGCCAACCCGACTAAGGACCAGATCATGGAGATGTTCACTGCCATTGGATGTCTTGACATACGAACCCCGTCTGAGTTTACTACTGCCAAAGTTGGTCAACCATGGAAAGCTTTTTTTGGGATTCTAAGCCGATGTTTAACACCCAAAACAACTGGATTTGATGTTGTTCGTCCACCAATCATCAAGATGTTTTATGGTATGTTTAAAGGTATGGGTATTGATTATGCATCACTACTGTGGGAGGAGTTTACTTTTCAACTCTTCACAAACACAAAGGGTAAGGTTAAAAGTTACCAGTACCCTAGGTTTATTAAGTTGATCATACATTACTTTATGGAAAACGATGCATCCATTAACAAGCGTGCAGGTAGTCGTCACCACACGATGGATGATGATGATTTGGTAGATTTAAGGCAGGAGACTCATTCGAATACGGTTATTCCTGGTCCCATTCCCAGTCATCTTCTGACCGATGAGATTATTGCATCTGATGATTACAAGAACTTGCTAACAGAAATTAAGAATCAACGAGCAAGTATTCTAGCAGGTGAAGACTCATCTACCACGGTTAAGAGCAAGGGTAAACGGAAGCAGACAACTTTACCTGAACCTAAAGCCAAAAAGAAGAAGACTGCAGTTAAGAAAGGAAAGGTTATGGCTGATGAGCTAGAACTCCACGATGAAGAAGATATTGATGATACTACTCTTAACAAGGCTGAGAGAAAAGCAATGAAGATAGCTCTCGAAAAGAGTAGGAGAGATACGGGTGGTAGTGGTTCAGGTGCACAGGTAGATATTGAGGAAGAGTACGTGGAACCAGATGATGTGTTTGAGTTTGGATCACCTGAAAAGTATTCTACTTTGAAGGAGACATCCACCCCTCCTGTTTCAGCCAGTATTGAAAAAGAGTCTACTCAACCCTTGGTAACTCAACTTCAACCAACTCAACCCTTACCAACCAGACCGGTTTCAACACCATTTCCTCCACCACCAATAAAGCCCATCCTTAGTACCGCAGTTACAACCGAGCCTATACCATCAACCCAGAGCAGCTATGCAACGTCTGCAATGGCTGCAATAGTGATGGCCGAGATGTTGGATAAACATGTGGATAATCACAAGAGAGAAATGGATGAACTTCGCCAAGAGTTACGTAGACGAGCTCAAAGTGAAGAAGCATCTAAGAAAGCTCAAGAAGATTTGATTGCTAAGTTCGCTGCAGATATGGAATTTACACGTAAAGCTCATGCAGAAGAACTTGCTCGGGTTAAAAAGGCTGAAGCTGATAGGCATCAAGCACGAATTACGAGACTTAAAGCTATTAAGGATGACCTTAAAGAGCAAAAAGAAGCTCTTGAAGCTACTATTGAGCAGAGAGTGAAAGACTCCGTTGAATCCCTAATGCCTAAACTGCGTGATGAGATGAAGACACTTGCTGCTGACAACTTGATGATCAAATCATCCAATCCTTCAGAAGCCGCCTACAAGATTGCTTATGACTTGACGGATTTTGAACTTAAGAAGATCCTCAAAGCTCGAATGAGGGAACTTGGATCGTTTGATAAATCGAGGATTCAACGGGCTCTCTTCAAAACCCTGAATGACGCTATCATGGAGGATGATAAGTTGTTCAAGACGTTTGGAAGTGTGGTACCCTACCACATTCTCCCTGAGGAAGAAAGGGAAGAGAGTGAAGAAGAAGAGGGTACTGGTGGAGAAGAAGAGGAAGAAGAAGAAGAAGAAGAAGGAAAAGATGATGATGGTGGTGATGATGATCAGGATGATGATGAAGATGATGATCATGATGAGGATGAGGATGAGGATGATGATGATGAGGATGAGGATGATGATGATAATGATGGTAATGATGGTGGTGATGGTCACCAGGAGAGTGCTAAGGGGAGCAATGCGGATAACAATAAGAATGATGATGGGGGTAAACAGCCTGAGAAAGGGGATAAGGGTGCCAGCTCAAAGAAACCTGTTAAGTCTGGCACCAAGTCCAAGAAAGATGCAGCAGCAAAGGAAAAATCTACATCCACAGAATCCAGACGATCGAAGTGGTGCCACGATGTGAATGCCACTACAGGGTCATCTATTCCTGGTACATTTATCGCTGTATCTAGACCTGTTACCACTAACCCCGTTAGTTCTATTGTTGTTGCTCCTGTGATTGCAGAATCGGTAACCGAACCTGAAGCTGCACAACACTCACCCGTCCATGACACTGCTGAAATGCCTGAATCAGAACCAGCAGATGTTCACGTCTCCACTCCTCTACAACAAGACCCTCAATCTACTGTTCCAAGCACAAGGGACTGGGCAGACACGTTGGAGATTGACGAGACTGCACCACCACAGGCTTGGATCACGGCAGCGGCGCAGTATGATCCGATCACCGACGCTGACAAAGATGTCTTGTATCTTCGTATCCGCAGTCCGATTGACTTATGTGCATTTCTTGCTCATGAGTATAAGACTTCGGTTACTCCATCTTTGGTGAAGAAAGTACTGAAGGATAAAAGACTTCGCACCAAAACCCGGTTGACCCAAATGGAGTTCGTATATTATGCCGATGAGATCCTGAAGGCTCTGAATACCGTTCAACGGCCAGGACTTCATGAATCAGAAAGAGCTCCACCTCCAATGGATCCTACTCAAGATAATCAGATTGCTCTTGACTTCTTCGTCACCAATGATCTTGTGTATCTACTGAAGGGGTCATCAAAGTACGCAACCTCCCTGACCTTGCTGAAAGCTGCCAACTGGGGGACAATACCCTTTATCGAGGAAAAGGTAAACCGACTCTGGGTCCCAAAGATAAATCGTAATTATGATATGTATGCTGTCATAGGTGCATCTCATTGGGACGAACGAGACCGAAGGGCGTACAGGGGTTGCTGCCTAGTCAATTCTAGAAGCAACGTTAGATCGGACATCCGCATCTCCAGCATTTTAGGGATGAAAACTGAAGCCAAGAATGGCTACTATCATGTGACGGAGATTCGTTTGAAAAGGGAGGATGACAGGGAATACAAAATCCAGCAGGGAGATTTTTCCATCATTCGCCTTGAGGATATCGAAGATATGCTGCTTCTGATGACCCGCGATCAACTCACACATATTCCTCGTGAAGACCTCATTGCTTTGAATACAGCACTTCGTATGTTCACACGAAGCGTTGTCATCAAGACACGAGTTGAAGATCTTCAATTGGGAGTCGAAAGCTATCAAAGGAAGCTCAACCTAACCCGTCCAGTGAATAAAGTGCTACCTCAACATGTAGAAAGATGTCCCTATACCGGCATTTCTGTCCCGAATTACGGCATTTTCTACTTGAACAGTCGAGGTTTAATGAAGTTTATGAGGGTGGGTGAGCTCCATAAGTACAGTGATGGGACTCTTCTACAAGTCAGAGGAAAGTTGGAGCATCTGAACTCGGGTGGGACTTTGCCAGAAATGACGGAGGATTGGCATCCGGGTTACCGGCAGATGGCGAAGTACGTGATCAAGAAGATCGATCAAAACCTCCGTGAACGTAGATTGATGAGGAGTTTGGAAAGATTCGTTGGTGGTAGACCATATGGAGTGCACTACAGGACACTGCAACGATCCATCTAATGGGTCGTACATTTCAGGTCACTCTATATTGGTATTATTTGTGAATATGTATATTTGTGAATATTGTGCTATAATGGCTTGATGTAGTGTTAAGGTATGATAATTTTTCAAGAATTTCTCACGATATTCTAAATCTTTCAAAATATATCATACTAAAGCACTACAACTATCCCTTATTAATTTAAGGGATGGGATTAAGGAGACTTAAGTAATACTTGGCTAAAAGATGAAAAAGACTTAACGATAATCCAACTTAATATGTGTTAAGCACGTGTTAAGGGGGAGCGTTTTTGATGAACAAAACACCTAAGGTACAAAACTTTTGATTTCAATATCACAAGTACCTTAAGTGATTTTCAATGATTTTTCATGGTGGCAATTCCTTCCCAAAACACGCTTAATTCACGACAAATGTGGTGACAAAAGGGTGGTAGGAATAGGTTTAGTCCAATGATTCATCAGAGCCGATGGAATCTTCCCAAGGACAATTCCCTAGATAGAATTAGAAGTCCTAGGAAAGATGGAGAAAGAATGTGAACGTAGCTGAATGCCGACCAAGTACTTAAGCTAGCACTGGAACAATCACAACAAGGTGCTAGTGATGACGTATTGGTAAGCATTGAAGGGGTTGAAGAATGAAAAAGAATTGTAAAGATAAAGGGTGTAAAGAAAGAAGCCCTCCTTACAACTTTAGGCAGAAACCGGGTCAATACATATGCTATTGAGGTCATTTTTGCTAATGATTCTCGGTATTGAAGAAAGACATCATGGACCCAATGATGCAATGCACAACCCTTCCCAGCTAACTCAAATATCTCTCAAAAGATATTTGTTTTAATCACACGGAGATCAACACGTTATCTATTGGTTTATTCACTCCGAATAGACTGGTATTGAAAAGGTGGCACTCCTCTCCAGTCATCGCTCACTAAATCAAAACGCACAATCGAGTCTAGAGCCAAGAGATCATCAAAAGTCTCATTAGGACACTTTCCATTTATTCCTTGCTTTCTCACACACTGTGAAAAGTAAGAGATTTTCATGAGTCCTACGCAGTATTCCTGTAATATTGCCAGAACATCCGAGTAATACGCAAGTATTACAATGAAGATGGAAATCCTGCTTGAGCCAACATCAAACAAGCTCATGGTAGGTTACACGTGCGGTTCTTTTAGAACCAATCTTGTGAAAAACTGGAAGGTAACAGTGGTTTAATTCTTAATTGAACTTAAACTCGTTCCAGGCCTCTTCGCATTATCATATGATCTTGCCAGAACACTCAGAGTGACTCTTTATTGACCACAGTGACGAGTGGAAATCCTTCTAGTGTTAACATCAAACAGCACTTGGTAGGTGACGTGCAAGATTCTTTATGAATTGAGCTCGTGACAACTGGAAAGAAACGATGGTGAAAATCTTAATTGAAATTCACTTGTTCCAGGTTTCATGAATTGACGGCTTCAAATCGTAAGGATAATTTATCCAAGTGATTCACTCTTTATGTTCGCAGTCAGCTTTGGACGGTCGAATAAAGAGAACGGGTTTACCCGCGAAATCCTGTCAGGAAGTTACTTAATTGAAACTATCCGTCACGGGTACGATATCTAATATCGTCCAACGGTCTTCACCGACCGGAGGTAAAATGCTACCGAATTAGAATAAAATGTTCAAAGCCATTTTATTCGTGTCGTTGCTGTGTACCTGTTAAAGACGGTGGCGTTGCTGTGTACCTGTTGAAGACGGTGGCGTTGCTGTGTACAAGTGAAGACGGTGGTGTTGCGGTTTACCTGTAAAAGTCGTTCCCACATGCTTATGCCTTTTGCAACAAAGTTCAGCAAAAATTCAAGAAAGTACAAGATGAAGTCTTCCGCTGTACCAAACTCTGAAGCTTTCGAGAATTCAACAAAAAGACGTAAGTGTGTGGAACATGAAGTCACGAGGAGGCAAAGTTCACAAGAAAGGCAAAGATCGCACGTGAAAGGCCAAAGAACAATGCTCTCAAGTCAAAGCCAAAAAGATCAAACCAACATATTCACAACAAAAGAAAGAAAAGAAGAAAAGACTACGAGCTAAAGAACGAAGACTTAGTATAGTATGCTAGGTTTAGAACTTTGTAACGTGGAGTGACCTCCCTTAGGGGGAGATTGTTAGAAATACATTTTAACGTATATTAGAAGTATCGGTCACTCCACAATATGATTCATGTTGTAATAGCTCGTAGTTAACAATTAGTTAAATGTTACTTATTAAGTTAAGTAAGAACCGGTCCATGGGCTTGTCATGGACCGGCCCAAGCCCATTGTAAGCTTGGAGTATAAATACCCCTTTCCACCATGGAAAGGGGTTGGTTGTTGTTCATTTTGCACTTTCATATTAATAAAATCATACACATTTTCTCTCACTTTCTCTCTCTAGTTTCTCTCACTAGAAAACATCAACCCACTTCATAGATTCATAGGTTATCAATATTCTACACCCATGGTTTCTGTAAAAGGAATATTCATACCCTTACATATGTTGGCTAACACCTCCCACTTGCCCTAACCTTAAAGCTACTGTTAAGGCCCCGATATACATATATCTACTTTTGTTATTCCAGATTTCCTGATTTTAAACGTACTAAAAGTTTGTTACCATTAAGGGTTCTTACCCTAAACCACAACCTTAGTACAAGTGCAGATACTTACTACAATATATAAACCATCTCTCACGTTCGTGAGAAGATCCCAATGCAACCCTAAGTACACCAAACAACCCAAAACTTAAAAAGAAAACAGGCTGAATTCAAAACTGTTTTGACCTCTGACTGTTGTAACCTGTTTTTGACCCACTTCCCTACCTCCAATTTAGTTCTCGTTTCTTGCATTGGAAAGCCACTTCAAATACCTTTCCAGGGGTACTTGGATCGTAAAATAAGAGTTTATAGAACTCCCGATATGATCAAAACAATTGACTCAAAAATCTGCCCAGTTTTTGAAAACGGGTTTAAACAAATTGAACAAATTAATTACCCATAACCCCATCTAATACAAGCCCTAGATTATATGATCATCACATCATTATTTTAATGATTTCATAAAAACCCTAACCCTAATCCATCATAAGAATGATTAATTAAACATAAAAACAATTAAATTAAAAAGGGTTATAAATTTTACCTTAAGATTAATGCAAGATGAATAAAAACCCAAATTTATGAAGAAACCCTAATTTTTCTTCTTCCCCTTTTTTTGTGTCGACTATAACTCCAGGGGAGTAATAAAAGTCGTTTGATATGTTGTGGGGTTGCTTATATAGCAACAATAATCCTTGTCCAACCCAAACTCTAGTTACCATAAATATTTTCTCCTTTTTTTTCCTCTTTTTTTTTAAACCGACTATTCACCCTATAAATTCGTTTTTTATTTATTTTATTATTAATATATGTATTAATAATATTACCTTAATTTATTTCAGCTCCTAAAGCCTCCAAAACCTCAAAACCGTAAAACTAGTCAAATTTACGCGTTTTACCGTAAAAGACGTAAAATATACACTTTTAAAAAAAAATCTCAAATTTTGAAATAAACTTAAATGACTTAAAACCATCCCGAAAAATATTCATATGACTAAATACCTCTTCCGAGACCCCTAAATGCAAAACCTTAAATCGTAAAAAAACGATTTTCCACAATACATATACGTATACGTAAAACCACCAAATAACACCATCTCATTTCATAGTCACTAAATTGTGAGCTCATGAACATGAAATAACCGTTCCTCGATTTACTTATGAGTACTTTATACCCATATACGATATCTACACCAACCTCGTTCACGCAAAATAAACATGTAAACACACCATCACATAGTCACACATAAATAACCAAAAAAAACAAGACCGAGTGACGAACCTCAAAACCACGGTTGTCACATCACTCCCTCCTAATAGAAATCTCGTCCCGAGATTTACTCCTTAGGATCAAACACACAACCAACAAATTACATGAATACTTGTTCTAAAGAACACCTTCCCGTTCCCACGTGAACTCTAGTCCACGTTCCATATTCCATCTACCCATAACTACGTTATATTACCCTTTTCCAACGTCCTAGCTTCACGACCCAAAATCTCTATCGGCTCTTCGATAGAACGAAGACTCGCATCCATACTAATATCATCTAACGGTACTTGCAAGTCGGTTCTTGCTAAGCATTTCCTCAGGTTTGATACATGAATACATTATGCACACTACTCAGTTCCTCCGGTAATCTCAACCTATATGCCATTAGCCCAATCCTTTCAAGGATTTCTTATGGACCCACAATTCTATATGCTAACTTCCCTTTTCTTCCCAAACCGCATCACCCCTTTCCATGGTGAAATCTTTAGCATAACTTTATCCCAAATCTCAACGGCTTACGCCCCTTGTCTGCATAGCTCTCTTGTCGGTTCTTTGCTATTTTCAATCTCTACTTAGTCACTGCCACCACCTCTATAGTTTTCCATCATTCGGAAGTTCTCCCAACCTTAAACACATTCAATGGTATATGCAGGATTGCATAACCAAAAGCTTCCCCTAATATTCACATGAAACACGCCATAACCACCACCTCATCCTTGCTTTCCCATGCTTGGCACCAAGTAACTAACCATCCCTCATACTAACATATGTTACACCTTTTCTCTAGGTGGATGGTCCATTGTTCGTGACTACCAATCTCTTTCTCTAACGGATTTACTTTCCTTATCACTTCACTATCTTGACAACCTCTTGCTCCCTCCAATCATTCTTCCTCCATACTACTTTTCGCTTGTCTTTCCACAATCTTAATTTCCATACCATCTTATATCTCGTCTTCAGCCAAATATTTAGGCGTTTCCTCCTATATTTCCTACATTCTCATCAATGGGGAATATGCTCCTATCACCGGTGACCCTCTCTTTGTAGAAGAATTCTTCCTTATATAATGCGTCTTCCAACTATCTCCAACTCTCACGCTAATTCTCTAGGCGTCTTTCTCAATTACCCTTATAGTATGCTCATACCAAACATTAGTCTATCAACGGTATACTACGCTTGCTACCCCTCGTTTTTTTTCCCTTGTCATAATCCTTCATAAGGCATTCCATACATATTAGGCCAACTTTTACGCAAACCCTCTATTCCATCACATCCGTACGTAATCCTTCCAACTTCCCAACTACGTGACTTCCCATTCCTCTTGAAATAGGTGATGAATTAGTCAGTCTATCGACTATTACCCAACTCTCGTCGTACTCATTCCTCCTTTCTAAGCTACTCCTATCTACGTAGGAAGTATAGTCTACGTGCCTTTTCTCCATATGATTGTCCAAGCCACGCAACATACATGTTGACGCGTTCTCTGCTTTAGACCACTCAGCTCGTGCAACCCACATCCTTCATCCAAACCACCCTAATACGTCATCCATATCGTTCAAGTTCGTCTCAGCTTCACTTCATTCTTCTTATTCCATGCCTCATCAACCATGCTTGCCTTTCCCAGATGGTACTTGGCCTTGCAATTTTCTTTCATCAATTAACTCCACCCATCACCTTTGCCAAATGTTCAATCAAGATGATTGAATATGTGTTGGAGACGTTCATGATCCGTATAGATCATTCTCTACGTCTCGTACACCAAATACCTCTAGCATTCTAGGCAGATATAACAGTCCAGCTCCACTAACTAAGTCTATCCAGTTCTTCCAAATCTTCAGTTCCTGCAACGTATATGTGATCGCCTTTCTTTGTCGTCCTCGTACGCGTCCAAATCCTTGCTCCACGTATCGTCATGCTTCGCGAATTCATCCGGTCCTTCCGATAATGCCAAAATCGGCTCATTATCCAATCCACCTCTTCAGCCTCCAAAACGCTTCCTCATCCTTCTTCACTTTGCCCTTGCTGGTTCCATGATATGCCATCATCTCTAACTGCTCATCATAGTAAGCTTAATCCTAAGACTTACACTTGGAAATATCTCGTATAATTCCCTTTCCTAACAACTCCAAATCCAACTCATAACTCGCCTCACTCTCCTTCTTAGACTTGAGTAGATCAAGATGTCGTCGGTGCTCCCGATGACAACTCGTTTATATACGTTCATGCACACTTGGTTCATTGACTCCATGAAAACCGCTAGTGCTTTGGCGAAGCCAAATGCATAACCATAAGCCCAAAACGTTCATACAACATCCTTAGCAATTTCAACTATGTCCTCCTCACACCCTCTCTTAGCGGTAATACGAATAAATTCCTTGCAATTTCTAACAGCTCTTGTTCTTAATTCACTCCATCAACGATTTGCCTTGGAAGGCACTAACTACGACTCCTGTCACTTCTCCTACTTGCTCTATTCATGGTTCTACCTCAACGCTCCTAAACCATACAAAACCAAAACTACATCCTGAATCCACCAGATACGATCGACGAATTAAACCCACGGATAACTAACGACATTTCACGTGCACCGTTTAAAACAAGTCAAAAACCACGAGAATCAAAAGAATAATCAAACTCAAAACGTGTATCAACTCAAAATGACCCATGACAACGAAAAATAATCCAAGAAACACCCAATGGCAACCAAAACATATTACGCCCCGCGACATATTATTTAAACCGTGCAAAAGATCGACTTTTCCAAAAGAATATATTTTTATTTATTTATTTATTATTATTTTTTTTACCTCCCCACATCTATGCGACTCAAACCATCTACAAACAATCTTCTAGACGATCTCAAAACTCAACTCAAAGACTAGGTATCCCGTGCACCCCAAATCATAGAAAAAGTAAAACTACTATTCAAACTCAACCTTGAACCCGACACTTGTAAAACAATTCCGACCAGTCCACTAACCTCCCATGACAATACATTCTGAATATTTGAAAAGTACGTTCCGAGTACATATTTTTAGGCTTTTGAATCACCCAAAAAGCTTTAAAAACGAACAAGTTATGACCAAAACAATTTTATGCTAGTTGTTTTAAAAACTAAAGAATAGACTTAGTGATCAATGCAATCCTTTTAAACGAAAGATATAATTGTATGTGAAATATTCATAAGCTCCATTAAACCCTGTATTCATAATAAATGACGTGAATCGATTAAACCCAATTATTTAAACTATGTAAGTAGAAAGAAATTTTATTTCGCTTTATTTTAAAGAAAGTCTTTTAGAATTTGAAATAAATAAGTGTTGATTAAAAGAAACTTATGTTACATCTTGTTTCAAACACGACCCCAACACCTTACCCTTGTTTTACCGAATACGACCAACTATCTAACCCTATACTAGATTTCCAAGTCCCCTTTTTCCATATACCAACCAAAAGAAATGTAAGACTCAACACAAAAGATTTCATTATCTCAAAAGAAATTCCAAGTTATTTCAATAGACTTGAAACCAAAAACACCATTTTAAAACGTACACGTGAAATACGAAACTCAAAGAATATGCCACAAGACACACTTCAAAAGATTCAAAACGTCGTTGAAACTCCACCAAACTCCAGCACCATAAAACACGAACAAACACAAGGTACGTTCAAGTTATAATAACTAGTGAACGACCATATACCATAACTTAACACATAGTAGTATATATACATCCGTATATATATACCTATTAAATCACCCAAAACATACTCGTTACCATACATGTCGGATCAACCAATCACGTCATACACTTATTTTTTCACACGAGTAATCACCATCTCACCGTGCCACAACAAGGCATAAAGCCCACCTCCAAAACCAAACCATATCGTGTGACCCCAAAATCAAACAACACAACTATAACCCAGAACATATAACACAAAAAGAACAATAGCCATATCATAGGCAGCCATTACATAAACACATATATTATATGTATACCCAACTTCTACATCTCATCATATACAAGCATGTACTAACCCTCTTTTATGCAATCATACTTGAGAACCCATTGAAGTTGTGGTACTTGTATAACTATGTTGGCCACCATACTTATACAATTACCCTTTCCCCAATGCACTCCCTCCTATGATGACACTTATAAGAATCAATACAACATATAACACATAAATTCATCTACTCACATAAGCACATAACCACATAACCAATAAGGTCCAAAACTCCATCTATAAAAATAACATAATAAAACTCTTGGAATACAAAAATCCATAGTCTAGCTAAAACAGCCTAGACTAACTCCAAAACGAAAACATAATCAGTTATAAGTCATGTCGCCCATAAGAGTGGAAATAGCTTAGAATCCTTCATACCCACCTACTCCTAATAACTTGAACCACCACATGATTCTTAGGGAACATGACTTAAACATCAAAAGGAAATAATATACCTCAGGTACATAAAATAACTCATCAAAAGATAGAAACTACTATGTACCAAATTATGTACTATAATGTACAATATAAGAAAAATATGGCAATGACTAGTGTGGATGATTATGGTTCAACCCGCACTACTCACAACTCGAAAAGAAAATAACATGTGGCTAAGTATGAATTTACTATGGTTCAATTCATACCATTCAAAACATCACAATAAATAACATCCAAACACATCAATTATTATAAAATACACACATACTCCTATGACGCCTATATGCAGGGACCCTTAAGCTATAGACTAGGCTACGCGACTAGGCAACCTAATTCTCTATAACCATTGTCTCTGATACCATTCTGTCACACCCCACCATGGCGGAACATGGGGCGCGACGTATGGATATCATCACAACATGGCGTGTCTATAGAGATAACTATATGCAATAAGAAATATCATAAAATGGTGACACCAAAGTCATGACAATATCTCATCAAATGCGAGAGTCTAGGTAAGTAGGTAACAGTCCTACCGCTTACCCAAGACAAACAAATAACATACCAAAACAATCATATGTGTGCCACAGTATTACTTATTAAAATGAACAATCAAATAAAACTAAGAAGGAAACGGGGATTCTCCTTCTATATGCATTCCTAAGCTTCTCCAATCCTAGCCACTTATGTTCTCATGCTTAACCATAGTATCACCTGAAAGAGACACTAAAACACGTCAACATAAAGTTGGTGAGAGTCATAGGTTTAGACTCCATCACAAGACAAGTCATAAGCTGTGAATACCATAAACCAATAAACATATGGACAATGCGCTACAATCATGTACTAACAACTAGCATTCAAGTTCAATCAATCATTACAATTCCAAGGCATCACGCCTTACCAACAATCATAATTTCCAAGGCATCACACCTTACCAACAATCACAATTTCCAAGGCACCACGCCTTATCATTAACCATAGGTCCCATAGGCGCCCATACACCTATGTACCTTTCCAATCCAGATCACACACAAACCAGAATCACATAGCAGTTAATCACATAAATGTACACACAAGTCCATCTCAAACCTTAAAACATTCACAGCATTAATTTAGAAAATAATTCAACACAGTGTCTCTTCCATCCCATCTGGAAGTCAAAATCAAACGTAAACATGGGACTATGAAACTCACCTGATAGCTTCTTCACAAGTCCTCGCACTAGCAACAAGCTAACAAACCAAAAACACGAAATCAATACACGAACCAATCACTAAGATGGCTCATCAACCTATGATGGACATCTAGTCTACTCCCGTATAAATATCTCATTGTTAAGCTCTAATCACCCCATTACCCTTCCTTAACAAGTCCCTAACTTGGTTAAGTTTAATAGCTATCCCGTTCATAATTTTACACAAAACAGTCCCAGTTTTTAGGTCTCAAAACTTTAAGTCAAACATCCACTTAAACATACCCATGGTTTCTGTAAAAGGAATATTCATACCCTTACATATGTTGGCTAACACCTCCCACTTGCCCTAACCTTAAAGCTACTGTTAAGGCCCCGATATACATATATCTACTTTTGTCATTCCAGATTTCCTGATTTTAAACGTACTAAACGTTTGTTACCATTAAGGGGTCTTACCCTAAACCACAACCTTAGACCAAGTGCAGATACTTACTAAAATATATAAACCATCTCTCATGTTCGTGAGAAGATCCCAATGCAACCCTAAGTACCCCAAACAACCCAAAACTTAAAAAGAAAACAGGCTGAATTCAAAACTGTTTTGACCTCCGACTGTTGTAACCTGTTTTTGACCCACTTCCCACCTCTAATTTAGTTCTCGTTTCTTGCATTGGAAAGCCACTTCAAATACCTTTCCAGGGGTACTTGGATCGTAAAATAAGAGTTTATAGAACTCCCGATATGATCAAAACAATTGACTCAAAAATCTGCCCAGTTTTTAAAAACGGGTTTAAACAAATTGAACAAATTAATTACCCATAACCCCATCTAATACAAGCCCTAGATTATATGATCATCATATTATGATCATCACATCATTATTTTACTGATTTCATAAAAACCCTAACCCTAATCCATCATAAGAATGATTAATTAAACATAAAAACAATTAAATTAAAAAGGGTTATAAATTTTACCTTAAGATTAATGCAAGATGAATAAAAACCCAAATTTATGAAGAAACCCTAATTTTTCTTCTTCCCCTTTTTTTGTGTCGACTATAACTCCAGGGGAGTAATAAAAGTCGTTTGATATGTTGTGGGGTTGCTTATATAGCAACAATAATCCTTGTCCAACCCAAACTCTAGTTACCATAAATCTTTTCTCCTTTTTTTCCTCTTTTTTTTTAAACCGACTATTCACCCTATAAATTCGTTATTTATTTATTTTATTATTAATATATGTATTAATAATATTACCTTAATTTTCCTTAATTTATTTCAGCTCCTAAAGCCTCCAAAACCTCAAAACCGTAAAACTAGTCAAATTTACGCGTTTTACCGTAAAAGACGTAAAATATACACTTTTAAAAAAAATCTCAGATTTTGAAATAAACTTTATAACTAAGTCCTAAATGACTTAAAACCATCCCGAAAAATATTCATATGACTAAATACCTCTTCCGAGACCCCTAAATGCAAAACCCTAAATCGTAAAAATACGATTTTTCACAATACATATACGTATACGTAAAACCACCAAATAACACCATCTCATTTCATAGTCACTAAATTGTGAGCTCATGAACATGAAATAACCGTTCCTCGATTTACTTATGAGTACTTTATACCCATATACGATATCCACACCAACCTCGTTCACGCAAAATAAACATGTAAACACACCATCACATAGTCACACATAAATAACCAAAAAAAACAAGACCGAATGACGAACCTCAAAACCACGGTTGTCACAGTAATGATGGTGTGAATGAAAGGAAATTGGAGGATGTGCCTGTGATTAGATATTATCCTAAGGTTTTCCCTGAGGAATTGCCAGGATTACCGCCGCATCGTGAAGTAGAGTTTCGTATCGATTTAGTGTCGAGTGCAGCTCCTGTTGCTCGTGCACCGTATCGTTTAGCTCCATCTGAGATGAAAGAATTATCTGATCAATTGAAGGAATTGATGGATAAGGGATTTATTAGACCAAGTTCGTCGCCGTGGGGTGCGCCTGTTTTGTTTGTTCGGAAGAAAGATGGTTCATTTAGAATGTGTATTGATTATAGAGAGCTCAACAAATTGACTGTCAAGAATCGGTATCCACTGCCGAGGATTGATGATTTGTTCGATCGGTTACAAGGGTCATGTGTATACTCGAAGATCGATTTGAGGTCTGGGTATCATCAACTGAGAGTTAGGGAAGAAGATATTTCTATAACAGCTTTCCGTACTCGATATGGACATTTCGAATTTCAAGTGATGCCTTTTGGGTTAACAAATGCGCCTGTTGTATTTATGGATTTGATGAATCGTGTATGTAAGCCGTATTTGGATAAGTTTGTTATCGTATTCATTGATGATATTCTCGTTTACTCCAAGAGTGAAGAGGAACATAAGAAGCATTTGAGAACAATTTTGGAATTGTTGAAGAAGGAGAAGCTGTATGCGAAATTCTCTAAGTGTAAATTTTGGTTGAAATCAGTGCAATTTTTGGGGCACGTGATTGATAGTGAAGGTGTTCGTGTGGATCCTGCTAAGATTGAGGCAATTAAGGATTGGTCAGTGCCGAAGACGCCGACTGAAGTTCGCCAATTTCTTGGTTTGGCTGGTTATTATAGAAGGTTTATTGAGAAGTTTTCGTTAATTGCTAAGCCGTTGACTAAGCTTACGGAAAAGAATCGAGTGTTTGAATGGGGATTGGAAGAGGAATCTGCATTTAGTATGTTGAAGGATAAGTTGTGTTCTGCGCCGATATTGTCTTTGCCAGAAGGATCTGAGGATTTTGTAGTGTACTGTGACGCGTCTCATAAAGGATTTGGAGCTGTATTGATGCAAAGGGAGAAAGTAATAGTGTATGCATCGAGACAATTAAGGAAGCATGAAGAGAATTACACTACGCATGATTTAGAACTTGGGGCTGTTATTTTTGCTTTGAAGCTGTGGAGACACTACTTGTATGGAACCAAGTGTGTGGTTTTCACGGATCATAAGAGTTTGCAATATATTTTGGATCAAAAGAAATTGAATATGAGGCAAAGGAGATGGGTTGAGTTGCTGAGTGATTATGACTGCGAGATTCGTTACCATCCTGGTAAAGCGAATGTGGTAGCTGATGCACTTAGTAGAAAGGAAAGAGATAAGTCTATAAGAGTTAGAGCTTTGACGATGTTGGAAAGTGTTGATTTGACAGAAGCGATATTGAAAGCCCAAACTAATGGATTGAAGGAAGATAATGTTGAGGCAGAAAATTTGGGTAGAATGTTGAAACCATTGTTTGAAGTGAGGTCAAATGGATTGAGGTATTTTAAGAATAGGATTTGGTTACCATTGTGTCCGTCTGAGGAAGATTCGTTAGGGGTGCGAGATTTGGTGATGAATGAATCTCATAAGTCGAAGTATTCAATACATCCTGGATCGGACAAGATGTATCAAGATCTTAAGAAAGTTTATTGGTGGCCGAATATGAAGGCAGATATAGCACAGTATGTTAATAAGTGTTTAACTTGTGCGAAGGTGAAGGCTGAACATAAGAAATCGTCGGGATTATTAGTGCAACCTGAGATTCCCGAGTGGAAATGGGAGAAGATTACAATGGATTTTGTGACTGGTTTGCCAAGGACTGCAAATGGTAGTGATATGATATGGGTGATTGTAGATAGATTGACTAAGTCTGCTCACTTTTTGCCAATGAAGAAGACAGATAGTATGGAAAGGTTAACAACAGTGTATGTGAAGGAGATTGTTTGTCGACATGGTGTGCCTTTGTCGATAATTTCTGATCGTGATAGTAGGTTTACTTCAGAGTTTTGGAAGTCTTTGCAGAAAGCGATGGGAACGGAGTTATGTTTGAGTACAGCATATCATCCGGAAACTGATGGACAAAGTGAAAGAACGATTCAAACGTTAGAGGATATGCTTCGTGCATGTGTGATAGACTTTGGAAATGGTTGGGATAATCATTTGCCATTGGTTGAATTTTCGTACAATAATAGTTATCATGCTAGTATTAAAGCCGCTCCATTTGAAGCTTTGTATGGACGTAAGTGTAGATCTCTAGTGTGTTGGAGTGAGGTAGGATAAAGTCAATTGACTGGGCCTGAAATGATATTTGAGACGACTGAAAAGATTGTAAAATTAAGAAGCGTTTGTTATCTGCCAAAAGTAGACAAAAGAGTTATGCTGATAACAGAAGGAAACCGTTGGGGTTTGAAGTAGGAGACATGGTTATGTTGAAAGTATCTCCATGGAAAGTAGTAATACGTTTTGGAAAGAGAGGAAAGTTGAGCCCGAGATATATTGGACCATTTAAGATTATCCAAAGGATTGGATTGGTGGCTTATAAGTTAGAATTGCCTGATGAGCTTAAGGCTATTCATAATACTTTTCATGTGTCCAATTTGAAGAAGTGTTTAGCTGAAAGGGATGTGGTGATTCCATTGGAGGAAATTCAAATTGACGATAAGTTGCATTTTATAGAGGAACCTGTAGAGATAATGGATAGGGAAGTTAAGAAGTTGAAGCATAGTAGAATTCCGATTGTGAAAGTGAGATGGAACTCTAGACGTGGGCCAGAGTTTACGTGGGAACGTGAGGATTTCTTTAAGGACAAGTATCCTCATTTGTTTAGGAAGGATTAAGCGCCGCAGACGTCGCTTCTTTTAACAAGGGGGGGATGTGACAACCCAAAACCAAGGTCATTGCTTAACCTTATTTTACGATTATTTTTGAAATTTTTGGACGAGTTTGAACGATATTTATTTTTGGAGGTTTAAGTTTAAACCGATGTTGGAAGGTCTATATTTAATATTTATTAAGTATAAGGAGTATTAGCAAGCGTGATGTCGATGGATGCCAAATATTTTACGTTTTATTGTCGGTTGTTCGATTTTTGTCATTTTCGAGGTTTTATTTTAAATGACGTGTTAAGTCGAGTCGAGAGTCGATATTATTATTTTTGAGGTACGTTTTAAATTTTTAAAAGTATCTTTATGAAACCCGAGCCCCGTAAATTTTGAAAATTGACTAATAGTTATTTCTCGCTTTTTAGCTAACTATTTACATTTTTAGCCACAACTATTGCCAAATTGCAACCAAGGTCCCTACCCCACTATATATAAAGCAAAAACAAACACACACATCACAATTTTTCATTTAAAAATTTTCACCACCATCTCTCTTTCTCTCTCATTTTGCCGAAACTTCACCCACCCTCACAAACACATACAAATTTCAATTTAACTCAAGATTTAGGATGATTTGAGCTAAACCAAGGATAGACCCACTCTTATATTTGATCAATGATCATATTGGTGTAAGAAATTCTTACATGCAAGCAAGTTTTCTTTCTTGATGTTGGTAGGTAGAAGCCATGATCATGGATGCATGGTGGTTCTTGCTAGAATCTTTGTTAAAACTTCATTTTTATCTAAAGGTTTTTATTTTGATGATGATTTAGATGTTATGGTTGATGTATGATGATATTAGAGTGTAGAAATGATCATTTTTATGGTTGGTTTTTATCAAAAAATTTGATTTTGTACAACATTTTAATGGTCATTTTATAACAGTAAGTAAAGTGTAAAATCCGAATTTTTATGTTTTGCAAATGGCTTAACTTATTGCCTAGGGTTGTAGATAATTTTATTAGCTTCGAATTGATATAAGGTAGAACTTCTAGATCCAAACGAGCGCGAAGTTATGATGTTTTGAATGATCGTGTACCGGGAAACGAGTATCGGTACTACATATAGTTGTTGTCGATATTTGGATCGAATCTCGGGGACTCTAAATGGATGTTTTAAAATATGTAACCTACTGATAATGAGGTGGTTATTTTATAGGTTGAGTTTACTTTAAAACCCGAGTGACGGTTTTGTAAACGGAGTCGTTTAAATAAGTTAAAACGGTTGTATGAAAAATTAACGTAAATCTGTCCGGATTTTGTAGTTTGAAAATGAGTCGAGTAAAGGACTTTAAAAGTAATTTCATTTGATAAACTTGTAAGAGGACTTTCTATATATAGTAAGTTAGTTTATCGAGTCGTTTCATAAACGGTTGACGAGTTTAAAAGGGGTAAATAAGCTAGTACATGTAGTATGTACCGGCGGACTTTGTTAAAAGTATAAAATGGTAAACTAAATGTGTAGTAAAGTATAATGAAGTTATTTATATCGTTTTCTCTTGAGTTTATCGTGACTTTATGAGTTTGAGTTTGATGTTGTTATGTATGATTTATCTCTCGAGTCATTATTAACGAACGCGCCTTATTTGATAGGTAGCAGTTCTCGTGTTTGAAAGGCATCCATCATCGTCGACGATCATCTCGCTAGATCTCTTATACTAAGGTGAGTCTATAGCCTTTCTTTCTACTTGTTTTAATGATTTTAATACCCGCGAGGGGGGATACATGCTATTTGAAAATAAATGAACACAAGTCATGAGTAATTGTTGGACCCGAATGTTGCCTAAAGTTGATTTCATTGTATTGAGTAACTTGTTGCTAAAGACCCTAAATTCATGAGCCGTTAACTATCTTCTGACTTGATGTTTTGAGTCGGGAATAGCCGCTTATTCTAATGATAGTACTATTGGGTTGACCACCCTATCTGAGACCAGGGCATTACGTTGAGTAACCCGCTGGGAAGGATAATTTTACGTGAATAAGATTGTGGTATTCTAGAAACTGATACCCTAGAGGGGAAATGGTTTTATTCTAGTCATGCCGGCATTTGGCGTGGGTGACTATTTGGTTAAGGGGTCGGTGTCATGAGCTTAAATACAATGTTTGTTTAATAATATCATTATTATTACTGCCTTGAATATAGATTGTGTGTACGACAATTCTATAAATGATTATGATTGATTTTCTTCTTGTGTTCAAATGTGATTTGATAAACCTATAGACTCGCTCAACATTATTGTTGACTCGTTTTATGCATGTATTTCAGGTAATAGGAAGTGATGGAGCATGGATCTTTGCTGTGGAGGTTGTGGCTTGGCTTTTGGAAGAATGTTGGTCTAAACTGTTTCTACCTTTTAATGTTGAACAATTTACTTTATGTTGATGTACTATACTAAACTTGTTGGTTGTTGGTCGAGATCCATGGGGACTAAACGCTTTACTCTGGTGTCGTATCAGTACACTTATGGGATGAAATTTATGTTTTAGACCTTTTATGAAAATCTTGTTTATATATTCTATAAACGTCTCACTTTTGAGTCGTTCAATATACCTTGTGTGATGATGCTTGTGTCTAGCACCCAATTGTGTATTTCCGCTGCGTAATGTAAATTGGGGGTGTTAGATTTCACTCCATGTATTAGCATGGCACTTTCATGTCTTGATTTCATATTCCATATATCCATGACCATTATGACGTGATTCGTACCATCCATGTGTAAAACCCGCATGCTTTTACCATGCATAGTACCCTTAGGATCGTACGTACTAGATTAAAACTTTCCTAATATAGCATGATTACGATTACGTATTAGGATTTTACGTTTTACGTACGTGTTAGAACACGATAAGTATTTACTATGCACGATCACGTAATATTTATTTGACGATAATTAATCACGAACATGCGATCATGAAATCATGAACGTAATTAAAACATGAACTATTATTAATTACATATATATATTTATTACGAGCGTAATTAAATATATTAGATCACAGTATTTACGTAACGAGAACATTTAAAAAACGAACACAAATAATCACAAACGTTTAACTTAATAACGAGACACAGAAAAAGGTACGGGTACCCCAAGTGGGGTCCCAACCCGCGGCAACAAGGGAAAATGGGCCAAGCCCATTTGTCAAATTTACTAAAGGGGGTTAAAATCTTTTCACTACTCATTTTAATCTTTACAGAAGATTTTTAAGAAAACCTAAAAACCTCCTTCCCTTGTCTCCTTTGTGCCGCCACCCTACAACCACCACAAGAAGTGGTTTTTGATCTTGGATCTTGGAATTCTAGTGATTGATCGTGTTGGTTCTTCGTCCTTTTGATCCACGAATTCGGTAAATCCTTTTTAAACCTTTTCTTTTGATTTAATCTTTTTATAAATCAAGAACATGTGATGTTTTTTACAAAAACCTAATAATTAAACATGGATCTAACATGATTTGGTGTTAAATAAAATCAAAAGGGTGTTTTAAGGGGTGTTTGTTTTTTACCGCAGGCTGCATCGAACCCGAATGGGTCTCGGTTTGCCAAGCCGACCACCACCAAGACCATATGGTCTTGGTTGGTGCGTGTGGGTGCCACGGCAGCAGTAAAACATGGGGTACCCCGAGTTGGTTCGGGGTACGGTGTCGATTTCATGTCCGGTTCATGCTTTTTAGTCTAGATCCGGTTCATGGTGTATGTTTAGTTTCTTTTATGTTTATGATCTTAGGTTATAAAATTAAATTAATAAAATGATGTGATTAATTTAATAACATGACTTAGGTTATTTAATTATTAATGATCATGAAATTATTTTAACCTAAGTATTTGTATATATAAGACTTATAATTAATTAATTATTTTAAAACCATGGATATAATTAATTAATTAACACGACTTAGGTTATATTATTAATATATAATAATACATATTTTAACCTAAGTATTTAACTTATTTAATTAAAAACATGTTATACTTTAATTAAATATTTTAACCTATAGTTTAATTTAATTACATGAAATAATTATTAAACTATACATTATATCATATGACTTAGAAAATAATCATGAAAACACTTAGGCTTATATACTTAGCTTATTTAACCAACTTATTTCTAATTATGGAAACTTTCTATTTTTAGAAACTTAATTAAATAAGGCAGCTAATCTATTTATTGAAACCTTCTATTTTTAGAAACTTATTTATTTCAGGCAGCTAATCTATTTATGGAAACTTATTAAATTAAGGCAGCTAATCTATTTATGGAAACTTTCTATTTTTAGAAACTTATCTATTTTAAGCAGTAAATCTATTTTTGGAAACTTTCTATTTTTGGAAACTTTCTATTTTTAGAAACTTTCTATTTTTGGTAACTTTCTATTTTTGGAAACTTTCTATTTTTGGAAACTTTCTATTTTTGGAAACTTTCTATTTTTGGAAACTTTCTATTTTAGGAAACCTGCTATTTTTGGAAAGTTACTTATTATTACACAGTAAGTATAATAACACATGAAATACCAGAAATACTTAATCAGATTAAACAGAATATAATATAAAACACAGTTTAAGGCTTTTAAACAGTAAAACATGGTAAGAACACATAAAATAAGCTAAGACATGACATAAAACCAGCTACGTATTTAGTAAGCAGATACTTATTCATGTATGTATTTATGTAGCACTAGTGATTCGGAAGTAGGATTCCTCTCAGTTCGTCTTTCTCGTTCACTAGACATAAGGTACGGATTCCCGTCCTTTCAGTATGGACATTCGTTCCTTATTAGGATTCCCCGTATGCAGCCAACTGTTTTCCTTAGTATAAGTTACGTGTTTGATTGATTATGTTTAATTAAGATTACCTATAGCCATATACATGCATGACCAGTTTCACCTAGTTATGGAGGTACCATAACCATAACATTAGAGGCACTGATGTTATGACTTCACCACGGCGGAGTGATTGCTCGTGGCGTCCCTTCAGCTTTTGGCCATTTATTTATATTTATCATGTGGGGCGTATGGGTGCATCCTAGTTACATGTTTTTATTCAGGATTTCATGGTGAATGTGGCGTGTGCCTTGCATCCTTCACAAGGAGCTGATCCCTCCTACCCAAAAACCAGTATATTAAATTAGAGGCAGTCCCTCTAATTTGCATGATGAGGTCACCCCTCCAAGTATTCATGCACGGTGGATTTTCATGACCTATATTGGCTAATGGTAAAATATGACAAACAGTTTTTATAAGATAAACATAAGACTTTCAAACTATAAAACCAGTTTATTTAAGACTTAACCAGGTTACTCGGGACTTAGTTTTCTTCCGCTGTTATTATGTTATATGTTTATCCTATTCATGCCTTATTGTACCATCCGTGCACTGAGCGTATTTGCTCAGCCGTTTTCCTTTTCTATGTTCCCAAAACGGTAGGTACTCAGGGACGCTCGTAGACACTTAGAGTACGTGCATATGGACTGGAAGCTGTCTAGCCTTCTTTACATTATGCATTTCCTTTCTTATGATACTTATGCTTTGGACATTGTTTAGTCCTTTCCTTTATTATACTATGTTTGTGTGTGATGAGCTTTACTTTTGGACTACCGATGTTTAATTCCGGTATTTTCCTTTTATGGTCAAGAAATGTTTAGACATTTTTCCTTGTATGCTTTGATGACACGCCATAATTGCTGTGATATTTCCATTTCCAAAATGGGGTGTTACAATTATGGTATCGAGCCAAGGCTTCGACCTGTAGGCTCTCAAATATGACCTGTGATTAGTGGGTAGTCACTACGGTCTTCCTAGAACTGACAGTTGTTTTCATGCATTCATCATTTTTAAGCATACATATACATGTCATTGTTGCAGGGTTTTTGACTAAGTAATGGTTGGTACAGGACTGGCCCTATTTAGCCGCATGTGTTTTATCGAAACTTTTAGACTTGGGACCGACCCATAGGCGTCCCCTCGCTATGTCTTTTGTTTTCGGTGAACTGACCAGAGGCATTCACTCTCGAGCATACAAAAGTTTTCATAAAACTGCATCATGCATTCATACACAAAAATTTCTTGCATAAAATTTTTCTCGTGAAATTTTAGTATAAATTTTTTTCAAGTATATATTTATATTTTATGTTTTGATCTGTTTGATCATATGTTTTATGTTATACTGTCAGATGGTTCTCACACGCGAACAGGAGCAGCTCAATGCTGCAATTCAGGTTGCCATGCAAGCCTTGCTTCCTCAACTGAGGAATGACATCAGGGCTGAAGTTCAAGCTGCCAACAATCAGCAGCATAATCAGCCACCTCCTCCTCCTCCTCCAGTGACATTAGCAGTATGGCTGGAGAGATTCAACAAGCTCCGCCCTCGAGCTTTTGAGAAGACAGATAGCCCCAGTGATGCTGAAAGCTGGTTGGGTCACATCGAGAAGATTTTCAACGCTATGGGTTGTAACCCCGCATACAAGGCGAGGTTGGCATGCTATCGGTTCGAAGGCGATGTACTCAACTGGTGGTTAGCATTGATGCGATCTGAAGGTGGTGATGAGTGGGTTGCTGGTTTGACTTGGGCTCAGTTCAAGGACAGGGTGATGGAGCAGTTCTTTCCCAAGGCTGAGCAGGACAAGCTCAAGAGAGAGTACCATGGGATCCGACAGAGAGCTGGGGAGAATAGCAACGAGTTTATGCAGCGCTTTCTTCGCTTGGCTGGTTTCCTTGGTGCGGCAGCAGGTACTCCTGAAGAGCAGGCACATCACTTCAAATGGGCTCTTCGCACATCGGTCGCAAACAATCTGGTGTGTGCTACTTTCAACACTGTAGCACAAGTGGCCGATGCAGCACGGAAACTGGAGATGCTGCAGGAGAGAGATGAGTTCGGGGAAGCTGAAAGACCCGACAAGAGGTAAACATTAGCATTCAAGCGGTGACCAATCCGTATATTTTCCATATGTCAATTATTCATCTCTTAAATGTATCTTCCAGGCAGAAAACTGGGGACCGGTCTTAGCCGGCTACTCAGCAGCAGCCTCATCAGCCCAAGGGAAACGGTCAGACTAACGACCGTTCTGCTACGGATAGGTGTGGCGGTAATGACAATTACCGTAACAACGTTGGGCACTCCAACAGCAGCAGGTCCTAATACTTACGCAATTCCTTATGTTTTATGTTATAACTCATATTCTGACACTTTAGCAAAACTTCTACTAGAAACCATGGAAACGGTAGGGACCAGAACCAGAGAGGTTCGCAGCCTAGCCGTCCAGCTATCACTGGTATTCAATCTTATGATTATCCGATTTGTTCTTTGTACCGAATTACCATGTCTTATGTAAATTGTTTCATCAGGTTCTCAGCCAGCCAGAGCACCTGCTGGAGGATACACTCATCCTCTTTGCTCTACTTGCCACCGAAGGCACCCAGGACCATGTCGCCGTAATACTGATGCGTGCTTCAAATGTGGTCTTCCTGGCCATATTATGAAGGATTGTCGTAAGGGCGAGATGGAGGGTACATCGGGACATGTTGATACCAAGCCGCCTCCTACTACCGGGCGTGTCTACACGACATCTCGTGACCAGGCCAACAAGTCTACAGGTACTATCACTGGAATCTTGTATATGTATGGTCAAGTTGCATGTGTTCTTTTTGATACGGGTGCTACTCACTCGGTTATTTCTACTGCTTATGCTAAAAACATTAGGATGCCTCCCTTGCCACTAGAAAATAGGCTTACTATTTCCACGCCTTTGAGGGACTCTGTATTAATCACCCATGTATACAAGAGTCTTCCCCTAGAACTTGATGATAAGGTTCGACCTGTCGACGCACTTCCGCTGGACATGAATGACTTCGACATGATTTTGGGCATGGATTGGCTATCCAAGTATCATGCTACCATAGACTGTCATTCATATCGAGTTATCTTCGGTGATGTTAATGCACCAAAGTACATTCATAATGGGTTCATACCCGGACGGTCTGTACAAGTCATATCCACCCTGCAAGCGCGTGCGCTACTGTCACATGGTTGCGAGGGTTATCTAGCTACGGTTCACGACATGGATGCCGAATCTCCATCGATTCAGGATCAACCTATAGTGTCGGAATTCCAAGATGTGTTTCCAGCAGAACTTCCGGGCATACCACCTGCACGAGAAGTGGAATTCAGTATCGAGCTGGTTCCAGGAGCTGAACCAATCTCCAAGGCTCCGTATCGCATGGCTCCCATAGAGCTGAAGGAGCTGATGAATCAACTGCAAGAACTTCTTGAACAAGGTTTCATTCGACCGAGCGCATCTCCATGGGGCGCACCGGTCTTGTTTGTTAAGAAGAAGGACGGCAGTATGCGTCTTTGCATAGACTATCGCGAGCTCAACAAGGTTACCATTCGGAATAGGTCTCCACTGCCACGCATTGACGATCTGTTTGACCAACTCCAAGGGGCCAAGCACTTCTCCAAGATTGATCTTAGGTCAGGCTATCATCAGCTACGGGTCAAGGAGCAGGACATCACTAAGACTGCCTTTCGTACCCGTTATGGCCACTACGAGTTTGTAGTTATGCCATTTGGCCTGACAAATGCTCCAGCAGTGTTCATGGATTTGATGAACATAATCTTCCATGAATTTCTAGACAAGTTCGTCATTGTGTTTATCGATGACATCCTGATTTTCTCAAAGTCCAAGGAGGAACACGAAGACCATCTTCGTACAGTACTACATATTCTTCGCCAGAAGCAGCAGTATGCTAAATTCTCCAAGTGTGAGTTCTGGTTAGACAAGGTGGCATTCTTAGGTCACATTGTATCAGCAGAAGGAATCACTATGGATCCAGCGAAGGTTGAGGCCATTACTAAGTGGCCAAGGCCGACATCAACGATGAAAGTTCGTAGTTTCTTAGGCTTAGCTGGCTATTACCGTAGGTTCGTGGATAACTTTTCCCGCCTAGCACTACCATTGACCAAACTGATGCGGAAAAGGGAGAAATTCGTCTGGACTGAAGATCGAGAGAAGAGCTTTGAAGACCTGAAGCAGAAGCTAGTATCTGCACCTATTCTTACTCTACCATCTGGTATGGGTGGATTTCAAATCTACAGCGATGCATCGGGGAAGGGACTTGGCTGTGTTCTCATGCAACATGGGAAAGTGATCGCGTACGCTTCACGGCAGCTTAAGCCTTATGACGAAAATTACCCCACGCACGATCTGGAACTTGCTGCAGTCGTGTTTGCATTGAAGATATGGAGGCACTACTTATATGGAGAATCATGTGACATTTTCACGGACCACAAGAGCTTGAAGTATATCTTCACTCAACGTGAATTGAACATGAGGCAGAGGAGATGGTTAGAGTTGTTGAAGGATTATGACATTAATCTACAGTATCGTCCCGGAAAGGCAAATGTAGTAGCAGATGCTCTTAGCAGGAAGTCCGGAATGATCAACGGCATTAAAATCGAAGAGGAAATCATCAGAGACTTGGAGCGACTAGACATCGAGATCATGGTACGCGGACAACACGGTTACTGGGCTAATCTTAGAGTGGAACCAGAGTTGCTATCTAAGATCAAGGAAGCTCAGAAGGATGACGGAGAAATCTGGGCGATAGTACAGAATTTGGAGAAGCAGACATAATTCAGAGTAGATGCAGATGGTATCGTATGGCAGGGCACGAGACTTTGTGTTCCTGATGACCAAGAACTCCGGGAAGCTTTGTTAGCTGAAGCTCATAGCTCCCCATTTTCTATACATCCTGGTTCGACTAAGATGTACCATGACATCAAGCAATACTTTTGGTGGAGTGGTATGAAACAGGATGTGGCCACTTACGTCTCCAAATATCTTACCTGCCAGCAGGTTAAGATCGAGCGTCGGCGATCTGGCGGTCTCCTTCAACCGTTAGATATCCCAGAGTGGAAGTGGAACAAAATCACCATGGATTTTGTTACCGGTCTTCCGCCTACCAAAAGGAAGCACGATGCAATTTGGGTTATCGTTGATCGACTTACCAAATCAGCTCATTTCTTACCGATCCGCAAGGAAGATCCGGTAAGTAAACTCGCAGATACGTACAGACGAGAGATCATGAGACTCCACGGTGCACCATCCAGCATCGTCTCAGACAGAGATCCTCGATTCACTTCGCGCTTTTGGAAAAGTCTGCAGAAAGCTTGGGGTACACAACTTAAGCTTAGCACGGCTTTTCATCCTCAAACGGACGAACAGTCGGAGCGAACCATCCAGACATTGGAAGATATGTCGAGATCATGTGCGTTGGAATGGACGGGTGATTGGGACGGATACATCTGTTTGGTGGAGTTTGCATACAACAACAGTTGGCACGCAAGCATCAAGTGTGCTCCATTTGAGATGTTGTATGGCAGAAAGTGTCGCGCCCCAATCTGCTGGGATCAGGTTGGCGAGCGAACACTTGAAGGACCGGAAATCATAGAGATGACCAATGAGAAGATCGCAGTAGCTAAGCAGAAAAGTCAGGAGGCACGGTCACGTCAGAAGAGTTACGCCGATAAGCATCGTAGGGATATACACTTTAATGTAGGAGATCACGTCTTCCTTAAGGTTTCGCCGGCACGTGGTGTTAGACGCTTCGGGATTAAAGGGAAGCTCAGTCCTCGTTTCATCGGACCGTTTGATATCATTGAACGAGTCGGTGAAGTATCTTACCGATTGGCGTTACCTCCGCAGCTTTCGCATGTGCACAATGTGTTTCATGTGTCCTTATTCAGAGGGTACCAGTATCATCCCCTTCACATGGTTCAGTATCCACTGGAACAGATACATGAAGATCTCACTTTTATAGAAGAACCCGAACGAGTTCTTGATAGACAAGAACGAGTCATGAGAAAGAAGACGATTCCATTCGTCAAAATTCTATGGAGGGATCATACCGAGCGGGAAGCCACTTGGGAAACAGAGGAGTCTATCCGGGCTTCTTACCCTCATTTCATATTTTGAATTCGGGTATGTTCTTCTTTTCCAATTTACTTTATCTATAATTCGGGGACGAATTATTGTTTTTAGGGGGGAAGAGTTATAAAACCCGCATGCTTTACCATGCATAGTACCCTTAGGATCGTACGTACTAGATTAAAACTTTCCTAATATAGCATGATTATGATTACGTATTAGGATTTTACGTATTACGTACGTGTTAGAACACGATAAGTATTTACTATGCACGATCACGTAATATTTATTTGTAAAACCCGTATTTTAAATCAAAAGATTAAATACGCAGTTTAATTTTAAATAAACTATTTATGTATTAATTAACAGACAAAAATAAAACACGAAAATTAATACGTGAATATTAAAAAAAATGAAAGTTTATATAATAAAGGGGCGGTTTGGTTTATTGCAAAAAGAAAAAAAAATAAATTGGGCTAAGCCCATTTAGTGCAAAAAAAAAGGGTCGGGAGTTCCCTCTTGTAGTCAAACCAGAACGCAAAAAAAAAGATAAGAAACGATTAGGGTTTCTTGGGTTACTACCGACACAAAAGACAAAAACAAAAGGATTCGGGAATTAGGTCGCAGCTTTAATTTGTGTATGTTCTTCATCCGTACAAATCAAATAACAGTAAGTTTTTTTTACTTTTTCTGATTTCAAGTTTATGTTAAAAAAAAAGATTGAATCATGAGGGTGTCGTGTTTTTGCTGTATTCACGAACACCAAGACACCAAGGCTCGGTGTGGTTTTCTCTGGCCGACCGAGAACCGTGAACCCAAAACAAGGGTAACGTGGTACCTTTATTTGATCAAACGCAGCACAGAAAACCCATCAGGGCTGTTTGGTTCGTAACAGGGGTGTTTGGGACTAACCTGAAATAAGGGTTGTTTGGGTCTGTCAGAAAAACAAGCAGTGGAAACAGTAAAACTAGCAGTGGGAACCGATAGATAACAGTTGGAATATGTTAAGGGAGCAGTGGGTAAATATTAAACAGAAAATAATAAGGTTTAATTCTGAAATTGTGACAGTTTAGCGACGAAATATTCTGTCGCAGTTGTCATGTCAGATTTGGGACAGTTTTGACCACAACCTTTTAGCGACAGTTAGCAATAGTTAGCGACAGGAATTTCTGTCGCTAATCCAGTTTTGGATTTTATATTTTTTTGGCTTGTTTTAGTGTGACCGAGAAGGGGTATCTCGGTAGGCTCGGGGCTGTTTTAGAATTATAAAAATGAAGATTTTGATTATACCTTTTTAATCATTTTTGTTTAAATAAATGTTTTAATGATTTATTCATTAGATTAAAATTATTATATTGGTTTTGTAAAATTAAAGGGTATAATATTATTAAATGATTTTATTCATTTGAAAATCTTTCTAAATTTAGAAACTTATATTATAGCAGGTTATTATTTTTAGCAGTATCGTAAATATTAGAATAAGTATTACAGTACTCTCAGTAACTAATTAAAGACCATCAGAATTACAATACTTCAAGAATCAGTAATAATGACAGAATACAGTTTAATACCGTAATCAGAATACCATATATTATACAGTAATCAGAAATACATGATGTACGCTATTCAGTGAATATTTAAGAATAGTCGGGTTTATCAGAAATACACTAGACAATCAGATTAATCAGACTTATACATAAACAGAAATACAAGAATAAAATAAATTAAACTAAGAACAGATGAGAATCAGTAATAGTAAATAGTAATCAGTTAATTCATTTGCGTCCGTTATTTATGTAGTAACCATGAAGTCGGAATAGATCTTTCAGCTTTCAGTCTTATTTCATTACCGGACATAAGGTACGGATTTCCGTTCTTTTCAGTAAGGACTTCCTTTCTATGCATGATTAGGATTCCCCATTTTCAGCCAAATGTTTTCCCCAGTATATGTTTAAGCTTATCAGTAATCATGTTAATAATAAAATAAATTGCCTGAGCATTATATACAAGCACGACCAGTTTATGTACTAGTTACGGAGGTACCGTAACCACGGCACTAGAGGCACCGGTGTCGTGACTCACATGCAGGAGAGTGATATCCTGCATCGTCCCACTCAGCTCAGCTTGGCCATTTTATCAGTATTATTAGTGGGGCGTATGGATGCATCCTAGGCTTATAAGTGTTACAAGTTATCAGGGTGAATGTGGTGTGTGCTCTACATCCTTCACATTGGAGCTGATCCCTCCACCCAGCACAGTTATTTAGAGGTCACCCCTCTACAGCATGACGAGGTCACCCCTCCAGTTATTCATGCACGGTTGTTACAGCACGTGACCTATATAAGCTCTGGCAAATTAAAATACAGTAAATGCATGTTTTCAGATTTATCAGATATTAGTTCAGCTTTATTATTTACGAATCAGACTTTACAGATTATGCACAGATTTCCGCTGCAACTTTACTTATTAGTCTTACAGCTCCAGTATTTTACCATCTGTTTCATTTCAGTAGTTCCTTATCATGCTCTATATCCGTTCACTGAGCGTTATGCTCAGCCGTAGTTCCCTTTCATGTTCTAATGGCAGGTACCCCAGGACGCTCTTAGGATTTTGAGAGCTGTGCATTTGGATGGGAGCTATCCAGACTTCTTACTTTATGTACTTACATTATTCTGCTTATTTGGACATTGTTTAGTCCTTTCTTTCAGTATTTTATTTTTTTCATTTTTTGGGCTTATGTTTGAATTACCGATGTTTGATTCCGGTATTTCCTTTATGGTCAGTTAATGTTTTAGGACATTTACCTTATGCTTTGATGACACGCCATAAATACACGTAACGGTCCACTTATCCAAGTGGGGTGTTACAATTATGGTATCAGAGCTATAGGTTCGACCTGTAGGCTCTAAAACTTGACCTGTGACTAGTGGGTTGTCACCAGGAACTTCCCAGATCTTGGCGTTGTTATCTTTCATGTGTCTCATGCATTTATTAGTCAGTTTTCTTCAATTATCAGTCATTTTCTTAAAGTTTTTGACTAAGTAAAAGGTTGGTACAGGACTGGCCATATTTAGTCGCATGTGCTTTTCTGCGAATTTTTGTTTTGGTGAACCGACCCATAGGCGTTCACCCTTGCTCGTTCAGATTTTTGTATAGGTGAACCGACCCAACGGCGTTCATCCTTACTCTTGACAGATTCATGTTTTCAGTCAAATATTACTTGGTGAACCAGCCCATATACGTTCACCAATGTTCAGATCAAATTTCATGTTTTTCAGTTTAATGTTGTTTGTGAACCGATCTATAGTTGTTCACCTTTGTGATATCATGACGTTTCATAAAATCTTGACAAATATGAATTGGACTACAACCAACCACATTTAGTCCCAGATTGTACATTTCTATTCATGACAGTTCTCAGAAAATTTTGACAAGTATGGATCGAAACAGAATCACCCATACCTAGTCACATGCTTCCTACTTTGAATACTGTGGATTAAACCATAACTACCCACATCAGTTGATGTCAAAATTTAGTTGATTATTCTTCTATGTTCTTTGTATCAGTTAAGTTTGTACTCTCAAGTGGATGTCGTTTTCATGCTGATTAAGTTCATGTCTCTTTATGAGGATTACGTTTTCAGCAAGGCGATGATGTTTTCATGCTAAGATACATAAGAATTACAGTAAAATCCTATTTCATGATAAATCATGTTCTGGTCTTTATCAATCATGTCCTTATACTGAACATTGATGAAACTCCGTTTAATCATACTTTTCAGCCTCTAAACAACTAGCATTAAGTCTACGCAGGAATTACCAGGCTATCATGTTACTCATTTTAGTTCAATCTACTATCGTTTAAATTAATTTATTTCTTTGATCATGTGAGACAATTGATACCAGTGTCGATCATCCCATAAAATTCCACCAGTGCCATGTACAGTATTTCATGTGTACTCCATGTATAGTGTCTCAGATATGCTCAATTTGCATTATTCATTTTGTACTCATGTACAGTAGTCTAGGAGTACTCCAGGTACCCTACTCCATGGATATTGCTAATCGATCCTTAATCATCTTAGACGTTTCCACTTGTCGATATTCTACCAGGTGCTGATGTTGCTCGTAAGTTGAAGATTTTACCAGATGTTGATGCTGCTAACACTCTGAAGACCACACAGATGCTGACGCTGCTGATACTTTGGAAATCTCTCAAGATGCTAATGCCGTTCATACTAAGAAGACTTTGCAGAACAAGGACGAAAAATATAAATTTGAAATTCTTGACAAGAATAAATTTCAACCATCAGACACTACCATTCTATTCCATGCTCTTACCTTCTCAGTTAGATGTCACACGTTACTCAGCTAATCTTTCAGTCGGAATAGTTGCATGAATCACGGTCATGATAATGACCGTAAATTGACAGACAAAGCAGTATTGACAACCACCATGCTTATAATTAATTAGTCAGTAACATCAGGACTCCGGAACGGACGTGACCAGAAGTACAGGGGGTCAGTAGTCTAACCGGTCCGCAAATCCTAGCAGTTACTAAAAGTTTTCCGCCTTGTCTAGGTTCATCCATTAAAATACATGTCCAGACAACAGTCAAGACACAATTCTCAAGTATAGTTTCAGAAGACACTAGGACACCAGTCATTATACACGTCATACGAATATCTTCTCAGAGTACGAGTCAGAACTCCTAACTCCAGTATGTTCTAAACCAGGCCCTCAGAAATTCAGGGTACCCTTCAGAAAGGGGTATACCCGTTCTATTATGTCACGCATGAATCAGATCATTAAAATTCAGTCACCACACTAGATTATTATTCAGATTAAACACACGGTAATCATTATGTGAGATTACAGACGAACCCACTCAGTGGAAGTCGCCACGTTACTCCACGTATTCCTATGTCAGCTTTATGTAAGTCAGGTATTTACCTACCTCTCAGCCAGAAAGGACTCAACAGTATCACCATATTTATTAAAGCCTTATTTTCAGTTAACGACGAGATCCGTCTTACTAAATTCCAAATATATTCATTATACTTTCGGTCAGAAAATCAGTACGAATTATTTCTGCCTTACAAGCGCGTGACTATCAGTCCATAGCTACGAAGACTTTTACCTACCTGTTATTAATTCACTTCTGAAATTCCTTAAATTCATGATCAGCAGATTATTCTAGAGTTCCAGATATAATTTCAGAAAGTATTCAAGAAATTCCTTCCTAACCACGAGACAGAAATTTAACATCGAGCTAGTCTCAAGAATAGAACCTGTTCCAAAACTCTTATTGCGGGGCTTCAGCTAAGTTAAAAGAGTTGCAACATTTGTTGCAAGAATTACCCGTACGAGGCTTATTTCGCCCTAGCGCACCACCAGAAGGTGCACCGTGTTATGTCTATCAGAAAGAAGGCCGGTAACATGAGATCACGTATCGACCACCAATAATTTTACAAGATCGCCATTCTTAATCGATGTTCATTCAACGTATAGAGGTTTATCTGATCTCCTATGATGTCTTGAACATTTTTCCAGAACAACTCACAATCATGACACCGTCAGTGGTGGGAGAAAGAACATCATGTTCCAAGACTACTTTTACACACGTTATGGTCTCTTTAAAATTTTAGCTTATGATTCTGAACTCCCAAATGCTTCAGCTATATTACGAAATTATGAATAAAACTTTTCCCATGAATTCTAAGACAAATCGTCAGTATATTCATTGATCACATTCCGATCTACTAAATCCTAAAGAAGAACGTAAGATCGTCTTCTCACGGATATGCAGATTTTCAGATAGGAGAAATTATATGAGCAGCTTTCCAGATGTATATCCCGGATGAACAGAGTAGCATTTCTGAGCCACCCTAATTCAGTAGAAAGAAATTTCAGACAAGCCTGCGAAGGTGAAGGCCATCACCTGATGGTCCCAACCGACGCCTGTGAACGAAGTACAAACTTTTCTAGAACTCAATTGACTGCTACCGCAGAAATTGCTAATAGTTCTCACTAAAATTTTTATGACTATTCAACCAGAACTCTATCGGAATGTTCCATAATCCCAGGAAAAACTTTGATAGAAGCAGTATCACACAATAATGCAGCTATGTTCATATCTGGATGCCTGACATACCGCAGGTTCAAGATAGAACACCGTCATGTTAATGAGTTACTACAATCCTTAGAAATTTCTGAACAGAAATGAGACGAATTTTCATGAAATCATTATCAGTTACCACAGACTTAGAAAAAGTATGATACTATCTAAGTCATCGCCAACCATATAATCAGCATGCGCGTTTTCTTTCATCTGAGCGGATTACGCAGTAGCGGACCTGCATAAAATTTAGTAGTAAATTGTACGAATTCAAGGTATTCCATCGACCATCATATCAGACAGAATTCATGTTCACGATCACGTGTATGTTTACGTTCACCTTTACGTTTACGTCTCATTCACAGTATGATGCTGTTTCAGTTCATGTTTATAACATCTCATGATTTAAATTCATGATTCGTGTTCATGACTTTGTTTACGATCAGATTCGTGTTCCATCACACGATGCACATTTCATAGCTTGTTACCGAATACGTTACAGAAAACTTAAGAAACCAAACCCAAGTTTGCATAACTTTTACATAATCAGACAGACGTTTCACATCTCATGCTATATCGATTGACATTCTTTCCTCAGTCAGCATAGGTTTATGATATGTCCTAGTATCACGTTGACAGTATGTTTCACATGTCAGGTTTGCAATAACTTCCATGCCCAGCGTTCCTCATATAATCGTAAACCACATTCATAATTGTTCACGTAGAACGTTCACAATTGTTCACGTAGTTCGTTCCTTATATTCTCAGCAGCTTGCTCAGAGAGATAAATATTATCTTTTCAGGATAATCGTACGTACCGTTTCATGTACCCTACATGCTACAACTTATTCATTCTATCAGATTCAGAAAAATCCATTTTAAGTATGGAACCAGAAATTTTTCAGCATTCATCAGGACAGGGTCAACAGGTTCAAGATTTTAGTATGTGTAGATCTTTTGAAGGAATCGTTTCGAGCGGGAGGCTACTCGAAATGGAGGAGTCCATCTGGACCTCTCATTATCTTCTTCAATAAATTCAGTTATGTTCTTTCAGTCATGTCACGTTCCATGTTCTCTTCAGCCATGTCACATTACATGATCATTTCAGTCATGTCAGGTTTATACCTATCAGCAGCATTATGTCTTAATTAGAAGACAATTTATCCTTCAGCTTAATTGTTTTTTTTTTCAGTCTACGTGTTCTTTCGGTTCTTATAACTTCATCAGCTTATTACCTTAAATTCGAGGACGAATTTCTCCTTTTTAGAGGGGAAGAATTGTAAAACCCAGTATAGTCGTATCTTTAATTCGAGGACGAATTATTTTTTTAGAGGGGAAGAATTGTAAAACCCGTATTTTAAATCAAAAGATTAAATACGCAGTTTAATTTTAAATAAAATATTTATGTATTAATTAACAGACAAAACTAAAACACGAAAATTAATACGTGAATATTAAAAAAAAAATGAAAGTTTATATAATAAAGGGGCGGTTTGGTTTATTGCAAAAAGAAAAAAAAAATTGGGCTAAGCCCATTTAGTGCAAAAAAAAGGGTCGGGAGTTCCCTCTTGTAGTCAAACCAGAACGCAAAAAAAAAAGATAAGAAACGATTAGGGTTTCTTGGGTTACTACCGACACAAAAGACAAAAACAAAAGGATTCGGGAATTAGGTCGCAGCTTTAATTTGTGTATGTTCTTCATCCGTACAAATCAAATAACAGTAAGTTTTTTTTACTTTTTCTGATTTCAAGTTTATGTTAAAAAAAAGATTGAATCATGAGGGGGTCGTGTTTTTGCTGTATTCACGAACACCAAGACACCAAGGCTCGGTGTGGTTTTCTCTAGCCGACCGAGAACCGTGAACCCAAAACAAGGGTGACGTGGTACCTTTATTTGATCAAACGCAGCACAGAAAACCCATCAGGGCTGTTTGGTTCGTAACAGGGGTGTTTGGGACTAACCTGAAATAAGGGGCTGTTTGGGTCTGTCAGAAAAACAAGCAGTGGAAACAGTAAAACTAGCAGTGGGAACCGATAGATAACAGTTGGAATATGTTAAGGGAGCAGTGGGTAAATATTAAACAGAAAATAATAAGGTTTAATTCTGAAATTGTGACAGTTTAGCGACGAAATATTCTGTCGCAGTTGTCATGTCAGATTTGGGACAGTTTTGACCACAACCTTTTAGCGACAGTTAGCAATAGTTAGCGACAGGAATTTCTGTCGCTAATCCAGTTTTGGATTTTATATTTTTTTGGCTTGTTTTAGTGTGACTGAGAAGGGGTATCTCGGTAGGCTCGGGGCTATTTTAGAATTATAAAAATGAAGATTTTGATTATACCTTTTTAATCATTTTTGTTTAAATAAATGTTTTAATGATTTATTCATTAGATTAAAATTATTATATTGGTTTTGTAAAATTAAAGGGTATAATATTATTAAATGATTTTATTCATTTGAAAATCTTTCTAAATTTAGAAACTTATATTATAGCAGGTTATTATTTTTAGCAGTATCGTAAATATTAGAATAATTATTACAGTACTCTCAGTAACTAATTAAAGACCATCAGAATTACAATACTTCAAGAATCAGTAATAATGACAGAATACAGTTTAATACCGTAATCAGAATACCATATATTATACAGTAATCAGAATAACTGATGTACGCTATTCAGTGAATATTTAAGAACAGTCGGGTTTATCAGAAATACACTAGACAATCAGATTAATTAGACTTATACATAAACAGAAATACAAGAATAAAATAAATTAAACTAAGAACAGATGAGAATCAGTAATAGTAAATAGTAATCAGTTAATTCATTCGCGTCCGTTATTTATGTAGTAACTATGAAGTCGGAATAGATCTTTCAGCTTTCAGTCTTATTTCATTACCGGACATAAGGTACGGATTTCCGTTCTTTTCAGTAAGGACTTCCTTTCTATGCATGATTAGGATTCCCCATTTTCAGCCAAATGTTTTCCCCAGTATATGTTTAAGCTTATCAGTAATCATGTTAATAATAAAATAAATTGCCTGAGCATTATATACAAGCACGACCAGTTTATGTACTAGTTACGGAGGTACCGTAACCACGGCACTAGAGGCACCGGTGTCGTGACTCACATGCAGGAGAGTGATATCCTGCATCGTCCCACTCAGCTCAGCTTGGCCATTTTATCAGTATTATTAGTGGGGCGTATGGATGCATCCTAGGCTTATAAGTGTTACAAGTTATCAGGGTGAATATGGTGTGTGCTCTACATCCTTCACTTTGGAGCTGATCCCTCCACCCAGCACAGTTATTTAGAGGTCACCCCTCTACAGCATGACGAGGTCACCCCTCCAGTTATTCATGCACGGTTGTTACAGCACGTGACCTATATTAGCTCTGGCAAATTAAAATACAGTAAATGCATGTTTTCAGATTTATCAGATATTAGTTCAGCTTTATTATTTACGAATCAGACTTTACAGATTATGCACAGATTTCTGCTGCAACTTTACTTATCAGTCTTACAGCTCCAGTATTTTACCATCTGTTTCATTTCAGTAGTTCCTTATCATGCTCTATATCCGTTCACTGAGCGTTATGCTCAGCCGTAGTTCCCTTTCATGTTCTAACGGAAGGTACCCCAGGACGCTCTTAGGATTCTGAGAGCATGTGCATTTGGATGGGAGCTATCCAGACTTCTTACTTTATGTACTTACATTATTCTGCTTATTTGGACATTGTTTAGTCCTTTCTTTCAGTATTTTATTTTTTTCATGTTTTGGGCTTATGTTTGAATTACCGATGTTTGATTCCGGTATTTCCTTTATGGTCAGTTAATGTTTTAGGACATTTACCTTATGCTTTGATGACACGCCATAAATACACGTAACGGTCCACTTATCCAAGTGGGGTGTTACATTATTTGACGATAATTAATCACGAACATGCGATCATGAAATCATGAACGTAATTAAAACACGAACTATTATTAATTACATATATATATTTATTACGAGCGTAATTAAATATATTAGATCACGGTATTTACGTAACGAGAACATTTAAAACACGAACACAAATAATCACAAACGTTTAACTTATAACGAGACACGGAAAAAGGTACGGGTACCCCAAGTGGGGTCCCTACCCGCGGCAACAAGGGCAAATGGGCCAAGCCCATTTGTCAAATTTACTAAAGGGGGTTAAAATCTTTTCACTACTCATTTTAATCTTTACAGAAGATTTTTAAGAAAATCTAAAAACCTCCTTCCCTTGTCTCCTTTGTGCCGCCACCCTACAACCACCACAAGAATTGGTTTTGATCTTGGATCTAGGAATTCTAGTGATTGATCGTGTTGGTTCTTCGTCCTTTTGATCCACGAATTCGGTAAATCCTTTTTAAACCTTTTCTTTTGATTTAATCTTTTTATAAATCAAGAACATCTGATGTTTTTTACAAAAACCTAATAATTAAACATGGATCTAACATGACTTGGTGTTAAATAAAATCAAAAGGGTGTTTTAAGTTGTGTTTGTTTTTGGCCGCAGGCTGCATCGAACCCGAATGGGTCTCGGTTTGCCAAGCCGACCACCACCAAGACCATATGGTCTTGGTTGGTGCGTGTGGGTCCCACGGCAGTAGTAAAACATGGGGTACCCCGAGTTGGTTCGGGGTACGGTGTCGATTTCATGTCTGGTTCATGCTTTTTAGTCTAGATCCGGTTCATGGTGTATGTTTAGTTTTTTTATGTTTATGATCTTAGGTTATAAAATTAAATTAATAAAATGATGTGATTAATTTAATAACATGACTTAGGTTATTTAATTATTAATGATCATGAAATTAGTTTAACCTAAGTATTTGTATATTTAAGACTTATAATTAATTAATTATTTTAAAACCATGGATATAATTAATTAATTAACACGACTTAGGTTATATTATTAATATATAATAATACACATTTTAACATAAGTATTTAACTTATTTAATTAAAAACATGTTATACTTTAATTAAATATTTTAACCTATAGTTTAATTTAATTACATGAAATAATTATTAAACTATACATTATATCATATGACTTAGAAAATAATCATGAAAATACTTAGGCTTATATACTTAGCTTATTTAACCAGCTTATTTCTAATTATGGAAACTTTCTATTTTTAGAAACCTAATTAAATAAGGCAGCTAATCTATTTATGGAAACCTTCTATTTTTAGAAACTTATTTATTTCAGGCAGCTAATCTATTTATGGAAACTTATTTAATTAAGACAGCTAATCTATTTATGGAAACTTTCTATTTTTAGAAACTTATCTATTTTAAGCAGTAAATCTATTTTTGGAAACTTTCTATTTTTGGAAACTTTCTATTTTTGGTAACTTTCTATTTTTGGAAACTTTCTATTTTTGGAAACTTTCTATTTTTGGAAACTTTCTATTTTTGGAAACTTTCTATTTTTGGAAACTTTCTATTTTAGGAAACCTGCTATTTTTGTAAAGTTACTTATTATTACATAGTAAGTATAATAACACATGAAATACCAGAAATACTTAATCAGATTAAACAGAATATAAGATAAAACACAGTTTAAGGCTTTTAAACAGTAAAACATGGTAAGAACACATAAAATAAGCTAAGACATGACATAAAACCAGCTACGTATTTAGTAAGCAGATACTTATTCATGTATGTATTTATGTAGCACTAGTGATTCGGAAGTAGGATTCCTCTCAGTTCGTCTTTCTCGTTCACTGGACATAAGGTACGGATTCCCGTCCTTTCAGTATGGACATTCTTTCCTTATTAGGATTCCCCGTATGCAGCCAACTGTTTTCCCGTAGTATAAGTTACGTGTTTGATTGCTTATGTTTAATTAAGATTACCTATAGCCATATACATGCATGACCAGTTTCACCTAGTTATAGAGGTACCATAACCATAACATTAGAGGCACTGATGTTATGACTTCACCACGGCGGAGTGATTGCTCGTGGCGTCCCTTCAGCTTTTGGCCATTTATTTATATTTATCATGTGGGGCGTATGGGTGCATCCTAGTTACATGTTTTTATTCAGGATTTCATGGTGAATGTGGTGTGTGCCTTGCATCCTTCACAAGGAGCTGATCCCTCCTACCCAAAAACCAGTATATTAAATTAGAGGCAGTCCCTCTAATTTGCATGATGAGGTCACCCCTCCAAGTATTCATGCACGGTGGATTTTCATGACCTATATTGGCTAATGGTAAAATATGACAAACAGTTTTTATAAGATAAACATAAGACTTTCAAACTATAAAACCAGTTTATTTAAGACTTAACCAGGTTACTCGGGACTTAGTTTTCTTCCGCTGTTATTATGTTATATGTTTATCCTATTCATGCCTTATTGTACATCCGTGCACTGAGCGTATTTTCTCAGCCGTTTTCCTTTTCTATGTTCCCAAAACGGCAGGTACTCAGGGACGCTCGTAGACACTAAGAGTACGTGCATATGGACTGGAAGCTGTCTAGCCTTCTTTACATTATGCATTTCCTTTCTTATGATACTTATGCTTTGGACATTGTTTAGTCCTTTCCTTTATTATACTATGTTTGTGTGTGATGAGCTTTACTTTTGGACTACCGATGTTTGATTCCGGTATTTTCCTTTTATGGTCAAGAAATGTTTAGACATTTTTCCTTGTATACTTTGATGACACGCCATAATTGTTGTGATATTTCCATTTCCAAAATGGGGTGTTACACCATGTGTACGAACTCATTCATTCAGTATGACGGTGAGATCCAATCTACTAACGCACTCCCCTCCGACAGACGGGGGTTAAATATGATTTCATTTATGGATTATGAACAACAACCCATGCTGCGATAAGCCGTCATTCCTATCAGGTTATGTACGGTGATGTTCAGGCTCCTGAATACATTCAGCATGGTTTCCCATCAGGAAAATCTGTACAAGTCATCTATGTTTTACAAACATATGATCGTCATTCCATGGTTGTGAAGATTTTCTAGCTATCATCTACAACACGACTCCTGGAACTTCTTTATCCAGAGTCAACCGATTACTTAAAATTTTCTAGATGTATTTCCAAAAGGAATCTCCAAATATACTTCCCATCTACAAGAAGGATCATAACATCAAGCAGGTTATGGAGCGGCACCAGTCTCCAAGGCCCTTCATCGCACGGCTTTCTTGAGCTAAACGAGTGAAGGATCAGCCGCAGAGATATCTGAACAAAGTTTATTCATCAGGTGCATCACCATGTTGTGCACCAGTTCTGCTTATTGAGGAGGAGAACGATAACATGAGATTATGTGTCGATCACTGTTGATGTAAACAAATCACCGTTCATGAACGTTATCTTCCTCCACCCATTGATGACGTATACGACCAACTGAAGGGTGATAAAGCAATTTCGCAAGAACAATTTACAATCATGCTGACAACAGTGTCGAGTGAGAGAGCAGGACATTTCCATGACTGCTATTCGTACACGACTTGGTCATGCTAAATTCATGTTTTTGTATTAGTCTCATAAATGCTCCAATAGCATTATGGACCTAATAAATTGAGTTTCATGAACTCATAAACAAATTCATCAGTGTTTTCATCAAGGGCAACCTGATTTCCTCTAATTCTAGAGAAGACCAAGGAGACCATACTTGCACTATGTAGCAAATTCTACGACAGAAGAAATTTCACCTTGAAATTTCTAATATAAATTCTGGTTGATTACAGTGACACGCTGGGTCACATGGATTCTCACGGTTAATCTTACCATGACTCAGCTTATGCGTAAAGGTGAGAACCCTACACTACATTAGGGTGCCAGGAAATCCTACGCTAAGAGAAATCTAAAATTCGGGACTCATAGTTTCGCAAACTCCTATGTATCAAGTTTCTATGAAGCAAAATACAGTTACGTTCATATCTAAGTACATGTCATACCAATAGGCTAAGATAGAACACCAACGAACTGGGATGTTTATCCACCATCAAAAATTGTGACCAGAAATGGGACCAGATCTCCATGGATTTTGGTTACAGGATTAACGCAAACTCAGAAGAAGCATGATGCTATCTGGGTTATTGTTAACAGTTTGACCAAGTCTGCAGAATCCTTGCATCCGCAAGGATTTCAGAGCCAGCAGATTGATCAGACATGTTCCAGTCAACGCTCATCCGACCATTTGATAATCCCTCAGCTATCAGATCAGACAGAGATTCACATTGTGTTCCAAAATTTCGTTCATGTCCTTTGTCCAATTTTACTTCTTGCTTTCACACTCACGTTCATGACACTATTCACGTTCATGATCGTATTCTAGCTTACGATTTAAGTTCCACTTTTTTGAAAAGTTTACAGCAAAGCTTGGGAGACCAGACTCGAGTTTAATAAACTTTTAATCTTCTGGCTGACGCTCCACGTCACATTCCACGTCTTACCTCTTACCGGTTGGCGTTACCGCGTCAGTTATTCTATGTTCACGATATGTTTCACATGTCACGTTCATTCCACGTTTCTCATATCACGTTCACAATATGTTGCACGTATCATCATTCGTCATATGTCCACGTATCACGTTCATAATTATTCACATATCACGTTCACAATTGTTCACGTACTACATTTTAGTATGTCTTGTACATCATTACTAAGATGTTTGTTATGTCATTTATACCGGATTATTTCGCATCGTAATGCTTTGTTATTTTTACATGTTGTATCTTAATAATTCGATCCAATTCATGAAGACAGAATTTTCTATACCATCAAGACAGAGTCATGAAGACCAAAGTTTACTAGTTTTCGTCAAGACCTGTTAGAGGATCGTTCCTAGTGGGAAGCCACTTGGAAACGGAGGAGTCCATCTGGACCCTAATCCTCTTTTCTATCCATGAGAGAGATATATTCTTCTCAATTATATCACGTTCCATGTCCTCTTTAGCCATGTCATGCTCTATGTCTTTTCCACTCATGTCACGTCCTTTACAGCGTCTTGTATCTCTAATTAGAGGACGAACTGTCCTTTTAGAGGGGAAGTATGGTAAAATCCGCAACATTTTCATGACCCTAACTCGAGGACGAATTATTCTTTTAGAGGGGAAGAGTTGTAAACCCGCATTATAATACCATGAACAGTAAATACACGAAAACACGAATAAAATAAAACTTCCTAATTATAACACACGACACGTGTCAAGAATATTAGATACAAGCATTTAATATATTATTAGTACATGATAAATATTACGTATAATATTTATATCATGACAAGAAATAAAACATGACAGTAAAACACGAACGCATACGATTATTAATTAAGCGCGGAAAATCAAAACATAAATTGGTGTTGGCTAGTAGTTGGCCGCGGCTAAGAATAAAGGAAACAAGGGCCCAAAGCCCGGCCCATGATGAAAAAATAAAAACACAGGAAAAGGCTTAATAACTTTCATTTATTAATTTAAAGAAAACAACAAGAAAACCTAGCCTCCATGGAGGTCAAGCCGCCGGCTGTTACAAGGAAAAAGGGGGAAAGAAAAAATTGTTTTGATCTTGATGGTCTATGGGTTTACGTCATGTTCATAACCTTAACATCTACGCATTGGTAATCCTTAATTCTTAACCTTTTATTTAATCCTTTTAATTCATAATCAATTTATTAACTATGAAGAACATGTTGTTTAAATGGTAAAAGCATGAAAGGGTTTGGGTTTGGTGAGGTTTTGTTTCGGCTGTGCTCAAACCGAGAGTCTTAGACTCTCGGTGGGTATTTTACACAGCCAGCCGCACCCTTTGATGGGGCGGTGGCTGTTTGTTTTGTCCAGCCGCAACACCAACACCCCTAGTGGGGGCTGTTTGGTTAGAACAGTGGGAAACCGACAGCAGTCGGTGGGTACTCAGGTCAAGCATGGGGGAACCAACTGCAGTCAGGGGCTGCGTTGGTCTAACAGTGGCAACCGGCAGCAGCCTAGGCTGCTGGCCGCCGGCTAGAAACCACAGCCCCCAGCCGTGGCAAGGGCTGTTTTGGTTTGTTTTTTGGTTTAGTGCGACTGAGACTTGGGTGTCTCGGTAGGCTCGGGTACAAATAAGTTTGACCAAGACATTTTAATGAATAGTAAATTAATCTAATTTTCATCAAGTGTTAATTAATTAATTTAAATCATGACTTAGGTCATATTTATTTAATTAAATGAATCATGAAATTAACCTAAGTAATTATTTTGGCTTAATTAAATTAAAAACCATGCTTTAATTTAATTATTGATATAAGGTAAAGTTTTTATTAAATTATCCATGTTATTTAATTATTTATAAACTATGCATCTTATTATTAATTAATAATCATTTTAAGCTAAGTATTTAATTTAATAAACTTTACTACTATTATCATGACTTATAGCTTGTAACTAATAAGCCTTAGCTTATATCTTAGACTTATAAATCTAACTTATTTCTATTTTTAGAAACTAACGATCTTTGGAAACTTTCTATTTTAGGAAACCTGCTATTTTTAGAAAGTTATGTAGTATTACAATACAAGTATTATAATACACACGTACATGAATAATACACAACAGAACATCAGAATAACTACAGATAATACTGAAAACAGTAAAACAGTAAAACATGACAGAATAAGTATAACAAGTTAATAACTCACAGAACGAGTAAAATACATGTATCTCATACAACTCATTTGTCACAACCGTGAATTTAGGATCTAGTTAAATTATGTGAAACGCGTTAATTCGGGTTAGACTTGCGTGTCTATTGATACCCTGATTGGTTACGCGAAATTTTGTACGGATTTAAATTTTTATAGATGACAATCATAAATTTTAAGTGAATATCTATTATTTATATCGTTCCTTGCTAGGATCCTTATTTTAAGAAAATGACATTTTCTAATTTAAGAGTCGCGACACAAAACAAATAATCGTTTTGTTACGTTCATATTACGGCACACTTAAATATATCACACTTACTAAATTTACTTGAATACTACTCGAAAACCCCTCAAACGCAATATTATGTAATATACGCTACACAGCATACATTTTACTATCTCAAAATGAAACACATTATTTCCTTTACCCAAATCAAAAAAAGAAATAAATAAAAAAAAAGAAACGGACCACCCACACATTAGAGGAAGCCCCACGTTTTTCTTGTTCCCACTTGGATCAATTTCAAAAAAAAGAGTACTTCCATCTTCTATTTAATGTTGTACTATGTTGCTTCCTCTCCCTCACTGACTGTTGGACACAACCCCCTTTTCTTCCATGTATTTGCCTTACCAACTTAAGCCACAACTAACCATTAATGGTAGTCAAAACGAGTACTTCTTGCCCTTCCCTTCACTGCCATCGTCAAGCCCCAAGCACCCCTTTTTCCTTCTTCCTTCTTCCCAAGATGCACCCAAGGACAATCTCTCTACCCCAAGATTTTACAACTCCCTATACCTAGTTCCATTACCCAAATTCCTAGTTACTATCTAACTAAACCCTAACTATAGTCCTAACTAGTTACTTAACCCTAATACCCCCACCCTTTGCCTATAAATACAACCCATTCTCTTGTTAAACTCACACACACAAACTTAACAAATATTCCTCTCAAAACAAAAGTCACTGGAAATGAAGCTTTAAGCAAGAGTTCGGGTTGATAATCCAAGGATAACTAAAACACTCAAGTTGTTGACGTAACTCACTAGTTCTTGTTCACCGCCCTCACCAAAGTACTTAGGACCTTTTGTAAGTCTATATATCCTAACCATCTCTAAAACTATACATTGGTTGATGATCATACTTGCTAAAATACTTTGTAAACTAATAATAATAGTCACGGGTTAGGGTTTCGATTTGGTAAGCATTTACTTGACGATTTTAACAAAAGGACTAAACCACCTTTGAACTAAACATGAGGAAAAGAGGCCACTGCTAGTATTTTGTGCAAATGATTTACTGACTACTCATGATGATTGATAACCCAATAAACCTACGTATAAAACATGCTCAAAATACTAGGCGAGATGACCTTGAAATTTAAACAAATGTATGAAACCCTAAGTTAGCAAATAACATATGGAAACATGCATGATATTGTGTGGACTTGTACCAATGTATACATGGGTTACTGTGAACTTTAGCATGAAATATAGATGGCATGTGTGCTTTTTCGTGAGTATGCCCAAGCAAACAGGAAGCATAACCCAACGAATGGAATAGGTATATGTGTGTATGCATGTTCGAGTGTGTGAATGAACCAAGCATAGGTGTGTGTGTTGCTTCCTGAATATATATAAGGTTTGTGTGAATGTGGATCTCACGTACATTGCTTAAAAATAGTGGCTAAGAAAAACAGTAAAATACCAAACGAAACCTAGTCATTTTGTGTGATTTCATGTTGTGTCGTGTGCCATGCTATGCGTATGATTCGTTATGTAAAATGCATGAAGATCAATGAAATATATATATGTATATACACTGTGTGCGTGTGTGTATGTTAGTGAGTTTGAGTATGAAGTCTTACGTACGTGATAGACAGTGGTGTACAAGCAAACCATGGACGTTGTGTGTGACTTCATGCGTGTAGAATCCTAAAGTAATTAAACTAAGTATTGAAAATAAGGAACCAAAAATCAGTAAGCAAAAGTCTTTCTCCTTAGCCCATAAAACCTGTTACATGTACTATATGTCTGTGCATGTTTGTGTTGAAACGAACCAGAGAAAACAGCTAGTATGAGTGCGTGTTGTTATGGCGTGCGTGTGTATTTGATGTATGTACTTGTATGTGTCGTGGATTCAAACAACCAGAACAAATGAAAATCCATGCTGCCTACATATAAACTCTATGCATGCATGATAAGTAAAGTGATAAATTGAATTCCAAAGTAAACCCAAAATGAGTACAATATGTGTATATGAGTCAGCTAGTGCACTGTAAGATAGAATAGGACTCTTTTGTCTGCAAACAGTATGTGCACCAACAAGTGGTCCTTCAAAAATTTTCTAATATGTCAAGTGTGTTGATGTATGTGAGTATGATGTGCAAAAATAGTAAAGTATTTGAGGACCACCAAATTCCCCTTTTTGTGCTCCTGCGTGGGCAGTGAATTAAAACAGTAAACCATTGTTTTCTCTTGTTTGTGCATTACTTGCTAGTTTCTGTCATAGGGCTATATGTATACATGATGCTAATGTGATAGAAAGGGGACCATTCCCTTTTTCCTCTTGACAACTTGCGTAGGACAGAAAGCCAGAAATGGCAACTTGTTTTACTTGAAATACTGTGATATATATTAGTGAAATGTAGGGTCACCTTGTGTTGCTTTGCTCACTTGCTGCGTGTAGAACCATAGGACAACAAGGATGGACACAATTTGCTATTTAACTAATTTAAGACAAGTGCAAGACTAGGCTAATATAAAAAGGAATTTTTACAAAAAGGGTGCGTAGACTGGGACGTAATACTGAACCCAGTGGACCGAGTTTTCCCTTGCGTTTCGTTTACAAATTTGGATACAAGCATCTATAACAAGGATTGATTTGGCCCAATTCCACTACTTTACACCCATTTTTAACTATCCTAATGATTTTCGCCCAACGATACAAAAATACTTTATGAAACTTGACCCGGCCTAGTTTTTGGAACAACTTTCGGTTTATCTTAAAGCCAAGTAACGAACCCGTAATAAATTCCCAAAGACGATCGTTTACACTTGTAAATAAATGAGGCTATACTTGTTTATTTTGTTATGAGCTTACTACTTTGGCTAATTATTTTATATAATTAGAGACTTCATAAAAAATATGATATTTATCAAATATCGACAATCTCGCGGCCTAGTTTTTATAATGAGAGTCCGTTTATTTTTCGGACTATTATTCAATAAGTTATCGAGACCCGAACTTGACCCCGTGACTAATTTTGTTGAACGAGAAAAATGTATGAAAACATTTTATTTAAACACGAGCAAGTATAAATCATCAACCAAGTGCTTGTACGTTATTATTATTTGTATTTAGCCTAAGTACGGATATTTTACTTAGGTTGCGAGTAGATTGTTTGCGCATTGGTTTGCGTGCCTTGATTTATCGAGCTATCTTTCTTGATCATATTTACTACTTCATCAAGGTGAGTTTCATAGCCCCCACTTTTAAATTGTTTAACTATTTTGGGGTGAGAACATTGCTTGTTTTAACGGATGAACATAAGTGCCTTAAAAACTCATACGTTTGCCTACATGATGTCTAAGTCCCGCCATCCTATGTTGCTTTTAGCCCACTATCATGAACCGTTAATTACTTTGTGTAAGCGCGAATGTTATGGATAGATCTATTGGGATTAACCTCCCTATCTAATTTGGTTGTGTGACCAAAGTTAGATACACTTACATTTGAGTTGTTACAAATGCTGAAGGATGGGCATTTGCTTGGGCTCTTGTTATATCTTGTTGGTTTAGGTTAACGCTTCGGTGTCATGAGCTTAGGCGTAGGTTATGAAAACGTATACTTTTGATTATAATCTTGTATTTGTTATAAGATTATATGCCGGTTGCCTTGAAAATCTTATGGTTCATCACACTATTTAATCTTAAACCTATGAACTCACCGACCTTTGTGTTGACGTTTTAGCAATGTTTTTCTCAGGTATCAAGACGGAGGAGTGACGTGGTTATGCTTGGGAGATTTAAATAAATGGTCGTGACTTGTATTTTGGATGTCTAAAACAATGTTGAAGTCTTTGAAAACTATGCTTTATTTGATCTTGTGTAATACGCTTCCAAACAAGTTTATGTTTTTATTAAGTGAAAACGACTTTTAAATAGTCGTTCTTTGTACCTACATCTTGTGATAGTCATGACCGTCGCACCCCATTGCGTTATCTTACTCTAATAAATTGGGGGTGTGACAGATTGGTATCAGAGCTGTAGTTATAGAGAACTAGGTTATCTTTTTACAAAATGATTTTTATAAACTTGAGTCAAAAATCTAATTTTGGAAAAATAATTCTAGACTATAACTAACTCGAAAATCTCCAAGAACCACTTCACTCCGCGTCTTCGATACAAGTAAGTTGCAAGTTAGTTTAATTTATTTGCTATGCTATTTGATACGAATTATTTGTGATCTAATAAATTTTTGCACGTCGATATACAAAAATTTTGATATCCTTTAGAGATATGCGCTAGAACGACAATTAATACGATGTATGTACGTAACATCCAAAATTGGAGTGCTAATAACTTATTACAATGGAAAACTAATATTGAAACACGACATGATTATTTGAAAATTTTATACGAGAGAGTTTTGGGATATATTTATTTTTACAAGTATTTACGAATTTAAAAGATATTATTTTCGATCTAATACTAATACATGCCTTGTTTTGGCAGTGCTATGGCGACAACTAGTGACGAGACGATTTACATGGTGGAATCGCCCAACGGACTGAGACCATTGAGGATTGGAGAATCGCCGGAAAATTCACCTGTAAGAGAGCCACTCCCACTCCCACTCCCAAAGCCGATCATCTGCTATCAAAGACGAGGAAAGGCCAAGAAGACTGCTTCCCCTTGCTCATCATCTCTTGCACCAAAGGGGTCCCCTATGAGACGCACAGCTCGAATATCAGTGAAGCACACCTATGCGGGGAAAAAGCTTGCTTCTAGAGACAAGGATGCGGCACCAGTTTGCTCCACCTACCTCTCCTTAGGACCTACCCCCCCAATGGAGGATGCTTCGATTTGGCCGAGGATGACACCCATTCCTCCACCCCCTGGAGCGGATATACCTGAGAGTTCTACGGCCGCAGGAGTCCGTAGGCACCCTCGTCATCCCTTTGCTAGACTTGAGTCACTACGAGAGGAGATGGCCTACATCCTCCGCAACATGAGCATGCTCCCTAATGACTTGATGTGTAGGCTTGAGGAGTGTAGTAGTGATATTCTCACCTATTTGGGGGTTGCCAATCCCCCTGAGCCAAATCGTGTTACCGTCCTATCAAGGAGGATTGATGACTTGCGCTTCCAAGTCAATGGATTGCGCGACCTCCTCAATAGAGGATTGACTATGGTGACCGCTAGGATTGAGCGCATCGAGGGCCATTCCGACTAGTTGTCTTGTTGTGTTTCTATTTCCTTTTCTTTTGTGTAATCTTTTGAAAACAATTCCCAAAACACTACGCTCTCTTTTTGTAAAACTAATTCACGACGATGAATCGAATGTTTGGGTTATGTTATCACTTGTGAAACTTATGATGTTTGTTGTGATATCATGAACTATATGTATGCCATGCAAAAACGTGATCTTATGAATTGTTATTTCTAACGCTCAATGTAATCTTTATTAATTTAGATCAATGGCACCCGTTAGACGTAGAACAAGAGCAAATGCAAACGCAAACGCAAACCCCGCCGCTCCAATTGCTATCGACCCGGCCGTTCTTAATCAAATGATAGCGGACGGTGTGGCCGCCGCCCTCGCCGCCGCCGAAAGTACTCAAGAAGGGAACAATACCACTAACACCACGGCAACAACTACTCGTACATGCACGTACAAGGAGTTTAAGTCTTGCTTCACCGGTTCTTTCAATGGAACCGAAGGGGCCGTAGGTCTTGCTAGGTGGATCGAACGATTGGAAGCTCAATTTAGTGTGAGCAATGTAGCGGAAGGCGACAAAGTGAAGTACGGATCTAGTACTTTGATTGATGGTGCGCTAACATGGTGGAATATCCATGTTCGTGCCGTTAGCTTGGAAGCCGCTAATGCAACACCTTGGGCGCATTTCAAGAACATGCTCTACAAAAAGTATTGTCCAAGGAATGAGATGCAAAGGTTGGAAACGGAATTGTGGAACCTTCGTGTGAATGGTACGAACTTGATGCCATATACTCAAAGGTTCCAAGAGCTTAGGTTGATGTGTCCTGAGATGCTTCCCACGGAGACTCGTGTCGTGGAAAGATATATGGTGGGATTGCCTTCTTCAATCCGTGGTGATGTCATCTCTTCGAAGCCAACCGATCTCAATGAAGCCATTGAAATGGCGAATGGCTTAATGGAAGCTATTATCTTGGACTCAAGTGATCACAAGAGAAAGTGGGAAGGAAACCATGGCCCTAATCATGGCAACTACCCCAACAAGCGCCAAGATAATGTGGCCAAGGCTTTCAATCTCAATGGTGGCTCAAATTACCAAGGAAAGCAACCGTATTGTGCAAAGTGTGGTAAACATCATCCAGGAGCTTGTGGTAAAACTTGCCACAATTGTGGTAAAGCCGGCCATTTTGCCAAAGATTGCCGTAGTGCCCCAAGACCATTGAACCAAAGAGCCCCAACGGCTCCAAATGAGCGATATGCGGATGTTACTTGTTATGGTTGTGGAGAAAAGGGCCACTTTAAAAATAAGTGTCCTAAGGCTATCACCGTGGGTCGCGGAAATCAAATCCGTGGCAACAACAACAACCAAGCTCGTAAGAATCCGAAACAAAACCAAGGAGCTTCGGGTAGTGGAACAAGGGGAAATGGGAATCAAGCGGGAGCGATTGGTCGCGTATATGCTTTGGGAGCCGAGGCGGCTATCCAAGACAACAACGTCGTCACCGGTACGTGCCTCCTCAATAATCTTTATGCTTCCGTATTATTTGATTCCGGTGCGGATAGGAGCTTTGTATCTACTACCTTTAGCGAACTACTTAATGTGAATCCCGTAGCCTTAGAAGTAAGATATGATGTGGAGTTAGCCGATGGCAAGTCCATCTCCACTAATACCGTCCTTAAGGATTGCATTTTGAATTTGCAAAATATCCCGTTTCTTATCGACCTCTTACCAATTGAACTTGGAAGCTTCGACGTTATTGTTGGTATGGATTGGTTGTCTAAATACCATGCGGAGTTGCTTTGTCACGAAAAACAAGTTCGCGTTCCTTATGGAAGGCAAATTCTAACTATATTTGGAGAAAGAAATGGCGCGAAAAGCCAAACTCAATTAGATGTCATCTCATGTACTAAAACCAAAAAGTACATCGAGGAAGGTCGTCTGATTTTTCTCATTCAAGTTACTAACAAGAAAGAAGTCGAGCCGAAAGAGAAGAAGATTGAAGATGTTCCGATTGTTAAAGACTTTCCCGATGTTTTCCCCGAAGATTTACCCGGATTGCCACCACTCCGTCAAGTAGAATTCCATATCGAGTTAACACCCGGAGCCGCACCCGTCGCAAGAGCACCTTATCGTTTAGCACCCGCCGAGATGAAGGAATTAGCCGACCAATTGAAGGAGCTTACTGACAAAGGATTTATTAGGCCGAGTTCCTCGCCTTGGGGAGCTCCGGTTCTATTTGTAAAGAAGAAAGACGGAACTTTTCGAATGTGCATCGATTATCGCGAATTGAACAAGCTTACCATCAAAAATCGTTATCCTCTCCCAAGGATCGACGATTTGTTTGATCAACTTCAAGGTTCGAGCATTTATTCAAAAATTGACTTAAGATCGGGTTATCATCAACTTAGAGTTTGAGAAGAAGATATTTCCAAGACGGCGTTCCGAACCCGATACGGTCATTTTGAATTCCAAGTCATGCCTTTCGGTTTGACTAATGCACCCGCGGTTTTCATGGATCTCATGAATCGTGTGTGTAAACCTTACTTGGACAAGTTTGTTATCGTGTTCATTGACGACATCCTTATTTACTCTCGTAGTAAGGAAGAACACGAGGAACACTTGAAAAAGATTTTGGAATTATTAAGGCAAGAGCAATTGTATGCTAAGTTCTCAAAGTGTGAATTTTGGATTCACACGGTTCAATTTCTTGGTCACGTGATTGATAGTAGTGGAATTCACGTTGATCCCGCCAAAATTGAAGCGGTCAAGGATTGGGCGACTCTGACTACTCCCACGGAGATTCGACAATTCCTTGGACTCGCCGGTTATTATAGAAGATTTATCGAAGGATTTTCGAAGATCGCAAAATCTATGACAACTTTGACTCAAAAGAACAAAAAGTTTGAATGGGGAGACGATCAAGAATTGTCCTTCCAAACCCTCAAACAAAAGCTTTGTGATGCACCTATTCTCGCACTACCCGAGGGTAGTGAAGACTTTGAAGTCTATTGTGACGCGTCAATTAAAGGCTTAGGCGCGGTTCTTATGCAAAGAAAGAAAGTTATCGCTTATGCCTCTCGACAATTGAAGCCAAACGAAGAAAACTATACCACTCACGATTTGGAATTAGGCGCGGTCGTTTTTGCTCTCAAGATTTGGAGACATTACCTTTATGGTACCAAATGTGTTGTGTTCACCGACCACAAAAGTTTACAACACATCTTGAATCAAAAAGAACTTAACATGAGACAAAGACGATGGTTGGAATTGCTTGGTGATTACGATTGTGAAATTCGTTATACACCGGGAAAAGGCAATGTTGTAGCCGACGCTTTAAGTAGGAAACCTCGTGATAAACCTCTTAGAGTTCGAGCTTTAGTGATGACTATTGGCTTGAATATACCCAAAAAGATCTTAGAAGCTCAACGTGAAGCCATTAAGGCGGATAACATTAATAAGGAGGATGCCGGAGGTATGATCACGAAGAAACTCGTTGCACGTACCGATGGAACGTTATGTCTTGAAGGTAGAAGTTGGCTACCACGGTATGGAAACATGAGAAACATAATTATGCATGAGTCGCATAAATCTAAATATTCGGTTCACCCCGGATCGGATAAAATGTACCATGACATGAAGATGTTTTATTGGTGGCCAAACATGAAAGCCGATATAGCTACCTATGTTGGAAAATGCTTAACTTGCGCGAAAGTTAAGGTCGAGCATCAAACGCCATCCGGATTACTAGTCCAACCTAGAATCCCGGAGTGGAAATGGGAAAGAATTACGATGGACTTTATCACTAAATTACCCAAGACATCCGCGGGATATGACACAATTTGGGTCATAGTGGATCGTCTTACGAAGTCCGCACATTTTCTTCCTATGAAAGAGAAAGACCAAATGGATCATTTAGCACGAATATATGTGAAAGAAATCGTTGCTAAGCATGGAGTGCCGATATCCATAATTTCGGATCGCGACGGTCGATATTGCTCAAGATTTTGGCAATCACTTCAAGAAGCTCTAGGAACACAACTAGATATGAGCACGGCTTATCATCCTCAAACGGATGGCCAAAGCGAAAGAACCATCCAAACTTTAGAAGACATGCTCCGAGCATGTGTGATCGATTTTGGAAACGGATGGGATCGTCATTTACCGCTCGTGGAATTTTCGTACAACAATAGTTACCATACGAGTATTAAAGCGGCACCGTTTGAAGCACTTTATGGTCGAAAGTGTCGTTCACCCGTTTGTTGGGCGGAAGTTGGTGATGCACAACTTAACGGCCCGGAAATAATTCATGAAACGACGGAGAAGATTGTTCAAATCAAGAGCCGTATGCAAGCGGCCCGTGATCGTCAAAAGTGTTACGCCGACAAAAGACGTAAGCCATTGGAATTTCAAGTTGGAGACCTCGTCATGCTAAAAGTTGCACCATGGAAAGGTGTCATTCGTTTTGGAAAACGAGGGAAGCTAAACCCACGATATATTGGACCATTCAAGATCACGCAACGAATTGGTGAAGTCGCTTACCGTTTGGATTTACCCCAAGAACTTAGTCGCGTGCATAATGTGTTCCACATTTGCAATTTGAAGAAATGTCTATCCGATGAGACGCTCGTTATACCATTAGAAGAAATTCAACTTGACGACAAGCTCGTATTTGTTGAAGAACCCGTTGAGATTGTAGACCGTGAAATTAAACGACTTAGACAAAGCCGTATACCGATTGTGAAAGTGCGTTGGAATGCACAACGAGGACCCGAGTTTACTTGGGAACGTGAAGATCAATTTAAGCTTAAATACCCTCATCTATTTAATTAGATGTGTTTGTCGAGATATGAGCTTCGGGTCGAAGCTCAAACTTAAGGGTTGTCGGATGTCACAACCGTGAATTTAGGATCTAGTTAAATTATGTGAAACGCGTTAATTCGGGTTAGACTTGCGTGTCTATTTATGCCCCGATTGGTTACGCGAAATTTTGTACGGATTTAAATTTTTATAGATGACAATCATAAATTTTAAGTGAATATCTATTATTTATATCGTTCCTTGCTAGGATCCTTATTTTAAGAAAATGACATTTTCTAATTTAAGAGTCGCGACACAAAACAAATAATCGTTTTGTTACGTTCATATTACGGCACACTTAAATATATCACACTTACTAAATTTACTTGAATACTACTCGAAAACCCCTCAAACGCAATATTATGTAATATACGCTACACAACATACATTTTACTATCTCAAAATGAAACACATTATTTCCTTTACCCAAATCAAAAAAAGAAATAAATAAAAAAAAAAGAAACGGACCACCCACACATTAGAGGAAGCCCCACGTTTTTCTTGTTCCCACTTGGATCAATTTCAAAAAAAAGAGTACTTCCATCTTCTATTTAATGTTGTACTATGTTGCTTCCTCTCCCTCACTGACTGTTGGACACAACCCCCTTTTCTTCCATGTATTTGCCTTACCAACTTAAGCCACAACTAACCATTAATGGTAGTCAAAACGAGTACTTCTTGCCCTTCCCTTCACTGCCATCGTCAAGCCCCAAGCACCCCTTTTTCCTTCTTCCTTCTTCCCAAGATGCACCCAAGGACAATCTCTCTATCCCAAGATTTTACAACTCCCTATACCTAGTTCCATTACCCAACTTCCTAGTTACTATCTAACTAAACCCTAACAATAGTCCTAACTAGTTACTTAACCCTAATACCCCCACCCTTTGCCTATAAATACAACCCATTCTCTTGTTAAACTCACACACACAAACTTAACAAATATTCCTCTCAAAACAAAAGTCACTAGAAATGAAGCTTTAAGCAAGAGTTCGGGTTGATAATCCAAGGATAACTAAAACACTCAAGTTGTTGACGTAACTCACTAGTTCTTGTTCACTGCCCTCACCAAAGTACTTAGGACCTTTTGTAAGTCTATATATCCTAACCATCTCTAAAACTATACATTGGTTGATGATCATACTTGCTAAAATACTTTGTAAACTAATAATAATAGTCACGGGTTAGGGTTTCGATTTGGTAAGCATTTACTTGACGATTTTAACAAAAGGACTAAACCACCTTTGAACTAAACATGAGGAAAAGAGGCCACTGCTAGTATTTTGTGCAAATGATTTACTGACTACTCATGATGATTGATAACCCAATAAACCTGCGTATAAAACATACTCAAAATACTAGGCGAGATGACCTTGAAATTTAAACAAATGTATGAAACCCTAAGTTAGCAAATAACATATGGAAACATGCATGATATTGTGTGGACTTGTACCAATGTATACATGGGTTACTGTGAACTTTAGCATGAAATATAGATGGCATGTGTGCTTTTTCGTGAGTATGCCCAAGCAAACAGGAAGCATAACCCAACGAATGGAATAGGTATATGTGTGTATGCATGTTCGAGTGTGTGAATGAACCAAGCATAGGTGTGTGTGTTGCTTCCTGAATATATATAAGGTTTGTGTGAATGTGGATCTCACGTACATTGCTTAAAAACAGTGGCTAAGAAAAACAGTAAAATACCAAACGAAACCTAGTCATTTTGTGTGATTTCATGTTGTGTCGTGTGCCATGCTATGCGTATGATTCGTTATGTAAAATGCATGAAAATCAATGAAATATATATATGTATATACACTGTGTGCGTGTGTGTATGTTAGTGAGTTTGAGTATGAAGTCTTACGTACGTGATAGACAGTGGTGTACAAGCAAACCATGGACGTTGTGTGTGACTTCATGCGTGTAGAATCCTAAAGTAATTAAACTAAGTATTGAAAATAAGGAACCAAAAATCAGTAAGCAAAAGTCTTTCTGTAAAACCCGCATGCTTTTACCATGAATAGTGCCCTTAAGATCGTACGTCCTAGATTAAAACTTACCTCATTTAGTATTGATCACATTCATGTGCTAATAATCAAGCAAGTGCATACGTGTATGACATGACAAGTATCGATTACGTACGAACTCATGATAAACAGTTAATAAATATGTCACGTGAACATAATTAAATCATGATCACCATTTAAATTACGAACTAGAATAATTACGTAAATACTTATAATATAATTACGAGCGTTAAGTTTACGATAAACGACACGTTAGAACAAACAGAAACACTTTAAACACGAGCACGTTTAACCACGAACGAACACGAAACATCGGGACACGAGAAAGGTACGGGTACCCCATGTGGGGCCCCCATACCCACGGCACACAACAAGAAATGGGCTTAGCCCATGGACTTTTACAAGTAAAGGGGGGTAAAGAGTAAAACTAGTTTTCATTTTTCACTTCTAAGAAATAAACACAAAAACCCTAAAAGAGTTTTCTCTCCTCCTCCTTGTGCTCTCTTTGTGCCGCCACCTAAGCATCACCATAGGAGGGTGATTGTTTGATTTTGATCTTAAAAACTATTGTTATAATCAGTGTTTGTTCATCCTTTTTCCAAGCTACATAGTGGTATACCTTTCTAACCCTTCTTTTTAATTCTTTTTAATTCTTTTAATCTTTGATTATTTTCATGAACATGTTATTATTTTTTATTTAAACATGATAATTAATCATTGATCTAACATGTTTTGGTATTAATTAAAATCAAAGAATGATTTAAAAGGGGTGTTTGTTTTTGGCCGCCTAGCAAACAAACCCGAGGGGGGTTTGGTTTGCTATTGCCGCCACCACCAAGACCATTTTTGGTCTTGGTTGGCTCATGTGGGACCCACGGCAGCAAGGAGGCACACGTGCCCCGAGTTTGGCTCGGGGTACGGTGTCGAATTCATGCCCGATTCATGGTTCGTTGGTTAAATCATGATTCATGCTACATGTTAATTTTTATGAATTATGAACTTAGGATATAATTAATTAATAACATGAAATATTAATTAAATCATGACTTAGGTTATTTTAATTATTAGTTTAACATGACATTAATTTAACCTAAGTATTTTATGTTATAAGTTATAATTAATTAATTATTTAAAACATGCCTATAATTAATTAATTTAGACATGACTTAGGTTATATTATTAATAATAATAATACACATTTTAACCTAAGTATTTTCATTTCATTTTAATTAAAACATGTTATACCTTAATTAAAATGCTTAACCTATAGTTTAATTAAATACATGAAATAATAATTAAACTATACACTATATCATATGACTTAAGAAATAAGCTTATAAACACTTAGACTTATATGTTAGCTTATGTAACCAGCTTAATTCTAAATATGGAAACTTCTATTTATAGAAACTTAATTAAATAAGGCAGTTAATCTAATTATAGAAACCTTCTATATATGGAAATCTATCTATTTCAGGCAGCTAATCTAATTATGGAAACCTTCTATATATGGAAACTTATTTAATTAAGGCAGCTGATCTATTTTTGGAAACTTTCTATTTTTAGAAACTAATCTATTTTAAGCAGTAAATTCTATTTTTGGAAACTTTCTATTTTTGGAAACTTTCTATTTTTGGAAACTTTCTATTTTTGGAAACTTTCTATTTTTGGAAACTTTCTATTTTTGGTAACTTTCTATTTTTGGAAACTTTCTATTTTTGGAAACTTTCTATTTTTGGAAACCTGCTATTTTTGGAAAGTTACTTATTATTACACAGTAAGTATAATAATACATGAAACACCAGTAATACTTAATCAGATTAATCAGAATACTAGATAAACACAGTTTAAGGCTTTAAACAGTGAACCATGACCTAAAACATACCAAATCAGCTAAAATGAGACACAAAACCCAGTACGTAATCAGTGAATCGATACTTATACACGTGTGTATTCATGTAGCGTTAGTGATCCAGAAGTAGGAGTCTTTCTTCCGTTCATTCACTGGACTTGAGGTACGGATTCCCGTCCTTTCAGTATGGACATTCTTTCCTTATTAGGATTTCCCCGTATGCAGCCAACTGTTTTCCCCAGTATTTGTTTTATTGTTTTGAACTGCTTATGTTTAATTAGCATAATCTATAGCCATATACAAGCATGACCAGTTTCACCTAGTTATGGAGGTACCATAACCATAGCATTGGAGGCACCGATGTTATGACTTCCCCACGGCGGAGTGATTGCTCGTGGCGTCCCTTTCAGTTTTGGCCATATTATTATATCATGTGGGGCGTATGGGTGCATCCTAGTTACATGTTTTATTCAGTTTATCATGGTGAATGTGGTGTGTGCCTTGCACCCTTCACAAGGAGTTGATCCCTCCTACCCAAACCAGTATATTGATTAGAGGCATCCCCTCTAATCAGCATGATGAGGTCACCCCTCCAAGTATTCATGCACGTGACCTTTTCATGACCTATATGGGCTATGGTATATATATGTTAAAACAGTTTTCACAAGATAAACATAAGGCTTTTCAAACTATAAAACCAGTTTTCTTGATACTTAACCAGTTTACTCAGTATTTAGTCTTCCGCTGTTATATGTTACATGCTTATCCTATTTCATGCTATATTGTACATCCGTGCACTGAGCGTCTTGCTCAGCCGTTTTCCTTTTCATGTTCCCAAAACGGCAGGTACTCAGGGACGCTCGTAGATCTCAAACGTAGGTGCATATGGACTGGAAGCTTTACTGTCTTTCTTTACTTTATGCATTACCTTTACTTTGATACAGTTGCTATGGACATTGTTTCGTCCTTTCCTTTTACAGTATTTATGTTTGTGTGTGATGAGCTTTACTTTGGGGTAACGATGTTTGATTCCGGTATTTCCCTTTTATGGTTGAATAATGTTTAGACATTTATCCTTGTATGCTTTGATGACACGCCATGATTATGCGTAATATTCCATTTCCAAAATAGGGTGTTACAATTATGGTATCAGAGCCAAGGTTTCGACCTGTAGGCTCTCAAATATGACCTGTGATTAGTGGGTAGTCACTACGGTCTTCCTAGAACTGACAGTTGTTTTCATGCATTCATCATTTTAAGCATACATATACATGTCATTGTTACAGGGTTTTTGACTAAGTAATGGTTGGTACAGGACTGGCCCTATTTAGTCGCATGTGTTTTATCGAAACTTTTAGATTTGGGACCGACCCATAGGCGTCCCCTCGCTATGTCTTTTATTTTGAGTGAACTGACCGGAGGCGTTCACTCTCGAGCATCAAAGTTTTCATAAAACTGCATCATGCATTCATACAAAGATTTTCTTGCATAAAATTTTTCTCGTGAAATTTTAGGCATAAAAATTTTTTTATATATTTTATGTTTGAACTGTTAATCATATGTTTTATGTTATACTGTCAGATGGTTCTCACACGCGAGAAAGAGCAGCTCAATGCTGCAATTCAGGCTGCCATGCAAGCCTTACTTCCTCAACTGAGGAATGACATTCGTGCTGAAGTCCAAGCTGCCAACAATCAGCAGCAGCAGAATCAGGCACCTCCTCCTCCTCCTCCCCCAGTGACACTAGCGGTATGGTTGGAAAGATTTAACAAGCTCCGTCCTAGAGCTTTTGAAAAGACTGATAGCCCCAGCGATGCTGAAAGCTGGCTGACTCACATTGAGAAAATCTTCAATGCTATGGGATGTGACCCCGCCTTCAAGGCAAGATTGGCATGCTACCGGTTTGAAGGCGATGTACTCAACTGGTGGCTAGCTTTGACGCAGTCAGAAGGAGGTGATGAATGGGTCGCTGGTTTGACATGGGCCCAATTCAAGGAGAGAGTGATGGAGCAGTTCTTTCCTAAGGCAGAGCAGGACAAACTCAAGCGTGAATACCACGGGATACGTCAGAGAGCGGGCGAGAATAGCAACGAATTCATGCAGCGCTTTCTTCGCTTGGCAGGTTTTCTGGGAGCAGCGGCTGGTACTCCTGAGGAGCAGGCACACCATTTTAGGTGGGCACTTCGGACCTCGGTCGCGAACAATCTGGTATGTGCTACGTTCAATACAGTAGCACAAGTGGCCGACGCAGCAAGGAAGCTTGAGATGTTGCAGGAACGCGATGAGTTCGGGGAAGCTGAAAGACCCGACAAGAGGTAAAACATTTCGTGTTCTAGCGTTAACCTGACCGCATCCTATCATTATATGTTCTATAATCATCTCTTAAACTGTATCTTCCAGGCAGAAAACTGGGGACCGGTCTCAGCCGGCTACTCAGCAGCAGCCTAATCAGCCCAAAGGAAACGGTCACACTAACGACCGTTCTGTTGTGGAAAGGCGCAACGGTAATGATAATTACCGTAACAATGCGGGACACTCCAACAACAGCAGGTCCTACTATTTACGCATCTTCTTATGATTTCATGTTATATCTCTCATGCTGACACTATATTAATCTCTACCAGGAACCACGGTAACGGAAGGGACCAGAACCACAGGGGTTCTCAGCCTAACCGTTCAGCTAACACTGGTAAACATCTTATGACGCTTACGTCCTATACTCGTGCATATACTTTATTCTTAACACGTTTTGTCATCAGCAGGCCCTCAGCAAGCAAGGACTCCTGCTGGAGGATTCACTCATCCTCTTTGCAATACTTGCCATCGCAGACACCCTGGCCCATGTCGTCGTGATTCCGACGCGTGCTACAAGTGCGGCCTCCCTGGCCATCGTATGAGAGATTACCGTAAGGGTGTAATGGAGGGTACTTCGGGTCATGCTGATACTAAACCGCCTCCTACCACTGGGCGTGTCTACACGACATCGCGCGATCAGGCAAACAAATCTACAGGTACCATTACTGGAATTTTGTATATGTACGGCCAGGCTGCATGTGTTCTTTTCGACACGGGTGCCACTCATTCAGTTATTTCCACTACTTATGCTAAGAACATCAGGACACTTCCCTTGCCATTAGAAAATAAGCTTACCATTTCCACGCCTCTGAGGGACTCTGTATTAATAACTCATGTATACAAGAGTCTTCCTCTAGAGTTTGACGATAAAGTTCGTGCAGTAGATGCACTTCCCCTGGACATGATTGAGTTCGATATGATTCTCGGCATGGACTGGCTATCCAAGCACCATGCTACCATAGACTGCCACTCATATCGGGTGATCTTCGGCGACATTAATGCACCAGAGTACATTCATAACGGGTTCATACCCGGGCGGTCTGTACAAGTCATATCTACCTTGCAAGCACGTGCATTACTGTCACATGGCTGTGAAGGTTATCTAGCTACGGTTCACGACATGGATGCTGAATCCCCATCGATTCAGGATCAACCGGTAGTCTCAGAATTTCAAGACGTCTTCCCAGATGAACTTCCAGGCATACCACCTGCACGAGAAGTGGAGTTCAACATCGACCTTGTTCCAGGAGCTGAGCCAATCTCTAAGGCTCCGTATCGTATGGCTCCCATAGAGCTAAAAGAACTGAAGGACCAACTGCAGGAACTTCTTGAACGAGGGTTCATTAGACCAAGCGCATCTCCATGGGGCGCACCGGTCTTGTTCGTTAAGAAGAAGGACGGCAGCATGCGACTTTGCATTGACTACCGTGAACTTAATAAGATTACCATCCGCAATAGATATCCACTGCCACGTATAGACGATCTGCTTGACCAACTTCAAGGAGCCAAACACTTCTCAAAGATCGATCTAAGGTCAGGCTACCATCAGCTAAGGGTTAAAGAGCAGGATATTGCCAAGACTGCTTTTCGTACCCGCTATGGCCATTATGAGTTTGTGGTCATGCCATTCGGCCTGACTAACGCTCCAGCAGTATTCATGGATCTGATGAACAGAATCTTTCATGAATTCCTTGATAAATTTGTCATTGTATTCATCGATGACATCTTGATTTTCTCAAAGTCCACGGAGGAACACGAAGATCATCTCCGTACTGTACTACAGATTCTTCGTCAGAAGCAGCTGTATGCGAAATTCTCCAAGTGTGAGTTCTGGTTAAACAAGGTGGCATTCTTAGGTCACATTGTATCAGCAGAAGGGATCACTATGGACCCAGCGAAGGTTGAGGCTATCACTAAATGGCCAAGACCAACATCAGCGACAGAAGTCCGCAGTTTCTTAGGCTTAGCTGGATATTATCGATGATTCGTGGAGAACTTTTCCCGCCTGGCATTGCCTCTCACCAAACTGATGCGAAAAGGAGAGAAATTCGTCTGGACGGAAGAACGAGAGAAGAGCTTCGAAGACCTAAAGCAGAAGTTAGTATCTGCACCTATTCTTACTCTCCCATCTGGTACAGGTGGATTTCAGATCTATAGTGATGCATCGGGGAAGGGACTGGGCTGTGTTCTCATGCAACATGGGAAAGTGATCGCGTATGCTTCACGGCAGCTTAAGCCCTATGAAGAAAACTACCCTACGCATGACCTGGAACTTGCGGCAGTGGTGTTCGCATTGAAGATATGGAGGCATTACTTATACGGAGAATCATGCGACATTTTCACGGATCACAAGAGCTTGAAGTATATCTTCACACAACGAGAATTGAACATGAGACAAAGGAAATGGTTGGAACTGTTGAAGGATTATGATATTAACCTACAGTATCATCCCGGAAAGGCTAATGTAGTAGCAGATGCACTCAGCAGAAAGTCCGGAATGATAAACGGCATTGAGATCGAGGAACAAAACATAAGAGACTTGGAGCGACTAGACATCGAAATCATGGTACGTGGGTAGCACGGATACTGGGCGAATCTTAGAGTAGAACCTGAGTTACTGACTAGGATTAAGGAAGCGCAGAAGGATGATGGAGAGATTTGGGCGATAATTCAGAATTTGGAGAAGCAGACAGAATTCAGAATGGACGCAGACGGTATCGTTTGGCAGGGCACGAGACTTTGTGTTCCTGACAATCCAGAACTCCGGGAAGCATTGTTAGCTGAAGCTCACAGCTCCCCATTTCTATACATCCTGGGTCGACAAAAATGTACCATGACATCAGACAGCACTTTTGGTGGAGTGGTATGAAACAGGATGTAGCCACGTATGTCTCCAAATGTCTTACCTGCCAGCAGGTTAAGATTGAACATCAGCGATCGGGCGGTCTCCTTCAACCGTTGGATATTCCAGAGTGGAAGTGGGACAAAATCACCATGGATTTTGTTACCGGTCTTCCGCCTACCAAGAAGAAGCACGATGCTATTTGGGTCATTGTTGATCGACTCACCAAATCAGCTCATTTCTTACCGATACGCAAGGAAGATCCGGTAAGTAAACTCGCAGATACGTACAGAAGGGAGATCATGAGACTCCACGACACTCCCTCCAGCGTCGTCTCAGACAGAGATCCTCGTTTCACGTCGCGATTCTGGAAAGGTCTGCAAAAAGCTTGGGGTACACAACTTAAGCTGAGTACGGCCTTTCATCCTCAAACGGACGGACAATCGGAGCGAACAATTCAGACATTGGAAGATATGTTAAGGTCATGTGCGTTGGAATGGACAGGTGATTGGGACGATTACATCTGCTTAGTCGAGTTTGCATACAACAACAGCTGGCACGCAAGTATCAAATGTGCTCCTTTCGAAATGTTGTATGGCAGAAAGTGTCGCGCTCCAACTTGCTGGGATCAAGTGGGAGAGCGAACACTCGAAGGACCAGAGATTATAGAAATGACCAATGAGAAGATCGAAGTAGCTAAGCAGAAACTGCAGGAAGCACGATCACGTCAGAAGAGTTACGCCGATAAGCATCGTAGGGACATACATTTTAATGTGGGAGATCACGTCTTCCTCAAGGTTTCGCCGGCACGTGGTGTTAAACGCTTCGGGATCAAAGGGAAACTCAGTCCTCGGTTCATCGGACCATTTGATATCGTTGAACGAATCGGCGAAGTATCTTACCGATTGGCGTTACCTCCTCAGCTTTCGCACGTGCATAACGTGTTCCATGTGTCCTTACTCAGAGGGTACAATTACCATCCCCTTCACATGGTTCAGTATCCACTGGAACAGATACGTGAAGATCTCACTTTTATAGAAGAACCCGAATGAGTACTCGACAGGCAAGAACGAGTCATGAGAAGGAAGACGATTCCATTCGTCAAAATTCTTTGGAGGGACCATACCGAGCGGGAAGCCACTTGGGAAACAGAGGAGTCTATCCGGGCTTCTTACCCTCACTTCATATTTTGAGTTCGGGTATGTCACTTCTTTTCAGCTTACTTTATCTATAATTCGGGGACGAATTATTCTTTTTAGGGGGGAAGAATTGTAAAACCCGCATGCTTTTACCATGAATAGTGCCCTTAAGATCGTACGTCCTAGATTAAAACTTACCTCATTTAGTATTGATCACATTCATGTGCTAATAATCAAGCAAGTGCATACGTGTATGACATGACAAGTATCGATTACGTACGAACTCATGATAAACAGTTAATAAATATGTCACGTGAACATAATTAAATCATGATCACCATTTAAATTACGAACTAGAATAATTACGTAAATACTTATAATATAATTACGAGCGTTAAGTTTACGATAAACGACACGTTAGAACAAACAGAAACACTTTAAACACGAGCACGTTTAACCACGAACGAACACGAAACATCGGGACACGAGAAAGGTACGGGTACCCCATGTGGGGCCCCCATACCCACGGCACACAACAAGAAATGGGCTTAGCCCATGGACTTTTACAAGTAAAGGGGGGTAAAGAGTAAAACTAGTTTTCATTTTTCACTTCCAAGAAATAAACACAAAAACCCTAAAAGAGTTTTCTCTCCTCCTCCTTGTGCTCTCTTTGTGCCGCCACCTAAGCATCACCATAGGAGGGTGATTGTTTGATTTTGATCTTAAAAACTATTGTTATAATCAGTGTTTGTTCATCCTTTTTCCAAGCTACATAGTGGTATACCTTTCTAACCCTTCTTTTTAATTCTTTTTAATTCTTTTAATCTTTGATTATTTTCATGAACATGTTATTATTTTTTATTTAAACATGATAATTAATCATTGATCTAACATGTTTTGGTATTAATTAAAATCAAAGAATGATTTAAAAGGGGTGTTTGTTTTTGGCCGCCTAGCAAACAAACCCGAGGGGGGTTTGGTTTGCTATTGCCGCCACCACCAAGACCATTTTTGGTCTTGGTTAGCTCATGTGGGACCCACGGCAGCAAGGAGGCACACGTGCCCCGAGTTTGGCTCGGGGTACGGTGTCGAATTCATGCCCGATTCATGGTTCGTTGGTTAAATCATGATTCATGCTACATGTTAATTTTTATGAATTATGAACTTAGGATATAATTAATTAATAACATGAAATATTAATTAAATCATGACTTAGGTTATTTTAATTATTAGTTTAACATGACATTAATTTAACCTAAGTATTTTATGTTATAAGTTATAATTAATTAATTATTTAAAACATGCCTATAATTAATTAATTTAGACATGACTTAGGTTATATTATTAATAATAATAATACACATTTTAACCTAAGTATTTTCATTTCATTTTAATTAAAACATGTTATACCTTAATTAAAATGCTTAACCTATAGTTTAATTAAATACATGAAATAATAATTAAACTATACACTATATCATATGACTTAAGAAATAAGCTTATAAACACTTAGACTTATATGTTAGCTTATGTAACCAGCTTAATTCTAAATATGGAAACTTCTATTTATAGAAACTTAATTAAATAAGGCAGTTAATCTAATTATGGAAACCTTCTATATATGGAAATCTATCTATTTCAGGCAGCTAATCTAATTATGGAAACCTTCTATATATGGAAACTTATTTAATTAAGGCAGCTGATCTATTTTTGGAAACTTTCTATTTTTAGAAACTAATCTATTTTAAGCAGTAAATTCTAATTTTGGAAACTTTCTATTTTTGGAAACTTTCTATTTTTGGAAACTTTCTATTTTTGGAAACTTTCTATTTTTGGAAACTTTCTATTTTTGGTAACTTTCTATTTTTGGAAACTTTCTATTTTTGAAAACTTTCTATTTTTGGAAACTTTCTATTTTTGGAAACCTGCTATTTTTGGAAAGTTACTTATTATTACACTGTAAGTATAATAATACATGAAACACCAGTAATACTTAATCAGATTAATCAGAATACTAGATAAACACAGTTTAAGGCTTTAAACAGTGAACCATGACCTAAAACATACCAAATCAGCTAAAATGAGACACAAAACCCAGTACGTAATCAGTGAATCGATACTTATACACGTGTGTATTCATGTAGCGTTAGTGATCCAGAAGTAGGAGTCTTTCTTCCGTTCATTCACTGGACTTGAGGTACGGATTCCCGTCCTTTCAGTATGGACATTCTTTCCTTATTAGGATTTCCCCGTATGCAGCCAACTGTTTTCCCCAGTATTTGTTTTATTGTTTTGAACTGCTTATGTTTAATTAGCATAATCTATAGCCATATACAAGCATGACCAGTTTCACCTAGTTATGGAGGTACCATAACCATAGCATTGGAGGCACCGATGTTATGACTTCCCCACGGCGGAGTGATTGCTCGTGGCGTCCCTTTCAGTTTTGGCCATATTATTATATCATGTGGGGCGTATGGGTGCATCCTAGTTACATGTTTTATTCAGTTTATCATGGTGAATGTGGTGTGTGCCTTGCACCCTTCACAAGGAGTTGATCCCTCCTACCCAAACCAGTATATTGATTAGAGGCATCCCCTCTAATCAGCATGATGAGGTCACCCCTCTAAGTATTCATGCACGTGACCTTTTCATGACCTATATGGGCTATGGTATATATATGTTAAAACAGTTTTCACAAGATAAACATAAGGCTTTTCAAACTATAAAACCAGTTTTCTTGATACTTAACCCGTTTACTCAGTATTTAGTCTTCCGCTGTTATATGTTACATGCTTATCCTATTTCATGCTATATTGTACATCCGTGCACTGAGCGTCTTGCTCAGCCGTTTTCCTTTTCATGTTCCCAAAACGGCAGGTACTCAGGGACGCTCGTAGATCTCAAACGTAGGTGCATATGGACTGGAAGCTTTACTGTCTTTCTTTACTTTATGCATTACCTTTACTTTGATACAGTTGCTATGGACATTGTTTCGTCCTTTTCTTTTACAGTATTTATGTTTGTGTGTGATGAGCTTTACTTTGGGGTACCGATGTTTGATTCCGGTATTTCCCTTTTATGGTTGAATAATGTTTAGACATTTATCCTTGTATGCTTTGATGACACGCCATGATTATGCGTAATATTCCATTTCCAAAATGGGGTGTTACACTTTCTCCTTAGCCCATAAAACCTGTTACATGTACTATATGTCTGTGCATGTTTGTGTTGAAACGAACCAGAGAAAACAGCTAGTATGAGTGCGTGGTGTTATGGCGTGCGTGTGTATTTGATGTATGTACTTGTATGTGTCGTGGATTCAAACAACCAGAACAAATGAAAATCCATGCTGCCTACATATAAACTCTATGCATGCATGATAAGTAAAGTGATAAATTGAATTCCAAAGTAAACCCAAAATGAGTACAATATGTGTATATGAGTCAGCTAGTGCACTGTAAGATAGAATAGGACTCTTTTGTCTGCAAACAGTATGTGCACCAACAAGTGGTCCTTCAAAAATTTTCTAATATGTCAAGTGTGTTGATGTATGTGAGTATGATGTGCAAAAATAGTAAAGTATTTGAGGACCACCAAATTCCCCTTTTTGTGCTCTTGCGTGGGCAGTGAATTAAAACAGTAAACCATTGTTTTCTCTTGTTTGTGCATTACTTGCTAGTTTCTGTCATAGGGCTATATGTATACATGATGCTAATGTGATAGAAAGGGGACCATTCCCTTTTTCCTCTTGACAACTTGCGTAGGACAGAAAGCCAGAAATGGCAACTTGTTTTACTTGAAATACTGTGATATATATTAGTGAAATGTAGGGTCACCTTGTGTTGCTTTGCTCACTTGCTGCGTGTAGAACCATAGGACAACAAGGATGGACACAATTTGCTATTTAACTAATTTAAGACAAGTGCAAGACTAGGCTAATATAAAAAGGAATTTTTACAAAAAGGGTGCGTAGACTGGGACGTAATACTGAACCCAGTGGACCGAGTTTTCCCTTGCGTTTCGTTTACAAATTTGGATACAAGCATCTATAACAAGGATTGATTTGGCCCAAGTCCACTACTTTACACCCATTTTTAACTATCCTAATGATTTTCGCCCAACGATACAAAAATACTTTATGAAACTTGACCCGGCCTAGTTTTTGGAACAACTTTCGGTTTATCTTAAAGCCAAGTAACGAACCCGTAATAAATTCCCAAAGACGATCGTTTACACTTGTAAATAAATGAGGCTATACTTGTTTATTTTGTTATGAGCTTACTACTTTGGCTAATTATTTTATATAATTAGAGACTTCATAAAAAAATATGATATTTATCAAATATCGACGATCTCGCGGCCTAGTTTTTATAATGAGAGTCCGTTTATTTTTCGGACTATTATTCAATAAGTTATCGAGACCCGAACTTGACCCCGTGACTAATTTTGTTGAACGAGAAAAATGTATGAAAACATTTTATTTAAACAAGAGCAAGTATAAATCATCAACCAAGTGCTTGTACGTTATTATTATTTGTATTTAGCCTAAGTACAGATATTTTACTTAGGTTGCGAGTAGATTGTTTGCGCATTGGTTTGCGTGCCTTGATTTATCGAGCTATCTTTCTTGATCATATTTACTACTTCATCAAGGTGAGTTTCATAGCCCCCACTTTTAAATTGTTTAACTATTTTGGGGTGAGAACATTGCTTGTTTTAACGGATGAACATAAGTGCCTTAAAAACTCATACGTTTGCCTACATGATGTCTAAGTCCCGCCATCCTATGTTGCTTTTAGCCCACTATCATGAACCGTTAATTACTTTGTGTAAGCGCGAATGTTATGGATAGATCTATTGGGATTAACCCCCCTATCTAATTTGGTTGTGTGACCAAAGTTAGATACACTTACATTTGAGTTGTTACAAATGCTGAAGGATGGGCATTTGCTTGGGCTCTTGTTATATCTTGTTGGTTTAGGTTAACGCTTCGGTGTCATGAGCTTAGGCGTAGGTTATGAAAACGTATACTTTTGATTATAATCTTGTATTTGTTATAAGATTATATGTCGGTTGCCTTGAAAATCTTATGGTTCATCACACTATTTAATCTTAAACCTATGAACTCACCGACCTTTGTGTTGACGTTTTAGCAATGTTTTTCTCAGGTATCAAGACGGAGGAGTGACGTGGTTATGCTTGGGAGATTTAAATAAATGGTCGTGACTTGTATTTTGGATGTCTAAAACAATGTTGAAGTCTTTGAAAACTATGCTTTATTTGATCTTGTGTAATACGCTTCCGAACAAGTTTATGTGTTTATTAAATGAAAACGACTTTTAAATAGTCGTTCTTTGTACCTACATCTTGTGATAGTCATGACCGTCGCACCCCATTGCGTTATCTTACTCTGATAAATTGGGGGTGTGACATCATTCATGTCCCTATTCTATGTAGTATGATCCATCAAGACGGGGTAGCTTATTCATCCGTTTAAATTAGCTCTTGCTGGACTAGAGGTACGGATTTCTCGTCCTTCAGTAAGGACATTCATGCACATTGTTGACCTCATGACCTATATTGGCTATTTTGGTACAGTAAACTAATACAGATTTTATAAGTAAACATAAGCTATATTTTCAGAACTAAAATCAGTTAATCATGTTATATGCCTAGGTTTTTTCCAGGACTTATTCATTTTTTTGCTACTATTGATGCTTTACATTTCTTCCTATATTATACCATTCATGCTATTTTATATATCCGTGCATTGAGCGCATTGCTCAGCCGTTACTTTCTTTCCATGTCCCAAAACGGTAGGTACCTAAGGTTAGACTAGAGAATTTGGAGGGCACGCATAGGATGGGAGCTACCTTAGACTTCTTCTCCTCATGCCTTCATATATTTATGCTTGTTTAGTCTCCCTTTTGTTCATTTATTTATTTATGTTTTGGGCTTATGTTTGGGGATCGATGTTTGATTTCGGTTATCCTTTGGTCATGTATGTTTATGACATATTACCTTGCATGCTTTGATGACACGCCATAATTATCCTGTGATATTCCATTTATCAAAATGGGGTGTTACACCCGGTTTGTGGGTTTAAGGCATTAGGGTTTTACCACTATGGATGAATAATACAGATCTAGTATTCGTATCAGGCAATACCCCGATCCTATAACCTAAAAAAACACCAATCCTACAACACCAAAACCTAAATAATTTCTCTACCGCTGTCGTTTCATCTATTCTTCTATGTGATAGATATGTCAAACCTCTATATCTTCTGTCTTCACGTTATCGTATAAATCTTTTCTTTTGTTGTTTGATGGTTGTCATCTATTCTTGAATTACTTCTCATCGAGTCATTGGTTCGGTAAGAAAAAAAATAAAAAATGTTTGCCTTTTCTTTTTACAAGATAATGGCATAATGTTTTTGGTTGGTTTAATGATTTTGTGCTTCTGTGTTAAAGAAAATGTTAAAAAAAATTGATTTGTTTTGTTTTTATTGTGTTTGCTTGTTCGATCTATTCACCCTAAAGTTTTCAATCTATCGCTCAATTTTATAAAATAACTAAACTCTGTTGTTTCATCTTTTGTGTTGGTGATTTGTGCAAAGGTCACAAATCCACACGGTTGTCTATTTAGTGGAATGTTTGTGCAAAGGTCACAACCCACATATGACGTTTATGAAGAAGAATCAGAGGTTGTGTAATGCTTTGTGGATTTGTGTTGATCTGGTTGAAGTTTAGGAAGATAATCGAAAGTGCAAGGCCTTATAAATGTTTTATTTTTCATGTTTTATTTTGTTTCTTTTCTAGTTTAGTACTCCAATTCGAGCTTTCACGATTTTGCCGCTCGAACTGCGGGGGAGTGTTAGTGAATAAATAGGCCCAAGCCCGGTTTCTGGGTTTAGGGCATCAGGGTTTTACCACTATGGATGAATAATACAGATCTCTCATGGAGGTTTAATCATTCTAAAAACTTGATCATCTGTCCTTGGACTTAAGGTATGACTTATTTATCTTTATGTTAATTACATTAGGCCCATAGTTACTCGTTCCTATCCACTGCTTTTACTCTTGCTGCATGAATACTTGATTTGTATGGTTGTTAAATTCCAACAGATTGTGCATCAGTGAAATGCCCCATGCTTCCACCTAACAATTTAGGTCTTGATGAGTCACGAGTGTCTGTTAATGAGACTATGTACAAAGGCATGAATGGCTCACTAATGTATCTCATAGCCAGTAGACCAGATATCCAGTTCTCCACACGTCTCTGTACAAGGTACCAATCTAATCTAAAGGAATCCCATCTAGTGGCTGTTAAAAAAATTCCAGGTACCTCAAAGGAACAACATCCCTAGGTCTGAGGTATCCAAAAGAATAAGGATTTGATCTCAAAGATTATTTAGACTCAGACTATGCTGGATGCTATCTTGAATGCAAAAAGTACCTCTAGAGTTTGTTAGATCCTTGGAGGAAAGTTAGTTGGTTGGAGTTCCAAGAAACAAAAATATGTAGCTATGTCATCAGCGGAAGCTGAGTATGTTGCAGCTGCAAGTTGCTGTTCATAAGTGCTCTGGATGAAAAGCCAGTTGGATGATTACGAAATTCTCTATGACAAGGTGCCCATATTTTGTGACAACACAAGTGCCATTACAATTTCAAAAAACCATGTGCTTCAGTCTTGAATAAAACACATTGATATCAGGTATCACTTTATCAGGGACCATATTTTAAAAGGTGATATTGAGCTTCATTTTGTCCCCATTAAGCTACAACTAGTTGACCTGTTTACTAAGCCTTTGACTGAACCCACTTTTAACAAAGTAGTTGTTGAGCTAGGTATGCTAAATATTGGTAAGACCTTGGCTGAAAATTCAAGTGATATAAATGAAGACCGATTTAATATTAAATGTTTTCTAAAGTGACTAGGTAGTTACATTTGAAGTAAATGCAAAAAAAACATTCTTAATATTAAATGTGTACTTTTCTAGATAACGATGAGACAACTGATTTGAAAGGTCAAGGGTCCTACGTTTGTGACAGTTTTTACCCACTACGCATTTAATACGGATGTAAAACTGTTTTTTAAATTGGCTATATGATCGTGCATTGGGATCACTTTTTTAGTTTTCACACCTTTCACACACATTCATCTTTCGCTCTCTAAAATCAATCAAAAACCCTATTTTTTCATCTTCATCAACATCTCCATCATTTTTAATGGCGTTTCCAGTACCAAAGGCTAACAAAGTTTCGTTTGATCTCAATGAGAGCATTCTAGCATCCAATCACTCTGTTGGATGGATAAAATCACCATACACTTCGTATGACGATCTAGTAAACTTTATGAAGAATTGTGATGCTGGCACTGCATTTACCAAGTCTCCTCCCATTCTCTACCAAGAATACCTTAGAGAATTTTGGTATTCTAATGAGGTTGTTGATGATAATACCATTAATTTCAATCTTTCTTGCTCAGAGAACCCTTTATCGTTCACCATTGATGAATTTTCCACCATTACTTGACTTAAGCATGAAGAGGGCTGTCTTCATGACCTATAATCAAATCTGTCCACATTTTTTTGTTGTGGAACATTGAATGACATAATTCATAATATGTTTTGGAAGACATGAGATTATGATACTTTTGAGTCGTTTATCTTGATTTGCCAATTTTTTATCAACCGGTGTCCATTGTTTAAGAGGTTTATTAAGTGGATTTTCTTTAGTTGATGTGACCGTCATGGGAACATATGGTCCATTCTCTATAATTTCTAGTAGAAATGGTTCAAGTCCATCAAGATAGACAAGAAATTGACTTTCCAACTTGAAAAGTCTTCTTCGTCAAGCACCGGCACGTTTGTTACGTGTGAACCACCTCTTGTGTCAAGTAGTTGCGAAAGATCGTCTTCATTAAGCGTGGTGGTATCTCAAGGTGATGGGGGTGGAGGTGGTGCATTGTTCCCAATTACTAGTGGTGGTGGTGGTGGTGTATTTTTGCTCGTTCCAAGCATGGTGGATCTTGATTTTAAAACTACGAACGATGTTGATAAATGGTTTTAACGATCAAACACCGCTCTTATACCAATTGAAAGTCCTTAATTTAGACTGAAAGGATAATCTAGAAGATTAATAACACATGAAATACTTTTCAAACGTAAGACTTTGTTATTGTATAGCAAGTATTACATTGTGTTATGGATCACACAGTTTGAGTGACAATGTATGGTATACCCTTTGGACATGTAAACTTTATCGAAGTGACACGTTTACAAGCAAACTAAGAACACAGACACAAATGTTCTTTAATGAGTTTGAAAGAGTTAATGCACTAATACTTCATAATGTGAACAACATTAACTCTATGCTACATTCACTATTTATAGTGGTACGAGGTTGACATGATGGACTGAGTTGATAGCGACTTAACAAGACTTGTGGGGTAAGAAATCTGTCATAAGATGCTCTTATATTCTTGGTAAGCTGCTACAACACTTTAGGGAAACAGAGCTGACACAACTTCTATTTTCTTCATATACTCGTACTTTAGGCTGCTTTAATTCAAAGCAACTATTTGTCCCGCTCAAATAGTTCCTGCCTAAAAACTTAGAGACATCCAAAGGGTACAGAGTATTAACAGGGTATTGTCACCCCTGTTAACACTTAACCACTGAGAGTCCCTGATACATCTTAGATGTTATCCATCATAGGTAATGAGTATGTATTCAAGTAATCTTCGACTTCCTTGACAATGTCTCTGACTTGGACTTCTCTCTGGATGCTCACAAATATAACCTATATGAGTCTTGCGATACTTTCTTGTCTCCTAAGCACATGGAATTTTAAGGTTTACATCGTATCTATGCTTAAATCTATAACTAATGAGAAAACTAACAAACTTAGTTTCCCAACAATTATGGAAAGATAATGGAAAATTTTAGTTAAGTTATTGCTAGATACTTTTTAGATATTTTCCAGCTTAACATGTCTTGAGCAATGAACTTTTTCAAATGTACTGATTTGGTACATGTGCTAATGTATGTTCCACTTAATATAACAAACTTTTATGGTTAATGCTAATTTGTACCAATGTTTACACGCCACCAGTTAAATGTATTAGTAAATTTTTTTAGCATATTTAATGTTTTTAAATAACTTATAACGTGTACAGTTGTGTAACTTTATTAATACCAATACTTTTTCCTCCTTTACATTTTTTAAAAACAACCCAACATGTTTCCTCATTTTCACCTTTCAAACCCTAACCCTAATTTTGATGGATCCAAACTCCCAATTAACACCTCAAAATGTGTTTAACTATTATTTTGTATCACGATGGTACATTCAGCCCATTACCGTTCATGTATAAAGAAGATGTTTCTATAATACGATATATTCAGTTCACCGAGATGACACTTAGTGTGTTTATGAAGCAACTCAAAGGTGCATGTTAGTTCCTCGTTGAAGATATTTAATTTCCTATTACTGATAAAGATATTAGTAACAATTTAAAGGATGTTAAACATAATTTTAACCTAGCAGAATTTATTTCCCTAGGTTTTAATAATAAAAGGATATTTGACTTTTATGTAGAACATCACGGGTATGATTTAATTCATTGGCTAGAAACTGATATTGATGTTAATGAGGTTGTTGGCGATATAACATGTTATGATGTTAATGATTTTGTAAGAGAACATGTTGTAGCGATACCAAATAGGACCATTAAAGACTCACCTTTAAATAAATTATGAAATGGAGGATTTATACGTGATTATAATAAGACTTGTGTTGTTGGCGAATTTAGTGAAGGTGGTGCTAAGGAGATAGATAGTGATGCTGAAAATGTGGACACAAAGTATAACAATGTTGGTGATGTAGTTTATCTATAATATGACTCTAGCCTTCCATGAAATGAAAGGAAACAAGTGATGGGTTTAAGGTTTAAAAAGCGAGAACAACTCAAAGTTTGTTTGACCAATTATGGTGTGGCTAATAGATACTAGGTGTAGTACAGAAATAATGATTATATATGCTTTATGGTTCTCCATAGAAGGGAAAGGCAGAGGTGTGCAGACTGACTCACCAGCTAAAAAAGTAAAAGGTAAGGGTGTGAAGATACCTGCTAAGAAAGGAAAAATGTAAGGGTGTGTTGTTCACCTGCTAAGAAAGGAAAATGTAAAGTTGTGCAACCTAATTTACCACCTAAGAAATGAAAAGGTAATTATAAAAGAAGAAACTAAAAGTGGTTACTACAAAGAATGGTTGTGCATTTATGCTTTGGCCATCCTAGATGCAATGTGAAAACTCTTTTCACATCAAAACCTTGATTCACAACACACTTGCTTGAAAAACTCTGATTCAGGCACATTGTCACTTAGAGATGGATTGTCGAGCAATTTGCATATAAAGAAATTCAGGATACCGCTCTTAGCTATGAGACTATTAGAGATCAAATACAAAAATGAAATATTTGATTAGTGTTAGTGTTGGAGGGTATAAAAGAGAAAAAACAAAACCTATTTGATAAAAGGTGGTTCATAAAGCATTATAGTAGATTATGAGATTACAAGAAACAAGTTCTAGACACCAATCTTGGTTTTAGTTCATCTACATCTAGAGGATAAAGTTAATGGTAAGACATACAAAAGGTTGTATGTATGTTTTAAGACAATGAAAGAATGATGGATTCTAGGGTGTAGAAAAGTTATAAGTATGGATGGATGCTTTCTGAGAGGAACATGCAAAAGTGAGATTTTGAAAAACATGGGTAGAAATGGAAACAATCCAATGGTTCATGCCTAACAGATAATGGTCTAAGAGGTGTTGTTGCAAGTGAAGCATATGATGTCTTTGCCAATGTTGGTGATACATGATTTTTTATTGAGTTATATTTTTGTTGGTATGTTGACTATTGATTTTGCATGTATCATCGTAAGAACTTATGCATAATTGTTTTGCAGGTACAAATGGAAGAGATTGTGGCAGAAGATCTAATTGAGGAATTTGAGGCTAACGAAATTCCTATCCAACAGATTACGACAAATATGACAACTACACGGGTAATTGAAGATGTCATGTTAGCCGATGTTTTAAGTCGTGGCTTTGAAAAGAAGGTACAAGTCAGAAAGAATTGCTAATTAAAAAACAAACCATGCCAATTTGGCCAAGTTAGTGCAAGAGCTGGTGCTGAAAAAGCTTGGGATGCTGATGATGTTCTTTCATAATAAAGAAGGATTTTGTTGTTTAAGGATTTGGTCGTTGTTGGTTTCTATTTAAACTTATGCGGTCAAACGTTAGGCGTTGTGTTTGCACTAAACAATGTCGTGGTAGGAGTATTTGCACTGTGGTCCAAAGTCAACTTGTGAAGGTTCAAAATCTCTTTCAAAATATCTTACTTTTCGCTTATCTACATTCATCTATTGCAGCTAACTAACCTTTTGAATCATCTTATATACCTCTTGTTTCTAGGTAGTATTCATTTGGTAATTTGGGATCAACCTAGTAAAAAGTGCTACATTTTAAACCCCAAAAATTTAGACAAATTATCAAAAAAAACGTAGCATAAACAAAATACAAATAACTTACATCATAGAAATTAATGAAACAAAAAAATGCCTTAAAGGGTGATAATTGGTTCGTGTAGTTTGTTTAATTATTAGTTCTTCGCACTCGCAAATGGTAGGTGCTAGAGGATGATGACTTCTATTAGAAGATGATGAAGACCTTATGTAGGTTGTTTGGATAGATTTTGGGTTGATTAAGTCACGGTTAGGGTTAAGATTTTGTAATTTTGTTAATTAGGAAAGAATGTAAGATAAAATATGATATCATATCTCTTTTATGTTAATGAAAATTCAATGTGTCATGTGCAATTGACATTAATGAATCTGGTTTGAGTTAAACAAGTTTAAACATGAAAATTAATACAAAACATGAAAGTCTATTACATTGAGTAAGACAATAAATAATTATAACTATAATAATAAGGCAGTATGCATACTGTTCCTCGCAACAATACCCCACTCAAACTTTCTATTTTTCGTACAAAAAAGGGAAAAAAATGCCATTTGGGTGAAAAAAAAAGGAAACAGAGAAAAACTTCTCACATAGTGGGGGAAAGAAAAACAGAAGAAAAAAAATACCCCTCATATCTCTCTCTCTCAAACCTAACCAAAAAATTGATTCGTTGTTTGATGTTTGTTGTTTTGCATCTCAAATTGATATCAATCAATTGATGATGATTGTGTTTACTGTTTTGCATCTCGAATTGATATCAATCAATTGATGATCCATTCTTATTGTCTTTGATCTATAACTATCTATAAGATCTATAATATACTTCTAATCATCTATTTTTGATCGATTTGTTGTTTGCTGTTTTGCCATCTCTAATTGATATAAATGAATTGATGATTGGTTGAAAACCATAATTTTTAGGGTTTGCTGGAAACCTAATTTTTTATTGGGTTTGGTGATCGAAGCCTTCTCTTTACTTCTGGGTTAGTAATTTTAATGTTTCATCTTTGATAGGTTTGTGTTCGTATACAATATTTGCTTCTTATGAAAATTTATTGTTTCACCTTTGATAGCTTGGTGTGAACAGGGACCATCCTGCCCTACTATTATAGTTATAATAGGCGTACATTGGTACGATGTCATTTAGGCCCCATTTAAGTGGTGCAACCTAAAATCAAGGATACTGGTATTCGTTTCAGTAGTATAACAATGTTTGTTATATTTTATGTAAGCCATTATATACTCTATCGTATGAGTTGCATATGACATTGTTTGACGGTTTCTGATGACCGAGGTTTCTGGCGATAATTGTTTCTAATTAAAAATTACGGTATTATGGCCGATGATGACACTATTGCAGTTGTGGTTGACGGATTGTGTTGGTGTAGTCAATCCATATCTTGGCGGGGCAGCACTTGGTTGTGCTTGCAGCCATGGTAGGTCACACAAACTTTTTCTCTGTCTCGCCCTCGCATATTTGAGCTCCACGTTTTGGGTTTGGCGGTAAGCTGAGAACTTTTGTGTGTTTGTATGTAAATATGTGTTGAGTGTGTAAAGTTTGTACACATACAACACACGAAGGAATGAAAGAAATATTTTAACTGTTCATCGATGCCACCCATCCTTTCGTTGCCGCTATTAATTACGTGCGGCAATTCTGATAGGCGTGTGACAATGTTGAAGCCCAAAAGGTGAAATGTACATGGAATGTGGTATAATGCCATTTAGGCTCCATTCAAGTGGTGGAAGCTAAAATCAAGGATATTTGTGTTTGTTTTAGTAGTATAGCAGTGTTTGTTATTTTATGCAACCCATGGTTTGCTCTATCCAATGAGTTCCATATGATGTTGTTTGAGGGTTTCTGAGGACTGAGGTTTCTGGCGACAGTTGTTTGGGCGATGATGACACTATTGCACTTGTGTGTGACGGATTGTGTTGGTGTAGTCAATCCATATCATGACGGGGCAACACTTTGCCGTGCTTGCAGCCATGGTGGGTCACACACACTTTTCCTTCGTCTCGCCCTAGCATATATGAGCTCTACCTTTTGGGTTTTCATCAACCATTTTGGGTTGGTTTTCGCGATTCCCCTTTCTTATATGTAGATCAATTATTGAATGAGAAGACTAGACAAAGAGATGTTATGCATTGTGAGGTAATGCGTTGGTTTTTTTTCCCTTTTTCTATCGGGTTCAACTATTCCATTGCAGAAGAAACTACAGGTACGGACATACTCTTTGGGTAAACGTAATTAGAAGTGCATTTAAATGATATAAGGTAACCCCGAATTACTATTTGCTACAAGTATGTTGTTGTAGGTTTTGGGGTTTAAAGATATGGGGTTAGAAATTAAGCCCGAATGAGTTGGGATTCTCGAATTATACATAGTAAGTTTTTGGTAAAATTTACGTTGATTTTTTTAATTTTCTTATGAAGTATGACAGTCCAAGTAAATAGTCACCAAAGATGGTTTAGTAAACCTGCCTGCTATAAAAGGGCTTGTTTCATTTTATTATTTCTTTTATTTTTTATAAAGTGTGTAGTTTTTGAAAGGGTTACCATATTGCTTACTGGAATTAACATTCACTGTGGTTTATTGTTGGTATAATATTTAATTTACCGAATATCGGTACTGAAAATCAGTTTTAAACCAATCCAAACAGCCCTAAAGTCTAATTAAAATCCACGCTTGACACAAATTTCATCGCGTCATTTTCTTTCAAGGGGGAAGAATTATACTAAACCTCGTATATTTTTTTAAACCAATCCAAACAGCCCTAAAGTCTAATTAAAAATCCAGGCTTGACATAAGTTTCGTCGCGTCGTTTTCTTTCAAGGGGAAATAATTATAATAAACCTCATATATTTTTATTGGTTTCTTATATAATTTTTTTTGAAAGGCTGTTTCTTATACAATTATAAGAAGAATGTGTTTGAGGAGGAGAATTCTTTGGACCACCTCACATTCCTCAAGGAGTCAAACCCGTTAAGGTTGAGGTGAGTAAGCAAAACATGCCTATTCTGTTGCACTTGTCACTATTTCTACAGCTAAGGCGGCCGTAGCCGTTGCTCAAGTTGCTAATGAGGCAGTTCGACTTGCTGGGTTGAATCGGTATTCAGGGAAATCAAAGGAGGAAACAACTGCTGCAACACCATATCCATCTGTAGGTTTATGAGGGGAGTTCCAATAAGCTTATTGTAACTGCTCTATTAGTTAGTTGTATTTTGATACAACTAACAAATATATATATATATATATATATATATATATATATATATATATATATATATATATATATATATATATATATATATATATATATATATATATATATATATGAATGTCTATGCTGAGTTAAGCAGGCGCAATCAACACTCCAATAACTCGTGAATCGAATAAAAGATTTTTCAAATTTCTGGAAGTTCTTACAGTCTTTTTATATTGATTTATGTGTGCATTCCTCCTATATCTTTTCTATTTTTTTGTATTCTCAAAAGTATCGGTATTGATGACTGTTAGGCGACTATATGAAATGTCGTCCCACTTTTAAGAATCCAATTGATGATCATCACACTTCTAAAAATCCAAATGATGTAATTTTAATGTCGAACTGTGCCCTGAGGAAACCATGCCTTATTTAGTAGACTATTTGTTTGAATGGGGTTTTCTAAGATCTATATTAAAGTTTCTTTTACTTTTTCCTTTTCATGGTTTCAGCTGCAGCAAAAGTGTCGATTGGTCACGGGCTTATCTCTCGGCTTGATGACTGTGGTCTGAGAACTAACCACTCTGTTGGCTCCTCACGAATCAACCCTGGCCAATATATGGCTCACAGTTATGCTTCCTACCCAAGTAACCCCTTTCAAAGGTAGCCTATTTTATGCATATGCTTTTTGCTTCATGATAGTCGCAATTGAAAACCATTATCTCCTTGTGTGTCCATGCTCTTCTGTTACTAAAACTACAGCTTCATCATGTGTTGCAGGAACATCAGAAAGTGATTGCTGCTCTTCAGGTTGGGTTGGCACACTTGAAACAAGTGTTTATCGGAAGTGGATTTCGAAAAGTGTCCCAGACATGAGGGAGATAGTGTTCTGCAGCATTCTTAAGCTCGGAAAAGAATTTCAAAAAGTTCACGTGTGAGTTATCTCATCTATTTAGTAAGTTTCTAAACCTTGATTTTTTGAAATTCATTTTTATACATTAGAGTTTAGGGTTTATTCTATTTGCATTCATTTCCTTTTTGCTATAGAGTTGTGAACATTGTTTCTTCGTTGTTAGCGAGGCGAATGGAATCGAAATGACCAATTGAAGCTTTAGCCCTCAAGCGAATAACAAGTAAGTAACATTCGCCTAAATTTGCACACAAAAATAAGCAATCCCAAACACTTTGTTAGCTGATTGGTATATGAGTTTCCAGTTATGTTATCTCGGGTTTTTGTTATTTGTAACTTCAACCTATGTCCAAACATAGGGGGTGTTTGGATTTGCACTAATACAGATATACCTTATATTTTTGTTTTTAATTAGTATGGCTTTTAAGATACTTAGAAAATGGTTACAACTCAATTAGCTTAAAAGTAACATAAAAGTCACATAGAATGTCATAAAGCTTTTACAAATTTGAATTCTATAAATTAAATGGTCTGAGAGAAAAGTTTTTACAACTCAAACGCAATGTGTTTTGTGCCTATTTCTTTATAACTGTTATATAATTCGAAAGTGAGGGTGTATGAGTATGTGCCATTGGTTTTGTTGCATGAACTAACAAAAATGTAGCAAAACATAGGGCATTACTCTAGATTTTTCGGATTCTTTTCCTTCTTTTTCTTATTGCAAACCAACCTCGGGGCTGTTTGGATTAACTTATTTGATCTAACGAACTATCGCACCAAAATTTGTTCTCTTGGTATTATCTTTCTCTTTCTGCATTTTTTCAGTTACGACATAAGTTTTATAGAATTATACATTTTACGAACGCATGTTCAGGTGGTAATCCGGGAAGAAGCAGAGATCACGTCCTCTTCTGCCTAAACTGAATTCGTTAACAAAAATGTTGGACTCACACCCTGCAGCAGAGCGCGGGTTTCTCTCCTAGTTCACATAAAAAAATCGATCCATTAGAAAAGTTTTTGTTACCATTGTACGACCGAAACCATTCTTTTTAATCAAATGTAAACATACATGGCGACATCCATATAATTAATAGATTTAATTACTCAAATGGTCGTAGGTGGACCTACGACATAACTAGGTGGTGCCCGGGAACCACCTTGGCCATCAAATTTGTTTAGAAGCGATGTAGTGGAGAATTTTGTGACCTACCATAGAATCTAATGGGGAACCACCTTAGGACGTTTTCGAAGAAGAAACAAATAAACTGAAGTATTGATCATAATTTTTGCAGGAGGTTGTTGATGAAGATGAAGATTAACTTTGTTTCTAGTGTTTATTTACATGTGGCTAGGATTGTACCATGTGGGTTTATTAGAGCATATGCAATGCTAAGATGTTATAATGGCTTTTTCTATTAATTTGCCATAAATCTTGACTTCCAAAAACTCATCTTTACAAATAACATTCAATGCATAAAAGTTGTTTGAAAGTTTTTTAGCTCTTCATTAAATGAGAATAGCATGTAAAAATTGATGTCAGACACTTGGTATATACCAAGCTTTCCTTTTTGTCAAGTCATTCACAAGTCTTTGGGTGCAATGAAAAAAGTCATACAAATGACTTGGAAAAATAGTAAAAAGCTTTTTATTAAGTTATCATTACAGTTGCTCTTAGGACTTTAAAAAATAATAGTAAAAGTCTCTTTTATGTTTCTTTATTTTCTCATTTTTCTAATACAATATCTTTTTATATTTCTTTTCATGGGATATTGCTATTTTTTTATCATGTTTTGTGTAACAGGCTTATACAATTAAATTGTCGCAGAAAAACATAAAGAAAACTATTTCCATTTCCACATTTTATATGCGAGAATTACACTAAAGGTTGCATTACATTAATGATTTGTTGTTTAAAATTTCAACTTTAGAAACTACCTGACCGGCATTAGGGAGACCGCTCTTCAACGATTTATAATATATGTAGTTCAAAACTTTTCAGCCAACAAAATTATATTATAAACCAAGGTTGTCAAGATCTAGATCTTAATTTTAGGATCTTACGATTTTACGATACTGTAAATAAAAAACGCTCCGGATCTTACGTAGGATATTTACATGCGTAAGATCTTATAAGATCCCGATCTTTATCATAGGATCTTAGGATCTACTACGATCCGATCTTACTTTTTTTCGAGCGACAAAATAAAAAATTACAAACTTATATGTTCTATTTTGTATAATCTAAAAAACAACGTGTAAATCTTCTTATGCATTTCATATCATAATCTATGACCACATTTTTATGAAATATTCCTATAATTTTGTGTTTACGATGTATATTAATTTGTAAATTTGTAAAATATTGCAAAGACTACTGAGAAAATTACATTATAATAGTATCTTACGATCCCGATCCTACTGTACGATCTCGATCATACAAAGACGAAAACAATCATAGGTAAGATCCCAATCTTAAAAACCTTACTTCAAACATTTTAATTTTACTTGCAAGCTTAAAATATTAAATTATACATGGGTAAAAATTATTCTCTTTATTATACCTATCTTGATCTTCTTGTCATAATTATTGATGGTGTAATAGTGTACCGACCCACCTTGGCTCATTTAGTGATCGAATTTACCTGTGTTATTTACCATCTTGACAAATAAAGGGAACCATCTTAAATTTGGTCTTGGGTCCGTCATTATTACAAAATGGTTCTTCTGGTTTATCGATTCACATGATTGTGCCTATGTTTTTTTAAGCACATTATGCCCTTGTGATTTGCAGATATTATAATTTTTGTCCAATTTATTAACGAAGTCTAAACTGTCATTAAAAGCCCTAACGTCAAATAAATGTATAAACGCGATGGCTAATATTGTAATTTAAAAATAAAAATAATAAAAAAAGATTTAAATTTTTGTTTTTCATCTCATAATATATTATTTTTAATATTGGGCTTATGTGTCGGTGAAACCTTGACATTTTATATCTTTTGTATGTCTTGGTACGTTTTTACCCGTTGCCACTTTTATATGTTTTCTATGTTTCTATACGATGTTTTACGGCTTTGTATGTTTTAATACGATTTTTTACGTTTTGGGATGTTATTACACGTTTTTATTTTCATCCGTTTTATACGGTTTTTATCTATATTTATATGTTTTTTACGGTTTTTTTATGGTTCTATTTATTTTATAGAAACATAGAAAATTGGATAGGACGCGTAATATTGACAAAACCGCAAACACGTGACCCATTTAAAAAACACTCGGGGTCTGTGAAACGCGATAAACTAACTACAAGGGTAATTTAAGTAATTAATACGTTTGCCCATAATCCCGACTTGACTTGCTCACACATGCTTAACTTTATTGAGAAGGCCACATGTTAGAAGAAAGCCCAATTCAAGTTAAGAATCCAACAAGCTTTTGCATCTTACAAAAGATATCCCCTTTTCTATTCTTTAAACAATATATACATTTCCTGAACATTTCTCTTAAGTTTAACATCTTTACCCACACACTTCTTTCTTTTTGTCCTTTGAATCATGTCGTTGCTACCTCGTCGTCGTGTTATCGTCAATGGTAACCAAAGGATGAGAACGCATCATTACTATTGGTGTCGACGTTGTCAAACAACATTCAGAACCAACTCAAATAACCTACCCGAAACTGTTTGCCCACGATGTCTAGGCATTCTTCCAGATGAACTTGACATGCTACGTCCTAGGCTCGTATCCAACATTGCAAACATACAACCAAATCTTGCTGAACAGTTAGTCGAGAACTTGGCTCTTCTGTTTGACCCGCCAGAGCCACAACCAGAATATGTTGGACCACAAGGTCCGATTCACACTGCAACCGAACAAAATCTGGATCCAAATTTTATTTTCCATGTAACAGGCTCTCAACCTTCACTTCTAGACGTTGGATCTCGTGATGATCAAAATGAGCCTTTTGAGGAAGCAAATAATGTTTTCAATGAAGAAGAGAACGCAAGACTACAACCTGCATCAAGTTCAGGCATTGAAGCCTTGCCACTTGTGAGTATAACTTCTTCTCATTTGGTGAACGACACTCATTGCCCCGTTTGCAAAGATGAGTTTGAACTGGGTGAAGAAGTAAAGGAGCTACCTTGTAAACATTTCTATCATTCTGATTGTATTGTTCCATGGTTAAGCATGCATAATACATGCCCAGTGTGCCGATATGTGATACACGGCCTTTCAAACAACAGTGACCAAACACATTATGAAGACGCTTTTCCAAGGAATAATTTTGGAGACAACGTTAACATGAATCGAGGTCTAGAACATATAATTATGTCATGGCCTTTTAGAGCTTTCTCAAGGTCAACAGTTCGACACCCTAACTTTCTCGACCCTAACTTTCTTGACAACGATAACCCATCTTCTCTCTTAGGTCAGTATATATGCATCTTGGATTTCATTTTACATCAGATTTTTATTTATTTGATTGTAACTGCTCATCTAATGTTTCTGTGTATCTTTGCAGATATTATCGGTGACACGCTTGGTTCAGTTTATGACTTCTTATTTAACTTGGTTTCACCTTTTCGAAATAATATGTATTAAGGCATGCGTTATAAACATCATGTGTCGATTAAACAAACAAAATTTAAATCCGGCGATGTATGCCATCATAACTTGTAATTATCAAACTTATAAACAAGTTCATATCCCATGTATGTAATATACAAGTATACAACTCTGAGATCTGCATTTGGTGAACACATCTGCATGAAAATAACAGTTTGATCATTTAACATAAAGAAACGTAGTCTCGTGTAAAGATGTTGTCATGCTCGTGTAAAGATATGTAGATTAGGGGGCTGCGTAAGAATTTTCGAGTTATATAAATGCAATGTGAAGTAATAAGCCATATACTACATAGAGTTTTATATAACAAAGAGGCACATCACTTTGCACAATGGTTTCTTTAGCTCCAAAACAACCAAACATAAGTTACACCTTTTGTTGTGACCGGATAGCATTGGCATGGACACGTTAACCGTCTCGATTAGCCGCCATCTAAAAGAACGATTCCCTTTGGGAGTCTGTCTTTCACAACGTGGAACATAAAGAGGCCTGCCACTGTTTGGCTTTGACCTTGTGGTTCATATACAATGTGTTTGTATCAACGTATGTATGCTTGTTTTTGTGTGTGTGTATGTATGTCAGTCGATATGGTTGAGTTATGAGATAGAATTAGATACCGAAAAGTTCTACTGTAATCGGTAGCAAAACTGTAAGTCGGCATGTTTGTGTGCTATAACGTTCGGAGTGTCACAAGTGTAAAGAAGACGAATAGAGGCCAGTTGATATTATGGAAAGAGTTGGCTGCTGAAGCTGCAAAATCACAACAGAAAAAGAGCATCAGGGTCCACTAAATGATCAAATAACAAAATCTGTAAAAGACATATGGGCTACATTACATTTCATCTCCAATAGGTCAATTGGGTCGAAAGTCGCCTTAGGTTTACCCAAATGATTACAAGTTACAACCCCTAAAATTAGTCTTCTAACTATAGACTACTACTACTTATGTTACCATGTATTAATTGTATGTTTTGTTCTTAAAAAGATAGACGGAAAATGCTGCAGAGGAAAAGCAACCCAACCCAACCCCATTTTCATCCTGTGTTAAAAACTACAGGCTTTGACATGCTCCCCACTAGAGGATTTTTGACATGAACATTTCTTTAAAAATCGACACACATTCTTAAAATAAAGTATTCTAATAAGCATTGTAATATTTCATGGTATGGACTTTATTTGATTGCTCCTAGACTTAGCCAAGTGACTAACTTTTTAGAACCTAAGAAATAAATATGTTGATTAATGAACATTCTAAAGTGCGTAAAACAGAAGTCAAACAAACTCACTTAGGACAAATTTAACTGGTTTGATTTATAATCCGTTAATGGTGGAACCTTTTTAATCACAGCGGTTGACCTTTTAGGCATAATCATGATGTTAAAACGAAGATAACATATTCTAGCCATGTGCCACTCTTGTGGAGATTAGTTAGCACATTCCACCACTAACTCATGATATTCTAAAATAAAATATCATACTAATTAGCATAATGGATTATAATTAGGGTTTTGGGTCAACTAGCAATCTTCAACATAATAAGATATAATTACCCATGTCATTAGATCTTTCAAGGTTTGAAAGTATATATTATCATAAACGCATCAAGGGTAAAGATGGAATTCTGCATATAAACTGCATTATATATCATCTTAAAATGTATGTTTTTTTCTCAACCACAATTAATCTTGTGACGGGAGGAACACCATAGCTAGTAAGTTCTCACCTAAGTTTAATTTAGGATACACGTACCAGTAGAACAACAAAAATGAGAGTAAAGAATAATGAGATAATAACTTACAGGACATGGACAGTGAGACCGTTGGTGGAGGTGCTGGTTCTTCTTGATCCCCATTATCTTGGTCAGGACGTGAAGCATAAGATACAACTGGTAAAGGAGGAAGATCAGGGGGCATTACTGACTTTTGATACATGGGTGGTGGACTATTAGGATGACGACGTGGGACATACATTGGTGGTGGGCTAGGCAAGGTCGTAAACCCACCACAAGAATGACCCAATGAAGGTGGTGGGGCATTTGGAAGAGGTGGTAAAGATGGTTCATGCCCATTTTGAGGGCTTGGTTGAGGTGATGAAATAGCTGGTGAGGGGGAAATAGAGGGTCCCGCAAAATCGTTTAGCACAGAAGATGGAGCAGGAGAAGGGGTAGGGGCATCAAGGGTATGATAAAGATACGAAGACAAACTGATTTCTTTTACTTTCCCAAAAACTGAATTATCCAAGCCAAGATTTCTAGCAGGGGGCGAACCTGTGATTGTTTGGGCCAATTGCTTTAATCTTAATGGCACAAGCTTTCCCAAATCGGACAGTATTGATGCTTGAACTGTAACCGGCGGGTCTTTTGTTGAACCAGCTTTGTTGGTTACTTGCATATATACACTCTGGGAAAAAGATATAAGAAAATGGTTACAAAATAAAATTTCGCAAAGTAAAAGTTTTTCAACCTATGTTGTAAGGATATCAGCGTTTGGATGTGAGTATATGATACATACTGTATATATTGATTTTGCAAATCTAAAGTTAGATGATATGGTGGTGCAGTTATCATGTCTATATTAGTCTAAGGACTGTTGGTCTAAAGAGCGAATTCTACCTATTTGGATTAAGCAACATGCCTAAGTGATGACTAGTGATCTGACAGGAGTTGAATGATAGCATTTTCATGTTTCAAACTTTCAATTGCTATTACTCGTAGATTGTTTCTCTATAAATAAGTGATCCAATTTTAGAAACATTCACCTTACCACCAAGCAATTTGAAGGTAATGATTGGGCAAAGACTGTACCTCATAAGGCTTCAGGTGCAACCCTGATTTTAGTTGTTCCTTTAGCTCACCAAAGTTTTCTTCTATTTCACGCACAGAATTAGGGAGCGAAAAATTGAAGAGGGATTGTGTTAGCATCCACATGGATGCAGATTGCTTGGGAATAACCGTGATCCCGCCAGGAAACTTGAGAATATCAAAAGAAGCTGGTTGACCGAATATGGATTTGCTCAAAGTCAAGTTTGACCGTTGATTGAACAACTCAAGTAAAGATGATCTCAACACACTTAAAGATACGGGATTTATAGTTGAATTCCTTGGATTAGAATGAATGCCAAATACCACATGGGTCCAGTTAGATGCACTTGCTTTGTGCATAGATAATATGGATACCTGTAAAGCATAACGAAGGATAAGGATGGTTTTCCTACAACCATAGTTTGGTAACGGGTCAAAATGAATTCAGGTTACTAGTCAAAACGATTTTTTTTTTGTTTTTTTGGTAATGAGTTTTTTACCCTGGTAAGTCCCAAATGCAACAGTTTTTAAATAAAAGTAACTTACTACAATAATAATCTGATTCGTTCTATAAAACAGCTACGAGGTTGTATGCATAAAATATAGACTTTAATGGCTTTCAACCAATTTGAGGCGTTTGACATATAATACAGCCATATCAACCCAATCATAGGTAAATGGGTCGAAATTGTCACCTTTAAACACTATGGATAATTCAAATAAACAAATAGCTATTGTTAGCACACCTGTGTGTTAGGAACGCCAATTTCCGTGTATATATCATACTCTAGTCTTGTGATCTGAGGAAGAAGATATGAAACTGGGTTTTGTAATCTGAAGTACGCTTGTATTGTGGCTGTAATAACAAAGATAAGTTGTCTTAGTACATTGGTTAATTGGTATGAATGATGCTTTTGCTCAAACATAATAGTACTTGATTCCGATAGTATTAATTTTGCCGTCACTACAAATCACAATTTCAAATAATGATTGGTATATGATTCACCAGAATCTCACAAAGGCCCTTGATCTATGAATTTCACAAGTTTTGTTATGAAGTTCTCGTCATTATTGTCACATGTTAGTCATTTGAAACATATTTTCCATCAAAGGTTTACATATAAGAGCTCAAATGTTTCAATAATATAGATCAAAAGACAACTACTTAATACATTAGATTGCCATAAAGTCACTGTGATCCACACATCAAACTAAAAATGATCTAGTTTATTGTGCTTGACAGGTAAATTAAAAACTGGATCAGGAAATAGATTAGAAACATGTCTTTAGGTGCACTTGAATAAACATATATATCTACAATAACATAAAATTTCAAAACATTGAATATCATAAAAATAGTTCCAGATCATTACCTAACCGTCAAATCAGAAACCAGAAATCATTAAGTTATATTTAAGCAAATCAACAACTATCAATATCCATCCATCTACCAATTCAAGTAACTTTAATAAATAAACATATTACTCTTTCAAATCAACATCAACATCAATTCTTTTTTACATTTTGGCATAAGTAGATCCAATCTCCACACAAACAAACAATTTTAACCATCCCTTGTTTTAACAGAAGAATATACAACATTAAAAGTTTAAAACCAACATCCAATGATCGATCATATACTAAATAACACCATGATCATTTTGACGAATTGGAAACTTGTCTTTTCCGGTCTGAATATGGTGCATTTCAAATATATAGCTACGTTTATGCTATTTTACACTATGCGGACCAAAACCATGTGGTTCACGTAGAACCACCCTAAATCCACCCGTGACAACATAAATGTTACAGTAAAAGACTTATTTCTTATATGATTAGCTTAAAATTGAAAACTTAGACCTTCAGTTTTCCTAGTCTGTTTATCGACTATTGAATTATCAAGATCACAGCCTTTTAAACTAATTGGCCCCAAGATCCAATCTTTATAAAAACTAACAAAAAATGAAAACCTAAATAACATAATTCAATATTCAAATTTACACAACTAACAAAAATATTCACATAAATGATATAAAATTGTCTCAAATCTCAATAGCCTTTGGTCGACTAATCTACGGGGTTTAAGCCCACCGACACACGCCTTAAATATTGTTTGCACCAAGCAGGATATTAAATAAACAAAATAAACCAAAACATACCACTTTTCTTGATATCTTCTTTGGCATCAAATCCAAGTTGCCTATGATGCAAATGCAAGACTGAAAAAACACCAAAAACTAGTACACAAACACTGAGCAGCAAAACAAAGACACATTTGAAACTGAACAAATGAGCAATTCTTGGACAACCCAGAAACCAAAATGACCCATTTTGATGGTTTTGAATATGATCTTGGTTATGAACAGGTAAATGGGATTTACCCATTTGTAAATAAAAAAAAAGCTCAGTTTGGTAAGTGGTTTTTTATTGTTATGATGGGAATTTGAATGGGTTTGAAGGTACACATAGTTGTGTTTTGGAACAACTGTAACTAGAACTGAGATGGAAGCATCTGATTTGTACAACTACAACTGTTTTTTTATTGGTTTCAAATTTTTATAACATGTGGTGTTGTTGGAACTTGTCATGTTATAAAGTGCACCCTTGTTCTTGTTTAGTGTTTAAGTTTTTACCTTGGATTTTTCAGGTTTTACTTTTGGTTTTGCATTAGTTTTGGGTGTAATCGAGTTGAGTCGAGCCAAGCCCGAGCTTAACAAGGCTCAAGCTCGGCTCATAAAATAAAAAGTGGCTCAAGCTCGGCTGTTTGCTCGTCAAACTTTAATCCTTCAGCATTGAACTCGGCTCTATTAGGATTCGAGTAAAGCTCGAGCTTTCCTTGAAAAGCTCTAAATTATATACGTAAAACAAATATATCACTAAGCCTTACACACCGCCACAAGTTATATGTTTGTAATAAACTGTAAATAATAATTATAAATAATATTATTCAATTTTTTATGAATTTGTTATTTATAATTAGATTAATATTTAAATCAGCCGTTGTATACCTATATAAAAATAGACTTATATTAAAGATAAAAAGTTCGCTAAACGCTCAAACGTATCATGTCATATGATATTTAACACACTGAATTAGAATTATGAAAGTTGCAAACTGCAAAACCACAAGGAAGTAACTAGAAGCTAGTAGTAATAGAGTAAGGAATAAATTAGATAATGATGATTTAGCTACCGAGCGTTGATGAGAAGCAAAGGCGAAAGGGAAATATTTGAGTGCAACGGATTGGTGGAGAAAAAAGAAGCTTCTTTTATCAAAAAAAGGAAAACTAAAGGGCAAAAAGGCAAACAAATGATTATTGTGGACTTTATCCTATTTTTTATTCGACATTTCCTTCGAATAGATACTAATACTATACTAGTAATGGATAAATGGCCATCTATAAATCAGGGGCGTAAACTCGAGTCATGTTCGTTTTGACCTATTTAAGTTTGCCAGTTGACGAGTTGATAAAACGTTTACTCACGCATGATATGTGTATCGATCGTGTTAATAACTTAACTCAAATAAATATGTATAATACGTATAAGACACATTTGTGATTTGTTTAACTTGTTTAAAAGAAATTGGTAAACTGTTTATTCAAGTAGTCAAAATTAAAGCTACCTATGTACCAAAAGCGATATTTTCATGAAAAGAACGAGAAAATGCTAATTACTTAAAAATGCGTTTAATTTGATATTTTTTACCGTTTTGTGTAACCATCTTTTTGTTCTTATATTATCATTAAACTTTGTGATTTCGTATATTATGTGTACTCGGTGACCTGCTTGACTGGTTAGCAGGTTATCTTAACGACAGTTTAACTTTTTATTACAACGTTAGTTCTTTATATTAATGGTCATTAACATAAACACTTAAAATTTGAATTTTTTTAAATAAAATGTAAAACCTAAGAACGTATGTAACTTTATATAAAAGAAAATTAAAATATTATTATTTTTAAACATGTGTTAGTTAACTTTTAAAATTGGAAGAATTGCATATATATCCTTACAAAGAATTAAAATTACATATATATCTAGCTTAAACTTAAAATTACATATATATCCTTATCAAACATGACAAATTGCATATATATCCAAATATTTATTTCTTAAGAAAAAGGATATATATACGTAACATATATATAAAAATGACAAGTCTCGCTAATATATTATGTAAACAACCAAGCTCGCTAATATACATTCAAAATATGTTTGATCTCGCTAACTTCTCGAATGAATTTACTTAAATACCCATGTGTTCTTTCACTTTTCATTTACTCTTCAATTTATAATATATAATTAATTTATAATATTGAATGAATTAAAAAGAGTTTATTTCGAAAACAAATTAATTTTGAAAAAGATTTATTTTAAATTCGAAAAAAATCAAAAAAAGTTCGAAAAAGATTTAAAAATTTTAATTTAAAAAAAAACTTCTAAAATTTTAAAACTTCCATTTTTTAAAATCAAATTTCCAATATATAATTAGATTTATTTAAATTAAAATATATTTTAAATGTTTTCGAAATTAATTTTATTTAGTAATTAAATAGATTTAAATATGTAAAAATAATTATTTGGATATATATATATATATGCAATTTGTCATGTTTTATAAGGATATATATGCAATTTTAAGTTTAAGTTGGATATATATGCAATTTATCATGTTTCATAAGGATATATATGCAATTTTAAGTTTAAGTTGGATATATATGCAATTTTGATTCTTTGCAAGGATATACATGCAATTCACCCTTTAAAATTTATATAAAACGTGTTTTATATAACTTAACTTTTTCGTAATTAATAAATCTTAATTTTTTCAGAAAATCATACTATTTTTTAAAAAATTTCAAAAGTAAAATTCGTACTTTAAAAAAAACTGAAATTCTTAAATTATTTCTTTTTACAAAAAATATCGTACCTTTTTTACAAAAATTTAACTTTTTTTAATTTTATTTTATTTAAATTGTGTGTATATATAAAAAAAATTTAGAAAACTTTTACGAAATAATTTCTTTTACAAAAAAAATATTTTTCTTTTTGTAATCTTAGAAATTTCAAAGTAAAAAACCGCAAAAAAAATTTAAGTTTTTGGAACCTTTGAATTGCTTTTTGCAGATAATCATACTATTTTTTAGAAAATTTTAAAGTTTTTAAAACTAAATGTCATACTTTTTACGGAAAAATATGAAAGAAAAGTAAATATTTTACAAAAAAAAGTAATTTTTTGTGAAAAAAAAAACTATTTCATAAAAAAATTAAAAAGTTATATATACACATTTATGTAAAAGAAAAAAATAACAGTTTTAAATTTTGTAAAAGCGTACATTTTTGTAAAAAATAACTTCAAAATTTTCAAAAAATTTTTCTAAAAAAGTACGACTTTCATTTTTGAAAACTTTAAATTTAAAAAAAATAGTATGATTTGCTGCAAAAAAAATTCAAAGGTTCCAACAACTTTTTGTAAAAAAAGTGCGGTTTTTACTTTGAAAATTTTAAGATTACAAAAAGAAAAATAATTTTTTTACAAAAAAATTTATTTCGTAAAAAAGAATTTCTAAAAAAAGTTATATATACACATAATTTATATAAAATAAAAATAACAAAAGTTTAAAATTTTGTTAAAAGTGCCATTTTTGTAGAAAAAAATTTCAAAAATTTCAATTTTTTTGTAAAAAAAAGTACGACTTTCACTTTTGAAAATCTTAAATTAAAAAAAATTTGTATGCTTTTCTGCAAAAAAAATAAGATTTATAAAGTACGAAAAAGTTAAGTTATATAAAACGCGTTTTATATAAATTTTAAAAGTTAACTAAAACATGTTTAAAAAATAATATTTAAAAATTTTTTATTCAAACATGCGTAAATTTTATTTTTAAAGAAAAATTGTATATAAAGTTATATACTTTTTTTAAGGTTTTACGTTTTATTTAAAAAAAATCAAATTTTAAGTGTGTATGTTAATGGCCATTAATATAAAGGAGTAACGTTATAATAAAAAGTTTAACGGTCGTTAAAACAACCTACCAGTTAAGTAGGTCACCGTGTACACACAATGTACGAAATCATAAAGTTTAATGATAATATAGAAAAAAAAAATTGCTACACATAACGGTAAAAAGTGTCAAGTTATATGCATTTTTAAGTTATTAACCCACGGGAAAATTTTAAAATTTTAATCTTTTTATATATAAAAGTGTCCCAACTACTTTATAATGTAATATAAAGTTATAATATAAACATGTTTATGTTTATTTATTCGTATATTAAACGAGTTCTTTTTCTAGTTTTCTAGCGGAGCTCAACAAAAGAGGTATTGATTTAGATTCGGTTTTATGTCCTTGTTGCGGAGATAGTGTGGAAACGGTTGATCATATGTTAGTAAACTGCAATTTGGCGATGAGTGTGTGGGAAAAGATTTTTTATTGGTGGAGAAGAGGTCCGATTAATGCTTCTTCTATATGTGATATGTTGCAACACGGTGCTAATTCAAATGGCATCTCGGGCAAATTGTGGCAACTGGTAACATGGGTGACCGCGTATATGATATGGAAGGAACGTAATTCTCGTGTGTTTAGTATGAAAATGACGAGCACAAATACAATTGTCCAAGAAATTCAAATTAAAAGCTTTGATTGGATATCAAGAAGGTCGAAGAAAGTTTCATTTTCATGGCAAAGTTGGTTTCGTGACCCTTCGAATTGTGATGAATCTGCCGTGTGAGTTTAGGATTGTTATGAGAGTGGTATGTAGAGCTTATTGGATTGTTTAGTTTGGTGTGGGTTTTTTTTTCGTGTTTGGGTCTCATCCTCATTTAATTATCTTGTTAATTGAGGGTGAGATGTCTTGTTTTTGTAATTCTTTTGTGGTTTTAATAAAATGATGCCTTTCAAAAAAATAAGTATTTGTGCATAATCGATGCATTAAGTTGAGTAGCGACCTTGAACCGTGACCATTGGTTTTGACTCGCGACATGAAGCCATCATGGTACATATATATAGTGCATAATCGAAAGTCTTATGAACGTACGTAAGTGAATGAGGAATGACTTTATTGAAGGTTTATGTAGTTCATAACAATAATAAAAACACAAGTAAAGATCAAAGTACGTAATAACGGAAGCGGTTTAAACAAGATCATATTAACAACACATTCATAATTAATCGATTAAGGTTACGTACCTTTTGCAATGCGGTTCCAACGAACAAGAACAAATCTCCAATTTAGGGTTTATGAGGATCAATGATTAACCCCTTACGTTTTGTTAATCGATCCAAGAGATAATCTATAGTGAGATTATATTACGTTCTTTTACACACGTATAATAACAAGTTAACCATAAGACTAGTACGTATAAAACGAGCAATACGTTAGTGGAAAAAATCAAACCGAAACCCTAAGTATAGGGGTGTTCGACGATCGCCAGAAGATAGAGGAAAAGAAGAGATGAAAAACTATGAGAAATCCTATGGGTATTTTTATAGGGTATAAAACTTAGGGCTCAAGTTAAGCAATTCTATTAGGATTAGGAAACAAACTTTCCTTTTCCTCTTCCCCCTTCTAGCCGATCAGAAAATACCCCTTATGGGTGTTTCCGAAACCTTCTTTTCTCTTCTATTTTTATCCACATTAATCGTTAGACCCTAACTATTAAAACATAACAACCGTTAGATATATTAAGCTTGTTTTAATTAATAAACATATAAAATATATTTATTAAGAAGATAAATTTTTACGTATTGTGTGCAATCCCGTAATCTCGAGTTCGATCCTAACACATGTCTATTAATTACTTGGATATATTTTAATAGTGTGATCACATCGGTTAGCGTCTAGTTACACGCCGATGTCTCTAGTACAACTCGAGTAAGGTCTCCTGGATAAAACCTTAGTAATGATTCATCATTATTATTATCTTTTTATTTCTAATACAATGTTAATAAGGATATGGATCTTAGTCATTTCTTAATTAACTATTTTGTTTCTCGTTTATCCGATTAAACAAGATTACCAAAACTTCTGAACATAGTTCAAAATGACTTTGGGTGCAGCCACACAAACATCTTACTATTCCCACGAGGGGCCCAACTGTATTAAACTCCAAAATGAATTTGGAGGAAACAAATCCCATATTGACACAAACAAAACTTATGAATTTTGAAACACTTCTAAAAATAACCCTAATGGCCACCAGTTACGTATTGCTTTAGATTATTTCACAGAAATTCACTAGATCGACGACAGTTTCCTGGTATCTCAGGTCTGAGGATAACTGTAACACCCCACTTTGATAAGTATACTGTTACATGATAATTATGGCGTGTCATCAAAGAATGCAAGGTAATATGTCCTAAAACATAAATGACCATCAGGAAACGGAATCAAACATCGGCCCCCAAACGTAAACTCAAAACATGCATAAAGTAAATGAAGTGCAAAAGGAAAAGAAGTATAAGGTAGCTCCTATCCTATGCACGTCCCCTCCATGCTCGAGTTTGTCCTTGGGTACTTGCCGTTTGGGTCATGAAAAGAAAATATACGGCTGAGAAAAACGCTAAGTAAACGGATATAATGACATAATAGAATGACTAAAACATATGTAAAGTATAAAATGCAGCGGAAAATGTGTAAGTCCTGGAAAACCTAGAACATGTTTTATAACCTGGTTTATATTTGAAAAGACTAATGTTTAATTCATAAAACTGTATTTTAAATGCCAAAGAGCCCATATAGGTCATGAAGGTATCAACGTGCATGAATACATAGAGGGGTGACCTCGTCATCCAATTAGAGGGGTTGCCTCTAATTATATTAGTCTAGGTGGAGGAATCAGCTCCATGTGACGGATGTAGAGCACACACCACAGTCACTGTGTAATCTGCTCCAATTGACTGAAAGGGACGCCGCGAGAAATCACTCTCGTCGCGATAGAGTCATAACACCGGTGCCTCAAGTGTTATGGTTATGGTACCTCCATAACTAGGCGGACATAGTCATGCATGTATATAGCTCATGCAGTTTAAAATGATAACATAGTAATTACTGAAATTTTTTATATAAACTACTGAGGAAAACAGATGGCAACAAACGGGGAATCCTAATCATAGAAAGAGAATGTTCATACTAAAGGACGGAATATCCATACTTTATGTCCAGTAATGAAATGAAGATGAAAGCGGAAAGAACTACTCCGACTCCATGAGTGATACATAATAAAGGACGTGAATGAGTTGTATGTTCTATGTTTAACTTACTAATTCTTGGTTTAGTTTACTTTACGTGTTCTTGACTTGTTTTACTTGTTCTTGACTTGTTTTACATGTTCTTGACTTGTTTACTTTACGTGTTCTTGACTTGTTTTACTTGTTCTTGACTTGGTTTACTGTTTCATGTCTTATCATGTGTTTCTTAGTGTTTCATGTGTTCTTGATTAATGTATTTCATGTTTTATGTGTTATTATACTTGATGTTTCATAATAAGTAACTTTCTAAAATAGCAGGTTTATATATATATCAACTTTCCAAAAATAGTAAGTTTCCATAAATAGTAAGTTTCCAAAAATAGAAAGTTTCTATAATTATTAAGTTTCCAAAAATAGAAAGTTTCTATAGATAGTATGTTTCCATAAATAGCATATTTCTATAATTAGTATGTTTCTATAATTAGCATATTTCCATAAATAGTAATAAGCTAGTTTAATAAGTATATAATATAAGCTAATGTTTAATAAGCATATATTATAAGTCATGATTATTTAAATGTCATATATAGTAAAGTTTATTAATAATAATACTTTAGTCTTAACATAATAATTATTAATGAATAATATAATACATGGTTTATAAGTGATTATTAGTTAATAATATGACATGATTATATTAATAAAACTTTACCTTAACTGATAATTGTATAATTAAGTTAAAGTATAGTATTAATTTAATTAAACCATGATTAAAATGTATTTTAATAATTAAGCTAAGTTCTTAATTAAATTAATTAAATGTAACATGTAACTTATACTATGAATAATTATATTAATAAGTATTATAACCTAATTTAAATTAACATAATAATTAAATTAAACTATATAATTTAGCAAAAACAATAATCCAAACACCCCTTGGTGTTTTCGTGTACCCGAGCCCTGAAACTAGCCTACATTGAGACACCCGGGTCTCAGCTTGGCTCGAATCACCAACAGCCACCACAGCCGCAAGGCTGTGGCCTTGCTGCCGACTGCCCCAGCCAGCCACCGGCCTAGCCGGTTGCCGTTGGTGGTGCAAACTTCCCACCGGCAGTGGTCGGTACCCACTCTCAAGCCAAACGCAACCCCGCTATGGGGTTTTGTGTTGCGACCGACAAAACAAATCAGCCACCGCCCCTTTATAGGGTGATGCTTGCCGAAAGAAACCACACTGAGACCCTAAACGGTCTCGGTTTATGTGATAACCCAAACCAAAAACTCGGTTTTAATTCTTGCTATATCTCATGTTTTAATTCCTCCATGTCATGTGTTCTAGTGCTTAATTAATAGATTACTAAAACAAAGAAAGATAATGAGAGAAAAGTATTAAGATTGGTGATACCGCATAGGATTGAATCAAAGATGAATAACACTAACATCCACGTAAGTATTAACCAAAGATCAAAATCGTTCTCTCTCTTGTTTCTCCTTGTGGTCGGCGGCATAGAGGAACCATTAGGGTTTCTTTATGTTTTTGTAAAAGTGATAAAATGAAAGAAAGGTTTTGTTTTTCTTGTGTGTTAACTTTATACATGGGCCGGGCCAAAGCCCTTGTTTTTTTCTTCTTATTAGGCCGGCCAAAACAACACCCCTTGTTAATATTTTTCGTGTCTTAATAACTTCGCGTATATTATTATTTATGACGTGTGTTCGTGTTTTAACTCGTTTAATTCTTGTCGTGTTTTAAGTATTATACGTAAATACTTATCGTGTAATAATTTACATACGTAATACTTGTCGTAAATAAATAAATTAATATACGATATACTTGTATTTATTTATTTAATATTCATGATACGTGTCGTGTATTAGTTAAATATAAACTTTTTAATTAATCCATGTTTTCGTGCATTTAATGTTCCTATGTATTTTATACGGATTTTACAATAACTATTATGATTTACTTGATGACAAAGATCCATAAAGTATAATCATATAGTTGAGATAAGTCATATATTCAATTCCTTGAATATCATCTAAATTTGATATATAAACACATCAATATACTTTCAAGTATATTCTATCACAATTTAGATTTGTTTTCATTTAATAATTCCCATATTATTAATCGACAATAGACATTTAGAATAATTTAATATTCATGTATTAAAACATGTAAAATAGGACACAAAACTAAATAACAAGAATAAACATAACCAATACTTTATTTCATTAAATAATAATGTCTAACATCCTTTATTCAAATACTAATCACACATTTGCATGAAATTACTAGCTAAATGAAGCCCAATTCCATTGGCATACTTAATGACCTTTCCTCTAAGCAAAGCCTTAGTAAAAAGATCAACTAAGTTGTTATCAGTGTGAACTTTTATTAATCTAATATCACCAGCCTCGACTTGTTCTCGAACATAGAGATATATATGTTTAAAGTGTCTAGCGTCGTTCATGACTCCATGATCATTGGCGAATATGATTGCGGCGGAATTGTCACAATACATGTTAGTATGTTCTTTGATTCAAGGCATCACTCCAAGATCTTAAACAAACTTCATAATCCAAACAACTTCCATTGCAGCTTTTGAAGCAGCTATGTACTCAGATTGAGTAGTATGCATCGCAATTGTTGTCTGCTTTTTGCTCTTCCAGTCAACTACTCCTCCATTAATGAGAAACACGTAACCCGTCTGAGACTTCGTATCGTCTTTATCATATTGCCAGGACGCATCACAGAAACTTGTAACATTTAGTTATGTGTCTGGTTTTCCTCCAAACACCAAAAACATATCTTTCGTACTCCTTAAGTACTTTAGAATATGTTTAACATCAACCCAGTGGAGCTTCCCTGGATTTTGTTGGTAACGACTGACTAAGTTTTGAGCAAACGCCACATCTAGCCTAGTGCATCGTACAAAATACATGATAGATCCTACAACCGAAGCATAAGGCACTTTCTTCATGTATTCCACCTCTTCAGGTGTTGATGCATCCATCGCATGACTTAAATCATGTTTAACCTCCATAGGTTAAAAACCTTTCTTGGAGTTATGCATATTAAACTTCTTCAATATCTTGTCAAGATAAGTACTTTGACTAAGACCAATTAACCGCTTACTCCTATCTCTATAGATTTTAATTCTCAGAATGTACGCACCTTCTCCTAAATCCTTCATAGAAAAACATTTACCAAGATAATCCTTAACTTTTTTAAGTCTTAGAATGTTACTTCCCAATTATATGTCGTCAACATATAAGATTAGGAACACTACATCACTTCCACTAGCTTTGCGATATACACATGGCTCATCACGATTTTAAATAATCCAAACTTTTTGATTTCTTCATCAAATCGCTTATTCCATTAACGTGATGCTGCTTCAAACCATAAATAGATCTTTGAAGTTTACACACGTGTTTTGTATATTTTGAATTAACATACCCTTCAAGTTGTTGCATATAGATGTCTTCATCTAAGCGACCATTCAAGAAGGCAGTTTTAACATCCATTTGCCATATCTCATAGTCATAGTATATTGCTATAGCTATGTGAATCCTAATAGCTCTTATGTCTGCTATTGGAGAAAACGTCTCCTCGTAGTCAGTGCCAAAAGTTCGAGTAAAACCTTTAGCTACTAAACGAGCTTTATATGATTGTATTTTTCCATCCATATCAGTTTTCTTCTTGAATATCCACTTACTTTTCACTAATTTATCATTTGGAGGTGGATTTACAAGTATAAAACTTCACTTACTTTTATGGAGTTCATTTCCTCATCCATTGCACCAGTCCACTTAACCTTTTCAGGATCAAGCATAGCGGACTTATAATTAGCAGGTTCACCAAGATCCCCTACTTCATCATCTTCATCCTCTATCTTAAGACATAGACGGTTGGGTGCACGTATAGTCCTTTCAGATCTACGGATAGGAACTAATTCCGGTGGAACTCCCAGACTTTCTGGTTCTATAGGAATTTCGCTAGTGTTTTCAGAAGGTAATGTATCTATATGATCCTCTTCAAGATCATAAGTTCTCCCACTGAATTCTTGAGATATGAGATCTCTTACAAGAAAATCTCCATACCTTGCAACAATAACCTTGTTTTCAGGTGGAAAATAAAAGTAGTAACCCGTAGTTTCCTTACGGTATCGTACAAAGATACATTTCACAGATCGTTGTTGGAGTTTATCAGTTGAGTCACGTTTCACATACGCCTCACAACCCCAGACCTTCAAATAAGACAAGTTAGGCGATTTTCCATGCCATATTTCATATGGTGTCTTATTTACTTCTTTGTGGGAACCATATTTAGTATACATACAATAGAATCTAAGGCATAGTCCCAAAAGGATAATGGTAAATTTGTAAGATTAAACATAGATCATACCATATCTAATAATGTACGATTTCTCCTTTCAGATACACCATTTTTTTGTGGAGTATAAGGAGAAGTAAGATTATGAAAAATTCCATTCTCACATAGATGATCTTTAAATTCTTGGCTTAAGTACTCGCCACCTCTATCGGAACGAAGGGCTTTAATCTTATTTCCTAGTTGTAGTTATACTTTAGCTTTAAACACTTTGAATGTTTCAAATACCTCATGTTTACGCTTAAGTAAATAAACATAACCATGACATGTGAAATCATCCGTAAATGTTAAGAAGTAGCTAGCACCTTTCCTTGACACATGTTTAAATGGTCGACACACATCTGTATGTATTAAGCCAAGTAGATATGTAGCTCTTTCAATATTAATATAAAAGGTTTCTTGGTAATGTTTCCAGAGATACAAGTCTCACATTTATCAAATAATTCATCATTGATATTTTCCAAAAGACCTTCACGATGAATCTTTTGTATGCGTGTCTTCCTAATATGGCAAAGTCTACAATGCTAAAGATAAGAAGAGTTCGAGTCTAACTTTCTCTTCTTATTCATGCTAAAGACAGAATTATTATTATACTTGGAGACATTACTATGCATGTTAATTTCAAACATACCATTCACAGCAATTGCATTAAAATAGAAAATACCATTTTTGAAAACAGAAATTCCATTATTATCAATAGTGTGAACAAATCCAAGATCTAACAAACAATAAAAGGAAATGACACCTCTAACAATAGAAGGTTCATAATGAAAATTGTTTAAAATCAGTTCTAAACTCGAAGGTAAAACTAAATTAAACACTCCTATGGCTTCTACAACTGCTTGTGATCCATTTCTCACTTACAGGTATTGCTCTCCATAGGATAGCTTCCTTTCCATCTTAAACCCCTAAAGCGTATTACAAATGTTAATACCGCATCCCGTATCATATACCCAAGAGTTTAATTTGTATGTTAAATTAAATAATTCAATCATAAATAAGTTACCTAAAGCTGCAGCATTGTGCTCAGACTTCTTGTTCTTACTTTCTCGCAACTCTTCGAGATACATAGGACAATTCCTCTTCCAGTGACCACTGGAGCCGCAGTGGTGACAATTCCCATCCTTTTGGGATTGATTCTTCTTAGAAAGATTTTGCTTATGCTTTTGATAGGTTACAACTTGCTTGCCTTTATCACCTATGCCTTTTCCTTTCATCTTTTTGTTCGATTACGGTTTTGGCTTACTCACTCTACCCTTTTGTATGTTAAGTACTTGAGGAGTAGAGGTCGGGGACTTGTCCTTTAAACCCTTCGAAGTCAATGAGAATTGCGTGAAAATCACTCACGGTCTTCCCCGTGCAATGCATATTGAAATTTCTAACAAAATCACCAAAATCCTTGTTAAAGGACCTGTTGATTAAGTTAATCGTGTTGGGAACAAAATTGTCTAAGTCCTTAGCCGCTGACAAAGTGGATTATAGCCGCTGACAAGAGTAAAGAAGACGCTGACAAACAAGGCGTTGACAAGAAGAATCCAAGCCACTGACAAGATTGCATTGGCTGTATAGATCAACACGTTTTGTTTGAGTTAGTAAGATATGTTCAGATATTATATTTTCTATGTTTATCTCTTTAATATCTTCCTAGAATAGTTGATCATTAGTTTTCTATTCAAGGCTGCTTACATCAATAAAAGGAGACCTTAGCGTTCATTGTATGTACGCTTTTCATTATCATTCTTGTTAATCGAAGTTGAAAGTTTGGTAATCGTTTGTATGCTTTGTTCTTTGTTCTAACTATTAATTCAGCTGATACTGAGCGTAACACCCCTATTTTTTTCCTTAACGCAGCGGAACATTGATATGGGGTATTACTTCATAGAACACAAGTCATAATAATAGAAAACAACCCAAAAGAGTGACAAAATCAACTTTCTTTATATATCATTGAAAAATCAGAGTTTTACAACATGAGATTCCCAAAATCTAAGATAATAATTTCAAGCTTATGCCTCTTCATGCCATCCTTATGCTGCTCCATGCTATCAGTCACAATTTCCTAAAATATATGCTTACAAGTCAACACAAAGGCTGAGTGAATTCATAGGTTTGTAATAGCAGTTTTGAATACATGTTTACCTATGAAACAATAATTTTATTTCACAAAATTCATGATATCAAAACTAACGGAATTCACCAAAGTGACTATCATGACATGAACTCATGACAAGTAACCTACATGTCCTAGGTTACCCATTAGTTCTAATAAAGTATGCTCAATTACCCTATGTATAGGTGACACAAACAAGATTCATTAAACCCAGTAGATCTATTTACCCCATTAACGCACACGGATCTGTTTAATGATTCATGAAATTTGGGAAACAAGTAATAGTTTGCACACTCGTACAATAACATATTTCAGTGAAATCATATAGTTCAAAAACGCATGTATTCCAGTTTTAGCATATATCCCCCTCGCGGGTTTTAAAATCATTTACAAAGCATTTAAAGTGAGGCTATGAACTCACCTGGTATCCATAGAGTATGAGCTATATCATATGTATTTCATTCACAGATAAATAGCTTGGTCATATAAACCACAACTTGGTCTCACACAAACCTGGATTAACACATTGGGTATAGTATCAAGTCTTCGATCTTTAATTCAATATTTTCAAGTATTAATTAGGTATTCTTTGATTTTGTTAATTAGGAATTCCTGAATTAATATTTGGTTATAATTATAGCACCATTGTTCGGGCCATCATACTCGGAAGCCATTCTATAAACTTTTGAGGAACGAGGGCACTTTAAATCGTAAACCCAACCACTCAGTCAGAACGTTATATCGAGATGGAACATCTTTCTACAAAGCTCCCTTCTAACATGATACTTTCATTACTTCCTCATAATTATAATTAATCTTCTTTAGTTTCAAAATTGGAAAAAATAGCCCTTTTTGTTATACTTTGGTATAATTACGTTTTTAACCCCTAAAGTATATAGTTTTATTATTTACAATTTAAACCTTCAATATTTAACCTTAGGGCCTAAAACTTTTCAATATTTATTATTATATATTTAACTTTCAAAAAATGACACTTTTGGCCCAAAAGTTAAATAGTTTCAAAAATGACAATTTTAGTCCCTATACTTGTAAAAATCACATAACAACCTCAAAATGGACCAAGTGATCTATGATTTTTAAAAAAAGTTTCAAAAAATATTTATAATTATAATAAAATCATTTCTCCAGAATTATAGCTTTTGAAATGGGTTTTTGCCTATTATTACATGTAAATTACAAAACTAGGATTTTAAGACATCTTTAACTTATAACTTTCATTTTAAATGATCAAATGCTCTAATTTATTTTAGATTATATTTCTAACATCTTATTAACAGTATATAAACTCTAAGAAAGTATTATAACAAGATCAAAGCATATCTAACAAAGTGATTACATAGGTAGCTCCAAAATGGCTCATAATAGGGTATATGGACTATATCTTCCTCATAACTCTTCAAGAACTCCTAGAACTTCTTCAAAAGCTTGCTACTGATCTTAGGGACTTCATAGAGCTTCAATGGTGGTATAGTAACAAAATGTATATGTGTAGAAGATTGAAAATGAGGGATGAAAAAAATATGAAGCATAAGGTCCCTATTTATACTCTTTTCAACCCTTAGGCTCCAAGTAAGGATTGAAACGTGTAAGAACAGAATAAAAGTGACTAAGGGAATCTAGGAAAGGTCTATGCAAGTTTATAGGAGTTAGGAATAAAATATCTTGAACTTATGGTTCATATTACGTCTAGGAAATTATAGATAAGAATGATGATGTTTCATACACAAATAGCTTATGAAACTACTTGGAAAATATATCAAAATATCCTAAAATATCTTGCCTATGTTTAAATTTGGGAGGAAAAGAGTTTAAATGTGTTTTTGGAGGGAAAATGTAAAACTGGGTCTAATTTAGGGCTTGTAACTTTATACTTTGTGATTTTGGTGATTAAGGGTTTAATAATGTGATTAGTGATGGATTAGGGTATAATTAGGGTATACACGTTGTAATTAAGAAGTCTGGGTCTTTGGTTTGAAGTTTAACAAAGTTTTGAGGTGAAATTGGGAAGAAAACTTAGGCGGGTTAGGGTTTCTAATGATTTATGGTTAAGTCTTAGTGAAAATGATTATCCTTTAATTATATACTGATTTAAACTCATTTTATACCTCCTACATTGTCCTCAATGTGTTCATGAAGTCCCTACATTGGTTTTACTAAGTTATTTAAGTAAACATGTCTAAAGGGTGAAAATACCCACTTTGACCTAATTTACAAGCCATGTATTAAAATCTTGTACCTTGTGCATTAGTTTACTTGTACATTATATTAATATAATCTTATAAACTTAGTGAAGTTCTATGAGTGTTTGTAGACTGTCCCCAAAGACTAGGTTATGATTTCTATGTAGATTTCTTAATATAACGGTTTCTATGTCATTAAGCCTAATGACTTTCTATATTGGGTAATTAGGGTTTATATCTTAATTTAAGCTTAATATAAGTATTATATAGTATTTTTATGACTTCTAGGGTTTCTACATTCTTAGTTTAAGGGTCTGTATAGGTAGATCATATTCTAGGGATAATTATGGGAGCTTAAGATCCTATGCTTTGATAACTTGTACCTTATGCTTTATTAACTTGTACTTTATATTGAAGTAAATGTATAATCTTAATATGATACATAATTGAGTTTAATAATTAGTGGAAAAAGATAAGACTCTAATTCAATGTGAAATAGATTTTATATGCTAATCTTGTTTACTAGGTCTTAATTTATAATTTGCCTTGGATTAGTGAATTTTAGTGTTTTGATCAATTAACTTTCCTTTATATGACAGATTATAATTAGCATATTGTTTTTGATACTTTTACATAGATATTAGGTAGTTATATTGCTTGAAACATTGTTTACCAAGAGTTTCTAGGTGGTGATCTAGACTATTATGTACATTTACTTGTACTTACCTGTGTATAGTTTGTTCTTACCGTTCTTAGGTATTATTATGTCTTTAAAGTATTTTTTATAACTTGTTTATAATCCATAATGACTTATTCATATGTATTCTTCATTCATAGTTCACCATTTTTGAGTTTACAACTCATTTATAGGGATTCTAGGGTTTCAAAGAGAATTTTGGGCATCATAGTTATATTTGAGTTGTTCTTATTCATAATGTACTTATTAGATTAATTTTATGACTTACACTTGATATATACATTGTATTTCCAACATATAGGAATATGTTGAAGTGGCAGTCCAGGTTGTGAAGAACAATTCATCTTACCAAGTAAGGTATGAAAAGCAAAAAAATTTAGTCAAATTTTCATATTAATACAATTATAGTAGATGACACATAAGTGAAATTTGAGGATTGTCACAGTCTCTCTCCCTTAAAGAAATCTCGTCCCGAGATTTGGATAAAGAGTAATGTTATAGAACAAAGATGAGCAAAATCCTCGCGTTTCCAATATACTATATAGTAATATACGTATTCTCTTATTCAAAATTCTAATGATTATGTCTACACTTGTCTTATATCGAATATCTTTAAGTCCATTTATAAATTCTTACTAACATAAAGATGCGTCCAACTTTATGCAAGGAAGAAATCATAAATTTGGTGATTTAAATTTATTCATCTGACTGAAGAAGTGTCCTAATTCAGTCAAATAAACAGAATGTAAATCATTGACTTAGAAATTTGTGACATAACACGAATATAAACAAATATTCTAGTATTTAATATATTTATTATACCCTTAAGTTTCCTTTTTACGTTGGCGTATGTAAGACGTGTTGTACATAATATCTAGGAATACGATTTTTCTAGAGACGAATGATACTTAAATAGAAGATGATATTTTATTCTCTATAAAATACAGAATAATCTTACCAAGCATATGATTTATAAGGCATCTTGCCCTTACAAGTCCTAGTCCAATGATCTACTATGTTGAAAATCTGACACCAGATGGTGCAAATTTCTGTGTGATGCAGGGTGCATTTCTTACACAAAGGAAAATTTCCATCATATTCACCGTAGATTGGATTCAGTTTACTTGAATTTTACAAACGTTCTTTCACTGCTAAATTTATGCTATTTTTCCGATTTTGCACAGGATTGTGCTTAATTACCTTGTTCATCAACTCTTTGGGTAAAAGTTAATGAATTTTTCCAAAATATTGGGATTTTGGAAGTGGTAATATTTCTTCAAAATCTTCGATAAAATTCCTTAATAAACTTTTCTAACAAAATCTTTTGATGGAGTCTTCTTAATAGAATTTCAGATGAAATTCCATGATAAAGTCTTCGGATGAAGGCTTTTAGCATTCTACGGAATAGGATCTAACTCTACTAACTCTTGAAATTTCCTCGTGTATGTCTCGAGGTTAATTCCTTTTATCATTAGATAGCAGAGTTTTTCTTTTATCTTCTCGATCATCTTTCTAAGAAATATTTGAAATTTAATCAAGCGATCTTATGTACTCCTTTTATCTCAATAGGTTGAGCATAAAGAATTTACCAAAATAACTGACGAAGTGCTATCTTGTTATAGCAAGCTTCACTTTATAATTTCAAATACGATTAATACGATAGGAAACTGAATTGGCTCTTTCAATCCAACGGGTGATACTAATAGCATCTTTTCTTCCTTGGATATCAAAAACTAACTAGTCATCGAGTCTTCTTCCGGATAATATTTCTTATTGACAGTTTGCACTTGCAGGATTGCAGCCACATCATCGTCAATTCTTCGTCAAATACTTTTAGGGTTTAGAATGAAGGGAAATAATAGAAATAATTCAAAATCCAAGGTATACTCATATCAGAAAACATTTGTCACATATGTATAGCGATACATATAAATGCTTATCGAACCCAAGGTATATCTTTTAGGTTTATAAGAAACTTACTATGTTGATTATCATTCATATCTAAGGATAATAAATCCAACTATTAAATAGAATTTCAAAGTTTACCATGGATTTATAAAGATATGACTCATACATAATCGTAACATAATTTTTCCATGATATGGAATGGAGGAATATAACAGAAAATGTAAAAACTCGTCTTATAAAACAAGCTTCTCTTTTACATTTCATATATTCTACTAAAAAAAACTTTTGATAGACAAAAGCCGAGAATAGAATATATCTAGAAAACTTGGGAAGTTTCCTTACTTTTTCTTCAAATTTGCGGATTATATTCAACTTGATAATCATCATTATCATAGAAGATAACAGAAATTTCAAAAATATATACTTTATCATGTATATGCTTTTCCCAGAATTAACGCAATTTTATTGATAATCATTTGTGAGAAAATCAAGAAATATGGATCTCTTATTTCTCATAAATAAATATGAAACGGCAAGATGAGAAACACCACTTTTATTTATTAACAACTTGTCTTGTTTATACTTATAGGTGAAGCTTCTCTGTTAACATAAAAGTAAAGACATAAAGTTGAAAGTATTTACAACTTAATAGTCAAATGTTTTCATCTCTCCCTCTTAAGTTCTTTGATGGCATCAAATAGACTTCGTATGATATCTAATTTGAATGTCCTCAATGACTAACTCTAGAGTAGAAATCTTCAGTCGAGCTTGAACAATTTCTTCATCTTGTATCACTTGTCTTCTCCATAACTTAGCCTTAGCTACTTCAAAATCTTCTTCTAACTTCTCAAAATCTCGTTGTATAATTCTTCGGCTTTTCCTAAGTCCTTCAACTTTATCTTCAAGATCTTCAATACGCTTGGGAGGAAGTTCTTTCAAATAGGATAGGGTATTTTTTAATTGTTGTTCATAGGTATCTTTGGGTAAGTTTTCAGATATAGGTGATGGTACATTAATAGGGTAAGGTGATGGAAACTTTTGGCGTCGAGGTGTAAAATCTATTTCTTCATTATATGCTCGTATAACTTACATATATGGATCGTCAATAAAAGGTAAAATGGCTTTTGGGATTTTATGATATTTGAGTGAATTTTCCGAAGTATCATATGGATTATTCATCGGAAGATTGGAAATATACTTTAGGAAATTATCAGGAATACTTGCAGAACGCTCATCTTGAGAATTCGATAAGATGATAATAGGAGGAAGATAGGAATACGTATTTCTAGAGACGTCGATAAATCCTAATTTATTTATATTATATTATGTATACTTAAACATAATATTACTTAATTATAAGTATAATCTTTATACTTACACATAAATATGGTATTACACATTGCTAAAGGGGTAGTAGTAATAGTATTGGTGTAATATTACCTCATTCTTGTAACAGCACTAACATTGGCAAAGAAGACTTTCTTGAAATTATTTTAAAAGTGGTAATAGTCAAAATTTTATTTCTTGTTCTCTATAACAATAGCTCTGAGTACCAATCTGTAGCACCCCCATTTTTATCTTAACGCAGCGGAACATTGATCTGGGGTATTACTTTATATAACACAAGTCATAATAATAGAAAACAACTCAAAAGAGTGAAAAAATTAACTTTCTTTATATATCATTGAAAAATCAGAGTTTTACAATATGAGGTTCCCAAAATCTAAGATAATAATTTCAAACTTGTGCCTCTTCATGCCATCCTTATGCTGCTCCATGCTATCAGTCACAATTTCCTGAAATATATGCTTACAAGTCAACACAAAGGTTGAGTGCATTCATAGGTTTGTAATAACAGTTTTGAATACATGTTTACCAATGAAACAATAATTTTATTTCACAAATTCATGATATCAAAACTAACGGAATTCACTGAAGTGAGTGTCATGACATGAACTCATGACAAGTAACCTACATGTCCTAGGTTACCCATTAGTTCTAATAAAGTATGCTCAATTACCCTATGTATAGGTAACACAAACAGGATTCGTTAAACCCAATAGATCTATTTACCCCATTAGCTCACACAGATATGTTTAATGATTCATGAAATTTGGGAAACAAGTAATAGTTTGGACACTCGTACAATAACATATTTCAGTAAAATCATATAGTTCAAAAACACATGTATTCCAGTTTTAGCATATATCCCCCTCACGGGTTTTAACATAATTTACAAAGCATTTAAAAGTGAGTCTATGAACTCACCCAGTATCCATAGTGTCTGAGCTATATCAGATATATTTCATTCACAGATAACTAGCTTGGTCATATAAACCATAAACTTCGTCTCACATAAACCTATATTAACACATTGTGTATAGTATCAAGTCTTCGAACTTTAGTTCAATATTTTCAAGTATTAATTAGGTATTCTTTGATTTTATTAATTAGGTATTCCTTAATTAGTATTTGGTTATAATTATAGCACCATTGTTCGGGCCATAATACTCGAAAGCCATTCTATAAACGTTTGAGGAGCGAGTGCACTTTAAATCGTAAACCCAACCACTCATTCAGAACGTAATATCGAGATGGAATATCTTTGTACAAAGCTCCCTACTAACATGATACTTTCATTACTTCCTAATAATTATAATTAATTTTATTTAGTTTCAAAATTGGCAAAAATAGTCCTTTTCGTTATACTTTGGTATAATTATGTTTTTAACCCCTAAAGTGTATAGTTTTATTATTTACAATTTAAACCCTCAATATTTAACCTTAGGGCCTCAAACTTTCCAATATTTATTATTATATATTTAACTTCAAAAAATGACACTTTTGGTCCAAAATGTTAAATAGTTTCAAAAATGACAGTTTTAGTCCATATACTTGTAAAAATCACATAACAACCTCAAAAATGGACCAAATAATCAAGGATTTTAAAACAAAGTTTCAAAATATATTTATAATTATAATAAAAAAATTTCTCTAGAAGTATAGCTTTTTAAATGGGTTTTTGCTTATTATTTCATGTAAATTACAAAACTAGGGTTTTTTAAGACATCTTTAACTTATAACTTTCATTTTAAATGATCAAATGCTCTAGTTTATTTTAGATTATCAACATCTTATTAACAGTATAAAAACTCTAATAAAATATTATAACAAGATCAAAGCATAGCTAACAAAGTGATTACCGAGGTAGCTCTAAAATGGCTCCTAATGGGGTATATGGACTATATCTTCCTCATGATTCTTCAAGAACTCCTAGAACTTCTTCAAAATCTTGATAATGATCTTAGGGACTTCTTAGAGCTTCAATGATGGTGTATTAACAGAAAGTATAGGTGTAGAAGATTGAAAATAAGGGATGAATAAAATATGAAGCATAAGGTCCCTACTTATATTCTTTTCAACCCTTAGGCTCCAAGTAAGGATTAAAACATGTAACAACAGTAGATAAGTGACCAAGGGAATCTAGGAAATGTCTATGCAAGTTTATAGGAGCTAGGAATAAAATATCTTGAACTTATGGTTCATATTAAGTCTAGGAAATGATAGATAAGAAGGGTGATGTTTCATACACAAGTAGCTTATGCACCTACTTGTAAAATATCTCAAAGTATTCCAAAATATCTGGCCTATGTTTAAATTTAGGAGGGAAAGAGTTTAAATGTGTTTTTGGAGGGAAAATGTAAAACTTGGTCTAATTTAGGGCTTGTAACTTTTTACTTTGTGATTTTGGTGATTAAGGGGTTAGGAATGTGATTAGTGATGGATTAGGGTATAATAGGGTATACAAATTGTAATTAAGAAGTTTGGGTCTTTGGTTTGAAGTTTAACAAAGGTTTGATGTGAAATTGGAAAAGAAAACTTAGGCGGGTTAGGGTTTCTAATGATTTATGGTTAAGTCTTAGTGAAAGTGATTATCCTTCAATTAGCTACTGATTTAAACTCATTTTATACCTCCTACATTGTCCTCAATGTGTTCATGAAGTCCCTACATTGGTTTTACTAAGTTATTATAAGTAAACATGTCTAAATGGTGAAAATACCCACTTTGACCTAATTTACAAGCCATGCATTGAATCTTATACCTTATGAATTAGGGTTTTTTACATTGTCTTAATATAATCTTATAACCTTAATGAAGTGCTATGAGTGTTTATAGACTTGTCCCAAAAGACCAGGTTATGATTCTATGTAGATTTTTTAATATAAGGGATTCTATGTCATTAAGGCTAATGACTTTCTGTCTTGGGTAATTAGGGTTTATATCTTAATGTAAGCTTATTCTAAGTCGTATATAGTATGTTTATGACTTCTAGGGTTTCTACAGTTTTAGTTTAAGGGTTTGTATAGGTAGATCATTTCTAGGGATAATTATGGGAGCTTAAAATCCTATGCTTTGATAACTTGTACCTTATGCTTTATTAACTTGTACTTTATATTGAAGTAAATTTATAATCTTAACATAATTGAGATTTATAATTAGTGGAAAAAGATTAGGCCCTAATTCAATGTGAAATGGATTTTATATGCTAATCTTGGTTACTAGGTCTTAATTTGTAATTAGCCTTGGATTAGTGAATATTAGTGTTTTGTGATCAATTAACTTTCCTTTATATGATAGATTATAATTAGCATATTGTTTTGATACTTATACATAGATATTAGGTAGTTATATTGCTTGAAACATTGTTTACCAAGAGTTTCTAGGTGGTGATCTAGACTATTATGTACATTTACTTGTACTTAGCTTTGTATAGTTTGTTCTTACCATTCTTAGGTATTATTATGTCTTTAAAGTATAGTTTATAACTTGTTATAATCCATAATGACTTATTCATATGTATTCTTCATTCATAGTTCACCATTTTTGAGTTTACAACTCATTTATAGGGATTCTAAGGTTTCTAAGGGAATTTAGGGCATCATAGTTATATTTGAGTTGTTGTTATTCATAATGTACTTATTATATTAATTTTATGACTTAGAATTGATATATATACATTATATTTCCGACATATGAATATGTTAAAGTGGCAGTCCAGGATATGAAGAACAATTCATCTTGCCAAGTAATGTATAAAAAGCAAAAATTTCTAGTCAAATTTTCATATTAATACAATTGTAGTAGATGACACATAAGTGAAATTTGAGGATTGTCACACTTAGTTTATTGCAAAGTTTCTCTACGTATTACTCTTGACTTAATCTTGATAATACAAACCTAAATCGATCTAAGTTTGAGATCAATAAGTAGTATCAGAGCTTGTTGAGGAACTTTGATCCAAAGAACAAAACTCTAAATCATCTAAAACCCTAATCTCAAAAACATCATGTCAACCTCAACCAATAACAACACCAACTCAGCTGGACCACTGAACAACCTCAAAATTCCAATCCTTGACCCAGATAACTTTGAACTATGGCAATTCAATTTTCAACAATATCTTGAAGTTGACAACTACATTCTCTAGGAAATTATTGAATTTGGTAACACCTTAAATAAAGAACAGAAGATGGTACTTGCTAAAGAACAAAGACGCAAAGCTGGAAAATCTGAGTCTGAAAGCTCAAACCCTCAAGATGGAAGAGCCACGTCAGCTGAAGAGATGTAATACAAGTGATTTTGTATGTAAAAAGTTATTGTCACAGTCTAATCGAATTGATTACTGGTTTAAAGTGCGACTCAGTCGTCTTTTGGTGGATTATGTAGGATTTTCGTACACGTTTTAGGAAAAACGCGTATGAGTGGCAAGTATTAAGTCTTACGCTTTAGAAAAAACGTAAAACCGAACAAAAGCGGGTTCGTTCTCGAAGGAGGTGTGTGGGTTAAGTGTGCCAATATATAAAATCAAAGTTTGGATTAGTGTCGTTTTTGGTTGAGAAAATAAGGAAAAATAAGACGAATTACGCTAAAAACTAAACTACGACGTAAAACGATCGAAATCGTAAAACTCGACGAAAAACTCGACGAAAAACGAAAATGCCCTAAAATTTATCAAAAAATTTCCAAAAATCAATAAAAATATAAGAATTACAAATTTGAAAATTAGAAAGTCTAAAACCTTTTTAATAATTTTATATTAATTTTTAAAGTTAAAGAAAAACCTTAAAATTAAATAAAATTAAAAATTAACTAAAATGAAAACTTAAAAAGTTGTAAGCCTCAAAATACTTAATTAAAACCTAAAAAAAAATTTTGAAAATTTTTAAAACTGACTTAACTATTTTTTATCTAATTAATAAAATACGGCTAAATAAATAATCATAAAAAATAATTTAATAATGAGAAAAATAAAATTTTTAAATCAAAAAGTCCTAAATACTATGAGTAACCAAGGAAAAATGAAAACAACAAAAAAACTAAGACAATAAGCTTAAAACAGCTTATTAATAAGCTGTTTACTTTTGAAAAGCAAAATGAAATACCCCTTAAGTATTAACCAAATGCAACCCTTGGCAGTAAAAGACCCAAGGGCGCAATGGTTATGTTGTTGGAGTGTGAGAGAGATGGCGCATGTTCGAGTCCTGGCCAATCTCTTTTTACTAAAACTATTTTTTTTCTTTTTTTTTAAATCCTAAATGCTGGTGACTATACTACTCCAAAACATAAACTGAATAAAAAACTAGCAATATTATAGCCCAATAAACTCAAAAACGTGAAAGAAAAATGGGAATGTTGCTACAGTAACTAAAAAGAAAAACAAAGAGAAAGGTTTCTTCACAGGTGCAAGAAGAAACAAATGGAGTCGTTTTGTGGTGATTAGTATGATTTGATGGACAAGAGGGGCACCCCCACACTCATGGAAGTGTGAGGAGTCAGATTATGCACAAAAAACACAACTTTATAACAAAGAATCACACAAAAGCCTCCAATACAGTCACTGATATAGAGGGCAAGGTCTGGGAGACTTTGTTGGTCTGTTTGACCAACTTGGTGAGTTTTGGTTGGCCAAAACTCACTCAAGTCTTCTCCAAATTAAAAGTGAGCTATCAACAACCTTAGATTACCTGTTTAGCTAACAAATAACAAGCCATGGGGTCACAAATTACACTTAAACAAACAAAAGAAAGGCTTTACTAATTTTGACTGTTTTATACCAAATTTTAACAAACAATATCCTTTTAAACCTACCAAAATAAAAACCAACTACTGATAAACATATAACCTACCTATATAAGTGTGTTAAGACAGCTTATGGGCCAAAAACTTGGCAAGAGCTTGTCCCTAAACCTAATCCCAAACACCTTTATAATTCTGAAAATCAAAATTTATCAAACCAAATCTATTCAAATTCAAACCAAACTGATTTCTTATAACCTAAACATGCATATAAAGCTTACATAAGCTTGATTAAACAGAAAGATTAACTCATAAGCATCCAATCCACAAAAACAAGAGTCATACAAATCAAACAAGTATAGAGGGTTCAAGCCTAGAGGTTACCTTGTGGGACCCACATCCGGGCCCCACTATGGCTGCAATGCCATCTCCATACAAGCTCGGGCTTGTGTTGAACTTGCTTGATGTAGAGAATAGGACCAAAAATATTTTTCTAAAAAAATGTGATGAGATGATGAAATATAGAGAAGGATGATAATGTTGTCTTGAAAACCTGCTAAGTCAAAGAAAACACATCAAAGTGAAATAAACCAAAGGGTATTAAGCTGTAAGCTAGGCTTATTGGTTAAGCCAGCTTAAGAGCTTATAGCTTATGGGAAAAAAACTGATTTTCTTTTAAAAACTGATTTCTTTCAAACTACCCACCTTGAACTTTGAAACTAAAACAATCCCCAAACAAACCTGAAATTCACACACACACATCCACTTTCACTTCAATGTGTGTGTGGATTTCAAAAATAAAAAAAAAACTTATTTTCAGAAAATGTCAATCACTTGTGAAATGAGGAAAACTTGAAATCACTAGAATTACTTTGCAAAGAAAGACAAACTTTAAACTAAAAACATTGAGGAACTCAGAATATGTAAAAACTCAAATGTTCATTTTCATTAATAATTCAATACTTTTACAAAAGACTGGAACAAGAAAGAAAAAGAGGTATAAGCACCCCTTTTATACTGAACTATGGACTATTCTAGTTACTTGGAATAAAAAATTAAAAAGGTGTAAGGTCCTAAACCCTAATCTGCTTGAAAATCCGATTTTGCCCTTGAAGTCTTGGTCAAAGTGGAGTCCATGTGATGAAACAACTTGCATAATTGATCTTGGCCGTTGAATTCGAACTTTGGGACCAAGAAATGGTTTTGTGAGCGTTGGATATGCTTTCTTTGCTATTTTTGTCCAAACAAGGGAGCAGGGGGGTGTTGGTGGGGCCATTGTGGTCACATGACAAAGTTTCTGGGTGTGGGGTTTTGATTAGGGGAAGGGGAATTATAGTTCTGCACTTTATGGGTCTTAATCATGGAGTAATTAAGGTTTTCAAAATTAGGGTTCTTGGAGGATTAGGATGTAGGTTTAATCTGGCTTAGGGGAGGGTTTATTTAAAATCGTGTTTAGGAGGGAAGAGTAATAAGGGTTTGACTTGGTTGACCAAGTTTAGTAAATAACTGGTGGTGGATTTCTGACGTGGAGAGGGAGTGGAGTGTGATTGGTTGAGGGGTTGAGTAGAGGTGACGTGGAGGATGGGGAGTGGTGGATAGTAGTTTGGTTGTCTGCCCACAAATGGCCCCTATATTCCTTTGTCTTCTTCACTTTGTAATAATCAGCCACAAACTCTATTTCCTTTGTAACAAGTTTGATTAACTTGTCATTTTTGGCCCAATTGGTTTGTAAACTTTGTATAAGGACCAAATGTGCAATAAATGCAATCTTCAAGGGCTTTTCTTGTACACTCTTGTCAATTAAGGGACCCAATGTGTAATAATGAGTTTTACAAAGGTTTAAATTGACAAGTCTTCCAAAGTTGAGGGACCAATCTTGCCAATCTTCAAAAATTCAAGGACTTGATAGGAAAATCGTGATTCGGGTCCGGTTCTTTGTGCGGCTTCGTTTCCCGTGTTTGTTTTTGCTTGATTCCTTTGATCTTTTGTTGAATTCACGATATCCGTACCTAAAATACACAATGAACAAACACAGGCATATATTTGGGTATTTTGATGATATTTTTAGCGTTTTAAGCCCGATTTGGACGATGAGACTATGTATAAATACAGTCTCATCACTCCCCCATACTAAACCATTGCCGTGTCCCCACGCAATGCTAGAATTAAGTATCATAGCACTTCCAAAATTCATTTTATGATGACTTTTATTGAAGACATAAACTTAAATAAACTACTACACGCGTTTTAGACATAATGTATTGTTTTCATCACGATTAAGTGAATTTTGGGATCATAGAACAAGAACACGTGAATGCTTCGTTAGAAATAATTTCGTCGTCCTCGATTTTCACCCAATTCCATGCTAAGCGTGTAACGAGATCATTGTTATTATAAGTTAGCAACACGATCATATCTCATGAGTGTTAATTACGAACCTAAACTCCCTTATTCCTAATTGGTATCTCTTATATTTTATTTTGTCTTAATGATCACGAGGATACATCATTGACTTATGCGTGAATAGAGATTTAGTCTAAAAATAGAGTCTTAACGGTGTAACCAAAATCATTAAATTAATAATTCATCCTAATAGACAACGATGTCAAAAAATTAAGTCAACAAGAAGGATCGATAAACACGGTTTTATAACGGTTTTGAACATGAGACTTATTACCAAGACTTTTATACGCCCCCTAACGGAAGGGCATTATTATCATAGTTTTACCTCCATCTTTTATTCAACTTCGCCATGAAGCTTTTATTATGACTTCGGTCTTGCCTTGCCTTTTATTATCCGCCTCATCGGTGGTTTTATTAGCCAAAGACGTATATCCTCATGCTAAAGCGAATTTTGGATCTTTAAAGATTCAAAGATTAAGGCTTGATTCACTTTCAATTTGGGCATAGATTTTTCGGCCTTGTGAGCTTCAAATTTTTGCTTAATTTAGGTGAGCACTTGAAATCTTATTATTAGGTGAAGCTTTCGATTATTCGGGTGCCAATACTTCAAAACTATGACGCTGGCGATACCTTAATATTTTCCCAATTTAATTACATGGAAGCTACCAAAACAAATTAGAAACCAACAATAGTGACTAAACCGCTAAATCAATATTTATTAACAATTTATTATACAAAAGCGTGGGGAGAATAAGCTAATAATTACTACACATGAGATCGTGACGATTACGAGACTTATAAATAACTCTATCATTTCTCGTCCTCATTTAAGAGACATAGCCTAAAAAGTTAAGGACTCGAAGCTAAGTGCTCAACACGCACGGCCGAGTCAAAAATTACTCTTATTCTCACCATCGGAAAACCTACATTCGTGTCTTAAACACTTATGAAAAACTAGAAAAAATTTAAAATTTGGCCATTTTTAGCCTTATTTGTAACAAAACGATAACAAAAAGATGAAATTTGGATAGCGTGTTGACGTAAGCAAGGTGAAGTATCTACTCACCCCCATACTAAAACTAAACATTGTCCTCAATGTTTCGAGTCTAGGGGTGTAAACACCCCCATACTAGAGACGAAGTCGAATGCTTAATCTCGAGCATGGAAAGGGTAAAACGAATAACCTAAAAGTCGTTTATGAATTATGCTAATAAGATAAACGTTAGAACATAAAAGGATATCATCGGATATTGGAATCTCCAAAGGCAACGATCGAAGCTCGAGTGATCCGTAAAACGAACACGAGAGGCTTCAATGATGACGATGAACCTAATAAATCATAATCACAAACAACCACGGAACAAAGGTTGGAAGTGCACAAGTCCCCTCGTTACATTAAACTAAGAAAGCGATAATATTTACAAGGATAAGCATGAGAATCCCCCACGAGGCACCTTGTTTTTGATAACCGAGTCAAAAGCTCGACTCGAATCCTCATAAATGTGATCATTTAAGGATAATCATGGTAAGGTCATTTTTGGTGGGGCTTACATGATAAATAATGCCCAAAAGCAACCGGTACTAAGGACTAAGTCCTTTGATGATGCAAAATACCAGGATCAAAGATGGCGTCCTCGTTGTCATGGGATAAATGAAACAACGCCACTTCGACACGTGCTCGAACCCCAAAGGGGTAGAAGAAAGAGGTGAGAAGTAGAAAGGTGGGGCAATGGGTAAGTTACTAAAATGAGCTACTCGAGGTAGACTCACACCAAGCAAATGAATAAGATTTCCATTTATTGCATCGGTGGAAGACCGAGATTTCCCTTTACAAGCAATTCCGGGATCGTAAATCTCGTCCTCGGTGGAGAAATGTGAGGGAACATAAGGGGCTTCCCCCACACTAGATCCACACCAACCGTCGTCAAAAGGAGTAGACGAGGTGGTAGCACTCATAAAACGCGGTGATGACGGAGTTAAACTTGTAGAAAAATATTTTAAAACATTTTTAAAATCTTTTCCTTTTTCATCGTTCAAAAACTCTTTCTGAAAACCCGATTTGATAATGTCGAAATATTTGGCGTGTCAAATTCAAAATTAGTCGCGTTAAAAATCCTCACATTTAAGTCGCGGTTAGGGGGTGGTGGATTATATAAGTTCTCAAAACGTCGATCATTAAAGAACACCGCCCCCTCGGGGTCTACATACTCGTCATCGTCGATCTCATCGATTTCTTCATCAAAGATAGGCTTGTCAAACCAAGGTTTGTCATTCCCCTCCTTGAGTATCTTAGAAACTCTCTCGAAAAGATCACGATCAAGCACGAAACCATCATCCATTTATGGGGATTGTTGATAAGTTAAATCCTCACGAATGTGGTAAACTTAATTCTCATTTGAGGAGTGTTGATTAGGTAACTCCTCGAGAATTAGATTTTTAGTGGTCACATGAGTTGGTTCGTCATCGAAAATAAGACGTTCCAACTCATTTAGTTCATCCTCGATTTTGGAAAGATCGACCTCACTCGTACGTGGAAGTGGAGGCAAAAGAGCTAGCTCTCGTTCAATGATTTCCTCAATCTCGAGATCAAACTCGTAATCATCGTACTTCACATGTTTCTTTTTAGGAGAATCAAAAATTGCATGTGGATTTTGAAGTACGTGATCAATCTCGGCAAAATCGCCATCGTCATCGTCAAAGAAAGAGTCGATGTGAGCACTCACAACCATGGTCTTACAAGTCGAATGACTATGCTTAGGTGACTTTTCTAAAACGAGAGGATCAATGTCGATAGAACCCTTAGCCTCAACGGGTGTTGGGCTAGGAATAGGAGGCACTTTGATGGAGTTAGAAGTTGAAGCCTCAAAGACGTGGTCCTTCGAAGGTGGTGAAGACGAGTCCATTTTGGTCATTGTCGTGATGGCACTAACGTCGCCCTTCGGAATTGGTGTTTCACTTGTTTCATCGAATTCATCCCAAAGTGAATTTTGATCCATAAATTTACACATACCCTTTTGAATTAGGTACACGTATTCTTTATCATTAAAATCCTCATCTTTAAAACCGTTCTTCTTAATTTTTTCAAAACATGCATTAAGCCTCATTCTTTCCGCTAAAGTGAACATTTTGAAATCATTAGGTTTAGAATCATTAGGTTTTGAAACCTCGGTTTTTTCATTGTCATAAGACACTTGGGATTTACTCGTGAAAAAGTCCGTTTTATCCTCCCCATATCTCATAGTAAGTCTTCCCTCGTGAACGTCTATTACGGTTCGAGCCGTTGATAAAACTGGTCGGCCTAAAATAATGGGACATTTAGGGTCACACTCGTAATCGGATATAATGAAATCCGCGGGAAAAACAAACTTTCCAACCTTGACATAGACATCCTCGGCTATTCTAATTGGTATTAAAGGCGTACAATTTGCTAGCTCGATAGTCATGTTCGTGGGGGTAAGATTAGGCAATCTCATCAATTTCCAAAGAGAATGAGGCATGAGATTGATGCTAGCACCTAAATCGGTAAGGGCTAAACATCCCTCAATCTCGAAAAAATCACAAGGTAATAGAAATTGGCCCGGATCCTCTTCCATTCTCGGCATACGCCTTTTGGATTTTTTAAGAAGGATCGAAGCACAAGTTTCTTCAAGGGTTACTTTCGTAAGGTCGATAAAGCTCTCTTTTTGAACCGTGGATGGAATTTGAGGTACACGAGGGTGTGCACTCTTTTCCCTGGTCGCCACGTTCACCCCATCGACTTTAGAACAATAACACGTCTTAGAAGTCGAGGGTTCAGAAGAAGGAACAACTCGAAATCCATCAAGGTTAGGGGTAATCACACGACCTTTCTCACGAGACGAGGCGGCTTTATATTGTTCCTTCAGATTTGCAACGGTGTCTCTAGGTAACGAACTCGATGACGCACCCGAGGACTTGTTCATAATGGCCGAAAACATCTTTTTAATGTCAATTTGTCCTTGCTCAATCTTCGTGTTTTGAAGTTTCAATGTATTAGAAAAGACGTTTTTCAAAGTACCAATTTCTCCCTATAATCGTATCATATTAGCCTCATTCGTTTTCATGTAATTTTGAAAATCGTTTGACGAACTATTTTGATTTGAATTAAAGTTCCCTTGGTTTTGATTACTTCTTTGAAAATTGTTTTGATTCCCACTTGAAAAATTGTTTCCTTGATTGTTGTTGTTTGAAAAATTCGAGTTTTGATTATTGTCTCGATTTTGCCAATTCAAATTTCGACCTTGATTATAACCTTGATTTTGATTCGAAAAATTTCCTTGAAATTTTTTTCGGTTTTGATTAAAATTGTTTCCCTGGTTATAATTGTGTTGTTGTGTTATTTTGATTTTGAAAATTGTTGTTCCCATTTAACGCACTCACATTCGACGTTTGGCCATCCGTAGCCGCACACTCGTAATAATTATGAGGTCCACCACAAAACGTACACGAAACCTCAACCGCTTTCACCGTAGCGGGAGCGTCTTTCTTTTGCATCTCAACGAGAAAAGACGTAAACACATTCGTCAACTTATCGACTTTCGCATTAACTCTCTCAATGTCGCGATTAGAATTACTAACATTGGCGACATTGGCAACACTCGGTGCGTTGCGGAGTTGGTAAACCTTGGATCGGTTTTCGATTAATTATCAATGCATCTTTCGGAGTTTTACACAAAAAGTTGCCACCGGCGGCGGAATTCTACGAATCTTGTTCTTGAAAATTAAGACCGTTGTAAAACGTATCGATTTGGTGAAACTCGGAAAAACCATGGTGAGGACATTGCCTAAGCAATTCCTTAAAACGATCCCACGCGTCTCTAAAAGATTCATTCGGTTTTAGCTCAAATTTTGTAATTTCATTTTTGAAAAACGTTGTCTTAGACGGTGGGAAAAAAATAATTAACGAACTTGGAGACGAGATCCTTCCACGTAGTTATGGAATTAGGTGGCTCTTTCTCGTACCAATCCTTAGCGGCACCATCGAGCGAGTACGAAAAAAGCATAAGCTTGACGACATCGGTGTCGACGTTCTTAAACTTGCTCGTGGCCAAAAGATGATCAAAATTCCGAATATGGTCGTGAGGATTATCGGCTTCACGACCTCGAAACTTCGTAGCTTGAATTAACGAAAGCATTCCGCTCTTAATCTCAAAATTCTCCGCCTCGATAGCGGGAATTACGATCGCGTCTCCATAACCCTCGGTGGGCGCTTGGAGCAATTCCATAATTGAACGATTGTCGGCCATCTCGTCTAAGGTTTCTTCAACAACGATATTAAGAACGTCGGTTTCTAATTATCGTCTACGTCGTCGATTCCTTCGATTAAGATTGCGTCGATTCGAAGCGTCGCTAGAATTAGAATAATCCTTCGATCGAGTGCGCATGCACTAAGCGTAGAGCGGGTGGTAGCAAAGAAGATTCTTTTTTGCGGTTTTTCAATTTTTTCAATTTTTTTGGTTTTTGATTGTTTTTTAATTTTTTGGATTTTCGAATGTATTACGTAGACTCAAATCTACAAATCTCTCCTCGAATCGATTTCTCGATTAAAGAAGCCTCAAAGAATGAAAACGATCACGTGGAGTGAACGCCTTCGATGACTATAGAACGTTGGTGGAACACCAAAACGTTCAAGAGGGTTTAATCTTGAAAACAAGCAAATATATATGATACGTAGATAATACTTGGGCGGCAAACCCTCGATTGGCCCTCTTTTTCAAAACACGCACAAGCAAGCGGGGGAAACGAGACGGCGCTAAGCACTTAAGAGCCTTTTTCCCTTAGGTCGTGAAATACAACCGCCTTATACCCACTTATAGTTTGTGTTAATTGAAATTAAGCCTCACGAAAGTATTTATCTATTTTGCCTTTAAACTTTTGCTTTGGATTCGAATACAATGATCGAGTGATGAAATCCCGAATCAAGGTTGCGTTTTCACGCTTTTGGAGTACTTGTATATTTATTGTTCTACGTAGATACAATATAGTAATAATATTCACAAAGAAAACAAAAACGATAATGGGATATCTACAATATAGTAAAGATTGGTTTGTGTTTAATTAAGGAAAATTAAACACGTTTTATTTGGATACTATAATATAATAGATAAAAATAAAAAATGAGTATGTGCGATATGTACGCTTTCCAAAAATTGAAAAGCAAAAACGCACTACTCACACAAACACGATAATAATAATGGCACACTAAAAACACCTTCCCGGCAGCGGCACCAAAAATTGATGTAGGATTTTCGTACACGTTTAGGAAAAACGCGTATGAGTGACAAGTATTAAGTTTTACGCTTTAGAAAAAACGTAAAACCGAATAAATGCGGGTTCGTTCTCGAAGGAGGTGTGTGGGTTAAGTGTGCCAATATATAAAATCAAAGTTTGGATTAGTGTTGTTTTTGGTTGAGAAAAGAAGGAAAAATAAGACGAATTACGCTAAAAACTACACTACGACGTAAAAAGATCGAAATCGTAAAACTCGACGAAAAACGAAAATGCCCAAAAAATTATCAAAAAATTTCCAAAAATCAATAAAAATATAAGAATTACAAATTTGAAAACTAGAAAGTCTAAAACCTTTTTAATAATTTTATATTAATTTTTAAAGTTAAAGAAAAACCTTAAAATTAAATAAAATTAAAAATTAACTAAAATGAAAACTTAAAAAGTTGTAAACCTCAAAATACTTAATTAAAACCTAAAAATATTTTTTGAAAATTTTTAAAACTGACTTAACTATTTTTTATCTAATTAATAAAATATGGCTAAAAAATAATCATAAAAAATAATTTAATAATGAGAAAAATAAAAATTTTAAATCAAAAAGTCCTAAATACTATGAGTAACCAAGGAAAAATGAAAACAACAAAAAAACTAAGACAATAAGCTTAAAACAGCTTATTAATAAGCTGTTTACTTTTGAAAAGCAAAATGAAATACCCCTTAAGTATTAACCAAATGCAACCCTTGGCAGTAAAAGACCCAAGGGCGCAATGGTTATGTTGTTGGAGTGTGAGAGAGATGGCGCAGGTTCGAGTCCTGGCCAGTCTCTTTTTACTAAAACTATTTTTTTTCTTTTTTTTAAATCCTAAATGCTGGTGACTATACTACTCCAAAACATAAACTGAATCAAAACCTAGCAAGATTATAGCCCAATAAACTCAAAAACGTGAAAGAAAAATGGGAATGTTGCTACAGTAACTAAAAAGAAAAACAAAGAGAAGGGTTTCTTCACAGGTGCAAGAAGAAACAAATGGAGTCGTTTTGTGGTGATTAGTATGTTTTGATGGACAAGAGGGGCACCCCCACACTCATGGAGGTGTGGGGAGTCAGATTATGCACAAAAAACACAACTTTATAATAAAGAATCACATAAAAGCCTCCAATACAGTCACTAATATAGAGAGCAAGGTCTGGGAGACTTTGCTGGTTTGTTTGACCAACTTGGTGAGTTTTGGTTGGCCAAAACTCACTCAAGTCTTCTCCAAATTAAAAGTGAGCTATCAGCAACCCTAGATTACCTGTTTAGCTAACAAATAACAAGCCATGGGGGCACAAATTACACTTAAACAAACAAAAGAAAGGCTTTACTGATTTTGACTGTTTTATACCAAATTTTAACAAACAATATCCTTTTAAAACCTACCAAAATAAAAACCAACTACTGATAAACATATAACCTGCCTATATAAGTGTGTTAAGACCGCTTATGGGCCAAAAACTTGGCAAGAGCTTGTCCCTAAACCTAATCCCAAACACCCTTATAATTCTAAAAATCAAAATTTATCAAACCAAATCTATTCAAATTCAAACCAAACTGATTTCTTATAACCTAAACATGCATATAAAGCTTACATAAGCTTGATTAAACAGAAAGATTAACTCATAAGCATCCAATCCACAAAAACAAGAGTCATACAAATCAAACAAGTATAGAGGGTTCAAGCCTAGGGGTTACCTTGTAGGACCCACATCCGGGCCCCACTATGGTTGCAATGCCATCTCCATACAAGCTCGGGCTTGTGCTGAACTTGCTTGATGTAGAGAATAGGACCAAAAATATTCTTCTAAAAAAATGTGATGAGATGATGAAATGTAGAGAAGGAAGATAATGTTGTCTTGAAAACCTGCTAAGTCAAAGAAAACACACCAAAGTGAAATAGAACAAAGGGTATTAAGCTGTAAGCTAGGCTTATTGGTTAAGCCAGCTTAAGAGCTTATAGCTTATGGGAAAAAAACTGATTTTCTTTTAAAAACTGATTTCTTTCAAAATGCCCACCTTGAACTTTGAAACTAAAACAATCACCAAACAAACCTGAAATTCACACACACACATCCACTTTCACTTCAATGTGTGTGTGGATTTCAAAAATAAAAAAAAACTGATTTTCAGAAAATGTCAATCACTTGTGAAATGAGGAAAACCTGAAATCACTAGAATTACTTTGCAAAGAAAGATAAACTTTAAACTAAAAACATTGAGGAACTCGGAATATGTAAAAGCTCAAATGTTTATTTTCATTAATAATTCAATACTTTTACAAAAGACTGGAACAAGAAAGAAAAAGAGGTATAGGCACCCCTTTTATACTGAACTATGGACTATTCTAGATACTTGGAATAAAAAATTACAAAGGTGTAAGGTCCTAAACCCTAATCTGCTTGAAAATTCGATTCTGCCCTTGAAGTCTTGGTCAAAGTGGAGTCCATGTGATGAAACATCTTGCATAATTGATCTTGGCCGTTGAATTCGAACTTTGGGACCAAGGAATGGTTTTGTTAGCGTTGGATGCCTGCTGGATGCTTTCTCTGCTATTTTCGTCCAAACAAGGGAGCAGGGGGGGTGTTGGTGGGGCCATTGTGGTCACATGACAAAGTTTCTGGGTGTGGGGTTTTGATTAGGGGAAGGGGAATTATAGTTCTGCACTTTATGGGTCTTAATCATGGAGTAATTAAGGTTTTCAAAATTAGGGTTCTTGGAGGATTAGGATGTAGGTTTAATCTGGTTTAGGGGAGGGTTTATTTAAAATCGTGTTTAGGAGGGAAGAGTAATAAGGGTTTGACTTGGTTGACCAAGTTTCGTAAATAACTGGTGGTGGATTTCTGACGTGGAGAGGGAGTGGAGTGTGATTGGTTGAGGGGTTGAGTGGAGGTGACGTGGAGGATGGGGAGTGGTGGATAGTAGTTTGGTTGTCTACCCACAAATGGCCCCTATATTCCTTTGTCTTCTTCACTTTGTAATAATCAGCCACAAACTCTATTTCCTTTGTAACAAGTTTGATTAACTTGTCATTTTTGGCCCAATTGATTTGTAAACTTTGTATAAGGACCAAATGTGCAATAAATGCAATCTTCAAGGGCTTTTCTTGTACACTCTTATCAATTAAGGGACCCAGTGTGTAATAATGAGTTTTACAAGGGTTTAAATTGACAAGTCTTCTAAAGTTGAGGGACCAATCTGGCCAATCTTCAAAACTTCAAGGACTTGATAGGAAAATCGTGATTTGGGTCTGGTTCTTTGTGCGGCTTTTGTTTCCCGTGTTCGTTTTTGCTTGATTCCTTTGATCTTTTGTTGAATTCACGATATCCGTACCTAAAATACACAATGAACAAACACATGCTTATATTTGGGTATTTTGATGATATTTTTAGCGTTTTAAGCCCGATTTGGACGATGAGACTATGTATAAATACAGTCTCATCAGTGGAAAAGAATAAATTGGTCGTTGTAGTAAAGTTAAATTGCAAAACTTAAAAGTAAATGACGATAATTAAAACTAAAACTAAATATAACGTAAATGGTGTAATATTAAAAACTTTAAAAGTAAATGACGAGAAATTAAGTGACGTAAAATTAAAACTCGACGAAAAGTAAATTTGAGAATGAATTAAAAATGACAATTTGAAAACTTAAAACAATGCAAACTTAAAAATAAAACTAAGACAAAACATTAAAACAAAACCCAATCCGTCAGAATCCCGTCGGAATGTTGTCACCACAAAGCCGTCGGAATACTTATCGGAATGTAGGTATCGGAATAAGTAAGAACAAATATATCGGAATAACTAAAATGAAATCTGTCGGAATAAATGAAAACAAAGCTATCGGAATGTCTAAACCTAGAATCTATCGGAATATGTAAAAAATTAAGGTTGTCGGAATGTAACAAATGAAGCTATCGGAATAATGCATCAGAATATCTAAAAACAAATCCATCGGAATGATGCTTCGGAATACGGCTACCAAAAATTTGTCAGCACTTCGTCGCAATAAAACCTTAAGACCCGTCGCAATGTACGATCGCAATGAGCGTTCGCAATCACGATCGGAATAAGGGGGAAAGAACCGTCGGAATCTCAAATCCCTAATCCAATGTCACGATCGGAATAAGTGAAGCTGTCGGAATCCAAATAACTCCCTTTCCGATAGAGTGAAATTCGCAATAAGCAAAACTAAATAAGCTAACCTTAATAAGCACAAATCCAAACTTTATCAAACTATAATAAGACGAATAAAATAAGCACAAATTTAAAGACTTTCAAGACACAAAATAAACAAACTTTATAAAATGGACTTTAAAAAGATAAAACTTTTAAGAAAACTTTAAAACAAATAAGCTTAACACAAAATAAGCCAATAAGCATGTCAAGCTTAAAGCTTAATTCGTATAAAAGCCTAGATAAGAATAAAAAGGTAAACTTTTTAATCAAATAAGCAATAAGATCAAGCAAAATGAATGCTTAATCCGAATCAAAATCAAATCAAAAACAAGAAAAGTAGAATAAGAATGATAATGAAAAGCTTGATTAAAGGAAAATAAAGATTAACAACAAAATTAAAAGACTTACTTGAATTAAAGGCAAGAAATTTAAGGTGCAAAACAAGGTAATTAAATTGACAATTAAGTAAATGACATGAAAATAAATGTGCAAGTAATGAAAATGGTGGAAAACTAGTTTGTCAAAATAGCCAACAAAACTAAAATGAGGTGATATGACTCTATTTATAGGGAGAAGGGAAGGAAGCATGTGTTGCTCTTTTCTTTCTTCTTCACGTCTTTTCTTTCTCGTCTTTTCGTCTTCTTAATTTTTCGACTTTTTCGACTTTCTCTCGGGATTAGTTAAACTCGTCTTGTAATTTCTTCATTAATTACACTTGAGTTCTTCGGCTTTATTAAACTTCCGTCTTTAGACTTGTTCTTTGATAAATCTTCAGAATAGGCCTTGGACTTCCGTTCTTTTTGCACTCTTGATCTTTCGACTTCGTCTTTTGTCTTTTTCTTTGATAAAAGCCCGTAAAGACCGCGTTTTCTTCCCTTTTCACATTTGATCCTAAATTACAACAAAAACACAAACTACGCATAATTCCGACATTTACGACATAAAATACACGTTTTGGCTTGGTTATTATTATAATTAAGTGTTAAAAGGATAAGTGTTTTCACACTTATTAAATTCCCTACACTTGACCATTGCAATGTCCTCATGCAATGCATTAATTACAAAGCAAGTTTTACATTTTTCATCATAATCAATCCACCTTGGCCTTTATTAAACAGATAGAAAATTACAAAATATTCAAAAGAAGAAAACAAGTAAAAACCTAAGGTAAGTTTTAACACAAATTCATGTGGCCCAATTATTGTAAAGTTCATATTTTATTGTAAAAAGATTTGAGAATATTTTGTAAAGTTCATATCTTGGCATAACTCGCTTCATGAATCAATAGTTAGCTAAAGGACAAAATCTTTTGAAACTGCTTCTCGGGACCTCATAAAGTTCATATCTTGGCATAACTCGCTTCACGATTTGAGACCTTTCTCGGACCGATATTTGGCATTGACTTCATACTTCAAATCTTGAGAGACGTTCATGAAATAATGGTCTTCTCTTCATAATAGGAATTTCTTCACTTGAACTCTTTGAGAGATTTTTCATATTTGGACCACGACTTCTTCATTTTTCTTCACTCTTTATTTGGGATTTTGATATACAACGATCCGCCTCCTTTTAGGACTTGGATCTATTTATCCTCATACCTTGCTAGGGTCTTTTTGGATAGACTTCTCCATGATCTTTAGGGGAGTATTTGCTTTTCGTCGTGTGTCTCGATCCTTCATATTGATTTTTGATAAATGATTCTTCACATCACTTGGGATCTTTAGCAACAAAATGTAGCCCTCATGCCTTGTTAGGGCCTTTTCGGACTCGCCAATCTTCGCATCCCGCTTCAATAAGTTATGCCTTGGCTATGAACTCTAATTAATACCGAGCAACTTTTAAACGATCTTGTGCTAGAAGCTAAGTAACTTTTCAAATCGTACAACCTTATTTATTGCAATTAAATTTATTAACAAGCGATGGGAGAAAAATCTTATAATCAACTCACATAAATTCATGAAAGAATACCAAACTTATAATTGACTCTATCATCTCTCGTTCTCCATAATTTAAAATCTCAAAGAATGAGACTCGTGGATGCTTAGCCAATTAAATCAAAGTTTTGGGTTTCAAGTCATCTATAGGATCTTGCGACTTCTTAGACTTTTTCAAGTTTAGAATTCGCATTTTAAAGTTCCCTTGATAAACGACTTTCTAGGATCAATTATAGGAACTTGCGAAAAGTTATTGTTCTTAACCCATGAGAGTTAAGACTTTCGCGTTTTAAAGTTCCCTATATAAAAGCCTAGAAAAACTTGACTTAAACACATTAAGGATACTAGCTAGAGTAAACTAAGATAAGTAAACTCGGGTTGAGTCAAAAGATTCACAACGTTTGAAAATTAAAACCACTTTATTAAAATTTATTCTAGCAAAGAAAGAAAATAACTATAACAAAGGTAAAACTAATAGGCCAAAATAGATCAAAAATTTTGAAAAATGTCGAAAAATCAATTTTCTGGTTAAAATGAGGACAAATACAAGGAAAAGCCCACTTAACTTAGATAGAAGTCCCCCTACACTTAATATAAACATTGTCCTCAATGTTTAAGCATGTGGAAGTAACCTCCCCTAAACTTAGGACATTGTGCACGTTGTTTAAATCTCGCTAAGGAAGAGACAACTAAAGTGATTCCTATTTTAATATTGAAGAATATAAAATAGAGAATAAAAAGAGTTTAGGATAGAACCGAGAAGACGAGAACACGGAATCACGGGTCGTCAAAAGTCATCAAGAATGGATCTTTGAAAGCTCGAATCCCTGCACATGATAAGAAAGAAAACAACAAACACATACTAGGGTCTCCCCCTACACTTATTATAAAAAAACAGAAAAAAGGATAGATACTGCGGGTTGCCTCCCGAGAAGCGCTTGTTTTTGTTAACCGAGTCGCGAGCCTGACTCGACCTTAATTAGCATAGGAAGAAGCTTGAAGAACATCCACCGGGATCAAATACATGGTTTTCATCCATCAAGTAGCACAAGCTTAAGGCGAACAAGGCAAGCCAAAGAAGAGTAGGCAAGGTTCCTTTAAGCAGTTGTTGAGCACAGTGGTAGACAGTATGATGCAGCACAAGCATATCTCCATAAGTTCCAAAAGTCTTTCCTTTTATTTCATCAGATGGATACTGAGATGGCTTAAAAATTGCGATATCGGGATCGAACACCTTTTCCTTTAGGGGAAAATAATACTCAGGCACAGTAGACCTTGAAGAAGATCCGCTCATAAATCGCATAATCTCATCCTTAGAAGGTGGATAGAGAGGTGTCAAGACATAAGTACTGCGAATATTGGTGTCATTCGGCTTCTTCTCCTTTGAGACGGTTTTCTTCATATCCAAAGGAGGATAAAGACCATAATCATCAAAGTCCAAAGGAGGATAATCACTCTCATTTGGGAAGTAAGTGTTGAGAAAAGTAGCAAAATCTTCCTCAAATGAGTAGTCATCCAAAGTTTGATCAAGTTTTGTTGGCGGAGGATCTTCATCAAAAGTAGGTGCAAGGTCATCATGTGAAGAATCACTCGAAAGAGTATCGACATCATCAAAATCAAAATCATCATATGTTGGCATGTCTTTATACTCAGAAGAAGAATCATCAGAATGATCCATGTCAGAACTAGAATCATCATCATAGTCATCATAAATTGGAGGAGATTCATGAATTGGTGGGGGATCTAAATTGGAGAGAGAATCATCCACGTCATCTTGGAAAAGTGGATTGTCATAGCAAGAATCGAACAGAGGATTGTTGTAGACGACAAAATCATCAAGCACATTAATCATATTTGCCGATTCTCTTCCATTGGGTTTGGTTGTGATCTTCCCCATTTTAAACACTTGTGCATCATTCCTGACTCTTAAGATTAACTCACCTTCGGCTACATCAACTAAGGCTTTTCCAGTTCTCAAGAATGACCGACCAAGTATTAACAGAATACGAGGGTCCATTTCATAATCAACAACAACAAAGTCGACCGGAAAAGTGAAGGTACCAACTTTAACAAACACATCTTCAGCAATACCAACGGGGTACGCGAGAGTGCGATTTGCTAGCTCAAGAGTCATCTTTGTTGGTGTAAGGTCGGGTAATGATAGTGTTTTCCAAACACTTAAAGGCATCAGATTTATACTTGCCCCGAGATCAGCTAAGGCAGTAAATTCTTCGGTTTTGTTAAATATGTAAGGCAACACAAAACGACCGGGATCTCCAAGTTTCTCTGGAAGTTCTATAAGGATGACTGCAGAACAGTTTTCATTTAAGCGTGTGTTAACAAACTCAGCCATCTTTTCCTTCTTGTTAAGAAATTCCTTGAATGCTTTCACAAATTTCAGCATTTGGATAAGTGCTTCAACGAGGCTAATGTTGAAATTCATATGAGAGATCATCTTCATAAAAGAAGTGATTTGAGCATCCTCTTTAGTAAGCAATTTGCTCTTGTCTAACCGAGAAGGATAAGGGATGTTGGGTTTATAGGTGGAAGGTGGGGTTAGTGAAGGGTTCTTCTTGGGTACTTCTGCTGGTAGTGGTGGTGGAGACGGTAATGGAGAACTAATACTAGGCGTGGGAGTAGGAGGAATAAATGGTGGTGGAGGAGGTGTAGATGGAGTAACTGGGGGAGGGATAGATGGTCCTACTAAGGTTGCTCCACTGCGTGTAGTAATAGCACTCACATTCGCTCTCGGGTTGGTGACGGTATTTGAAGGAAGAGAGCCCGAAGTAGAGGGTTGAGAAGTTGGTAAGAAACTAGCCAACATATTTTTCAAATCATTTGTTTGAGTGCTAAAAGAGGTTTGTGTTAGCCCTATATTTTATATAGTCGAACAAGAATGTAATAGGTCATCTTAGTCGTTAAAAGGTCTTGTATTGTAATAGGTTAGTCGGGAAAACCGGGCTTGGACTTTAAGCTAATATTGTATAAGTTAGGGGCGTAAGCCCAAAACAAAGCCAAGCCCGGCCCAAGATGAAGCCCACAAAGGCCTTAGTGCCGTGGGGTATATAACCCTCTTTCACATGTGAAAGAGGGTGTTGGTTCATTTCATAAAACACATAGTTTTAGTGTAAACCTTCCACTTCTCTCTCTACTTTCTCTTTCTACTTTTCTTCTCTTTCTCTCTCTAAGAATCTTGTGTTATGGATTGAATGGGAACAACATTTGGTATCAAGAGCCTATAGTGGATAGGTGATTGAAGATTCGTGTGTGGTGTTCTTGATTTTTCGTGGCATTTTTGATCCATTTCTCACGTCCCATTTCTCTTTTTGTGTTTTTATGGTCTTTTCTTGATACGAATCATCTACATACTAGTAGTAGTGATTTGGTATCTTGGTTTTGGCTAAAACACAAATTTTTTGGATCAAAAGTTGCGAAATTTCTTGCTTTTCTTCATTCCGAAATTCAAGCAACTGTTACCATCGGAAAGTACAAGTGAAAAGTGGGCTTCCATCGCAATAACCATCACCATCGGAAAGGGTTTTGGTTCTACATTGCGATACGTGGATTTCATTACTTATTCCGATCTGGACATTCCGATCGTACTTTGCGATCTGGGATTCCGACAGGTATAAGGAAGTTTTTTAAGTCGTTACTCTGTCCAAATTGTCTCAGCCACATTCCGATCTGACATTGCGACAGCATATTGCGATCTGAACATTCCGACAGAACATTCCGATCTGGACATTGCGACAGTGCATTGCGATAGGACATTCCGATCTGAACATTGCGATAGAACATTCCGATCTGAACATTCCGATGGATATTCCGATGGATATTTTGTTTGAGTAATTTTTAGACTTAGCCACTATCTAGACTAGTTTCGGAACATAGTTTACACGAAGATTAAAAAAAAATTATTTTTTCCCAGACCATTTTTAGGCCATTTAAGCTTCAATTTCAAATTTTGGCGATGCGAAAAAATTTTCGACAAAAAATTCAAATTTTCGGACCAAAATTCAAATTTTTAGGCCAATTTTAGGTTTTATTTTTGTCAAAATTTTTCACTTTTCAAACTTTTTCCCTACTAGTTATTGGCTATTTCTAACTCGAATTCAAAATTTGGCGATTCCAAAATTTTCGATTTACCGTTTTATCGGACTGAGGAATTTATTGTCGGACTGAGAAAAAATCGGAATTTTTAAAATTTCAACCACAATCTAATCACAACACATCCACTAAGATCCGTAATCCATACACATCATATCCTCTTCGAGACATCCGTTCAATGGACATCTTCGTGGATTCAACACCAACAACGTCCATGACTGCGATGAATAAAGAGAAGATGCAGAATCCAGAGGTTCAGACAAATACTGAGACTCCAATCAGTAAACCTTCTAACAAGGATTCTACCACCAAAACCGTTCATGCAATCAAATACAAGATGTCGAAAGCAAAAGAAAGATGCATGGAACACGTAAAGTTACTTCAGTCACACCTTCAGGTTCTTTCAAGAGAAGACCTAAAAGGCACTCGTCTTGAAATTGGATTCAAACGGGTATTCTTTCTTCTATTTGGTCAAGATGTTGAGACATTCATCAGAACGATGCTACTTAATGTGGACCATCTTCAACAAGAACTTAACAAAGACGATTTTCACGAGAATATATCCATGGAGGTCCTTTTAGCTCTCAACAATCAGTTCCAGCAATTCATTGACTCAAGTGGCTTATCCAAAAACGATCGAGAGTTCACAAGCACATACTTTACCAAATATACTCTCATAGATCTTCAAGCGTTCAAAGAGACACTTCTTCAACACATGAGTAATATAAAGAAGTCAGTTGATGAAAGAACACGCCATCAAAGGCAATTGGAAAGAAGGTTGAATCAAAGACTGATGCAGACGAAAGAGAGCACTGTCGATAAAGATCAAGCATTGGATGCGACGAAAGAGAGCACAATCGATAAAGATCAAGCATTGGATGCTTCTTCGGTTGATACAGAATGCAGCAGGCCAGAATCAAAAACTCATCATACCAGCACAAGCTCAGGGAAAGATACAGAAGTTGTTATTACAGCTATCAACCCCACATGTGACAATGAGCCAATGGCTGAGGTACCATTAAATACTGATTCTAAGACTCACGAGCTCGAAACTCTCTTAGCTCAAACGACAAAAGATTTTGAGGATGCCAAACTCGAATTTTCAAAGAAAAATGACAAATTTGAAGCTTATTTTGAAAAACTTGAAAAAGCAAATGTTGTTCTTGAACAAAAATTGGATCGTAAGATTCAAGATTTCAACGCGGAAAAAGAACATTTTTTGAAACAAATAAATTTGTTAGAATCAAAGTTGGCTTCTCAAAATCCAAGTCCTCCGCCTGCTTCATTAAGTGAAATATCTGTGCAACCTATCGACACTGTAGAAAGTAATGACGCGAATGCTGATAATGACATATTTGATAATATGAACATTAAGTTAGAACAACGTGTCGCTCAATTACTTCTACAAAATGAGCAATTAAAAGCTCAGATTCAGGAAAAGGTTGTTGCACTAACTGCAGTAAAGAATGAATTAAGGAAGTTAAAAGGAAATAGTGTGGATACTAACGTTGCCAAACAGTCTGTCTTGGGGAAACCTCTCTCTCAACCAATCAGACCACGCTCAGTTGCTAGACAACCGAATGCGTTTAAGTCTGAACTACCTAAAATGTCGAACCAGAGGTTTTCCTCCCAAGCTGACATGCGTAGCAATTTGTCAAAACCAGTCACTCCACAATCTAGATCCTCCTTAAGAAAGACTGTATCTGCTAAACCCGATCACATGAATGCTTCAAGAAACTCTAGATCTAGCTCCAAGAACATGCCTAGGCGTAGTTCAAATGACACGGGTCATAAAAGCTATCTAGAGGATGCTAAAAACAAAACACAAGCAAGAGATAGGACCAAACCACAACCTAGGAGCGTTGTTCACACATCTAGGAATTCTAGACCCTTCTATGATGTGCACAATTCTACCAACCCTAGGAACTCTAGAGCCTTCTCAGATGCTAAGCACTTTGTTTGCACGAAATGTAACAAATGCGTGTTTAATTACGTTCATGATGATTGTATCACTAAAGTCCTGAACAAGGTGAACCAAAAAGCTAGAGCACCTCAAAGATGGAACCCTAAAGGAAATAGGTTTTCTCCAACTAAGTCTTCCGCTGTGCATGAGAAACCTATGACTCCTAGATCCTGTCTTAGGTGGATACCAACGGGTAGAATCTTTAAAACAATTGGTCTTAGGTGGGTTCCTACAGGAAAGATATTTCCCTCTAGCACAAAAAAGGTTCAAAGTGAACCCCAACACGGTTCTCACAAAGATATCACTAACCCACAAGCAAGCATACAAACTACTGATAAAAGTGCAGGTATTAAAATAAAGGTTCAACAAGAACACAAAGGTTTTCCATATTCATACCGTTCAACAAAAGACACTCTCAGAGTTTGGTTGCTGAAGAAGCAGATATCAGAGAAATACGTGTCTCAAGGGTTTCACAAATAAGATTCAACATGACTTACAGTCACATATCAGGCTGTAACTCGAACGCCAAAGAAAGGGAACTTTATCTCTTCAACGATAAGTTACCCTCAAAACGAGAAATTCATATTTCTCGGTCACGAGCTTCTATTAAAACTATTCAAAAGTTTTATGCTCGTGTACAAGGCTTATAGTCAAATTACAGACTGTAACCCGAACTCACAAGACATGAAAGTTCATCCCGAGTATGACTTATCCTCAAAACGAGAAATTCGATTTTTCTCGGACACGAGCTTACATTCAAACTATTCGAAAGTTTTAAGCTCGTGTATATGACTTCTAGGCGCATCACAGCTTAGAACTAGGACCTCAACTAAGGAAAGTTTATCTCGGACGATAACTTATCCTTCTCAACGAGAAATTCATATTTCTCGGTCATGAGCTTCTCATAAAAACATTCAAAGTTTTTAAGTTCATGAAAACGATTTCTAAGTAAATGTCAGCTTAGAACTCGAACTTCACCTTAAGGAAAGTTTATCACGGATGATAACTTATCCTTCACAACGGGAAATTTATTTTTCTCGGTCATGAGCTAGTCACAAAACAATCAAAGTTTTGAGCTCATGAAAAACGGACCCGAAAGGGGAGTGTACGTTTCAGTGCGCTTTCCCTAAGCAATAGAAGAGAAGTCTTCTATCCTGATTATTTTAAAACCGTTGAACACAATTTTTCAAGAATTTCTCAAAAGGTTTTTCTAAATCTTTCAAAATTGTGTGTTCAACACTCCCTTCCTCATAAGTGGGTTTTATATCTCAAAATTGTCATATGTTATTTTGATCAAATTTTTGAGGGGGAGCGTTTTAAAATCAAGCCTTTTAATGTTATTGGGTACATCTCTAAAATTGTCATATTTTATGTATCCAACACATTCCGAAAATGATATGAAATTGTCAAATGTAATATATTATATCGGAAAAGGCATCTCAACTCCGTACCTCAACATATTTTGTGGTGTCGTTTTTCTAAAATTTTGTCAAATTTTGTCTCAAGACACACATATATTGTTGAGGGGGAGCGACCCGACTGACAATGTTCCATGCTTCATACGTGCACACATGTTTCTCTCCCAATCCGTTTTCAGAAATTGTCATATTTTAATCAATTAGTATCTCTAATATGATGTTTTTATATTAGAGATAGGGGGAGAAAATGTGATTAAAATGTAATATATCGCAACATGTGATCTTAAAGACTCAAGTGCAACTCTTTCCTTCACATGCCAAACTATTTCGTATATCGATGCATGTGTGTAGGGGGAGCTTTTCGGAAATGTAAAACTTTCAAGTGTTAAAAGTTTTGATTTTTATCAAACACTTTGAATGGTTTTCAATGGTTTAATGGTTACGATCTATACCCAAAACAACCTACTATCCACGACGGAACGATGGAGTCAAAAGGTGGTTTAGGATATGAAACTAAGTCCTATGATCCAACCAGAACCGGAGGGATCTACCCAAGGACATTCCATAGCTAGAAATAGTTGTCCTTAGGAAAGATGGAGTGGAATGAAACTGAATGCGGACCAAGTACTTAATTTAGCACTGGAACAATCACAACAAGGTGCTAATGATGACGTATTGGTAAGCATTGAAGGAGTTGAATATTCTATGCAACTTAGGTAGAAACCGGGTTAACACATCTTTTGAAGACAAGTGTCATGGACCCAGTGATGCGATGCACAACCCTTCCCCAGCCATTCGAGTTTCTCTCAAAAGAAACTTGTCTCATTGTCACGGAGATCAACACGTATCTATTGACTTTCTCACTCCGAGTCAGTTAATATTGAAAAGGTGGCAGTCTGCTCCAGCCTCCGATTACCAAAATGCACTTATTGAGTCTAGAGCCAAACGAGATCAATTTATCATCTCATTAGGACACAATCGAGTCCTACGCATTATCCTTGTGATATTTCCAGAACATCTGAGTGATACGATTCACAATGAAGATGGAAATCCTGCTTGAGCCAGCATTAAACAAGCTCATGGTAGGTAACTTGTGCGATTCTACACGAATCAAACTTGTGAGAACTGGAAAGCAACTAAGTTTCGATTCTTAATTGATTCAAACTTGATTCCAGGTTTCTTCGCAAAATCCGTGTGATCTTGCCAGAACATTCAGAGTGACACTCATTAGTGTTCACAGTGACGAATGGAAATCCTTCCAGTGTCAACATCAAACAGCACTGCGGTAGGTAACTCGCAAGATTCTCTATGAATCAAGCTTGTGACAAACTGGAAAGCAACAATGGTGCGATTCTTTTAGAATCAAACTTGTTCCAGGAAATCTGAATTGACGACTCTAATCAGACGGATAATTTATCCTTATGATTCACTCTTTACGTTCGCAGTCTGCTTTGAGACGGTCGAGTAAAGAGAACTGGCTACTACCGCCGGGAAACCCTGTCAAGGAGGTTCTTAATCGAATCTACCTGATCACAGGTACGGTATTTAAATACCGTTTAACGGTCTTCACCGACCGGAGGTAAAACGCTACCGAATTAGGGTGAAATGTTCAAAGCCATTTCATCCGTGTCTATATATGTTGCTGCATATCAAGAAGGTGGCGTAGCTGTGCAACCGATGTCGATTCAGAAGTCACAAGAGCACGAGATGGCGATAATCAAGATACCTAAGAACGTAAGAATGAAATAGGTCATCTTAATCACAAGGAGTACAGATGAAGATCTCAAGCACTCAAAGTCAAATGACAAAGGCTCAAGATAAAGATCACGAAAGCATGAAGGAACAAAGTTGTTACAAACAAGATCAAGACCAAGATACAAGACCAAAGCAGGAAGATCTCCTCTACAAGAATGTATTCACTCAATCATCTTATGCTTGTTAAGCTTTTTAAGATGACCGATACATTGGGGGAGATTGTTAGCCCTATATTTTATATAGTCAAACAAGAATGTAATAGGTCATCTTAGTCGTTAAAAGGTCTTGTATTGTAATAGGTTAGTCGGGAAAACCGGGCTTGGACTTTAAGCTAATATTGTATAAGTTAGGGGCGTAAGCCCAAAACAAAGCCAAGCCCGACCCAAGATGAAGCCCACAAAGGCCTTAGTGCCGTGGGGTATATAACCCTCTTTCACATGTGAAAGAGGGTGTTGGTTCATTTCATAAAACACATAGTTTTAGTGTAAACCTTCCACTTCTCTCTCTACTTTCTCTTTCTACTTTTCTTCTCTTTCTCTCTCTAAGAATCTTGTGTTATGGATTGAATGGGAACAACAGTTTGTATATCATGTCGAAGCTCAGATCTAATGTCATTCCCTTGCTTAGTGATATCTCCTTTTAAGTTGATAATTTGGCTTTGCAGATTCTTAATTTGCTCTCCTTGGGTCCTCATGAAAGCTTCAACATCATGATTAATGGATGGTGCTTGTTGAGCGGGTGGGTGATAAGGATTAGAAGCTCGAGGTGGGTTTGGGTTGCTTCTATTGTAATTGTTGGGGTTGTGGTTTTGAGGAGAAAAATCGGGTGAAAGAAAGTTGTTAGAACGGGTAACTTAGCAAGTTACGATCACCTTGAGGTCGGGCTTGGTAGCTTTCCGTTGAGTAGTTACCATAAGCCGCACACACGTTTTCCGAATTGTCATGAGTAGAAGGACAATCAGTGTATGAATGAGGACCGCCGCAAATCTCACAAGAAGTTACAATAGCTTTAACTTGTTGTTGTTGATTTGTAGCCAAAAGTTTCATGTTTTTGCTCATTTAGACCATTGCGCGGGTCAATTCGGTGATATCAGGGTTTAAAGAAGTAGAAGAAACATTGACTATCGGGTTTGATCTTGAAGATGCGGATGAATCCCAATTTTTGTGATGATTAGTCATGTTCTCTATAAGCTCTCTACACTCCTCGGGTCTTCTTTTCATAAATGTGCCACCGGCGGCTGCATTAATCGTATCACGATCACGAAAAGTTAAACCGTTGTAGAAAGTATCAATTAAGGTGACGGGGAGCATGTTGTGGTTTGGACATCGATCGATCAAAACATTATATCGTTCCCAAGCATCAAAAAGTGATTCATCAGGTTCTTGTGTAAATCCACTAATTTGATTTCGAAGGCTCGTGACCATGGATGGTGGAAAGTAGCGCGACAAAAAGCGTTGAGTCATCTCATCCCAAGTATGAATTGAATTATTCAGAAGACGATCAAACCATTTTTCGGCATGGTGGGATAAGGTGTGTGGAAAGAGGTGAAGGCGAAGAAAATCCATAGTAACACCGGACAACTTCATGCTTTGAGTAACGGTAATGAACCTGTCGAGGTGTTTGTTGGCATCATCATCCCGTAATCCGCGAAATGGACAAGTGTTTTGGACTTGTTGGATCATGTGATGCTTCAACAAAAACTCTGGAGCTGTGATTTGCATCGGCGCAATCGGTCCTCCTCGTCCATTCATCGTTGGTTGACAAAGCTCCTCCATCGTTCTAAGATCGGGTGGGGGAACATTGTTGTTATTATTATTGTTGAGGTGCGGTGGGTTATTGTTGTTGTTCACACCTGCCATATCTAAATCTTCACGAGTCTCGGGCTCAGAAAAAGTTGAAGATCTAGTACGCATGCACATGCAAAAGCAAAAGAAAAAGATACCAAAGAAATAGAGAATATATATGTACGTGTAAAAATAAAATCTTTTTGGATTTTGAAATTTTTTAATTTTTATGGATTTTTAACAATTTTTAATTTTTATGGATTTTTGAAAATTTTTGAGCAAAAAAAAATAACGTTCACGAGTGAACATATCCTAAAATTCAACGCGTCTCTCACAAAAAACCGTTAATCTTTACGAAAAGAGCCGGCAGCGGCGCCATTTAATACAAGTAATTATGTATGTAAAAAGTTATCGTCACAGTCTAATCGAATTGATTACTGGTTTAAAGTGCGACTCAGTCGTCTTTTGGTGGAAAAGAATAAATTGGTCGTTGTAGTAAAATTAAATTGCAAAACTTAAAAGTAAATGACGGTAATTAAAACTAAAACTAAATATAACGTAAATGGTGCAATATTAAAAACTTTAAAAGTAAATGACGAGAAATTAAGTGACGTAAAATTAAAACTCGACGAAAAGTAAATTTGACAATGAATTAAAAATGACAATTTGAAAACTTAAAACAACGCAAACATAAAAATAAAACTAAGACAAAACATTAAAACAAAACCCACTCCGTCGGAATCCCGTCGGAATGCTGTCACCACAAAGCCGTCGGAATACTTATCGGAATGTAGGTATCGGAATAAGTAAGAACAAATCTATCGGAATAACTAAAATGAAATATGTCAGAATAAATGAAAACAAAGCTATCGGAATGTCTAAACCTAGAATCTATCGGAATATGTAAAAAATTAAGGCTGTCAGAATGTAGAACAAATGAAGCTATCGAAATAATGCATCAGAATATCTAAAAACAAATCCATCGGAATGATGCATCGGAATACGGCTACCAAAATATTGGCAGCACTTCGTCGCAATAAAACCTTAAGACCCGTCGCAATGTACGATCGCAATGAGCGATCGCAATCACGATCGGAATAAGGGGGAAAGAACCGTCGGAATCTCAAATCCCTAATCCAATGTCACGATCAGAATAAGTGAAGCTGTAGGAATCCAAATACCTCCCTTTCCGATAGAGTGAAATTCGAAATAAGCAAAACTAAATAAGCTAACTTTAATAAGCACAAATCCAAACTTTATCAAACTATAATAAGACGAATAAAATAAGCACAAATTTAAAGACTTTCAAGACACAAAATAAACTAACTTTATAAAATGGACTTTAAAAAGATAAAACTTTTAAGAAAACTTTAAAACAAATAAGCTTAACACAAAATAAGCCAATAAGCATGTCAAGCTTAAAGCTTAATTCGTATAAAAGCCTAGATAAGAATAAAAAGGTAAATTTTTTAATCAAATAAGCAATAAGATCAAGCAAAATGAATGCTTAATCCGAATCAAAATCAAATCAAAAACAAGAAAAGTAGAATAAGAATGATAATGAAAAGCTTGATTAAAGGAAAATAAAGATTAACAACAAAATTAAAAGACTTACTTGAATTAAAGGCAAGAAATTTAAGGTGCAAAACAAGGTAATTAAATTGACAATTAAGTAGATGACATGAAAAAAATGTGCAAGTAATAAAATGGTGGAAGACTAGTTTGTCAAAATAGCCAAGAAAACTAAAATGAGGCGATATGACTCTATTTATTGGGAGAAGGGAAGGAATCATGTGTTGCTCTATTCTTTCTTCTTCACGTCTTTTCTTTCTCGTCTTTTCGTCTTCTTAATTCTTCGACTTTTTTGACTTTGTCTCGGGATTAATTAAACTCGTCTTGTAATTTCTTCATTAATTAGACTTGAGTTCTTCGGCTTTATTAAACTTCCGTCTTTAGACTTGTTCTTCGATAAATCTTCAGAATAGGCCTTGGACTTCCGTTCTTTTTGCACTTTTGATCTTTTGACTTCGTCTTTTGTCTTTTTCTTCGATAAAAGCCCGTGAAAGACCGCGTTTTCTTCTCTTTTCACATTTTGATCCTAAATTACAACAAAAACACAAACCACGCATAATTCCGAAATTTACGACATAAAATACACGTTTTGGCTTGGTTATTATTATAACTAAGTGGTAAAAGGATACGTGTTTTCACACTTATTAAGATGGCTCAAAGAAGGAATGATATGAAGGCACTCAATTGTCTTACATTGGCTCATGGTCAAAAAGAGCAATTTAAGTTAAGAAAGTATAAATCTTCCAAAGAACTTTGGGAAGCTATTGAGGCGACCTATAGTGGTAATGAAGATACTCTCAAGGAAAGGAAAAATAAGTTGGTAAGAGAGTTTACTGTATTTAAAGCTCTTCCAAATGAAAAGTTGAGTGAAGTCAGAAGTCGTCTACAAGATCTCACCAGCAAATTTATGATCATGGGTTTGGATTTTGATGACGAAGATATCAGTTCTGCATTTCTTTCAAGTCTTGGTGAAGCTTGGTATGTATAAGATAACTCAATTCTTGCTACCAAAAGTCACAAGAATGTAACTTTTGATGATGTATACAATCAACTGAAGATCATGGAACCTGAAATCTTGTCAAGGAATGGGAGTACTTTTAATTCGTGCTCTGGGAACATGGCATTTGTGTCCCACAATGGATCTACAGTCGCTAACAAAGCATCTTTTGTCAGCAGACTAGATTCCTCAGCCACTCATACATCCTTCCTTGCATCATTTAATCTCAAACCAGCCGGAATCGACTTGGATACTATCTGTGCTTACATTGCTTCCCAATGGTTCTCTAGTTATGTATGAGGATCTAGAGCAAATAAGTGATGAATATCTCGAAGAGATGGACACCAAGTGGAAAATGGCACTTAGTAGCATAAGAGCCAATAGATTCTACAAGAAATTTGGCAAGAGACTTACTTTTAACAAAGGAGAATAAGCCGGCTTTGATAAATCCGAAGTTGAATCCTTCAACTATCACAGGATGGGACACTTTAAAAGAGAATACAGATCTCCACTTAGGAGCGATGGTGGAAAAGGACCTAGTAGTTCTCTTAAGACTGAGGAAGCTGATTCAAAGGCAATGGTAGCCATGCAGAACATGGATGGAATTGGACGGGATTGGAGCTACATGGAGGATGAGGTGGTACAGAATCAAGCTTTGGTCGCTGAAAAAGAAGAAGATCATGCTTAGTTTGCTCTTATGGCCAAATCTTCCTCTTCATCAGACAATGAGGTATATGATGATGCTTATTGTAGTAAGGGATGTATGCTAAATACTGAAAAACTTAAAGCTGAGGTTTTTAAACTAAACCAACAACTTTTTGATTCAGATGCCACGCTAGGAAACTATAAGAGGGGACTTGCACAATCGGATGGGATGGTGGTTGAGTATAGAAAAATGTAATTTGACCTTAAAGACAAAATTAGGGTTTTAGAAAGAGACCTTGGACTTGGTAATGAATCCAAAGCTAGCCTCATGGAGTCTAAAACTGAATTGCGTCTTAAGTTAAATGAAGCAATTAAGGCTAAAGAAAACGTAGGACTTAATATTGAAAAGTTTTAAAAAGCTAGTGAAATATTGGATAAATGTGTGAGTGAGCAACGTAACCTTAAAGATATGTTTGGGATTGGGATGCATACAAAGGAATTTGCTGTTGTCCCACCTCCTGCAGGTAAATTCTATGGGGTTCCAATAAGGAAAGACTTATCTGGAACTCGTATTCCAGAATTCCAAGTGAAGGAGTTTACCCTTCACCACGTGTGCTTAGTCCTGTTGAGGAATATGAAAAGAAGTTGATTGACCTAGAACAATAGAAAGCAGCTAACCCACTTCTCTTTGTCAAAGGTGGTTTACTTAGTGATGAATCAACTGAACTTAAACCTATTGTTGTGACCAACCCTAGTACTGGTGAACCTATTGAACTTGACTCATCATCTAAAAATAAATCTAGTGTTAGGTATGCAGAGATGTATAGAAAACCTAGATCACCACAAAACCAAACAAGTGTCAATAAGATAGGGTATTATCAATCTAGACCTAGGATTGTGTCTAAAAAGGCCTGTTTCACATGTGGGAGCTTCACGCACTTGGCCTATAACTATGTCACCGGATACAATCAATCCTTTGACAAAAGGTCAACCACAGTCAACCAAAGACCTATTGCTCACCTAAGTCCTTAGGCTACTAGACCAGCTCCTTTTATTCTCTAAGGGAGTTACTACCCATGGCCAAAGACCATTTCAAAAGACCAACACTTAGTCTAACAGACAGTGGGTTCCTGTAGCAAACATGTCTATGCCAAAACTAGCCGCTGTCAGGCCTTATGTTAGACCATATAAACAAAGATACTTGGTTAATAAGGTGTAGAAACTAGAAGGGGGGTTGAATAGTTTCTCTTCGATTGGTGACCAAATTAAAATTACTTTCAATTTGGTTTGTATCAAAACTATCTTTTACTTGAGGCTAAGTTGCATAATGATTAGGTTCAATTCAAATGCACTAGCAAAGATAATAGGTAAGTATAATGATAATGAAATAAGTAAAGATTAAGGAAGGAAACAACCTAGTGGGAAGACACCAAGATTTATAGTGGTTCGACAACGAGGCTCTATCCTCGTTTCTACTCCACTCCTCGAGTACACCTACTCGAGATTTCCACTATATCCACAAGCTCCCTTCTCGGCGGAGAAAACCTTACATCGTTGCTTACATTATTTTCCGACACTAAGCTAAATGTCGAGACCTAATCTTTAGCTAGGACCAATCTACACAACGTTGCCTACTTCACAATTTAACGACACAAGGCTAGATGTCGGGTTCTAATCTTAAGGTAGAACCAATCTTCACGACGTTGCCTACTTCACCATTTTACGACACAAGGCTAGATGTCGAGTTCTAATCGAAAGCTAGAACCAATCTTCACGACTCTTCACTTTGAAGCTAAGTGAGAACTTCACACAACACAACTACTAATCGCTTTTAAGTTTAGTGAGAACTCACAAGACACAACCACATCACTTTATAGTTTAGTGAGAACTCCTAAACAAATCTATTACAACTCAACTAGACTTATCTAAGCACACACATGTAGCTTGGATTTACACAACACAAATCCAAGCAAACACATATGCAATGGATGTACACAACAAATCCAAGTATCCGCAAATAACTTGGATGAACACAACTAGTCCAAGTATTCATAAATACATTGGATTGACCTATAACAAAAAGGGTATCATGATGAATATGACTAGCTCATAGATTCATCTTTATCACAACACTAGTGAGTGAGTGATCTTCTCATTGGACAAGGTAAAGGAGGGGATCAAGAGGATAATCATATGTAAACATCCTTAACAATTTAAGTGATCATTTACTAATGATTATGCTATAGAAAATAGAAAGAGGGCTGAGAAAAACGTCCAAGAGGCTTACTGGAAAATAAGATTTGACCCACTATTTAAAGGAGACAAAGTATAACGGATCCATAACGGCTAGCTGTGCGCGGTACCTTATCTCACCCCGCGGTACCTTATCGCTAAGGAACCGCGTAGGTACTTAAGGTACCGCCACTAGACTCCGCTCCGTTTTTTGTCTTTTAGTGGGGTGGGAATATCTGAGGTATTTGAAACCTTCAAAGGATATTCTAACAGCATTTGGAATATGCTATTTTCAAATTTTCATTTTCCATTTTAATAAAACATTTTCTAAAAAAGAAAGTTTATTAAAAAGTCTTTTGTCATATTAACAAAAGTGAGTTTTAAGGATAATCATTTTGATGATCACTAAGTATGATTAAGAAAGGTTAGTGATATGATTATTACCTTGATGATAGTGTTAGTAAAATAATTCATTTTGTGTCTTACACTAAATGTGTTGTATGGTTTGTTGTGATCAAAACTAAGAAAGATTAGTTAACACTAATAATGTTTTTAGGCATCACTTGCATTAACAATCTCCCCCTTTTTGATTACGACAAACGATAAACTCATTTACGTAGAAACACAAAATATGGAATTATTAACTAGTTTATCACCATCATTTCTCCCCCTTTGTCGTAGCAAAAAGGTTAGCACAAGTCTTTGAAGAACATCGAACTTTGCTAGTAGCTCCCCCTTGGTGGTTGCTCCCCCTTGCTTGGGACACCAAGTTTGTGAGCTAAGGTGACATGCTACACAAAGGTTAGTAGAAAGGAAAGAAACACCAATGTATATATGATCACTACCTACTAAGTAACTTGAGAGGGAGAGAGAGAAGAAATCTCAAATTAGAAGCAAGTATTTTACTAAGTATGTCCAAAGAGGTAATTGACAAAATCAAAATTCAATCCAATGAAGATGATAAGCTTATCAATGGGTTAAAGCTTAGTATTGATGGAATCACCCATAAACAATTGTAAAAATTAACCATGATCAACTCAAAATAGAACTAATGAAATAGCACACAAACAACACAAAGGTTACATAAAAGAAAAAGACACAACAAAGAAGATAGTCATACACACAATATGAGTATCTAAAAGCAATAAATATGGAAAATAAACCACTAAGCATAAGCTAGTCTAATAGTGATATTTTCCAAGATTGCTTAAAAAATAAAAGACTAAAAAGACGACGATGCATCATTCGAAGTTTTGTCTACCGGAACGAAAACTTGAATAGGAGGTCGAGTGAGGAGGAATTCAAGAAAATTTAACTTCTCATACACATGAGCAAGTTCAATTTGTTGAAATCGATAACATGCACACGAGGATCCATGATGCAACACAAAATCGTTTGATGGGGGTATGGCATCAAACTTTGGGTTTGGTGGTGGTGGGGTAATGGGTTTGGGAATGTTTTCACAATGCCTTGTGAGGTTTGGGAAGGTTGAAAGGTCATTGAGTTGAGGGGTATTAAAGGATTGTGGTGGTGGGGGAACATTTTATTTAGCTCCGGTGATGGGGTTTATGGTATAAGTATCATTCCAATACTTGATTGGAGAGAAGGTAGGGTTTTTGGGTGGTTTGGACGAAGATGGTTCATTCTTCTTAACCCAAATAGGTCGAACCGAGATTTTCGGTTTCTTTGAAAGCTTGGATGAGGAAGCTTTGGGTGAGTGGGGTTGTGACAAAGAAATGTCAAGGTTAGGAATGTAGGAGTTAGGCATTGTGAGAGTGTGAGAATGAAATCTGAAGGTTATGTGAGAATGAATTCTCAAGGTTGGGAAGGTGTGAGAATGAAATCTCAAGGTTGGGAAGGTGTGAGAATGAAATCTCAAGGTTGGGGTATAAGTAAAATGTAATCAAGGTAAGAGTTTGAATACACAATGTGTAGTGTCAAGGAATGTTTAGTCAATTTGAGTAAACAAGGAATCTTGACAGGGTATAGGGTTTTAAAAGTTTTGACCAAAAATTCGTCAAAAGCCACTTACTGTCCGCGGTACCTTATAGGGACCGGCGGTTCCATATCGCTAGGGAACCGCGGGACTTTAAGGAACCGCGTCCAGTGGACTTGAAACCATGTTTTTCCTGGGTTTTGGGAAAAACTAAGACTTTTTCAAAAAGTTGCAGATCTTGGAATTTTACCTCTATTAGCACCAAATTATGCTAGGGTTGCATAAAGCAACACATTCACAAAGAATGTCTTGACAAAGGGTGTCAAAATAATTTAGATATCATTTTGAACCAATTTTAGTCAAGTTTAGAGTTGTGATAGATTTAGGTTCAATTTTAATTTCAAATTAAAGTTGATTAGTGTGCACAAAAGGATAGAAACACACAAAGCTAAATCCATAGATCAACATCATGAAACATTCATTAAGGAAGCAAGTACAAAGACAAATAAAACTAACTAATACATAGCTAGCTTAACATTAAATCTAGATAAGTAGTTTTCTTTGGCTTGGTTTTGTTGAAAACTCTTATTAAGAAAACTCCATCATTCATCTCCTAGGAGGAGGCATGGAGAACAAGGCAAGCAAGAACTCTTGCAACCTCCTATGTAGTCCATACATATCCATCCTAAGGTTATGGATGATGTAGTGGTTGTAAAGACAACATGGACAACTAGGACCATGAGTTTGTTGAAACCCATAGTATGGATCACCCAAAAGGAGGGAAAGTATAACACCCAAAATTGGAATGTTTGAGTTGGGTAGAGGTGGAGGAGGCATGTTCTCCAAGGGTGATGTGGGTGAAAGTGGAGGCATGTTCCCTAATAGGGAAATGGGTGAGTTGTGAGGGGTAAATGGTGAAGTCACCAAAGTGTCATCAAAGTCATTCACAAAAGGAATGCTTTGGATTGGTTGGGGTTGTGTGGTCACATCCAAGGGTGCACTTGGAGTGAAGGGTGAGGAGAGCTCATTCATTCTTTAGTTGAATGAAGAGGAGGTAGAACCAATGGAGTGGTTAGTACCATGGGTGGATGATGTCTTGCATGGTGCAAGAGGTGGGGAAGGTGATGAAGAAATGAGGATAGGAGCCATCTCATTCTTAGGTGTGTGGAAAGGTGAGGAGTTAGGCTTGGCTACCTTAATCCTTATTTTGAGTGTTTTCCTTGGGGTGGAGGTCTTGGAAGTGTTTGAGGTTTTGGTACACACCATGGTTGATTAGGGTGGTTTAAGGTTTAGGGAAGTATGTTTGATGTGTGAAGAACATGACAAACAAGGTAGGTTTAAATGGGTGAGGGGATGATCCAAACTAGTAATGGGTTAAAATCATTTTAGGTGAATAATGAATTTAGGTAAGCTAGTTTAGGAAATGTGCAGTTATATTACTGAAAATCATGCAAGGTTTACATAGATTTAAGAAAACAGTGTAAAGCAAAGATGCTGTCGTGTACAGTGACCGGCGGTTCCTTATCTAGGACCCGCGGTACCTTATCGATAAGGATCCGCGGGTCGATATGGAAACGCGACCAGAGGGTTTTCAAAAATTTCCCATCCCAGTTTTTGATAAGCCCAGATTTTTACCAAAAGATTCACAAGCCAAAGTTAACTACAAATCATAATCTAATAAGCTAACTATCATAAGGCATGGACAAAGCTATGTAAATCACAATCATCATTGCATAAGCAATATTTATGATCAAAATAAATAATAATCCAAACATGTAACATAAGTTAATAAACAACTAAACCAGAGTGTTAATAAGCAAATGTTTAAGCTGCAAATGATAACCAAACTTTGACACAACTCAAAGTCTTCACCTCCTTTTCTTGCCTAAATCCTTGATCATTTTTCCAAATACTTGATTCCCTTTCTTCACTAAATCCGGTGTTCATGCAAATCACCTCGGGTTCGAAGATTTTGACGGTAAAGTTCCTCTAAATTGAGATTATTAGGAACTTCACTAGAGGAATGGTGGGGAGGGGAAGCAATGTCATCTAAACCATCCACGAATGAGTTTGTGGAGTGGTGAGAAGAACTCGAAGAGTCAATGGGAGCACTTGTGCCAATGCCATCACCATCACTTGTTGGCATGTCCATGTCCTCATCATTGAACTCTTGTTGGTCGAATTTACGATCAGATCTTGTCTTTCTCTTATATACCTCTTGAATAGGTAGCATAACCCGTTTAACCGGTTGAAACTGAGAAAGATCAAGATTTGGAAAATCACGGCCAACCCTTTTAAAAAGGCGAGTGAGAAGCATTGTGTTAGGGAGGTTTGTTTTAGGCTTGTGAATAGCATAATTGATCCGTTGAGTGATAAAATATGCCAAATTGTACTTGGTGTTGGTAAAGATGCAATATAACATATGTACTAAACACGCCGGAACATGATCCTGGTTTCCACCAAGAAAAAACACATTTTCCCTAAGGATATTGGTCCATTGAACCATATTATCATTAAGGTCGCTCAAGAGAACCTCATGACGTTTCACCGAACGTACCTTAGTATGAAGGCTTCTCTTAACGGGTCGATTACGCTTTTTGGAGACAATGTCGACAATAAAGTCAAGATCAATTTCCTCATGATCATTTGGAGGACAATTGTAGGATTCAAGGAGAGCACTAAGCTTCTATTTATCCGTGAAGCGACAAGTGCCTACAAATGGGACATCAAGAATTTGACCAAACACTTCGAGAGAGTATTGAATGAGTTGATCTTTCAAGATGAACCTAACAAATATTCCATCATTGTTTTCAATGACGGAGTATGTGCTAAAGAACTACAATAGGAATCGAGGATAGATGTCTTCCTTAATGTTCAACAAACAATCAAATCCAATGTTTTCAAACATGGACTTGATGTAGACATAATCCTTGATATCTTTTTGGACAACTCTACCCTCATGAAAGCAACGAGATTGAAGAGAGGAAAAAGTATGGGCAAGGTGAGTTGAGTGACAAAAGTCGGATAGGTTAGGCATATATTGTTTGGTGAGTTGATGGTCCTTTTGGTATTGTGAAGGCATGATTAGTACCTAAATAAACACAAGACAATATTTCTCCAATCACTCATATGAAAAAATAAAAACTAAAGATCAAAAATATAAGAATGTGTTATATCAATTTCTTGACAAACATAGGATTGAATCCATATCATTCTCATGTTCACAATGTGTTTATTCCATCATTAACCAAGAACACATGATCTATGTTAGATCAACAATGGATTAGAACATTGGTTTTTCAAAACAAGGTTTTTAGGTAAGCATTAACAATGTCATTACCTACTTGTTCATGGGTTCATCTCAAATCCATCTTTTAATCAAAATTCGGATTTGTTCTACAAGTGGGTTTTAGTGAAATCTTAATGAATATCAACCTAAGGAATCATAGTAAAATAACCATGTCAACCCACATTCCTATTAAGGTTTTAATTCAATTTCAATTTTAAAAATCCCCAATTATGAAAGGATGAACCCTAGAACAAAATAGATGAAATTGAAAGAAAATACTTACAATTAATTGACGTTAGATGAAGGATGAGTGAAACACACAACTTGGAATCAATTAAATTGAGTGATTGAAGGTTTTGGAAGCTTCAACAATGGTGGAAAAACAAGAAAACCGTCGCTGTGTGTTTTTGGGAGAGAGATAGTGGGTTGAAAAGAATAAAATAATCAAACTGGCGCTCTGACAAAAGTTACTGCCCGCGGTACCTTATCGATAAGGTACCGCGCCTTTGAGCCGCCTGGATAAGGAACCGCCTACAGAGGCAGGTTTTTATCTATGAAAAACGCCAAATTTTGAAAACCAAGTTTTTCTAAAATACTTAAGATTAAATCATGAGCCTTTTAGAATATCACTGGATCATCATAACACTAAGCAATATGTTTTAATGAAGGATTACGAGTTGAATCAAGATCGAAAAGAACCGAAACGGACAAACGACTACTCGTAGCAAAACGACTAAGTGGAGAGAAGTCAAGGGAAGTGAATCAAGACTAGGACCAATGCTCAAGGGATTAATGACAATCTTCAAATAGTGGTAACGAAGAGCTTGTGTCATATATAGTGGTTTAAGACGTGCCTTTCCGGCGAAACGTTAAACGGCTTTGGTAATGAATAAGCACAAAGCAATTAATCAAGTATAGACTAAGATCACTTTCAATAATAGTCTTAGTCTAAACCAAAATATGAGCAAGGTATTAATTCACTTTCTCTCCCACAAAGGGCCTACTAACCATATGGGTGCAAACCATGGAAATCATGCTTGATACTTTAAGCTTCTACTAACTCACTCTACATCACCATAGTGAGTCAAGTATCCAAGCAATGAAGGTTTGAGAGGATAAAGGAAAAGAAGCACAAACCACAAATAAATGTCAAGGCAAGGATGCCGAGAACAAGCACATAGTCAAGTAATGATCAAAAGAATGATCAAAGGGCGTGTGGAAGAACGAAAGCGTACCTTGGCCACAAAGAGAAATGCATGAAGGAATAAGTGCTATGCCCAATCAATGACTATGATTAGTACTAAGTCTTCAAGGACTAGTATCATTCCCAATCATCTTGGTATCATCATTCAAAGATGTTAAAGATCAATGAAGATGAGTCTTCTACAAGTGCAAGTAACTCAATCCACAACCAATTAAGTGATTGATCTTCATGAGTACCTACACAAAGCAAGATGCAAACTAGTAGATACATTTCAAGAGTATATCTAAAATGCATAAAGGCTACTAATCTTAAGTGGGATGCAATATTATCAATTAAAAGACCTATTTTCAAAGAAAACATAGTTTTGACCAAAGAGAAACCTTAGTACAACTAGACCTTCTAATTTGAGGAGACAATGGATCGATCCAAGTTTCAAAGTACAATATACTTTAAAGATCTTGAGTGACCATCGCTCTGATACCAATTGTAGAAACTAGAAGGGGGGGTTGAATAGTTTCTCTTCGATTGGTGACCAAATTAAAATTACTTTCAATTTGGTTTGTATCAAAACTATCTTTTACTTGAGGCTAAGTTGCATAATGATTAGATTCAATTCAAATGCACTAGCAAAGATAATAGGTAAGTATAATGATAATGAAATAAGTAAAGAGTAAGGAAGGAGACAACCTAGTGGGAAGACACCAAGATTTATAGTGGTTCGACAACGAGGCTCTATCCTCGTTTCTACTCCACTCCTCGAGTACACCTACTCGAGATTTCCACTATATCCACAAGCTCCCTTCTCGGCAGAGAAAACCTTACATCGTTTCTTACATTATTTTCTAACACTAAGCTAAATGTCGAGACCTAATCTTTAGCTAGGACCAATCTACACAACGTTGCCTACTTCACAATTTAACAACACAAGGCTAGATGTCGGGTTCTAATCTTAAGGTAGAACCAATCTTCACGACGTTTCCTACTTCACCATTTTACGACACAAGGCTAGATGTCGAGTTCTAATCGAAAGCTAGAACCAATCTTCACGACTCTTCACTTTGAAGCTAAGTGAGAACTTCATACAACACAACTACTAATCACTTTTAAGTTTAGTGAGAACTCACAAGACACAACCACATCACTTTATAGTTTAGTGAGAACTCCTAATCAAATCTATTACAACTCAACTAGACTTATCCAAGTACACACATGTAGCTTAGATTTACACAACACAAATCCAAGCAAACACATATGCAATGGATGTACACAACAAATCCAAGTATCCACAAATAACTTGGATGAACACAACTAGTCCAAGTATTCATAAATACATTGGATTGACCTATAACAAAAAGGGTATCATGATGAATATGACTAGCTCATAGATTCATCTTTATCACAACACTAGTGAGTGAGTAATCTTCTCATTGGACAAGGTAAAGGAGGGGATCAAGAGGATAATCATATGTAAACATCCTTAACAATTTAAGTGATCATTTACTAATGATTATGCTATAGAAAATAGAAAGAGGACTGAGAAAAACGTCCAAGAGGCTTACTGGAAAATGAGATTTGACCCACTATTTAAAGGAGACAAAGTATAACGGATCCATAACGGCTAGCTGTGCGCGGTACCTTATCTCACCCCGCGGTACCTTATCGTTAAGGAACCGCGTAGGTACTTAAGGTACCGCCACTAGACTCCGCTCCGTTTTTTGTCTTTTAGTGGGGTGGGAATATCTGAGGTATTTGAAACCTTCAAAGGATATTCTAACATCATTTGGAATATGCTATTTTCAAATTTTCATTTTCCATTTTAATAAAACATTTTCTAAAAAAGAAAGTTTATTAAAAAGTCTTTTGTCATATTAACAAAAGTGAGTTTTAAGGATAATCATTTTGATGATCACTAAGTATGATTAAGAAAGGTTAGTGATATGATTATTATCTTGATGTAGTGTTAGTAAAATAATTCATTTTGTGTCTTACACTAAATGTGTTTTATGGTTTGTTGTGATCAAAACTAAGAAAGATTAGTTAACACTAATAATGTTTTTAGGCATCACTTGCATTAACATAAGGGACAAGGGTCTAAGGCATCATCTAATTTAACTTGGAAACCTAAACAAGATCAAAACTCTAATTTTAATGGTGTTTCAATGACTTGTAACAGATTTAAATATCTTGAGAAGGTCATTTCCAAACCTATTGGAACAAATAGGATGTTTAGGGCACAAAGGTATGAACAGGGGTTGTGGCAAGAAATAAATCTATTCTTGATGAATAACCAGTTAGATCCAAGCCTTCCAAGGCTTGGGCCCCCAAAGAAAACTAATTTGTTTTCTTTATGTGTAGGGTATCTAAAAGCAGGTTAATGACTATGGATATTAGGATAGTAGATGCTCAAGGCACATGACAACGAAGGAGGATTATTATCAAATTTCTCTCCCATCAGCAATGGTGATAATGTATATTTTGGTAGTAGCAGTAGGAGCATCACAGGAAAAGGGACTCTTGTCACCAACAATTTGAAGTTTGAAGAAGTCTTTCTGGTAAAAGAACTTGGATATAATTTGTTCAGTGTGCCACAAGTTTGTGACAACAAGAATAAAGTTCTCTTTACTGATACTGAATGCTTGGTTTTAAGTGAGGACTTTGAGATTCCTGCTGATAACTTCATTGAGTTTAGAACATCTAGACATAAAGACATGTATAATGTTAATCTCAATGGGATTAAAATGAATAATAATATGTCATGTCTTTATGCTAAAGCTTCAATAGATGAGAGAAATTTTGGCACAGAAGGTTAGGGCATTTAAACTTTAAAAGCATGAATAGACTTGTTAAGCATGATCTTGCTAGAGGATTGCCCTCAAAGTCATTTGCGAACGGTCATAATTGTGTTGCATGTCTTAAAGGCAAGCAACACAAGGCCTCATTTAAGTCTAAAAGTGTGCATGCCAGTTCTAAACCCTTCACTTGCTTCATGTAGACCTTTTTGGTCCTACATCAGCTAACAGTCTTAACAATAAAGCTTATTGCTTGGTTATAACTGATGATCACTCTAGGTTCACATGGACTTTCTTTTTAGCTAAAAAGAGTGATACTACTGAGACTTTAATTAGTTTCATTTCACAAATAGAAAAGAAAGCAGAGTATGAGGTAGAAATCATTAGAAGTGATAATGAAGGTGAGTCTAGAAGTCATACTTTAGATGCATTCTGTGACAAGAAGGGAATTTGTAGGAAGTTTAGCACAGCTAGAACTCCATAGTAAAATGGTGTAGATGAGAGAAGGAATAGAACTCTTATAGAAGCATCTAGGACCATGTTAGCAGATGTTACGCTACCCATTGCTTTTTGGGCTAAGGCTGTCAATACAAATTGCTATGTTTAAAATAGGGCATTAATCAACAAGTATCATAATAAGACCCCTTATGAGCTGTTTTGGAATAGGAAACCTTTAACAGATTTCTTTAGACCCTTTAGATGTCATTTAATTATTTGAATACGAATGACAATCTTGGAAAGTTTAATTCAAAAGGTAATGAGGGATATTTTGTGGGATACACTATGAATAGCAAAGGGTATAGGGTTTATAACAAGAAGGATAGAATCATCACTGAGAATATTCATGTTGACTTCTTGGAGAATAAACCTAGTGATCCTGAAACTGGACCAAGTTGGCTCTTTGACCTAGAACTACTGTCTAGGTCTATGAATTATATGCCTGTTTCTAACCATGCAGATTTGGAAGCATAAAATACTAATAATGCATGTATACAAGCCAATGAGGTCTCTGGATCACAAGCAGCTGAGCAAACTCCCTCATTCAATGTCTTGGAGATACCTTTTTGGAGTAAAGAATTTGATGAAGCATCTACTACTAAGAAAAGAAAAGAGAGTAAGAACAAGAAGAGCCTAAGCTTGATAATGTTGAAAATGACAGTGGCTTTGTAGTCCCTGACAAGCAGGATCAATCCGCTGACATGCAAGGACAAGCCGCTGACAGTTTTTCTTCAGATGCTGATAAATCCATTCATGAAATTGTGAGTGAATCCATACCCAAAGGTAGTGTCAGTGGCTTCTGTCCAGCCGCTGACAATATTATTAATGTTAATGATGGGTATGAAACTGAAGAACAACATGATCTCACAAACCTGAAGACCACACTTCATGATGATGCTTTATTTGGGGGAGGATTGTACTCACATGTTACTAAAAATCATCCTCCTACGCAAATAATTGGACCTCTAATTTCTCCAATTCAGACCAGAGGTAAAAGTAAGAAACAAGGTGGATTTATTGCCAATATCCACAAGAAAAAAGATAATAAATGGATTCAAGAGTGTCTGTTTGCATGTTTTCTCTCACAAGCTGAACCCAAAAAGATTTTTGAGGCTCTTGAAGATGACAGCTGGGTGGAAGCAATAAAAGATGAGCCTCACCAATTTTCTATTCATGATGTTTGGGAACTGGTTGATTGTCCCAAGCATGTAAGACCAATAGGAGCATGTTGTGTTCTTAGGAATAAGAAAGATGAGAGAGAGATTGTGATTAGAAATAAAGCAAGACTAGTTGCTCAAGGTTACCCACAAGAAGAGGGTATTGACTATGAAGAGTTTTTTGCACATGTTTCTAGAATTGAAGCAATAAGGATTTTCCTAGCCTATGCTTCTTGCATGGGTTTCAAAGTATACCAAATGGACATGAAAAGTGTCTTCTTGTATGGAACTATCAAAGAAGAAGTATATGTTATGCAACCGCCTAGATTTGAAGATTCATAGCAACCAAACAAAGTATACAGAGTTAAGAAGGCTATGTATGAATTTTATCAAGCCCCCAGAGTATGGTATGGTACTCTTTGCATTTATTTGGTGGAAAATGGATTCCAGAGCGGGGATATTGATCAAACATTGTTCACCAAGCAGAAAGGGTCATACTTTCTACTTGTATGGGTTTATGTAGATGATATTATATTTGGTTCATCTAATCCAAAGATGAGTGAGGAGTTCTCTAAGCTTATGACTGTTAAGTTTCAGATGAGTGCTATGGGAGAGATGAATTTCTTCCTTGGTCTTCAAGTTCAGCAGAGAGAGGATGGTATTTTTATCTCTCAAGATAAATATGTAGCTGAGATTTTGAAGAAGTTTGGATTCTCATCTCATGAAAAACGGGCTAGCACTCCCATGGACAGAGAGACTCCTTAGGGAAAGCTTGGAGAAGGGAAAGTTGTTGATGTCATCGTTATAGATCAATGATTGGTTCATTGATGTACCTCACAGCTTCGAGACCAGACATCATGTTTGCAGTATGTGCTTGTGCACGTCATTAACTGACTCACAAAGAGGGTCACCTTCATGTTATCAAAAGAATCTTTAGGTACCTTAGGTGCTATCCTAATTTGGGATTATGGTACCCAAAGGATTCTCCATTGGAATTAATTGGTTATTCAGATAGTGATTATGGTGGTGATAATGGTGATAGAAAATCCACAACTAGTGGATGTCGATTTCTTGGAAGCAGGTTGATGTCTTGGCAATGCAAGAAACAGATAGTTGCGGCCAATTCTACAACTGAGGCTGAATATGTGGTTGTTGCTGCATGTAGTTGTCAAGTGCTATGGATTCAAAATCAGTTGTTGAATTATGGGTACAATTTCATGAATACCAAGGTATTTGTAGATAATAACAGAACTATTTATATCATTAAGAATCATGTACATCACTCTAAAAATAAACATATAGAAATTAGACATCATTTCATTAGGGGTTGCTTTGAAAAAAGTTTAATTCAACCAGAGAAAATAGATTTTGAAAATAATGCTTCAGACCTTTTAACTAAACCTTTTGATGTTGGGAGGTTTCAGTACTTGGTAAAAAGTATTGGAATGATCAATCCTTGAAAAATGTAGTTTGATTTATTGTAAACGTACGCATAGGATGGGTAGTGTCATTAGTTCATGTAAAGTTAGTCTATTCCACTATATTTTTCTAACCGCTGACAAAGGCAATCTATCCGATGACAAGTGGAAAGAAGCCGCTGACATCTTTAGTGTTAGTTTCTTTTGTGGTTTTTGTCTAACTATGTAGAGATATGGAGCAGCATATGGATGGATACAGAGTTTCTTATGGGCTAAAAGGCTATAACAAAGGTTTATTTATGATGGTTAGAATGTTTACATTCCTATCTTGAAATAAAAATTTATTGTTGCTATAACTTTGTGTATGTTTGTTTTAAGGGAGGATTTAGGATACCATTAGGACTTTGGGTACTCCTAGAGTACTCTTATCACAATTCTAGATTGTGTCTACTGGTGAGTAGGGGCTAGAAATAGTGAAGAGTTTTTCTTTATGAAATTGTTGGAATTTCTAAACCTTGAGGCACTGTAGCATGCACGTTTTTTTAAGCACGCATGCTGCCAAGACGTTTTTACCTAGAATATGGTTGGTCGAATGGGAGACTTGGGTTACACATTTTTGGGTTTACCTAGAATTTACAAAGATATTATATGAGTTAACTTCATCATTAAGGACTTTGTGAGCAAGGGACACTAGAGGACAGTCATATCTATCTTGTGTATGCGAGTGTGTGTGATTGTACAGTGCTTGCAAAACTCAGCCTTTTTGAAGATAAGATAACTCTCTTAGGATTAATTTCTTTGTTAGGTCTTTTATTTTTATTTTTATTCTTTTTATTTTTTACCTATGAAAATAATTTATGTATCCGCTGACAAATGTATTTTAGCCACAGACACAACCATTTTAAACACTGACAAATATAGTTGTTGCCACTGAGAACCTTTTTTACCAATGAAAAACACTGGTTCCCACCCAGTTGTTATTTTTGAGATATTTGGGCCAAAAATTTTGTAGAGTAGGTATTTTCTTTAATGGTTAAGAGATAAGTTAACTTTTTCAAATATTTACATGATTATGTTTTGAATTTTTTTATCTTCTTACCTCTTTTTCAACAAATAGTATACCCACGATTTTTACTATATATTGACACACATACACATATACAGGGCAACTTGCATATTTGTTTCATTTTACCTCCATAACCAAACTCTAAATCTTTCTTTCATCTTAAGATTTTCAAAAGACAACAATGGCGCCTAAGTTCAAACCTATTGATGTTGTGCTTGAGTTTAAGAATCAACACAATATGATTGCTTATTTGGTAGTTGATGATGATGTTCATCTACAGTATACAGGGATGATTGATTTTTTGTTGGCCTCCAACATAAGGTATGCTCTTACTCATGCTATAATCATTCCTACTTCACACATCAAACATTTTTGGAATATTACCACTTCTAAAACAGTTGATAGGGTGATCACAATTGAAGGCTCTATTCATGGGAGGAAAAAGGTTGTCACTAAGCCTTTGATTCGTCAAGCTTTACATCTTAATGATGGTGATGGTGTGACAACTCTTCCCATTGATGAGATACATCAAGGGCTTCTAGGCTTGGGATATGCTCGTCCACCTAAAGGGTGTATTTCAAAATATAGTAAAGGACAATTTCCCCCTGCTTGGAAGTTCCTTATTCATGTCCTCCTACAATGTCTTAGTCCCAGATGCTCATCCTTTATGAGATCAATCACTCCATTGCGAGTGCTCTTGTTTGTATGACCATTAGGGGCAAAAATATAATTATTCACAAATGATTTTTGAGGGCATGTTACAAAACAAGGGAAGCAGGATGACTCTTTCTTACCCTAGATTTTTGCAAATGGTTTTTGACTTGCAAGGGAAGTGTGGTAGGGATCATGATATCTTTTGTTAGAAATACGTTTTTACGTATATTAGAAGTATCGGTCACTCCACAATATTATTTATGTTGTAATAGCTCGTAGTTAGTGTTACTTATTAAATTAAGTAAGAAACCGACCCATGGGCTTGTCATGGGTCGGCCCAAGCCCAAATAAGGGCCTTGGATATAAATACCCCTTTCCACCATGGAAAGGGGTTGGTTGTTGATTTTCACTTTTCTCATTTTGAATAAAAAGACACATAGTTTCTCTCTCACTTTCTCTCTCTAGTTTCTCTCTCTAGAAATCTTCAACCCACTTCATAGATTCATAGGTTATCAAGATTCTACATTTGGTATCAAGAGCTATGGGGTGATTTAAGGTAATGGTTTGTGTTGTTTTTTAGTTTTTGATTGTATTAGTGTTCTTTAAGAAGATCCATCTTGATTCTTGGAGTTTTTGGTGTTTTTGTGATTGGGATTAGTAGATAAGTATTAGTTTTTACTTATTATTTTAGAAATCACAAAACTTTTTGGGTTATTTGGTAAAAATCTGGGTTTAATCTTCATTTTTTTGATCGACTGTATACTCGAACAAGGTTTCTGATTCCCAGCAAAAGTTCCGAACCAAAAGTTCCGGATCAACCAAAGTTCCGGACCAAAAAGTTCCGAACCAAAAGTTCCGGATCAAGGAAAGTTCCGGATCAAGGAAAGCTCCGGATCAAAATTTCCGAACCAAAAGTTCCGGATCAAGGAAAGTTTCGGATCAAGGAAAGTTCCGGATCAAGGGAAAGTTCCGGATCAAGGGAAAGTTCCGGATCAAGGGAAAGTTCCGGATCAAGGGAAAGTTCCGGATCAAGGAAAGTTCCGGATCAAATCTTCCGAACCAAAAGTTCCGAATCAAGGATTTCCGAGTCAAAATCTTCCGAATCAACACTTCCGAATCAACAAAAGTTCCGGATCAAGGGATATTTTAATTGTTTTTTCGACGATTTTTTAGAGGATTTAATCTTGGTTTCTTACAACAAAAACTCAACACAATTCACAAGCTTTATTTCACTGCTCGATCAACCGATAATCTTTGTCTCTTTGAAGTGAACAAAATGAATCCAAATTCATTAATGCCTCAGATGACATCACTTACGGACATTTCCGTCATTACGGGAACGGATAATCGCCCTCCAATGCTCATCAAAGAAGTTTTTGAAGCATGGCAAGGCCGGATGATGTCTTACATTAAGGGAAAACCGACATATGGGAGGCTTATGGTTAAGTCAATTCTAAATGGTCCACTTGACTATGGTACCATCGTGGTCAACAATGTGACTCGACCACGAGAATTTGAAGAACTTACACCAGCTCAACAACTTGTTGCAGATGCAGACGAAAAGGCTCTTCAAACCATTCTCCAAGCTCTTCCACATGACATCTATCGAATGGTAAGTCAGTATACGGTGGCAAAGGATTTATGGGAACGTCTAAAGGTGTTGCTACAAGGTACGTCTCTTACCAAACAGGAAAGGGAATGTCAGTTGTATGATCTGTTTGATAGATTCACGTACAGCCCAGGGGAAACGCTTCACGACTATTACTTCAGATTCACTACTCTTATGAATGATCTGAATGTATACAATCTCGTGATTGCTCCATTCCAAGTTAACACCAAATTCTTGAATACTTTACCTCAAGCTGAATGGGGTGAGTATATTACCGATGTTAAGTTAACCAGGGATTTGCATAAGTGCAATTTGGATCAACTCTATGCTTTTCTTCAGCAGCATGAGAAACATGTGATCATGCACCGTTCGCCTCGAGGTATGTACCCTGATTCTTTAGCTTTGATGGCAAATCAACCAAGCTTGTCACACAACAACACTCCTTATATTTTGGGACACCAAGCCTATCATCCATCACCTTACATGACACCGCTTCCCCCAATATTCGATTCTACCGCAACCACCCACCTCACATCAGCAACAATATCGGTTTAATGCACCTTCATCACAATATGCTTCACAACCTCACCCAACAAGCATTGCACCTTATGCTCAGCCTTCATATTCTTCTTATCAAGAGAATGCAGCATATCCATCAAGCTACTCTGATCACATGAGTATTCCTTCTAGTGATTATGCAGCTCAACAAGACCAAGTAATGTATTGTGATGATGAGGAAGTCCCCATTCCTGTATTCAAACAAGGAACTGACCCAATTGAAGTGTTAACCACTATGTCTGCTTATCTCACAAGGACATTAAGCAAACGAGGATTTAGAGGACCAGCTCCTACTAACAATCAGCTGAGGAATTCATCTAATTCTCGCCAACAAGCTACTATTGAGAATGGCAGGGTAATGGTTCAACCTATTCAACCTTATCAGGGGAGACCTAATACATCAACCACCAATGCACGCACGGTCAATCCTGCTCCAATGGTCAACACTCCTCCACGGGCTAATTCCACAGGCAAGTTGAGAATGATTACATGCTACAACTGCAAGGAAGAAGGTCACATATCCAGGGATTGCAAGAAACCCAAGAGGAGAAAGGATGGTCAATGGTTTGCAGAGAAGATTTATCTGGTGAATGCTCAGGCACAAGGAAGGGAACTTGATGAAGAGGAGCTTGCATTTCTTGCTGATCCAGGGATTGCTGAACAAGACGTTGTCACTACACAGAATGCAGCATACCAAGCAGATGATCTTGATGCTTATGATTCAGACTGCGATGAACTTCAATCTGCACAGGCAGCTCTTATGGCAACTATCTCTAGCCTAGGGCCAGAAAAGAGATCTGAGGTACTTATTAATACCACTGATAATACCACTGATGCTAGTATTCAACCACATCAAGTTGTGCAAGAAAGTGCTGATTCGAATGAGTCTTCGGTGGTGAGTCTTTCAAATGAGGAGACAATCAATGATAGAAATATCAATGTGAGTCCCCAGACTTTGAGTGAATCACAACCGGGAGCCATTTCGCATACGCATACTCCTGCTCAACAAGATTTGGTCATGGTTCCTGCTAAATTACTTAGCCAAATGAATGCTGCACTCTTAGAAACCATAGCTAAGAATAAGAATTTGTCTGATGAGCTTGCCTTATGCAACGAGAAAGTTCAAACTTTGTAATTAGTGCCTTCCTCTAGTGTTCTAACAAATCCCGAGTATGATCATTTTCGAAACAAACAAATGGGTCATTTGCAAGAAATTGAAACCTTAAGAGCAGATCTTTCTAATGAACTTAAAGAAAAATAGTTAGTAGTCACTAATTTTCAAAAACTTCAAACGGATTTTGAATTACTCGAGTCTAAGAAGAATGAAATGGAAATTAATGCAGCTAATAAGATTAGAAGTCTAGATTATTTGATTTTAAGACAATACGCTGCCTCTCAACTAGTGCACTTATTTGATGCTTCGTTTAGAGAATTTAACTTATCACGTCAAAAAGGCCTTCCACCTAACCCACGGTATGCAAAACAAGCTTTTAACCATAGTCCAAGACTTTATAATGCAACCCAATTAGGATTGGTCTTAGACCCGATTGTTATTTTCGATGATCGCACCAATAAGGATCTAGTTGATGAGAATCGGTCATATAATTTTGCAAAATATCTCGATTGTGATTATTTTAAAATGAATCAGGAGCTTGCTAAAACGGATTTTAGAATTCGCTTCCATATGGACAAAGATCTCATTACAGCACCAACCTACATGTTAAATGAAGAAAACCCTAGTACACTTCCTACACTTGTCAAAATAGAAGGACCTAAGGAAATTCCAAAGGATCTTCCACCTGTTAGCACTGTATGGTTAAACTTGCAAGAGATTAATCAATACTTTGTTAGTTTTGACAAGGTCATTTTGGAATGTACGACTTCAAATGGCTTAAACGCCGGAGAATGGGCTTTCGAACACATGAACGAGGTGTTTAAAAATGAGATCAATCCGTTTGTCGAAAGTCTAAAAAGAAGTTTTGCATCTCTTTCGGAAAATCTTGAATTTGAAATTGCAGAAGTTCAAAAAGTGTTTTATGAAATGGACACCGCTTACGAACTACAATTAATTGAAAAGGAAAAGATTTTATCCGAATATGACCGATTCTTGTCCCAAGTAATTTCGTGTGATGTGCTTACTACTGTGAATGTTAATTATTCGAATGAGCTTACATCCGCTATGATTAACTGTGATGCTGTGAATATATGTGATGATGTGTGTGATCTCTCTGTAAATGTTGCTGATACTGTAAATGAGGTAGATAATCATTCTTGTCACGAATCTAACGCTGAATTTTTAAAGCTACAAGATTCTTACAATTTACTTTCAAAACGCTTTAATCAACTTGAACAACATTGTATATCTTTAGAATTAAAACACCAAACTCAAAATGAGGATCTTTTGATAACAAATGGTTGTGAAAACGGTGTTGAGACGAGTGACAAGATGATTGCAATAGTTAAGGCATTAGAGGAAGAGATTATGAGATTGAAGAGAGATGTGTCATCAAATGAAACACTAAAATTGGAACTAGAGGCTGTAGAGTCTAAAAACCAGGACTTAGAAATTAGACTTTCGTCTATTCTAGGGGAGATGGATCGTGCAAGACAGGGAATGTCCAAACTTTATGGTTCACTAGAAGAACGCTTCGCTTTTAATGCGGCACAGCAACAATCTTATGTTGAACAATTGAACCAAAAATGTGAGGAAATCTCGGACTTAAACATCCTGATCATTGACAAAAACATGGTTTTGGCCGAGTTAAAGGAGACACTTCTTCTCACCCGACAAGAAGCTGTTAATAACTTAGCTACCAACTCTGCACCGTCCTCTAGTGCTCCAACAACCAAGTCAGTAGTGCTTTATAAGAACCCGCTTCATAAGAATAACCCGGTTACCTACGATGATTATATGAGGAATGCAGTTAAGCATGTAGATCTTGTTAGGGATATTTTAGACGATCTTTATGCCTTAGATCCCTCAAGTAGCTACTATTATTCAGCTCATGAATATATTAAGCGAGTTCAATATTGCTTAGCATATTTGCAATACATAGGTAAACCAGGTTCTGCACTACTCACTAATCGACCCATTGTTGTAACTCCATTCAAATAAGACCCCAGGAGCTAAACCGTCATTGGCACAATCAAGTAAGGCACCTTTAAAATCTGTTGCTAATGTTCCCACTTTGCCTTCTACAGGATTAAAAGAGTCTACTAAGGCTAAAGGATCGCCACTCAAGAAAGATAAGATCAAGCCCTCCACTAGTAGTACCAACAAGAAGAAAGTAGAAGCTCACCATAGGAATGTTAGTTCAGTTTTAAATAAAAAGAATCATGTTAAGACTAAACGCTCTGCGCCTGTGCAGAAGCCTAAACCATTTGTGAATTCTGATTTGAAATGTTGGAATTGTAATGAATGTATGTTTTCCCAACGTCATGATTTGTGTCTTATTGATCATGTGAATTAAATGAATACCATTAGGAATGATCTTGAATGGAAGCCAACTGGTAGAACTCGTGCCCAAGTTGGCTGGCAATGGCGTCCCACTGGTAGGACCTTTACATTAGATGGAAAAATGTGCCCTGTAACTCGGAATGCATCCATTGAGGTTAGGTCTGAGCGTCCTTTAGTTAGGCACACTAGCACTAAAGTATGGAAACAGCGCCCTTTAATTAGGTCAGCCCCCACTATAGTGCCTATCAGTGAAGAAATACCTCAGGATTTAAGCCAACTAGAATCTACACCACCAACTAGGAAGAAGAAGGCTAGGAAATCTAAGAAACCTAAAATTAGCAAATCTAAGATTATTAAATCTGTACCTGCTAATAACAAGGAACATTCAGATTCCGATACCTCTACATTGTCCTCGTCTGGTGATATTTTCAGGTGGTCCAAATCATCCTCTGGTATTTGGACTCTGGTTGTTCAAAGCATATGACCGGAGATCGCTCGATGCTCCGAAATTTCGTCAGCAAGTTTCTTGGAACGGTTAAATTCGGTAATGATCATATTGCAAAGATAATGGGGTATGGTGAATATCAGATTGGAAACGTTACGATTTCAAGGGTATACTATGTAGAAGGTCTTGGTCATAATTTATTCTCGGTAGGACAGTTTTGTGATTCCAACCTAGAGGTTGCTTTTCGACAACATACTTGTTTCATCCGCAACTTGGAAGGAAAAGACTTGTTGAAGGGATCTCGTGGTGCAAATCTTTATACGTTGTCCCTACAAGACATGATGGCCGCCTCTCCAGTATGTCTTCTCTCTAAAGCATCTAAGACCAAGTCATGGTTATGGCATCGCAGATTATCTCATCTCAACTTTGATGCTATTAATCATCTGGCTAAAAACGAATTAGTTCGTGGTCTTCCAAAGCTCAAATTTCACAAGGACCATTTATGTTCTGCGTGTTCAAAGGGGAAAAGTACCAAGAAATCATACAAGCCCAAAGCTGAAGACACCAATCAAGAAAAACTTCATCTTTTGCATATGGATCTTTGTGGGCCAATGAGAACAGAAAGTGTGAGCGGTAAGAAATTCATTCTTGTTATTGTGGATGATTTCTCCAGGTTTACATGGGTTAGATTTCTACGTACAAAGGATGAAGCACCGAAGGCTATCATCACTTTTCTGAAATTCATTCAGGTACGTTTAAATACTACTGTCCGCCGTATTCGTACAGATAATGGAACAGAGTTCGTCAACCAGACTCTTCGTGATTACTATGAAGGAGTTGGTATCTCACATGAAACATCCGTTGCACGCACTCCACAACAAAACGGTGTCGTTGAAAGACAGAATCGTACGCTTATGGAAGCTGCTAGGACTATGCTAATTTATGCGAACGCTCCATTGTTCTTGTGGGCAGAAGCTATATCTACTGCATGTTTCACCCAAAACCGTTCTATCATTCGGAAACGCCATAGAAAAATACCTTACGAGCTTCTACATGATCGTAAACCCGATGTTTCATTTTTTCATGTGTTTGGGGCTCTTTGTTATCCAAACATTAATAGTGAGAACTTGGGCAAGCTTCAACCGAAAGCCGATATAGGTATTTTCATTGGTTACTCACCCTCCAAGAAAGCATACCGAATTTACAACCGTCGGCTTGGTAAGATTGTAGAAACTATGGACGCAGATTTTGATGAGCTGACAGCGATGGCTTCTGAGCAACGCAGCTCTGAACCCGCGCTTCATGAGATGGGAACCGGTGCTATTAGTTCCGGATTAGTTCCCAATAATCCTACTTCTACATCATTTTTACCACCTACAAGGCCCGAGTGGGATAAACAGTTTCAACCGTTGTTTGATGAATTCTTTGATCCCCCAAATGATGAAGTTCCAGCACCTGTAGTGATAGCTCCAATCCCTGAAGTTGTTGCTCAAGCTAATGAAGCTTTATCTAATGCATCTTCAATTAACATTGAACCGGATGCACCTTTACCAAGTGATTCTCAAACTACACCTGAATCATCACCCTTACTTGTGCCTAATGATGTTGAAGAGGATTCTATTGATCACGATTTGGAATATGCTCACCTGCAAGATCTTCCTTTCTTTGGTGTACCGATACCTGAAAACCCTTCAGCCGCGTCTACCTCAGAAGAAGCTCCTTCTATTATTCACTCCAGACCACCTAGGATTGAAAATCATAGCACCAAATGGACAAAAGATCACCCAATAAGGAATGTCATTGGAGATCTAGATCGACCAGTCTCTACACGCCATCAATTACAAGAGAGTGCACTCTATTGCTATTTTGATGCATTTCTCTCCGAAGTTGAACCTAAAAATTGGCAACAGGCTATGACTCAATCATCTTGGATTGAAGCCATGCAGGAGGAACTAAATGAATTTCAAAGACTTGAAGTATGGGAATTAGTTCCTCTCCCTAACAAGGTTAACATCCTTACTTTGTTGTGGGTTTATAAGGTTAAACTCGATGAGATGGATGCAGTATTGAAGAATAAGGCTAGATTGGTTGCTAGAGGATATAAACAAGCCTTGGGTATCGACTTTGAAGAATCTTTTGCTCCTGTTGCAAGATTGGAGGCTATTAGACTATTCCTTGCGTATGCTGCTCATATGAACATGATCGTCTATCAAATGGATGTGAAGACGGCATTTTTGAACGGTGAACTAAGGGAAGAAGTCTATGTTAGGCAGCCGGATGGGTTCGTTAGCACGGAGCTTCCTAATCATGTATACAAGCTTAAGAATGCTCTCTATGGGTTGAAACAAGCTCCACGTGCGTGGTACGATCTCCTTTCAACATATCTCATCTCGGAAGGCTTCTCCAAAGGCAAGGTGGACCCCACTCTATTCACTCTCAAGGAGGACAATGACATGATTCTGGTACAAATGTATGTTGATGATATAATATTTGCTGCCTCTAACATAGAATTGTCTAAACGCTTTAAGAAGATAATGTCCACACGCTTTCAGATGTCAATGATGGGAAAATTTTCATTTTTCTTAGGATTACAAATTTCTCAGAATCCCAGAGGCATCTTTATTAATCAATCCAAATATGCTCTAGAATCTTTAAAGAAATATAACTTTGAAAATTGTGACCCCGTGGACACTCCAATGGTAGAGAAATCCAAGTTAGATGAAGATAGGAATGGGACTATTGTCGATCCAAAACTTTACCGTGGGATGATCGGCACCCTTCTCTATCTGACTGCTAGCAGGCCTGATTTGCAATTTGCCGTATGCATGTGTGCCCGGTATCAGGCTCGGCCTACCGAAAAGCACCTACATGTTGTTAAAAGGATCTTTTGGTATCTCAAAGGAACACTTCATCGTGGTCTATGGTATCCGAAAGATTCCTCTATTGCTTTAATATCATACGCAGATGCCGATCATGCTGGGTGTCAAGACACGAGGCGTAGCACTTCTGGATCTGTGCAACTCCTTGGAGACAGATTGATCAGTTGGTCTTCAAAAAGGCAGAAAAGCGCTTCAATTTCTAGCACGGAGGCTGAATACATCTCCATGTCCGGTTGTTGTGCTCAAGTCCTTTAGATGAGATCACAATTAACTGACTACGGCTTGGGATTTAACAAAATCCCGATGTATTGTGACAACAAGAGCGCCATTGCCCTTTGCTGCAACTATGTTCAACACTCCCGGGCCAAGCACATAGACATTCGCTACCATTTCATTAAAGAGCAGGTGGAGAACGGAGTGATCGAGCTGTATTTTGTCACTACTGAGTATCAGCTGGCAGATATGTTCACCAAAGCCTTAGATCGAGGACGAATCGAGTTTTTGATCGACAAGCTTGGCATGAAATCATTTACTCCAGCGACTCTCAAAGAATTGGCAGAAGAATCAGCTGAATAGTGGTGGTAAACTATTCAGGCGTATCCTGTGTTCGTGATCATGTATATTATCGTAAATATATAAACCACAAAAAGAAAATTACAAAAATATAAAACCAAGAAAATCCATAAAAATTATAAAATCTACAAAAACCATAAAAATTATAAAATCAAGAAAAACCAAAAATATTTTTCGTTTTTTAAATCGGGCATGTCTTTTAGTACGGTAATATTTACGGCTTTAGAAATGTCGATCAATATTGACACGGCGCCATAAATAGAGTCCGTATAAAAGTTGTACATTTTTAAAACATGCCCATATTGGCTTGTAGTTATTTCAGACTGCAACCCGGTTTTCATATTAAAGTCACGTATTTCCTTGGAAAACGTTGGCTCACAACGGGAATTAATTTTCTCGGGCATGATTTACAAGCCAAATCATGCAAAGGGATCAAGTTTACTTTATAACTTGGTCTAACACGAATTTGTGTACGTCTCAGTGCATAAATTTGTCAAAATAAGAGAAATCTTATTGCCACCACGAATCAATCTTTTTCAAGATATTAATTGGAAATGTTTTTCATCAATATTTGACTCTTTAAACAATGACTACAGCTCTTTAAATAGAAAACGGGTCATCGTTTAAGGGGGAGAAAATATTAATTCATCTTCGTCATCAAAACGATCTTCAAAAGTGATTGTGGAAATTTAATTGGCTAAATGGTTTATGAGTGGTCTTGCTTTAGAATACAACTTGTGCTCGTTCAATGTGATAGGAATTGCTTTAAGATCTTGAGATTTGCTAATAGGTTGCGATGCTTAAGTTAAGTTGGCAAAATTTAACAATGGTTAGGAAAAATGATGAGATAAGGAATAAAAAGGGAAAAGGAGTGAAAACTGTAGGGACTTAAGTGATATTTGAGAAAGTTGTTAAAAAATTGACCTAAGTCAAAACCATACCCCCCGTCCCTTTTGTTCTATCTTCTTCACTGTATTATTGCCGCCATTGACAAACACAAAAACACACATACAAGCTTTCAAACTCTCGTTTTCATCTCTCAATCCATCTCATTCGATCAAAAAGGTACTAACATCATATCTTTGATCTCTAATTCGCCTAACTCATTCAAATCCACTTAGTTAATTCGTTTGAATTAAAGTTAATCTAATTAGGGTTCGTTTGCCTTAATTTAGGGTTAATTGATTAGGGTTTTTGATGGGTTTTGCTCGGAATATCATTAGAATTGTTAAGTTGCCTTAGATTGCCTTAAAACTCCCAAATCGCGCTTAGAATAATCTTTCATAGGTGCGTTTGTGAAGTTCCGGATGAACATAGCTTGCAATCTTCCGAATGAAGGAAGTTCTGAACAAACTTCCGAATGAAGGAAGTTCCGAATGAACTTCCGAATGAAGGAAGTTCCGAATGAACTTCCGAATGAAGGAAGTTCTGAATGAACTTCCGAATGAAGGAAGTTCCGGATGAACTTCCGAATGAAGGAAGTTCCGAGTGAACTTCCGAACGAAGAAGTTCCGGATGAACTTCCGAATGAAGAAGTTCCGGATGAATTTCCGAATGAAGAAGTTCCGAGTGAACTTCCGAATGAAGAAGTTCCGAGTGAACTTCCGAATGAAGAAGTTCCGAGTGAACTTCCGAATGAAGAAGTTCCGGATGAACTTCCGAATGAAGAAGTTCCGGATGAACTTCCGAATGAAGAAGTTCCGAGTGAACTTCCGAATGAAGAAGTTCCGAGTGAACTTCCGAATGAAGAAGTTCCGAATGAACTTCCGAATGAAGAAGTTCCGAATGAACTTCCGAATGAAGAAGTTCCGAGTGAACTTCCGAATGAAGAAGTTCCGAGTGAACTTCCGAATGAAGAAGTTCCGAGTGAACTTCCGAATGAAGAAGTTCCGGATGAACTTCCGAATGAAGCAGTTCCGGACGAACTTCCGAATGAAGAGTTCCGAATGAAGAGTTCCGGATGAAGGGTTATTTGATTGATAGTATTTGCTTGTTATAAGTACTTGTTGAAATGTGTTATGCTAAGAAGTCATAATGATGTATATCTATATATTTTTTGTGCATCAACCTTTCATGTCTTATCTTAAGCAGATACGATGACTAATCCAAGAGTACAAGCAATCCAAGACTCTAGAGCAGCCGCAATTGCTGAAGCACGAACCCTCAAGTTCATACCAAACAATTACCGGCTGAAGCAAGTCTCAAAATCCACTCACCACGGATTTAAAGTCGCCATAGCAATCCTTGATCACTCTCATTTCAAGAATGCTTTAAGGAGTACTGCCTCGGTGCCTTATGATTACATGTATGAGTTCTGGGCTACCAAGGAAAGCACTTCAAACAAGATCACCTTCACTCTCGACAACAAGCAGCAGACACTTACAGTTTCAGACTTCTGCAAGATATTTGGAATAAGGGATACACCCAAAGGTATGGCATTTTCGAGGGATCCAACTAAAGACGAACTCATGGAGATGTTCGATGCTCTTGGATGTCCTGACATACGAGTTGTGTCTGAGTTTACCACTGCTAAAGTAGGTCAACCTTGGAGAGCAATCTTGGGTATTCTCAGTAGATGTCTTACACCGAAAACAAGTGGGCATGATGCTTTGCGTGGTCCTATTATGAACATCTTCCATGGAATGTACAAAGGCGCAAATGCAGATTATGCATTATTGTTGTGGGAAGAATTCACCTTTTAACTCTTCCAAAACAAGAAGCTGAAGACTAATTTCTTTCCTTACCCTCGGTTTATCAAGCTTATCATTAATTATTTTATGAAGAATGATGTTACTATTGATAGGCGTGCAGCAAGTCGTCATCACACTGAAGAGGCTGATCACACTGTGGATATAAGGCATGAAGGACCATCTGGTGGTGTAATTCCTGGTCCTATTCTCGATTATCTTCTGACGGATAAAATTAAAGGTTCTGTTGATTACAAGCTACTGCTGCTAGAAATCAAGAAGCTAAAAGCAAGCCTTCAGACAGTAGAAGACTCGTCTACTACGGTCAAGAGTAAAGGTAAACGCAAACAACCAGCTGCTTTACCTGAACCCAAAACCAAGAAGAAGAAGACTGAGGCTAAGAAGGGAAAAGGCACTGCTGATGAGTTTGTTTTGACGAAGAAAATGTTGATGATCCTACTCTTGACAAGGCTGAGAGAAAATTAATGAAGATAGCTATTGAAAGGAGTAGGAAAGACACGGGAGGTAGTGGTTCGGGTGCACAGATGAATATTGAAGAAGAGTACGAGGAGCCAGAGGATGTTTATGAGTTTGGATCACCTGAACGGTATTCTACTTCGAAGGAGACATCCATCCCCGTTTCAGCAAGTGTTGAAAAGGAGTCCGGTGCTCCTACAATCATGGTACCTACTCAACCTTTAGTAACTCAACCTCCACCAATACAACCCTTACCAACCCGACCGGTTTCAACACCATTCCTTCCACCTCCAATAACTCCCATTCTCAGTACTGTGGTCACAACCGAGCCTCTTCAACCAACCCAGAGCAGCTCTGCATCGTCTTCAATGGCTGCATTTGTAATGGCAGAAATGTTGGATAAACATACGAATAATCAAAAAAGAGAGATGGATGAACTTCGCCAAGAGCTACATAGACGAGTTCAAGTGAAGAAGCATCTAAGAAAGCCCAAGAAGAGATGCTTGCTAAGTTCGCTGCAGAGATGGAGTTGACACGTAAAGCTCATGCAGAAGAACTAGCTCAGGTTAAGCAGGCTGAAGCTGATAAGCATGCTGCACGAATCACGAGACTTCAAGCTATGAGGGATAAATACAAGAAACAGAAAGAAACACTTGAAGCTTCTGTTGAAGAGAGAGTGAAAGAATCCGTTGAATCCATTATGCCAAAACTGCGTGATGAGTTGAAGACACTCGCGGCTGATAACTTGATGATCAAGTCATCCAATCCTTCTGAATCCGCCTACAAAATTGCCTATGAGTTAACGGATTTTGAATTAAAGAAGATCCTCAAAGCTCGCATGAGGGAACTTGGATCTTTTGATAAATCTAAGATTCAACGGACACTCTACAAATCCCTGAATGACGCTATCATGGAGGATGATCGGTTGTTCAAGATGTTTGGAAGTGTGGTACCTTACCACATTCTGCCTGAGGAAGAAAGGGAAGAAAGCGAACAAGAGGGTGACGGGGAAGAAGAAGGTGAAGAAGAAGAAGAAGAAGATGATGATGATGATGGTGACGATGGTGGTGATGATGATGATGATGATGATGATGATGGTGATGATGGTGGTGATGGAAACGAGGAGAGTGCTAAGGGAAGCAACGAGGATAGCGATGAGGATGATGATGGTAAACAGCCTGAAACAGGGGATAAGGTTGCCAGCACAAAGAAACCTTCTAAGTCTGGTACCAAGTCTAAGAAAGATGTTGCGGCAAAGGAAAAATCCACTTTAACGGAATCAAGACGATCCAAGTGGCGCCATGATGTGAATGATACTACGGCGTCATCGATTCCCGGTACATCTATTGCTGTGTCTATACCTGTTACCACTAACCCTGTTAGTTCTGTTGTTGTTGCTCCTGTGATTGTAGAGTCAGTAACTGAACCTGAAGCTGCACAACACTCGCCTGTTCATGACACCGCCGAGATGCCTGAATTAGAACCAGCACGTGTTCATGTCTCTACTCCTCTACAACAAGAACCACAATCTACTGTTCCTGAGTCAACCACACGGGACTGGGCAGACACTTTGGAGATTGACGAGACTACACCACCACAAGCTTGGATCACGGCAGCGGCTCAATATGATCCAATCACAGACGCTGACAGAGATGTTCTATATCTCCGTATCCGTAGTCCGATAGACTTGTGTGCATTTCTGGCTCATGAGTATAAGACTTCGGTTACTCCGTATTTGGTGAAGAGAGCGCTAAAGGATAAGAGAATTCGCGCCAAAACCAGGTTGACCCGAATGGAGTTCGAGTATTATGCTGACGAGGTCCTGAAAGCTCTTAACACCGTTCAAAGGCCAGGCCTCCATGAATCAGAAAGAGCTCCACCTCCACTTGATCCTTCTCAAGATAATCAAATTGCTCTCGACTTCTTCGTCACCTATGATCTTGAGTATCTTCTGAAGGGTTCATCAAAGTACGCAACCTCCCTGACCTTGCTGAAAGCTGCCAACTGGGGGACAATACCCTGGATCGAGGAAAAGGTAAACCGACTCTGGGTCCCAAGGGTAACTCGTAATTATGATATGTATGCTGTTATAGGTGCATCTCATTGGGACGAACGAGTTCGAAGGGCGTACAGGGGTTGCTGCTTAGCCAATTCAGGAAGTAACGTTAGATCTGATATCCGCATCTCCAGTATTTTAGGGCTGAAAACTGAAGCCAAGAATGGCTATTATCATGTGACGGAGATTCGTCTGAAAAGGGAGGATGACAGAGAATACAAAATCCAGCAGGGAGATTTTTCTATCATTCGCCTTGAGGATATCGAAGATATGTTGCTTATGATGACCCGGGATCAACTCACCCATATTGCTCGTGAAGACATCATTGCTTTGAATATAGCACTTCGTATGTTCACACGAAGCGTTGTTATCAAGAAACGAGTTGAAGATCTTCAATTGGGAGTCGAAAGCTACCAAAGGAAGCTTAACCTCACCCGTCCAGTGAACCAAGTTCTACCTCAACATGTCGATAGATGTCCCTATACCGGCATTACTGTTCCGAATTACGGCATTTTCTACTTGAACAGTCAAGGGATAATGAAGTTTATGAGGGTGGGTGAGCTTTATAAGTACAGTGATGGGACTCTCATTTACGTCAGAGGAAAATTGGAGCATCTTAACTCGGGTGGGTCTTTACCAGAGATGACTGAGGATTGGCATCAGGGTTATCAGCAAATGGCGAAGTATGTGATCAAGAAGATTGATCAAAAGCTCCGTGAACGTAGATTGATGAGGAGCTTAGAACGATTCGTTGGTGGTAGACCATATGGAGTGCACCACAAATTACTGCAACGATCCATCTAATGGATCGTACATTTCAGGTCCACTTTATATTGGTTTTTTAATTGTGAATATGTAAATTTGTGAATATTGTGCTTTTACGGCTTGATCTAGGGTTAAGGTATGATAATTTTTCAAGAATTTCTCACGAGATTCTAAATCTTTCAAAATATATCATACTAAAGCACTACAACTATCCCTTATTAATTTAAGGGGGAGCATTAACATGTTCTATGGCCAAACATCGATTTCATTTTTACCCAAAGACCGGTTAATCCATTCAATATCCCAAATATTAATGGTTAACATTTTGGATAAGGGGAGAAAATGGGATTAAGGAGATTTAAATGATACTTGGCTAAAAGATGAAAAAGACTTAACGATAATCCAACTTAATATGTGTAAAGCACGTGTTAAGGGGGAGCGTTTTTGATGAACAAAACACCTAAGGTACAAAACTTTTGATTTCAATATCACAAGTACCTTAGGTGATTTTCAAGGATTTTTCATGGTGGCTATACTTTCCCAAAACACGCTTAATTCACGACGAATGTGGTGAAAAAAGGGTGGTAGGAATAGGTTTAGTCCAATGATTCATCAGAGCCGATGGAATCTTCCTAAGGACAATTTCCTAGATAGAATTAGAAGTCCTAGGAAAGTTGGAGAAAGATTGTGAACGTAGCTGAATGCCGACCAAGTACTTAAGCTAGCACTGGAACAATCACAACAAGGTGCTAGTTATGACGTATTGGTAAGCATTGAAGGGGTTGAAGAATGAAAAAGAATTGTAAAGATAAAGGGTGTAAAGAAAGAAGCCCTCCTTACAACTTTAGGCAGAAACCGGGTCAATACATATGCTATTGAGATCATTTTTGTTAATGATTCTCGATATTAAAGAAAGACATCATGGACCCAGTGATGCAATGCACAACCCTTCCCAGCTAACTCAAATATCTCTTAAAAGGTATTTGTTTTAATCACACGGAGATTAACACGTTATCTATTGGTTTATTCACTCCGAATAGACTGATATTGAAAAGGTGGCACTCCTCTCCAGCCATCGCTCACTAAATCAAAACGTACTATCGAGTCTAGAGCCAAGAGATCATCAAAAGTCTCATTAGGACACTTTCCATTTATTCCTTGCTTTCTTACACACTGTGAAAAGTAAGAGATTTTTTATGAGTCCTACGCAGTATTCTTGTAATATTGCCAGAACATCCGAGTTATACGCAAGTACTACAATGAAGATGGAAATCCTGCTTGAGCCAACATCAAACAAGCTCATGGTAGGTTACACGTGCGGTTCTTTTAGAACCAATCTTGTGAAAAACTGGAAAGAAACAGTGGTTTAATTCTTAATTGAACTTAAACTCGTTCCAGGCCTCTACGCATTATCATATGATCTTGCCAGAACACTCAGAGTGACTCTTGATTGATCACAGTGACGAGTGGAAATCCTTCTAGTGTTAACATCAAACAGCACTTGGTAGGTGACGTGCAAGTTTCTTTATGAGTTGAGCTCGTGATAACTGGAAAGCAACGATGGTAAAAATCTTAATTGAAATTCACTTGTTCCAGGTTTCATGAATTGACGGCTTCAAATCACAAGGATAATTTATCCAAGTGATTCACTCTTTATGTTCGCAGTCAGCTTTGGACGGTCGAATAAAGAGAACGGGTTTACCCGCGAAATCCTGTCAGGAAGTTACTTAATTGAAACTATCCGTCACGGGTACGATATATAATATCGTCCAACGGTCTTCACCGACCGGAGGTAAAATGCTACCGAATTAGAATAAAATGCCAAAGCCATTTTATTCGTGTCGTTGCTGTGTACCTGTTAAAGACGGTGGTGTTGTTGTGTACCTGTTGAAGACGGTGGCGTTGCTGTGTACCAGTTGAAGACGGTGGTGTTGCGGTGTACCTGTAGAAGTCGTTCCCACATGCTTATGTTTTTCTGCATCAAAGTTCAGCAAAATTCAAGAAAGTGCAAAATGAAGTCTTCCGCTGTACCAAACTCTGAAGCTTTCGAGAATTCAACAAAAAGACATAAGTGTGTGGAACATGGAGTCACGAGGAGGCAAGATTCACAAGAAGGCAAGATTCACAAGAAGGCAAAGATCGCACGTGATTGGTCAAAAGAACAATGCTTTCAAGCCAAAGCCTAAAAGATCAAATCAAAATATTCACAACAAAAAGAAAGAAGAAAAGACTGCGAGCTGAAGAACGAAGACTTAGTATAGTATGCTAGGTTTAGAACTTTGTAACGTGGAGTGACCTCCCTTAGGGGGAGATTGTTAGAAATACGTTTTTACGTATATTAGAAGTATCGGTCACTCCACAATATTATTTATGTTGTAATAGCTCGTAGTTAGTGTTACTTATTAAATTAAGTAAGAAACCGACCCATGGGCTTGTCATGGGTCGGCCCAAGCCCAAATAAGGGCCTTGGGTATAAATACCCCTTTCCACCATGGAAAGGGGTTGGTTGTTGATTTTCACTTTTCTCATTTTGAATAAAAAGACACATAGTTTCTCTCTCACTTTCTCTCTCTAGTTTCTCTCTCTAGAAATCTTCAACCCACTTCATAGATTCATAGGTTATCAAGATTCTACATCTTTTATGAGATCCCTGTCCAAAGGAAAAAGCTTTTTATAACTCTAAACACTACCCCATACAGAGATTTACCATTGACTCAACCCTTGCTTGATATCATTCAAGTTGTTGTTGTGGCCCAACAACAACAATTTGAACGACCTCAACTAGAACCACAACAACCTCACCAAGAACAACCACCACCTTCTGCCCAACACATGGATATAGATAACCCTGACCCTCAACCATCAGCCGCTGACATTTACATTTAAGCCGCTGACACCTCTGTTGTAGACCCAAATAGCCCTGAATCCACATCACCTTCATAATTTAGGTTATCTAAACGCCAAAGGACCATTGGCGTGTCTCCCCCTGGTGGACCTAGCCTTGTAGCAGAGGAGACCACCACTACTAGGGTGGTTGGTGATGTGATAATGACTGGGTCTATTGTCTCTAGCTTATAAGTAGGGCAAGCCAGGCCCACTGTAAGTAAGCCCATTTTCACGCCCAATGAATCCTCCTTGAGGATTGATTTCCCAAGTGAGGGTGAGGGCAGTATGCAACCATTATCTCCTATGGAATTGATGATTCTCTGTATGAGTTTGCAAAAGCAAAATGCAGAGCTTATACAAAAAGTCACTGACCAAGGCCTTGAACTCATTCAATTGAGGGAGAGGGTTAATGTTTTGGAGTAAGCTGGTGCTAAAAGGAAGAAGTTTATGGTTCATTCCTCAGGTGATGAAAGAGAGGAATCTTACAAAGGGGAGGAAGTACCAACAAAACATTTGAATTTGAGTGACAAAAGCTCCAAGGAGGGTTCTATTGGTGCCAAGGAAGTTGTTGATACACTCACAGGGATGAAGGAAATCAGGGAATTTGATCCTTCCTTGATAACACCTAAAAGGTTCTCCTTTACAGATTTGATGATTCAGAAGATTGCAGCCGCTGACAAGACCATTTTTGCCGTTGACACTTCAATTCAAGCCGCTGACAAACCTTCTCCTGTTTTTGGTGTATCCCAACCACCATTGACAATAAGGGAGGTTTCCACACAGATGCCAACTACCTTACCAACTATAGATCCAACTGATAAGGGTAAGGCAATCTTGGTAGAAGAGCAGGTTCCCAAGAAGAGTGCCCAGGTTCAATATGATTATATTGTGGCCCAACAACTACAAGAAGAAGAGAGAATGGGGCAACAGAAGGGTGATGTTGAATCCTAAGTGTTTAGCTCAGAGTCTGGGAGCATGAAAGCTAGGAGTAATAATGAGGAAGGGGGTAGTTCCAATGATGAGCCAAAGCAGCAAGAATATGGTGAGGGTGAAGCTGCTAGAGAAAGATTGAGGGAGTTGGCATTGATGATTGATTATGAAATGCCTTAGATAGCCAGTTTATATCACAGGTATGAAGAAATGGCTATAGATGATCCTTCTGTTACTCTTTCAAAAGGACTTAAAAGTGATTGAGGCAAACAAACGCTTCTAAGGTTTTGGAGCAGCCAAGAACAGCTAGAAGGGGGCTGTATAAAATGTTACTTAAGAGTCATCAGACTGGATGGATTCATAGGAAGCTGCAAGCATTGTCTTTTGAGCAGCTAGAGTATCTTGCTTATCTTATTTGGGTAAAAGTTTGTGATCACAACACTCATCTCCATCTCTCTAATGAAAGACAAGAAGAGTTAGAGGAAGAGATGAAGATAAAGAAGGCCTCACAAGTGCCTAGGCCTATAAAGAAGGGAGCAAAGTTGATGTTTCCAAAATTTGATTTGTTGAATTCAAGATTCAATGAAGGTGCTTTAAAGAAGAATTTGGAGCTCTCTCCTTTGGAGGTTAGTGATATTGCTGTTGTTGTACCTCTTGACTTTAGAAATCCTGTAATCAAGTATGAGGAAGATCCAAGCACAAGTTTCTGGAAGATCACTAGATATGGTGATAAGGTACATGTTTTTACTTCCCTTATGTCCTTGTTTGGGAGTATGGATAGGGAAGATTTGGAAACTCTTTGAAGTCTGTTGAAGGACAAGTATGCTGAGGAAGGTCCTTCAACACATGGTGGAATAAATATCTAGCCTACATTCAAGAGAATGTTTGATCATGATGATGTTGATCTAGTATGGTTGGATCTTGATGATGCAAGTGGATTGGAGTGGCGTTTGTTTTCAGCTACGGGTGTGTATCATCTATGCACTACCAAGTTTTTAGAGTATCTGTTGGTGGATAAAGTTTATCCACTAACTCAAGCCATTTTGAAGAAGACGATATGTACTAAGCTGAAGGTTGACTACACCAATGCCATGGGTGTTGGCTTTTTTAGATTTCTTCACACTCGAATTCAAGGATAAATGTATTTTCAAGAATCCTATCTGTATATTTTGTTTTATTCATAAACTTGTTAGTTATGTATAAATATCAAGTTTAGGGGAGGATTGTTGAGAACAAAATTGTCTAAGTCCTTAGCCGCTGACAAAGAGGATTCTAGCCGCTGACAAGAGCAAAGAAGACGCTGACAAACAAGGCGCTGACAAGAAGAATCCAAGCCACTAACAAGATTGCATTAGCTGTATAGATCAACACGTTTTGTTTGAGTTAGTAAGATATGTTCAAATATTGTATTTTCTATGTTTATCTCTTTAATATCTTTCTAGAATAGTTGATCATTAGTTTCCTGTTCAAGGCTCCTTACATCTATAAAAGGAGACATTAGGGTTCATTATATGTACGCTATTCATTATCATTATTGTTAATTGAAGTTTAAAGTTTGGTAATCATTTGTATGCTTTGTTCTTTGTTCTAAGTATTAATTCCGCTGATACTTAGTTTATTGCAAAGTTTCTCTACATATTACTCTTGACTTAATCTCGATAATACAAAGCTAAATCGATCTAAGTTTGGGATCAATAAATTTCCATATCATTGTCGTAGGTTTTCACAAGTGCATGTAGTTGGTCCATGCAACCCTTCATTTTCAAATACTGAGCACTCACGAATTTCCTAGGGCTTATTTGCAACTGTGCAAAGCATCCACTAAATCATAGATCTCCATAGATTGTGGCTTCTCAAACATTTTCCTGAGTTCTTCAAGCATGTTTTGTGGAGGAAAATGCTCAAACTGCTTTTAAAGAGCAGGTGACAATTTCCAAAGCATTAAACAAGCCACACCATTATGCTTCTTGTATTCAGCTTTATATACTAACTTATCAGCATCGGAAGCCTCCGCTGGGGGGTTCTCGAGGAACTGGCGTGTACAAGCAATCATAAGTATCCACAACTCTCAAGACAATTCTTAGTCAGCGGTACCAATCGTTGAAGTTTTGACCAGTCAGTTCTTGACGTTTAAAGAAAGTTTTGAACGTCGAACTTAAAGCGTTGTTGTTTTCGGGTTGAGCAATTTCTATAGAAATAAGTTCAAGTATTAGTATTTGCGATAATACTCTCAAGAAAATAAAATTACCCCGGTAAATAAATTTAACCATAGTATTTTCTTGAAAACTAGAACCCATATTAACATAAATTCATTACATCAGTTGATCTGCTAGTAATGAATGTATTTAACATGGTAACTTGTCAAACAATTTAATTGATAAACAATTTTCAAATTAATAGATTCTTTAGGGACTTACATTGCCAATACTTGTTGCATTTTAAACATGTTTCATCCCCTCTTAATGCCTTAAGTTTCTAGATCTCACTAAGAACTTAATTAAGTCGTCTAATCTAAAGAACGTAAAATTGTTCATGTGAAGTCTCATTTAATCACGAAAGTTTTCTTTCCATCACAATCTCGTCCATGGTCCCACATGACGACATTGTAACTTCAAGTGTTCGTCAATTAGATGTCATTTGACTTAAGTTTTCGGGTATAAATTTTTGATGTGAAAAATCAAAATCTTTGTATGGAGAAGCATGCATACATCTCCATAACATAAGTTTAATAAATATTTAGGAAACTTTTTCGGCAAGATTAAATATACATAAATTGTCGTTGAAGCATTGGTTAAACCAATTAAAGAATTACCCGCAACAAAATTCACAGCGTACCTTTTCTAGAACTCGGCTAAAGCACAAAGTAATAACCTTATTCGTTGTGTTTCTGATGTGAATTTGCGGTAAATCAATCTTAGAGTAATTATGCAAATAAATAATCGTAGGTAACTCCAATTTGACGCACAAACGAGCCGGGAAGTTAGTCACCGACAAATGGCGTAACCTCCTTCCTTAGTCGGGTTCGACCAGCGATGCATTATACCCACCACACAATTTGTCAAATTTGGGTGCGCCTTTCTAATTATTATTGAAAAATAACCAATCAACGCAATTTAATGTAATTTAGATCTCAAAATAATTCTTTATATTTATATGATTTAGTTCATATTATTGTTGGGAATAAATTAAGGCCAGATCACTTGAACGCTGACAAGAACAATTAAAGCGTTGATAAGAACAAAGCAAGCGCTGACAGCTCAAGCGTTGACAAGTTAAAGTCAAGCGTTGACACATTGAATACAAGCACTGATGGAAGATATAATCTACACGTTTATTATATTCTAGAATACTTCTAGTAAGGATAGAAACGACAATGTATTTTCTATATTTATCTTTACCTAGAATAGTTGATACGTAGATTATTGTACAAGGCTTCTTGTATCTATAAAAGAAGGCCTTTAGGTTAATGTTTAATATAAGTTTTATATAAGTTTTCATTCGTAAACATCTTTCATTGTAAGCAAGTTCGACATTCATAATCAAAGTGAAAGTTTGTTTACATCTTGTGTGTTCTTGTTTAAGTGTTAAATTCCGCATAACACTTAGATTCATAAAGCATATACAAAGGTTTCTCTACGTGTATTACTTGATCTAATCTCGTATACACAAAGCTAATCGATCTAAGTTTGGGATCAACAAGTGGTATCAGAGCTTGTTGAGGAACTTTTGATCTTTAAAGAACACCATACACGAACACCAAAACCCTAAAAACACCAAAACCCTAATTTTCTCAGAAACCCTAACAAACATCATGTCTGAAGCAATAACCTCCTCCTCCTCACCCTTACCAAACATCAAGATTCCCATGCTTGATGCAACCAACTTTGACTAATGGAAGTTCAACTTTGAACAATATCTGGGGATCTATGACTACACACTCTGGGAGATTATTGAATATGGAAACTCATTCAATAAGGCTCAAAAGATTCTTGATGCCATTAGTCAAAGAACAGCTGTTGAAGGATGCCCTGAAGAGGATAAGAAAGAAAAACCTGGAGATGGTAGAGCTGTAGCTGCTGAAGATATTGCAAAGAAAAGGGTTGACATGAAAGCCCTAAATATTCTGAAAGTCTCTTTGGGACAAGAAAACCAGCATAAATATAGAGGCTATGAATCTGCTAAGGATCTTTGGGAAGCTCTTGAAGTTGCATATGGTGGCAATGCAGATACTAAGGAAGAAAAGAAAAAGCAACTTCTGCATGATTATGTTGTCTTCAAAGCTCAACCCAATGAGAAACTGAGTAGTGTGAGAAGCAGATTGCTTGACATCACAAGCAAGATGTCCTTCATGGGGACACAAGTTGGTGATGTTGACACCAATGCTACCTTTCTTAAAAGTCTTGGTGAGGCATGGAATATTGAGGCAAGATCTATTCTTGCCAATAATACTTACAAGAGCTCCTCGTTTGATGACATCTACAACAAACTAAGACTGTTGGAAGATGAAACTCTTTCAGAGCATGGAAGCAAATCTACCACCAGCAACATGGCCTTCTTCTCTCATAGTGAAGGTCAATTCAACCAGAAGGACCCTTATATGCATCCAGTTACTGGATCATCATATGTCAGCGCTGGAACAAGTCCTGTCAACGTCTCCTTTTCAGACGCTGACACATTCAAGAATGATTCCCCAAGAGTTAAACCTGCTGGTTTGGATTTGGATACTGTTTGTGCTTACATTGCTTCTTTGCCCAATGGTTCAGTAATTACATATGAGGACCTTGAGCAGATAAGTGATGAGCACTTGGAAGAGATGGATATCAAGTGGAACATGGCTCTTGCTAGTATAAGAGCAAATAGGTGGAACAGAAGGTTTAAAAAGAAGATGACCTTCAATGCTAAAGACACAACTGGATTTGATAAATCCAAAGTTGAATGCTACAACTGTCATCGTATGGGGCACTTCATGAGGGAATGCAGATCTCCTAGAAGATCTGATGCTGGTAAACCCTCAAGTCAGGTTGTTAAAGCTCAGGATTCCAAAGCCATGGTTGCAGTTCAAGGAATTGATGGTACAGGATGGGATTGGAGCTATCTGGCTAAGAATGTTGAAGAGGATAAAGCTTTGGTTGTTGATATTGAAGAAGAAGAGCATGTTGAATATGCTCTCATGGCACACTCCTCCTCTTCATCTGATAATGAGGTATATGATGATGCTTTTTGTAGCAAAGGTTGTAGGTTAAACACTGAAAGACTTAACAAAGAGGTGTTAAAACTAAAAGATGATATGAGCACTGAAAGGTGTAAATTGTCTAATTACCAACTAGCTCTTACTGAAACTGAGAAAACCGTTTCTGAATACAAGAAAATGGAATTTGACTTAAAAGATAAGATCAATATCTTAAAACATGAGCTAGAAGGTAGTATGGATGTTAGAAACATCATGAAAAAGGTTAATAGTGAATTACAGGCTAAGTTAGATGAGGCCATTAAGAATAAAGATAATGTTGACCTCAAAATTCAAAGATTTGATAGAGCCACCCAAACCCTAGGAGACTGTGTAGCTAAACAAAGGGATCCTAAGGACATGACTGGGATTGGGATGAATGATTACTCTCTGGTTCCACCACCAGCTGGTGACTTCTATGGTGTCCAACGAAGGGATTTATCTTGGACTGGTTTACCAGAACTCCAAGAGGAGGAATTCATTCCTCCACCAAGAGTTGTCACTCCAGTTGAAGAGTATCAACAAAAATTGACTGACCTAAATGAGTGGAAGAAAGCTAACCCTACTTTATTTGTTAAGGGAGGTTTGCTATGTGAAAGTCCCAATGAATCACCACCCATTAAGGTTACGCACCCAATCACTGGTAAAGCTGTTGACCTAGGCTCAAACACTGTTAGAAGACCTACCATTAAATATGCAGAGATGTATAGGAATAATAGGTCACCCAAGAGCCAAGTTAGCAATCATGGAACAAGGTGAAAAGGAGAAGTCACCATTTGTTGTGACTCTAGAAGAAGAAAGTGATGGAGCTAGCTCAGACTCAACTGTAATGATTATAGAACCTGAAAGGCTTGAGTATGGAGATGAGTTGGCCAAAGAGAAGCTGAGAGAGTTGAAATTGTAGGTTGACTTTGACATGCCAGAGGTGGTTCAAATGTATAATTCTTGGGAAGAAAGCTGCATGGATAATCCAGACTTGACCATTTCAGATCAAATATGGGGTTTGGAGCTTCTTCTTAGAGTTCAGAAGGATTGTAAGGTAATATTGAAACACAAGGCAAGAAATATTCTCTCGGAGTTGAAAAGGGATAGAAGGGAGCTCTACTTTATGTTGCTCAGATGTCATGGAGTTGGATGGACATATCAGAAATTGAAGGCTTTGACATTTGATGAGTTGGAAAACAGGGCTTATCCCATTTGGGTGAGAGTGCAGGAAGCAAACACTCTCAGACTTCTTTCAGATGAAAGAAAGGAGCAACTTGCAGAAGAAATGGAAATCAAGAAAGCTATGATGATTCCCAGGCCAGTAAAGAAAGGATTTAAATTTGAGTTTCCAAAAGATATGGATCCACTATATCCAAGTGAAGCAGTTATAAGAAAGAGCCTCAAGCTCTCCCCATTAGAAGCTTCAGATATGGTGCAAGTGTTACCATTAGATTCCAGGAACCCAATTGTGAGCTATGAAGAAGATGAATGTGGGTTCTGGAAGATTGGCAGATTTGGCAAGGAGGTACACACTTTTACCACTCTCATATCTTTGTTTGCAAGTTGTGATAGAGAAGACTTGGTGGACCTTTGGAGGTTACTAGAGACCAAGTATGAGGCTGAAGCACCAACTTCAGCTAATGGAATAAAACTTTGGACCACATTCAAAAGAATGTGTGGGCCAAAAGATGAAGATGCAATTTGGAAGGATCTTGAAGATGACCTCAGTGGTCTTCAATGGAGGTTATATTCAGCTGCTGGTGTATACCATTTGAGTTCTACAAAGTTTGCTGAGTATCTACTTGTGGATGCTCAGTATTTCATATCCAAGGCTGTTTTGGAAAAGATGAAGGACACTCAGCTGGAAATAGATTCTTCAAGTGACGTGACAAAAGATTTGATCAGATTTATTCATTACCAATATGAGAAGGTTTGTCAGACTCCTCCTAGTTCTTAATGCTTATTCAGAAACTTGATCATAAGAGTGGATATCAAGTTTAGGGGAGGATTGTTGGGAATAAATTAAGGCCAGATCACTTGAACGCTGACAAGAACAATTCAAGCGTTGATAAGAACAAAGCAAGCGCTGACAGCTCAAGCGTTGACAAGTTAAAGTCAAGCGTTGACACATTGAAGACAAGCACTGATGGAAGATATAATCTACACGTTTATTATATTCTAGAATACTTCTAGTAAGGATAGAAACGACAATGTATTTTCTATATTTATCTTTACCTAGAATAGTTGATACGTAGATTATTGTACAAGGCTTCTTGTATCTATAAAAGAAGGCCTTTAGGTTAATGTTTAATATAAGTTTTATATAAGTTTTCATTCGTAAACATCTTTCATTGTAAGCAAGTTCGACATTCATAATCAAAGTGAAAGTTTGTTTACATCTTGTGTGTTCTTGTTTAAGTGTTAAATTCCGCATAACACTTAGATTCATAAAGCATATACAAAGGTTTCTCTACGTGTATTACTTGATCTAATCTCGTATACACAAAGCTAATCGATCTAAGTTTGGGATCAACAATTATTTTTCTTAAAAAAATTATGCTTGTTTACAACAATTCATGTAATTTAAATAAACAAATAGGCAAACAAAAAAAACTAAATCATAAACACATAATAACAATTTATATGTGCAATAAATCAAATAGCCACATGCATACGATTTTATTCAATAAATTTACAAATCTAAGTTTATATAAAAGTCTTTCCTAATTTTAGATTTATCGAACCAAATAAACAAGTAGTACATATAGATAACAATTACCACATATAAATCATATGATCCATGAAAAACATGCACGCTCGTCATGGATCCACCCAAATCACTTAACAATTTAATGAAATCTCAACGGAACGTAACCAATATTACATGACATAAAAATTAATCATGCAATTTTTATCAAAGATCAAAACATGTAATTTTAGGGTTTTAAAAATATATATTTTTTTAAATCGACCAAAAAATCGGCCAAAAAACAAAACCTAAATTTTTTTTATGAAACGAAAAAAAACATGTAGTTTTGACTCAAAACAATTATTAGTTAAAGATCTTTAGATATCAATAATTATAACATGTTAAAACGGCTCTTAATGCCACTGAAGGTTTATATAGTTCATAACAATTATAAAAGATCACTGACGTAATAGCGGAAGCGGTTTAAACAAGATCATATTAATAACACATTCATAATTAATCGATTAGAGTTACGTACCTTTTGCAATGCGATTCCAACGAACAAGAACAAATCTCCAATTTAGGGTTTATGAGGATCAATGATTAACCCGTACCGTTTTGTTAATCGATCCAAGATATAATCTATAGTGAGATTATATTACGTTCTTTCACACACGTATAACAACGTGTTAACCGTAAGACTAGTACGCATAAAACGAGCAATGCGTTGAGTGGAAAAAATCAAACCGAAACCCTAAGGCCCTGTTTAGTTGGTGAAAATTTTCCCATTTTTCCAGAAAATTTTTCATTTGAAAACTGAAAAACAGAAAAGCTGTTTAATAGCAACATTTTCCGAAAATTTTCTAAAATTCCAAAATTTTCATTTTCCAAATTTATATAGAAAATTGAAAAACCCCATATTACCCTTTTCTAAATTTTCAACTCTTTTCTAGAAAAAGAAAACTCCCTCTTTTCTAGAAATTTGGAAATAGAAAAATATGAAAAATTTTCCCCAACTAAACACACCCTAAGTGTAGGGGTGTTCGACGATCGCAAGAAGATAGAGGAAAAGAAGGGATGAAAAACTATGAGAAATCCCATGGGTATTTATAGGGTATAAAACTTAGGGCTCAAGTTTAGCAATTCTATTAGGATTAGGAAACAAACTTTCCTTTTCCTTTTCCCCTTCTAGCCGATCGAAAAACACCCCATATGGGTGTTTCCAAAACCTTTTCTTATCTTCTATTTTTATTCACATCAATCGTTAGTCCCTAACTGAAAAACATAACAACCGTTAAATATATTAAGCTTGTTTTAATTAATAAACATATAAAATATATTTATTAATGAATTAATATTTATGTATTATGTGTAATCCTGTAATCTCGAGTTCAATCCTAACACATGTCTATTAATTTAAGCATAAAGTTACATTTATATGTTGATTTTCCTTTGGAATTGAAGCCATCAGGCTACATGTAGTGAAAAAAACTCTCTTTTTGTCATGACTGTTTGTCGATTCATTCGAATGTGTAATTCTTGTCATTGAAGTCAGACCCTTTTTGGTTCGTTGTAATCTAACGTAATAGGATGTAACTGTAATTCAATTACATTACATAGCATGTTTGGTTTGCATAAGTAAAGGAATTGTAATTTAATTTACATTACATAGGTTGTTTGGTTTGTGTTGTAATTGTAATTCAAGCATTACAATTACATCCATCAAAAGAATTCAGATTACTTAGAAAGTTGGTTGAAAAGTTTTTAAAACAGAATATTTATAAATAATAACAATAATAATAATAATAATAATAATAATAATAATAATAATAAATTACTTATTAAAAAAAATACTATAATAATTATAATTATTATTATTATTAATAAAAAATATTATTAAAAAAGTACTATTATTAAAATTATTATTATTATTTATTAATAAAATATTTATTATTATATTAATAAAATATTTTATCATAACTTAACTAAAACAATTAGTATTATTTTAATATAATATTATTAATATAAAAATATTAATAAAATAATTATTAGAATATATATATAATATTGAATAAATAAATAAACATTTGTTAATATATTAATTATTAAAAATTAAATATTAAAAGTATTATTAAAAAGTTATAAAACTAATATTATGTTAAAAAAATTATTAAAAATAGTAATATTAATAAAAAGTTATTAATAAAAAATTATCATAAGAAATTAAAAATTAACTAATTAAATTATTATTATTAAATTGTTACTATTTTTTTTATCAAATTTTTACTATTAATAAAAATGATATTTTTATATTATTAATATATTAACTATTAAAAAAATAACTATTATAGAAAATATTAAATATTGTTTTTATTGTTATAAATTACTTATTATTGAAAATAATAAAAAATATATAAATAATAATTATTTTTGTTATTATTTTACTATTATACTATTTACATATTACTCTTATTTATTATTTATTTATTTATTATTATATATTATTATTTATTATTATTTATTATTAAACATATTTAATAATGTTATTATAATAGTTTTTTATTTATTGTTATTATTATTCAGTTATTTATTATTATTAGTTATTAAATTTATTATTTATTTATTATTATTATGATCATTATAATATATATATATATATATATATATATATATATATATATATATATATATATATATATATATATATATATATATATATATATATATATATATATATATATATATATATATATATATATATATATATATATATATATATATATATATATATATATATATATATATATATATATATATATATATATATATATATATATATATATATATATATATATATATATATGTATATATATATATATATATATATATATATATTTTAATAATTGATAGAATATTTTATTTTTATTATATATATTTGTATTACTTTTATTATTAATATTTTATTTATATTTATTGTTCTATTATTATTATTTAATTTTTTTTATAAATATTATTTTAAGTTTTTATGTAAAAGTTTAAATTACATTACATTGGTAACCAACCAAACATATTGATAAAATATATCAATTATAATTTTAGTACATTACAATTACAACACATTACATCCTTTTTAATTACAATTAATTCAAATTATTATTCTTTTCACTAATTATAGTTCTTTTAAAAACATACTGTGAATCAGACGCACCTTAATATTTCATCAATATTGATGTCAACTTGATAAAAAAACGAACTATAAAAAATCAATTGTACCCATGTTGTAAGATTAATAAACCATTCATGTGCATCCGACTTTACATGCACATGTATGCATTGTGGCCAACCTCATCTATTCCCAAATTACTATTTGTGAGATAACCAACATTTAAAATATATCTACTAGTGATATAAAAAGTATACAATTCGTTGGATTAGCATCCATGCACATTATTCTTTGTACTTGAGCTTCACTCAATGTGTTGGCGTGAGTTTGCTTTTGGGTACGATATATGAAGAACAAGCAAGATAAAGTTTAATAATCATGTAAATATCAAGTAGTGATATCAAAGATATTGCCTTTCTTTAATTAAAGATTCTAATGCTTTTTATCCAACTTGATTACATTAGACAATTGACACCACACACCAATACTTTAATGCATAGTTAACCTAATCTATTAGGTTAATATGCTTTCTAATCTCATTATGGCCATATAACAAGTACTAATGATTTAGTGACTTGTATCCTACTACTATTTGACTAAAAAAATTAGCTTTGAAAATGAGCCAGCCTATTTTGTGATCAAGTTTAATGCTATACTATTTTACTATTAATGTCCATGCATGAATATATTATCCACTACATCTCCTAAGTAGTGGGGGTCAGTGCCCCCAATCAAGCTCCCGCGCCCCACGGTACCCAAAATACACAGTAAATGTTAACATTGGTAAGAAATAAGACTAATGCTCTCGGTTAATTTGTGAAAGTGCCCTCCACAGTCTTAAGGTAGGCGAAAAAAACTGAGCTCTTTAGTGTAAATAGTGATTTTCGGTTGTATCTCTAGTCGGAGACAATGAAGTAGTATAAAAATGTGGGAAGAGAAAGATATTAAATGTCGAATAGAAAATTTACGTAAATAAAAAAATGGTTAATACACAAATATATTACTAAAGTTTCCTCAAATGTTCACTTAAGTTACTAGAGTTTTTTTTGTTACAGAAAGGTTACTCAAGTATACGCATTAATAAATTTGGGTTACTTAACTTTTAAAACAGTTACAAACAAGTTACTCAAGTATATATAGATTTGTTTTTTGGGTTAATAAAGCTTTACAAAAAAGCTTCTTAATTAGCTTAATTACCCTTAAGAATTCACGCGTACATTTGAGTAACTTTTTTGTAACAAAAAAAACTTTAGTAATATAAATGAATATTTGAGCAAATTTTAGTAATATTTTTGTGTATTAATTGATGTCGTATAGTCCTCAACCGGGTCATGAACCCGGCCCACCGGTACTACCCACATCTAGCCCATCACGAATGGGTTGTATTAATGTTATTTAAGCTTATGGGCTTGAATGAATAGTGGCCGCATAAGATGTATGCGGCCCACGACCCGGCACGGCTGGTACAGGGTTAAACAGAATCATAATCTTATTAGGATTGGGATTTGCCTCAAAGTATAGGATATACACTCACCATAATTAGAAGATAACAAGCAAGCTAATTATGGTGATTATCTTATGCTTGGGGCCGAAGTAACAATGAGAGCCCATTAGGGTTTCACTGCCTATATAAGGAACCCCCAAGGGTTCCACAAAGGTATTACATTCTCTATACTCTCAACCTACAGCCGATTCATAACCCTAAACCGATTAATTACTCTCACGCCGGAGTCTAATCGTGGGATACGCTCCCACGGTAAGTCTAACGCGTGTTGCTTTAGTGTGTAGGATCTCAGCAAGTTATTCACTTGGTGCAAGAGCCGGAGCCCAGCCTACCCGGATTAAGCCTGTAGAAACTAGAAGGGGGGGTGAATAGTTTCTTATATTTACTTGTTAAATGATGGTTTTCAAAAAATTATTTTTCTCAAAAACTTAGACTTGAGGAAATAAGTGAAATCTTCTTATGCACAATATGAACAATGATAGTGTAACTAAACTAATACTAACTAATATATATATATATATATATATATATATATATATATATATATATATATATATATATATATATATATATATATATATATATATATATATATATATATATATATATATATATATATATATATAATATATATATGGGGCTAAGTTTGACATAGGATAATAAGATGGCGCCACCTCATATCTTACGTGGCATTTTTTTATTGGCTACATGTTTATGTTTATTTAGGTAATATAAATATTCGATTCTAAATATATCTAAGATCAAATATTCTATATACAATCAGAAGACGCATTATCCTAAAAAGATACACGTTTATTTATTTACAAACAGTATCTTCGGAACATGATTTAGTGATAATCTACAAAACCTAAATTACAACATACGGTTAATACGACTAAATAAAAAAAATATATCTATTCCATATTAACCAAATCGACTAAATAAAAAAAATATATCTATTCCATATCAACCAAATCCTGTATCGCTTGATCGGGTAATCTATTCTTTTCTGCTTTGCTTTTGGTGTATTGCCATGGTTCACCATTAAATTCTTTCAAGGTATTAATATTTGGATCAAAGAAAAATTGAACTCAAATGGTGTGCTTCAAATCTTGTGTGGAGGGCTTGGAAAGTCGAATGATTTTTGGATATCGATGTTTACATGAAGGCCACGTCTGGGGTCTCTTTCATGACTGGAAACTGCTGTGATAACCGATTATATATTCAAGGTTTGTTACGTTTTTTAGCTCGGTATAGCCACGTATATGTAATGTTTTTATGATCTCCAATTAGGTGTTGATGCCTACGAAACATGTATGAACTCTTATACCTGCAAGACCATTTTTATTTTTATGTATTGGATGGTGGATGTTTGTATTTGTTTTTTTATTTTATTCTGTTAATGTTTCATTACCAAAGTTTTTGATAAAACTAATATGTCTTCTTATTTGTGTATGTTTAAAGTGGGTTAGAATTCACATACGTTTTTTGAATGCATTTGTACAGAGCATCATTCTCGGGAAGAATTGGTTTTTTTTATCATGTATGTTTGATCCAAACACGATATACACTGCACTTGATACACCTGGTTATCTGATTACTTAAAAAAGATTGAATGGTAAAAAAACAGCCCTGTTCACGAGAAACTATCATATACATAGTATAGGGTTTTGCTAAGGACAACCCTTAAAGCGGTGGTTAATATGATCATTTTTACTATAATCAGTTGTAAGAAATTAATTTATTGTATCCCCAGATTTATAAGGATTTCATCTCATTTTATCGGAAATGACACCCAATAAGAATCAAAGAAGAGAAAATACAGCTTATGAGAAACTAAGAAAAGGTAATATGTGTTACAACTTACAAGCAATCAAAGAAGAGAAAATACAACTTCTGAGAGGCAGACTATATATACGCGGTCAGTACACGAATGCAAGTTAAGGATTTACAGGCCACTCAACCGAATTCTGCAATATAACATTGATTTTAGACTAAGCTTGAATATCATGTAACAGCTTTACCACAAAAGAAAAAAGAGTGTTATTTCATATATCTATAGTTAACGCGCGCTGAGTCTTGAGCTGAACTAGATATTGCAATATTTTCCTAGAATTCAATAATGATTGATTAATGTCAACTAAATAGACATGAATACAACTCAGCACTTGCAATATGTTCGCAATAAAACTTTGCTTATCTGGAATAATGAGAAGCTGATTAAGTTTCCTTTTGATTGTTGAAATGTCTTTAGGTACTTTTGAGAATTAAAATCTATCTACAGATACTTGGGCAAAGGATTGATCAATTTGTTATTGACTGTTAGGCTGATCCTAATAAGCGAGAAAGTAAGTTGCTTTTTTTTCAGGTGTTATGGTTTTTCTTTCAGTTTTCCTTTCTCCGGTACACAATTTGTTTAGTTTGTTAATAGGAGACGTGGCAAAATGGTTGTCTGGGCTAAATGGCTTACAGGTAAAATGTTTTTTGGTCGAAAGGGGTAATTTAATCGTATAAGACAATTGCTTTTGACCCTAAAACTTCTATGTTAGATAAGCTTACAAAAATCATGATTTCAAATTGTTTAGTTGTTTTAATATTTAAGGAGGGGTTTCTAAAAAACAAAAGTTGTTTTTACATTTATTTGAAGTACAAGTGATAAATAGATTAACTTTCATATGAGTTTTAGGTTAGGTGGAATGTGTTATATCAGTTAATAATCTGGTATGCAACCGAGGACTCTAACGTATGGTTTGATGGAAGAATGGTGCTCCACGTTCATCCTACTTCTGTCAATTACAGCACTAGGGCGTAGGTCCTTTGATATTAGCCACTGAATTCTTTAATGCCATAAAAAATACACGACGCCACTAATAAATGGTTCCGTTAATTCTATTGATAATACGGATGAGGTGGAACTATCTTATAATCAACAACGTACACTAATTACCATGTAAATGGAACTCCAAGGTGTTGTTTGGGACAAACTCATAACCATCATTCTCTCAAGACCATATGTGTAGTATCCAACCAGCGAAACAAGGTGTTTGTGATGACCACGGATTATGATATTGGAAATTAATAAAAGTAGGACGTAGGTCCTTTGATATTAGCCACTGAATTCTTTTATGCCATGAAAAAATACATGACGCCACTGATAAATGGTTCCGGTAATTCTATTGATAATACGGATGACATTGAGTTTCAGCTATCGTACATTAATTACCATGTAAATGGAACTCCAAGGTGTTGTATGGGACAAACTCATAAACATCATTCTCTGAAGACCAGATGTGTAGTATGAAACCAGCGAAACAAGGTGTTTGTGATGACCACGGCTTATGATATTGAAAATTGATAGAAGTTTGTTATTATTATTTTTTTTGATTTTTTGGTCTGCAATGGATTCGGTTAAGAAAAATTTGGAAGATAAGTGCAGTTGCTCAAATTTCTCGACAGGTCTCTTATTTGAATTCTTCCTTCATATTTCATGTTTATGTTGGCAATCTTGACCCTATTATTGCAGAGGAGGCATAATGCAGCTTTTTGTGCAGTTTGGGGACATAGTGTATACTAAGATCCCTGTAGCCAATAGATGCAGGTTTCGAAAGTTTACAACTCTATCACCTCTCTTTGCATGTCTCTCAGACATCCGAATATAGTTAGATTGAGACAGACCAATAGATATAACGAAATTCTAAATTCAACATGTATTTTAACCCGACCAATATGATAAATAGATATTTTCCACATCAGCATAATTATCTGAGATAGTCACTATTAGAGAAACCTCCTAATATGTGATCGAATAGTGCAGGTTTAGGGGGTGTTTGGGATTGCTTACTTTTTCTGATTTACTTCTTATCTATTAAGCTGAAGCAGTTTTGTGCTCGCAAACTTCTATTGGTATTCTGCTTCTTTGCAAGTTTATATAAGCATATTTTGATGATTTAGAGCTGCTTATTTCAAAGTTTGTACTTTTTCTACAATTAAATTAAATTTTGTTTTTCAACATATCTATCTTAAAAGCAAATATATTTGGTGTGAAGTCTGTAGTGGTGAGATACTTTCCTGAGGTAAGTGAACATATTCCAAATACCAGTAATCAGTGTGCCATATCAAGACGTGATGCTTTTTGTACTTGACATGTAGATTGTTACTTCATATTCCTGCACATTTTGAATACTGGGACTAAATATTTTGCAGGTGTTAATGTTGCAGAACCATCTGGCGAATACGTGGATTACACAATGGGTCAGCTTATTCTATGTTAGGGAAGTAAACATATTCATGGTGAGCATATTCCGAATAACAGTCTTCAGCATGTTTTGTCAAAACTTGTGATTTCATATTCTTGACACGCTGTAGTTTTTTTTAATGTTTTTCATATTCTAGGTCTCAGTGAAGCTATTGTACCTCCTCAATAGTTAGTCAAAGTGTTACGGCAATGGGCACTTAATATGTGAATACATACATCTCTTTCCAGCAGTGGGTAAGATTTATTTTGCATTGTCATAATTCTCCAACCACCTATTATTGCATCCGTAAGTAGTTTGCATATATGTGTGCTATAAAGGAATGCATCAACAATAACTCAACGAATGGCAACAACACAAGCAATGAATGGATAACCCTGTAACAATAATTTCCCCAGCTTATCTACCTTTTTGGTAGGTTCTTGAAAAGGCTTAGGCCTTTTGAATATGACAGATTGGCTCCTTCACAATCAAATATTTACAATACAGAAGACCCAAAATTACATATATCAGACAACTCCAAGTTTCCAACCAGCACAAATCATATCATACAACTGTTTTAAACATACTTTAAAGCATGTTTGCGTAAGCTTATTTGAGGGACTTAAAAGCTTATTTATTTTAAAAATATTTTGAGCTCTTCAACTGTATTTCGATAAGCTTATTTTCTTGAGCTTATATTAATTTTAAGGGAATAATAAACTACATGCCTATGTTAATATTTGATATATTTTTCCTAGGTGAAATTTCCACTACATCAAATAGGATTCAGATTGTATGTGACTTGAAGCCAAGCAACATTCTTATTGGTGACAAACATGAAGTATATTAATCACGAATGGAAGACAAAATTTGAGAGAATGAACGAAGGAACAGCCGCAGTTGGCCTAACTTGCATAAGCATTCGCTAATAAGCAGATCGCAATGAAGACTGTGCTACCTACATATCACTAGATGAAGACAGTGCAGTAGCCGCAGCTCAGCTTGGTCAACGGTTTCCTGTTCCAGGATTCAACATGTCACCAGTTGTCGTTGCAGATCAGGAAGCTAACATGTCAGCTCCGATGATGAGTTCATTACCGTTACAAAATAAAAACCAATTGCGGGTTCCCAATTTCGCAGATCCATATCAACATTCCTTAAAGATACGGTAGGTGATAAGACCCAGCCTTTGCATGCATTGCACTTATATGTGTACTACATAGCTATGTACAGCGCTACAAGGCAAATTTTAATATAATAGATTAAAATTTATGTATTCAGTTACTCCAAATTTATTTGTGTATACAACTATATAACCCATACAACAGAAAAAATGTGAGTTGATTAATTAGGTACAACTCTACAAAGCAAATTTTAATATGATTGATTAAAATTTATATATTTAGTTACTTCAGTTATTTGTGTATGAAATATCTCTCTACTTTTTGCCAACAAATTAAACTTTTTATTTTGAATTTCAATTGAGGGTTGTATTTGACCTTTTTATATTTCAGTTAGTTTATTACTTTTTACATGGTTAGGTACTTTAAATACGATAACCAACTATGTCTAAATTTATATAAACGTATAAGTAAAGTAGAAGTGATGAACAGATCTTAATGAAACTAACACTCGAATAAAAGTTATGGAATAATGGAATCATTGTCTGTCTGGTCTAAATTAAGTCGTTGAGAATTTAATCATGAGATTTATTTTGTATAATCTATGTGTTTAATTGTGGAATTGTATAGTTTTTGGGTAGTTTGCGAGTGAATATTTGTGATCTAAGATTAGGAAAATGGCACACTGTGTCCTTAGATTTTAACCGGTTCTTTCTAATATTGTTATTTGTTGGGAGCAATGTTTTAAAACTCGGGTTTTGAATCGATTTGGTTGAGTTATTGGATCCGGGTCAAATCGGGTTGAACCGGGTAAACCCAGTTTTCTGAAAAACATATTTTTATATTCTTAATAATTAACAAAAACTATATAGAAAAACTATAAAAACCTCCGTGTGGATATATAAATCGTATACAAACCAATATAATATGTAAAAATGAAATTCCATCGAAAACATGTAAAATTTACATATATTTAAAAAAAAACTCGAAAAGATCGAAACCCAGCCGGGTTTTAAGAATTGAATTGAACCGGTCGCCGAGTATCGAAAATGTAAAACCCGAATTAAAATAACTCTTTCTTCAACTAAAATCGACTCGGCCAAGTCGACCCGTGTTTCAAAACATTAGTTGGGAGAGTGTCACTTTGCACATTGTAAACTTTCTAATTAATTTTTTTAGGTCCTACTTCATATTAATAAATATTAATGAGTATATAAAATTACATCACTTGCGGCAAGACACACTAACCATAACCATAAGTCCATAAGTAAAGATGAACACAAAATCTTAGATAAAAACAAATCTGTCATTTTCTAATGTTGGTTACTTGAGTGAAAATATATTAATAACAATGATTTTGGCTCATACGGTTTATTTTCTCTATTTATAAAAACTTAATCGTCAAATATTACAATAAACACAAATACGATAAATACAGTTTATTCACTCTATTTGTCTACCGACTTTCTTTTCATATTTGGAAAAAGAAAATAGAAAGAAAAGAATAGAAACTTTTATGTTTTTTGTATTAAGTTATTCTGCGTGTGTAGTTCTTAGAGTATCCATAATGCTCAAACTATGAAAGACTTGAAGCATTTAATGCTTTTAATGCATACTTACTAAATAGCTAAAATTTGCAAGAAAGATTTGGAGTACACCAAGTCATTAGCAAAAAGATTATTAAAAAGCTTTGGTTCCAATGTCAAAAAGCTCTCCAAAAGACTTGTTAGAATAGTAAAAAGCTTTTAGTAGCTTTTGAAGTGACTTTGAATGCTTAATTTTTCTTAGCTTTGTTGTACGAGTTTAATAAACAATTGTCAAACTTTAAATAATACATTTTCAATGCTTAAACTAACTAAAAAACCTTAAAAATGCGTAAAGTAGAATAATAAGTCATACCCACCCATTGGGATAAGACTTAACACTGTTAAATGTTAGTTTACGTTTAACAAAAAAAAGTATTTGTACAACCAAATAATCACATGTGGCAGAACACGTCTGTTGGGTTGACAAAAGCCTAAAAATATCAAAGATTAGTCTCCTGTTTACTTTTCTTTTAACAAAAACGAGCCCCATTGCTAATTAATATAACTAATACACAAACGTACCTCACAAAAGTACTTTTAAAAAAAGATTTACGAACCGAACCCGCCCATTGGACGGGTTACGCATATATATATATATATATATATATATATATATATATATATATATATATATATATATATATATATATATATATATATATATATATATATATATATATATATATATATATATATATATATATATATATATATATATATATATATATATATATATATATATATATATATATATATGCACAAAGAATAAAGAATGTAAAGAGTTAAGGGTAAAGAAAGATCAAACCAAACACCAAAGATTTATAGTGGTTCGGCAACGAAGCTCACTCCTCGTTCCTACTCCACTCCTCGAGTACTCCTTACTCGAGATTTCACTACACAACAAGCTCCTTGTGGTGGAGAAAACCGTACACGTCACTTAACCAATTTCCGACTCTAAGCTAAAAGTCGAGCCCTAATCGTAGCTAGGACCAATCTACACAACTATACTTAGTACATACACAACTTCCAAATAGACACAACTACTTGGATCTTCACAACTATTACACAACAACAAATGTACAAAATTTGATCTTCAAAGGATCTTTGGTGGTGGACTCAACACTTCACATTGATAGTGTTCTTCTCTTTGCACTTGAAGAGGAAGGGATGGATGAGATAGATTCACTTCTAAACAAGTAGTAATCAATCAAATGATCAAGGATTTGAGTGATTTAAAAAGTATGTTTGAATCTGGAAAATTGTGTGCAAAAGAGGTGAATTGAAAATCTGAGAAAGGTCCACTATTTATAGGACAAAGGGCCAACGGCTATATCTGCCTGCGGTTCCTTATCTCAGTCGGCGGTACCTTATCGATAAGGAACCGCCTAGGCGCTAGGGAACCGCCAGACTAGACTCCGCTCCCTTTTTGTCCTTTAGTGGTGGAGGTCATATCTGATTATAAAAATATCCAGAAAGGATATTCCAAATCAAAAGGGAACATGCCATTTTCAAATTTTCAAATATTTAATTTAATAAAACATTTTCTTAAAAAGAAAGTTTAATTAAAAACTTGTCACACTTAATAAAAAGTGAGTTTTAAGAAAAGATTAAATCACTTGATCACTTGATTAATGTTAGTACTTGTTTATTCATACCTTAAGTGAAAATGGGTAAAATGAAAAATACTGGAACTCAAGAATTTGTTTCGTTGTTTTCGTAAATGCTTGCTTTTACATATTATCGTAATCAAAACTAAGCGAGACCAAAAAATGCAAGTAACGTTTTTAGGCATTATTGCATTAACAATCTCCCCGTTTTTGATTCCGACAATACATAAACTCAATCACACAAAAACAAGATTTTTCGAATACGAGTTTATTCATTTCTCCCCCTTTGACGAAGCAAAAAGGTTGCACAAGTCGGTGTTGAAGAGACGAACTTTGTAAAGACTCCCCCTTGGTGCTTACTCCCCCTTGCTTGGGGCACCGAGGAATCGAGATATGGTGACAAGCTACATAGAAGGGTTAGTTGAACAAAAGAAACAACCAACAAGAGATAGCTATAGGTCACAAAAAGTTGAATAAAAAGAGAAGAAAACACAAAGACTAAGATCCAATTGAAGTCATATAAAATAAAAAGAGTCATACAAAAGATGTATGAAAGAGGAAACAATCCACAAGCATAAATCTAATCCTAGTTAATCTAGAATTCTAATATTTGCTTGAATTAGGTGTCTTGAGGATAAGCAACCAATGCTTATATGGAAGACAAGGTAGTGGCGGAATGTGGTGGTGGCTTGGTGGAGATCTCATAATCAAAGTGAAGAAGAGGCTTGATTAAGAGACTCTTGATGTAGCTCAAATCCTCATAGATGTGTGCCATAGCAAGATGTTGATATTGACAACAATGACAATATGTCCCATGGTGCATGACATTATCATGAGAAGGAGGAAGAACACTAAAGGGTGGTGGTGGAAGAAAAGATGTTCCACAATCAACATTCTTGGTAGGAGAGATGTGATTAAGAGTGTTCTTGGGTGAATTTGGATTGAAAGTAATTGGGGAAAATGGAGGAGAATCAAGGCTTTCATTAGGAGAGTGAGACATTTTGTAATGTGAAGTAAGGCAAAATGCTTATGGTTAAATAGGGAAGGCTCAAGGTATTTTTGGGGTATTCGAAGGGTTGAAGCAAAGATTCTCAAAAATGTTGGAACAAAATTGGAATTTCAGAAATACCCGAAAAAGGAAGCACTGTACGCGGTTCCTTATTGCTTCCGGTGGTTCCTTATTGATAAGGGACCGCGGTTCATATATGGAACCGCCTACAGTGGCTGAGTTTTGGTGGTGAAGGAAGATTTTTCAGCAAATCCTATTTTTCTAGTCTAACTTATCATAGGGATATGCTTAAAAGCAAAGATAGACAAAGAGAACACATACTAACTCACCAAATAGGGATTGACCAAAATACATGGATTTTAAAAATCGATGTAGGAGGTGTGTAAAACCTTACCTTAAGTCATGACACAATGATCCTCCATGATTCTATCTTGTTCTTGCTATGTTTGAGAGAATCATACATATGAATTATGTAAGCTCGAGATTAATAGCAAGAATCTATGAAAAACGTTTTTAGATTGAATTAACAATGTCAAAACATTTCTTGACCATTTTCGAAAGAGACTTTGAAGATTTTGAAAAGGAGAAGAGAAGATTTTCAAGAAGAGTTTAGGAGACTCAATGACTCAAAGTGATAAAAGACTCAAAAGAAAGTAAGAGACTCAATAAAAAGAAAGCAATTAAGGAATATGTTCCATTAATCCTAGACCTAGACGCAAGTAATTAAAAGGTTCCCTCTTAAGTGGCTTAGTGAAGATGCAGGCTATGTTATCCTCGGAGGGTACCTTCTCAATTGAAATGTTCCCCTTTTGAACATTATCCCTAAGAAAATGGTGACGAATTTCTATGTGATTGGTTCGTGAATGTTGCACAGGATTCTTGCTAAGGTCTATAACACCTTTATTGTCACACATGATGGGAACATCATCAAGACGAATCACGTAATCAACAAGCGCTTTCATCCATAGAGCTTGTTGGCATGCTTTTCCGGCACTCACATACTCGGCTTCCGTGGTGGATATCGCAAGAGCGGTTTGTTTCTTGGAGAACCAAGAAGTTAAACAACAACCCATGAAGGTACAAACTCCACTAGTGCTTTTCCGGTCCACATAGTCTCCCGCATGATCCGAGTCCGCGTAGACAATGGTTTCTACGCCGGTCCCTTTAGGATACCATAATCCTAAATGTATAGTGCCCTTAATGTATCGGGAGATACGCTTAACCGCTTCAAGGTGACAGGTTTTGGGAGCCTCTTGGAAGCGAGCACAAAGGCAAACACTAAACATGATATTCGGTCAACTTTCCGTTAGGTGAAACAAACTACCAATCATACCTCTATATTTGGTGTTGTCTACCGACTCACAATCATCATCTACGGTGAGTTTAGTATCCGAGGCCATTGGGGTCTTCATTGGTCTAGATTCTTCTAATCCAAATTTCTTTAGCATTTCTTTAGCGTACTTAGATTGACTAAAGAAAATACCGTCGTTCATTTGTTTAATTTGGAGTCCTAAAAAGAAGTTAAGTTCTCCCATCATACTCATTTCAAACTCATCATGCATGATTTTGGCAAAGTCATCACACAATTCTTGACAAGTTGAGCCACATATAATGTCATCAACATATATTTGCACGATTATGAGGTGAGAACCTTTCTTATTTGTAAAGAGAGTGTTGTCTACCATTCCCATGGTATACTCATGTTTAACAAGAAACGCTTTGAGTCTATCATACCAAGCTTTGGGTGCTTGTTTATGTAAAACCTCTGATTTTACCTTGTTGACTTTGTCAACTGTTGTACTATTTATTTTTGGAATCTATATAGTTCTACCTTTATATGACTTATTATTAATCATATACCTTTTGTCATACTACCTTTCATATTTATCTTTATATTTATATGGACCTTTAGTCATTTTTTACTACTCTGGCAACTGACTGGCCACCTGAATGAACCAGGACTCATCACCTCAGTACATATTTTTGAGATAAACTGTAACTTTACTTAATTTAATTATTAAGTACTTGGACTTATTTTATATGTACATATTTACATATATTACATAATAGGAATAAACACCTAACACCTTAAAACAATGTACGTTATTTTACATTGTCATTTATTTACTTTGTTTAAGTAAAATAATTATAGTGATGTATTCATTATACACTTTCACTAAATTACCTAAAAGCTTCAACAAAAATACTTATAACTCAACAGATGCTTATAATATTAAACAAGGGCTATTATTCTCATTCAACACTTGATAAAAATTGTCAAACACCTTCCCACATGCATGTATATGCCATGTATATGTATACACACTTACACATTCATGAGCATTTTGCTAACTTACAAGTATAATCATGTATACTCCACTAATAAACTATGGTTAAACCATGCTTTCTTACACATCTACTTACACACTCAATGTCACCATACACATCACTATACATTGTCAGTCTTGTCCCCCTTTGACCCTTGTAAACCCACGGCTAAACCAAAAAGGGAGGGAAAGAGTTTTTCTATTTTGAGCATGTGGGGAAGAAACTAGCATATCTATCAACCAAATCCTAAGCAAATCAAACTAAGATTCATAGGACAAACAAGGATCTCATTTGGATCCTTCTCTTTCTTCATAAGCCGAAACATACACACACAAGCCAACACAAAACACTTGAAACCAAATCTCACATCTCTCTCTCTCAACCTACGGTTTAAACACTCTCCACCATTGACAAAACCTTCAAGCACATTTACTATGTCTCTCCTACTTGAATGCTAATCATTGGTTCATTCCTACAAGTATCTTAATCATCAAGTCAACAAGAAAGAAGCCCTAGAAGCCCATTGAAGCCCACGGCTTGTTTTAGCTTCAAGGATCTCCATTGTTGAAAGCTTATCACTTGTTCTTACTCATTCTCCTATCCACTCTTGAACCTATCTAAACAAGTAAGTCAAACCTAAAACCTATCTTTCTATATATTTACTTTCATTCACATTAACATACACATGGTTATTTCTTGTAAAATTTAATGTTGAAACAAAGATATGAAACCCTAGACCTTATATAGGTCACGGCTAAAAATGTGTCATGGGTTCACATGATGCAAAACCTTAATAACCATGATGAACATGACACTATGAACAAGCTAAACTTAAAGATCTATGAAAAACATGTCCATGCATATATTGGACGTGGGTTTTAATCCCACGGTTCAATATGGATTAAGCTTGTAATGTTTAAATGTGACTAAAAATATTAGATCTATCATAATATTTGCCTTAAAATGATAAGCTCACTATTTATGCCTTATAAGATTTAGTTTTAAGCTCACTATAATAAGTTGCCTAAATAAATCTTCATTGTTGCTAAATAATATTTAACTAAAACTTTTGGTGTCAAAAATATAACATTATAAAGTTTCGGGTTAAAAATAGTAAACCTATAAATGTTTTGTATTAAAATGAAAGATTTATGAAACTTTGGGTTAAAATAGTGAATCTATAATGTTTCGGGTTAAAATGGAAAAGTATAATACTTTCGGGTTGGATTTGTAATTTTACTAAGTGTAGGGATCTAAATGAACAAGTATAGAAACTTATTTTCCAAAAATATAAACCTTAGGGTCACTTTTTTAATTAGCCGAGAGTTAAGGGTGGTGTTTTGACACTATCCGAAACTTCAAGTTAACAAAAAGGACCTAAATGAAATTACTATGGCGTTAGGTTAAATTGTGTAACTTAATAAAAACCTAGGGATCCTTTTTGCCTTTTGCCGAAACCCAATATAAACCCTAGGGACCTATTTTGCCAAGTTAGCAAACTTTAGCAAGCCCTAGAGAAACCCTAGGGGTGATTTTTGCTTTAAGCCGAAACATATATAAGCCCTAGGGGGTATTTGTGAAACTTATAATAAACCCTAATATAAGCCGAATATTATAGGGACTAAATTTGCCATTTAGTGAAACTTAAACAAACCCTAGTTACATGTGTAACTAGGGAGGACCAATATTGTGATTACTTGAAATATTTAGAAACCCTAGGGGTATAAAAGTAATTTAACCGCGGGTAATTATTTAAGTAGAGGGACTAAAATTTAATTTACCCAAAGTATAACGAACCCTAAAATTTCTATATATTTATACACGATATTTAAGACGTAAAACTTAAATAATCATAACATTTGTTATTTTTACAAACTTATAATTTTATAATTATAAACACTACGGAAACGTGGAATTTAATTAAAATGTTATACGTTTTATAAACCTTATTTATATATAAAATATAAATTAAAAATGATTAATTTATAAAAATAAATATATTAATTATATTTATTTTCTATTACTTTAAATATATATAAAACTACCTTTTGTAAATATTTAAAGTGTTTTATAAACAATATAAGTACAAGAATATTAATTAAATAGATTAATTAATTTAACATTATTATTTATTTTATACTTAAAATAAATACTACTATAACTTGTACAACGATGAACTAAATACAAGTATCGTAATAAAATGCTTAAAACCAGTATAAGCATGCACAGATTTATTCTGAAACTTTTATGCATTATGTTATGCATTTACTGAGACCTTATAATTATTTAGGTCGTTGATTGTGGCGTGAGCATCCTATCAGATTTATCTATTGACTTATTGCTGTACTACTGAGGTGAGTTCATGGCCCCACTTTATATATTGACAAACTTTTAAACCTTTTAACGGGGAAGAAAACATGCAACATATTTTATTTTATGGACATGAATTGAACTGTGAAACCTTTGATTACATTGCCTATTGTAGATGAACCCGCATGACCCGAGCATCTGAAACTGTTAAAATTATTGAATTACCTGAATGTTATAAATAAATCTATTTGGGATTGACCGTCCCCATCTGGGTGAGTCATGCTCACTGTGCCTAGGCCAGGACAACAGATGTTTTACATGTCAAAACTTATTATTTTTATGGGTGCCTTTTTATAAGGTGAAGGGTCCTTATTTGTTAAGGACTTAACTGTCAAGTCTCGGTTTCAGGCAATATAGGAATGTAATTACTTTTAAGTATTGATGCTTTGTGCATTACTACTTTAGTGAATGTTTATTGTCCAAACTTATTTTATTAAACCTGTGAATTCACCAACTTTATGTTGACTCTCTAAGCATGTTTTCTCAGGAAACTGAAGCAGGTAATGGTGTGCATGGAGTCAAGCATCATGATAGGCTGCATTTATAGAGCTCATCTGGGGTTTTATAAACTGGGAAATAATTCAAACTGACGAACAATGTTAAAGACTATTTTAATACTATTTGCACTTTTATCCATGTAATAAATGTATGATTATCTTTTATCTGTCGCTCTATACGCTATCTGCTGTTGATCCACCTACGTGACACCCAAATAATATTTCCGCTGCATTTGACTCAATTTGGGGGTGTCATAGAATGGTATCAGAGCGATAGTTATAGAGAACCAGAGCAAAATTTAAATAAATATAAAAATAATTTTTTTTATATAAACTGGACTATAACTGCTTTAAAAATCTTTTGGGATTTTCGGGACTAGAATAGTTAAGCATATAGAGTGTAGAGCATACATTCTTACGTGGCTACCTGTGCATTGATTATTAACATCCGGCTAATTAATCTCATAAGTATTAACGTAACCTTTAACATTGTCATGTTGAATGGCATTAATATATATAATTTAATCATTATTTTCCCAAAAACTTTTAACTTGAGTAAGTTTATACTTATGTCAATTAAAAAGAAATTATTTTCAGATTATTATGGCTTCACCGACTGACACTCCTGCTGCCGTATCACCGACGTCCGTCTTATGTGGATGGATATCTGCTAGCGACACAGACGACAGTCACGCATCTGGTGACATCGCTCTTGTTGCTGCTCTCATTACTACTCCACCTGTTTCACCTATTTCCCCCGCTGGGGAAAGCCTTCCTACTACAAGGGCAAGGAAGGAGTGGTGGAACTGATGTAGTGGTTTGAAAGGTTGGAAACGGTATTCCGCATCAGCGACTGTGCAGAAGAGAACAAAGTGAAGTTTTCCACCTACACCCTACTTAAGAGTGCTCTTACTTGGTGGAACTCTGTAGTTGCTACTCTTGGACACGACGCTGCCTATGCTCTCAACTGGACTGAACTGAAGGAGAGAATGACAGAGAAATACTGTCCAAGGGGTGAAATGAAGAAGCTTGAAATCAAATTGTGGGATCTCAGATGCAGGAACAATGACATCACTGCATACAACCAAAGGTTCCAAGAGTTGACTCTAATGTGTACCAGGATGTTTGTGGAGGAGGAAGATAAGATTTAGAAGTATGTGGGTGGACTCCCAGACGCCATTCACGACAGTGTGCTTGCATCTCGACCTACTACCGTCGAGAATGCCATCGAGTTCGCTACTGAATTGATCAACTAAAGAGTCTGTACCATATCCGAGAGGCAAACTGACAACAAGCGAAAGGTAGATGAGTATTCCCGCAGTCAGCACCAGAAGCATCCTAAGAAGCAAAATGCTGGGCAAGTTTACAGTGCTACCTCTGCAGGAACTAACTCGTACGTGGGCGCAAAACCTTTGTGCTCCAAGTACAACTATCATCATACTGTTGATAGCCTATGCCAGACCTGCTACAGATGTGGACAAGTGGGTCATTTTGCTAAAACATGTCGAGTTAATGTTGTCACTCAGGCCCAACCCAATCAAAACACTGGAAACTACCATAACAGGGGCGGATACAATGCCCGTGGGAACGGGAATGGACAAAAGGGGAACCACAATGCTGCTGGAGGAAACAGCAATGGACCCAAGAAGGGAGTTGTGTGCTTTGAGTGTGAAGCACCAGGACACGTGAGACCAGGTTGTCCTAAGCGGGCCAACCAGAACAAGAACAGTGGAGGAGCTTCGTTCAGAGTATACGTGGTCGACAATGCAAAAGCCAACCCCGATTCAAATGTCGTTACTGGTACGTTCCTACTAAACAATCGTTATGCATCTGCTTTGTTTGATACTGGAGCAGACCGAAGTTTTATATCCACTGAATTTAGCCAAGTACTAGAAGTTGTTCCTACAAGCTTAGATCACCGTTACTCCGTAGAATTAGCTGACGGTAAAATTGTAGATGCTGACACTATCATTAGAGGTTGTACCTTAAATCTTTCCAAACATCCGTTCAACATTGACCTTATCCCCGTAAACCTTGGTAGCTTTGATGTTATTATTGGTATGGACTGGTTAGCGAGATACCGCGCAGTAATTGTTTGTGATGAAAAGCTAGTCCGTATTCCATGGGGAAACGAAACTTTAATCATTCGAGGAGACGGTAATACCGACCTCACTGACACTAGACTTAGTGTTATCTCTTGTACTAAAGCTCAGAAATATTTGTTGAGAGGATTTCCTATCTTCTTGGCCCATATTTCTGATATGAGCTAAAACTCATATCCATTTATCAACAAATAACCCTAAAACATGAAGCAAAATACCAATTTATCTTGCAAAAACAGTGTAATGTGGTATGTTTGTGTTTGTGTTCACTTGTGTAGGTAAAAGGATGCATTTTCAAACAAACAAGGGATAGTCAAGCTTAAATTGATGAAAAAGACAAAGAAGGATCAAAAGTGACAAGACTTTGAAGTACAAGGACCTATCTTGACAAATTGCCAAAGATGAAGGACAAAAGTGTAAATATTGTAAAAAGTCAAGATCATAGTCAAATTTGGTCAACTATCAAGTCAACAAAGTCAAAGGACCAATTCTGCTCAAGAATGAAGTTTGGAGGACTAAAAGTGCCAAAGAAATGAAGTTACAAGCCTTAAAGTGCAATCTGCCAAAGTCTAGGGGCTAAATCTGCCAATATTGGAAATTAATACAAGTTCAATCCATGTGTACATGTTTATACCAATGAGAAGTAAGTAAAAGGGGCACACGGATTGCCAAATATCAGCATTAATTTCCCACTAGCCGCCACTCATTAATGAACAAGATCTGAACAGTGTGATCCGTGTGACTTTGTTTCAACCATTCAGAGCATGCCACGTGTCACTTTCAAACGGCCAAAAATTTCCTAGGATCGTTTTTGAGCTAGACTGAATTTCATGAAGAGTTGTAAACATCAAAAGTGCTTATTTTTTAGAGACGGACACAATGGTAATCATCAATTAACAAGAAATCAACTCAAGCAGAAAGCCCCAATTCATGTTCATACTTTGAAGATCAACTTTGCAGAATTGTGCCACGTGGAGACCTGGGATTGGTCTCAACACGTCATCATCCCCAACAAACTTCCTTCTCAAGTCTATAAATAGCAGCTTAGGTCTTCATTTTGGAGTAGTAGTTAAATTTGTAAAAACACACACATTTACATTTCCTTTCATCTTTCTTCCTTTTTAGCTAAACTACTCAAGAGTTTGACACACTCTTGAGTTAGTTAGTTAGTTAGCATCATTTCAACAACTTTGTAACCAATTTCCATTAATAAAATTTGAATTCTTCATTTCCTGCCAATTCTTATCTTCACCCTACTGTTCATATCCTGCTTCTTCTTGATACTTGTGTTGCTGCATTGAGTTTGTTATGATCATTCATTGATCATAACTGACTTTGAAGAAGAAGTGTAGCTGTTTGAGTGATTTCAGTTCAAGCCTTAGCATTTTTGAAGATTTCATGCCATGATGATGATTTCTAGTTGATTTATAGCTGTTGTTGATAGTAGATTGGTTGATCTAGTGCTAAGGTGGTGGTTAGCACTAGGATAGAGAGTTCAGCACTCCTCTACTTCCCAATGGTTACTCCAAAAGGTTTTAAATGTTTCTGATTTTGGTTCCACTCAATTTGTCAACTGCATGCTATTTTTCCTAGTGTAAAACTTGATGATTGTATGATCAAATCTGTTTAGCTTGGTTGTTGTTTGATTGTGTACTTGTTTGTAGCTTAATTTTTGTTTAACTGCTTTTTACTTTGGATTATGTTCTAGTCTTTACCCTAATTCAGTCAATTTTAGTCTTGTCACCTTATTTGAGTAATAGTTGTCCTCATTACTTGCTAGTAGTTCTTACACATTTCATTTTGAGTATCAAGTTTGGTTAGCTAAAGGTTTTCATTCAGTTTGAACAAGCACTTAAAAAGTCTTTGAAAATTCTCATATATTTCAGATAAAGGAGTGTTTGGAATTAGCTGTTAATGAGTTTTCAAATATTGATTCTTGGCAAGTTAGTGTTCATTTTCAGTCATTAGGTGGTTACAAAGTGTTTTGAATAATTTTCAAGCCAAATAACTGTTCAAACAGGCAATTGGCAAGAAAAAGTTTGGGTTAATTTTCATTCAGTTTAGCCTTTAAAAAAGTTGTCATTTTCATTTAGCTAGCATTTACTGATTTCTTGATGAAATTTCACCAAACCTGTTCTAATTTGTAGGTCATATCATAAAGATTCATAGTCTAAAAGCATTTTATACAGTTTCCATTCAGCTAAGAGAAATAAGCTAAAATCTGAAAAAGTTGAGATAAGCAAAGTTACTGTAAATGGAAACTGGATTTTCAGAACTCTTGATTCCATTCATTAACCAAGCCATTTTCTTTTATAAATCCACTTAGTATATGGTATTGCATGATATTTGAGAGTTTCAGCTTTTTGTCAAAAACTTTTGGTCAACGCTTGGTCAACGATAAGCCATTTTCAGCTTAATTCAATTTTCTAGCTTATTACTTGATGAAATTTGTTACAACTTGATTTCCCGTTCATCATTTGAGCTTTTTAATCAGTTTAAGCACAAAAATCAAGTTGTGCTTGTTCAGATTGTCCTAGAGCTTATTTTGTGCTTATTTTGAAGTGCTTATTTGCTTATTAGTAGTTTTCAGCCAGTTTCCTTTTAGAGACCTAGCTTATTTTGAATTTGAAGTGTTTTGCAATTGGTTTGAATCATTTTGGTCCAATAATAAGCTCAAACGAGCTTATTTGTCTTGTAACCCGTTTTTGGCTTAAATAGTTTGTAAAATTGCATTTTGGTCCTTCTTGTTTCAAACAGTTTCTAAACCTGGCTAAGTTTGAATCTTTTTAGGGTTTTCACAATTAAGTCCTTTCAGTTTAAAGCTTGTTAAATTTCAGTTAGCAAGTTTGGTAATTTGTTACTAATTGGTTAGTTTGTTACATATTTTTCATTTTGGGTCCTTTTGGTTAACTGATTTACACTTTCAGTCCCTATACTTGTTAGAATTTACATTTTAAGCATTTTACTTTCATAGAATTTACATTTTCAGTCCTTTTAGTTTTAAAATTTACATTTTGAATCTTACTTGAATAAAAACTTGGTAATTGCACTATGTTTTACATATAAGTAGGTAATAATTTTTTTAGTTTTGCAAGGATTTGTTGAATTAGCAAATAGAATATCCAAAAAAGATTAACAACCAAAAACAGTTAAAAACCCGATATTGGTTGGACTTTCAATTAGCAATAACTGAGAAAAACGAACTGCATTATATACAATTTCAAATGGCGCCGCTGCCGGTTCTTTGACTTTACGAGAGACTATCGATTGACGATTTTCATTGGCTTTTGGGATCCGTTCACCTTGTGAACGTTATTTTTACGTATCATAAATCAAAACAAATAAAAAAATCAAAAATATAAAAATATATAAAAACTAAAAATTAACAAAACAATTCTTTTCCTAAAGAATTGACCAAAAAAATTAAAAAATCCAAAAAAGCAATCTTTTTCCTAAGAGATTGCACCCAAAAATATATATTATTGGATTCTCTCGGTTTTTATGTACATATAGTATTTTCTCTTAAAAAACTCATAAATACAAAAATATTTTCCATATATTATTATAAGTAAATACGTATACGCATAAGAACAACCAATCTACATATTCTCCATAAGTATTGCCAAGGCAATACACCGTGTTGAGGGGCGTTCCGGTCCTTGGCACGTGTATCGATCAAACAAAATAAAGCAAGAATAGATAAATACTCTCAATAAGCAACAATTCGAAGAATACGAACATTTAAGTGAATAGAAAGGCGATGTGCTATAAAATGCCATCTAAGGGTCAATAGGTACTTAAGTGCTTCGCGCCACCTAACCCCCCGTTCACTTGTAAGTATTCTAAGAAGGAAGGCTTCATTGGGGGTCTTGCACCCAAGTAGTACATACGTATATTGTTATTTTCTTGTGGATATTTAATATTGAAACTCGAAGAGGATAATCCATTTCTCTTCAAAGTCACACGAGAGCTTCTCTCTCATTCCTTGTATTGAGTTGCATGCTCACTCGCGGGCGTGCACAAATACCGATTGGTGTACAACCTCTTCCTCCGAAAAGGAAGAAAAAGAGAAAGAGTAAGACCACCACCGTCCATCAAGCCGATCACGAGAATCGTGCTTTGACTCCTCCACCACAAGAAGCCATGGCTATTGATAATCGCTCTTTGATGGAACGTATGCAAACCAATATTCATGGATATGCTAGTGCTATTAAGATTCCCGACTTTCCCGCAAATACATTTGAGCTACACACATCTATGATTACTATGGTTTCACAATCACCTTTCTATGGTAACAAGAATGAGGATCCTCATGATCACCTTAAGAGATTCCTTTCTCTTTGCAATACCATTAAGCACAATGGAGTTCCCCATGAGGTTATTAGGTTGATGTTAGTGTCATTTTCCCTAGAGGGACCCGCTAAGCATTGGTTAGACACCCAACCACCCGATAGTATCACCACATGGGATGGTTTCACCACTAAGTTTTTGAACAAGTTCTTTCCTCCACATAAGACCATGGCCTTAAGGACCTTAATTATAGGCTTTCAACAAAAACCTAGTCAATCCTTTAGTGATGCTTGGGAAGAGTATAGTGAGTTATTGAGGCGATGCCCTAACCATGGATTGGATGATGTTCACCAAATCAATACATTCTATAATGGCCTTAAACCTCACCACCAAGATTCACTTAATGCTTCTGCGGGAGGAAATATTCTTCTTAAATCCATGCAAGAGGCCTTGGACATCATTGAGACTAAAGCAATGGTTCAAACAAACAATCAATTTGAAGAAAGGGTTCATGTTATCCAAAATAATTCTCAAACCCCTTGTGACAACCAACTCCTCAAGTTTCAACAAGAGATGTTTCAAAGGATGGATAGAGATAGTGAGAGAAATTTGAAAGTACAACAAGAAATACTTCAAGCTTTTAAGAACATGTCCTTGAACAATTCTTCAAATGATGTGAATGCTATTACCCTTTCTTGTGTAACTTGTGGAGGTTTCCATTCTTATGAACAATGTGATAAGGTGCATGGTTATCAAGGGGAATGTTATGCTTACCAAGAAGAACATCGTGAACACTTCAAGCCCAATATCAATCCAAATAACCTTTCTTACAAGTCCCAAAACTACCTTACTCCACCGGGATTCCCACCCCAACCACCCACCCAAATTCAACAAAATCCTCCTCCAATTTTACCAAGGAATCAAGGGCAAAGACCACCTTGCCAAGGAAATAACTACAAGGCACCCAACAATGTTCAACATCAAGGAAATACCTTTTATCCACCACAACAAGGATTTAATCAACCACTTCCTCTTTTCACCAATCAAGCATATGCTCCAATACCAAATCAAGCTTACCCTCAACTTCAAATCAAGGATATGGGATGCAAGAGACTCAAGAGTATGTTGACAAGAAAATGCGTGAAATTGAGAAGAGAATGAATGACCAAATGAAACGTATAGCGGAGGAACAAACCAATAGGGTTTTAGTGGCATTCAATCAAAGACCACAAGGGGCTTTACCTTCCAACACACAAACAAATCCAAGAGCCAATGTCAATGCCATTACAACAAGGAGTGGAACAACAACAAAGGATCCTTCACCTCCTAAACCTACTATTGTTCAACCCACTTGTGCTCCTACTTGTGACAAGCCTTCTACCTCTACTTCACCTCCTCAAAATGCTCCTATTCACTCAAACACACCTTCTCAACCTATTCATACTTCTCCTTTACCTTCCACACTTCCCAATGAAGAAGCTAACAAAGACAAATCTTCCACTACAACACCTATTCCACCTACACCAAAACCTACTCTTCCATATCCTTCAAGGTTAAAAAAGGACAAGTTAAAGAACAAGGATGACATCCAAGTCTCAAATTTCTTAAGGATGTTCAAGCAACTCAACATCAATATATCCTTTGCCGAAGCTCTTGCTTATATGCCAAAGTTTGCTAAGATGTTCAAGGATTTGCTCTCAAACAAAGAAAAATTGGTTGATTTGCCCAACACATCCCTTAATGAAAATTGTTCCGCGGTGTTACTTAAAACCTTACCAACAAAACTTGGAGATCCGGGCGCTTCTTGATACCTTTTAATTTTCCCGGTGTTGAAAATTGCATTTCTTTGGCGGATCTAGGGGCAAGCATAAACCTCATGCCTTTATCGGTTTGGAAAAAACTCTCTCTTCCCGAGCTCACTCCCACTAGGATGACTCTTGAACTAGCCAACCGAACCATAGCTTACCCCGTAGGTATAGCGGAGGATGTGTTTGTAGGTGTGGATAAGTTTACGTTTCTGGCCGACTTTGTAGTGGTTGATTATGACATGGATCCTAGAGTGCCTTTAATTGTTGGTAGACCGTTTTTTAGAACGGGTCGTACTTTGATAGATGTGGCGGAAGGAGAACTAATTATGAGAGTCGAAGATGAGAGAGTGGTGTTTAAGTTAGGGAAAGTTTGTAATAGGAAAGAGGTTAAGGAGTCTAGACCTTGTGAGACTATTAACATTGTTGATGTGTTAGATGAAGTGTGTGATGAACACTTTCATGATGCTTGTAAGAGTACTAGTGATGAGATGCCCCATGTTGAAACCGTGGCCTCAATTGCTCCCTCTTTAACACCTTTTGGAGAGAGTGATTTCCTCTTGGAGGAATTTGAGTCAAACTTTCTTGGTGATGATGATTCTCCCATTAATTGGGAAGAAGATATTCTTACAATCCAAAAGTTGCTCAATGAGGACCCTATTCCTTCTCCTATTCCACAAGAAATTACCATTGAGGAACCTTCCATAGTAAAACCTTCCATAGAAAGTCCACCTCCTATTGAACTTAAGGACCTTCCATCCCACTTAGAGTATGCTTTCTTAGAGGGCAAAGACCAATTACCGGTGATCATTGCTAAAGAGTTGAAAGAGGATGAGAAGGAGCAACTTATTGAAGTTCTTAAGAAACACAAGAAAGCCTTAGCATGGAAAATATCCGACATAAGGGGAATTGATCCACATTTTTGTACACACAAAATCCTTATGGAGGATGACTATAAACCCGCCATTCAAAACCAAAGGAGAGTTAACCCAAAAATCCATAAGGTTATTAAGAAGGAAGTGATTAAACTCTTAGATGCGGGTATGATTTACCCCATTTCCGACTCACCATGGGTTAGCCCGGTTCATTGTGTTCCAAAGAAGGGTGGAATCACCGTGGTGCCTAATGAGAACAATGAGCTTATTCCCACGAGACTTGTGACCGGTTGGAGAGTTTGCATCGATTATAGAAAACTTAATGAGGCGACTAGGAAAGACCATTTCCCGCTTCCTTTTATGGATCAAATGCTTGAACGCTTAGCGGGAAATGAGTACTATTGTTTTCTTGATGGCTTTTCGGGTTATTTCCAAATACCCATTGACCCTAAGGATCAAGAAAAGACCACATTCACTTGTCCTTACGGTACATTTGCTTACAAGAGGATGCCTTTTGGCTTATGTAATGCACCAAGGACGTTTCAAAGGTGCATGATGGCAATTTTTCATGACATGATAGAGCAAACCATGGAGGTTTTTATGGATGACTTTTCCGTCTTTGGAAATTCATTTAGCTCATGTCTCACCAATCTTGAAAGAATGCTTAAGCGTTGTGAGGAAACACGTTTAGTGCTTAATTGGGAGAAATGTCACTTTATGGTGAAAGAGGGGATTGTTTTAGGACACAAAATATCCAACAAGGGATTAGAAGTTGATCGAGCTAAAATTGATGTGATTGCCAAGCTTCCCCCACCCACCTCGGTTAAAGGTGTGAGGAGTTTCTTAGGTCATGCGGGATTTTATAGGCGCTTTATACAAGATTTTTCTAAGATAGCTAGACCGATCACTCACCTCTTGGAGAAAGAGGCTCCTTTCATTTTTAACCAAGATTGTTTAGACTCTTTTGAGACTCTTAAGGAAAAATTGACTAAGGCTCCCGTTTTGGTTTCTCCAAATTGGGAATTACCTTTTGAGCTTATGTGTGACGCTAGTGATTATGCGGTGGGGGCCGTCTTAGGACAAAGAGTTAATAAGCATTTTCAACCTATACACTATGCGAGTAAAACCATGACCGGTGCACAACTTCATTACACTACCACGGAAAAAGAGTTGCTTGCTATAGTATATGCTTTTGAGAAGTTTAGACCATATCTTGTGCTTTCCAAAACCATAGTGTATACGGATCATTCCGCTCTCAAGTATCTTATGACCAAACAAGATGCTAAGCCTAGGATTTTGAGATGGGTTTTGTTGCTTCAAGAGTTTAAGATAGAAATTCGTGATAAGAAAGGGGCCGAGAATTTAGCGGCGGATCACTTGAGTAGACTTGAGCATCCTTTTCAAGGAGATTTACCACACCAAGAAATCAATGAATCCTTTCCATTAGAGGAGCTCATGTCTATCTCTTCCCAAGAGGATGCCACTCCTTGGTTTGCGGATATCGCAAACTATCTTGTGGGCAATGTGCTTATTGAGGGTCTTACTTATCAACAAAAGAAGAAGTTTCTTAAGGAAGTTAAGTACTATTTTTGGGATGATCCATATCTTTTTAGGCAATGTACGGACCAAATCATTAGACGGTGTGTAGATGGGCCCGAGGCATTTAAGATCTTAGAAGCGTGTCATAAAAGACCTACGGGTGGACATTTTGGGCCTAACTATACCACCAAGAAAGTCTTTGATTCGGGTTACTATTGGCCTTCCATTTACAAAGATGCCCATGAAATGGTGAAATTTTGTGATGTGTGTCAAAGACAAGGAAAAATTACACAACATGATGAGATGCCACAAAATTTTATCCAAGAGTGTGAGATATTTGATGTATGGGGCACTGATTTCATGGGACCTTTTCCATCCTCTAAGGGAAACAAGTATATACTTGTGGCGGTGGATTATGTGTCTAAATGGGTGGAGGCTAAAGCCTTACCTACCAATGATGCTAGAGTTGTTGTGAAGTTTTTGAAACAATTGTTTGCTAGATTTGGTGTACCTCGGGCCATCATAAGTGATCGTGGTACGCACTTTTATAATGATCAATTCACGAGAGTGATGAAGAAGTACGGAGTTAATCATAGACTTTCTACCGCGTATCACCCTCAAACAAATGGTCAAACCGAGGTCACAAATCGTGGTTTAAAGAGAATTTTAGAGAGAACGGTGGGAGAGCATCGAGCTTCTTGGTCGGATAAGCTTGATGATGCTTTGTGGGCGTTTAGGACGGCTTTTAAAACACCAATTGGTTGTACGCCTTATAGGCTTGTCTATGGAAAAGCGTGCCACCTCCCATTCGAGTTAGAACACAAGGCATCTTGGGCTCTCAAATGGGCTAACTTTTATTTAAACCAAGCCGGTTCCCATAGGAAAGATCAACTCAATGAGATGGATGAATTGAGAGCCAATGCCTATGAAAATTATTTGCTTTACAAGGAAAAGACTAAGAAATTGCATGATGCTAAGATCAAGAATCGTGAGTTCAAAGTTGGAGAGCCGGTTCTCCTCTTTAACTCAAGATTGAAACTTTTTGCGGGCAAGCTTAAGTCGAGATGGTCCGGTCCATTCACTATTGCTCAAGTGTTTCCATATGGAACCCTTGAGTTGTCACAACCCGATGGTCCAAATTTTAAAGTGAATGGTCACCGTGTTAAGCATTACTTTGGGGAGGACATTTCCGTTGAAATGGTCCAAGATATCCCCATTTTCCCCATGAATTAATTCATTGAGGGACGAGTCGAGCTAGAGACTCATTAACTGAAGCATCGTATAACTAGGTTTAGAGTGTTGTAGGTTAGAAATAAAGGTATAGACTTGGAAATAAGTGTAGGGGATACCTTCTTTTGTCTTCATGATTGTTTGTAAGGTTGCTCTCTCTCATTTCATGCTTTGGAGCTTATGGAGGAGGCCCTTGTATCCGGTTCACTTCGTTACTATAGTGATTTTTCATTGACACCTTGTGCTTAAACATGATTTCACTTATAGTTGTCTTTTCCTTAACTTAGGTTAAGCAAAGTCTATTCATTGTCATAAGTGTAGGGGAAGTTTTTATACTTCCATGCTCTTAAACATTGAGGACAATGTTTAGCTTAAGTGTAGGGGGGTCTTCTATCGAAGTGACCTTACCTAGAACTTGTCATTGTCTTGCATGATAACATGGGAAATTGATTTTTCGACATTTTTCAAATTTTTGATCTACTTTGGCCAACAAAAATATGCATTCATAATTTTTGCATCTATCATTTTTCATTTGCATAACACATTTGCATTGTATATATTTCTTCTTTTGCTTTTCATCAAAAATATATAAAAAGAAAAAAAATATAATAAAGGCATGGTTTAACAAATTTAGACTTCTTTGACATATTAGGCCCGCCATGGATATTTTGACTCAACCCGAGTTTGCTTATCCAAGCATTCTCTAGCTAGTATCCTTAACCATGTAGTCCTTCATTGGTCTATTAGGCTAAGCATCCACCAATTTCATTCTTTGAAATTTTAAATTTGTGGAGAATGGGAAATGATAGAGTTGAAGCAAGTGTAAAAGGGCTAGATAGACTTCATGATAATTACTTGTGGTTAAACCCTTCTCTTCTTAACCTCTATTTTCTTCGCATGTATATAATTGTTAATATATAATCAAGAACGGTTTTAATTGGTTTGTAATCTCTTATGCATTTTTGGCTAATCATTCATGGTTTATATAAGTATGTCTTAAGATTCTAAGTTAGAACGTTTTATGTGTACAAGACTTATGTCATGCTCAATATTTAGCGGGTGTTTTTCCCATTTATTCTTTTCTACTTTCTTTGTGAGGAATAAAGAAAAATAAGAGCGGCTTATGAAAAAAAATGAGTGGCTAGAAAAAAAAGAAGAAAAAGAAAAAAAAATAATAAAAAAAAATAATACAAGACTCCCAAGAGGGGCAGTGTGGTGTTAATTATAGTGACTATTGAGTTCCAATATTACCTTGACGGGTTGCGGGGATTCAATAGATTGCTCCAATCCAATATTACCTTGACGGGTTGCGGGGTTGAAGATCCAAAGTCTCAAAAAGATAGCGGATGTAAATTATTGCGTGAGTTTTATTTTTCTTTCCTTAGCGAGTGTGTAGCTACTTATGAAAGCATGACATGAGAATTTTACACATAAGGCGAATGACTTATTACTCTTGAAACAGACTTGTATTAATTGTGAGCGGTTTTTCAAGTAATGGATGAGAGGATTACTTAGGATTAAAACCGTGCTTCCTTATTTTTGGATTTTACACTTCTTATACTTCACACTTGAATAAATGACAAATTTGCCCACAAGCAATTTGCTCAAATAATAACGGTTCCACATTTAATTGTCATGAATAAGTTGATGCACTTTTTACTTGTGAATGCAATGATCCCATTTTTAAGCTTGGTATGGGGAAAGTGAAACTTGAGGGTGATAAATGTCCAGGGTACCCAAGCCCTAATCTAAGCCATTTAATTCTTTATGAGTTATTTCCATCAAAACCATTTCAAGAAAAATCAAAAAGATATAGATAGAATTGTATTTTGTTCATTGCATTATTAAAAGTCAAAATCATGCAGTTTAGAGTAGTGTAGATGCATTCCATACGGCCAAGGTGGGTTAATTATGAGGAGAATGTAAATTTGTGCTTTAAAATATATAATTGCATGAGGACATGACAATGTTCAAGTGTAGGAGATTTGATATGAGCTAAAACTCATATCCATTTATCAACAAATAACCCTAAAACATGAAGCAAAATACCAATTTATCTTGCAAAAACAGTGTTATGTGGTATGTTTGTGTTTGTGTTCACTTGTGTAGGTAAAAGGATGCATTTTCAAACAAACAAGGGATAATCAAGCTTAAATTGATGAAAAAGACAAAGAAGGATCAAAAGTGACAAGACTTTGAAGTACAAGGACCTATCTTGACAAATTACCAAAGATGAAGGACTAAAGTGTAAATATTGTAAAAAGTCAAGATCATAGTCAAATTTGGTCAACTATCAAGTCAACAAAGTCAAAGGACCAATTCTGCTCAAGAATGAAGTTTGGAGGACTAAAAGTGCCAAAGAAATGAAGTTACAAGCCTTAAAGTGCAATCTGCCAAAGTCTAGGGGCTAAATCTGCCAATATTGGAAATTAATACAAGTTCAATCCATGTGTACATGTTTAGACCAATGAGAAGTAAGTAAAAGGGGCACACGGATTGCCAAATATCAGCATTAATTTCCCACTAGCCGCCACTCATTAATGAACAAGATCTGAACAGTGTGACCCGTGTGACTTTGTTTCAACCATTCAGAGCATGCCACGTGTCACTTTCAAACGACCAAAAATTTCCCAGGATCGTTTTTGAGCTAGACTGAATTTTATGAAGAGTTGTAAACATCAAAAGTGCTTATTTTTTAGAGATGAACACAACGGTAATCATCAATTAACAAGAAATCAACTCAAGCAGAAAGCCCCAATTCATGTTCATACTTTGAAGATCAACTTTGCAGAATTGTGCCACGTGGAGACCTGGGATTGGTCTCAACACGTCATCATCCCCAACAAACTTCCTTCTCAAGTCTATAAATAGCAGCTTAGGTCTTCATTTTGGAGTAGTAGTTAAATTTGTAAAAACACACACATTTACATTTCCTTTCATCTTTCTTCCTTTTTAGCTAAACTACTCAAGAGTTTGACACACTCTTGAGTTAGTTAGTTAGTTAGCATCATTTCAATAACTTTGTAACCAATTTCCATTAATAAAATTTGAATTCTTCATTTCCCGTCAATTCTTATCTTCACCCTACTGTTCATATCCTGCTTCTTCTTGATACTTGTGTTGCTGCATTGAGTTTGTTATGATCATTCATTGATCATAACTGACTTTGAAGAAGAATTGTAGCTGTTTGAGTGATTTTAGTTCAAGCCTTAGCATTTTTGAAGATTTCATGCCATGATGATGATTTCTAGTTGATTTGTAGCTGGTGTTGATAGTAGATTGGTTGATCTAGTGCTAAGGTGGTGGTTAGCACTAGGATAGAGAGTTCAGCACTCCTCTACTTCCCAATGGTTACTCCAAAAGGTTTTAAATGTTTCTGATTCTGGTTCCACTCAATTTGTCAACTGCATGCTATTTTTCCTAGTGTAAAACTTGATGATTGTATGATCAAATCTGTTTAGCTTGGTTGTTGTTTGATTGTGTACTTGTTTGTAGCTTAATTTTTGTTTAACTGCTTTTTACTTTGGATTATGTTCTAGTCTTTACCCTAATTCAGTCAATTTTAGTCTTGTCACCTTAATTTGAGTAATAGTTGTCCTCATTACTTGCTAGTAGTTCTTACACATTTCATTTTGAGTATCAAGTTTGGTTAGCTAAAGGTTTTCATTCAGTTTGAACAAGCACTTAAAAAGTCTTTGAAAATTCTCATATATTTCAGATAAAGGAGTGTTTGGAATTAGCTGTTAATGAGTTTTCAAATATTGATTCTTGGCAAGTTAGTGTTCATTTTCAGTCATTAGGTGGTTACAAAGTGTTTTGAATAATTTTCAAGTCAAATAACTGTTCAAACAGGCAATTGGCAAGAAAAAGTTTGGGTTAATTTTCATTCAGTTTAGCCTTTAAAAAAGTTGTCATTTTCATTTAGCTAGCATTTACTGATTTCTTGATGAAATTTCACCAAACCTGTTCTAATTTGTAGGTCATATCATAAAGATTCATAGTCTAAAAGCATTTTATACAGTTTCCATTCAGCTAAGAGAAATAAGCTAAAATCTGAAAAAGTTGAGATAAGCAAAGTTACTGTAAATGGAAATTGGATTTTCAGAACTCTTGATTCCATTCATTAACCAAGCCATTTTCTTTTATAAATCCACTTAGTATATGGTATTGCATGATATTTGAGAGTTTCAGCTTTTTGTCAAAAACTTTTGGTCAACGCTTGGTCAACGATAAGCCATTTTCAGCTTAATTCAATTTTCTAGCTTATTACTTGATGAAATTTGTTACAACTTGATTTCCCGTTCATCATTTGAGCTTTTTAATCAGTTTAGGCACAAAAATCAAGTTGTGCTTGTTCAGATTGTCCTAGAGCTTATTGTGTGCTTATTTTGAAGTGCTTATTTGCTTATTAGTAGTTTTCAGCCAGTTTCCTTTTAGAGACCTTGCTTATTTTGAATTTGAAGTGTTTTGCAATTGGTTTGAATCATTTTGGTCCAGTAATAAGCTCAAACGAGCTTATTTGTCTTGTAACCCGTTTTTGGCTTAAATAGTTTGTAAAATTGCATTTTGGTCCTTCTTGTTTCAAACAGTTTCTAAACCTGGCTAAGTTTGAATCTTTTTAGGGTTTTCACAATTAAGTCCTTTCAGTTTAAAGTTTGTTAAATTTCAGTTAGCAAGTTTGGTAATTTGTTACTAATTGGTTAGTTTGTTACATATTTTTCATTTTGGGTCCTTTTGGTTAACTGATTTACACTTTCAGTCCCTATACTTGTTAGAATTTACATTTTAAGCATTTTACTTTCATAGAATTTACATTTTCAGTCCTTTTAGTTTTAAAATTTACATTTTGAATCTTACTTGAATAAAAACTTGGTAATTGCACTATGTTTTACATATAAGTAGGTAATAATTTTTTCAGTTTTGCAAGGATTTGTTGAATTAGCAAATAGAATATCCAAAAAAGATTAACAACCAAAAACAGTTAAAAACCCGATATTGGTTGGACTTTCAATTAGCAAGAACTGAGAAAAACGAACTGCATTATATACAATTTAAATTTCTCAAACAGATGAAGAGGACAAGCCCGAGAAGAAGCAAATCAAGGACGTACCCATCATCCGAGATTTTCCAGAAATCTTTCCTGATGAGTTACCAGGATTACCACCGACCCGACAAGTGGAATTTCAAATCGACTTGATTCCCGGAGCTGCACCTGTAGCCAAAGCTCCATACCGGTTGGCACCATCAGAAATGAAAGAACTAGCTGAACAACTCCAGGAACTATCTGACAAAGGATCATTCGACCCAGTTCCTCACCATGGGGAGCTCTTGTGTTATTTATCAAAAAGAAAGACGGTTCTTTTCGAATGTGCATCGATTACAGAGAACTGAATAAGTTAACTGTGAAGAATCATTATCCGCTCCCTCGCATTGACGACCTATTTGACCAACTACAAGTGTCAAGTGTGTATTCCAAGATTGACTTGAGATCTGGATACCATCAACTACGATTCAGGGAGGAAGATATTCCAAAAACAGCTTTTAGAACCCGTTACGATCATCACGAATTCCAGGTTATGCCATTTGGGTTGACCAATTCACCAGCTATTTTCATGGACCTTATGAACCGTGTGTGCAGACCCTACCTGGACAAATTCGTGATAGTCTTCATTGACGATATACTCATTTATTCCAAGAACGAACAAGAACACGGGGAACATCTTGCACAAGTACTAAAGGTACTCAAGGAGGAGCAGCTCTATGCTAAATTCTCCAAATGTGAATTCTGGATTCCCAGAGTGCAATTCCTCGGTCATGTCATCGATTGTGACGGTATTCACATAGATCCAGCAAAGGTCGAATCTGTCAAGGATCGGGTATCTCCTAAATCACCGATAGAGATCCACCAATTTCTAGGCCTTGCCGGGTACTACCGCAGATTCATTGAAGATTTTTCTGAAATAGCCAAGCCAATGACCAAACTCACACAGAAAGGAATAAAGTTCGATTGGGGAGAGAAGGAAGAATCGGCTTTCCAACTGATCAAGCAGAAGTTGTGCAGTGTACCCATATTGGCCTTGCCTGAAGGCAACGATGATTTCGTTGTATACTGTGATGCTTCACATAAAGGTCTAGGAGCAGTATTGATGCAAAGGATGAAAGTGATTGCCTACGCTTCCAGACAACTGAAGAAGCATGAGAAGAATTACACCACTCATGATCTAGAACTTGGATCCGTAGTTTTTGCTCTCAAAATCTGGAGACATTACCTATACGGAACGAAGTGCGCAGTGCATACTGACCATAAACGTTTGCAACACATATTGGATCAGAAGGAGCTGAACATGAGACAACGACGTTGGATTGAGTTGTTGAGTGAATACGACTGCGAGATCAAATACCACCCCGGTAAAGAAAACGTGGTTGCTGATGCTATAAGTCGTAAGGAAACGGACCCTCCTACGAGAGTTCGGGCATTAGTTATGACAATCAGTTTGGATCTACCCAAACAGATTTTGGAAGCTCAGACTCAAGCCCAATTACCTGAAAACCTCGTGAAGGAAGATGTCGGGGGAATGCTCAGAACTGATCTTAGTATGGAGAAGCTAGAACCTAGAGCAGACGGAACCCTATGTCTTCATGGACGAAGTTGGTTACCTTGCTATGGAGATTTGAGAAACGTGATCATGCACGAATCTCATAAGTCTAAATATTCTATACATCCCGGATCTGAAAAGATGTATCGGGATATGAAGAAATTATATTGGTGGCCGAATATGAAAGCCAACATCGCCACCTACGTGCAGAAGTGTTTGACATGTTCACGTGTCAAGACTGAACACCAGAGACCATCGGGTTTACTTGTACAACCCGAGATACTGAAACGGAAGTGGGACAACATCACCATGGACTTTGTCACCAAACTCCCAAAGTCATCTCACGGTTACGATACTATATGGGTAATCGTCGACCGACTCACCAAGTCCGCTCATTTCCTGTCAATTAGGGAGAACGATTCCCTTGCAAGACTAGCAAAAACGTACCTGAAGGAGATTGTGACCAAACATGGAATACCAGTGTCGATAATTTGTGATCGAGACGGTAGGTTCACATCAAAATTTTGGAAGGCTTTCCAACGAGCCTTAGGTACCAATTTAGACATGAGCACTACTTATCATCCGCAGACTGTTGGTCAAAGTGAACGAACCATCCAGACTCTAGAGGACATGCTACGGGCATGTGTGATTGATTTTGGAAATGGATGGGTTGACCACATTCCTTTAGTGGAATTCTCCTACAACAACAGTTATCACGACAGTATTAAGGCTGCCCCTTTTGAAGCACTGTACGGTCGCAAATGTCGTTCACCTGTGTGCTGGGCAGAAGTAGGTGAATTTCAGCTCACTGGACCAGAACTAATCCAGGAGACTACAGACAAGATCGTCCTTATTAAGCAAATAATGCAAGCTGCTCGCGACCGACAAAAGAGCTACGCGGACCTGAAACGCAAACCTATGCAATTTGAAGTAGGTGATCATGTTATGCTCAAGGTATCACCTTTGAAGGGTGTTGTACGCTTTGGCAAACGTGGAAAACTGAATCCACGTTATGTTGGCCCTTTCAAAGTAATAGCCAGGACCGGGGAAGTAGCTTATCGTTTAGAGTTGCCCCAGCAATTGAGTCGGGTACACTCTACCTTTCATGTGTCTAACCCGAAGAAGTGTTATGCTGAAGAACCATTGGCTATGCCATTGGAGGGAGTTCAATTTGATGACAAACTTCAGTTCATAGAAGAACCAGTAGAAATCATGGAGAGGACAGTTAAGAAATTGAAACGCAGTCGCATCCCGTTGGTCAAAGTACGTTGGAACTCTAGGAAAGGCCCTGAGTTCACTTGGGAACGAGAAGACTCGTTCAAAACCAAGTACCCACACTTGTTCACCTGACCAATGACTTCATCCTAAGCTTTGAGGACAAAGATAAAATAACGGGATGGTGCTGTAAAACCTCTGATTTTACCTTATTGACTTTATCAACTGTTGTACTATTTATTTTTGGAATCTATATAATTCTACCTTTATATGACTTATTATTAATCATATACCTTTTTTCATACTACCTTTCATATTTATCTTTATATTTATATGGACCTTTAGTCATTTTTGACTACTCTGGCAACTGACTGGCCACCTGAATGAACCAGGACTCATCACCTCAGTAATATTTTTGAGATAAACTATAACTTTACTTAATTTAATTATTAAGTACTTGGACTTATTTTATATGTATATATTTACATATATTACATAATAGGAATAAACACCTAACACCTTAAAACAAGGTACTTTATTTTACATTGTCATTTATTTACTTTGTTTAAGTAAAATAATTAGAGTGATGTATTCATTATACACTTTCACTAAATTACCTAAAAGCTTCAACAAAAATACCTATAACTCAACAAATGCTTACAATATTAAACAAGGGCTTTCTCATTCAACACTTGATAAAAATTGTCAAACACCTTCCCACATGCATGTATATGCCGTGTATATGTATACACACTTACACATTCATGAGCATTTTGCTAACTTACAAGTATAATCATGTATACTCCACTAATACACTATGCTTAAACCATGATTTCTTACACATCTACTTACACACTCAATGTCACCTTACACATCACTATACATTGTCAATCTTGTCCCCCTTTGACCCTTGTAAACCCACAGCTAAACCAAAAAGGGAGGGAAAGAGTTTTGCTATTTTGAGCATGTGGGGAAGAAACTAGCATATCTATCAACCAAATCCTTAGCAAATCAAACTACGATTCATAGGGCAAACATGGATCTCATTTGGATCCTTCTCTTTCTTCATAAGCCGAAACATACACACACAAGCCAACACAAAACACTTGAAACCAAATCTCACATCTCTCTCTCTACCTACGGTTTAAACACTCTCCACCATTGACAAAACCTTCAAGCACATTTACTATGTCTCTCCTACTTGAATGCTAATCATTGGTTCATTCCTACAAGTATCTTAAGCATCAAGTCAACAAGAAAGAAGCCCTAGAAGCCCCATTGAAGCCCACGGCTTGTTTTAGCTTCAAGGATCTCTATTGTTGAAAGCTTATCACTTGTTCTTACTCATTCTCCTATCCACTTCTGAACCTATCTAAACAAGTAAGTCAAACCTAAAACCTATCTTTCTATATATTTACTTTCATTCACATTAACATACACATGGTTATTTCTTGTAAAATTTAATGTTGAAACAAAGATATGAAACCCTAGACCTTATATAGGTCACGGCTAAAGATGTGTCATGGGTTCACATGATGCAAAACCTTAATAACCATGATGAACATGACACTATGAACAAGCTAAACTTAAAGATCTATGAAAAACATGTCCATGCATATATTGGACGTGGGTTTTAATCCCATGGTTCAATATGGGTTAAGCTTGTAATGTTTAAATGTGACTAGAAGTATTAGATCTATCATTTTATTTGCCTTAAAATGATAAGCTCACTATTTATGCCTTATAAGATTTTGTTTTAAGTTCACTATAATAAGTTGCCTAAATAAATCTTCATTGTTGCTAAATAATGTTTAACTAAAACTTTTGGTGTCAAAAATATAACATTATAAAGTTTTGGGTTAAAAATAGTAAACCTATAAATGTTTTGTATTAAAATGAAAGATCTATGAAACTTTGGGTTAAAATAGTGAATCTATAATGTTTCGTGTTAAAATGGAAAAGTATAATACTTTCGGGTTGGATTTGTAATTTTACTAAGTGTAAGGATCTAAATGAACAAGTATAGAAACTTATTTTCCAAAAATATAAACCTTAGGGTCACTTTTGTAATTAGCCGAGAGTTAAGGGTGGTGTTTTGACACTATCCGAAACTTCAAGTTAACAAAAAGGACCTAAATGAAATTACTAAGGCGTTAGGGTAAATTGTGTAACTTAATAAAAACCTAGGGATCCTTTTTGCCTTTTGCCGAAACCCAATATAAGCCCTAGGGACCTATTTTGCCAAGTTAGCAAACTTTAGCAAGCCCTAGATAAACCCTAGGGGTGATTTTTGCCTTAAGCTGAAACATATATAAGCCCTAGGGGGCATTTGTGAAACTTATAATAAACCCTAATATAAGCCAAATATTATAGGGACTAAATTTGCCATTTAATGAAACTTAAACAAACCCTAGTTACACGTGTAACTAGGGAGGGACCAATATAATAATTACTTGAAATATTTAGAAATCCTAGGGGTATAAAAGTAATTTAACCGCGGGTAATTATTTAAGTAGAGGGACTAAAATGTAATTTACCCAAAGTATAACGAACCCTAAAATTTCTATATATTTATACACGATATTTAAGACGTAAAACTTAAATAAACATAACATTTGTTATTTTTCCAAACTTATAATTTTATAATTATAAACACCACGGAAACGTGGAATTTAATTAAAATGTTATACGTTTTATAAACCTTATTTATATATAAAATATAAATTAAAAATGATTAATTTATAAAAATAAATATATTAATTATATTTATTTTCTATTACTTTAAATATATATAAACTACCTTTTGTAAATATTTAAAGTGTTTTATAAACAATATAAGCACAAGAATATTAATTAAATAGATTAAATATATTTAACATTATTATTTATTTTATACTTAAAATAAATACTACTATAACTTGTACAACGATAAACTAAAATACAAGTATCGTAATAAAATGTTTAAAACCAGTATAAGCATGCATAGATTTATTCTGAAACTTTTATGCATTATGTTATGCATTTACTGAGACCTTATAATTATTTAGGTCGTTGATTGTGTCGTGAGCATCCTATCAGATTTATCTATTGACTTATTGATGTACTACTGAGGTGAGTTCATGGCCCACTTTATATATTGACAAACTTTTAAACCTTTTAACGGGGAAGAAAACATGCAACATATTTTATTTTATGAGAATTGAACTGTGAAACCTTTGATTACATTGCCTATTGTAGATGAACCCGCATGAACCGTGCATCTGAAATTGTTAGAATTATTGAATTACCTGAATGTTATAAATAGATCTATTTGGAATTGACCGTCCCCATCTGGGTGAGTCATGCTCACTATGCCTAGGCCAGGACAACAGATGTTTCACATGTCAGCACTTATTATTTTTATGGGTGCCTTTTTATAAGGCGAAGGGTCCTTATTTGTTAAGGACTTAACTGTCAAGTCTCAGTTTCAGGCAATATGGGAATGTAATTACTTTTAAGTATTGATGCTTTGTGCATTACTACTTCAGTGAATGTTTATTGTCCAAACTTATTTTATTAAACCTGTGAATTCACCAACTTTATGTTGACTCTCTAAGCATGTTTTCCTAGTAAACTGAAGCAGGTAATGGTGTGCATGGAGTCAAGCATCATGATAGGTTGCATTTATAGAGCTCATCTGGGGTTTTATAAACTGGGGAATAATTCAAACTGATGAACAATGTTAAAGACTATTTTAATACTATTTACACTTTTATCCATGTGATAAATGTAATGATAATCTTTTATCTGTCGCTTTATACGCTATCTTCTGTTGATCCACCTACATGACACCCAAATAATATTTCCGCTGCATTTGACTCAATTTGGGGGTGTCACAGTTTAAGACCATAAAGTGCCTTCTTAAGCTTGTAAACATGATTCGGTTTCTCAAAATCAATGAAGTCGGGAGGTTGAGCCACATATACCTCCTCATTGATCAAACCGTTAAGAAACGCACTCTTTACATCCATTTGTTGAAGCTTATTATCTAAGGCACAAGCGTAGGCTAAAAGGATTCTAATGGATTCTAATCTAGCTACCAGTACATATGTCTCGTCATAATCGATCTCTTCTTGTTGATTATAGCCTTGTGCTACAAGTCTAGCTTTGTTACGAGACACAACACCATTCTCATCTAGCTTATTCCTATATACCCATTTGGTTCCTATAATGGTAGAACTTCTAGGTGGAGGAACAAGTTCCCAAACATCATTAGCAACGAATTGATTCAATTCTTCTTGTATCGCAATGACCCAACTCTCATCCGTCAAAGCTTCTTTAACATTCTTTGGTTCAATCAAGGAGACGAAACAAAAGAAGTTACTTTGGTTTTGGACTTGAGATCTTAGGGTCCTTTGATTTAAGTCACCAATGATATTATTGAGAGTATGATCCTTAGACTCCTTAATGTTTACTTCCTTTTCAACACTAAGGTCTTCAACTCCTATTTTTCTAACCTCTTTGGCTCTAACTACTTCTACTTCATCCAAGTCATCATCAACCAATGGTGGTGTCTTGGTTAAAGGAGGGGTTTCATCAAAAGTCATGTTAAGTGATTCTTCAATTACGCCCGAGGTTCTATTGAGGACTATATAGGCTTTGCTAGTTTAGGAATAACCTAAAAAGATACCTTCGTAAGACTTTGGGTCAAACTTGGTAAGGTAGTCTTTGGTGTTGAGGATAAAGCACTTGCTTCCAAACATCCTAAAGTATTCTAATGAGGGTTTCTTACTTTTAAGAATCTCATAGGGGGTCTTTCCTAGGAAAGGTCGAATAAGAATTCGGTTGAGAATATAAGTCGATGTGTCCACGGCATTGCACCAAAATTTTTGAGGCAAAGATTGCTCGTTTAACATCGTCCTACTCATCTCTTGGATGGTCCTATTCTTCCTTTCAACTACCCCATTTGATTGTGGAGTGCGAGGAGCCGAGAAGTTATGGGTAATACCATGAGCTTCACAAAAGGCACCAAATTGCACTTCATTATCAAATTCCCTACCATGATCCGTCCTAATAGAGACAACTGGACATCCTAGTTGATTTTGAATTCTTCGACTAAAGATTTCGAAATGATCGAAAGCCTTTCATTCTTAGATGCCAAAAATCTAGTCCAAGTGAATCTAGAGTAGTCATCAACTATAACTAGGGTATAAAGGTTACCTCCATAACTCCGTACGGCGGTAGGTCCAAAGAGATCCATGTGTAGGAGTTCTAAGCACCGAGAGGTTGAAACCAAATTCTTGGCTTTGTGACTTGAGTGAACTTGCTTTTCGACTTTGCAAGCATCACAAAAGTGACTATCAAACTTCATCTTGGGGAGGTGTCTTACCAACTCCTTAGAGACTAAAGATTGAATTAGACGCATATTAGCGTGACCTAATCTCCTATGCCAAAGAGTAGAACTATCATCTATAGTCGCAAGACATATGTTGTCTTTTGACTTCTTATTGACCTTCATGACATAAAGCCCACGCTTTCTAACACCTTTTCCAATGACCTTTCCATCTTTTACAATTTCACTATCATTATCGGAAAAGATGACCTTACACTTATTGTCACAAATTTGACCTATGCTTAAAAGGTTAAACCCTAATTTATCTACGTGCTCAACATTTTCAATAGTCATGGAGTCAAGAGAAACCGTACCTTTGCCAATGATATTACCACATAGGCTACTAGCGAATGTGACGTTACCTCCATCATATGCTTTGTAGCGTGAGAACAAATTTCGATTACCCGTCATATGTTTAGAACAACCACTATCCTTAATCCACTCGTCGGGCTCCAAATCAATTCCCAAGCATATCTAGGTAACAACATACACGATCGAACATTTGGTCCCCAATATCTCATGGGTCCAAAATTGTTAGTTCCAAACATCCCTTGCATTTGGTTGGGATGCATGAATGGAGGAGGGGTTCCCCATGGGGAACAAAAGGGAGGAGGATAATAATTCATATAACCATTTTGTTGTTCATTATTTCTCCTAGGTGTATTTGATCTTGGTTTAGAGTTGTGGTCATTCCTTCTAGGTGTTGTAGTTTTACTTCTAGGTCATGAATTGTTTTGACTATCTCTTCTAGGTGTTGTCGTTCTACTTCTAGGCCTAGACTCATTCAGTCTCTTGGTGGAGTAGAAGATGGTCTTGATAAACTTCTATTTCCCATTAGAGGTTTACTCAAAGGCTTATAGAACTTATCAACGGCATTGTCGTCAAGTATGGGTAATTTCACTTTGTTAACAATAAGATGCTTAGGATGTTCACCTAAATTTGACTTTTCAGAAAGTTCAGGATTTTCATCAAAAATACTTTCTGGCCGCGGTACCTTATCTATGGCGACGGTTCCATAGTGATAAGGAACCGCCCCATACAGTTTGGGACCGCGTACAGCAGATAGTTTTTCTGAAAATCGGACTTGTTTAGGTTCACTAGTTGATGCTTCATTTGAGTTTAAACCTACACCAAGTCTTTCCTTAGAATGAATTTGTTTGTTTAACATATCATCAACAGCACTAGTTGTGAGACCCCCAAAATCTGACATGGAACAACTAGGCAACGAGGGGGTAACACGTCATAGTACAAGAAACAATGAATTACAGTTGACACAAAGCTGACGTAATAAAAGCATATATATCACATCATAAATGATCAGAGTTTTAAACATAGGTCCCAGAGTTTTATATGCGGAAAGATATATTATTTCATCATGATTTATAACATAAAGTTGCCCAAAAGATATAATAAATTTCTGACAGTTTATACTAAAACCAGTCTTTTAAAAGCATCACAGAAATCTCCAAGCTGCGATAATATCCTGCGGGCTCCCATCCAAGCAAAGCTAAGTAATAATACCTGAGATTAAACATGTAAAATCGTCAACACAAAGTTGAGTGAAATTCATAGGTTTAACAATAAAGGTGTGGAACACAAGCATTCATTTGTGAAACAAGTAAATAGAGAAAATGGTTATGATCATTAACCATAGTCTGAAACCAATATTATTGCTATTTTAGTTCATGAACCGAAGCTTAACTCAAAGTAAGTTCCTCTAGGGAGTATTCAGCCTAAATACTCAAGTATAAACAAATGTAAGTGCGTCAAGGTAATCGGGACGGGGATTGTCAATCCCGATGGATCCACCCACAACATTCGCGCTTAGCGCAAAGCATACGGGACAATTAACGGTTCATGATCAAGAGAGGAAACTTAAGGCTATTAACTATAAGCAATAATATCAATGAAAACTGTTGGAAAGCATACAAGTCTGAATAGCATACAAGTTCTGGATAGTATACAGTTTTAAATGGGTGTGTTCCACCATGTAAAATCTCACCCCGCATTTAGAAACATTGTTCAAGTAAAAAGGGGCTATGAACTCACCTTTAGTAAGTAATCACAAGGTAAAAGGGGCTGAGCAAAAAGAAGTCTTCACGGACCTATGCAATGTGACGCGTAATAAGGATGCGTTCAATGAAGCAATAACGTTTTAGAAGTTGTGGGACATAGTATGACTAGGTAACTTGCGTGCGATGGAGAGACCTAAGCTTAAGTTAAAATTTTGACCCAACACCTTGAACCTACTGTAATAACCTAATATCAACCTTGTATGATGGTCCAAGCATTTATGTGTGGGTTCCGAACACGTTTAAGACTCGGTTTGAAAAACCAAAACAAGGGACTGCATTCAGTTTTCTGAAAAAGGCTGTGAAGATTTGGTCATATCTAAAAATCTATAATAGTACAGGAGGTGAAATTTCTTGACATGTATAGTTATTTCTCTTACCTTTAAAAGTTGGGAAAGAACAGCCCTAGAACTATTTTCAATCAACGGGAAATGCACTTTTAGTGACAGACTATCAAAACAGAAAGTTGTAAACGTCTTTCGTACCTTACGGTAGATTAAGCATAAATCCCAATCGGTAAAAGATTTTGACACGAAACCAAAAAGAGAAGTTTTATTATATTTGTAGCTACTGTAAAAAGTCATAAAATCATAAATTAATCCTTTTTACCCAAGTCAATTTACCCACGTTTTAAGCATAACATTCAGATTTGACCTAGTTTAGTAAAACGACCGTTTCGGACTCATCCGGACACTTCCCGTTTCCATCCAACTCAACACATACTAATCACATCAGTAGGTATCCATTTTTCAAATAAAAACAAGGTCATATGTTTAAGAAAATTTTGCCATGACCTGTTTGTTTCTGTGGTGATTTCCATACTACAAAAACAACTCCATTTAGCTACCTAACCTCAATCAAGCAACACTTAGGCTATACCAAATCGCCACGCAAGTGTCCTAAGTCCTAATATGCCCTAAGTATCTATAATCTCAGTGGTTTTCACCCAAGGAATTCAAAATTCATGAATAAAAAGAATCAAAGTACTAGTAACATCAAAACTAAAATGGTAGGAGTGACTATACCTTCATAACAAGTAGGAATTAATCCAAACACGCAAATTAAACAATTCCTCCTCCTTGATCCTTAGAAATTTCGTGGCCCTAAGCCACGTGCTAAGTCAATCACGGTACTCATCAATTGAGTAGAAACAATGTAGTGAGACGATCACCGACGATATGGATGCCCGGGGAAAACACGAAAACCGCAACCTATCACAATAAGGCGCGCGTTAAGACTCGAACTCAATATCGATATATATACCAAATATAACATGACTCAAATGTTTTCAAAGTATATACGTTTCAAAACCATTGACACGAATCAAATGAATTCATACTACCCATTTATCCAACGTTACTCGTTAAAACACTTGAACACTTGAAAATGACTCGTCATACGACGCCAAGTCAACGCAAGTCAAACTATCCTTTACCCTTATGTGGACCAGTAGCTAAGTCATTTATATAATGACTAAGCACTTGAGTAAGTCACCATGTCCGATGGTGAACACTCAAACTCACGCAACACAAGCATTGAACTACGTGTCCAAAATAAAAATCAGCAAGTACACCCCGAATGTACACACCGATCTACCCTATCTAGACTTGTCCGTTTTACATGAAAATTGGTGTCAAGGTCACTTATAACCTGTATAAGACCTCACCAAAATTTGAGCCAAACAAGAATGTTCGGTCATAGGTTTCTATTGTAATATTTATTAGAACGTTGTAATAAGTAGTTATTTAGTCGTGGTTCACGGGCTTGGATTTAAACTAATTAAAGTCCAAAAGACAAGCCCGGCCCAATATATAGTCCATTAAAGCCCGCATGTGGGTGGACTATATATACTACCCTCCTAGCATGTTAGGAGGGTGGATGGTCATTTGTAACTTCTTTTCTTAATCTAATCTCACCAAGTTAATCATCTCCTCTCTACTTTCTCTCACTACTTTCTCTCTCTAGGAATTCATCTCTTTTTCATCTATTTTCTCTCTTTCTTCATTGCTTAATCATCACAAATACATGGGACAACATTTGGTATCAATCGCCACGGGGTAGATTTGTGATTGGTTGGTGTTATTATATTTGATTCGAATGATTTAATCCATAAATCATCTCGGATTCAAATTTTTTTGTGTTTTCCGTGCTTTGCTTAATCATCTACATCTTATACATAGTTGTAGTAGTGATTTGGTATATTTACTTTGGCTAAAAACACAAAATTTTTGGGTTTTTTGATCATTTTTTGGCTTAAAATCACGTATTGGTTGAGTTTTGTCCGAGAAAAGGGGGATACATTCCGATTGGTGTAATCGGAAAAGGGTTTATTGATTCAGATTGGGATTCCGATCAACATTCCGATTGGACTTCCAACATTCCGACTGGACAACATTATTCCGATTGGCATTCAGATTTGCATTCCGATTGGTGTTTTCCGATTAGCTCATTCCGATTGGTGTATTCCGATTAGCGCATTCCGATTGGTGCATTCCGATAACATTCCGATTGGTTATTCCGATAACATTCCGATTGGTTATTCCGATAACATTCCGATTGGTTATTCTGATAACATTCCGATTGGTTATTCCGATGATGTGTTTTGCAAAATTTTGTTTGAGTATTTTTTAGACTTAGCCACCATCTAGACTAGTTTCAGAATATCGTTTCCACGAAGATCAAAAAAAAAAAAAAAAAAAAAGAGTTAAAATATTTTCGTCAAGTAAATTCAAATTTTTTCCATACTAGTTTTAGGACATTTCTAGCTCGATTTCAAATTTTGGCGATTACAAAATTTTTGGACTACCGTTTTTGTCGGACTGGAGAATTTATTGTCGGACTGGAGAAAAATTACAATTTTCGGAATTTAAACCACAACAACAATCACAACAAATCTACTTAAGATCCATATTCACTTCATCATTTCAGAGAATTTTGAGATGGATTCTACTGCCGAATATCGTGTGACGAACAACAACATAATGGTGGCGGGTAACAAAGAGAGACCACCAATGCTTGTATCTGGTAGGTATGCTCAATGGCAATCACGTTTCATATGATATCTTGATACAAGACCTAATGGTGATGCCTTGAGGAAATGTATTACTCATGGACCATATATATTTAAGAAGATCTCAGTTCCTCCAAGAGCAGCCACAGATACTACTGATCCAATACCTGCAAGTGAACGTGATGAAACAAGAGCTGATCTCACACCTGAAAATTGTGCTTGGCATGATGCGGAGAAGGAAGCCATCTATATGGTTTTAAGTGGGATTGGAGATGATATTTACTCCACGGTTGATGCATGCCCGACAGCACATGAAATATGGACTGCTATTGAACGCTTGCAACAAGGAGAATCACTCAACAAACAAGATGTCAAAACAAACTTGTTCTGGAATTTTGGCAAGTTTACTTCAAGGGATGGAGAATCAATTGACTCTTACTACTCCAGGTTTTATAAGATGATGAATGACATGACAAGAAATAACCTGCAAGTCTCCACCATGCAAGTCAATGTCCAATTTCTTCAACAACTTCAACCCGAGTGGACACGATTCGTCACTTTGGTGAAACAACAAGAAAAGTTAGACGAGGTCTCATATCATCGACTTTTTGACATCTTGAAGCAATTTCAGAATGAAGCAAATGAAATTCGAGCTGAACGTGTTGCCAAGACGGCTAATCCACTTGCTTTAGTGACTACCACTCAACATGTTCAAGATCCTCACTTTCGTGCTCCGAAGCCATACTCCAATACATCATCTTCACCACGATATTTCACATCATCTAAGTCTTCATTTTCCACAAAATCTCGAGGTAAAGCGCCAAGAGCACCATCACCACCATCTGAGTCCTCATCTGAAGAAGATAGTGATGAAGACCAAGCTCAAAAGAACCGAGAGATGAAACAACAAATTGCTTACATAATGAAGACTTACAAGAAAATCTACAAACCCACCAACAACAATCTTCGCACATCATCTAACACAAAGAACCGATATGTTGAGAGTCCTCCAAGGTATGACACACGTCGACGTGGTGAAAGTCCTTCTAGGTATGATCGACATAATCCAACGCATGTTGAGGGTTCTGCAAGATATGATCGACAAACTGCAAAGTGTGATACTCAGAGGATTGCTGCTGCTACTGGGAATAGGGAAACGGTTGGAAGTCAAGTGGTTCAGCAGAGTGGGATTCAATGTTTTAATTGCCAAGGTTTTGGGCATATGGCAAAGGAATGCAGGAAGCCGAAAAGGGTTAGAGACTCCAGCTATCACAAGGAAAAGATGTTGCTATGCAAAAAGATGGAAGCAGGGGTTAAATTGTCAGCTGAGGAAGGAGCCATGCTTGATGATACTGATGATGAAGATTCTGATCAAGAGCTTGATGCACATTACTCGTACATGGCAAAGGTTGAAGAAGTTCTCAAAGTCACTGAAGATGACAATGGTCCTATCTTTGACACTGAGCCAATCGATAAGGTACACACTACTGATGAATATAATGTGTTTGGTGATATTCCTGAGCATAGTGATCTACCCAATGCCATTAATGACACGTGTATGATGGAAACGGTTGATAGCAATACCACACCCGATTCATCAGACATGTGCAATAATGAGTCTGAGGATGATCAACATGCAAATGAATATGATGAAGAGGAACGTATTGCGCTTGCTAATTTAATTGCGACTTTACAAAAGGATGTCACTGAAAATAAAAAGAGTCAAAAGCAATTAAAGAAGGCAAACGCTACGCTCACTCAAAGCTTTGAAGAATGCAAAGCTGCTCTTATCAAATCTACTGAGATGACTGAAACCTATAGAGATGAGCTCCTTCAGAAAACCAAAGAGCTTGAGGGGTACAAGGGAAGTGCGTTAAAAAGTCAAAAGGACGATTTTGAAAACAAATATAATACAACTCTTGAATTATTAGCTAAAGAGAAGCGTCAATATAATGTTTTCTTAATGGATGAACGTCAAAAAACGTACCATGCCAATACCAAAGTTAATGAACTTGAACAAAAGCTCTCTATGACCACTACTGATTCTGCTAAAATTCTAGAGGATAAGAAACAAGAGGTAGATGCGTTAAAACAAGACTTCAAAAGTAGATATGATAAAGAAACCGAAAAAGTTACGAAACTAGAAACACAAGTCGACTTTTTGAAGAACGTTGTTTATAAAACGCATGATTCTATTCAATCCGTAAGAATGCTAGCACCTCCATCGATGTTTAAGGGTCAAGCTGCGAACCCGTGTCTCTATCTTGATGAGACTGAAAGGACAGATCTTGATTGCATGACTGTTAGTGTCAATAGTGAAGAGACTGCCCTTTGGGATGCTGCTAGTCAACCACTTGTTAATAAGGAGTTTGTGAAACCTTATAATTATGCTTATGAGAATAGTCTTTATGGCCTGTTCAACAAACAAACTCAGAAAACTCGTGAGGAAGTGTTCTTAGAATGCAAACAAAAGAGAATTCAATGGAAGAAAGCATTTGCCCCTAAGAAATCTAATGTTTACAAATACATAAACTACCTCCCTCTAGATGAATCTAAAAGCAAGAGTAGGAAAACATTAGGTATTCTTAAACACCACATAGATAATGTTAAATCTATTGTTGAAAGAGACTGGGCAAAACGTGAAAATGCTGAGTGGACACGTCCGATTCCTCACGATATTACCTTGCTTGTCAAAGAACTCTTAATTCCAAACACGGCGTTGATTAAAGAAACTGTTCTTCAACTTGAGGAGTTCATTCGGACTGAAATGTTTGATGATTTAAAATATGTTGAATCTATTAAGAAACACATTGATGATCTTCAAATGGAGAAGTCTGATTTCTCAGATGAATATGATTTACTCTTGCAAGAATGCGTTTCTAAAGATGTTATGTGTGCTTATTTTACATCTTGTGCTGATATTGATGAATATTCTGAAGTTGCATGCCAATATCTTGATAAGATCAAAGAATGTGAACGTCTTGAAATTGAGCTTTCGAAACGTAAAGAAAATGTTGACAAAAAGGCTTTTGAGTTACTTCAACACAAAACTGATTTCCTTCAAAAACATTGTCATTCACTTGAACTTGCTTTGCAAAAAGATGTTGGTCGTTTTCCACATGATAATAAATTGCAAGAAAAACTTTCCCAAACATTTCGAGAAATGAATGAACAGAATTTGGAAATTAAAGGGTTGAAAGCTCAATTACAAGACAGGGACATAGCGATAGCTGAGTTGCAGAAACTCATTGCTAAAATGGGTGGGAAAATTGTGGAACCTAGCATTAAGAAAAATGTTGTTAGACAACCCAATGCCTCTAAAGAGAATAGATCCTCTATCTTGGGAAAACCATCTGCTTTCTCTAATTCCTCGTTTGCAAAACCTGTGTTTGCCCCCAAGATGGATGGAAAGGAACGGTTACCACAAGCTCAACCCATAAGGAATCCTGTAGCACCAAGCGTTAAGCACAATAATGTGATTAAACCAGGGATGTATAGAATGCCCACTAAGCCCACAAACAAAGATACTCACTCGCCTCAGACTTCTAGAAACACTAATATTCGTGTGTCTTCTACTACAGGAATAGTCTCCACTACTAGTGTTAGCCGGCCTCAGCTTAAGAGCACTCAAGAGAATGATAAGGTCTGGAAACACAAGAATCAAGGGAAAATGAAGCAAGTAGAAGAACACCCTAGGAATTTGAATGTTTTTAAGAATAAAAAGTCTGTTATCGCATGTAATGACGATCTGAATGCTGTGAATGATTTGAATGATATGAATGTGAAATTTATTTGTGTCAAATGTGGCAAGTGTGCTAATGCTAATCATTCTATGTGTGCTATAAATAAAGTCAAAGGCGTAGATACTAGAACTAAGAAGCAAGTTGCTATGCCTATTAGAGCTAGTAAACCCAAACGCAAAGTGAACCATTCTGGTGCAACCCCCACTAAGAATAGTAATGCATCAGACTCCACCACTAAGAATCCTAGAAGCAAAATTAAGGAATTATATGAGTCTGCTAGCAAGTCTTGGAAATGGTGGTTTGCTAATCAATGTCCTCCCGGATATAAATGGATGCCTAAAGTTAGGACAGAAAATGTGAAAACGAGTGTTAGTTTGCCTTTAAATATCGATAAGGACACTAATGATTCTACTCTCACAACTAATGTGGTATCCAATTTAGCAAATGCTCTATCGTGTTCTAACTCTTCTGCAGGTGATACAAATAATTCTCTTCATAATGGACTCCGGATGCACGAAGCACATGACGGGGAATCTCAAGCTTCTAATTAACTTCGTGGAGAAGTTCCTGGGTACGGTCCGATTCGGAAATGATCAATTTGCACCGATCCTAGGATATGGAGATTTGGTTCAGGGGAATATCACGATTAAACGGGTATACTACGTCGAAGGGCTCAATCACAATCTTTTCTCGGTTGGTCAATTCTGTGATGCGGATTTGGAAGTTGCTTTCAGAAAGAAGACATGTTTTGTTCGTGATTATGATGGGAATGACTTACTTACCGGTACACGGGGTACTGATCTTTACACAATTTCACTTCAAGACACAACTTCATCAACTCCAATTTGCTTCATGGCTAAAGCTTCAACGACTCAGGCATGGTTATGGCATCAACGTCTTTCTCATCTCAACTTTGATACCATTAACTTGCTTTCCAAGAAAGATATTGTGAGAGGCCTTCCAAGCTTGAAATTCATCAAAGATCATCTTTGTTCTTCTTGTGAACTTTGTAAAGCTAAACGAAGTAGCTTCAAAACAAAGACCACACCAAGCTCTAAAGGACGGTTAGATCTTCTTCACATGGATCTGTGTGGTCCCATGCGTGTTCAGAGTATCAATGGAAAGAAATATATTCTGGTCATCGTTGATGATTACTCAAGGTACACATGGACTCACTTTTTGAGGTCCAAGGATGAAACACCCGATGTTCTCATTAGCTTCCTTAAATTGATACAACGTGGTCTTCAAGCTCAAGTTAAAGTGGTTCGTACTGACAGAGGTACAGAATTTTTGAATTCAAATCTGAGAAAGTATTTTGAAGCCGAAGGGATTGAACATGAAACATCTATTGCTCGAACACCCGAACAAAACGGCGTTATTGAAAGACGAAACCGTACTTTGGTTGAAGCTGCTCGAACATTATTATCCGCTTCAAAACTTCCACTATACTTTTGGGCCGAAGCCGTGTCAACCGCATGCTACACACAAAACCGCTCCTTAATTATCCCAAGACACGAAAAGACACCATATCACATAATTCATGATCGAAAACCTTCACTCAAACACCTTCATGTTTTTGGATGTACTTGTTACATTATACGAGATGGTGAAAATTTGGATAAGATGAAAGAAAAAGGTGATGCATGTATTCTTGTGGGATATGCAACTCAGTCTAAGGGATATAGAGTGTTTAACAAAAGAACAAAATTGATTGTCGAGACTATTCACATCCGATTTGATGAATCTCAAGAAATGGCACTGGAACAAAACAGTTTAAGTCCCGACCCACAACGACAAACGACTTCCATTCACAACCGCACGGAACTCGAAGCTCAAGACCACAGCAATGAACCGTCAAGTTCAACGCTGGTTCCAGAAAATGTTCCTAGAGCTGATATGACAGTCGACACGACAATTGAAGAGTTGGAAATGTTATATGGACCAATGTATGATGAATATTTCACGGGGGAGAAACAAGTTGTATCAAAGTCTTCCGCTGTCACTCATGATAAGAATGATGAAACCGATCATCGTCAACAACAAGATACAACTTCATCTACTTCAACACGGGTTGCTGCAGATTTCCCTCCTCAGAATATTACTTCAACAATCGATCCTACAACATCCACAACTACTGTCATTGCTCCAGAGAACACAAATCAAGCAGACAATGCATTATCTGACGAAGACGAATTCATCAACCCATTCGGTACACCGGTACACGAAACTGGAGAGTCTTCTACTCGCAATGTTGATCCGTCAAATATGCATACTTTCTATCAACGACATCCTTCAACACATCATTGGACCCGAGATCATCCTTTGGTTCATGTCATTGGAAACCCTTCACAGCCCGTTCGCACAAGACGACAGCTTAACACCGATGCTGATGTTTGTATGTTCGCACTCGCCGTGAGTTCAGCTGAACCGAAAAACATCAAAGAAGCATTAGCTGATCATGCTTGGATTGAATCGATGACGGATGAACTTCAACAATTTGAAAGACTTAAAGTCTGGGAACTTGTTGACAGACCATACGATGTAACACCATTAAATCTTCGATGGATCTGGAAAAACAAGATGGATGAAGAGAACACGATCATCAAGAATAAATCTAGGCTAGTGGCTAAAGGGTATGGACAGAAAGAGGGTATTGATTTCGAAGAATCATTTGCACCAGTAGCTCGAATGGAAGCGGTCAGGATTTTCCTTGCTTATGCTGCACATAAGGGATTCATCGTTTATCAAATGGACGTAAAGACGGCGTTTCTTAACGGTCCTTTGAAGGAAGAAGTTTATGTCACGCAGCCGGAAGGATTCGTCAATCCTCATTATCCTGACAAGGTGTATCGTCTCCACAAAGCACTATATGGACTCAAGCAAGCTCCACGGGCGTGGTACGACGAGCTCTCGAAATTTCTGGTCTCCAAAGGTTTCTCAAAAGGTTCCATTGATCTAACTTTGTTCACTTATAAATATGGGGATGACATTCTGCTTGTGCAAATTTATGTTGATGACATTATTTTCGGGTCTACAAACCCAAAACTTTCAAAATGGTTTGAAAAAGTAATGCACATCAGATTTGAAATGTCTATGATGGGCGAACTAAAATTCTTTCTAGGAATTCAAGTTCACCAATCCCCAAGTGGTATCTTTATAAACCAAGCTAAGTATTGTCAAGAGATAATCAAAAAGCATGGTATGACATCATGTGACCCCGTTGGGACACCATTATCAACCACATCCCTAGATGCTGATTTGGAGGGATTACCCATAGATCAAACGAGATATCGTTCCATGATCGGGTCCCTTATGTACTTGACAGCGAGCAGACCTGATATACATCATGCTACATGTTATTGTGCACGATATCAAGCACGACCCACTGAAAAACACCTCAAGGAGGTTAAACGGATCTTTCGGTACCTTAAGAATACCATTCACATGGGACTCTGGTATCCGAGGGAAACCGGTTTCTTTCTAACGGCCTATTCAGATTCTGATCATGCAGGGTGTCTTGATACACGTAAAAGTACTTCTGGTGGTGCACAATTTCTAGGTCAAGACAAGCTTGTGGGATGGTCTTCCAAGAAGCAGGATTGTACGTCACTTTCATCAGCCGAAGCGGAGTATGTGTCTCTATCTGCGTGTTGTGCTCAAGTTCTTTGGATGAGAACAGAACTCACGGATTATGGATTCCATTTTGATAAAGTACCTATGTACTGTGACTCAAAGTCGGCCATAGCCATCTCCTGCAATCCGGTTCAGCATTCCCGCACGAAGCACATTGATGTCAGATACCACTTCATAAAGGAACAAGTTGAAAGAGGTATCGTTGAACTATACTTTGTTGGAACGGATTACCAATTAGCTGACTTGTTTACAAAAGCTCTTTCGAAAGAGAGGTTTGCGTATCTAGTTAGGCAAATTGGTATGAGATGTTTGACTCCAGCAGAACTGGAGGTTCTGGCAAAGAAGCCTGCTTGATTCATTTATCAAACATCTACCTGTAAATATTAATCAAAAAGCAAAATACAAAAGTAAAAAATCTTTGATAATCCAAAAATATTCTTCTCGACATGTCTTTCAGTATCGATAATATGGACGTACCTAGAAATGTCGCTCAATAACGACACGGGTGTGTACATAAAGCTCGAATGAAAGTTGTAAATATTTTTCAAAACATGTCATTTCTATCTTTTCAATAGGAAATTGTCTATTTTGGACAATATTTCCAACAACGGGTAGAGCAATCTATCTTGGGTTGAGCTTGTCACAAAACATTCAACGTTTTGAGCTCAACACAATGGCTTGTAATCACTTTCAGATTGCAACCCGGATCTAAATTCACGGGGGAGTGTACGTTTTTGTACTCTTACCCTTAGCAAAAGAAGTTAAATCTTCTTACACTTGAGTGGATTCGTCAAGACATTCAAAGTCTATGAACTCAAGTTTATGCTTTAGAAAAACCTTTTCGTCAAAAAGAATTGATTTTTCAAAAAGCGTTGAACACAATTTTTTCAAGAATTTCTCAATGATATTCAAAATCTTTCAAAAATTGTGTGTTCAACAACTCCTATCCTCAAAAGTTTAATGTGGATCAAATCCTCGTCATGACAATTCTATTGGATCAATTTTTGAGGGGGAGCAATTCAACTTCATGCAAAAGATTAACACATCTTTCTCCCGAAGATTTTCAAGACTATTTTTCAAAATATATTTTAATCAAATTTGGTATCTCTAATATCAAAAGATTTTATATATTAGAGATAGGGGGAGAAAATGTGATTAAAATGTGATCTATAAGACTCAAGCACTTTAACTCTTACCTACATGTGCGAAACACTTTCGATTATCGATGCACATGTGAAGGGGGAGCATTTCTAAAACGACAAAACTAGCAAGGTGTTAAATGTTTTTCAAACACTTTGTTAGAATTTAAAGTGGTTTTCATGGTTACGATCAAATACCCACAACATCTTTAATTCACGACGTTATTGGTGTCAAAAGGGTGGTTAGGTTTAAGTCCTATGATCCAACCAGAACCGGAGGGATCTTCCCAGGGACAATCCAATAGATTATTAGAAGTCCTTAGGAAAGATGGAGTAGAATGTGAACGTAGCTGAATGCCGACTAAGTACTGATGATAGCACTGGAACAATCACAACAAGGTGCTATTAATGATGTCTTGGTAAGCATTGAAGGGGTTGAAGAATGAAAAAGAAATGTAAGGATAAAGGGTCTAAAGAAAGAAGCCCTCCATACAACTTAGGCAGAAACCGGGTCAACTCATCATGAAGACAAACTCATCATGGACCCAGTGATGTGAAGCACAACCCTTTCCTAGCTACTCAGGCTTCTCTCAAAAGAAGTTTGTTTTATTGTCACGAAGATCAACACGACTTTTATTGACTTTCTCACTCCGAGATTGTTGATATTGAATAGGTGGCATCTGCTCCAGCCTCCAACCACTAAAAGTGCACAAATCGAGTCTAGAGCCAAGAGATCAATCAAATCTCGTTAGGACACACGGATGAAGATCAAGAGAGTCCTACGCTATATCCTTGTGATATTGCTAGAACACTCAGAGTGATACTACTTAGTATTCACAATGATGAGTGGAAATCCTTCCAGTGTTAACATCAAACAGCACTGCGGTAGGTCATATGCAAGATTCTTTATGAATTGAACATATGTAAAACTGAAAAGCAACAGTGGTTTGATTCTAAATTGATTCAAACTCGTTTCAGGTTTCTACGCAATATCTTTATGGTCTTGCCAGAACATTCAGAGTGATATTCATTAATATTCACAATGACGAATGGAAATCCTTCTAGCGTCAACCTCAAACAGCGCTACGGTAGGTGACTTGTGAGATTCTTATGAATCAAACTTGTGTCAACTGGAAAGCAACAATGGTAAGATTCTTAATGAATCAAACTTGTTCCAGGAATTTGAATTGACGACTTTAATCAAGCGGATATTTATCCAATTGATTCACTCTTTATGTTCGCAGTCTTGCTTTGAGACGGTCGAGTAAAGAGAACGGCTAGTACTGCCGCGAAACCCTGTCAAGGAGATTCTTAATTGAATTTACCTGATCACAGGTACGATATTTAATATCGTATAACGGTCTTCACCGACCGGAGGTAAAACGCTACCGATTTAGGACGAATGTCAAAGCCATTCAGTCCGTGTCTATGTTTTGTCTCGAGAAGGTGGCGTCACGGTGTACTCAGCAAAGTCAAAGATTCACAACCACATATTCATGCCCAAAGACTTATCCAACAATTGATAGTGTGAGCATGTGGATGAAGACACAAGATCACAAGATGGCAAAGACAATTCAAGAATGATTTGAAGATCTCAAGACTTAAAGACAAAGTCGAAAGACAACGACAAAGGCTCAAAGATCACAGCATGAAGGAACAAAACTACTGTTACACGTTCAAGACTCATTTATGACGAAATTCATAAATCTCCATTGGAATCCAAATATCAAAGAGGAATGACCTCACATTGGGGGAGATTGTTAGCCTCAAAATATTGAGTCAAACAAGAATGTTCGGTCATAGGTTTCTATTGTAATATTTATTAGAACGTTGTAATAAGTAGTTATTTAGTCGTGGTTCACGGGCTTGGATTTAAACTAATTAAAGTCCAAAAGACAAGCCCGGCCCAATATATAGTCCATTAAAGCCCGCATGTGGGTGGACTATATATACTACCCTCCTAGCATGTTAGGAGGGTGGATGGTCATTTGTAACTTCTTTTCTTAATCTAATCTCACCAAGTTAATCATCTCCTCTCTACTTTCTCTCACTACTTTCTCTCTCTAGGAATTCATCTCTTCTTCATCTATTTTCTCTCTTTCTTCATTGCTTAATCATCACAAATACATGGGACAACAGTCCACACTTTAAAATCCATCAGCTCGACGCTTTACTCGACTCCAAATTTTAGGACAGATTTGTACACTTGTTTTGTAAAACCGTTTGGACCACTTTAAAAGTACTAACCCGACAATCCGTCTTTTGAAACCACTACTAGACTCATCAAACTCAGTTTGTAAACTTTGAAAATCAGTAGTATCAACTATCTAACCAAGCCTAAAGTCCCCGAGAGTCGACCCAAAATCAGCCACAATTTCGGATTGTGCCGACTTGCGTCTCCCGGTACACGAAAACTAAAACTAGCATAACTTTTGACTCGTAATGACTTAGAAGCTCTATCTTATACCAAAACGACCGTCTCGGAAAACTCTACAACAATTTCAAATAATCTCAGTCTTTCACAGACCTTAAACCCACGAAACATACTGTTTAAGGCTGCTGTCCCAAATTAGCTTTTTAGAAAACATGACAAATCTATTTTTCACTAAAAACCAATCATTCCCATACCCCTAGGATCACTATACTATCATACCCATCAACCAAACACTCCTAAAAACACTTGTATGAAAAATCTAACAAAAATCAAAGATTAAAAACAAGACTTTTAAGGATCAAAACATGATAATCTTACCAAATATAACATATGAAAGATGATTACAACATCATACAATCATGAAATCAAAAGTTCTTGAAATCTTGATGCATGTGGGTGAATTTAGTATCAATGGAATCACCATAAGATTTTAGGAGGTGGTCTTTGTTTAAATTTTGTTAAAACAAGATGGATGGTGGTGGTTTATGGTGGCGAAGTGGCGGCAACATTGGAGGGTGGGGAGGAGATTGTGTTTTTTTTAGCTAGTGTATGTGTTTGGTGGAAGTAAAATTTGTTTATATAGTGCTAGTTAAGTGGAGGGGCCTAAGTTGCCAATTTTGAAACTTGTGGACTTAAAAACAATTAATAGTTTTAAAGGGTAGAAAATGGTTATTGGTAAATATTGAAAATATTTACGGGGCTCGGGTTTCGTAAAAAAATACTTTTCAAAAGTTACAATGCATCATAAAAATGATTATATGATTTCTCGACACGACTTAATACGTAATTAAAACGAAATCGTCGAAAATATTAATTATCGAAACAATCGATAAATAAACGTAATATTTTGGGCATCCGTCGGTATCGCAATCACTAGGAATTCTCGTTGTAGATTGATTTTAAAAAAAACTCGTAAAACGCACGTAGGTGATTTTAAAGCAAAAACTTTGATTTAAATTAAATATGGAAAAATAAAATAAAAATTTTATAATTCCATATGAAACATTGTCAATGAACAAAATAATACTTAAAAGTATAATTTAAAAATCTCAGGATTTACATATAAAGTATTCAAGAAAACGTAATATGTTGGAAAATTCAATAAACATTAATAAAAAGAATAAAATAATGCTGGAAAAATACGGGTTCTCACAGTCTTTCCCCCTCAAAGAACTCTGGTCCCCAGAGTTCTCCTGAAAACAATAGAAGATGCGAACAAGAGGAAGTACAAAGTGTAGAACAAAATTCATTGCTTCCCATGTAATTTCTGCACCACGATGAATCTTAACGGTTAGAATTCACTATGCTTCAGTTTCTTAACTCCTTTTGGTAAGTCTTGGATTAGAATAACGATCTTTTAATACGGAGATACATCGAGAGATAGAGTTGTTGGAAATACGTGAGATAAACTAACAAGAATGAACACAAGAATCGCTTAGACAAACAAGGTGCGATAAGATAAACCAAGATTGTAAATCAACAAGGGGTCGCAAGTCGTGCAACTGTAAAATATGACAAAAACGTAACAATCTGAATACAAGAAACAGAAGGGAAAAATGAATATATGATCAATTAAAATACAAGCTGTCACAATCAGTTGACTAGTATTTTGGGATTACTTTAAAACTTAGTTTTAAATATTTTCTTTATTAAAAGAAAATTTTACCAGGTGTAGTGATTAAAAATCAAACTCTATATAAAATGAGTGGGTAAACAATTATCAAATCTTTTTCTTGATCAGGACTTCAAGGTAAAAGTAACCCAGTTCAAATAGTTATTTTGATCAGCTTAAGAGATTTTCGGGTGACTATGAAATTATTGTTAAAATTCAGGTTTAACGTTACCATTTGGAAAAATCAGATTTTCCAAGTTATATAGAATCATTGTTAGAAATTATAAATTAATTTAATAATTTCATTATATTGACAGTAAAGTACGATATAATCAAACACTTTAAAAGATACAGCTTTACAAGTTATAAATTTATCAAAGAGGATGTATAGATCCGGTACTTAACTTGAAACAGTTATTTTGGTAATTTAAACATTTGACAAAATGTATAAAACGTTCTTAAAAATTAATAATAATCTTTAGAAATTCAAGAAAGTGTTTAAGATATCAAACGATAAACACGTAACAGTTTCTGGTTTTCAGAAAGTGACAAAATAGCAAACGATTATGAAACGAATGTCGATCAACAATTAGTATACAAGCAATAGCACGAGAGAATAAAACGGAAGTCGTATCAACTCTTAACGAACATGATCGAATAGATGCGTCGATGATAATAAAAAAAATAATATGAAACAAAGGATTCTAGCAATGATTAATTCACGAGTGTGGTTGACATCACCACAACGGCTTATTAAGTTCTCAATGGTCGATACACGATCGAAGGAGAAAAGTCACACAACGAATTTTCGAATCAAAGAAAATTCTTAAAAAGTTACTTGAGAGTAAATTCAGTAAAATGAACAACATTAACAATGAAAGGCAAAATCAATACATGGTTCACACGAATGAATTTCAAGACGACAAAGTCTAACACACATCATGACAATTACACGAAATCATCGTTCACGTCCAGTCGTAAATCATTAATCGCGTCCAGAGACGTTTCGTAGTTCTACCAAGATAGATAGAGATGGTCGATCATAGAAGCATAACAACACTGAAACTTTCAAGTCTGGTATCAATGGTAAGAATTTAGGCAAATGGTAACGAAAATTGTATCATGAGAATGATGAGGTAACAAGTAAAGCAAAGATCGCTGAGTAAGGAAATCTGTGCTTGTGGCATGTACTTTGTTCAAGAAAAGATAAGGGTTCATATGTGTATGTTGCGAACTGTTGTTACTCGCATAAGAAGTAAAAGTTTTCTAAACTTTATTTATCTAACTTTTTAAGAGACATAACTAAAAAGTTGATTATTGGTCAAATATTTTGAGCGACTACTATTCGGCCTTGCATGGCTCCTTCTAAATTAGGCATAGGTGATCAGGCCATGCATAATTTAGGACTAGCAATGTGATGCTCATCTTCGTCAAACCAGTATTACAGGTCATATTATTTAAAATACGTATATAATGCCATTTGTAAAAACAGTAATCAAAATAACATATGAAACTTTTCGCCTAAGTTTCTGGCTAACTGTTTAAATCAACAATTTGTATAGTTACAAGGGTTCTTTATAAGACCGTATTAGAACAAGTTGTGAAAATACATTGTAAAATTAATATAAATTAATTTTATAAGATAACCTTCAAGTAATTTGTAAAGTCCAAGTGGAACATTTTGTAAAATGATTAGCAAAAAAGACCAGTTTGAGTTTATATGGTAACATGACAATAGTTTATAAAGTAGCGAGTGGGTTACAAGAGGGAAATAAGGAGTGGTTCAAGACAGTCAACAAAATGGTTACAAGGTGATAAGGTTTCAAGAGGTTTAGCCGAAATCGTCAAGAGACACGTGTCAAGAAGATAACAAACGATATGAAAGCAAGATCTTCAAATCTCGACCCGAATCAGTGGTACGATAGAAACAAAGAAAGACAAAGTAGAATGACAAACAAGTCATATATAAAAGAAAGGATAAAGGAATCCGTATGTGTGCACATCGCGATTAATTTGACAATAACATACTTTTAAGAAAGTAGGGTATCAGTTAACAAATAGTACAATCACTCTGAAAAGTTTCTATATTAGGAAGTTACCGAATTTCAAAAGTTCAAGATCTATGTATATGTATGACCGAACTCAAAGTTACTATTTTATACTTGTTCAAACGCAATCATTGTTTTTAGTTTGCAAAATATCATTAATTAAAGTTTTACGAGCTCAACGAACTAAAAAAAACGCTTGAAATCATATATTATTATTATTTTTTTTTAAAGTCTATCAGTTTTGACTTTTGGGTTTGACTTGACCCATTGACTCACTAAATTATATTTTTAAGACTCGAAGTCTAATGCAATTCGATATAAAAAGATGTTTTGAACAACTTTCTAGTTTTACCCGAGACTTGAAACGGAATAAAATGGACGAAAATGCCCTTGCATTAAATCTGTCAGCAAAACGATATTTTAGAACTATGCAAAAATAAGTTCTTAAATTTCACAATCTCAAATGAGCGTAACTTTCTCGATTTTAAAGTTTTCTGGTCAAATTTTATGTCCAAAACGGACGTCTCAACATGTAGAAATATATATATTTTTATGTCTAAAGTTATAAAAATATTTTCTCGACACTGTTAAACTTCCTGTAAAGTTTGTGTACAAAGTATACTTTTCGACACAGCTTGAAATCAAGTCTAAATTTCATGATAACTCAAAATTAATGTACGCACAAGACTTGTGGATTCCATAAAGACGAAAGAGAATAAACTAGATAACTAATCATGTAAAGAAAACACGATACAGAAATGATTCAAGAATACCAATGATAAACTAAGAAATCAAAAACGACGCTTAACATTCATGTCTTCGGCTGCAAGATGCAATGCAGGAAGGTCTCCTGACGGCGTGATTTTCCAAAATCACAAGACATACCGAGAAAGAAACAAAATATTAACAAGTCACACTCCTGAGGCGAGGAGGTTTAATGAAAAAGGGAGGATACAAGTAGGATCGTATTCCAAACAATCGTCACATAATAAATGACGATCATGATTTCAAGGTACAACGGAAGTTGTAAGTCGAAGTCGAAACGTAGAATGGTCAATGAAATAAGATGTAATTCATGTACAAGTGTCGTGTAAAACGGTGGCGTAAAGGTAAATCAAGATTATGAAAACTCACGATATTATTTAGGTACTGATTCAACTAATGCTTCAAGATATGTAACTCACATGATGTCCTTTAGTCTTTCTGGGAGACACATTGAGCTACACAATGGTCTATAGACTAGACATTCAATAACGAATGGTCGGAAAGAAAATCTGCGTATCTAAATAGATATTTTAAAGGAAATAAACAATGAGAGCAACACGTACGGTAGTAGAATGAAAATCAGAAGTTTCATTGAAAACAACACTTCTTAATCCCGAACAATGGTATCTCGAGAGTATGCACAACATGTAACAGCGAATCGAGAAAAACAGACGGTGAAAAACAAACGAGCCTATGGGGTCGGTCGTATCACACATAAATGAAATAGCAATAGTACTCAGAAAAATGAGCATGAAAAGTCGGCAGCATACACGCTCAGTATACAAGTATGTAACGTCATAACAATATGAAATCATCCTAACAAGATCAGTTCACAAGAACAAGAATTCAAGATATGCAGTAAGAGCATATGTAATCAAGTAATAACCAATGATAGTTCATGAAGCACAAAGGCTTTGAAAAGACACAGTAATTATCGTCATCAGGGTAACGTAATAATTCAACATGTAATCAAGAGATGAAATACTATAACGATAATTAAATGTAAGTAATAAGGATTAGAGAGTTACCCGCGTAGATGTCGAACAACATTGGCAGATTCTATGATTGACACTTAAAACATGAAATATTTGAACTTTCGGTTATAGACTAAGTTTTTGAAAAATAACTCAGTTCCCTATAACCATCGCTCTGATACCAATCTGTGAGACCCCCAAAATCTGACATGGAACAACTAGGCAACGAGGGGGTAACACGTCATAGTACAAGAAACAATGAATTACAGTTGACACAAAGCTGACGTAATAAAAGCATATATATCACATCATAAATGATCAGAGTTTTAAACATAGGTCCTAGAGTTTTATATGCGGAAAGATATATTATTTCATCATGATTTATAACATAAAGTTGCCCAAAAGATATAATAAATTTCTGACAGTTTATACTAAAACCAGTCTTTTAAAAGCATCACAGAAATCTCCAAGCTGCGATAATATCCTGCGGGCTCCCATCCAAGCAAAGCTAAGTAATAATACCTGAGATTAAACATGTAAAATCGTCAACACAAAGTTGAGTGAAATTCATAGGTTTAACAATAAAGGTGTGGAACACAAGCATTCATTTGTGAAACAAGTAAATAGAGAAAATGGTTATGATCATTAACCATAGTCTGAAACCAATATTATTGCTATTTTAGTTCATGAACAGAAGCTTAACTCAAAGTAAGTTCCTCTAGGGAGTATTCAGCCTAAATACTCAAGTATAAACAAATGTAAGTGCGTCAAGGTAATCGGGACGGGGATTGTCAATCCCGATGGATCCACCCACAACATTCGCGCTTAGCGCAAAGCATACGGGACAATTAACGGTTCATGATCAAGAGATGAAACTTAAGGCTATTAACTATAAGCAATAATATCAATGAAAACTGTTGGAAAGCATACAAGTCTGAATAGCATACAAGTTCTGGATAGTATACAGTTTTAAATGGGTGTGTTCCACCATGTAAAATCTCACCCCGCATTTAGAAACATTGTTCAAGTAAAAAGGGGCTATGAACTCACCTTTAGTAAGTAATCACAAGGTAAAAGGGGCTGAGCAAAAAGAAGTCTTCACGGACCTATGCAATGTGACGCGTAATAAGGATGCGTTCAATGAAGCAATAACGTTTTAGAAGTTGTGGGACATAGTATGACTAGGTAACTTGCGTGCGATGGAGAGACCTAAGATTAAGTTAAAATTTTGACCCAACACCTTGAACCTAATGTAATAACCTAATATCAACCTTGTATGATGGTCCAAGCATTTATGTGTGGGTTCCGAACACGTTTAAGACTCGGTTTGAAAAAACAAAACAAGGGACTGCATTCAGTTTTCTGAAAAAGGCTGTGAAGATTTGGTCATATCTAAAAATCTATAATAGTACAGGAGGTGAAATTTCTTGACATGTATAGTTATTTCTCTTACCTTTAAAAGTTGGGAAAGAACAGCCCTAGAACTATTTTCAATCAACGGGAAATGCACTTTTAGTGACAGACTATCAAAACAGAAAGTTGTAAACGTCTTTCGTACCTTACGGTAGATTAAGCATAAATCCCAATCGGTAAAAGATTTTGACACGAAACCAAAAAGAGAAGTTTTATTATATTTGTAGCTACTGTAAAAAGTCATAAAATCATAAATTAATCCTTTTTACCCAAGTCAATTTACCCACGTTTTAAGCATAACATTCTGATTTGACCTAGTTTAGTAAAACGACCGTTTCGGACTCATCCGGACACTTCCCGTTTCCATCCAACTCAACACATACTAATCACATCAGTGGGTATCCATTTTTCAAATAAAAACAAGGTCATATGTTTAAGAAAATTTTGCCATGACCTGTTTGTTTATGTGGTGATTTCCATACTACAAAAACAACTCCATTTAGCTACCTAACCTCAATCAAGCAACACTTAGGCTATACCAAATCGCCACGCAAGTGTCCTAAGTCCTAATATGCCCTAAGTATCTATAATCTCAGTGGTTTTCACCCAAGGAATTCAAAATTCATGAATAAAAAGAATCAAAGTACTAGTAACATCAAAACTAAAATGGTAGGAGTGACTATACCTTCATAACAAGTAGGAATTAATCCAAACACGCAAATTAAACAATTCCTCCTCCTTGATCCTTAGAAATTTCGTGGCCCTAAGCCACGTGCTAAGTCAATCACGGTACTCATCAATTGAGTAGAAACAATGTAGTGAGACGATCACCGACGATATGGATGCCCGGGGAAAACACGAAAACCGCAACCTATCACAATAAGGCGCGCGTTAAGACTCGAACTCAATATCGATATATATACCAAATATAACATGACTCAAATGTTTTCAAAGTATATACGTTTCAAAACCATTGACACGAATCAAATGAATTCATACTACCCATTTATCCAACGTTACTCGTTAAAACACTTGAACACTTGAAAATGACTCGTCATACGACGCCAAGTCAACGCAAGTCAAACTATCCTTTACCCTTATGTGGACCAGTAGCTAAGTCATTTATATAATGACTAAGCACTTGAGTAAGTCACCATGTCCGATGGTGAACACTCAAACTCACGCAACACAAGCATTGAACTACGTGTCCAAAATAAAAATCAGCAAGTACACCCCGAATGTACACACCAATCTACCCTATCTAGACTTGTCCGTTTTACATGAAAATTGGTGTCAAGGTCACTTATAACCTGTATAAGACCTCACCAAAATTTGAGCCAAAGTCCACACTTTAAAATCCATCAGCTCGACGGTTTACTCGACTCCAAATTTTAGGACAGATTTGTACACTTGTTTTGTAAAACCGTTTGGACCACTTTAAAAGTACTAACCCGACAATCCGTCTTTTGAAACCACTACTAGACTCATCAAACTCAGTTTGTAAACTTTGAAAATCAGTAGTATCAACTATCTAACCAAGCCTAAAGTCCCCGAGAGTCGACCCAAAATCAGCCACAATTTCGGATTGTGCCGACTTGCGTCTCCCGGTACACGAAAACTAAAACTAGCATAACTTTTGACTCGTAATGACTTAGAAGCTCTATCTTATACCAAAACGACCGTCTCGGAAAACTCTACAACAATTTCAAATAATCTCAGTCTTTCACAGACCTTACCCACGAAACATACTGTTTAAGGCTGCTGTCCCAAATTAGCTTTTTAGAAAACATGACAAATCTATTTTTCACTAAAAACCAATCATTCCCATACCCCTAGGATCACTATACTATCATACCCATCAACCAAACACTCCTAAAAACACTTGTATGAAAAATCTAACAAAAATCAAAGATTAAAAACAAGACTTTTAAGGATCAAAACATGATAATCTTACCAAATATAACATATGAAAGATGATTACAACATCATACAATCATGAAATCAAAAGTTCTTGAAATCTTGATGCATGTGGGTGAATTTAGTATCAATGGAATCACCATAAGATTTTAGGAGGTGGTCTTTGTTTAAATTTTGTTAAAACAAGATGGATGGTGGTGGTTTATGGTGGCGAAGTGGCGGCAACATTGGAGGGTGGGGAGGAGATTGTGTTTTTTTTAGCTAGTGTATGTGTTTGGTGGAAGTAAAATTTGTTTATATAGTGCTAGTTAAGTGGAGGGGCCTAAGTTGCCAATTTTGAAACTTGTGGACTTAAAAACAATTAATAGTTTTAAAGGGTAGAAAATGGTTATTGGTAAATATTGAAAATATTTACGGGGCTCGGGTTTCGTAAAAAAATACTTTTCAAAAGTTACAATGCATCATAAAAATGATTATATGATTTCTCGACACGACTTAATACGTAATTAAAACGAAATCGTCGAAAATATTAATTATCGAAACAATCGATAAATAAACGTAATATTTTGGGCATCCGTCGGTATCGCAATCACTAGGAATTCTCGTTGTACATTGATTTTAAAAAAACTCGTAAAACGCACGTAGGTGATTTTAAAGCAAAAACTTTGATTTAAATTAAATATGGAAAAATAAAATAAAAATTTTATAATTCCATATGAAACATTGTCAATGAACAAAATAATACTTAAAAGTATAATTTAAAAATCTCAGGATTTACATATAAAGTATTCAAGAAAACGTAATATTGGAAAATTCAAAAAACATTAATAAAAAGAATAAAATAATGCTGGAAAAATACGGGTTCTCACACTAGTACCTTTCATGAACTTTTCCAGTTTAATGGAGGTGCTCTTGAGATCTTCATTCTCTAACCTAAGTTTCTCACAACTTAAGCAACCTATATCAACTTCTTTATTTTTCTCAAGCTTGGCTAATTTTTCCCTAAGTTCATTAATCTCATTTTCAAGCTTAGTTTTAGTTGATTTCTTTTCTATGAATTTAAGACTAAGTTTGTGTAAATTATCATATTGTCCTTCTAATTCAATATCATCTAAGGTGGAGCTATCATTGCTATAATATTCGGTTTCGGAGTGTACATCTTTAGAAGGGTGAGCCATGAGACATTTCTCCTCTTTGGGGTTGTCATCAACATCTTCACCGCTATTGCTCCAAGAACCACTAACAAATGTCGTGTGATTCTTATCGCGTGAAGGCTTTGGACACTCACTAATGAAATGATTTGGATCACCACATCTAAATCAATTCCTATCACCTTTTTCGTTCTTGGCAAACCGATTCTTTAAGAATGGTTTCTTGTCATTGTTGGGTTGCCTCACGTGTTGACCTCGTCTTTTGAAGAACCTCTTGAAATCTCTCACCGCCAATGCATACTCCTCGTCATCACTATCCGAGGAACTATCATGATCGCTTTGTGACTTCTTGGCTTTGAGTGCAAGAGACTTCCTTTCACTCTTGGTTTTCACCAATTCCGAGTCCTTCAAAATTATCATCTCATGAACCTTCAAGTTGCCTATGAGTTCATCGAGTAATAAAGTTGAGAGATCTTTCGATTCTTCGATCGCCGTGACTTTTGCTCTCCACTTCGGATGTAAGGCCCTTAGAAACTTCCTAACATTGTTCTTGTTAGAAAAACCTTCATCAAATGCTTTTAAACTAGTAATAATAGTGTTAAATCTAGCAAAAGCACTATCAATAGCTTCATCTTCTAAGATGACAAATTTTTCATATTGTTGGACAAGAAGATCGATTTTGCTTTCTTTGACTTGGCTATTACCTTGGTGGGTTACTAAAAGAGTGTTACAAATATCTTTAGCGGTTTCACACATAAAAATCCGTTCATACTCTTTCTTAGGTAAAGCATTATAAATCACCATTTTAACCTCATTATTTTTCGAAAGTTTCTTTTTAGTATCATCATTAGCTTTGTCAAAAGTGACCAATTCATTTGTTTTAGAAACTCCATTAAATTGATAAGGTAAAAAATCACCATTGGTAATAACATGCCAAAGATCTAAATCTTTTGATTTCACATAAGTCTCAAATCTATTTTTCCAATAAATAAAACTATCGGTTTCAAAAAGTGGTGGTCTTTGCATAGATTGCCCTTCTAGGTACTTGTTGGAATCCATAGATCGATTCAAGTTTTAAAATACAATATACTTTAAAATACTTGAGCAACCCGCTCTGATACCAATTGTAGAAACTAGAAGGGGGTTGAATAGTTTCTTATATTTACTTGTTAAATGATGGTTTTCAAAAAATCATTTTTCTCAAAAACTTAGACTTGAGAAAATAAGTGAAATCTTCTTATGCACAATATAAACAATGATAGTGTAATTAAACTAATACTAACTAATATATATATATATGCACAAAGAATAAAGAATGTAAAGAGTTAAGGGTAAAGAAAGATCAAACCAAGCACCAAGGATTTATAGTGGTTCGGCAACGAAGCTCACTCCTCGTTCCTACTCCACTCCTCGAGTACTCCTTACTCGAGAGTTCACTACACAACAAGCTCCTTGTGGTGGAGAAAACCGTACACGTCGCTTAACCAATTTCCGACTCTAAGCTAAAAGCCGAGCCCTAATCGTAGCTAGGACCAATATACACAACTATACTTAGTACATACACAACTTCCAAATAGACACAACTACTTGGATCTTCACAACTATTACACAACAACAAATGTATAAAATTTGATCTTCAAAGTATCTTTGGTGGTGGACTCAACACTTCACAATGATAGTGTTCTTCTCTTTCCACTTGAAGAGGAAGGGATGGATGAGATAGATTCACTTCTAAACAAGTAGTAATCAATCAAATGATCAAGGATTTGAGTGATTTAAGAAGTATGTTTGAATCTGAAAAATTGTGTGCAAAAGAGGTGAATTGAAAATCTGAGAAAGGTCCACTATTTATAGGACAAAGGGCCAACGGCTATATCTGCCCGCGGTTCCTTATCTCAGCCGGCGGTACCTTATCGATAAGGAACCGCCTAGGCGCTAGGGAACCACCAGAATAGACTCCGCTCCATTTTTGTCCTTTAGTGATGGAGGTCATATCTGATTATAAAAATATCCAGAAAGGATATTCCAAATCAAAAGGGAATATGTCATTTTCAAATTTTCAAATATTTAATTTAATAAAACATTTTCTTAAAAAAAAGTTTAATTAAAAACTTGTCACACTTAATAAAAAGTGAGTTTTAAGAAAAGATTAAATCACTTGATTAAGGTTAGTACTTGTTATTCATACCTTAAGTGAAAGGGTAAAAACTATACAATACCATCGTACTTATCAAAATGTACCGACTTTAAACACTTACAATTTAATCGCTAGACATTACCAATGAACTTTCAAATTGATTATTGACTTTACCAATATGACCCTAAAATGACGATATTACCCTTTTTTCTTTTTTTACATAATTACAAGAGGTGGCAATTTCAACCCATTCCACCAAAAGGTTAGTTTCTTTTTTTACATAATTACGTAAATTTTCGTCAGTAAATTTACATTTTCGTCAGTAAATTTACATTTTCGTCAGTAAATTTACGTTTTCGTCAGATGATTTACGTATTCGTCAGTAAATTTACGTTTTTGTCAGTAAATTTACGTATTCGTCAGAAAATTTACGTTTTCGTCAGTAAATTTACGTTTTCGTCAGAAAATTTACGTTTTCGTCAGTAAATTTACGTTTTCGTCAGTAAGTTTACGTTTTCGTCAGAAAATTTACGTTTTCATCAGTAAATTTACGTATTCGTCAGAAAATTTACGTTTTCGTCAAAAAATTTACGTTTTCGTCAAAAAAATTTACGTTTTCGTCAGTAAATTTACGTTTTCGTCAGTATATTTACGTTTTCGTCAGTAAATTTACGTTTTCGTCAGTAAATTTACGTTTTCGTCAGAAAATTTTCGTTTTCGTCAGTAATTTTACGTTTTCGTTAGTAAATTTACGTTTTCGTCAGAAAATTTACGTTTTCGTTAGTAAATTTACGTATTCGTCAGAAAATTTATGTTCATCAATAAATTTACGTTTTCGTCAGTAATATTAAATTTTCGTCAGTATATTTACGTTTTCGTCAGTAAATTTACGTTTTCGTCAGTAAATTCACTTTTTCATCAGAAAATTTACGTTTTCGTCAGGAAATTTATGTTTTCGTAGTAAATTTACGTTTTCTTCTGTAAATTTACGTTTTCGTCCAAAATTTAAGTTTTCTTCAGTAAATTTACGTTTTCGTACGAAAACGAAAATGTACTGACGAAAACGAAAATTTACTGACGAAAACGTAAATTTACTGACTAAAACGTAAATTTTCTGACGAAAACGTAAATTTTCTTACGAATACGTAAACTTACTGACGAAAACTTAAATTTACTGACGAAAACGAAAATTTTCTAAGGAAAACGTGAATTTACTGACGAAAACGTAAATTTACTGACGAAAACGTAAACTTACTGACGAAAACGTAAATTTAATGACGAAAAGAAAATTTACTGATGAATACATAAATTTACTGACGAAAACGTAAATTTTCTAACGAAAACGTAAATTTACTGACGAAAACGTAAATTAACTGACGAAAACGTAAATTTACTGACGAAAACATAAATTTACTAAGGAAAACAAAAATTTACTGACGAAAACGTAAATTCACTGACGAAAACGTAAATTTTCTGACGAAAACTTAAATTTTCTGACGAAAACGTAAATTTTCTGGCGAAAACGTAAATTTACTAACGAAAACGTAAATTTTCTAACTAAAACCTATATTTACAGACGAAAACGTAAATTTTCTGTCGAGAACGTAAATTTACTGACGAAAACATAAAAATACTGATGAAAACGTAAAAAAATCGATGAAAAACGTAAAACAAAAGTAATAAATTTACGTTTTCGTCAGTAAATTTTCATCGATTTTTTTACGATTGTGGGTTTGGCTACTCATCCTTTAGCTACTACGTTTAATGATTATGGTGTGAGAAAGAGTGAATGTGGCATTATTTGTAATTATGTAAAAAAAGAAAAGGGTAATATTGTCATTTTAGGACCATATTGGTAAAGTGTATAATCAATTTGAAAGTTTATTGGTAATGTCTAGCGATTAAATTGTAAGTGTTTAAAGTCGGTACATTTTGCTAAGTAAGATGGTATTGTATAGCTTTTACCCTAAGTGAAAATGGATAAAATGAAAAATACTTGAACTCAAGAATTCGTTTTTCGTTGTTTTCGTAAATGCTTGTTTTTACATATTGTCGTAATCAAAACTAAGCGAGACCGAAAAAGGCAAGTAACGCTTTTAGGCATTATTGCATTAACAAAGCCTAATTCGGGTCAAACAAGGATCATCACTTACTCTCACGCCGGAGTCTAATCGCGGGATACGCTCCCACGGTAAGTCTAACGTGTGTTGCTTTAGTGTCCAGGATCTCAATAAGTTATTCACTTGGTGCAAGAACCGGTGCTCAGCCTAACCGAATTAAGCCTAATTTGAGTCAAGCAAAAATCATCTAATTTTTTAATCAATATTAATCCTAAAAAAGAGACAGTCTACTGGTTTTATTTGAAAGATGTGTTTGACACGAGCTTTAAAAATTAAGAAATGCAATGACATGTCGAAATCTAATTAGTTGTATAAAATTAAATGCAATCTTTTTCAAATAGAAAACTTGGGTAATGCTCCAAAACCCATGGGAGATGGGCCAACCACTTAGAGGTTGATTGTACATTTGCTAAAAATGTTAGTTGGGTTTGTTGAGCTGTGATTTTTATTTCAATATGATAACTCTCCATGTTCATTTGTCATGAACGAGAATAAATAAAAGGGTATTTGGTGGGCCTTCTTTGTATTCGGTACCAATATCTTTAATATTATTATCTTCTATACTTTTAACTAAGGTTATTAAGATCTCGATTTTAATTTTAAGATTTTAAGATTTTATAATGCTGTAAAACAAAAACGATCTGAATCTTACGTAGTATCTTTGCATGCTTAAGATTTTATAGGATCTCGATCTTAATCATAGGATCTTAAGATCTACTACGACCCGATTTTACTTTTTCTCGAGCGACAAACTAAAAAACTACAAATTTATAGGTTCTATTTTGTATAATCTAAAAAATAACATGTAAATCTTCTTATACATTTCATAACCATAATTTATGACCATATTTTTATGAAACATTCGTATAATTTTGTGTTTACGATGTATATTAATTTATAAATTTGTAAAATGTTTATAAAGACTACTAAGAAAATTAAATTATAGTAGGATCTTACGATCGCGATCCTACTTTACGATCTCGATCCTGCGAAGACGATCCTAAGTAAGATCCCGATCTTGAAAACCTTGCTTTTAACAAGTAATGTTTTTCCCTTTGTGAAATCATAACCTAAGCTAGTACAAGGAAAAAGTCGTTTCCATGTTGTCAAACTAACATTTTAAGTGTGTTATTCGGTCACTATATATTAAGGTCGAAATGTAAACCTAGTATGACAGTTTGGTTCATCTAGATGAGTAATACAAAGTGTGATAAGATATCCTACCGTAAAGGTAGTCATTCTTTATGTACGTACCTTACAAAAATTCTATGACAGTAGTCTCATTTGCAGCTAGAACGACATTGATATGTCTTAGGATACATCATACCTACACAAAAAAAAGTGTGAGCCAGAATTAATCATTTACAAAATAGATAAATACAGGTTTAACCCCATATTGTGAGAGTCAGGATGTTATAGGCTTCATGATAAGGTATGGTAAAAAAGTCTTTGGGTCACTATGAATGTTGGTTGAGTGATTTAAAGATTCTTTTATCCTGGAATATATATCATGAGCCTACGGTCTTGGTGAATAGTGTACAATTAGATCAGGGGCGGATCTACCTTGTACTTAGGGTATGTATATGCATATCTTGTGAAAAATTTAGTAGGATAAAAGGAAAACTGTTTCGGCAAAAGTTAGTATAAAATACAATACAAATATGTGAGTGCACACCTTCCAAAATACTAAAAATTTATTAGTGCATGTCCAAAGATTTCGAGAAAAAGAAAATTGAAGGAAGAAAAAAAAACCAAGACTGCTGCATTTCAGTGTGGTTTCACTTTGAAAAAGAAGAAGCGAGCAGTCAAAACATCAATAAAACCAATTTAATGTGTTTATTTGGCCACTAGTATTTGTGCAGTAAAGTTAATTTCAGCCCACCCTTTTGCCTCCCAAGCTCAACCCAGTCAAAACTATTACGTAGTAATACAGATTTTGCACGTATTTAATTTTAGCATTTTATTCGTTTCTCATGAAAAATGGTAAAGATCTTTTGTTTCTACTTCTTATTTCTAGTATTTTTTATTTTGTTTTTCATGTTGTAAATTGTAAAATTCATCTATCTTGAAAATTGATTTTCTTACATGTTTTGTTTTGTATATGATTATTAAATATGAAATTGTGAACTTATATTATTTGTAGTACTACAAGACTAACATTAGTTTCGTTGCACACTTGTACTTATCGCCGTTTATTGTTTATTTTTAAGTTGATCACAATGATTTCAATGTAAGAAATTGACATTATATGATATTGCAAATATTAGGTGTGAAAGTTTATGGATATAAAATTAAATAATCGTGTGATATGATCGAATTCGGGATTACGGGATTGCACATAATACGTAAAGGATTAATTAATTTAACAAATGTATTCATATATTTATTAAATATAAACCGAGTTTAACTTAAACGATCGTTAATTAAAAGTTAAGTATAACGAGCGTTATGGAATATTTGGAAGAATTAGAAGGTTCCGGAAGACACCCATAGGGGTGTCCACCGCCGGTTAAACAAGGCCCAAAGGGAGGGGTTTTGTTTCCTAATTTGATTAGGACTTGGAGAACAAGTTTTGTTCTATAAATACAACCCAAAGCCTTCATAATTTTCCATCCACTCTCCCTCTCTCTCTTTTGCGATCGCTGGCAAACACCCCTTTTAGGGTTTCGTTTGTTTTCGATTTAGCTATATTCCACAAGTGTTGAAGCTCCAGTTTATTAGTGCTAGCATCACGATTGATCCGTTGCATTACGTGTGTACAAGAGCGTAATATAGTTTCACTATAAACTATATCTTGGTATTCTTCATATAAACCCTAATTGGTGATTTAGTGGTGTTCTCGTGGATTTGCTTTAGCTAAAAGGTATGTAACCCTAACTCGATTAATTATGAATGTGTTATTAATTATGATCTTGTTAAATCGTTTCCGCTATGTGTGCTTTGATCTTATTTAGGATTATGTATAATTGTTATGGACTTTATAAACCTTCAGTGGCATCGAGAGCCGTTTTAACATGTTATAATTATCGAGATATAAAGTTTTTTTTAGCTAATATTGATTTGGGTTAAAAATCACATGTTGTTTTTTTAGGTTTTCACAAAAATTAGGGTTTTGTTTTTTATTTAAATCGGCCTAGCCGAATTTTAAAAAAAAAAAAATTTTAAACCCTAAAAATTACATGATGATTATCTTTAGATATTTGCATGAAGTAATTGTTATGTCATGTATGGTTACGATCCGTAGAGATAATTTAATTGTTAAGATTATGTGGGAGATCGTGATGAACATGCATATTTTCACGGATCATATGGTGTTATATGTTATTTGCTTTATTTGATTCAAAGTTTTAAAATTAGGGAAGACTTTTATATGTTTATAAAACCATAGATTTTATGTTCTTTGAATAAATTGCTATGCATGTGGCTATTTGATTTAGTATTTTTTTTTGTACATACTTGTTTTCATACGTTTTATACTAATTGTATGTTGTAAACAAGGGTAATTTTTTCCAAGAAAAATTAATATGGACTAAATCATATAAAAAATTAATGAATTGTTTTGAGATCTAAATTACATAGAATTGCGTTGATTGATAATTTGCAATGATAATTTAACGGCCTACTCCTTTTGACAAACTATAAAGTGGGTTTAACGCACCGCTGGTCATGTACCCGGTTAAGGAATGAGGTGTTATGCCATTAGTCACTGACCAAATTCCCGGCTCGCTTGTGCGTCAAATTGAGATTACCTACGATTATCATTAGCATTATATCTTAAGGTTGATTTACCACAAATTCACATCCGAAACACAATGAATAAGGTTATTGCTTTGTGCTTTAGCCAAGTTCTAGGAACGTAAGCCGTGAATTGTTGTGGGTAAGATCTTTAATTGGTTTAACCAATACCTCGACTTGCGATATATGGCGAAATTTTAGACTCACCAAAAGGTTTACTAAAAAGTTTTTTAATAAACTTATTATATGGAGATGTATGCATGCTTCTCCATACATGATTTTGATACCAAAATCAATACCCTTAAATTTAAGTCATATGCCATCTAATTGACGAACACTTGAAGTTACAATTATCGTCATATAATATTTGGACGATGTTGTAATGGAGAGAAAACTTCATGACTGAATAAGATTTCACATGAAGGTTTTGCGTTCTTTAGATTAGTTGACTTGATTGAGTTACTCAGTGAGATCTGGAAACTTAAGGCATAAAGTAGGGATGAATCATGTTTACGATGCAAAATGACTTTTGGCAACGTAAATCCCTAAAAATATCTAGAAATTGTAAATTTGTTTGTCAATTATTGTTCGACAAGTTACCATGTTGAGTACATTTATCACTAGCAGATCAACTGATGTGATAAGTTTATGTCAATGTGGACTCTAGTTTTCAAGGAAAATACTATGGTTTTAATTACCGGGGTAATTTTATTTTCTTGAATGGTATTATCGTAAATACTAATATTTTGAACTTATTTCTGTAGAAATGGCTCAACCCGATAATAACACGTTGAGTTCTGCCTTTAAGACTTATCTTGAACGTCAGGAACTAACTGGCCCAAACTTCAACGATTGGTACCGCTCACTGAGAATTGTCTTGAGAGTAGCGGGTACTTCTGATTACTTGACCAGGGCGTTTTCTGCGCCCCTTGGCCCTAATGCTACTCCAGTTGAAAGACTGAATTATGAGGCAGAGGTTAAGAAGCACAATGATGTGGCTTGTTTAATGCTCGGAAAAAATGACTCCTTTCTTACAAAGGAAATTTGATCTATTTGATCCAAATCAAATGCTTGAAGAGCTCAAGGCAATGTATGAGAAGCCTCAGGCTGCAGAGATCTACGACTTGGTAGATTCTTTGCACAGTTGTAAGCAAGCCCCTGAGAAACCCGTTAGTGCACATTATCAAGAGATGAAGGGTTACATGGAACAGCTCATTGGACTAGGGAAACCCTACACAATGATATGGAAATTAACCTAATCAATAGGTCTCTTAATAGGGACTTCAATGATTTCGTTAGGAACTTTAATATGCATTGCGCGGGGAAGACAGTTAATGACTTGCACGCAATTCTAATTGACTACGAAAAGGGTCTAAAGGACAAGGCAAGTACATCTACTTCTACCCCTCATGTGCTTTATGTACAAAAGGGTGGAGTGAATAAGCCAAAACCGCACAAGAACAACAAGAAAGGCAAAAGCAAGGGTGATAAGGGCACAAGTTATGAATTATTCTAAACCTAAGCAGAACTTTGTCAAGAAGAGTCAATCTCAAAAGGATGAGACTTGTCACCATTGCAAAGCAAGTGGTGACTGGAAGAGGAACTGCCCTCTTATCTCGAAGATTTGCGAGAAATAAATAAGAAGGCTGAGCTTAGTGCTGTAGCATCTTCAGGTAACTTATTTATGATAGAGTTATTTAATCTTACATACAAATCAAATTCCTGGGTATATGATACGGGATGCGGTATTAACATTTGTAATACCCTGCAGGGATTTGAGTTGGAAAGGAAGCTTACCTATGGGGAACAATTTCTGCAAGTGGGCAATGGCGCACAAGCAGCGGTTGAAGCTATAGGAACATTTAATCTAGTTTTACCTTCGGGTTTATTACCGAGTTTAAATGATTGTCATTATGCACCTACAATTGTTAGGGGTGTTATTTCCTTTTCTAGTATGTTGGATCTTGGATTTATTCACACTACTGATAATAATAGAATTTATGTTTTCAAAGATGGTTTATTCTATTTTGATGCAATTTCTATGAATGGTGTTTTGGAAATTAAAATGCATGGTAATAATTCCAAGAGAAAGATTAATTCTGTTTTTAGCATGAATAAGAAGAGAAAGTTAGACAAGAACTCTTCTTATCTTTGGCATTGTAGACTTGCCCATATTGGGAAGACTCGCATACAAAAGCCTCAACGTGATGGTCTTTTGGAAAGTATCAATGATGAATCATTTGATAAATGTGAATCTTGTATCTCTGGAAAGATGACCAAGAAATCTTTTTATAGCAATATTGAAAGGGCTAATGAACTACTTGGCTTGATACACACTGATGTGTGTGGACCACTTGCTAGCTACTTCTTAATATTTACGGATGATTATAGCCATTATGGTTATGTTTATTTACTTAAGCATAAACAAGAGGTATTTGAAATATTCAAAGTGTTTAAGCAGAAGTAGAATTGCAACTAGGAAATAAGATTAAAGCTCTTCGTTCCGATCGAGGTGGTGAATATTTAAGTCAAGAGTTTAAAGATTATTTAAGTGAGAACGGAATTGTTCAGAAACTTACTTCTGCATATTCTCCACAACAAAATGGTGTATCCGGAAGGAGAAATCGTACATTATTGGATATGGTGCGATCTATGTTTAATCTTACAACTTTACCTTTATCCTTTTAGGACTATGCTCTAGAATCCGTTGTTCGTATTCTGAATATGGTTCCCACAAAGAATGTTGATAAGACACCATATGAACTATGGCATGGCAAAAAGCCATATTTGTCTTATTTAAAGATTTGAGGTTGTGAGGCGTATGTGAAACGTGACTCTGGAGATAAACTCCAACAATGCTCAGTAAAATGTATCTTTGTAGGTTACCCTAAGGAAACTATGGGTTACTACTTTTATTATCTGCCTGAGAACAAAGTTATTGTTGCTAGGTATGGAGACTTCCTTGAAAATGATCTTGTAAATCAAGAATTTAGTGGGAGAAATTATGATCTTGAAGAAATTCAAGATACATTGCCTTCTGAAAATACTAGCGAAGAAATTCCAATAGAGCCAGAAAGTCTGGGTGCTCCACCGGAATTAATTCCTCCACGTAGGTCTGGAAGGACTATACGTGCGCCAAGCAAACTATGTCTTAACATAGAGGATAATGAGGAGGAAGTAGGGGATCTTGGTGAACCTGCTAACTATCGATCCGCAATGCTTGATCTAGAAAAGTCTAAATGGATAGTTGTGATGAATGAGGAAATGAAATCCATGAAAATCAACGATGTTTGGATTCTTATTGATGCACCTAAAAATGCTAAAGTAGTGAAAAATAGGTGGATTTTCAAGAAGAAAACTGACATGGATGGTGAAGTACAATCCTATAAAGCACATTTAGTAGCTAAAGGTTTTACTCAAACTTTTGGCGTAGACTACGAGGAGACATTTTCTCCTGTAGCAGACTTACAAGCTATTAGGATTCTCATAGCTATAGCAGCATACTATGACTATGAGATATGGCAAATGGATGTTAAAACTTCCTTCTTGAACGGTCGCTTAGATGAAGAAATCTATATGCAACAACCGGAAGGGTACGTTGATCCTAAATATCCAAAACGCGTATGCAAACTTCAAAGATCTATTTATGGTTTAAAGCAAGCATCACGTCAATGGAATAAATGATTTGATGAAGAAATCAAAAAGTTTGGATTTATTCAAAATCGTGATGAGCCATGTGTATATCGCAAAGCTAGTGGGAATGATGTAGTGTTCCTAATTTTATATGTCGATGACATATTAATCATGGGAAGTAACATTCCAAGACTTAAGGAAGTTAAGAATTATCTTGGTAAATGTTTTTCTATGAAGGATTAGGGAGATGTTGCATATATTCTGGGAATTAAAATCTATCGAGATAGGAAAAGACGGTTAATTGGTCTTAGTCAAGATGCTTATATTGATAAGATATTGAAGAAGTATAACATGCATAACTCTAAGAAAGGTTTTCAACCTATGGAGGTTAAGCATGAGTTAAGTCATGAGTTAGATGCATCAACACCCGAAGAGGTGGCTTACATGCAGAAGGTGCCTTATGCTTCGGCTGTAGGATCTATTATGTATGCTGTAATATGCACAAGGCCTGATGTGGCGTTTGCTCAGAACTTGGTCCGTTACCAATAGAATCCAGGGAAGCTCCACTGGAATGCTGTTAAACATATACTAAAGTATTTGAGGAGTACGAAAGATATGTTTTTGGTATTCGGGGGTAAACCAGACACAGAACTAAATGTTACAGGTTTTTGTGATGCGTCCTAGCAATGTGATAAAGACGATACGAAGTCTCAGACGGGTTACGTGTTTGTCATCAATGGAGGAGCAGTTGACTGGAAGAGCAAGAAGCAAACAACCATTGTTATGCATGCTACTCAATCTGAGTACATGGTTGCTTCAGAAGCTGTAATGGAAGTTGTTTAGATTAGGAAGTTTATTGGAGATCTTGGAGTGATGACTTCAATTAAAGAACCTATTGATATATATTGTGACAATTCTGCTGTAATTATATTCGCCAATGATCCTGTAGTCATGAAAGGCGCTAGACACTTTAAACGTAGATATTACTACGTTCGAGAACAAGTTGAAGCTCGTGAAATAAAATTAATAAAAGTTCACACAGATGATAAAGTAGCTGATCCTTTTACTAAGGCTTTGCCTAGACCAAATGTAGTTAAGCATGCCAAGGCTATTGGGCTGCAACTAGCTAGCGATTTCATGCAATAAATCTGTGATTAGTATTTGGATAAAAGATGTTAAGACTTTACTGAATTGATGAAATAAAGATTGGGTTTCGTTTATTTTCTGTTATTTGATTTTGTATCCTATTTTACATGTTTTAATCCATGAATAATTGTTATGTTCTAAATGTCCGTTGTCGATTAATAATATGGGAATATTATTAAACTAAGAAAATTCAAAATAGTGACAGAGTATACTTGAAAGTATATTGGTCAATTTTGGATGATATTTAATGAATCAAATATTGGACTTATCCCAACTATATGATTTTACGTTATGGGTCTTTGTCATTAAGTAAATTATAAATAGTTATCCTTAGACCTGAGATACCAGGAAACTGTCACGAATGTAGTGTGTTTCTGTGAGATAACCTAACGCTAAACGTAACTGGTAGCTATAAGGGTTATTTTCAAAAGTATTGAAAAGTTCGTAAGTTTCGCTTGTAGTCAAAATGGGATTTGTTTCCTTCAAATTATTTTGAAGTATAATACAGTTGGGCCCCTCGGGGGAGTAGTAAGATGTTTGTGTGGCCGCACCCAAATTTGTTTTGGTAATCTTGCTATATCCGTAAACGGGAAACAGAATGGTTAATGAAAGGAATCACTGACATCCATATCCTATTAACGTTGTATTTGAAATGAAAGGATAATAATAATGATGAATCATTAAAAGGTTTTGTCTAGAAGACCTTACTCGAGTTGTACTAGTGACATTGCTAGTGTAACTATACGCTAGTCAATGTAATCACGATATTCAAATTTTGTCCAACTGGGAGCTGAAAGATTATGGACATAAAATTAAATAGTCGTGTGATATGATCGAACTCGGGATTACGGGATTACACACAATACGTAAAAGATTAATTAATTTAATAAATGTATTTATTATATTTATTAAATATAAACAGAGCTTAACTTAAACGATCGTTAATTAAAAGTTAAGTATAACGAGCGTTATGGATTTTGGAAGAATTAGAAGGTTCTGGAAGACACCCATAGGGGTGTCCACCGCCGGCTATTCAAGGCCCAAGGGGAGGGGTTTTGTTTCCTAATTTGATTAGGACTTGGAGAACAAGTTTTGTTAGCCAATAAATACAACCCAAAGCCTTCATAATTTTCCATCCACTCTCCCTCTCTCTCTTTTGCGATCGCCGACAAACAACCCTTTTAGGGTTTCATTTGTTTTCGATTTAGCTATATTCCACAAGTGTTCAAGCTCCGGTTTATTAGTGCTAGCACCACGATTTATCTGTTTCATTACATGTGTACAAGAGCGTAATTTAGTTTCACTATAAACTATATCTTGGTATTCTTCATATAAACCCTAATTGGTGATTTAGTGGTGTTCTCGTGGATTTGCTTTAGCTAAAAGGTATGTAACCCTAACTCGATTAATTATGAATGTGTTATTAATTATGATCTTGTTAAATCGCTTCCGCTATGTGTGCTTTGATCTTATTTAGGATTTTGTATAATTGTTATGAACTTTATAAACCTTCAAGGTGATGTGTTTTTTTAGTTTTATTAGGTCAATATCGAAACAAATCTTAACTGAAATGGTTGGATCAAAATAAAGAATGTAGTCTTATCTGACCGCAATTTGATAAAACCAAATCAACAGTTAGCTTGGGTATAAACGCATATGGAAACCGCGTATAATTTGAATCTCGAAAAGCTCGATCCAAAACAACCTGATCCGAAAAAATCTGATATGCAAAATTCAACTGGAGATTACAGTATAAGTAAAATCTCTACCAAGTTGTATACCCTATTTCAAATTTTTCTAGATCCGCCACTAATTTAGATGCAGAGATGTTGCGTCTTATGTATACGATATAATAGTCTTGTTTGATAGACTGTATTTCTATGATGTTTGTATATTTCTGTCTATAGACTAAAGAAGTCATAACCATATCCAATCTCTTTTCATATGTGTAAGTTTTTTGACGATTAATATATGTAAACCGTTAAAAAACCACAGATAAATGCACATTCTAACCCAAACCAATGTTGAAACAATAAATCCTTCTCAATAACTTTATTCATCGTTCGATAAATATCATGATTCTAAATAGTCAGTTAAGGCTCGCCTTTAGGCGTGATAAAAATTAAGACGCGGTCTCCACGCTACGCTATAAGTCAAGGCGCGCTATAACATGAGGTGCGATGATTTTCTGAATTTAATTCCAAAAAATGATTATTATTACATATACATATAACATTTATTGAGAACTAAACATGATTTTTTAATTTATATGACTCACTCTCTTGCCCTGTTGAGGATACTTGAGATAGCTTCCACTTCTTTTTGCTTTTATTTTTAATTTTCTCATCAAAACACCACATCAATATAATGTAGCCTTCTAACTTTCTTCGATTTCACTACAACAAAACGCAAATCCTCATTGCAATCTCCATATTCACTACCATAAAATCCAAAAAAATGTTTTACTACCCACCAAGTGTTTGTGAAAATGTCTCAACAAAAAAACATACATAAAAACATTATCCTTTTCGTTACAAATCCATTTACTTCCTCTTATTTTCATGATATCCTCATCTATCTCTTCGAACGGAATTTGTCCGTGCCCGTTTAGGGGTTTTCATTGTTGCCCGGACGGTGAAGTGGGCAATAAAGGGTTTCCTCGTTTGATATCTCATCTCAAGAGACTACACCTTTCATGCAATGAACGTAAAGATGCATTACGCGATGCAATCTCCACAGACCATGGATTATATATGGCACTTGAGGCACTTGAGGATACTTTGAAGGCATTTGACCAATGGCTATGTGGGGAGTGTATGAACTTACATGCTGTTAGTCGGGCTTGTCATCACAAGGATGGTGTTGTTCGTGTTTCAAAAGAACCCGATGACATGGTTGGTTAAATTGTTGGCATTTCGAAGCCTTCTAATAAAAATTATGAGATAAACGTAACTGAGGGGTTGGCTTTGGACGTTGATCTTCTTGATCGTGTTTTTAAATTGCCTATCACTACTGTCAAAAGTATTCCTCATGGTTGTCGTCTCGCTTTTTCTCAGGCTTTAAAAACAGTTCTTTACAAGGTGGTTGGCCAACCCGATCCTGTTGCAGCATGGGTCAAGTTGTTACTTTTTCCACGATGTACGTTACAGGTGTGTAGGCCCAAGAATAGACAAGAACGCATGTCAGGAAACAGAAAATCCTTGCAACAAAGATATATCTTGAAGTCACTAGCCACATGGGGGAAAGATGACGGTATTGAAACGTTAGTTAAGAAGATGTTTGATGGTTTTGGGTTAGGTTCGTTGGACGAGGGTGGAGGTGATTTTAATGAGGAGGCAACATCAGGTAATGCCAACATCAGGTAATGCCAACATCAGGCAATGTCTACGCAAGGTTGTAGATGGGCACTTTACAGCAGCTATAAAAGTGTTATCCTCTTCCGATGTAGCTCCATACTGCGATGATACCATTAAAGCCTTGGAGGCCAAGCATCCTTACAAGCCACCCCCATCCATGCCGAGTAGTATATATTTTGAGCCTCCCCTTGTAGCAGAGATTGATTGTGTCCTTGGCTGTATTAAATCATTTCCTAAAGGTACTTCATGCGGTAGAGATGGTTTGAGGGCACAACATATTTTAGATGCTTTATGTGGAGAGGGGTCTGCTATTTCCACAGATCTCTTAAAGGTCATCACCTCGGTCGTTAATTGTGGTTAGCGGGGAGGTATCCGCTTATCTTGGGCGAGTTTGTCGCATTTGCTCCTCTCACGCCTCTCCTTAAACCAGATAACGGGATTCGACCTATTGTAGTAGATACTATATGGAGACGTTTGGTTTCCAAGGTTTCTATGAAAGGTGTGGGTAAAGAAATGTCCAAGTACCTTTCTGATTTCTAGTTTGGAGTTGGAGTGTCGGGTGGCGCTGAGGCTATTTTACATAGCGCTAATAGGGTGTTGAGTGAATACCATAATGATGGGTCTCTTGCAATGCTCACTGTGGACTTCTCAAATACTTTTAACCTTGTGTATAGATCAGCATTACTCTATGAGGTTAGGATGAGATTTCCCTCTATTTCTTTGTGGGTGGATTTCTTATATGGGCAAGCAGCGAGATTGTATATAGGATACACATATATCAGGTCTGCCACGGGGGTGCAACAAGGTGACCCATTGGGACCTCTTCTATTCGCTCTTGTATTACACCCGCTTGTACATAATATCATAGACAATTGCAAGCTTCTTCTTCATGCTTGGTATCTTGATGATGGAACTGTTATTGGAGAGTCAGAAGAGGTTGCCAAGGTGTTAGATATTATAAAGGTGAGTGGTCCAGGTTTGGGTCTTGAACTTAATATCAAGAAAACAGAGGTATTTTGGCCCTTGTGCAATGGTGTGACGGTCTGTGATGGTTTGTTTCCTATGGATATTCGAAGACCGTCTTTGGGTGTGAAGCTTCTTGGGGGAGATGTTAGTAGAGACGCCAATTTTATTAGAGGGATGGCCATGAGGAGAGACTCGAATGCAGTTGATTTGATGAGCCTTCTTCCACAGTTACATGACCCACAGAGTGAGCTCCTTTTACTTCGATCATGCATGGGTATTTCCAAACTCTTTTTTGGGCTAAGGACTTGCCAACCTGTACACATGGAGGATGCGACCTTGATTTTTGACAAGGGTTTGCGTGGGTCAATTGAGAACATAGTGGTTTGTGGAGGGCCATTCTTTGGAGACTTACAATGGCGACTTGCTTCTTTACCCATTCGTCTTGGTGGTTTGGGTTTGTACTCGGCAAAAGAGGCCTCCTCCTATGCTTTTGTGGCCTCGAGGGCCCAATCTTGGGTGTTACAAGATCACATTTTACGTGACAGTGGCGTATGTGGTATGGATGATGATTATGCTTCTGCTTTAGCTTGTCTACGTGATAAGATTCCAAACTTTGATTTTAGTTGTTTCACTAATAAGGATACCTCCCCCTCTAAAACCCAACAAACATTGGCGACTACCCTTTTTAGTGACATGGTCAAGGACATGGAGGTCCACTTTGACATGACTTTGAAGCAGAAAGCGGTTTTTGAGTGTTTACGCGTGTCACATGCTCAGGATTTCCTACTAGCTATCCCTATAGACGGGCTTGGTAAACATATGTCACTAGTGGAATACCGTTCTATTCTTAAGTATCGCCTCATGATCCCATTATTTCCAGTGATACTATGTGCCCTGTTTGTCGCAAGGCATGTTTGGATTCTTTTGGGGAACATGCGGTTCATTGTAAAGAGCTCTCGGGCTTCAAGTATCGACACGATATGGTTAGAGACGTTCTTTTTGACATATGTAGGCGTGTTGGTATCTCCGCCAAGAAAGAAGAACCCGTGAACTTCTTGACTGGCCCGGTAGATGGAAGATCCACACTCAGACCGGCGAACATTCTGGTTTTTGGATGGGTTGGTGGAAAACATGCGTGTGTGGATCTGACTGGGGTTTCTCCTCTTGTGGGGATGAGTAGCCGGGGTTTTACAGCGGGTCAGGCTGCTTTGAAAGTCGCCTCATGCAAAGTGACAAAACACGAAAAAGCATGCATTGAAAATCAACACGTGTTTATTCCTTTTGCATTTGATACCTTCGGTTTTCTTGCACCTGAAGCGGTGGAACTTTTGAATAGAGTTCAGCGCGTTATTCATAGCAACGTTATGACACCTAAATCCACAAATGTGATTTTTACTAGAATTAGCTTTGTAATTCAAAAAGGGCTTGCGGTGCAGCTTGTTGCTCGCTTGCCTTCTATAGCTATGTAATTAAACTTTTAATGATTATAATTTATATTAATAGATAATTGTTGTGAATAAAAGATAAAGAATAAATGTATTCTTCAATTGATATATTACAGAGGGTAGATACAAGGAGTATTTATAAGAAAAATACTAGGGTAAACCCTAGTTACTACATGGGCCATGGGCCTTATTCTAGACATCCACATATTATTCATAACACTCCCTCTTGGATGTCTCTATAGATAATATGCTTTGAGAATGTTGCCTCGTTAAAAACCTTGTCAAGAAAACCCAGTGGGACAAAACCATGACTAAGGAAAAGAGTGCAACGCGTATTATCTCCCTCTGATTACTACATCACTTAAGATCTTTAACTCGCCGCATTCCAATATTGTGAATAAGCTTCTTGAATGTTGAAGTAGGAAGTGCTTTGGTAAATAGATCCGCCAAATTGTAGCTTGAATGAACTTGTTGAACTAGAATATGACCGCTCTTTTGTAAGTCATGAGTGAAACGAACTTCGATATCGCCTTTCATGTAACCTCCTTTGAGTTGAGCAATGCATGTTGCGTTATCTTCATACAAATTAAATCTGTTGGTGCCTCTTTCTCTAAAGAAATACTACATGACCTGCGTATGTGTTGTGTTACATTTCTTAACCAAACACATTCTCGACTTGCCTCATGGATTGCTACAATTTATGCCTGATTGAATGAAGTTGCTGCAATTGTTTGCTTTACCGAACACCATAAAATCGCTATTCTTCCACTTGTAAAAACATATCCAGTTTGTGACCAACCATTTTAAGGGTCAGACATATATCCTGTGTCTGCAAAATCAACTAAGCTTGTATTTGATGGGTTAGAGTATAAACCCATATCTCTTTGTTGATCCCAAACTTAGATCGATTAAGCTTTGTGTATACGAGATTAGATCAAGTACTACACGTAGAGAAACCTTTGCTTATGAGTAAAGTAACAAAGTGTTATGCGGAATTAACACTTGATCTAAAACACAATGATGTTAAACAAACTTTCACTTGTATTAGAATAATCGTGTTGATTACAATGAAAGGTTTAACTTGCGAATACTATGAAAACTGATATCAAACATTAACCTAAAAGATCTTCTTTTATAGAACAAGAAGTCTTGTACAATAAGCTACAAATCAACTATTCTAGGTAAAGATAAACATAGAAAATACATTGTCGTTTCTATCCTTACTAGAAGTAATCTAGAATATAATAAACGTGTAGCTCACATCTTCCATCAGTGCTTGTCTTCAATCTGTCAACGCTTGACTTTAACTTGTCAACGCTTATGCTGTCAGCGCTCACTTTGCTCTTGTCAACGCTTGAGTTGTTCTTGTCAGCGTTCAAGTGTTCTGGCCTAAATTTATTCCCAACAATCCTCCCCTAAACTTGATATCCACTCTTATGATCAAGTTTCTGAATAAACATTAAGGACTTGGAGGAGTCTGACAAACCTTATCATATTGGTAATAAATAAATCTGATTAAATTCTTTGCCACGTCACTTGTATAGTCTATCTCCAACTGGGTGTCCTTCATCTTCTCCAAAACAGCCTTGGATATGAAATACTGAGCATCTACAAGTAAATACTCAGCAAACTTTGTAGAACTCAAATGGTATACACCTGCAGCTGAATATAACCTCCATTGAAGACCACTGAGATCATCTTCAAGATCCTTCCATATTTCAGGATCTTCTTCTTTTGTCCCACACATTCTTTTGAATGTGGTCCAAAGTTTTATTCCATTGGCTGAAGTTGGTGCTTCAGCCTCATACTTGGTTTCTAGCAACCTCCAAAGGTCCACCAAGTCTTCTCTGTCACAACTTGCAAATAAAGATATGAGAGTGGTAAAAGTGTGTACCTCCTTGCCAAATCTTCCAATTTTCCAGAATCCACATTCATCTTCCTCATAACTTACAATTGGATTCCTGGAATCTAGTGGTAACACATGCACCATATCTGAAGCTTCTAATGGAGAGAGCTTGAGGCTCTTTCTAATGATTGCTTCACTTGGATATAGTTGATTCATATCTTTTGGAAACTCAAGAATAAATCCCTTCTTTACTGGTCTAGGAACTATCATAGCTTTCTTGATTGCCATCTCTTCTGCAAGTTGCTCCTTTCTTTCATCTGAAAGAAGTCTGAAAGTGTTTTCTTCTTGCACTTTCACCCAAATAGGATAAGCCCTATGTTCCAACTCATCAAATGTCAAAGCCTTCAGCTTCTGATGTGTCCATCCAACTCCATGACATTTGAGCAACATAAAGTAGAGCTTCCTTCTATCCCTTTTCAATTCAGAGAGAATGTTGCTTGCCTTGTACTTCAGCATCACCTTACAATCCTGCTGAACTCTAAGAAGAATTTCCAAACCCCATATTTGATCTGAAATGGTCAAGTCTGGATTATCCATGCAGCTTTCTTCCCAAGAATTGTACATCTGAACTACCTCTGGCATATCAAAATCAATTTGCAACTTCAAATCTCTCAGCCTTTCCCTAGCAAGCTCATCACCATACTCAAGTCTTTCTGGTTCAACAATCATCACACTTGAGTCTGAGCTAGCTCCATCACTTTCTTCTTCAGAAGTCACAACAAATGGTGACTTTTCCTTTTCACCTTGTTCCATCATTTGCTCAGCCAATCTTCTATCAAATTCAACCTGAGCTGCATTCTTTGGAACAATTTCTTCTACCAACTTACCCTTACCCTTATCTGTTGGTTCAATTGTTGGTAGGGTAGATGATAATACCTGAGTAGGAACATCTTTGATGATAGATGATGACTGGAATACATCACCTCCATATGCAGATCTGTCAATGCCCAAATTTCCTCTATCAGCGCCCAAAATACTTCTGTCAGCGTCCAAACTTGCCTTGTCAACGCTCAAATATTTTCCCTCAGCGCCTTGTGTAACCTCCCTCAACATATCTGTAAATGATAAATTTAAATTGGTTGGAGAGATTAAGGACGTATCAAAACCTTTTTGTTCCTTCAAAGTAGTAAGAGCTTCAGCAATATCCAATGATTGACCATCTTGACTGCTCTTATCACTCAGATTTCTTTGATCTTCCTCCCCTTTGGAAGACTCCTCCATACCTCCCCTTGAATGAGCACTCTCCAAAACAACAATCCTCTCCCTCAAGTCTTTGAGTTCAAGGCCTTGGTTACTGACAATTTGTACTAAGTCTGCATTTTGCTTTTGCAAGCTAATGCAGACAGCCGTCAATTCTAAAAGCGTCATTGGTTCCAGGCTGCCCTCTTCCAAAATGGGGATTTGACCTCCCAAGTCAGGTTCATTGGGCATGGATGAGGACTTAATTATGTTGGGACTGTCTTGACCAGCATCTAAGCCTGTATCAATAGCCCCAGCCTCATCCAGGTCACCAGCCACACTTGTGGTGGTGGTTCTCTCTGCTTCATGGCTAGGACCACCAGAGGAGAACACTCCAGCAGTCCTTTGGCGTTTAATCAACCTATATTCTGGTGGTGTGGAAGATGGTGTAGAAGAAGGTGTAGATGTGGGTTGGTTAAGGGTGTTTGGGATTGTGATGGTTGGGTGTCAGCGGTTGAAATAGGCACATCAACGTCCACATTAGATGTGTCAGCGTCAAAGGGATTTTGGTCTATTTGCATTTGGTCAGGTGAGGGTAAAGGTTCAGGGATAGGTTCAAGTTGTGGTTGAGGGTCAATATGAGGTTGGGGGTCTGGTTGGGGTTGTGCTGCTGCAATAACAGCAAGCATGGCTGGGGTTAATGGTAGGTCTCTATGAGGTGGTGAATTCATCTTGGTAAAAATAGCCTTCTTTTGTTCAGGGATCTTATAAAAATCATTGTGATCCCTTGAACAATATCTTTGAGCATCAAAAACCATTTGTAGAAAACGGGGATAAGCTAAAGTCATTTTTGTCCCCTTGTTTTTACACATTCCTTCAAAAATCATTTTAGACCAGTTATAATTTTGCCCTGATGTAATACACACAATAGCAGATGCAATGGATCTATTGATCTCATTGTGTGCAGTACATTTGGTACTCAAACATTGAAGGAGAATGTGAATTAGGTACTTCAAGGCTGGGGGAAATTCCTGCTTATGGTACTTATTAAGAGTACCTTCATCAGGAATAGGGTATCCCAAAGCCCTAAGCCCTTGTTCTATTTCAGATATGGGAAGCATGGTTATGCCATCAGCATCATTAAGATGCAAGGCCTGGCGTACCAAGGCCTCAGTAACCACCCAAGGTCTCCCATGTACAATAGAAGTCAATGTTGTCACTCCATTAACTGTTGAGGAACTAACAGTGTTCCAAAACTGTTTAATGTGTGTGACTGGAATGAGTGGTGCATGAGAAAGAGCATACCTTAATGGGGATGCATTCAAATACTCCACCATCTGTGTGTATTGAGGGAACAAAGTATTATCAGCAACAAGATAAGCAATCATGTTGTGTTGAGACTTGAACCCCAAATCCAATTCTGCTGAGTTAAATCTTGGTGCCATTGATGAAAGCTGTTAATTTGAAGTATAAAAGATGAAGGTTGATAAGAGAAAAAGTGTTAGACAAGAATTATAGATACCCTGTTTAAAATAGGAGCCAAATTTATAGGAGTGGATGAATGCACGTGATTGGCCCAAAAATAGGCAAAGATTTTCAAAAATCAATCATGAAAATATTGAAAAAGTTTATAAGATATCCCATGCATTTAATGAAAGTAACAACTCCTAAAATTACGGCTTGAAAATATATCAAAAAGTAACAACTGGGTAGGTCCCATTGTTTGTCAACGGTCAAATATAACCCATCAACGCCCAACGGCTATAATCTTGTCAACGTTCGCCTAAAGCCATGTCAGCGTCCATTTTGGTCACAACAACGCTTGGAAAAAATCTTGTCAGCGTCCAAAAATAAAATTGTTTTAAAAAAATGAAAAATGACCTTAACAAGTAATTTATCCTAGAGAAGATAACCAAAAGCTGATAATTATCATAGGGCGACAAGCACTGTCCAGTTATGCACACTTGCATAAGCAAGATAGACATAACAGTCCTCTAGTGTCCCTTGCTAACCAAAATTCTTAACAACCAAGTTACCTCATAAAATCCTTGTTACTCCCAGGTAAAACCCATATCAAAAGGATTCCCAAGCCTCCCAACAAACCACAACCAATTCTAGGCCAAAAATGTCTTGGCAGCATGCAAAGTTGATATACTGTGCATGCTACAGTGCCTCATGGTTTAGTAAAACTAACCCATACTCACCAGTGGACACAATCTAGAATTGTGATGAGAGTATTCTAAGAATACCCAAGAGTCCTAAAGGTTCCTTAAACCTCCCCTTAAACTATGATACATGAGTTCTCAAAATATATATATGAACATTAAAAAATTTATGTCAAGATAGGAATATAAATATTCCAACCATCATCCATAAACAAAACATGTCCAAATAGCTCTTCAAAGATCCATAAGCAACTCTGTATCCAATGGCATAAAGCTACCATCACCTGCACATTTAGATGAAAACCACAAAACTAACATTTGTTGCTGACAGCGTCCCGACAACACGTATCAGCGTTGAAGGAACTCTTGTCAGCGTTAGACAATAATATCTCCAACAACGGCAAAATAACACTTGACAGCGTTACATTTACCCTTGTCAGTGTTAGAAAAATAATGTGGAAAATCTAAATCATCACAAAGACCAATAACAATGCATGATCCTGTACATACTGTTACAAAAAGGTTCCAAAACACATATTAAGTGAGATTAACCATTCCAATATTTGTTACCAAATATTGAAATCTTCCAGCATCAAAAGGTTTAGTTAATAAATCAGCGACATTATCTTCTGTATCTACCCTATCTGGTTGTATTAAACCTTTCTCAAAGCAATCTCTTATAAAATGATGTCTAATTTCTATGTGTTTGGTTTTAGAATGATGTACAGGATTTTTAATAATGCATAAAGTACTGTTATTGTCTACAAAAATCTTGGTATGCATAAAATTATACCCATAATCCAACAGCTGGTTCTGAATCCATAAGACTTGTCCACAACAAGCAGCTGCTGCAACATATTCTGCTTCAGTTGTAGAGTTTGCCACCACTGTTTGTTTCTTGCATTGCCAAGATATTAATCTGCTCCCAAGAAATTGACATCCACCAGTTGTGGATTTCCTATCAAACTTGTCACCACCATAATCACTGTCTGAATATGCAATAAGATCCAAGGGAGAATCTTTTGGGTACCACAATCCAAGATCTGGGTAACATCTTAGGTACCTAAAAATTCTCTTCACAGCAAAAAGGTGACATTCTTTGGGAGTCACTTGATGGCGTGCACATGCACACACAGCAAACATGATGTCAGGTCTTGAGGCTGTAAGATACATCAATGATCCAATCATTGATCTATAGTGCCTAACATCCACATCCTTTCCAGCTCCAATTTTTCCCCAAGGGTGTTGTCTATCCATAGGAGTGGAAGCCTCCTTCTCATGTGGAGAAAAAACATATTTCTTCAAGATTTCAGCTACATACTTGTCTTGGGAGATGAAGATACCATCTTCTTTCTGCTGAACTTGTAACCCTAGAAAGAAGTTCATCTCACCCATTGCACTCATCTTGAATTAACTGTCATGAGCTTGGAAAAATCCTCACTCATTTTTGGATCAGTAGACCCAAAAATGATATCATCAACATAGACCTGCACCAACAACACATGTTTTCCTTTCTTCTTTGTAAATAGTGTCTGATCTATGGTGCCCCTTTTGAAACCATTTTCCACCAAGTAGGTGGACAATGTACCATACCATGCTCTTGGGGCTTGATGAAGTCCATACATTGCTTTCTTCACTCTATAAACCTTGTCTGGATTTTCAGGATCTTCAAAACCAGGAGGTTGCATGACATATACTTCTTCAACAATTGTCCCATAGAGGAAAGCACTCTTCACATCCATTTGGTAAACAGTGAAGTTCATACAAGAGGCATAAGCTAGAAAAATTCTTATAGCTTCAATTCTTGCAACAGGTGCAAAAACTTCTTCATAATCAATTCCTTCCTCTTGTGTATAACCCTGAGCTACCAAACGTGCCTTGTTTCTGACCACAATGCCTCTTTCATCTTTCTTGTTCCTTAGAACCCATCTTGTCCCAATTGGTCTCACATATCTAGGACAATCAACCAGCTCCCAAACATCCTGTATAGCAAATTGATGAAGCTCATCCTGCATTGCTTCCACCCAACTTGGTTCTTTGAGAGCATCAAAAATTTTCTTGGGTTCATCCTGTGACAGAAAACAGGCAAACAAACATGCTTGTACAAGAGGGGTATCAACCTTCTTGTGTATATTGGCAATAAATCCACCAAGACCTTGATGGGATCTTCTTGTCTGAACTGGAGCCATAACATCACCAATGATCTGAGATGTGGGGTGATCCTTTGCTGTGGAAGTGAGAACTCCTCCTTCAATAAGTCTGGTGTCCTCAATTTCACGCTCCATGTTGCCAATATCTTCTTCATCTGACTCTGTTTGATCAACATGAATCTCTTCATGGACATTTGAAGGTCCACCTTGTTCAAAATGTGAAGAGAAAAGATGTGCAAAGGTGTTGTCAAAGTCTGATCCTTGTTTGTCAGCGTTAGGGCTAACAACGCTTGAACTGCTTGTGTCAGCGTCTGATCCATCAGCGTCTGAATTGCTCTTGTCAGCGCTTGATTTCCCTTTGTCAGCGCCTGAAGAAGTGTGCATGTTTGTAGTTGGTGGTATCTGAAAACCACCATTATCTTTTCTAGCAGCAGCAGCAGCAGCATAATACTCATCTGTCCATATAGGAAGTGTAACATATTCTTGTGTGGGAGATGATTCAACTGCTGGTGGTCCATCCTCCTTAGCAACCTGTATACCTGAAACATTACCAATTCTCTTTTCCAAAACACTTGAAGTTACCTTCACAATGTCTGGATCAGTAACAGGCATATAATTTAAAGCTCTAGATAAAGGTTCTAAGTCAAACAACCAATTTGGACCACTTTCAGGATCACTAGGTTTACTTTCTAAAAACCTAACATGTACCTTTTCAAGTATACGTTTTTCCTTTTTAATGTAAACCCTATATCCTTTGCTCTGCACTGAATAACCCATGAAGTAGCCTTCATCACCTTTTGAATCAAATTTACCTAGGGCCTCACTAGTTTCTAAAACAACTACATGACAACCAAATGGCTTGAGAAAGCCAATATTGGGCTTCCTTCCCCAAAGTAATTCATAAGGTGTCTTATTATGTATCTTGTTGACCAATGCCCTATTCTGAACATAACAAGCTGTGTTAACAGCTTCAGCCCAAAAGGCTATAGGAAAGTGGGCATCAGCCAACATGGTTCTGGCTGCTTCAATAAGGGTCCTATTCTTCCTCTCAGCAACCCCATTTTGCTGTGGGGTTCTAGCTATGCTAAACTGCCTAGTAATCCCTTTCTTGGCACAAAAATCATCTAACAACTGATTTCTAAACTCACCCCCATTGTCACTTCTAATAATTTTGACCTCATTACCATTCTTCTTTTCAATTTGGGTAATGAAATTAATCAGACTTAGGGCAGTTTCACTTTTCTTGGCTAAAAAGAAAGTCCATGTAAACCTGGAGTAATCATCAGTAATAACAAAACAATATGATTTACCCTTCAAACTTTCTATATTAGTTGGACCAAAGAGGTCCATATGCAATAAGTGAAGTGGTTTAGAACTAGAGTGCACCTGTTTAGACCTGAATGAGACCTTGTGCTGCTTGCCCTTAAGGCATGCAACACAAGAGTGGTCATTGTGGAAAGCCTTTTCAGGCAAACCATCAACTAAACCAAGCCTCACAAGTCTATTGATATTCTTAAAGTTTATGTGCCCTAGTCTCCTGTGCCAAAGATTACTTTCATCTACTGAGGCTTTAGCATACAGACATGACATTTTATTATTTACCTTAATTCCATTAAGATTCACATTATATATGTCTTTATGCCTTGGTGTTCTAAAATCTATATATTTTTCTTCAGGAAGCTTATAATCTTTGCTTAACACCAAGCACTCAGTATCTGTGAAAAGAACCTTATTTTTGTTATCACACACTTGTGATACACTAAACAAATTATAATCCAGATCTTTTACCAAGAAGACATTCTCAAACCGTAGATTGTTGGTGACAAGGGTTCCTTTTCCTGTAATGGTGCCGTAGCCCCCTCCAAAGTATACCTTATCACCATCTTGAATAGGAGAGAAATTGGTCAGATAGTCTTCCTTTCCTGTCATGTGCCTTGAGCATCCACTATCCCAGTATCCATAATCATTGATCTTCTTCTGAATGCCCTGCACATAAAGAAAACACATTAGTTTTCTTTGGGAACCCAAGCCTTAGAAGACTTGGATTCATTTGGTTGTTCAACAAGAACAGACTTGGTTCTCATAACAACCCCATTTTCATCCCTGTTTGAATGAAATTCCCAGTTAACCCCAATTGGTGTTGACAATGCCTTAGAAATATAATGAAACCTGTTGCATGTCATAGAATACCAGTAGAATTAGGGTTTTGGTCTTGTTTTGGTCTTCATGTTAAGCTAGTAGAAGCTTTAGACCTATTTCCCTGTGGTTGCAAATACCTAGGTTTAGCAGTGTGTCTGTCAGCGCTGAAATTTCTCTTGTCAGCGCCCCGATTGCTCTTATCAGCGTTGAACCTAGGGTTTGCTACAGGAACCCATTGCCTATTTGACCAAGTGTTTGACTTTTGAAAAGGTCTTAGGCCTTGTGTGTTAGACCCTCTAGAAAAGAATGGGGCTGGTCTAACAACTTGTGAACTTTTGTTCACAAAGGTATTGGGTCTGACAGTGTTTGACCTATGTTGACTTTTGTCAGCGCTGAAATGGTTCCTATCAGCGTTGACATTGGAAGCGTTGACACATTTGTAGGCCAAATGTGAGAAGCTACCACATGTATAACAAGCTTTTCTAGACATAGTCTTAGGTCTAGAAGCAAAGAAGCCTGTTCCATGATCACTAACTTGGCTTTTTGGTGACCTAGTATTCCTATACATCTCAGCATACTTAACACTAGGTTTTCTAACAGTTTGTGAGCCAAGGTTAACAGCTTTGCCAGTGGTAGGGTGTGTGATCTTAATAGGTTTAGGATCAAGGCTCGTGATTGGTGTGGGCTCATTTGGACTTTCACACAATAACCCTCCCTTAACAAACAAGGTGTGATTAGCTTTCTTCCACTCATCAAGGTCAGTCAGTTTTTGTTTGTATTCCTCAACTGGGGAAATCACTCTAGGTGGAGGAATGAATTCCTCCTCTTGACATTCTGGCAAGCCAGTCCAAGATAAGTCCTTTGATTGGACACCATAGAAATCCCCAGCTGGTGGTGGGACAACAGTATAATTATTCATCCCAATCCCACTCATATCCTTAGAGTCTCTTTGTTTGCTAACACACTCTCCTAGGGATTGTGTGGCCTTATCAAATCTCTGGATTTTAAGACTCACATTATCTTTATTTTTGTTAGCCTCTTCTAACTGAGCTATCAAATCAAGATTAACCCTATTTACTATATCTTGAACATCTTTACTCTGAAATAACTCATGTTTTAAGATGTTTATTTGATCCTTTAAATCAAACTCCATTTTCTTATACTCAGCTACAGTCTTTTCTGTTTGGGTAAGAGCAATTTGATAATTAGATACTTTGCATCTTTCAGTACTTGCCTCATCTAATAATTTAACTATCTCTTGTTTTAATTTCTCAGTATTTAAACGACAACCCTTAGAACAGAAAGCATCATCATATACCTCATTATCTGATGAGGAGGAGGAGTGTGCCATGAGAGCATATTCAGCATGCTCTTCTTTAACCTCAGCAACCAAAGCTCTGTCCTCTTCCTCATTCTTAGCCATCCAGCTCCAATCCCATTCACCAACACCATCAATTTGTTGAACAGCAACCATGGCCTTGGGATCTGGACTCTTAATCATTTGGCTTGAAGGCTTCCCAGCATCAGATCTTCTTGGAGATCTACATTCCCTCATAAAGTGCCCCATCCTATGACAGTTGTAGCACTCAACCTTGGACTTGTCAAATCCAGCAACATCCTTAGCATTAAAGGTCATCTTCTTCTTGAACCTTTTATTAAACCTGTTTGCTCTTAAACTCACAAGAGCCATAGTCCACTTGATGTCCATCTCTTCCAATTGTTCATCACTTATCTGCTCAAGATCTTCATATGTAATCCTTGAATCACTGGGCAAAGAAGCAATAAATGCACACACAGTATCTAGATCAAAACCAACAGGTTTAATTCTATCAGCGCCATGATTGTGTGTGTCAGCGCTTGAGTACAAAGCGTTGACAGGATATGATCCAGCGCTGACAGATTGACATCCAGCGCTGACACCTTGAGATCCAGTTGCTGAATGTCCATAGAAGTTCATGGAATCAAATTGGCCTTCACTTTGTGAGAAGAAGGCCATGTTGCTGCTGGAAGATTTATTGTCACTTTCCAATTGCCATTCATTCTCCAACAGTCTTAGTTTGTTGAAGATGTCATCAAACCTGGAAGTCTTGTGGGTGTTATTGACAAGAATAGATCTTGTCTCAATCTTCCATACATCACCAAGGCTTTTGAGAAAAGTAGCATTCAATTCAGGGTCATCAATCTGTTTTCCCATGAAGGAAAGTTGACTTGTGATGTCAAGAAGTCTACTTCTCACACTGCTGAGATTCTCATTAGGTTGAGCTTTAAAGACAGCATACTCATGTAATAGTTGCTTCTTCTTTTCTTCTTTTGTATCAGCATTGCCACCATGTGCTACTTCAAGAGCTTCCCAAAGCTCTTTTGCAGACTCAAAGCGTTTGTACTTGTGCTGATTCTCATGACCTAGGGCATGTTTCAAGATGTTTAAGATTTTCATGTCCACCCTCTTCTTGGCTATGTCTTCAACAGCTACAGCTCTCCCATCTTCAGGCTTTTCCACCTTATCAGATTCAGGACAATTAGGAACAGCTGTCCTTGTGGCAATTGCAGCAGTAATCTTTGCTGCTTTATCGAATGTGTTCCCATATTCGATAATCTCCCAAAGAGTGTAGTCATGAATAGCTATATATTGCTCAAAATTGGACTTCCAAAGCTCAAAGTTCCTGGCATCAAACATGGGAATTTTGATACTAGGGTTTGAGAAGTTGTTTTGTAGCAAAGCAGGAGGTTGATTTGTGCCAGACATGATGTTTTTAGGGTTTTGAGAATTTTAGGGTTTTTAGGGTTTGGTGTTTTAGGGTTCTGCGTTACTTAAAGATCAAAAGTTTCTCAACAAGCTCTGATACCACTTGTTGATCCCAAACTTAGATCGATTAAGCTTTGTGTATACGAGATTAGATCAAGTACTACACGTAGAGAAACCTTTGCTTATGAGTAAAGTAACAAAGTGTTATGCGGAATTAACACTTGATCTAAAACACAATGATGTTAAACAAACTTTCACTTGTATTAGAATAATCGTGTTGATTACAATGAAAGGTTTAACTTGCGAATACTATGAAAACTGATATCAAACATTAACCTAAAAGATCTTCTTTTATAGAACAAGAAGTCTTGTACAATAAGCTACAAATCAACTATTCTAGGTAAAGATAAACATAGAAAATACATTGTCGTTTCTATCCTTACTAGAAGTAATCTAGAATATAATAAACGTGTAGCTCACATCTTCCATCAGTGCTTGTCTTCAATCTGTCAACGCTTGACTTTAACTTGTCAACGCTTATGCTGTCAGCGCTCACTTTGCTCTTGTCAACGCTTGAGTTGTTCTTGTCAGCGTTCAAGTGTTCTGGCCTAAATTTATTCCCAACACTCTTGTTAAAAACCTTACTAGATAAAACCCAGTGGGACAAAAATCTAGTTAAGGAAAATAGTACATTAAATCTTTTATACGCTTAGGGATGTTGCCTCGTTAAAACCTTGCTGGAAAACCCTGTGGGGACAAAACCATGGTCAAGGAAAAAGAGTACAACACATATATTCTCCCCCTGATGATCACATTACTTAAGCTCACCGAGTCACTAAAATACATATAAAGGTGTATTAATAAAAGTATATGTATGAACACTATTTACACATATTCTTTGCATAATAATACGTCATACATCTCGTTCAAGTTTATCATCAAACTTTGCAAGTTATTCATTTCCAACAAGTATGACCCTTAGCAAAAACTGAATTATTTATTTTCAAATGACATATCTCAATCAATATTATGATCATCAACTCTATAAATCAAGAGAGTCTTTCTAACATCATGTGACTTCATAAATATGAGTGTTGTTTATCCACATAAAGATACAACTTTATCTTTAGTTTTTATGATGCATACATATTTCATCATTAAGACGTTCAGTTCTGGAACTAAGACAAACTTTGTCTTTTGTTTCAAATTCAATTTCTATGCACTTAGTCGCCTTTATAACCATAACTCTTTATTTGGCACAATACTACACACTAAGGCGATTATAACATATATGCTTAAATCATGATTAGTTCAATACAATCAATATTGTTCTCGTGAACGTTTCTTATATGCTTAAGCATTAAATATATCTAGCATGCTTAATGAAATATCAATATCACTTGAGCTCTATTCATATATATCTTTTAGACGCATATAACTTATTATCACATTGCCAGACTTATACAATATTTATTGGATCCACCACATGTGAACATGTATCTACATGATCATTTCCAAGTCTTTGAGAAATATACGTGTGCCATCATTTGCAACTTATGCATATTTTAATTTCGCTCTCTTATAAAGACTATTGCATATCCAATAAGTTTTATAAATAGATTGTAAGCTTCAACTATATGTCTCATCACAAGAGACCTCCATTATTCATTATATTATTGCGTCATTAATATTTTGGATATTTATCTATCCATGATCCTCACATTCACTTTAGCGCTATATTCTTTATTATCATTATCATTCACATTATAACTATATGTCTATCGACGTCGATTTATTTCTTTTCGATTCCACACTCTACTAGACATTGCATTTTATTATTTATTAAGATCTCATAGTATTTCATGTACCCGTGGTTTTCTCAATTACCTTCATGTCTAGTGTCTCTTTAGAAGACTATCATGGGGTCTTTATTACCTCGATTCGACCATCGTAATTTTCTTGCTCCATATTATCTCTTGAATCGAGGATTTTTATTTGGAATCGAATAGTCTATCACGTTGCAGACGTGCCATAGACTTACTACCAATCATTGGTTTTACTTTTTGGGACACATATTTTAATTAACTTTTATAAAAAAAAAAAATATTTTAATTGGAGCACTAGCAGCGTTTGTAATCTAGTCACTTTATTTAGGTCACTAACCTTGTCTATTAATTACTAGATCTGGAATATAAATTGTTCCATGAACTTTATGTTCATATTCATTACTTGTGAGGATCAACTTTTCATTATCATAATTCATTTCAAATTTCTCGCTGCTCATTCTACCCCTGAATAAATTATCATTCTCAACATCCCATTTTGTGCGTTGTGGTGGACTTACTATAATATATATCGCACATTTCAATATCTCTTATGGGAACGATATGGTTTGTGACCAAAAACCATTATAACGGGAGGATTCATTATTGTTGGCAAGATGCGAATTCATATGTTCATATGTAATAAATTGCCCCATAAACCGAAACTCTTGTTCTCATAATTATAGGCTTTGCAATCAACTGAAGACGTTTTATAAACGTTTCAACAAAAAAAAATTGCGTATGAACATGGGTATATAAAGTTCAACACGTATTTCAATAATCGCCCAAACTTGTAAGCATTCACCACTATTCTCAATAATCTTATTTTGGAAATCATGCTCACATTGAGCCACTAATCACGCCAACCTGAAGTTGCGTATTTGATGATCATTTTGATGATGCATCGATTTTATAACTCAAAATAATCCGCATGAGACATGTATAGGCCCATACATGCTCTTTTCCAACATTTTAAGGAATGAGTCCTTATTTATATTCAGTGGTGATAAGTAATGAACTTTCATTGAGAACAATAAAGATAATTGTTAATGCAATAATGACTAAAAATGTTACTTGCATTTTTCGGTCTCGCTTAGTTTTGATTACGACAATATGTAAAAACAAGCGTTTACGAAAACAACGAAAAACGAATTCTTAAATTCAAGTATTTTTCATTTTACCCATTTTCACTTAAGGTATGGATAAACAAGTACTAACCTTAATCAAGTGATCAAGTGATTTAATCTTTTCTTAAAACTCACTTTTTATTAAATGTGACAAGTTTTTATTAAACTTTATTTTTAAGAAAATGTTTTATTAAATTAATTATTTGAAATTTGAAAATGGCATATTCTTATTCTGTTAAGAATATCCTTTCAGGATATTTTTATACCCAGATAAGACCTCCACCACTAAAGGACAAAAAGGAGCGGAGTCTAGTCCGGCGGTACCTTAGCGCCTAGGCGGTACCTTATCGATAAGGTACCGCGGGCTATGATAAGGTACCGCGGGCAGATATAGCCGTTGGCTCCTTTATCCTTTATATAGTGGACCATTCTCAGCTTTTCACCTTACCTCTTTTGCACATTTATTTCCAGATTCAAACCCCTTCTTTAATCACTCAAATCTTTGATAATTTGTTTGATTATTACTTGTTTAAGAAGTGAATCTTGTTCTTCCATCCCTTCCTCTCCAAGTGCAAAGAGAAGAACACTATCCTAGTGAAGTGTTGAGTCCACCACCAAAGATCCATTGAAGATCAATTTTTATATACTTGTAGTTGTGTCATAGTTGTGAAGATCCAAGTAGTTGTGTCTATTTGGAAGTTGTGTATGTACTAAGTATAGTTGTGTAGATTGGTCCTAGCTACGATTAGGGCTCGACTTTTAGCTTAGAGTCGGAAATTGGTTAAGCGACGTGTACGGTTTTCTCCACCATAAGGAGCTTGTTGTGTAGTGAACTCTCGAGTAAGGAGTACTCGAGGAGTGGAGTAGGAACGAGGAGTGAGCTTCATTGCCGAACCACTATAAATCCTTGGTGTTCGGTTTGATCTTTCTTTACCCTTAACTCTTTACATTCCTTATTCTTTTTGCATATACATGTGTTAATATTAGATTAGCTACACTATCATTATTTATTCTTTGTGGATATATTTTTGTTAGTATTAGTTTAGTTACACTATCATTGTTCATATTTGTGCATAAGAAGATTTCACATATTTCCTCAAGCCTAAGTTTTTTGAAAAAGGATTTTTGGAAACCATATTTTAACAAGTAAATTATAAGAAACTATTCAACCCCCCCCCCCCCCCCCCCTTCTAGTTTCTACAATTGGTATCAGAGCGGGTTGCTCAAGAATTTTTAAAGTATATTGTATTTTAAAACTTGAATCGATCTATGGATTCCAACAAGTACCTAGAAGGGCAATCTATGCAAAGACCACCATTTTTTGAAACGGATAGTTTTATTTATTGGGAAAGTAGATTTGAAACTTATGTGAAATCAAAAGATTTAGATCTTTGGCATGTTATTACCAATGGTAATTTTTTACCCTTTCAATTTAATGAAGTTTCTAAAACAAAAGAATTAGTCACTTTTGACAAAGCTAATGATGATACTAAAAAGAAACTTTCAAAAAATAATGAGGCTAAAATGGTGATTTATAATGCTTTGCCTAAGAAAGAGTATGAAAGAATTTTTATGTGTGAAACCGCTAAAGATATTTGGAACACTCTTTTAGTAACCCACCAAGGTAATAGCCAAGTCAAAGAAAGTATAATCGATCTTCTTGTCCAACAATATGAACAATTTGTCATCTTAGAAGATGAAACTATTGATAGTGCATTTGCTAGGTTTAACACCATTATTACTAGTCTAAAAGCACTTGATGAAGGTTTTTCTAGCAAGAACAATGTTAGGAAGTTTCTAAGGGCCTTACATCCAAAGTGAAGAGCAAAAGTCACGGCTATTGAAGAGTCGAAAGATCTCTCAACTTTATCACTCGATGAACTCATAGGAAACTTGAAGGTTCATGAGATGATAATTTTGAAGGACTCGGAATTAGTAAAAACCAAGAGTGAAAGGAAATCTCTTGCACTTAAAGCCAAGAAGGCACAAAGTGACCATGATAGTTCCTCGGAAAGTGATGACGAGGAGTATGCATTGGCGGTGAGAGATTTCAAGAAGTTCTTCAAGAGACGAGGTCAACACGTTAGGCAACCAAACTATGACAAGAAACCATTGTCAAAGAATCGGTTTGTCAAGAACAAAAAAGGTGATAGGAGTTGCTTTAGATGTGGTGATCCAAATCACTTCATTGGTGATTGTCCAAAGCCCGCTCGTGATAAGAACCACACGGCATTCGTTAGTGGCGCTTGGAGCGATAGCGGTGAAGATGATGATGACAACCCCAAAGAGGAGAAATGTCTTATGGCTCACACTTCTAAAGAGGTACATTCCGAAACCGAATATTATAGCAATGATAGTTCCACTTTAGATGATATTAAATTTGAAGGCAAATATGATAGCTTACACAAATTTAGTCTTAAATTCATAGAAAAGAATAAAACCTTAAAATCAACCAAAATTAAGCTTGAAAATGAGATCAATGAACTTAGGGAGAAATTGGCTAAACTTGAGAAAAACAAAGAGGTTGATTTAGGTTACTTAAGTTGTGAGAAACTTAGATTAGAGAATGATGATCTCAAGAGCACCTCCATTAAATTGGAAAAGTTCATGAAAGGTACTAGTGCTCTTGATGATATGTTAAACAAACAAGTTCATTCTAAGGAAAAACTTGGTCTAGGTTTTAACTCAAATGAAGCCTCAACTAGTGAACCAAAACAAGTCGGGTTTTCACAGAAAACACCTTCTGGACGCGGTTCCACATTGTATGGCGCGGTTCCTTATCACTATGGAACCGCGGCCATAGATAAGGTACCGCGGCCAGAAGTTGATTTTTGTGAAAACTCTGAACTTTCTGAAAAATCTAAGTTAAATGAAAAACCAAAGCATCTTACTGTTAATAAGGTTCAATTACCCATACTTGACGACAATGCTATTAGTAAGTTCTATAAGCCGTTAAGTAAACCTCTCATGGGAAATAGAAGTTTATCTAGACTATCTTCTACTCCACCTAGAGTACGGAATGAGTCTAAGCCTAGAAGTAGAACGACAACGCCTACAAGAGATAATCAAAACAACTCACGACCTAGAAGTAAAACTCCAACACCTAGAAAGAATAATAATAACTCTAAACCTAGATCAAACACACCTAGGAGAAGTAATGAACAACAAAATGGTTACATGAATTACTACCCTCCTCCATTTTGTTCTCCATGGGGAATCCCCACCTCATTCATGCATCCCAACCAAATGCAAGGGATGTTTGGAACTAACAATTTTGGACCCATGAGATATTAGGGACCAAATGTTTGATCTTGTGTATTGTTACCTAGATATGCTTGAGAATTGATTTGGAGCCCGATGAGTGGATTAAGGATAGTGGATGTTCTAAACACATGACGGGTAATCGAAGTTTGTTCTCGCATTACAAAGCATATGATGGAGGTAACGTCACATTCGCTAGTAGTCTACGTGGTAATATCATTGGCAAAGGTACGGTTTCTCTTGACTCCATGACCATTGAAAATGTTGAGCACGTAGATAAATTAGGTTTTAACCTTTTAAGTATAGGTCAAATTTGTGATAATAAGTGTAAGGTCATCTTTTTGGAACATGACAGTGAAATCGTAAAAGATGGAAAAGTCATTGGAAAAGGTGTTAGAAAGCATGGGCTTTATGTCATGAAGGTTAATAAGAAGTCAAAAGACAACATATGTCTTGCGACTATAGATGATAGTTCTACTCTTTGGCATAGGAGATTAGGTCACGCTAATATGCGTTTAATTCAATCTTTAGTCTCTAAGGAGTTGGTAAGACACATCCCCAAGATTAAATGTGATAGTCACTTTTGTGATGCTTGCAAAGTTGGAAAGCAAGTTCACTCAAGTCACAAAGCCAAGAATTTGGTTTCGACCTCTCGGTGCTTAGAGCTCCTACATATGGATCTCTTTGGACCTTCCGCCATACGGAGTTATGGAGGTAACCTTTATACCCTAGTTATAGTTGACGACTATTCTAGATTCACTTGGACTAGATTTTTGGCATCTAAGAATGAAGCTTTCGATCACTTCGAAATCTTTAGTCGGAGAATTCAAAATCAACTAGGATGTTCAATTGTTTCTATTAGGAAGGATCACGGTAGGGAATTTGATAATGAAGTGCAATTTGGTGCCTTTTGTGAAGCTCATGGTATTACCCATAACTTCACGGCTCCTCGCACTCCACAATCAAATGGGGTAGTTGAAAGGAAGAATAGGACTCTCCAAGAGATGAGTAGGACGATGTTAAACGAGCAATCTTTGCCTCAAAAGTTTTGGTGCAATGCCGTAGATACATCGACTTATATTCTCAACCGAATTCTTATTCGACCTTTCCTAGGAAAGACCCCCTATGAGATTCTTAAAGGTAAGAAACCCTCATTAGAATACTTTAGGGTGTTTGGAAGCAAGTGCTTTATCCTCAACACCAAAGACTACCTTACCAAGTTTGACCCAAAGTCTTACGAAGATATTCTTTTAGGTTATTCCCAAACTAGTAAGGCCTACATAGTCCTAAATAGAACCTCAGGGGTTATTGAAGAATCACTCAACGTAACCTTTGATGAAACCCCTCCTTCACCCAAGACACCACCATTGGTTGATGATGACTTGGATGAATTAGAAGTAGTTAAAGCCAAAGAGGTTAGAAAAATAGTAGTTGAAGACCTTAGTGTTGAAAAGGAAGTAAACATTAAGGAGTCTAGGGATCATACTCTCAATAATGTCATTGGTGACTTAAATCAAAGGACCCTAAGATCTCAAGTCCAAAACCAAAGAAACTTCTTTTGTTTTGTCTCCTTGATTGAACCTAAGAATGTTAAAGAAGCTTTGACGGATGAGAGTTGGGTCATTGCGATGCAAGAAGAATTGAATCAATTCGTTGCCAATGATGTTTGGGAACTTGTTCCTCCACCTAGAAGTTCTACCATTATAAGAACCAAATGGGTATTTAGGAATAAGCTAGATGAGAATGGTATTGTATCTCGTAACAAGGCTATACTTGTAGCTCAAGGCTATAATCAACAAGAAGGGATTGATTATGACGAGTAATAACAATATTTTTACTAGTTGAAAGTTCGTTTCTCGGTGTCTAATCGAATTGATTTCCGGTTAATTGTGTGAGATTAGTTGTTCTTGGTGAAACAAATATTTTTGGTTTTGGAAAATAAATGAGCAAGACTTAATAATAAATGAAGAGAAATTAAAACAAGTTAAAATGTAAACGGTGCGATATTTGAAACTTTAAAAGTAAATGACGAAAAATGAAAGGACGTAAAATTAAAACTTAACATAAAGTAAATGATGCAAATAAAAACTTAGACTAAAAGAAAAGTGAATAAAAATTCAAATAAATAAAAAGGCGGGAAGAATCAAACTTGAAATTAAAAGAAGAAAACTTAAAAACAGAAAGAACCTTGATTCGGAAGTTTAAAACTTCCGAATGAACAGGCTTGATCCGGAACTTTTAATGTTCCGGATGAAGCTTGCTTCATTCGGAACTTTTGACTTCCGGATGAAGCTTCCTTCATTCGGAACTTTTGACTTCCGGATGAAGCTTCCTTCATTCGGAACTTTTGGACTTCCGGATGAAGGAGTATTCATTCGGAACTTTTGACTTCCGGATGAAGCTTGCTTCGTGCGGAACTTTTAAACTTCCGGATGAAGCTTCCTTCATTCGGAACTTTTAACTTCCGAATGAGGCACTTGATCCGGAACTTTATAGACTTCCGAATGAAGGACTCTTGATCCGGAACTTCTGGGAATAAGAACAGTAACTTCAGAAACTAACAACCCGAAGAACAGGGGAATATACAGTAACACGATTTCATCCACAAATTAATCAAAATCAAACGAAAGATTAAAACAAAACAACCAATAAGCATCAACTAACAATAATCAATCAAAACAAATCATCAAAACTAACAAACATAACCAAATCAATCAAAACCCACTTGATTAAAATAAGAAAACTCAAAAACATGAACACAAAGATCAAGAACAAATCAACAAGAAAGGATGAAGATGATGAATTAAAAGCTTAATTAAAAAGTAAAGATTCAATAACAAAAGCTTAAACACAAATTAATCTAGAGAGAGAAAGCATAAGTTTAGAGAGAGAAACTACCTACTCCTAATCTAATCCTAAAACTAAGACTAAAACTAACCAACTCTCTCACATGCTGTGAGGGTGGTATTTATAGGAGAGGGGAGTGGTTGGTGGCTTCCTCTTTCTTTCTTTCTTTCTTGGTCCTTAGTCTTTCAGTCTTTCAGTCTTCTTAAATTCTTCGACTTTTCAGACTTCGTCTCGGGATTTCTTTGAACTCGTCTTGTAATTTCTTCATAATTTAGACTTGAGTTCTTCGGCTTTTAGTAAACTTCCGTCTTTTGACTTTTTCTTCGATAAATCTTCAGAATTGGTCTTGGACTTCCGTTCTTTTTCCACTCTTGATCTTTCGACTTCATCTTTCGTCTTTTTCTTCAATAAAAGCCCGTGAAAGCCGTGTTTTCTCCACTTTTCCCCTTCTCGACCCTGAAACACAATAAAAACACAAACCACGCATAATTCCGCCATTTACGACATAAAATATACGTTTAGGTCCCGTTTTAATGTAATTAAGTGGTAGAAAAGATGGGTGTTTTCACACCTATCAAATCCCCTACACTTAACCATTGCAATGCCCTCATGCAATACTTAGTGATAAAGCAAGGTTTACACTTTCCATCATAATCAACCTACCTTGGCCTTTTTTAAACAACTAAGGAAAATCAAAAAGATAGAAAATAACAAGATGCAATCAAGGAAGAAACATGTAAAGAAATCTAAGACTTACATTAGGGCTTGTGTGTCATGAATGTTTATCACCCTCAAGTTTCACGTTCCCCATGCCAAGCTTAAAAACTAGATCATTGTTAGTACAAGTTAGCATAACAAACATTTACTCATGCGGTTCAATTAATCACTTAAACTCCCTTATTCCTATGGGTATCTCTTATATTTTATTGATGTCTTGAACGATCACGAGGATGCATTGTTGACTTATTTCGATAATTTATTTAGGCTGAAAGCAAAGTAGGACGATTTGATCAATAGTTAGCTAAAGGACAAAATCCCTTAAAACTGCTTCTCGGGATATCAAAAAGTTCATATCTTGGCATAACTTGGTTCACGATTTGAGACCTTTCTCGGGCCGATATTTGGCATGTACTTCATACTTCATATCTTGAGAGACGTGCTTGAGATAATGGTCTTCTCATCGTTCATAGAGTTTCTTCACTTGGAGACTTTTGAGAGGTACTCCAACTATGTTGACCACGACTTCATGATTATTTCTTAAATCTCTATTTGGGATTTTGAGATACAACGATCCGCCTCCTTTTCGGACTTGGATCTATTTATCCTCATACCTTGTTAGGGTCTTTTCGGATAGACTTCTCCATCATCTTTATGGGAGTTGATTGCTTCTCGTCGTGAGTCTTGATCCTTCATATTGACTTTGGGAATAATGCTTTTCACATCACTTTGGATCTTCAGCAATAAAATTGAATCCTCATGCCTTGTTAGGGCCTTTTCGGACTCGCCAATCTTCGCGCCCCGCTTCATAAGTTATGCCTTGGCTATGAACTCTTATTATTACCGAGCAACTTTTAAACGATCTTGGGCTAGAAGCTAAGTAACTTTTCAAATCGTACGACCTTACTTATTGCAGATAATTTATTAGCAAGTGATGGGAGAAAAAGATCATAATTAACTCACATAAGTTAATGAGAGAATACCAAACTTGTAACCAACTCTATCATTTCTCGTTCTCCACAATTTAAAATCTCAAGGAATGAGACTCGTGGATGCTTAGCCTAATAAACCAATTAAGGTCTACATGGTTAAGGATACTAGCTAGAGTGAACTTAGATAAGTAAACTCGGGTTGAGTCAAAATATTCACAACGGGCCTAATATATCTAAGATATCTAAACTTGCTAAAACCATTTTATTAAAATAAGAGAAAAATAGCAAAAATAAAGGGAACTACAACTAGGCCAAAATAGATTAAAATTTTTGAAAAATGTCGAAAAATCGATTTTCCGGTTAAAATGAGGGCAAATACAAGGAAAAGGCCACTTAACTTCGATAGAAGTCCCCCCTACACTTAATATAAACATTGTCCTCAATGTTTAAGCATGCGGGAGTAAACTCCCCTACACTTAGGACATTGTGCACTTTGTTTAAATCTCGTTAAGGAAAAGACAACTAAAGAGATTCCTATTTTAATATTAAGAAATATAAAATAGAGAATCGAAAAGAGTTTAGGATAGAACCAGGAAGAAGGGAACACGGAATCACGGTTCGTCAAAAGTCATCAAGAGTGTGTCTTTGAATCTCTAATCCCTGCACATGATAAGAAAGAGAACAAGAAACACCAACGGGGCTCCCCCTACACTTATGATGAAAATAGATAGATAATTGGGTTGCCTCCCAAAAAGCGCTTGTTTTTGTTGACCGAGTCACGAGCCTGACTCGTCCCCGAATTAAATGGTCCATGGGGAAACCTTGAATGTGATACCGGGATCAAAGACCTTATCCTCGTTCCCGGTTGACATCAACAAAGTAGAGGCGGGGGGATAAGTCTTGAATGGGAGAAAGGTTCGTTCAACATACGAGAAGTATGTGAAATCAAGATCCACGGGAGGTGGGGTGGGTAAAGTAAGCACATTGTTATCCCCCAAAGACAATGGATGCTGAGCACTCGGCAAAGCCGTGATGGTATCAATTATAGAATGGCCATTGTCACCTCCCGGGTCAAAGCACTCATCCTCATTTCCCGGTATAAAACGAGTAGAGTAAAAGTGATACATCACCCGCTTGGGTGTGCACGTGGGAGGATGAGGGGGCAATATAATATGAGAAGTATGAGAACAATTACCTTCCACCTGCGTCCCTTTTTCAGAAGATTCACATCTTTTCACCTCTGGGATAGAAGGTGTAGTGTCATCGTGTAATAAATCCTCTAGAAAAAAGTATATCTCCTTCCACATCAGAATACCCGGATATGTATTCCATGGGTGTATCAATATCAAGAAACTCATCGATCTCAGGAATGTGAAAACCATCATCACTAAGGAGTGAAGTATTTTGCTTTAGAAATTCCTCCTCGTCGAAAATAACCTCAATATCGTCATCACTCTCCTCATTATTTACAGGGCCAATAATATGCTCAGGGATATGGGTACTCGTCTGATCTTGCTGCTGTAAAAATGACTCCATACAAGTTCGCAGGTGTAAAAGCTCTTTTGATTGCGCTTGAAAAGTTGTAGCAAGATCGACAATTGGTTCTTGGTAACTCATCCCGTGACGAGGCTGATGATCGAGTGAGTGCGGTGGGGGCTCAAGATTTTGAAAACCGGAATTATAGCACGGTTGTGGCTCATAGTTGTTCATCGGTTGACAATAATAGGTATCGTGAGGACCCCCACAGTTGTTGCAAACTGGGTATGGAGAAAAATCAAGTGCGTCTTGTGGATAGCTATTATCATTGTCATAATTGTACCCCGGTTCTTGCCCGTGACCATACGGGTATCGAACCGGGCACGAAACATGCCAATGAGAATCGCTTCCACAATAGATGCACGGGGGAACAGGAGGTGGGTTCAAAAAGAGTGAATTAGTCGAGTTGCACAAGGGACAAAATCCGAATTGTGTGTAGTCGATATCGTTTCCTGTAGAATATTGATAATCAATGAATCTATGAAGGGGTTTGTTAATTTCTAGAGAGAGAAAGTTAGAGAGAGAAAGTGAGAGAAACTATGTGAATTTTATTAAGTGGAAATTAAGAAATGATAACAACCAACCCCTTTCCTTAGTGGAAAGGGGTATTTATAGTTCCAAGTCATAAGTGGACTTGGGCCGGTCCATGACAAGCCCATGGACCGGTTCTTACTTAAGTTAATAAGCAAATAATAACTAATTACTAACTACGAGCTATTACAACATAAATCATATTGTGGAGTGACCGATACTTCTAATATACGTTAAAACGTATTTCTAACAATCTCCCCCTAAGGGAGGTCACTCCACGTTACAAAGTTCTAAACCTAGCATACTATACTAAGTCTTCGTTCTTTAGCTCGTAGTCTTTTCTTCTTTTCTTTCTTTTGTTGTGAATATGTTGATTTGATCTTTTTGGCTTTGACTTGAGAGCATTGTTCTTTGGCCTTTCACGTGCGATCTTTGCCGTTCTTGTGAACTTTGCCTCCTCGTGACTTCATGTTCCACACACTTACGTCTTTTTGTTGGATTCTTGAAAGCTTCAGAGTTTGGTACAGCGGAAGACTTCATCTTGTACTTTCTTGAATTTTTGTTGCAAAAGACATAAGCATGTGGGAACGACTTTTCTAGGTACACCGCAACACCACCGTCTTTACTGGTACTCAGCAACGCCACCGTCTTCAACAGGTACACAGCAACGCCACCGTCTTTAGCAGGTACACAGCAACGACACGAATAAAATGGCTTTGAACATTTTATTCTAAATCGGTAGCATTTTACCTCCGGTCGGTGAAGACCGTTGGACGATATTAGATATCGTACCCGTGACGGATAGTTTCAATTAAGTAACTTCCTGACAGGATTTCGCGGGTAAACCCGTTCTCTTTATTCGACCGTCCAAAGCTGACTGCGAACATAAAGAGTGAATCACTTGGATAAATTATCCTTGTGATTAAAAGCCGTCAATTCATGAAACCTGGAACAAGTGAATTTCAATTAAGATTTTCACCATCGTTGCTTTCCAGTTGTCACGAGCTCGATTCATAAAGAATCTTGCACGTTACCTACCAAGTGCTGTTTGATGTTGACACTAGAAGGATTTCCACTCGTCACTGTGGTCAATAAAGAGTCACTCTGAGTGTTCTGGCAAGATCATATGATAATGCGAAGAGGCCTGGAACGAGTTTAAGTTCAATTAAGAATTAAACCACTGTTACCTTCCAGTTTTTCACAAGATTGGTTCTAAAAGAACCGCACGTGTAACCTACCATGAGCTTGTTTGATGTTGGCTCAAGCAGGATTTCCATCTTCATTGTAATACTTGCGTATTACTCGGATGTTCTGGCAATATTACAGGAATACTGCGTAGGACTCATGAAAATCTCTTACTTTTCACAGTGTGTGAGAAAGCAAGGAATAAATGGAAAGTGTCCTAATGAGACTTTTGATGATCTCTTGGCTCTAGACTCGATTGTGCGTTTTGATTTAGTGAGCGATGGCTGGAGAGGAGTGCCACCTTTTCAATACCAGTTTATTCGGAGTGAATAAACCAATAGATAACGTGTTTATCTCCGTGTGATTAAAACAAATACCTTTTGAGAGATATTTGAGTTAGCTGGGGAAGGGTTGTGCATTGCATCACTGGGTCCATGATGTCTTTCTTCAATACCGAGAATCATTAACAAAAATGACCTCAATAGCATATGTATTGACCCGGTTTCTGCCTAAAGTTGTAAGGAGGGCTTCTTTCTTTACACCCTTTATCTTTACATTTCTTTTTCATTCTTCAACCCCTTCAATGCTTACCAATACGTCATCACTAGCACCTTGTTGTGATTGTTCCAGTGCTAGCTTAAGTACTTGGTCGGCATTCAGCTACGTTCACATTCTTTCTCCATCTTTCCTAGGACTTATAATTCTATCTAGGGAATTGTCCTTGGGAAGATTCCATCGGCTCTGATGAATCATTGGACTAAACCTATTCCTACCACCCTTTTGTCACCACATCCGTCGTGAATTAAGCGTGTTTTGGGAAGGAATTTCCACCATGAAAACATCATTGAAAATCACCTAAGGTACTTGTGATATTAAAATCAAAAGTTTTGTACCTTAGGTGTTTTGATCATCAAAAACGCTCCCCCTTAACACGTGCTTAACACATATTAAGTTGGATTATCATTAAGTCTTTTTCATTTTAGCCAAGTAACACTTATGTCTCCTTAATCCCATTTTCTCCCCTTATCCAAAATGTTAACCATTAATATTTGGGATATTGAATGGATTAACCGGTCTTTGGGTAAAAATGAAATCAATGTTTGGCCATAGAACAAGTTATTGCTCCCCCTTAAGTTAATAAGGGATAGTTGTAGTGCTTTGGTATGACATATTTTGAAAGATTTAGAATCTCGTGAGAAATTCTTGAAAAATTATCATACCTTAACACTACACCAAGCCATTCAAGCACATTATTCACAAATTTACATATTCACAATTGAAAACCAATATAAAGTGACCTGAGATGTACGACCCATCAGATGGATCGTTGCAGTAGCTTGTGGTGCACTAAATACGGTCTTCCACCCACGAATCTTTCCAAGCTCCTCATCAATCTACGTTCCCGGAGCTTTTGATCGATCTTTTTGATCACATACTTTGCCATCTGCCGGTAACCCGGATGCCAATCCTCCGTCATCTCTGGCAAAGTCCCACCCGAGTTCAGATGCTCCAACTTATCTCTGACTTGTATAAGAGTTCCATCACTATACTTGTGAAGCTCACCCACCCTCATAAACTTCATCAAACCTCGACTGTTCAAGTAGAAAATGCCGGAATTCGGGACAGAAATGCCGGTATAGGGACATCTTTCTACATGTTGAGGTAGCACTTGATTCACAGGACGGGTTAAGTTGAGCCTCCTCTGATAGCTTTCGACTCCCAACTGAAGATCCTCAACTCGTGACTTGATGACAACGCTTCGTGTGAACATACGAAGTGCTGTATTCAAAGCAATCAGATCTTCACGAGGAATGTGAGTAAGTTGATCTCGGGTCATCAGAAGCAGCATATCTTCAATATCCTCAAGGCGAATGATGGAAAAATCTCCTTGCTGGATTTTATATTCCCTGTCATCCTCCCTTTTCAAGCGAATCTCCGTCACATGATAGTAGCCGTTCTTGGCTTCAGTTTTCATTCCTAAGATGCTGGAGATACGGATGTCGGATCTAACATTGCTTCCAGACTTGACCATGCAGCAACCCCTGTACGCCCTTCGGACTCGTTCGTCCCAATGAGATGCACCTATGACAGCATACATATCATAATTACGATTCATTTTTGGGACCCAGAGTCGATTTACCTTTTCCTCGATGAAGGGTATTGTCCCCCAGTTGGCAGCTTTCAGCAAAGTCAGGGATGTTGCATACTTTGATGATCCCTTCAGTAGATACTCAAGATCGTTGGTGACGAAGAAGTCAAGAGCAATCTGATTATCTTGAGCAGGATCCATTGGAGGTGGAGCTCTGTCTGATTCATGAAGTCCTGGCCTTTGAACGGTTTTCAAAGCCTTTATGATCTCATCGGCATAATACTCGAACTCCATTCGGGGTAATCGGGTTTTGGCACGCATTCTTTTATCTTTCATCGCTTTCTTGACCAAGGATGGAGTAACCGAAGTCTTATACTCATGAGCAAGAAATGCACATAAGTCAATCGGACTTCGGATACGCAGATACAGCACATCTTTGTCAGCATCTGTGATCGGATCATATTGAGCTGCTGCCGTGATCCAAGCTTGTGGTGGTGCAGACTCGTCTATCTCCAACGTGTCTTCCCAGGCACGAATGCTTGGTTCAGGAACCGTAGATTGTTGAACCTGTTGTTGAGGAGTGGAAGTGCGAACATCTACTGGTTCAGTTTCAGGCATTTCAGCAGTGTCTTGAACTGGAGAGTGTTGTGCAGCTTCGGGTTCTGTCACTGATTCTGCAATCACAGGAGGAACAACAGCAGAACTAATGGGGTTAGTTGTAATAGGTACAGACACAGCGATAGAGATACCAGGAGCCGAAGACGCTGTAGTGGCATTCACATCGTGGCGCCACTTAGTTCGTCTTGATTCCGAGGATGTCGATTTGTCCTTCGGTGCTGCATCTTTTGTGGACTTGGTTCCAGTCTTTGTAGCAGTCTTCTTGGAGCTGGTAACCTTGTCCCCCTGTGGTTGTTCACCCCCATCATCATCCTGATTGTCGTCCCCGTTACTACCTCTTGCACTCTCCTGATTCTCATCACCACCATCATCGCCATCATCATCATCTTCATCCTCGTCATCATCCTCATCATCCTCATCATCATCACCACCTTCTTCATCGTCTTTCTCCTTTTCACCTTCCTCTTCTTCTTCTTCCTCTTCTTCACCCGTACCCTCTTCTTCACTCTCTTCCCTTTCTTCCTCAGGTAAGATGTGATATGGTACCACACTTCCAAACATTTTGAATAATCTATCATCCTCCATGATAGCATCATTCAGGGATTTAAATAGAGCCCGTTGAATCCTCGATTTATCATGCGACCCAAGTTCCACCATTCGAGCCTTAAGGATCTTCTTCAATTCAAAATCCGTCAGGTCATAAGCAATCTTATAGGCGGCTTCGGAAGGGTTGGATGATTTGACCATCAAGTTGTCAGCAGCAAGTGTCTTCAACTCGTCACGAAGCTTAGGCATTAAGGATTCAACGGATTCTTGCACTCTTTCTTTCACAGATGCTTCGAGTGCTTCTTTTTGTTCCTTATATTTATCCCTCATTGCTTGAAGTCTGGTAATGCGTGCAGCATGTTTATTAGCCTCAGCCTGCTTAACCTGAGCAATTTCCTCTGCATGAGCCTTTCGTGTAGCTTCCAAGTCTGCAGCGAACTTGGCAATCAACTCTTCTTGAGCTTTCCTTGATGCTTCTTCACTTTGAGCTCTTCTATTTAACTCTTGGCGAAGTTCATTCATTTCTCTCTTGTGAGCATCCGTATGTTTATCCAACATCTCGCCCAACACTATTGCTGCCATTGCAGAAGTTGCAGATGTTGCAGATGTTGATGGAATAGGCTCGGTTGTAACTGCTGTACTAAGGGTAGGGATTATGGGTGGTGGAAGAACTGGTGTGGAAGCCGGTCGGGTTGGTCGGGTTGTTAAGGGTTGGATTGGTGGTGGTAGAGTTGCCAAAGGTTGAGTTGTCACCATGATCGTAGAAGCAACAGGTTCCTTTTCCACACTTGTTGAAATAGGGATTGATGGCTCCTTCGAAGTGGAATAGTTTTCAGGTGACCCAAACTCATCAACATCATGCGGTTCCTCGTACTCATCCTCGATATCTACCCTCGCACCTGAACCACTACCGCCTGTATCTTTCCTACTCCTTTGAATAGCAATCTTCATCAGTTGTTGCTCGGTTTTACCAAGAGTAGGATCAACAATATCTGCTTCATCACGTAGACGCATCAAATCCTTACCCTTTCCCTTCTTACCCTCTGACTTCTTCTTCTTTGGTTCGGAAGTTTCTTGATTCGGAACTTCTTGACTCGGAAGTTCTTGGTTCGGAAGTTTCTTGATTCGGAACTTCTTGACTCGGAACTCCTTGATCCGGAACTTCTTGATCCGGAACTTCTTGATCCGGAAGTTTTGCTGAATGAACAGAAACCCCTTACGATGAACAGTAGAACAGTAAAACTTACGATTAAGCCCAGATTTTGACCAAATAACCCAAAAAGTTTTGTGCTTTCGACTAAAATAAGTAACAACTAATACTTATCCACTAATCCCAATCACAAAAACATCAAAAACACCAAGAATCAAGATGATTTTTCTTAAAGAACACTAATACAATCAAAAACTAAAAAACCACACAAATCACCACCTTAAATCACCCCATAGCTCTGATACCAAATGTAGAATATTGATAATCAATGAATCTATGAAGGGGTTTGTTAATTTCTAGAGAGAGAAAGTTAGAGAGAGAAAGTGAGAGAAACTATGTGAATTTTATTAAGTGGAAATTAAGAAATGATAACAACCAACCCCTTTCCTTAGTGGAAAGGGGTATTTATAGTTCCAAGTCATAAGTGGACTTGGGCCGGTCCATGACAAGCCCATGGACCGGTTCTTACTTAAGTTAATAAGCAAATAATAACTAATTACTAACTACGAGCTATTACAACATAAATCATATTGTGGAGTGACCGATACTTCTAATATACGTTAAAACGTATTTCTAACATTTCCACACCGCTCACATGTACACCATTGACAAGAGTTGTTCCCAGATAATTGTTTCCCACACCGGACGCAATGGACATAAAAATCCATAAAGAAAGATAGATAAGCAAGAAGAATATTTTTGGTGCAAAACTTTGAAAAAGAACTGCTTTTTATGATTTTTCAAATGTTTTTGGATTTTTGAAAATTTTTGGACACGAAAAATAACGTTCACGAGTGAACGGATCCCAAAAGCCAACGCGTCTCTCACAAAAAACCGTTAATCTTCACGAAAAGAGCCGGCAGCGGCGCCATTTTAATAACAATATTTTTACTAGTTGAAAGTTCGTTTCTCGGTGTCTAATCGAATTGATTTCCGGTTAATTGTGTGAGATTAGTTGTTCTTGGTGAAACAAATATTTTTGGTTTTGGAAAATAAATGAGCAAGACTTAGTAATAAATGACGAGAAATTAAAACAAGTTAAAATGTAAACAGTGCGATATTTAAAACTTTAAAAGTAAATGACGAAAAATGAAAGGACGTAAAATTAAAACTTAACATAAAGTAAATGATGCAAATAAAAACTTAGACTAAAAGAAAAGTGAATAAAAATTCAAATAAATAAAAAGGCGGGAAGAATCAAACTTGAAATTAAAAGAAGAAAACTTAAAAACAGAAAGAACCTTGATTCGGAAGTTTAAAACTTCCGAATGAACAGGCTTGATCCGGAACTTTTAATGTTCCGGATGAAGCTTGCTTCATTCGGAACTTTTGACTTCCGGATGAAGCTTCCTTCATTCGGAACTTTTGACTTCCGGATGAAGCTTCCTTCATTCGGAACTTTTGGACTTCCGGATGAAGGAGTATTCATTCGGAACTTTTGACTTCCGGATGAAGCTTGCTTCGTGCGGAACTTTTAAACTTCCGGATGAAGCTTCCTTCATTCGGAACTTTTAACTTCCGAATGAGGCACTTGATCCGGAACTTTATAGACTTCCGAATGAAGGACTCTTGATCCGGAACTTCTGGGAATAAGAACAGTAACTTCAGAAACTAACAACCCGAAGAACAGGGGAATATAAAGTAACACGATTTTATCCACAAATTAATCAAAATCAAACGAAAGATTAAACCAAAACAACCAATAAGCATCAACTAACAATAATCAATCAAAACAAATCATCAAAACTAACAAACATAACCAAATCAATCAAAACCCACTTGATTAAAATAAGAAAACTCAAAAACATGAACACAAAGATCAAGAACAAATCAACAAGAAAGGATGAAGATGATGAATTAAAAGCTTAATTAAAAAGTAAAGATTCAATAACAAAAGCTTAAACACAAATTAATCTAGAGAGAGAAAGCATAAGTTTAGAGAGAGAAACTACCTACTCCTAATCTAATCCTAAAACTAAGACTAAAACTAACCAACTCTCTCACATGTTGTGAGGGTGGTATTTATAGGAGAGGGGAGTGGTTGGTGGCTTCCTCTTTCTTTCTTTCTTTCTTGGTCCTTAGTCTTTCAGTCTTTCAGTCTTCTTAAATTCTTCGACTTTTCAGACTTCGTCTCGGGATTTCTTTGAACTCGTCTTGTAATTTCTTCATAATTTAGACTTGAGTTCTTCGGCTTTTAGTAAACTTCCGTCTTTTGACTTTTTCTTCGATAAATCTTCAGAATTGGTCTTGGACTTCCGTTCTTTTTCCACTCTTGATCTTTCGACTTCATCTTTCGTCTTTTTCTTCAATAAAAGCCCGTGAAAGTCGTGTTTTCTCCACTTTTCCCCTTCTCGACCCTGAAACACAATAAAAACACAAACCACGCATAATTCCGCCATTTACGACATAAAATATACGTTTAGGTCCCGTTTTAATGTAATTAAGTGGTAGAAAAGATGGGTGTTTTCACACCTATCAACGAGACATATGCACCGGTAGCTAGATTAGAATCAATTAGAATCCTTTTAGCCTACGCTTGTGCCTTAGATATTAAGCTTCAACAAATGGATGTAAAGAGTGCATTTCTTAACGGTTTGATCAATGAGGAGGTATATGTGGCTCAACCTCCCGGCTTCATTGATTTTGAGAAACCGGACCATGTTTACAAGCTTAAGAAAGCACTTTATGGACTCAAACAAGCACCCAAAGCTTGGTATGATAGACTTAAAGCGTTTCTTGTTAAACATGAGTATACCATGGGTATGGTAGACAATACACTCTTTACAAAGAAGAAAGGTCCGCACCTCATAATCGTACAAATATATGTTGATGACATTATATTTGGCTCAACTTGTCAAGAATTGTGTGATGACTTTGCCAAAATCATGCATGATGAGTTTGAAATGAGTATGATGGGAGAACTTAACTTCTTTTTAGGACTCCAATTTAAACAAATGGACGATGGTATTTTCTTTAACGCTAAAGAAATGCTAAAGAAATTTGGATTAGAAGAATCTAGACCAATGAAGACCCCTATGGCCTCGGATACTAAACTCACCGTAGATGATGATTGTGAGTCGGTAGACAACACCAAATATAGAGGTATGATTGGTAGTTTGTTGTACCTAACGGCAATTCGACCGGATATCATGTTTAGTGTTTGCCTTTGTGCTCGCTTCCAAGAGGCTCCCAAAACCTCTCACCTTGAAACGGTTAAGCGTATCTTCCGATACATTAAAGGCACTATACATTTAGGATTATGGTATCCTAAAGGGACCGGCGTAGAAACCATTGTCTACGCGGACTCGGATCATGCGGGAGACTATGTGGACCGGAAAAGCACTAGTGGAGTTTGTACCTTCATGGGTTGTTGTTTAACTTCTTGGTTCTCCAAGAAACAAACCGCTCTTGCGATATCCACCACGGAAGCCGAGTATGTGAGTGCCGGTAAAGCATGCCAACAAGCTCTATGGATGAAGCAAGCGCTTGTTGATTACGGGATTTCTCTTGATGATGTTCCCATCATGTGCGATAATAAAGGCGCTATAGACCTAAGCAAGAATCCCGTGCAACATTCGCGAACCAAACACATAGAAAATAGACACCATTTCCTTAGAGATAATGTTCAAAAGGGGAACATTACTATCGAAAAGGTGCCCTCCGAGGACAACTTAGCCGATATCTTCACTAAGCCACTTAAGAGGGAACTTTTTTATTACTTGCGTCTAGGTCTAGGATTAATGGAACATCTTCCTTAAATTCTTTTCTTCTTGTGTGTTTTCTCTTACCACCTTGAGTCCTTGAGTCTTTTAAGATTCTTTTGAAAAATCTTCTCATCTCCTTTTCAAAACTCTCAAAGTCTCTTTCGAAAACGGTTGAGAAACTCGTTTGACATTGTTAATTCAATCTAAAAACGATTTTTCATAGATTCTCGCTATTAATATAGAGCTTACATATTTCATATGTATGATTCTCTCAAACATAGCAAGAACAAGATTGAATCATGGAGGATCATTGTGTCACAAGGTCTTGTCTTACACACCTCCTACATTGATTTTATTTATCAATGTATTTTGGTCAAATCTATTTTTGGTAAGTTTGCATATACTTTCCTTGTCTATCGTAGCTTTTAAGCACATCCCTATGATAAGTTAGACTAGAAAAATAAGATTTGCTGAAAAATCTTTCTCCAAACACCAAACCTTGCTTCTGCAGGCGGTTCCATAAGTGAGCCGCGGTACCTTATCGATAAGGTACCGCCACCATAGATAAGGAACCGCCTACAGTGGCCTTCCTTCTCGGGTTTTTGTCTGAAACTCCAGATTTGTTCCAACCTTTTTGAGAATCTTTGTTTCAAACCCTTTGACCACCCCAAAAATACCCTAAGCCTTCCCTATTTAAACCATAAGCATTTTGCATTCTTCACATCCAAAATGTCTTATTCTCCAAATGAAAGCCTTGAATCTCCTCCATTTTCTCCAATTGCTTTCAATCTAAACCCACCTAAGAACACTCTTAATCACATTTCTCCTACCAAGAATGTTGATTGTGGAACTTCCTTTCTTCCACCACCACCCTTTAGTGTTCTTCCTCCTTCTCATGATAATGTCATGCACCATGGAACATATTGTCATTGTTGTCAATATCAACATCTTGCTATGGCACACATCTATGAGGAGTTGAGCTACATTAAGAGTCTCTTAATCAAGCCTCCTCTTCATTTTGATTATGAGATCTCCAACAAGCCACCACCACCACCCTCCGCTATTACCTTGTCTTTCATATAAGCATTGGTTGCTTATCCTCAAGACACCAAATTCAAGCAAATCTTAGAATTCTAGAATAACTAGGATTAGATTTATTCTTTTGGCTTGTTTTTGTTTTCTTTTTTTCATAATTCCTTGTATGATGTTTCTTTAGTAACCTATCTTGGATCTCTGTCTTTGTGTTTTCTTCTCTTTTAATTTTTTTGTGACCTATTGCTATATATTGTTGGTTGTTTCTTTTGTTCAACTAACCCTTCTATGTAGCTTGTCACCATATCTCGACTCCCCGGTGCCCCAAGCTAGGGGGAGTAAGCACCAAGGGGGAGTCTTTGCAAAGTCGTTTCTTCAACACCGGCTTACGCAACCTTTTTGCTTCGACAAAGGGGGAGAAATGAATAAACTCGTCTTCGAAAATCTTGTTTTTTTTGTGTGATTGAGTTTATGTATTGTCGGAATCAAAAAGGGGGAGATTGTTAATGCAATAATGACTAAAAACGTTACTTGCATTTTTCGGTCTCGCTTAGTTTTGATTACGACAATATGTAAAAACAAGCATTTACGAAAACAACGAAAAACGAATTCTTGAGTTCAAGTATTTTTCATTTTACCCATTTTCACTTAAGGTATGGATAAACAAGTACTAACCTTAATCAAGTGATCAAGTGATTTAATCTTTTCTTAAAACTCACTTTTTATTAAATGTGACAAGTTTTTATTAAACTTTATTTTTAAGAAAATGTTTTATTAAAGTAATTATTTGAAATTTGAAAATGGCATATTCTTATTCTGTTAAGAATATCCTTTCAGGATATTTTATACCCAAATAAGACCTCCACCACTAAAGGACAAAAAGGAGCGGAGTCTAGTCCGACGGTACCTTAGCGCCTAGGCGGTACCTTATCGATAAGGTACCGCGGGCTATGATAAGGTACCGCGGGCAGATATAGCCGTTGGCTCCTTTATCCTTTATATAGTGGACCATTCTTAGCTTTTCACCTTACCTCTTTTGCACATTTATTTCCAGATTCAAACCCCTTCTTTAATCACTCAAATCTTTGATCATTTGTTTGATTATTACTTGTTTAAGAAGTGAATCTTGTTCTTCCATCCCTTCCTCTCCAAGTGCAAAGAGAAGAACACTATCCTAGTGAAGTGTTGAGTCCACCACCAAAGATCCATTGAAGATCAATTTTTATATACTTGTAGTTGTGTCATAGTTGTGAAGATCCAAGTAGTTGTGTCTATTTGGAAGTTGTGTATGTACTAAGTATAGTTGTGTAGATTGGTCCTAGCTACGATTAGGGCTCGACTTTTAGCTTAGAGTCGGAAATTGGTTAAGCGACGTGTACGGTTTTCTCCACCATAAGGAGCTTGTTGTGTAGTGAACTCTCGAGTAAGGAGTACTCGAGGAGTGGAGTAGGAACGAGGAGTGAGCTTCGTTGCCGAACCACTATAAATCCTTGGTGTTCGGTTTGATCTTTCTTTACCCTTAACTCTTTACATTCCTTATTCTTTTTGCATATACATGTGTTAATATTAGATTAGCTACACTATCATTCTTTATTCTTTGTGGATATATTTTTGTTAGTATTAGTTTAGTTACACTATCATTGTTCATATTTGTGCATAAGAAGATTTCACATATTTCCTCAAGCCTAAGTTTTTTGAAAAAGGATTTTTGGAAACCATATGTTAACAAGTAAATTATAAGAAACTATTCAACCCCCCTTTCTAGTTTCTACAATAATCAAAATCATCTTTGAAGAAACTCATGGTTCTTCTATATTTTTCGCATCATCATTGACTCGGGTCGGTCCAAACGATCATGTCAATTAATACAATAATCTTGCCTCATTAACTTATACTTTATGGCACATATGTATGCTTCAACTACATATCTTATATATAAAATTAAAATAATATGCACAACTTAACACGATCACATTTAACATATCAAATTAATTCCTTTATATCTCTAATTATATTTAATTGATTCTCTTTTAGCTTTGAAATATTTTAATTCAAATATTATAAGCTTATATCATATTAACAAACTTTTATCATGCATAAAACACAATCTTATATTGTAATAGAGCATATATCACATGCAATTCATATCGTTAAAATAGATCACTAAGAATGCAAGAAACAATAATGTGACCAAGACCAATTTTCTTATGTTTATATTTTAGCATTAAAACTTCGAAACATAATCATCTCGAGTAAAACATATTCTGTTAGCCTCAAAATATTGAGCCAAACAAGAATGCTCGGTCATATGTTTATTATGTATCGTATTTTAGAACGTTGTAATAGGTAGTATATTAGTCGTGTTATACGGGCTTAACTTTAGGCTAAAGTTCATTAATAAGTAACTAAAGCCCAAAAGGAAAGCCCGGCCCAAACCATATAGTCCATAAAGAAGCCCGCATGTGGGTGAACTATATATACTACCCTCCTAGCATGTTAGGAGGGTTGGTGATTCATTTTTCTCTTAATCTAATAGTTCACAAATTCACACACTTCTCTCTCTTTTCTCTCTCTAGTTTCTCTCTCTAAATTCATCTCATTTCTACCTTTTTTTTCTTTCATAAATTCGTGTGCTAGAATCATTATATATTAGGGACAACAATTGGTATCAATCGCCATGGGGTAGTTTTTGTGATTCGTTGTTGATTTACTACTTAATTCGTGTGATTTTACCATAAAATCTACTCGGATTCAAGTGTTTTCTTATGTTTTTCGTACTCTAAATCTTCCTCCTTTAATCTCTACATCTTTCATACGTGTGGTAAGATTTTGGTTACTTTGGTTTGGATTGAAACACGAAATCCAAGGTAAAAATCCATACTTTCTTGTTCTTCTAAGTCTCGGCTTAATTTTAGGAGTACGATCTGATTTTGTGATTGCATAAACCCTGGGGGTTTCTTCTTGCGATCCATAGTCACGATCTAATTCTACGATCTTACTGCGATCACTCAGTACGATCTGTGAGTACGATCACTCACCACGATCTGTGAGTACGATCACCTAGTACGATCGAAGAGTACGATCCAAGAGTACGATCACTTGAGTACGATCCAAGACTGCGATCAGAGTACGATCTGGAGTACGATAGGTAAGTACGATCAAACTACGATCAGAGTACGATCCAACTGCGATCTAGGAGTACGATCAGACTACGATCAGAGTACGATCCAACTGCGATCTAGGAGTACGATCAGAGTGCGATCAGACTACGATCTAGGAGTACGATCAGAGTGCGATCAGAGTGCGATGGGTCTCATTGCGATGGACATATAAATTTTGTTAGAGTATTTTTTAGATTTAGCCACTATCTAGACTAGTCTCGGAACGTAGGTTACACGAAGATTTAAAAAAAAAAAAAAAAAAAAAAAAAGAGTTTTTTGGCGGGAAAACCATAGTAAAATTTATTTTTTCCTAGACCATTTTTAGGCCATTTAAGCTTAAATTTCAAATTTTGGCGATGCGGAAAATTTTTCGACCAAAAATTCAAATTTTCGGACCAAAATTCAAATTTTTAGGTCATTTTTAGGTTTTATTTTCGTTAAAATTTTCTATTTTCAAAATTTTTCCCTACTAGTTATTGGCTATTTCTAACTCGATTTCAAAATTTTGCATTTCAAAATTTTTACGGTTTACCGTTTTGTCGGACTGAGGAATTTACTGTCGGGCTGAGAAAAAAAATCGGAATTTTCGGAATTGAAACAACAACCCAATCACACCATATCTACTTAAGATCCAAAGTCACTTCATCATATGAAACACTCATTATGGATACCAAAACACAAGATGTGCATGCACTCCAATCCATAATGTCGGTTGCAAAAGAACGATGCCTGACACACTTTAGATCACTCCAGTCACACATTCAAGTTCTTTCAACTGACGAGTTAAAAGGCACTCGCGTCGAACTTGGATTCAAACGGGTATTCATGTCACTCACTGGTCAAGATGTTGAGACATTCACAAGCACAATGCAACTCAATGCAGATAATCTTGAACAACAACTTGCAAACGATGACTTTCAAGAGGTTGAATCCATAGATGCCGTTTTGGTTCTTGAGAATCAGTTTCAGCAATTCCTTGATACACAGGTCTCTGTACACTATGATCGAGAATTCATAAATAAATACTTCTTTGAATTTACTCGGTTAGAAGTTCAAGAATTCAAGGAGACATTTCTTCAACACATGAGTGATGTAAGGAAGTCCATTGCTGAAAGAACACGTCAGAAGAACGAGAGCTATGTCGATGATGGTCAAACATTGGATGATAGTACGATTGTCACAGAACGCAGCGGGATAGAATCAGAAAAGTAGCATACCAGCAACAACTCAGGGAATGATCAAGCAGCCGATGATGCAGATATCAGACCCATTTACGATGAAGAGCCAATTGCTGAGGTACAATTAACTGCTCTGTATGATTCTCAGATTCATGAGCTCGAAACTATGTTAGCTCAAAAGACAAAAGATTTTGAGGATGCCAAACTCGAGTTTTCAAAGAAACATGACAAATTTGAGGCCTACTTTGAAAATCTTGAAAAAGCAAACGTTGTTCTTGAACAAAAACTGGATCGTAAGATTCAAGATTTTAATACGGAAAAAGAACATTTTGTGAAACAAATAAATTTGTTAGAATCGAAGTTGGCTTCTCAAAATCTAAGTTCTCCGCCTGCTTCATTAAGTGAAATATCTGTACAACCAATCGACACTGTAGATAGTAATGACGCGAATGCTCATAACGACATATTTGATAATATGAACATTAAGTTAGAACAACGTGTCGCTCAATTACTTCTACAAAATGAGCAATTGAAAGCTCAGATTCAGGAAAAGGTTTTTGCATTAACAGCGGTGAAAAATGAATTAAGGAAGCTAAAAGGAAATAGTGTGGATACTAAGTTAGCAAATACGTCAATCTTGGGGAAACCTCCTACTCAACCATTCAGAAACCGCTCAGTTGCTAGACAACCGAATGCGTTTAAATCTGAACGACCCAAAACATCAAACTCGAGGTTTGCATCCCAAGTTGACGTGCGTAGCAATTTGCCAAAAACAGTCACTCCACCATCTAGATCCCCCTTAATAAATTTTGCCTATGCTAAACCCAATCACATGAATGCTTCAAGCAACTCTAGAAATAGCTCCAAGAACTTGCCTCAGAGTAGTTCAAATGACACGGGTCATAAAAGTTATCTAGAGGATGCTAAGAAAAAGACACAAGCAAGAGATAGGACCCAACCGAAACCTAGGAGCGCTAATCACACATCCAGGAATTCTAGACCCTTCTATGATGTGCCCAAATCAGCCTATCCTAGGAACACTAGATCCTTCTCAGATGCTAAGCACTTTGTTTGCACGAAATGTAACAAATGTGTGTTTAATGCCATTCATGATGATTGCATCACGAAAGTCCTGAACAAGGTGAACCAAAAATCTATAGTCTCTCAAAGACGGAACCCTATAGGAAATAGATTTTCTCCAATTAAGTCTTCTGCTGTGCGTGAGAAAACTACGTTTCCTAGACCTTGTCTTAAGTGGACACCAACAGGTAGAATCTTCAAAACAACTGGTCTTAAATGGGTTCCTACTGGAAAGAAATTTCCTCTAGCACGACAAAGGTTCACTGTGAACCCCCACATGGTTCTCACAAAGATATCACTAACAAATATGCAAGCATACAAACTACTGATGAAAGTGCAGGTAATCAAGTAAAGGTTCAACAAGAACATAAAGGTTTTCCTTATTCATACCGTTCAACAAAAGACACTCTCAGATTTTGGTTATTGAAGAAACAAATATCAGAGAAATATGTGTCTCAGGGGTTTCACAAGTAAGCAACACAATGGCACTTGAACAAAACAGTTTAAGTCCCGATCCACAACGACAAACGACTTCCGCTCACAACAGCACGGAACTCGGAACTCAAGACCACAGCAATGAACCGTCAAGTTCAAAGCTGGTTCCTAAACATGTTCCTAGAGCAGATATGACAGTGGACACGACACTTGAAGAGTTGGAAATATTATATGGACCAATGTATGATGAATATTTCACGGGGGAGAAACAAGTTGCATCGAAGTCTTCCGTTGTCACTCATGATACGAATGATGATACCGATCATCATCAACAAAAGGATACAACTTCATCTACTTCAACACGGGTTGTTGCAGATTTACCTCCTCAGAATATCACTTCAGCAATCGATCCTACAACATCCACAACTACTGTCATTGCTCCAGAGAACACAAATCAAGCAGACGGTGCATTATCTGACGATGACGATTTTCACAACCCATTCGGTACAACGGTACACGAAACTGGAGAGTCTTCCACTCGCCATGTTGATCCGTCAAATATGCATACGTTCTATCAACGACATCCTTCAACACATCATTGGACCCGAGATCATCCTTTGGTTCACGTAATTGGAAACCCTTCACAGCCCGTTCGTACAAGACGACAACTAGCCACCGATGGCGATGTTTGTATGTTCGCACTCGCTGTGAGTACTGCTGAACCGAAAAACATCAAAGAAGCCATGGCTGATCATGCTTGGATTGAATCGATGACGGATGAACTTCAACAATTTTAAAGACTTAAAGTCTGGGAACTTGTTGACAGACCATACGATGTGACTCCATTAAATCTTCGTTGGATCTGGAAAAACAAGATGGATGAAGAGAATACGATCATCAAGAACAAAGCTAGGCTAGTGGCTAAGGGGTATGGACAGAAAGAGGGTATTGATTTCGAAGAATCATTTGCACCAGTAGCTCGAATGGAAGCGGTCAAGATTTTTCTTGCTTATGCTGCACATAAGGGATTCGTTGTCTATCAAATGGACGTAAAGACGGCGTTTCTTAACGGTCCTTTGAAGGAAGAAGTCTATGTCACGCAGCCGGAAGGATTCGTCAATCCTCATTATCCTGACAAGGTGTATCGTCTCCACAAGGCACTATATGGACTCAAGCAAGCTCCAAGGGCGTGGTACGACGAGCTCTCGAAATTTCTGGTATCCAAAGGTTTCTCAAAAGGTTCCATTGATCTAACTTTGTTCACTTATAAATATGGGGATGACATTTTGCTTGTGCAAATTTATGTTGATGACATTATTTTCGGGTCTACAAACCCAAAACTTTAAAAATGGTTTGAAAAAGTAATGCACAGCAAATTTGAAATGTCAATGATGGGAGAACTAAAATTCTTTCTAGGAATTCAAGTTCACCAATCCCCAAGTGGTATCTTTATAAACCAAGCTAAGTATTGTCAAGAGATAATCAAAAATCATGGTATGACTTCATGTGACCCCGTTGGGACACCATTATCAACCACATCCCTAGATGCTGACTTGGAGGGATTACCCATAGATCAAACGAGATATCGTTCTATGATCGGGTCCCTCATGTACTTGACAGCAAGGAGACCAGATATTCATCATGCAACATGCTATTGTGCATGATATCAAGCACGACCCACTGAAAAGCACCTCAAGGAGGTTAAACGGATCTTTCGGTACCTCAAGAATACCATTCATTTGGGACTCTGGTATCCGAGGGAAACCGGTTTCTTTCTAACGGCCTATTCAGATTCTGATCATGCAGGTTGTCTTGATACACGAAAAAGTACTTCTGGTGGTGCACAATTTCTAGGACAAGATAAGCTTGTGGGATGGTCTTCCAAGAAGCAGGATTGCACGTCACTTTCATCAGCCGAAGCGGAGTATGTGTCTCTATCTGCGTGTTGTGCTCAAGTTCTTTGGATGAGAACACAACTCACGGATTATGGCTTCCACTTTGATAAAGTACCTATGTACTGTGACTCAAAGTCGGCCATAGCCATCTCCTGCAATCCAGTACAGCATTCCCGCACGAAGCACATCGATGTCAGATACCACTTCATAAAGGAACAAGTTGAAAGAGGTATCGTTGAATTATACTTTGTTAGAACGGATTACCAATTAGCCGACTTGTTTACGAAAGCTCTGTCGAAAGATAGGTTTGAGTACCTCGTTAGGCAAATTGGTATGAGATGTTTGACTCCAGCAGACCTGGAGATTCTGGCAAAGGTGCCTGCTTGATTTATCTATCAAACATCAACTTGTAAATATCTTTGAAAAAGCAAAATACAAAAATATAAAACACATAAAAGCAAAACACAAAATTAAAAATCTTTCAAAATCCAAAAATATTCTTCTCGACATGTCTTTCAGTATCGATAATATGGACGTGCCTAGAAATGTCGCTCAATAACGACACGGGTGTGTACATAAAGCTCGAATGAAAGTTGTAAATATTTTTCAAAACATGTCATTTCTTCTTTTAATAAAGGAAATTGTCTATTTTGGACAATATTTCCAAACAACGGGTAGAGCAATCTATCACGGGTTGAGCTAGTCACAAAACATTCAACGTTTTGAGCTCAACACAATGGCTTGTAATCACTTTCAGATTGCAACCCGAATCGATATTCACGGGGGAGTGTACGATTTAGTACCCTTACCCTCAGCAAAAGAAGAGAAATCTTCTTACACTTGAGTGGATTCGTCAAGACATTCAAAGTCTATGAACTCAAGTTTATGCTTTAGAAAACCTTTCGACAAAAAGAATTGATTTTTCAAAAAGCGTTGAACACAATTTTTTCAAGAATTTTTCAATGATATTCAAAATCTTTCAAAAATTGTGTGTTCAACTACTCCCATCCTCAGAAAGCGAAATGTGGATCATATCCTCACAATGGCAATTCAATTGGATCAATTTTTGAGGGGGAGCATTTTAACCTTGCAAAAGATTAACACATCTTTCTCCCGGAGATTTCAAGACTATTTTTCAAAATATATTTTAATCAAATTTGGTATCTCTAATATCAAAAGATTTTATATATTAGAGATAGGGGGAGAAAATGTGATTAAAATGTGATCTAATATAAGACTCAAGCACTTTAACTCTTACCTACATGTGCGAAACACTTTCGATTATCGATGCACATGTGAAGGGGGAGCATTTCTAAAACGACAAAACTAGCAAGGTGTTAAATGTTTTTCAAACACTTTGTTAGAATTTAAAGTGGTTTTCATGGTTACGATCAAATACCCACAACATCTTTAATTCACGACGTTATTGGTGTCAAAAGGGTGGTTAGGTTTAAGTCCTATGATCCAACCAGAACCGGAGGGATCTTCCCACGGACAATCCAATAGATTATTAGAAGTCCTTAGGAAAGATGGAGTAGAATGTGAACGTAGCTGAATGCCGACTAAGTACTGATGATAGCACTGGAACAATCACAACAAGGTGCTATTAATGATGTCTTAGTAAGCATTGAAGGGGTTGAAGAAAGAAAAAGAAATGTAAGGATAAAGGGTCTAAAGAAAGAAGCCCTCCATACAACTTAGGCAGAAACCGGGTCAACTCATCATGAAGACAAACTCATCATGGACCCAGTGATGTGAAGCACAACCCTTTCCTAGCTACTCAGGCTTCTCTCAAAAGAAGTTTGTTTTATTGTCACGGAGATCAATACGACTTCTATTGACTTTCTCACTTCGAGATAGTTGATATTGAATAGGTGGCATCTGCTCCAGCCTCCGACCACTAAAAGTGCACAAATCGAGTCTAGAGCCAAGAGATCAATCAAATCTCGTTAGGACACACGGATGAAGATCAAGAGAGTCCTACGCTATATCCTTGTGATATTGCTAGAACACTCAGAGTGATACTACTTAGTATTCACAATGATGAGTGGAAATCCTTCCAGTGTTAACATCAAACAGCACTACGGTAGGTCATATGCAAGATTCTTTATGAATTGAACATGTGCAAAACTGAAAAGCAACAGTGGTTTGATTCTGAATTGATTCAAACTCGTTTCAGGTTTCTACGCAATATCTTTATGGTCTTGCCAGAACATTCAGAGTGATATTCATTAATATTCACAGTGACGAATGGAAATCCTTCTAGCGTTCAGAATCAAACTTGTGTCAACTGGAAAGCAACAATGGTAAGATTCGTTAAGAATCAAACTTGTTCCAGGAATTTGAATTGACGACTTTAATCAAGCGGATATCTATCCAATTGATTCACTCTTTATGTTCGCAGTCTTGCTTTGAGACGGTCGAGTAAAGAGAACGGCTAGTACAGCCGCGAAACCCTGTCAAGGAGATTCTTAATTGAATCTACCTGATCACAGGTACGATATTTAATATCGTATAACGGTCTTCACCTACCGGAGGTAAAACGCTACCGATTTAGGACGAATGTCAAAGCCATTCAGTCCGTGTCTATGTTTTGTCTCGAGAAGGTGGCGTCACGGTGTACACCGCAAATTCAATGATTCAGAAACCACATACTCATGCCTAAAGACATATTCAACAATTAATAGTGTGAGCATGTGGATGAAGACACAAGATCGCAAGATGGCAAAGACAAGTCAAGGATGATTTAAAGATCTCAAGCTTAAAGACAAAGTCGAAAGACAACGACAAAGGCTCAAAGATCACAGCATGAAGGAACAAGACTACTATTACACGTTCAAGACTCATTTATGGCGAGATTAGTAATCTCTACAAATTTCCTAAATGACCAAGGTTTATGACCTCTCATTGGGGGAGATTGTTAGCCTCAAAATATTGAGCCAAACAAGAATGCTCGGTCATATGTTTATTATGTATCGTATTTTAGAACGTTGTAATAGGTAGTATATTAGTCGTGTTATACGGGCTTAACTTTAGGCTAAAGTTCATTAATAAGTAACTAAAGCCCAAAAGGAAAGCTTGGCCCAAACCATATAGTCCATAAAGAAGCCCGCATGTGGGTGGACTATATATACTACCCTCCTAGCATGTTAGGAGGGTTGGTGATTCATTTTTCTCTTAATCTAATAGTTCACAAATTCACACACTTCTCTCTCTTTTCTCTCTCTAGTTTCTCTCTCTAAATTCATCTCATTTCTACCTTTTTTTCTTTCATAAATTCGTGTGCTAGAATCATCATATATTAGGGACAACATATTCAATATAACAATTTTATTTGTAATAAATTGCGGCTCGATACTTTTCTTCGCAATAAGCAAATAGGAATCTTAAGTTTTCAACATTTCCTAGCACAAATAAATAACTTAATTTTCACATGGCCGAGTTCATTCACTAATATATTGTCTAACCACCGTGGGTGTATCAAGTATAATAAACTTAAGTAACACTAAATTATACTCGTAATTAAACTTAAGTAAAAAGATAATTGAATGAATTAAGAGACTGTTTTAGCACAACTGGTGAGAAGAATAAGGGCATCAACCAAAGGAAAAACTTGAAGAAGACGAACATGTAAATCATACTGTAATAAGTTAGGACACAAAGATAAATTGGTAATAGGTCCTTTATAGATTATTTTTATAATTAAAGAGGGTTGTAAACATTGAGTAATCTTTAGCTTGTTGTTAAAGATTAAAAAAAACAAGTAACAAAGACCCAAGCTTGCTATCATATAGCTCTAAGAATTACTGTAGTATGTAACGATTAGATTAACTGGATATTATACGAACTTATAACTACAGATAGTAGTTTTCGGTTTTTAAAGTTGTTGGATCATTATATTATGTAATTAAGAGAAAACAACACAAAATACAAACTAGTAATAATATATAAATATTTAATTATAGCTTTTGGTAGAGGAAACCCTTAAAAAAATCATTTAACAATAAAAAGTAAAACAATATCACAGATTTTAAGGGTTTATACACTTCATCAGTATAATAACAGGTAATAAATGTGATAATCTCATAACTACTAGAGCAAACAATGTTTTTCCTTGTCCAGATGACCTCATACCCCACTGAATAATTATCTTAGTAACTAATTCTTAGACACAAAATCATATAAATCAATACGTACGAGATCACAAAATTTGTCATAAAAATTAACTTAAAAAAAACTTATCTCAAGAACGATTGCTTGAAGTAGGACTCTTCTAGTAAGACACCACCAACTTCATCGACCGTGAATTTATTATCAAAATAATTCAGCTAGAGAGCGTGTTGATAACGTGTTGTGAATAAAGATAAAAAATAAATGTATTCTTCAGTTGATATACTACAGAGGGTAGATACAAGGAGTATTTATAAGAAAAATACTAGGGTAAACCCTAGTTATTACATGGGCCATGGGCCTTATTCTAGACATCCACATATTATTCATAACAATAATTAAATTGAAACAAAAAAAACATGATGAAACACATAAATATTTTTATCTGTTGTGCCGCCATAAGTCACGTTTTAAAAACGCTAAAGTTTCGCGTTAGTCACTAAAGCGTGTAGCTTCGACATGTCGTCACGCCACGCCTCACGGTATTTATAACCATGTTATATGTGATACAAAAGCAATATAATTCAAGCTAATGTATGCATGAACTGATTGTAATTTCATAACTTTTTTAAGTTTATTACTTATGTTGGTATTTATTTATTTCTTCAATTATTTAATTTGTTGTTTTGACGTTTGTAGTGTACTAGGATTTGTGCCCGCGCTCCGCTGCGGGAAAGCGCGGGCTGTTTAGGGGTCGTTCGCTGAAAGGCAGTTCTGTTACGAATTTCGGTGCCCAATGTGAAGGAGGCAAGTACAATATAAGGGGTGTTTGTAAGGGCAAGCATGAATAACGTGTTTAATGTAATGCATTATGAAATAAAAATACTAATAGCGGCAAGTTCAAATAATGAAATATCTATATATAAGTTTCTCTAATATTTTAAATGGGAAGTATCATACAACTTGAAATGTAGTACACAAATTCTTATTGAATAACCCACATTTAAACTCATTATCAGTAAAGCAACACTTAGTAAAGCAATATTTGTTTTTCTGGTTTTGAAGGGAGAGAATTGGTTGGTCGGCTTAATCGATGGACCTGTAATTGTAAGGGAAATAAAGTAATAAAAAATTAGAGGAAACAATGGAAAAACTTATTGCTGATGCAAAAGATAAAGAGGCAAAAATTAACATCAACAACCACTACCTTAATGCGCAGCATACTATGTAGCCTTTTAAGATAGCTTGTCCTTTATTTGCGCGATGACATTGTTATTTATAACCATTTTGACAGATCTGCAGTCCTGTCATAACCCACCAAATTGGGCCAATCAAACGGTTTCTTTCTCTTGGGAAACTACATAGACGAAAAGAAACATGTAAGCCAATGGTGACTATTGATGTGCAGCAAGAATCGGCTACCATGAAACAATCAAGAAGCATCAGGTTAAAAATAACAGATTTGTATGGCTCACCAATAATCTTGCAATTTCATTCTTTATTGCACTAAAAGCTGTATACTAATCACAACTTAGCAAGAACTTAGACCTCTATCATACTGTTAAAGTCGATAACATTTCTGGTAAAGTGTACGAAGACACTAACCTTAAGCTAAACATATTGTTTTTTTATAAAACAACACTTCCAAACTGTTCATGTAAAAAAAGACACACGCATGAGGCTTTTAAAGGAACACTTGCGGTTTAAAATATTACCAAGTCCAAGTATAGGCTTAAATAGAAAGAGACACTCATGTAAAAAATAATGCAAATATCTTGCTAGTGAAAGAGAAGTAATCTACAAACATACCACACGTGATCTTCTGTCCTTTTATAAAGGATACATCCGTCCTGGTAGGTTTGTTGCTGCGTGAAATCCCTATAGAATCTGCAATATATTCATAAATATGATGAAATGAGCGATCGTGCAAAAGATATGAGCAACTGCTCATTGTTTGGGCCAAAATGTGCTCAACTAAAGAAATGTGTTATCTAGAGTTGCAAATAAGATGTACTTACAACTTATAACTCCCATCTGAATCAATATCGGTCAAAATAAGTAGGTACGTAGGGTATAATTGTATAAGCAACGCTAGTTGCTGAGCATACACATATCAAGAAGCTGCGACGCTTATGATTAGTACCTAAACCAAATAATAAAAAAAAGTTATATTATGAAACAAAGAAGCACATAAACCTATACTTTATTAGGTATACCCTATAACGACAATGATGATTTGGTAATCACAATCGCAATAATCGCAAGAGACTCCAAAAAAGAGTATTTCAAATTGAACCAGACAAAAAATCTGGAAATGTGCAAATATACGACCCGAATATGTAAAAACTGGCTACTTTACCTTCTGAGAGCTGTAGAATGTCGTTGGCTAGTATCTCCACAGGCACTCGCCATACGCCGTCAATATCTTTGATCAGCAGCTGCAAAAGCCCAAAATTTGAGATGCAAATTAATATATTTCATGAAACACATGGCTATTGTATACTTGCATATTAGCTAAACTAAGTATTTTCGAATCCATGACCCGGCCTTTATGGTCCCTTAGTTTTTGTATTCCTGGTTTCCTTCTCAAAACCAATCGTTGGGAGTGTTTAGGCTTAAAAGTTTCTAGTGGAGATATTTGTACTTATTTTGTTACTACCGAATTTAAATTAAATGGCAAAAAATTAAATAGATAGTTCACTGTTTGGGGCATTTTCGAAACAGATTTACGTATACTTACGTGAGTGAAACTGAAGATCTTTAACTCGGTGCCTCCACGTCAATGAAAACTCCATTAGCAGCTATTGGTTCAGTTGCACACACACATTTCAAAAGTTGGACTTTGTCGGAACCAAACTGAAAGTGAAAGGGTTGATATTTTTTACCTTTATGGCATGACATCTTTATACCCGTTTTTGCGAAACATGTCTTCTTCAACAGAAGGGGTGTTTGGCAACTCGTTTAACAGCAGCGAAACACCCCTTTTGCAGCAGAAGGGGTGTTTGGCAACACTTCTTATAAATCAGTCCACATAACATCAAGCAATCTTACGAAATCTAGAAATACAATTCACATAACATCAAGCAATCTTACGAAAGACAAAGAAACTTACTGATGGTGTTCATTATCAAATAGAAATAATCTCCTTAACTCATTACTACATAGATTATATATCGCGCCTTTGGTCTTCTCAACATCGCCCATTATAGCTTTAAAGTCCATTCCATAAACTGAAATTCCGGGAGAACTTAACTTGTCTTTTACAGTATAGGTGTTTTTTGGGCAGAATTCAACTTCTCGTTTATAATAAAGGTACTTTCTTTTGGGATTTCACTGCCTGCAGAGAAAATGATGTTATCTACTCCAAAGAGCATTCAATCAAAACATTAATAACCAAATTTATGGTAACAACTGGTAACAATATAGAAATCAGATACCTACGAATGAATCCAGGGTATCTGGTACATAGAGGTCCAAATGATTCAGCAGCTGTGAATTCTTTTGGACAGGTGGATCTCCTTTATCATCTACTGTCTTCGAGGATGTGAGCCCTGGTGTGTGGTTAGACATCGACACATCAAGCTGCGAAAAAGCGTTTGTGTGTACATTAATTAACCACACGTGAAAGCAAATAGAATTCCCCAAGACAAAACAAAAACAAATTTGGGACTCTTTGCTAAGAATAATCAGATAACTTTTTATGCAATATTTTCACCCTAGATAAATAACTTTATATCATAGGCCGAAAGACCATTATAGAGAATTGATAACTGGTTAGAATGACATTTACATGTTCCTGGTTTTTTAACACGCTGATATCACTTTCAACGAATTTAAGATCTTCTGAGCTAATAACAGTGCTTGCTTCATGGACAGAAAGACGTTTCTTTTTTTCATGATGCTCGGGTAAATTAGATGATTCCAACTGTAGCCCATCTTTTGCTGATGTCAAGTGAGGTGTATTATTTCCATTGTAAGCCGATTTTTCAAGGACTGTGTTGTTTTCATGCATATCAGATGAACATGAAGGAATCTTCTTGTTATGATTACCTTCACAACTCTGCGTGCATTCTGGCCCATCATCTCTTTGTGTATGATCTTGAGGCCGCCCTATTTTATGTTAATCTTTGCTTACAGATTTTACATGTGTTTCTTTACGTTTCTTACTTCCCTTCCACAAATGTTTATAATATAAATTGATCAAAATGATATCACGATCCATATATGTTACTTATGGGTTTAGTGGTTTTAATGAAAAGGATTAAGGAGAAGACGGCCCAAACCTTACACAAATCATTCCGGGGAAAAAAACAAAAAGGATGCAAAATTTCAAAAATCTTACCTATATAAAACAGTTAAGAATTCATTGAGGTTAATCGTTTTTACCACTTTATAGTGACAACAACTTAAACATTTGTTTTGCTTAACTGTGGATATTGTTTTTTAAGCGGATAAAAACTAAGCGATACCAAACACCGTAGCACTAATTTTTGTCATCACCAATTCAGACTATCACCATCAATTAATAAAAATGAACAAAGTTTTTAAGCATACTGAATTTTAGTAGCAGGTTTATGGCTTATTTTGGTTTTGGGCTTATGTTTCATAAGCTCGTATGTAGTCTTTGTTTTCGTTACTTTGTTCTAACATACATGCATTGTGATACTATTTTGAGTTCGCTTAGAGGACACTTCAGTGACTTTTTATATAACAAACATAGCCACAGACCAATAGTCCATAGATGTCTTGTTCGATAAAACAAAATATCAATATATACGGAGGCTTGCTTCTAGATTAAGGTAAAGTTGTTATCAAGTTTGTATTGTTCTTAGTAAAAGTGTTCCGATGATTCTATGACCAATTGGCTACGGTTTACTCCATTTATGAATACCGGAAGTAGCATAAACAAAAATATGATTTGGCAAAAATTTTATTTTCCTACTTTACACATTGCTAGTAGGAATGAAGATGGGAAAGGTTCTAGGGACTGGTGTAGAGAAGTACCTCACATCCTGGAAGAGTCCTGATGATCCCGCTATAGGTGTGTATTGTAGTCAACGCTAGCGTTGGTTTTTTGTTGGTTCCTACAGAATTATTTTCGACTTTATGGGTTAGAACCCGGTCTCCCTCTTCTGACCCGATGTCTGTTGTGCATCTTCGGACCAGCATCCGCGGATAACTGAAAAGCAGTTTATTGTTCAGATCTTCATGGTTCCATTTACAAAAATTGTTATGACTTGACCCAGCAGTAATAGCTTGATAAGAAATGTGAAAACCACTTACCATACGGGTATGTACAAAGGCATTATTTAGTAGATGTTGCTATTGTTATTAGCTCACTAATGAATGGGTTGATTCTTGCTACGCAAAACGTTAGATGGTTGAAACCTGCTGAATTACTGAATGGTTTATCTATGACACATTAACCGTCAAATGCATATTGCTGTCTACAGAAGTTCTCTAAATACCGATAAAAAGAAAAACTAAGACTAAGCCACATGCTATTTAAGCAAGTATCATTATTAAAAGGGCTATCAAGTTTGTAGCAGAATGAGCACTCTGATTTACGGATTATATTGCTCAATTGGTGTTCATTTTTTCGTTTCTTTAGATATTTTGTTTCAAACTAAAAGACTTGCAGCCAAATATCTATATGTGGAAGACAACATTGATGGCCTTAGTATATAAATGTGCATATCGGCCACAAAACTTTAATCCTTTTAAGAGTTATAAAGTCTGCATTTTACAATAATACCTATTGAAACTTGAGTTTTAATGTTTTAGCTTTATGGCAGTCTTTTTAAAAATAAAAAGAAACCCCAAGCAGGTTATTTAAAATGATATTATCTTCATATAAAATATGTGTAGTAAGCCAAAATTACAATTTATGCTTAAAACACTACAGACATTTTTAAAGCGAAAAAAATCAATTTGGAAATTTCATTATACAGCACTGGTATGTTTTATTATTTGTTCACTCAAAGACACAGGTTTTGTCGCGTTATTGATAAGCTATAACCAAAAGTTGACACATAGAAGGCATAAGACTGTCTAGATAAGCTATAACCAACGACCCTGAACAAATTATTTTCCAAAAGTACTACCAAAAAGACGTAATTAGACTGAAAAGACTGTCTAGATAAGCTATAACCAAACACCCTGAACATATCCAAACACCTCTGTTTTTACTTACCAATGCTAACTTTCAAAAAAAGTACTTATCTAAAATTTTAGTGGTAGCCTCAAAACTTAGAAACACCAACAGCTTCCTAAAAACACCAGCAATAAACGTGTTAAAAAGGTAACAGGCTTTTTTAAAATGGTCCCAATCACATTTATATCTACAAAATAAGATAATACAAAGTTCATAAGATTATTAATCAAAATTGATCAGTTGTATCAACAAATTATTAGTGGTATAAACACAGTAAAGGAACTTACCAAGCTCGTTGTAGTTTTCACGCGTCAAGTGAAAAATTTGAAGATTACCACAAATACTCAGCCACAATAAATCTTCCACCACTTGATTAGTACTCTGCCATTTGCAGCCACTCCAGCAACTTCCAATGTCTAACCTCCAAAAGTTCAGGCTGGTGACTTGCCTGTTTTGACCCAAGCACTATTATTATAAAGCCCTGAATTAAAGAAAACAAAAAAAGGTATCATTTGAAATTGTTATAGAAAAGAACAAAAAAGAAGACTTCTCGAGAGTACCTACTTCATCAGGCGCAACTTCATTGTTGCAAGGCAGTTTCACGGGTCAACAACTATTTGATAAAAGGTTCTTTGTGTTCACCATGAAACACTGTTATAAGGAGGCTGTTTCTTCATCAACAAATCAAAAGGGCCCATAAAAGCGCCACCAACCTACCAGCTACGTCGCACAACGCAGATGGCGCGAGAAATAGATCTTCAATATCGTATTTGGGAGCGAGACATTATAGGCTCAGATATGGCACCATTAAGGGAAAACCGGACAGGCACGCCATGGCTGCAGCCCCGAGAGGTTGGCCTGCCAAGATACGCGTAATCTCAGATTTCTCCCATGCCGTTAAACTCATTATAGCCCGAGTGATCACATACATTGGTTTTCGTAATCCCCCTCTTTTATTAAAACTGTCATAAAGTGTATTTCTTTGTACACTTTATTAAAACTGCCATGGCTGCAAACACATTTCCGTGTTGCGCCGCCAAGATAGGGGCCGTCACTATCATTGTAAAATCAAATGACATTATTGGAACTGGATATCAACTACACTTCATACTAATGTACCCCGACAACCTTAATAGGTCGATTGGGCAAAATCAAATGGCATTATCGGAACTGGATATCAACTACACTTCATACGACCGCTGATAATCATAATAGTGGCTTTAAATACCTTGTTGGTCGCGTCACCAATCATATGTATGTCGCCCAGACAAAACTTATCAGACAAGCTAAGCATACACTAAAATAACATAGAGCTTCAAACATAAAAGCAAAGTCAAAAGAATACCTCAGAAAAGCACAAAAGTTGGTATGACGATTCACAATGGCCAACATCAGGCAGCGCCGACTGACGACCACCATCACCCACACCTAAGCTCACCAACGCCGCCTACTGACAATCAACGCCGCACACCGTCAACGGGGCAACGAAGAAGTCAATGACAATGAAGGGGCTTCTGGCCAAATGGGTATACCCAGATCATCAATATAGATTAGATCATCATCAATCATCAGATTAAATAAAAACTAATAAAACCGATCAACTCATCAATCATCATCAAGAATTTGTAAATTTGTTGAGAGAGAGAGAGATCAATAATTTGTGAGAGATAAATTTGTTGAGAGAGAGAGAGATTAATAATGGAACCCAGTTGCAACTGGTTGGTATATACCCTGATCAATTAATACAAAGAGCCAAAGGGGCAAACTCTCATTAACAAAAGCTACAGCAAAGGGCAACCTCAACATTAATTGAGTAACGAAGGTCCAAATCACTATATGTGTGTGCCAGTGCGTGTTAAAACTGTGAGGGAAGAAGGGTTGTGTGAGAAGGAAGAGTTAATATTTCTTTAATAAACTTATTTTGTTGCTTGTTGGGTTAAAATGGCCCAACCCCGAACTCTAAGCCTTTAATCAGAACAAAATGAAATAACCGATGAGATGAAACAATAAACAAAAACGCTAAACTGCTTACTATGTTAGAACATCACTCTTATGAGCAATGTTCTCAGACCCGGTCAACTCGTCCGGGAAAACTGGTTGACCCGGTTCCGGCCAAAAAAGGGTTATTTTAACCCGGGTTTTATATTTTCGAAACCCGGCTTGACCCGGCGGGTTTGGAGTGATCCGGGTGAACCCGGTTCTTAAGACCCAGACGGGTTTTTATTTTTTCGAGTTTTTTTTGAAAAAAAATATGTAAAATTTACGTATTTACGACGGAATTTTATTTTTACATATTATATTATTTGGTAAATAATTTATATCCTCAATATTCGGAAGTTTTTATGGTTTTTATATATAACTCTTATTAATTATTAACAATATAAAAAAAATTTGTTTGAAAACCGGGTTAACCCGGGTCGACCCGGATTGACCCGGACCCGGTAATTCGACCGGGTCGATTTAAAACCCGGGTTTTAAAACATTGCTTATGAGAGCATTCAGATTTGGGTTATATGGCATATACACAATAGTTTTATTATACCATACAATACATTGTGTGTATTGACATGTCATAATATGTTAAATAGTCATTCTTCTTTTAATATATGGCTATTACACCATAAAAGTGTGACCAAGTTTTCTCTTTATGAAAATTTGATATAACATGTACTATATGTACTATTCTTGTTAATAAAATTATATGATAAGTTTAATGGGTTATGGAATTTTTATATAAAAGTTGGTATGTTGACGTGACGATAATGTGGAAATGTATTAAACTCTGTATTACACCATGCATTAGAGATGCTGTAAAGTATACGTAAGGGGTGACTCAAGTTTTAAATTTTTAAAGCCCCCAATTTTCAAAAACATTGTGTACATATAAATAAATTTATGTCTACAAGATTTGGACTCGAGTAATTTCGTCGAATTTGAAACCAAATGTGAAATTCGTAAAATTTTTGAGGACTAACGATGTAATTTACTCTACATTAATGTCAAGTGAATAAACAACGTGTGATAGGCATTTACTCTATAGCATGTTTGACTATTGATGCCATTTCATATTCTATTTTTACACAATGTGTGATCTAATATGAATGGCTTCTTCTTCATCTTGTGCTTCAGATCACACTTTGTATGAAGTATTTCTAAGCTTTAGAGGTGAGGATACTCGTCACTCATTTACTGATCACCTTTTCCATGCGTTACTGCGAGCGGGACTACACACTTTTAGAGACACTGATGAAGTTGATAGAGGTCGTGAACTTAATACAGATATCGAAAGAGCCATCACAAACTCTAGGTCTTTTATAGTTGTATTGTCAGAGAACTATGCAAATTCTAGATGGTGCCTAGATGAGCTTGTGTTCATCCTTGAGCAAAGACGAAACTTCACTTATTTCGTTTTACCTGTTTTTTATCATGTTGATCTCTCAGAGGTCAGGAACCAAACTGGAAGTTTTGCTGTACAAGGATCAAAATGGTCTCAGGATAATGTGAATAGGTGGAAGCAAGCGCTTACTGACATTGCCAACTTGACCGGCATTGTTGTCTCAGGGTATGTGATATCATCTGCTTAAGCTTATTCATGTTTATGGTTACGAAACTACGTACCCTTTTCAATTTACGCGACTAGGAATTACTCGTACATACTTATCTTAAGACACCAAAATGAGATTCTTGATAGACCAATGTGAAAGCGAACGGCAATGCAAATAGTATTCAGGTGTTTGAGTTTGGTTATTGTCACCAAATACCACATGGATGATTTTGTAGTTTACTTTAAATAAATCCAGGCATCTTTCGCTATATCTATGTTAAGATTTAGATATATCTTCTGGTCAAATAGCCTATATTTTTACCCAAATGCTATCTTGAGGTATTTACCTAGAGGTATTTACCCAACTAGACTCATCTCAAATGCTACTATATTGTTAATACAAATGAGCTGCCTCTCCATAATAAAAATAAATTGGTAAAAGCCACCTTTCAACTAGCAGTTTCGAAACCTAACAGTCCGTCCAGTTGATTTTGTTTTTTATGTGGATAAATATGATGTTACAAGTTACAACCTTAAGAAGTATGAGTTTGAAGCTGATCAGTAGTTCAGTATTCGAAACACTCGCCAAAGTATCATATACTATAAATCTTGCTTTAATATTGACAAAACTTGGTTCCATTTTTTCATTATTACTTGTAGCCATATTTTTTCTCCAATTTTCTTCTATCCTATTAGTATATGTTTTGTGATTTCATTTATGGGTTTTTGTTTTTCATTCTTGTTTTGGTTCTTGGTTGCTCAGTAATTAATGTTTTTAGATTGAAATGGAATTGCTTTGACTTTTTAGGATGTGAAATAGCCCTAACAAAAGGTTTTGATCCGCATAAACCCTAACCCGAGTACCTAGGCCTACACAATGAACACCTTTTCTGGTGACCTTTATTAGGAGTTTGGATTGATTCCATGTGATATTTCCTTCCTCGAAGCCATCCGTGTCTGGTTAACTAGACGTTTGACCTTCCATTTAAACAGAGTAACCATATTTATGTGATTGTTATTTAGTGTTTGAGATAGCTTATTCTTATGGCTTATTGAAATGTGTTAAACTGAATGCAGAGTAAATGGATTGTTGCTGTTACGTATAGTATTTTCATTCTTTTGAGGCATGATGCTTTTGCATTATGGGCTGCCATGGGGTCGGTCATGAATATGATACTATCGGTAGTTTTGAAGAAGATTTTAAAACAAGAAAGACCTGTTTTTGGAGTCAGTTCAGGCCATGGAATGCCGTCTTCACATGCTCAGTCTATCTTTTTCCCTATCGTAATTGTCACTCTGTCAGGTAACTATTTGTTTGAGTAGTTTATAATCAAACTTGATTGAGATACTATTTTCTGAGCAACATTATTAACTTTAAATACTTTTGAGTTACACTAATCTTCCAGACAATAATAATTATTTGTTTTTATGCTCATTTTGACAGTGGTGCAATGGCAAGGTTTAAATGGGGTTACGATTATCTTTGGCATGCTTCTTTTAGCGCTTGGTTCTTATTTCGTATGTATACATGCACCATTCTCTTTATTTTTAGATTATGATTTCAATAACATCCATTTGTCTTTTGCATTTAAAAAATCAGACTAGAACTCTAGAAGTGTTTGGCCCGCCACCCCAACCCAAAACTTTGTTGATGCACCAATTTTGACTTGTCATTTATACTCCCGGTTTCCACCTGTAGAATATCTGTAACTCCTTGCAATTCAAACTCTATCAGTGTAGGCAAATTAGATAAGATGATATACTGTAAGTTCTGGAGTTTCACTTGGATACCATAAACAGGTGATATATGAGTTCTAAATTTTCAAGACGCCCAAATTAGTCTTTTATGTTTTTGATATTGAGTCTCGTGATCATATTAGTAACCACTCGTTTAGTTAAATAAATAAGGTGCTTGGATGTACATCTCCAAGATGATTATTGTGCCGTGAAGCCTTGAAGAATAATTTCTGATTATTTGCGTTTTAAATTGGGGATAATTTAGTAATCTTGCCTGTGTCACCTGTTATATCTAGTCTTATATTTTCGCCTAAGTCGTGTCTAGGGTAATCAAGAGTCGAGTAGCCTAGTTTCCTAATAGCTATTAATAAAGGTCGGTTGGCAATGTCTAAGCCCAACCCGACCCGTAGGACTTGTATAGTCGGTTCCCCCTCATCTCTATAAAAGGAGGTGAGGGGGAACAAACCAATGACGCATTCTTTCAATAAACTAATCGGAAACGATTAGGGATTACCTTGTGGCGTCGCTTTTCTTTTTCTGTCGATTTTGCTTGTGGGTTTGTCTTCACGATCGTGTATTCCGCATCTAGTAATCAGGATTGTAGGATTAAAACCCTACAAGTGGTATCAGAGCTTTGGTGTCGAAGATCTTCTGGTTTCTAGGATCGATCGAGAAGAGGGTTTTGGTGTTCAGGTTCGTGGACATCATCAGGAGCAGCAGGTGATCGATTGGATTAAGGGTTTTTTGGTTTTCGTTCGTCGAAGATCAAAGTGTGTGACTGGTTGTTCTTTCTTTGGTGGCTGGAGCAACAACAGGGAAGAAGAAGATAGATAAACAAATACTATATTTGTTTATTACTAGTCAATACATAGTACTACGAAGGGATTTGGGCCAACTTAATTTGGGCCTAAAGTTTATAAGCTTGTTTTTAATTTGGTTTTGAGTGGGTCAGATTATAAAAGAGTTTATAATATTTATTTTGTTTTTGTTTTTATAAAACAAAAAGGTTAATACTTCGTAGGGTTTTTAACACAAGGGGACTTCGTAATTCGTGATTGTGAGGTTTAACGTATCACAAGGTTTAGCGAGTTACCGAAGGGATTTTGTCGGTTTGTGATTGTGAGGTTTTTCACAAGGTTTAGCAAATCAACAAAAGGATAAAGAATGACGGGAGCCAAGTTTGACATCGAAAAATTCGATGGAACTGGCGATTTCGGGTTATGGAGAATCAAGATGCGTGCTTTGTTAATCCAGAATGGATGTGAAGCAGCTCTGGAGGTTTTCCCCGCGAATATGGAAGCTGAAGAGAAATCTAAGCTTGACAAGAATGCTCACAGTGCCATGATTTTGTGTATAGGTAACAAGGTCCTGAGAGAGGTTACCGGGGAGACGACTGCAGCGGGGGTTTGGTCAAAGCTCGAGTCTTTGTACATGACAAAGTCATTGGCCAACAAGTTGTACCTGAAGAAGAAGTTGTATACATTCTACATGCCGACTGGACGAAAGATTTCCGAGCATATAGATGAGTTCAACAAAATCGTTCTTGATTTAGCAAATATTGAGGTAAAATTCGAAGATGAAGATCTTGCTTTATTGTTACTCACGTCTTTACCAGCATCATACGAACACTTTGTGGATACTTTGCTTTATGGACGGGAAGATTTGACTTTGGAGGACGTGATGGCCACACTAAATTCAAAGGAAATCAAAGAAAGGTTCAAGGCGAAGGGGGATGATGGTGAAGGGTTATATGTGAGGGGAAGAACTGATCGCAGGAATTCGCATCAGTCAAAGGGAAAGTCAAGATCGAAATCTCGAGGTGGAAGACTCAAATGCTTTATTTGCCAATCTCAGGAGCACTTGAGAAGAGACTGTCCGAAGAATAATCGCAAGAAGTCAAAAGATTACGTCAAGAAAGATAATCAACCAAGCTCCAGTGGTTCGATTTACGACGATTCTGAGGTGATGATGGTGATGAGTGCAGAAAGACTGCAAGATTGGATCATGGATTCAGGAGGTTCATATCACATGTCACCCAGGTTAGATGTATTTTTTGATTTTCTGGAATGCGATGGGGGCAGCGTACTGTTGGGAGACAACAGGGAGTGCAAGATCAGGGGTATTGGCAAGGTAAAGGTACAACTGAAAGATGGGTCAAGTTTTGTGTTACACAATGTCAGGTACATTCCTGAATTGAAAAGAAACTTGATATCGCTGGGAACTCTTGAAAAAGAGGGATACACCGTAAAATTGCAGTCGGGCAAAGTCAAGGTGATTAATGGTTCTAGGGTTATTATATCTGGAACCAGAAGGGAGAACTGTGTGTACTCTTTGGATGGCCATGCATTGACCGGTGAGCTTAATGCTGGTGTTGAAGAAAAAGACAGTCTTGTGCAGGTTTGGCATAAAAGACTAGGACATATCAGTGAGGCGGGACTACATGTGCTGGAAAAGCAGGGTTTGTTTGGCAAGAAGAGTCTAGGTAAGCTCGATTTTTGTGAGAATTGTGTTCTGGGAAAGTCACATCGAGTCCGTTTCGGTGTAGGAAGGCACACTACTCAGGGAGTGATAGACTATGTTCATTCAGACTTATGGGGTCCGTCTCAGGTGGAATCATTGGGAGGTAAGAGGTATTTCTTATCTATTGTCGATGATTATTCCAGAAGGGTATGGGTTTATGTTCTCAGGTTCAAACACGAAGCATTTGAGAAGTTCAAAGAGTGGAAGCAGTTAGTAGAGAATCAGACTGGGAGGACGGTTAAGAAGCTTAGGACGGATAATGGTCTTGAGTTCTGTAACCGGGAATTTAATCAGCTATGTACTGAGAGTGGGATTGCTAGACATTTGACGGTTGCCGGGACACCGCAGCAGAATGGGTTAGCAGAACGGATGAACAGAACTCTGATGGACAAGGTACGCTGTTTATTAATACAGTCTGGATTGCCCAAGACCTTCTGGGCAGAAGCGACATGTACGGCCGCATATCTTATAAATAGGTCACCATCGACAGCGATTGAGAAGAAGACACCTATGGAGATGTGGTCGGGACATCCTAGTGATTATGAGATGTTGAGGGTTTTCGGCTGTGTCGCGTATTCACACGTTAAACAAGGTAAGCTCGAGCCGAGAGCGGTAAAATGCGTTCTTTTGGGGTATCCTGAAGGTGTGAAGGGGTACAGACTATATAGGCTTGATAATGAATCGCCTAAAATAGTCACAAGCAGGAACGTGGTCTTCAATGAAAGTGTCATGTACAAAGACACGTTGAAGGATACTGGTGCAGGAAAAGATAAGTCTGTTGAGGAATTACAGGTTGAGGTGGAACTGCAGAGGTTAAATAATCATACGCCTGAGGAAGACCATCCAGGTCAGGAAGATCAAACAGGTCAGGAAGATCAGACAGATCAGGAAGACCAAACAGATCAGGAAGATGGCTATGATGAAGATGCAGGGGTTCAAGAAATTGATCATCCACCGGATCTCACAGATTATCAATTGGTTCGGGATAGAGAGCCAAGGACAAGAACGAAACCGGCAAGGTTTCGGGATGAGAGTAATATGGTTGCTTACGCGTTTGCTGCAGCAGAGGAAGAAGATACTCATGAACCATTGACATACCAGGAAGCAGTTGCTTGTGAAGACAGTTCTAAGTGGAAAGCTGCTATGAAAGAAGAGATGGATTCTCTGAAGAAGAACAAGACCTGGGTGTTAGTAGATCATCCAGCTGGGCAAAAGCTGGTGAGCTGCAAATGGCTGTACAAAATAAAGGAAGGGATTGAAGGTGTTCAAAAGCCTAGGTACAAGGCAAGGCTGGTGGCTCGTGGATTCACACAAAGAGCAGGTATTAATTACAATGAAGTATTTTCGCCGGTAGTTCGACACACATCTATTCGGGTTATACTTGCATTGACTGCGTGTAAAGATTATGAGCTGGAGCAGCTTGATGTAAAGACGGCGTTTTTACATGGAAATCTTGAAGAAGTGATCTACATGAGGCAACCACCGGGATTTGAACAAGGTAACAAGGTATGTTTGTTAAAGAAATCTCTTTATGGTTTGAAGCAGTCACCTAGGCAATGGTACAAGAGGTTCGATGAGTATATGCTGAGCAACGGGTTTAAGCGTAGCAGTTACGACAGCTGCGTATATTACAGGAGTTATGCACCAGGGGAGTATATCTATCTATTGTTATATGTAGATGATATGCTGATTGCTTGTAAAAGCAAGGCTGAGATCGCGGCTACCAAGTCTTTGCTTAAAAGGGAGTTCGACATGAAAGAGCTCGGGGAAGCAAAGAAGATTCTTGGTATGGAGATCTTCAGGGATCGGAGTCGCAAGATTCTGAGGGTGTCACAATCCGGGTATGTTTCTAAAGTTTTAAAAAGGTTTAGAATGGACAATGGGAAGTCGGTTCAGACACCATTGGGTGGGCACTTCAAGCTGTCGTTGAAGGACTGCCCGGTTAGGGATTGTGATGTTGAAAGAATGAGTAGGGTGCCGTATGCAAATGCGGTTGGGAGCTTAATGTACTTGATGGTGTGCACGAGGCCAGACATAGCGTATGCAGTAAGTGTAGTTAGCAGATATTTGGCGAATCCGGGTAAACTCCATTGGAAAGCAGTGAAGTGGATTATGAAATATTTGCAGGGCACTGTAAACGTGGGTTTGGTGTATGGGACAAATCGTGGCAACCATGTGGACGTAACAGGTTTTGTTGATTCAGACTACGCCAAGGATCCGGATAAGGGTAGGTCTCTCACTGGTTACGCATTTTTAGTACAGGGATGTGTTGTAAGCTGGAAGGCAACGCTACAACACGTGGTGGCTCTTTCAACTACAGAGGCAGAATATATGGCCCTTACGGAGGCTGTGAAGGAAGCTATTTGGCTAAGAGGACTCTTGGAAGAGTTGGGCGTGAAGCTCAACACTGTTGCAGTTAATTGTGATAATCAGGGCGCGATTCACTTATCGCGGAATCATGTTTTTCATGAAAGGACAAAGCACATCAATGTGTGTTATCACTTTATCAGAGAAGTCTTGGAAGCAAAGACGGTTGAAGTTCTGAAGGTGGGTACTGAACACAATGCTGCGGATGCCTTGACGAAGGTGGTACCTGGACGCAAGTTACAACACTGCATGGAATTGCTGAGTGTTGGGATAGGCTAATATAAGCCTAAGGTGGAAATTGTTATATCTAGTCTTATATTTTCGCCTAAGTCGTGTCTAGGGTAATCAAGAGTCGAGTAGCCTAGTTTCCTAATAGCTATTAATAAAGGTCGGTTGGCAATGTCTAAGCCCAACCCGACCCGTAGGACTTGTATAGTCGGTTCCCCCTCATCTCTATAAAAGGAGGTGAGGGGGAACAAACCAATGACGCATTCTTTCAATAAACTAATCGGAAACGATTAGGGATTACCTTGTGGCGTCGCTTTTCTTTTTCTGTCGATTTTGCTTGTGGGTTTGTCTTCACGATCGTGTATTCCGCATCTAGTAATCAGGATTGTAGGATTAAAACCCTACATCACCATAATTGTTTATCATATGGAAAATTATTGGCTAGCTTATAGAAATCCAATTGGCCTCAAATAAATAGGAACTGCATCAGTTTATACCAACTAGAAAAAATGAACCAGTCTCTAAAAGCTCATCCAAACAACTTATGACCATATTCACACTTTGCTTGCTGCAGAGTAATTAGGCTCCATATCTGGCATTTTCATGTTGTATTTGTTATTATTTCAGTCATGGCTACGAGTGTCACAGCGTTATCACACTACCAGTCAAGTCGTCGTGGGTGCAATTGTGGGGTCCATTTTTTCGGTCATATGGTTTTGGGTATGGGAAGCAAGTGTACATAAGGCATATAGCTCCAGTTTGTGGGTTCGAATCCTTCTTGTTGGTGGAACTGCATTTTTCTGTTTGGGGTTTATTCAACATGTCATTCGGGATTGGATAAAAGGTGAAGATTGATACTCAAAATTTAATATGAATGATTCAGTGATAGTAGTACATTGTAGGCATTCTATTACCCTCATTACCTTAAAAATGTAACCAATTCCAGTTAGAGGTGTAACTATTATGTCCTGTTTTGGATTCTTACACTCTACTGACCTTTTTTCTTGTAAACAATTGTTAATGAAATTGCTTTGATAGTGTGACTCCTTTAATCTTTGATATTCTAAATTATTTCAGTAATCGTTAATATTAGATTATTTCAGTAATTGTTAATGTGTTACAATGCGTATTATACTCTACTCACCTTTTCCCTTTACACTCTACCATTTTCATTTTTGTGTTACTTGTTTTACCGGTAACAATTTCAACACGACTAAGGGGGCGTTTGAGATTGCTTATTGAAAATAGATTATTTGTTTTGATTATTTATAATCAACAATTAGAAAACGTGGTTTTGAGAAATAGTGTTTGGATTTGATTATGTTGTTTGAAATCAGATTAACCCGACTACACAACCCCGCTGAACGCCAATCAAAACAGCAATATTGGTTTCAAGTGTTTGTATATTAAAGGGAAAGCTGAATTACCTTAATTACAATATGCTAGACTCATATTTATACTAAAAACTAAACATAAACGTGCAGCACTATATCCTAGGAACTAGGAACCAACTAAATAATGTATTCCTAACAATGTGGCCTTACTGCTTATTTCTTCTAGACTTGTTCAAACAAGAACCAACACTAACCCATGACCCACATGCTACTGACCCGTACCCATGGTCCATCAAGATTATCCAACATAATCAATAATCAAATTATCAATTTTTTTAGTGTGTGTCAAATCAGATTATTTGTTTGGTTGATAAGTAAAATGACTAAAATATGTAGTTAAATATGTAGTTACTAGTGTTAATAACTCTAGATGGTCGCTAGACAACGGACATTGAGATCTCTATAGTGGCTTGCACTATTTGTCGCTAAATATGTAGCTAACGTTTTTTTTGTCATGTTACCATTTTTTTCCTTCTCTCTTCTTTAATTTATTGAATGTTCACAAATTTTTTGGTTTAGATGTATTCAATTTTCTTCAAAGCTCTATTAGTCCCACCTGATATTTCAAGCCATCTGCTGTAATGTATTGGTATGCATTTTTTTTATCTCAGTCCCACTTAATTAAAAAATATGTGAATCATACATACAAGAGTTCAGACACTATTCATTTGAAAATAAGAAAAGAATCAAGAAACAGAGACCTGCTTCACCAGTTTTAGTTTAATGCATATGGTGCAGGCCCTTTCGCTTGTTAAAGTAATGCAAATTGTTGTTATGCAGACAATATGTGTTTCATCTCTTAGTTAATCACCTTTTGCTTAAAGACAGAAACCTACTTTTGTGCGAAATGCTATTTCCTCAAATGCAAGATTCTCATAGAACATGTACAACTATGTATGCTGGATTTAGCATCATGACAAAGTCCCAACAACCTAACCCTATTTTTTTATCACTTTATTGGTCTCAGGACAACAATATAAGCATTCAAAATCACTTAAAAAATAAACCATGCTTTGGTTTAAAGACAACATATTCGAAACAAGATATACTGTGATTTTTTAGGATTTGTTTAACCCTAATGAAAACAAAAACTGGTTCTTGTATATTTTGTTTGTTGATTGGGTAAGTACACATGCTACGACTTTTAGTACTTTGCATCTGTACTATAAGCCTATAATAAAACTTAATTAGTCTTCTTAAGTTTCTTTCATTACTGTGACTTAAAAAAATTCAGTATAAGCTATCTTATTATTGTAGAAGGGTAAATCTCTGTGTGTTACTCACTGATAATTCGATACATAAATACAACTATATGGAACATTCTAGCTACGGGCTTGAGCCCAATACAAATACACACTAAATAATGATACGGGCTAACACTCCCTCGCAGTTGGAGCGGGAGGACACCGGACGCTCAAACTGATGCGAAACTCCTCAAATAATGCGGAAGGCAATCCTTTATTGAAGATGTATGCATACTGATAACGGGATGGAACATGAAGAACACGAACTTGACCCGCAACAACCAAATCTCGAACAAAATGTATATCAATCTCAATATGCTTCGTACGTTGATGTTGAACCGGATTGCATGATAAATACACAGCACTAACGTTATCACAGTAGACAAGCGTAGCGGAAGATAAAGGTGTATGCAACTCACGTAGTAAATTCCGTAACCAACAAGTCTCAGCAACATCATTGGCAACACCACGATACTCTGCCTCTGCACTAGAACGAGAAAGCGTCGGTTGACGCTTAGAGGACCATGAGAGTAAGTTGTTGCCAAGAAAGACACAATAACCAGAAGTGGAGCGCCGAGTAGTGGGACAACCAGCCCAATCCGCGTCTGAATAAGCAACTAAGGATGTAGTAGAAGAGGCAAACTGTAAAACCCGCATGCTTTTACCATGAATAGTGCCCTTAAGATCGTACGTCCTAGATTAAAACTTACCCTATTTAGTATTGATCACATTCATGTGCTAATAATCAAGCAAGTGCATACGTGTATGACATGATAAGTATCGATTACGTACAAACTCATGATAAACAGTTAATAGATATTTCACGTGAACATAATTAAATCATGATCACCATTTAAAACACGAACTAAAATAATTACGTAAGTACTTAATTACGAGTGTAAATAATACGATAAACTACATGATAAAATAAACAGAAACACTTTAAACACGAACACGTTTAACCACGAACGAACACGAAACATCGGGACACGAGAAAAGGTACGGGTACCCATGTGGGGCCCCATACCCACGGCACACATAACAAGGTGGGCTAAGCCCATGGACTTTTACAAGAAAAGGGGGGGGGGGGTTATGGTAACTTTTCATTTCATTTTACATTTCAAGCAAAATAAACATTTAACCTAAAAAGGTTTTCTCTCCTTCCTTTTTGTCCTCTTTGTGCCGCCACCCTAAGACCACCATAGGTGGTTGATTGGTTGATTTTGATCTTGAAAACCATTGCTATAAACCGTGTTTGTTCATCCTCTTCCAAGCGAAACCTTCTTTTTAATTCTTTTTAAATCTTTGATTATTTTCATGAACATGTTATTGTTATTCTTATTAAAACATGATAATTAAACATAGATCTAACATGTTTTGGGGTTAATTAAAATCAAAGGTTGTTATATGAGGGTGTTTGTTTTTGGCCACCTAGTATAACCAACCCGAGGGGGGTTCGGTTTGCTTTTAGCCGCCACCACCAAGACCATTTTGGTCTTGGTTGGTGCATGTGGGACCCACGGCAGCAAGGGGGCACAAGTACCCCGAGTTGGCTCGGGGTACGGTGTCGAGTTCATGCCCGATTCATGGTTCGTTGGTTAAATCATGATTTATGCTACATGTTAATAGTATGAATTATGAACTTAGGATATAAATTAATTAATAACATGAGATATTAATTAAACCATGACTTAGGTTATTTTAATTATTAATTTAGCATGATATTAATTTAACCTAAGTATTTTTATGTTATAAGTTATAATTAATTAATTATTTAAAACATGCTTATAATTAATTAATTTAGACATGACTTAGGTTATATTATTAATACATATTAATATACATTTTAACCTAAGTAATTTATTCCATTTTAATTAAAACATGTTATACTTTAATTAAAATGCTTAACCTATAGTTTAATTAAAATGCATGAAATAATAATTAAACTATACACTATATCATATGACTTAAGAAATAAGCTTATAAACACTTAGACTTATATTTTAGCTTATGCAACCAGCTGATCTATTTTTGGAAACTTTCTATTTTTAGAAACTGATCTATTTTAAGGCAGCTGATCTATTTTTGGAAACTTTCTATTTTTAGAAACTGATCTATTTTAAGCAGTGAATTCTATTTTAGGAAACTTTCTATTTTTAGAAACTTTCTATTTTTGGAAACTTTCTATTTTTGGAAACTTTCTATTTTTGGAAACTTTCTATTTTTGGTAACTTTCTATTTTTGGAAACTTTCTATTTTTGGAAACTTTCTATTTTTGGAAACTTTCTATTTTTGGAAACCTGCTATTTTTGGAAAGTTACTTATTATTACACAGTAAGTATAATAATACATGAATTACCAGTAATACTTTATCAGATTAATCAGAGTACAAGGTCAACACAGATAGGGCTTTAAACAGTAAACCATGACCTAAAACATACAAAGTAAGCTAAGATGAGACATAAAACCCAGTACGTAATCAGTGATTCGATACTTATACACGTGTGTATTCATGTAGCGTTAGTGATCCAGAAGTAGGAGTCTTTCTTCCGTTCATTCACTGGACTTGAGGTACGGATTCCCGTCCTTTCAGTATGGACATTCTTTCCTTATTAGGATTTCCCCCGTATGCAGCCAACTGTTTTCCCCAGTATTTGTTTTATTGTTTTAAACTGCTTATGTTTAATTAGCATAATCTATAGCCATATACAAGCATGACCAGTTTCACCTAGTTATGGAGGTACCATAACCATAACATTGGAGGCACCAATGTTATGACTTCCCCACGGCGGAGTGATTGCTCGTGGCGTCCCTTTCAGTTTTGGCCATATTATTATATCATGTGGGGCGTATGGGTGCATCCTAGTTACATGTTTTATTCAGTATTTCATGGTGAATGTGGTGTGTGCCTTGCATCCTTCACAAGGAGTTGATCCCTCCTACCCAGACCAGTATATTAATTAAAGGCATCCCCTCTAATCAGCATGATGAGGTCACCCCTCTAAGTATTCATGCACGTGACCTTTTCATGACCTATATGGGCTATGGTATATATATGTTAAAACAGTTTTCATAAGATAAACATAAGGCTTTTCAAACTATAAAACCAGTTTTCTCAATACTTAACCAGTCTACTCAGAACTTAGTCTTCCGCTGTTATATGTTACATGCTTATCCTATTTCATGCTATATTGTACACCCGTGCACTGAGCGTCTTGCTCAGCCGTTTTCCTTTTCATGTTCCCAAAACGGCAGGTACCCAGGGACGCTCGTAGATCTCAAACGTACGTGCATATGGACTGGAAGCTTTACTGTCTTTCTTTACTTTATGCATTTCATTTACTTTAATACAGCTTGCAATGGACATTGTTTCGTCCTTTCCTTTTACAGTATTTATGTTTGTGTGTGATGAGCTCTACTTTGGGGTTACCGATGTTTGATTCCGGTATCTCCCTTTTATGGTTAAATAATGCTTAGACATTTATCCTTGTATGCTTTGATGACACGCCATGATTATGCGTAAGATTCCATTTCCAAATGGGGTGTTACAATTATGGTATCAGAGCCAAGGCTTCGACCTGTAGGCTCTCAAATATGACCTGTGATTAGTGGGTAGTCACTTCGGTCTTCCTAGAACTGACAGTTGTTTTCATGCATTCATCATTTTTAAGCACACATATATATGTCATTGTTACAGGGTTTTTGACTAAGTAATGGTTGGTACAGGACTGGCCCTATTTAGTCGCATGTGTTTTATCGAAACTTTTAGATTTGGGACCGACCCATAGGCGTCCCCTCGATATGTCTTTTGTTTTGAGTGAACTGACCAGAGGCGTTCACTCTCGAGCATCAAAAGTTTTCATAAAACTGCATCATGCATTCATACAAAAAAAATTTCTTGCATAAAATTTTTCTCGTGAAATTTTTGGTATAAATTTTTTTTTCATGTATATATATAATTTATATTTTATGTTTTGAACTGTTAATCATATGTTTTATGTTATACTGTCAGATGGTTCTCACACGCGAGCAAGAGCAGCTCAATGCTGCAATTCAGGCTGCCATGCAAGCCTTGCTTCCTCAACTGAGGAATGACATCCGTGCTGAAGTCCAAGCTGCCAACAATCAGCAGCAGCAGAATCAGGCACCTCCTCCTCCTCCTCCTCCTCCAGTGACACTAGCAGTGTGGCTAGAAAGATTCAACAAGCTCCGTCCTAGAGCTTTTGAAAAGACTGATAGCCCCAGCGATGCTGAAAGCTGGTTGACTCATATCGAAAAGATTTTCAATGCTATGGGCTGTGACCCCGCATACAAGGCGAGATTGGCATGCTACCGGTTTGAAGGTGATGTACTCAGCTGGTGGCTAGCCTTGACGCAGTCGGAAGGAGGTGATGATTGGGTCGCTGGTTTGACATGGGCCCAATTCAAGGAGAGAGTGATGGAGCAGTTCTTTCCCAAGGCAGAGCAGGACAAGCTCAAGCGAGAGTACCATGGGATACGACAGAGAGCGGGCGAGAATAGCAACGAATTCATGCAGCGCTTTCTTCGCTTAGCTGGTTTCCTGGGAGCAGCAGCTGGTACTCCTGAGGACCAGGCACACCACTTTAGGTGGGCACTTCGCACCTCGGTCGCGAACAATCTGGTGTGTGCTACGTTCAATACAGTAGCACAAGTGGCCGACGCAGCAAGGAAGCTAGAGATGCTGCAGGAGCGAGATGAGTTCGGGGAAGCTGAAAGACCCGACAAGAGGTAAACATTTCGTATTCAAACGGTAACCAAACCGCATCCTATCATTATATGTTCAATAATCATCTCTTAAACTGTATCTTCCAGGCAGAAAACTGGGGACCGGTCTCAGCCGGCTACTCAGCAGCAGCCTCATCAGCCTAAAGGAAACGGTCACACTAACGACCGTTCTGTTGTGGAAAGGCGTAGCGGTAATGATAATTACCGTAACAACGTTGGATACTCCAACAACAGCAGGTCCTACTATTTACGCATCTTCTTATGATTTCATGTTATATCTCTCACGCTGACACTATATTAACCTCTACCAGGAACCACGGTAACGGGAAGGACCAGAACCACAGGGGTTCGCAACCTAACCGTTCAGCTATCACTAGTGAACATCTTATGATGCATATGTCTTATACTCGTGCATATACTTTATCTTAACACATTTTGTCATCAGCAGGCCCTCAGCAAGCAAGGACTCCTGCTGGAGGATTCACTCATCCTCTTTGCAATACTTGCCATCGCAGACACCCTGGCCCATGTCGTCGTGATTCCGACGCGTGCTACAAGTGCGGTCTCCCTGGCCATCGTATGAGAGATTGCCGTAAGGGTGAAATGGAGGGTACCTCGGGTCATGCTGATAATAAGCCGCCTCCTACCACTGGGAGTGTCTACACAACATCTCGCGATCAGGCAAACAAATCTACAGGTACCATTACTGGAATTTTGTATATGTACGGCCAAGCCGCATGTGTTCTTTTCGACACGGGTGCCACTCACTCAGTTATTTCCACTACATATGCTAAGAACATCAGGACACTTCCCTTGCCATTAGAAAATAGGCTTACCATTTCCACGCCTTTGAGGGACTCTGTATTAATAACTCATGTATACAAGAGTCTTCCTCTAGAATTTGACGATAAAGTTCGTGCAGTAGATGCACTTCCCCTAGACATGATTGAGTTCGATATGATTCTCGTCATGGACTGGCTATCCAAGCACCATGCTACCATAGACTGCCACTCATATCGGGTGATCTTCGGCGACATTAATGCACCAGAGTACATTCATAACGGGTTCATACCCGGACGGTCTGTACAAGTCATATCTACCTTGCAAGCACGTGCATTACTGTCACGTGGCTGTGAGGGTTATCTAGCTACGGTTCACGACATGGATGCTGAATCCCCATCGATTCAGGATCAACCAGTAGTTTTGGAATTTCAAGACGTCTTCCCAGCTGAACTCCCCGGCATACCACCTGCACGAGAAGTGGAGTTCAACATCGACCTTGTTCCAGGAGCTGAACCAATCTCTAAGGCTCCGTATCGTATGGCTCCCATAGAGCTAAAAGAACTGAAGGACCAACTACATGAACTTCTTGAGCGAGGGTTCATTAGACCAAGCGCATCTCCATGGGGCGCACCGGTCTTGTTCGTTAAGAAGAAGGACGGCAGCATGCGACTTTGCATAGACTACCGTGAACTTAATAAGATTACCATTCGCAATAGATATCCACTGCCACGTATAGATGATCTGTTTGACCAACTTCAAGGAGCCAAACACTTCTCAAAGATCGATCTAAGGTCAGGCTACCATCAGCTAAGGGTTAAAGAGCAGGATATTGCCAAGACTGCTTTTCGTACCCGCTATGGCCATTATGAGTTTGTAGTCATGCCATTCGGCCTGACTAATGCTCCAGCAGTATTCATGGATCTGATGAACAGAATCTTCCATGAATTCCTTGATAAGTTTGTCATTGTATTCATCGATGACATCCTGATTTTCTCAAAGTCCACGGAGGAACACGAAGACCATCTCCGTACGGTACTACAGATTCTTCGTCAGAAGCAGCTGTATGCGAAATTCTCCAAGTGTGAGTTCTGGTTAAACAAAGTGGCATTCTTAGGTCACATTGTATCAGCAGAAGGGATCACTATGGACCCAGCAAAGGTTGAGGCTATCACTAAATGGCCAAGACCAACGTCAGCGACAGAAGTCCGCAGTTTCTTGGGCTTAGCTGGATATTATCGCAGATTCGTGGAGAACTTTTCCCGTTTGGCACTACCTCTCACCAAACTGATGCGAAAAGGAGAGAAATTCGTCTGGACGGAAGAACGAGAGAAGAGCTTCGAAGACCTAAAGCAGAAGTTAGTATCTGCACCTATTCTTACTCTCCCATCTGGTACAGGTGGATTTCAGATCTACAGCGATGCATCAGGGAAGGGACTGGGCTGTGTTCTCATGCAACATAGGAAAGTGATCGCGTATGCTTCACGGCAGCTTAAGCCCTATGAAGAAAACTACCCTACGCATGACCTGGAACTTGCTGCAGTGGTGTTCGCATTGAAAATATGGAGGCACTACTTATACGGAGAATCATGCGACATTTTCACGGATCACAAGAGCTTGAAGTATATCTTCACTCAACGTGAATTGAACATGAGACAAAGGAGATGGTTGGAACTGTTGAAGGATTATGATATTAACCTACAGTATCATCCCGGAAAGGCTAATGTAGTAGCAGATGCACTCAGCAGAAAGTCCGGAATGATCAACGGCATTGAAATCAAGGAACAAAACATAAGAGACTTGGAGCGGCTAGACATCGAAATCATGGTACGTGGGCAGCACGGATACTGGGCGAATCTTAGAGTAGAACCCGAATTACTGTCTAGGATCAAGGAAGCTCAGAAGGATGATGGAGAAATATGGGCGATAATTCAGAATTTGGAGAAGCAGACAGAATTCAGAATGGACGCAGACGGTATCGTTTGGCAGGGCATGAGACTTTGTGTTCCTGACAATCAAGAACTCCGGGAAGCATTGTTAGCTGAAGCTCACAGCTCCCCATTTTCTATACATCCTGGGTCGACAAAAATGTGCCATGACATCAGACAGTACTTTTGGTGGAGTGGTATGAAACAGGATGTAGCCACTTATGTCTCCAAATGTCTTACATGCCAGCAGGTTAAGATTGAGCATCAGCGATCGGGCGGTCTCCTTCAACCGTTGGATATTCCAGAGTGGAAGTGGGACAAAATCACCATGGATTTTGTTACCGGTCTTCCGCCTACCAAGAAGAAGCACGATGCCATTTGGATCATCGTCGATCGACTCACCAAATCAGCTCATTTCTTACCGATACGCAAGGAAGATCCGGTAAGTAAACTCGCAGATACTTACAGAAGGGAGATCATGAGACTCCACGGTGCTCCCTCCAGCATCGTCTCAGACAGAGATCCTCGTTTCACGTCGTGATTCTGGAAAGGTCTGCAAAACGCTTGGGGTACACAACTTAAGCTGAGTACGGCCTTTCATCCTCAAACGGACGGACAGTCGGAGCGAACGATTCAGACATTGGAAGATATGTTAAGGTCGTGTGCGTTAGAATGGACAGGTGATTGGGACGATTACATCTGTTTGGTCGAGTTTGCATACAACAACAGCTAGCACGCAAGTATCAAATGTGCTCCTTTCGAAATGTTGTATGGCAGGAAGTGTCGCGCTCCAATCTGTTGGGATCAAGTGGGAGAGCGAACACTCGAAGGACCAGAAATTATAGAAATGACCAATGAGAAGATCGAAGTAGCTAAGCAGAAGCTGCAAGAAGCACGGTCACGTCAGAAGAGTTACGCTGATAAGCATCGTAGGGACATACATTTTAATGTGGGAGACCACGTCTTCCTCAAGGTTTCGCCGGCGCGTGGTGTTAAACGCTTCGGGATCAAAGGGAAACTCAGTCCTCGTTTCATCGGACCGTTTGATATCATTGAACGAATCGGTGAAGTATCTTACCGATTGTCGTTACCTCCTCAGCTTTCGCACGTGCATAACGTGTTTCATGTGTCCTTACTCAGAGGGTACAAGTATCATCCCCTTCACATGGTTCAGTATCCACTGGAACAGATACGTGAAGATCTCACTTTTATAGAGGAACCCGAACGAGTTCTTGACAGGCAAGAACGAGTCATGAGAAGGAAGACGATTCCATTCGTCAAAATTCTTTGTAGGGACCATACCGAGCGGGAAGCCACTTGGGAAACGGAGGAGTCTATCCGGGCTTCTTACCGTCACTTCATATTTTGAGTTCGGGTATGTTACTTCTTTCCAGTTTACTTTATCTATAATTCGGGGACGAATTATTCTTTTTATGGGGGAAGAATTGTAAAACCCGCATGCTTTTACCATGAATAGTGCCCTTAAGATCGTACGTCCTAGATTAAAACTTACCCTATTTAGTATTGATCACATTCATGTGCTAATAATCAAGCAAGTGCATACGTGTATGACATGATAAGTATCGATTACGTACAAACTCATGATAAACAGTTAATAGATATTTCACGTGAACATAATTAAATCATGATCACCATTTTAAAACACGAACTAAAATAATTACGTAAGTACTTAATTACGAGTGTAAATAATACGATAAACTACATGATAAAATAAACAGAAACACTTTAAACACGAACACGTTTAACCACGAACGAACACGAAACATCGGGACATGAGAAAAGGTACGGGTACCCCATGTGGGGCCCCATACCCACGACACACATAACAAGGTGGGCTAAGCCCATGGACTTTTATAAGAAAAGGGGGGGTTATGGTAACTTTTCATTTCATTTTACATTTCAAGCAAAATAAACATTTAACCTAAAAAGGTTTTCTCTCCTTCCTTTTTGTCCTCTTTGTGCCGCCACCCTAAGACCACCATAGGTGGTTGATTGGTTGATTTTGATCTTGAAAACCATTGCTATAAACCGTGTTTGTTCATCCTCTTCCAAGCTACGTATTGGTATATCATTCTAAACCTTCTTTTTAATTCTTTTTAAATCTTTGATTATTTTCATGAACATGTTATTGTTATTCTTATTAAAACATGATAATTAAACATAGATCTAACATGTTTTGGGGTTAATTAAAATCAAAGGTTGTTATATGAGGGTGTTTGTTTTTGGCCGCCTAGTATAACCAACCCGAGGGGGGTTCGGTTTGCTTTTAGCCGCCACCACCAAGACCATTTTGGTCTTGGTTGGTGCATGTGGGGCCCACGGCAGCAAGGGGGCACAAGTACCCCGAGTTGGCTCGGGGTACGGTGTCGAGTTCATGCCCGATTCATGGTTCGTTGGTTAAATCATGATTTATGCTACATGTTAATAGTATGAATTATGAACTTAGGATATAAATTAATTAATAACATGAGATATTAATTAAACCATGACTTAGGTTATTTTAATTATTAATTTAGCATGATATTAATTTAACCTAAGTATTTTTATGTTATAAGTTATAATTAATTAATTATTTAAAACATGCTTATAATTAATTAATTTAGACATGACTTAGGTTATATTATTAATACATATTAATATACATTTTAACCTAAGTAATTTATTCCATTTTAATTAAAACATGTTATACTTTAATTAAAATGCTTAACCTATAGTTTAATTAAAATGCATGAAATAATAATTAAACTATACACTATATCATATGACTTAAGAAATAAGCTTATAAACACTTAGACTTATATTTTAGCTTATGCAACCAGCTGATCTATTTTTGGAAACTTTCTATTTTTAGAAACTGATCTATTTTAAGGCAGCTGATCTATTTTTGGAAACTTTCTATTTTTAGAAACTTATCTATTTTAAGCAGTGAATTCTATTTTAGGAAACTTTCTATTTTTGGAAACTTTCTATTTTTGGAAACTTTCTATTTTGGAAACTTTCTATTTTTGGAAACTTTCTATTTTTGGTAACTTTCTATTTTTGGAAACTTTCTATTTTTGGAAACTTTCTATTTTTGGAAACCTGCTATTTTTGGAAAGTTACTTATTATTACACAGTAAGTATAATAATACATGAATTACCAGTAATACTTTATCAGATTAATCAGAGTACAAGGTCAACACAGATAGGGCTTTAAACAGTAAACCATGACCTAAAACATACAAAGTAAGCTAAGATGAGACATAAAACCCAGTACGTAATCAGTGATTCGATACTTATACACGTGTGTATTCATGTAGCGTTAGTGATCCAGAAGTAGGAGTCTTTCTTCCGTTCATTCACTGGACTTGAGGTACGGATTCCCGTCCTTTCAGTATGGACATTCTTTCCTTATTAGGATTTCCCCCGTATGCAGCCAACTGTTTTCCCCAGTATTTGTTTTATTGTTTTGAACTGCTTATGTTTAATTAGCATAATCTATAGCCATATACAAGCATGACCAGTTTCACCTAGTTATGAAGGTACCATAACCATAACATTGGAGGCACCAATGTTATGACTTCCCCACGGCGGAGTGATTGCTCGTGGCGTCCCTTTCAGTTTTGGCCATATTATTATATCATGTGGGGCGTATGGGTGCATCCTAGTTACATGTTTTATTCAGTATTTCATGGTGAATGTGGTGTGTGCCTTGCATCCTTCACAAGGAGTTGATCCCTCCTACCCAGACCAGTATATTAATTAGAGGCATCCCCTCTAATCAGCATGATGAGGTCACCCCTCTAAGTATTCATGCACGTGACCTTTTCATGACCTATATGGGCTATGGTATATATATGTTAAAACAGTTTTCATAAGATAAACATAAGGCTTTTCAAACTATAAAACCAGTTTTCTCAATACTTAACCAGTCTACTCAGAACTTAGTCTTCCGCTGTTATATGTTACATGCTTATCCTATTTTATGCTATATTGTACATCCGTGCACTGAGCGTCTTGCTCAGCCATTTTCCTTTTCATGTTCCCAAAACGGCAGGTACTCAGGGACGCTCGTAGATCTCAAACGTACGTGCATATGGACTGGAAGCTTTACTGTCTTTCTTTACTTTATGCATTTCCTTTACTTTAATACAGCTTGCAATGGACATTGTTTCGTCCTTTCCTTTTACAGTATTTATGTTTGTGTGTGATGAGCTCTACTTTGGGGTTACCGATGTTTGATTCCGGTATCTCCCTTTTATGGTTAAATAATGCTTAGACATTTATCCTTGTATGCTTTGATGACACGCCATGATTATGCGTAAGATTCCATTTCCAAAATGGGGTGTTACATAAACAACTGTAGCCCATAGTCCAAAGTACCCTGGACATACCTCAAGATCCTTTTAAGAGCCGAGAAATAAGGCTCTCGAGGATCATGCATATGTAGACAAACCTGTTGTACAGCATAAGAAATATCCGGTCTAGTAAATGTAAGATACTGAAGAGAACCTACAAGACTCCTATATAAAGTCAGATCAGATACTGGATCACCACCAGTACCCAGCTTAGACTCAGTATCAACAGGAGTTCGACTTGGATTACAATTAACCATGTGCGCCTTCTCAAGAATCTCAATAGCGTACTTCTTTTGAGATAAGAACATCCCATAAGAATCCCGTGTAGCAGATATACCCAAAAAGTAATTAAGAGTACCTAGATCTGACATAGCAAACTCTCGATGTAAAGAATCAATAATGCAATGTAACAAGGTCTCAGAAGAAGCTGTGAGTACAATATCATCAACATACAATAATAAGTAAGCAGTATCCATCCCATGTCTGTACATAAATAAAGATGAGTCACAACAACTATTATGAAATCCAACGCGAGTAATATAAGATGCAAATCTCTGAAACCAAGCTCTAGGGGCCTGCTTGAGCCCATAGAGATACCACTGCAATAAGAAAACATAATCAGGATGCACAGAATCACGAAAACCTGGAGGCTGATGCATGTAAACAGTCTCAGATAGGTCACCATGTAAAAATGCATTCTTGACATCGAGATGATGAATCGGCCAATGTCGAGAAGCAGCTAAGCTAAGTACAGTTCGAATAGTACCCGGTTTAACCACCGGACTAAAAGTCTCATCAACATCAACACCCTCTATCTGTGTACTACCATTTGCCACAAGACGAGCCTTGTAGCGACTGAGGGTACCATCTGCCAAATACTTGTGATGAAAAAGCCACATACAACGAACAATGTTGGTGTTCGCAGGTCGAGGTACTAAAGTCCAAGTGCTATTTTTAATAAGTGCATTATATTCATCACGCATAGCATTTGGCCAATTTGGATCATTAAACGCATCTCGATAAGACTTTAGTAACGGTGAGATAGTGGACACAAGACAAGTATACTTTGGATTAGGATGATTAGTCCCGACACGAAAACGTCTGACCATGGGATGAATAGAGACCGGATTCGGGTTGTGTGGAGGATCGAGAATAATGTGTGGGTGAGTAATAGTTTGGTTTAGGGTCGTGGGTGTAATCGTAGGCATATGTTGAGATTGGGTGAATGATTGGTGTTGGGTCATAGTGTGTGATGTTTGATCTTAGACTGGTGTTTGTGGTGATTGGGTTGATGATTGGTGTTGGGTCTCAGCGTGTGGTGTTTGATCTTGGACCGGTGTTTGATCGTAGACCGGTGTTTGTGGTGTTTGATCTTGGGGTACTTCAAAGTGGATAGACGTAACAGGCAGGTTGATATTTTCATTAAGTGGTGTAGTCCGGGGAACTGGTGGTGTATTAGCGGTTGGGGGTTCAAAAGGAGTCGGATGCGCTATAGGATTTGGTGGAATTATTTGTGGTAGTATATCAGGCGCATCATCCAAAAAACTATAAGTAGGCACTGCTGATGGTTGACTAGAGCCATAAGGGAAAACAGTTTCATCAAATGTAACATGACGAGAGATGATTATTTTTTTGGTTTTTAAGTCAAGACATCGATATCCACGATGGTTGGAAGCGTGTCCCAAAAGTATTGAGGGTGTGGCGCGTGGTTCAAGTTTGTGATTAGGATATACGTGAGGGTAACATAAACACCCAAATGTACGTAAAAGGCTATAATCCGGGTTATTGCCATACAAACGAGTATAGGGTATTTCATTGGTAATTGCAGTTGAAGGCAATATATTTAGTAGATGAGTGGCCATATTAAGAGCTTCAACCCAAAATGTTGGTGGAAGGTTTGCTTGGAAAAGTAAGGTCCGAACGAGATTATTGATGGTTCGAACCATTCGTTCGGACTTACCATTTTGTTGGGAGATTTTTGGACAAGAAAAGCGAAACTGAGTGCCGCTGTCGGCAAAAAGTTTATGAAAAGTGCGGTTGTCGAACTCACCACCATGATCACACTGAAATGACCGTATTTCACACTTAAATTGAGTATGAACATAGTTACGAAACAAAACAAATTTGACAAAACATCAGACTTATTAAGCAATGGATAAACCCAAACAAACTGCGAATAATGATCCAGAAACAAGACATAATATTTAAAACCTGAAAGACTCGAAATGGGTGAAGTCCATACATCTGCGTGAATAATATCAAAAGGAGAGTTAACCACAGTATTGGAGCTAACAAAGGGAAGCCTCACATGCTTGCCAAGCTGACAAGCATGACAAAGGACGGGAGGTTTTTCTTTATTACACGAAATAAAATTGTTTGAAACAAGACGACGTAACACTTCACTTCCTGGATGCCCAAGACGTTGATGCCGCGTATGTTGACTGACAAGGAAGACATGAGGAATTGGAGATGGAGTTCTGACCGGGTAAAGATCTCTTGTGCTATCGCATCGGAGAAGCACCCGACGAGTCATGAAATCTTTTATAGACAAACCAAACGAATCAAATTCAATAGTGCAATTATTATCACGAACAAATTGACGAACATAAATTAAATTTTTGACAATATGGGGAGTAATGAGAACATTATTTAAGTGAACAGACCTAAAAGGAGTTGGCAAAATGCTATGGCCCGTATTAGTGACGGGAATAGAATGCCCATCACCAACCGAGATAGACGGATGCATACACATATTAAAAAAATCATTAGGATTAGTAATTGAAGCATTAAGGTGAGAGCTCGCACCTGTGTCCATGTTCCAGGCGCCAATAGTGTGATCATGAAGTGTTCCGGTTGTAAAAGCATGCGGTAATATGGTAGCTTGCCCCAGAATAGTAGTCGACCCAGCTGCGTTTGAAGCAGAAACAGTAACGGGCTGAACAGGTTGGGCTAACGGAGTAGTGGGCTGCATTTGGTAAGTGGGTTGAACTGTCCGATGTAAAAGCTGTGTAGTGGGCTGGACTGAATTACTTTGATAACCAAAAACTGGTGGTGGCCCATTACCTTGGATGTAATGACTAGGTTGTATATAAGCTGGCCGATTACCGTGAATACCAAGTGGATTAACATGGCTGCCATGAGAAACCATACTCTTTTCTTTATTTTGTGATACGTTTATGGAGTCATTATCTCCTACTTTTTCCAAGAGTTTGACCAACAAATCATACATATTATCCTCAGAGGTAGATGAACAACTATTAGAATAAGAAGACTTACTCTTAATGGATGCATCATGCACATAACGACACCCAGCCCCAAAACGACATGTCCCTGTAGCAAAATAAAAACAAGGACGCCAAGACTTGACGGGATGAGTGAAGCGGTGACAGGAAGTACGGGTTTCGGCCATAAGAATCGTCGAGGAAGACGACGTGTAGATAATGGAGGGAGGCGTAGGTTTGTATTTTGGATGCTTTTGTAGTAAACTAACAATCAAGATGTAGGCTTGTTGGAGATGTGCATAGTGGATTAGATGCAGGGATGAAACAAACAGTGAGTTCGGGACCTTAGCACGAACAACAACCAAATCAACGTGTGGATTGTGACCTTTGCACAAATCACCAACATAACTTTAACGACAAACCTCGTGACCTAATGCACGAAGAACTAAAGAAATCAACAAATGGATTTGTGACCTTAGCACAAATCACCATAATTAATAAGAGATCGTTACCAAGAACGAATCACCAAAAAAAGAAAAAAAACGGCTGAGTTTTTATTTTTTAGGGTTAGGATCGAAAGGGAGGCTGATACCATGTAGAAGGGTAAATCTCAGTGTCCCTGGTTAACACCAACATTCTCGTGTCGTCGTCACCCCACCACTTTTTTTTCAACAATTTATTTTAAACTAAAAACACATTTCATTCATAAATAAAAATACAAATACAAATTTTTAAATAACAATACACGAAAAAAAACACTAAAAAATTACATCTTAAAAAAATAACAATAATTAAAAAACATCAATGATTAAGGTTCCATAAATGCTCAACGAGATCACGTCGAAGTGCATCATGAACTTTCCTATGCCGAAGTTCCTTATTTTTTCTTCTAAATGTCTCACACCATTCGACCCAAGTACGTTCGAGATTGGCTTCAGGCGGAGCATACATATGGTCATATTCACTAATGTCAAACTTTTGGTCTTCCAATATCATGTTATGTAGTATAATGCTACAATACATGATTCTTTTAAGCGTGCTTACTTGGTAACTTCGTGCTGGTTGCTGAATAATCCCCCACCGACCTTGTAATACCCCGAACGCTCTCTCAATATCTTTTTTAGCACTTTCTTGAACCCTTTTAAATTTTCTTTTCTTTTCGTCCGTTGCAATTGTATACGACTTAACAAAAGAAGCCCATTGAGGGTAAATTCCATCTGCTAAATAATACCCTTGCTTGTATGTTTTACCGTTAACAACAAATTCAGTATCTGGAGCCTCGTCCAAAAGAAGGTTATCAAATAATGGTGAACCATATAAAACATTAAGGTTGTTATTTGCCACCGGCACCCCAAAATAAGAATGCCATATCCATAACTGTTGATCAGCAACAGCCTCAAGCATAAGTGTCGGGTATTTTTTTTATCACGCCTTTTAAATTGACCATGTAACGCTTTAGGACAATTTCTCCATTCTCAATGCATACAATCTATGCTCCCGAGCATACCCGGGAGATTATGTTTCCTATCGTGCAAATCATAAATATGCTCTACATCCTCAGGAGTAGGCGTTCTAAGATACTTTTCAACATATAATACATAAATGCATTTGGTAATGTTCCATTCATGTGAACAACGCTCGGCTACTTGCAAGTATTCATCTAGTAAATCGGGTGTTGTACCATACACCAATTGGCGTATTGCCGATGTGCATTTCATAGTGGGGCTAAAACCTAAATGACCCGTTGCATCTTTACGTTGTTTAAAGAAATAGAAGTAGGGTGGTAGTGGATGAACGTTGTAACTAGTTATATCATGAACTATTTTTCTAAAAAGGGTAGAACTCATACGATACCTTCGTCGGAATCGATCCTCCGGATACTTTGGCGGAGTTTCAAGGTCACCAAAATAATCGGCCATAAATTTTCTTTCCGCATGTTCTCGTTCATGTGGGATGTATGTTCTAACGCGAGGGCCGTCATTACTCCTAGTTTCTTGCTCTTCGTCATCTAACATCTCAATTTGTTCCCAATATTCAAGATATCGAGCATAATCTTCCATATTATCTTGATCGTAGTTTTCGTAAATAGCGGACAAATAAGAACCTCCGGGATTCATATTGATAAAATAGTGTGTGAATTTTAGAAAATATTATGTGTTTGTATGTTTTGTAGTGAAACTATATGAAAAAAGGGGTATTTAACCCTTCAAATCGGTCAAAAACAAGGCAAAAAAAAATAACCGTTCTCCAACGGTCTAATTTTTCAAATTTTTAAAAAAAAAATTATAAAAAAAAAATTTAAAACAAAATTCATAACGCCAACCCATGACGCGAGCCACGGTGTGGTTTGCTGCGCCATGGTGTCGCATCGTCGCCCACGGCGACGGCTGGTTGTAGCCAGCCCAAACATGACGACGCGAGCCACGGTACGGTTGGTGCCGCCGTCGTCTCGCGCCGTAGTGGCCAGCCGAGCGACTAGCTACCGTACCGTGGGCTCTAACAAGCTGACATAATCACTTCAGAATCAATAATTTGGTCAACTCTCATATTCCTTTTTGGACAACCCATGACCAAAAACTAGCCAGATGCTAGAAGTTATGACAACACACCTAAACCAACACACAAAACCACACCTTAGAAAAACGCTGCGGCATGACATGAAACAAAACCTGAAATATTCAGAAACGCACCACAAACCAGTCGAAATAAGGCACCACCATGAGACGGTTTAAAACTGACAACACCAAAAACGCAAAAACTAAATACAAAATGATTCTTGAAAGGTATTAAATAGAATTACTTCAATACAATAGATAAAATAACCAAATTTTAACTCTTATCATCTTTCTGGTGCAATATGGACAACTATAACAGACAACGAGGAATTCTGACTCACGATTCCCAACAGGAATGAGAACGTTGATTACTACAAAATGTCTGGTTAACGACGAAGATTATGGACAATGAAGTTGATAACAGGAAAGTGTTTAACTAGGATTAACATGGGTAGATGTAATTTCACACTTCCTAGTTAATAATAACCAAGTTTGTGGTAATTACTTAAAAATGCATATAGAATTGTTATTTACTGTAATACTTAAACAGTTAATACCATATGCTATATATATCCATAATCCAAATACCAATATATAACTTCTCCATTCACAGTCTATATATACATAGTTCTAATCAGCTCCTTTGGTTACAATATGTCAAGGGCTGCTCTCATGCCATTTGCCACTAACCCATCACCAACTTTGAAGCGTAAGTGCAAGTTTATCGATATTTTTAGGACAACGGTGGTTTCTTTTCCTTCTTTCTGTACCTTGAAAGAATCTACAATCGCTTATAAGAAAACTGTTAGACACAAGGAAGGGATGGAAGTTTCTGAGTTAAAACTAAGAGGTTTGATTGATAACAATAGTGTTTTCTTTCATCTAACATCAAATGAGCTACATACTACTCTGAATCGTTTGGTTAGTATAATCTGTTCACTAACATATATTTCCTAATATTGTGAACGAATTCTTATGGTTTTGTTGAATGGGTTGAATTGCTTGCAGAGTAAATGGGTGGTTGCTGGAACTTTATGCGGAATAATTCTCTTGAGGCATGATTCTCTTGCATCATGGGCTGCAATAGGGTCTGTTTTGAATTTTATACTATCGATCACATTAAAGAAGATTTTGAAACAAGAACGACCAGTTTCTGAAGTGAGTTCAGGACATGGAATGCCATCTTCACATTCACAATCCATCTTCTTCACTGTTGTATTTGTGATTTTGTCAGGTAACAATATTTCTAGTTGCCTAATCGCTTATGGTTTGTGTTAACAATATGTTCTCGACTTTAAAAAGAAACATTAGGCAAGTAGTAGAGAATTTTTGTTTAAGACAGTAAGATAGCTCTATATTAGAAAGAAGAAAAAAAACTGTGCTATAACAAAGAAGTTGCCAATATTATCAGGACTACTAAAATCATCCACAGTTTTAAGACAAGACATAATCTATATGAGTTAAATTAAACACTTAATTAGCGCTTATTGTTGTTAACTTCTTGTTGCTTGCTATGCAGTGAATGAATGGATGGGATCACATGGGGCTACCACAATCCTTAGCGTCCTTATTGTAGCTCTTGGTTCATATTTTGTGAGTATACACGAACCCTTGTCATGATCTCTTAAATTTTATTTAGGTATTTTAAGGCGTTGAGCGAAGCATGTCTTGAACATTTTTAAGTCTCTGAATATTAATCAAAATCAGACCGATGACTAGATTCTTGTTTTTATATCATTTTTCATTCTTTCTAGATAAAGATCATTTAAGTAGTAAGTACCCAATGCCTTTCAAAAAAGAAAAAAGTACTCGTAGTAAGTACCCAATAGTTGACTACTTAATTTAAGTTTCTACAAATAAGTACCCAATATTTCACGAGACACTATATCTAACGTGTTTGTGATGATAATCTTCATGTTTTTTTTATAATGCAGTCATGGCTGCGGGTTTTACTGCATTATCATACTACAAATCAAGTCCTTGCCGGTACAATCGTGGGATCAATATTTTCAGTCTTGTGGTTTTGGGCATGGAGAGCAATTGCTCATAAAGCATATAGCTCGAATGAATGGGTTCAAACACTTCTTATAGTTGGAGTTGCTTGTTACTATTTAGGTTTTATCTCTTACGTTATTTTGCACTGGATGAAAAGATACAAAGTTTGATGATCTTCGACACTTTCAAAATGTCTAAACTAACTTTTGTAGTATAGTGTTTATATTAACCTTACATAAACCTCCTGTTATTGTATTTACTATTTAGATTTTACTGTGATGTCTTTTATGGACTGTTTTTTGCACTAAAATGACATTTTTGTCTGTTATATCGACCATTAATGCAATGAAACTGACTTTGGTATCATATGATTCTGATTTTCACTAACAGTGCGTTTAACAAGTTTGTCATCATTGATGAATGTTATATAATAATTTCCAAATAAGGTTGCAGGTAGTCTAAATAAGTCATAATCCGGAGAAAGAGCTTCACACGTTGTTCAGTAATATCATATTTGTTAGAATATTAGGAGTAATATTAAACATAGGTTAGGGACTTAAGTGTACTTTGTAATATAGATTAGGAATAAACTTGTATTAGGAATGTGCCTACCCCTCATCTCTATAAATAGGGATGAGGGGGATCCTAGTTCATTGAATTCTTCTTCCCAATGTAGTCTTTATTAGGGTTATTAATAAAGAGGTAGTTGAGGGTATACCGTGTGCATATATTTGTCGGTTCTTTATAGTCTCTCGTGTCGCTACTTGCTCGATACAACTCGCGATCTAGCGGTTCCGCGTTATCGAGCTTCGGGGTTTGTTGTCGGTATCGTACAACAAGTGGTATCAGAGCTCAAGGTTATTGTGGTCTCACGAAGGTCGAGTGCTAGATCGAGGTCGAGGTTCGGTTTCGGTTTAAAATCGATTTTAGTAGCGATCGATAAAAGACGAGGAAAGAAATACACGTGAGGAAGAATTGTGTTTACATGTGCATGCATGTGAATGATAGATATTAAGATTTTGGTCAATCGTTTTTATTGGTGATCGTTGGTAATAGCGATCGACGAGAGAATAAAGGCGAGGTTTTAATATTCACGTGACATTATTGACTACAAGGTGACAAAAGGTGGTTGTTCTTGTTTATACAAGTAAACAATATAGTATCATCTTTACGTTATCGACTTTGAGGTGTGTTTTTCCTTATTGCGAAAAAAAGATAAGTCGATTACAGTGAAGGCTTCGTAGTTGCGGGTTCTTGTGGGACAAGTTTCGATCGTGGTTCGTTTGGTTTTAAGTTGGCGATCGGGGTTGCTTGTTCTAAATCGAGGTTTTAGGATTTCTAATAAATTCGATTTGCAAGAAGGGTATTTTCTTGTGGTTCAAGTTTGATCGTGGTTTTCTTGGGTTTTCAAGTTAGCGATCGGGTTGCTTGTTCTGATCGAGGGTTTAGGGTTATCCTAGTTAATTCGATTTGCAAGAAAAGGTTTTAGCAACAACGGGTATATTGCACACGGCTTGTGAGGCTTGTCGGTAAAGTTGGTTAAGAAACAGCTTGACAAGGTTTGTAGCAAGGTTAAAGAAGATTCAAGACTTGTCGAGGTTGCAAGATTTCTTAGGTTATTAGAAATCGGTTTTGCAAAATTAAAAGTACGACAAGGGTTACTTCAAAAGGAGTCGGGTACTTTCTTGATTCAAGGGTTGTCGATTTGTTGGATAGGTTAATCTCCAAGGCTCAATCGATATTTGAGTAAGAAAGGGTGTTCTTTTGAAGGGTTACTTTGTTTGATCGATTTCTAAGAAGTTTTTCTTAGGGTTATATCGATAAAAGCAAGGGTTTTTCTTTACAAGAGGACTTCGTAATTCGTGATTGTGAGGTTTAATATATCACAAGGTTTAGCGAATTATTGAAGGGACTTTGTCGGTTTGTGATTGTGAGGTTTTTCACAAGGTTTAGCAAACAACAAAGGGATAAAGAAAAATGGCTAGTTCTATAACTAGGTTTGACATCGAAAATTTCGATGGGTCTAATGTACATAAGCATGGAGGTTCAAAACAAGTTGGGTTCAAACAACTTAGTCCTGGTGTTAAATCAGGAGTCCATGGAGTACATGTTCATGAACGTGTTTGGTTTGAGGTGGAACTGCAGGGAGCTCAGGGGGATCGTGAAGCTGAGGTTTTTCAGGATAGTAGCGATCATGCTGCAGTGGCTCAAAGACGGTTGGAGGACAAACAACCTGAAGAAAATACCAACACGGGCTGCTTGGTAAATGAGCAGGAAGAGGTACACCTTGGTATAAAGGTGGGGCAAACATTACGGTAACCGGAGTACCTGGTCAAGAGGGTGCGGAGGGTAATGTTGCTGAGAAGAAGAACGTGAAGGAGTTTATGGAAGTTAATCTAGGGAAATTACAGAAGTACAATGCCTGATCGACAAGGTGGTTCCCGGTTCGAGGTTCCAACACCGGTAAAGGGTGTTGAGTATCGGTTATGTTTAAGTGTTACTCCTAAGGTGGAAATTGTTAGAATATTAGGAGTAATATTAAACATAGGTTAGGGACTTAAGTGTACTTTGTAATATAGATTAGGAATAAACTTGTATTAGGAATGTGCCTACCCCCTCATCTCTATAAATAGGGATGAGGGGGGATCCTAGTTCATTGAATTCTTCTTCCCAATGTAGTCTTTATTAGGGTTATTAATAAAGAGGTAGTTAAGGGTATACCGTGTGCATATATTTGTCGGTTCTTTATAGTCTCTCGTGTCGCTACTTGCTCGATACAACTCGCGATCTAGCGGTTCCGCGTTATCGAGCTTCGGGGTTTGTTGTCGGTATCGTACAACAAAAACAAAAACATATAATGAGAGAATGCTGTGAAATGGTTAGAAATATTAAAGATACAAATAAAGATCAGCTTACGTATCCTTCTCTTAATAGATGATAAGCTTCATCGCTACACCAAACTCTACTGCGTTTTGCAGGATCTTTGGACTCTTCACAAATTATCTTTCTTCCCATATCTTGAAGCAGTTGATGCATCACAAATGTTTATTTGGTGCAACAGTAAGAAGGCATCTGTTAATGAGAGTCATGATCCCTGATTTTGCATAGCAGTCATCCTCTAATATCGTGACCACGTCATCCATATGATCACCAACAAAAAAACAAGCAATATGCAGAAACTGTTAGTTCATGCTCGTTGGATGAGCCAAATGTGGCTAGGGGTGTGTGAGCCTATTGGGGGCACACACGTTAAACACTTAGAGTGCGTTTTACTTCACGTTAAGCTTCGAAATTGTAAACTGCTGGACTAATCGTGTAAGAACTTTTATGGCTGTCCTAAAATCGTTTTAGTAAGCTGAGGAAAGATCTAGAATGATTACTTGAGATGTCCAGATTCATTTGGGATAAGGAGTAAAGAAGAGTCATGATAAACATTGGTTTTTGTGTGGGATAAGGCTTAAACTTGAAGAGTTTTTGACTTATCATGAGTGGGATTTGATGGGTATATAAACACCCTTCTACCCAGCTCATAACACACGAATTTTGCAAAGCAAAACAAAGAAAATCTCTGCCATTAACATACTCTTGATAATCAATTTAGGTTTAAACTCAATTAGGGTTTATAATCTTAAATTGATCACTCCATCTCAAATCACTTGCATTTAATCAATCCAAGTTGTTTAGTAGTTGTTATTTGATACTACTAAAGGTTTACAAACTGTGGGATAATCTGTCAAAGGCGTGACAGATCACAGAAGCTATTCCGGGCTCTTTCTGATCGTTCTCGGACAAAAGCTTCTGTGCAGATCGGACAGTGTTGTCCGTTATCTTACAGCAAAGGGAAAAGTTCTCGGGTAAAGCTTATATCTCGGACAACAAAGCAGCTTTAGGCTGTTTTGTTTTTTTTGGTTCGGATCGGGTTTTTCGACACTTGGTGTTTGGGTATACGTGGAGTTCGGCTAGCAATCCGGACGTGTTCATTTGACGTGTTTGTGTGAGCAACCGTAGAGGTGGTATATTTTATCACTCGTTTGAGTTTCATTGCTTTTGGACGAAGGTTAGTTTTCGCGTTTCCTTTATTATTTATTATTAATTACGTGTTAATCATAATTGCTCAAACTAGATCCATTCCGCTGCGTACTCGTAGTTACATGGTTAACTAGATATTAAATCCCAACAGAAACAACTCTCTGTCACTGGAATCAAAGCTTTTTCGTAGTACTCCTTGGATTTTACAATCAAGATCTCCATTCAATGAACTCAGTGAATTCATTCTACTTTTCCAAATTTCTATCATTCTACTTTTTGACCATGGGTCTTCGGCACTAGCGTATAGAGAAGAACCCAACACTTTAAGAGCTAGTGGGTTTCCTTCACAATACTTTGCTAATACTAGTGCAAGATCCTCAAAACCTTCCATCAGAATTTTGGATCCGAAGGCACGCAAACTTATAAGTTCTAATGATTCATAATCATTCAACAATTCAAGTTTGTGCACCCTGTACCTCCAAGATATGGACCCAAACCATGAGTTGTTATAATTATCTTGCTTTGTGTATGCAAAGTCTTTGTCTCGAGTAAAGGGCTTAATTCATCTTCGTCATCAATGTCATCAAGAACTATAAGCACTCTTTTCATTTGCAATGCCTTCTCAACCTTATGTGTACCTTCATATACACTGGATAACGTTACGTTCTTTCCCCCTAAGATGTCTATGAGAAGTTGTTTCTGTAGCGCAATCAAACCATAAGGTTGTTGGTAGCGCTTTCCAATCTCCTCAACAAAACTACTACTTTCAAAATGTTGCTTGTTTAAGTCATATATGTATTGGGCCATTGTTGTCTTACCACTGCCACCCATTCCATAGATCGTGTGAATGTCATAACTTGATTGCTCATCTTTCGACTTTCAACCAGGAATTGATAATCTCAGCTCGAGTCTCAATTCCAGTTAGATGAGGTGGAGTACTAACTAGCTAGTTTAAGATCTAGTTCACATTTAATTGTGTCAACCACTTTTGCGATAGAGTCTGTTTCAGGCCTGAAAATATAGAAACCAATTTTTAAGGTAAGGTTGTTCAGGTCATTCCATTAGCTGGGATTAAATCGCATACAGTCACACAGTATCTCCTACGCTGTCACTTCTGTTTCACTTTCATTTTTCAATCATGGTTTCAAATTTGCATAAACATGAATATCAGAATATATGCATACTACAGATTTGCTTTAAACCATAGCTAAGTAAGGAAGGGAATGGGTCGGTACACATACATATGTACATGTGAATGTTTATGGCTATTTAACTAAACAACGTTGTCCGAAAAACAGGAGAAAAACTAATGGTGTATGTGCGCTAGTAAACCAAAGCTCGGAACTACTATGTGAAACACAGTTAGACTCCAATTGTTTGGAAAAATAGAGATGACGTTTTCAACTTTACACGTTTCATACGAATTGATTGAAGTTGTGAAATCTACTTGAAGCTAGAAATAACAAGAAGGGTACATCGTACATGTAAACTTAGGATAAGAAGACAGAGTGACAGACAGTTACACAAATAGTATGATAAAAACGTTCTGGTACAAGTATATATGTATATAAAATATTGTTGTACGAAACCGACAACAAACCCGAAGTTCGATAACGCGGAACCGCTAGATCGCGAGTTGTATCGAGCACAAGTAGCGAACACGAGAGAGACTACAAAGAACCGACAAACATATATGCACACGGTATACCCTCAACTACCCCTTTATTAATAAACCCTAATAAAGACTACATTGAGGAAGAAGAATTCAATGAACTAGGATCCCCCTCATCCCTATTTATAGAGATGAGGGGGTAGGCACCTTCCTAATACAAGTTTATTCCTAATCTATATTACAAAGTACACTTAAGTCCCTAACCTTTGTTTAATATTACTCCTAATATTCTAACAATTTCAACCTTAGGAGTAACACTTAAACATAACCGATACTCAACACCCTTTACCGGTGTTGGAACCTCGAACCGGGAACCACCTTGTCGACCAGGCATTATACTTTTGTAATTTCCCTAGATTAGCTTCCATAAACTCCTTCACGTTCTTCTTCTCAGCAACATTACCCTCCGCACCCTCTTGACCAGGTACTCCGGTTACCGTAATGTTTGCCCCCACCTTTATACCAAGGTGTACCTCTTCCTGCTCATTTACCAAGCAGCCCGTGTTTGTCTTTTCTTCAGGTTGTTTATCCTCTAACCGTCTTTGAGCCACTGCAGCATGATCGTTATTAACCTGAAAAACCTCAGCTTCATGATCCCCTTGAGCTCCCTGCAGTTCTACCTCAAACCGTCTTTGAGCCACTACAACATGATCGTTACTAACCTGAAAAACCTCAGCTTCACGATCCCCCTGAGCTCCCTGCAGTTCCACCTCAAACCAAACACGTTTATAAACATGTACTCCATGGACTCCTGATTTAACACCAGGACTAAGTTGTTTGAACCCAACTTGTTTTGAACCTCCATGCTTATGTACATTAAATCCATCGAATTTCTCGATGTTAAACCTAGTTATAGAACTAGCCATTTTTTTTCTTTATCCCTTTGTTGTTTGCTAAACCTTGTGAATAACCTCACAATCACAAACCGACAAAGTGCCTTCGATAATTCGCTAAACCTTGTGATATATTAAACCTCACAATCACGAATACGAAGTCCTCGTTTATAAAGAAAAACCCTTGCTTTATCGATATAACCCTAAGAGAAACCTTCTTAGAAATCGATCAAACCAAGTAACCCTTCAAAAGAACACCCTTTCTTACTTAAATATCGATTGAGCCTTGGAAATTAACCTATCCAACAAATCGACAACCCTTGAATCAAGAAAGTACCCGACTCCTTTTGAAGTAACCCTTGTCGTACTTTGAATTTTGCAAAGCCGATTTCTAATAGCATAAGAAATCTTGCAACCTCGACAAGTCTTGAATCTTCTTTAACCTTGCTACAAACCTTGTCAAGTTGTTTCTTAACCAACTTTACCGACAAGCCTCACAAGCCGTGTGCCATATACCCGTTGTTGCTAAAACCTTTTCTTGCAAATCGAATCTATTAGAAAACCTCTAAACCCTCGATCACGAACAAGCAACCCGATCGTAAACTTGAATACCCAAGCGAACCACGATCAAACTTGAACCAAAAGAAAGTACCCTTCTTACAAATCGAATTTATTAGAAATCCTAAAGCCTCGATTATGAACAAGCAAACTCGATCGTTAACTTAAAACCTAAGTAAACCGCAATCGACACTTTTGACGTCACGTCACTTTGTAGTATAAGGATTTCAAGATATATTAAAAAAACAATCATCAAATAGTTGCATGAGTTTTTAATATTCTTCACGTGAGTTTAAACCTCACAACCCTTTCAACTCTCTCTCGTCTTTTTACCGATCGCTACTCGACGAACGATTTGAAAACCCAAACCTTGATCGTCAATACTTCGAACACTCCGAACCTTCACTCTAGCCCTCGAACTCCGATGACCACAATAACCGTAGCTCTGATACCACTTGTTGTATGATACCGACAACAAACCCGAAGTTCGATAACGCGGAACCGCTAGATCGCGAGTTGTATCGAGCACAAGTAGCGAACACGAGAGAGACTACAAAGAACCGACAAACATATATGCACACGGTATACCCTCAACTACCCCTTTATTAATAAACCCTAATAAAGACTACATTGAGGAAGAAGAATTCAATGAACTAGGATCCCCCTCATCCCTATTTATAGAGATGAGGGGGTAGGCACCTTCCTAATACAAGTTTATTCCTAATCTATATTACAAAGTACACTTAAGTCCCTAACCTTTGTTTAATATTACTCCTAATATTCTAACAGTTTTCATTAGGGGTCAAAGGTAATTGAAGGTCTAGCACTTAAAACCGGAAAGCTTTTGGAAGGGACAAAGGTAAACCAAAGAAATGAATTCAGTGTGGTAGAAAATGACTAATCAGTCTAATGGCTAGGATAAATGAAGTTTCTTGACGTTGGAATCCTTATTTAAGTCATCTAAGGTTTGGTTCAAAATGCTTGAATTTACTACTTTTTTTACCATCGGGAATCCAAAGATTACTCGGGGAACTAAACATAAATTTCTACATATATACCAAACTTATATACGTATATATTAACATACAGCAATCTTTTCTGTGATAAGTGCTGGAATTCTAATCAACAAACAGTTATGGGGTCATTAAGTTGGTGCTAGCAGCGTCATAATTTGAAAATATTTGGTGCAGATACGTTCAACTTTATGTGCTAATTAATTCACTTCATGCTAAGTTTGCAGCCTTTAGCCCTTAAAACAAATTCACTTGTAAAGCTGACGAACCTGAAATTGCTCCAGCTCGAATCTGTGGAACTCGTTGGGTCCTACAAGAGTTTCCCAGAATTAAGATGGTTATGCTGGCATCGCTGTCTTTTGAGAACAATACCACCAGGTTTATTGATGAGCAGCTTGGTGCTATAGATATGAGGAGTTTCAGTGTTCTGTTTGTTAATTAACCTTTAAGCTTCTCTGCTATAGACGGTCTTTATTTGATTAATTAAACTTGTTATTCTTGTAACAGGCTCTTAATTCGCTCAAGTTTCTAAATCTTAAACGTTGTGCCAATCTAGTCAGTGTCCGCGGTCTCCACCGTCTCCCTAAACTTGAGAATTTAATCCTATGGAACTGTATTAGTCTGACTCATCTTTGTGAAACTATTGGAGGCCTTGAGAACCTTTCTCGGTTAGACTTGACAGGGTGTAGTAAACTCTGGAAGGCTTTATCGAATAAGAAATATGTAAATCAACTAAAGAAGCTTAAAGTTGTATTAATTGGTGGACGAATTCCAGAAAATCCATCCTTATTCTTACCACTCTCATTAAAGTGTTTAGTTCTCAGTTATTGCAAGATTGACGATAACAATGATGTTCCTGTGGCATTTCATCCCCAATCTTTTGTTCACTTGAGTGTAAGTGGAAACATATTTGAGTTCCTGCCCAATAAGATTGATCTAAAAATGCTTCGGGTACTTAATTTGACGTGTTGTCCAAACTTGAAGTCCATTCTATGTATCCCAAGTACGCTAGAGGAGTTGTATACAGACTGGTGTACATCACTGAAGAAAATAACATTCCAATCAGCTCGTTTCAAACTGCATAAATTTTTATACGAAGGTTGTTTCAAACTGTGTGAAATTCAAGGCCTTTTTAAATTGGTACCCATAGCAAAACTTGATGAAACAGAGTTGGGAAATATGAAATGGATCAAAGTATACAAAGATCACATGGCGGATCTGATTGGTGATGTGATTACTCTAGGCAGAATTTGGAAAATCCAGGTAACCTCTCTTTTTGTTAAATACACGGAGAAGGCAAAACCACAAATATACAAGGCATGAAAGCTGATTAATATGCGACTAACATTATTTCATTTAAATTGTGTGGTATAGATGTTGTACGAATATGGTATAAAGAGCACATTTTTGCAACACATAAAGGATCAAAGCATAACTACATCAGATGATCAGAATACTCATCATCACCCCCATTCTTATCTTTTCGTGTGCCTTTATTCCTTAAGAAAGGTGGGATCCAAGGATTAGATTAGATGTAACCGTCTTATACAGTTCATTAGGCGAGGTTAAAGATACGTGGGCTTTATTTGCCAAAATCACTAACATAACCAAAGGTCTTACTTGGATTTACAACCCTGTGGTCTATTGCAAACCCAGAACTGATGAAGATGTTGTGTGGTTAAGCTATTGGCCAATCAGATACAACTTAGACTCTGATGGTGAACTTGAATTGGAAGTGCTTGTGGAGAAAGGATTGATGGTGAGTCAGTGTGGTGCAACCTTTTTGTATATGGATGGTGAAGTAGAACAAGAGTGTGAAATATACACACAAGAGGAAGAAGTGATTGGAGGAGACCTATCTGAATTTGAGGTGACCAAAGGACTGTACTATCTCTGTCGCCGCGATTTCTTTAAGTCCAGTGCATCTTATATGCTAAAGAGCTTCTTTGGTGACACTGTTCACTATACAGGTAAATTCCTCATTGAGCTTTTTCTGTATACTTTTTAATATCTTAAAATGATTTGCAAATAATGAGATCGCAATATGATAAATTCGCAGAGTCACAAGGATGGAGAAAATCTCGCCATTCAATGTTGTAGCAAAGTGGGCGGGCACTCTCTTGGGTGTGACTATTGCCTTCCACAGTTCTACTTACTTACTGTCCTTGGCTGGGCGTGTGGGCAGGCACTCCTTCGGTCAACATTGCTAGGTCATCAACGTTTTGTGAGAATATATCTATCTGTTAGTGCAAATATAACGATATTTAATCTATACATTTTTGTTTGTGCTAGGGTTTGCCAAAACCTTAAGGCTTACAATAATCGAATCGATGAATGTAAGAGTATTGAAAAGTATATTCGACATCTAGACCTAAGGTCTCCTTTTATATACATAAGGAGCCCTGTACAATAAGAAAACTATTTGCTAAATAAGGATGATATACTAAGATGAACAATATACATAACAAATACGCGTATATCCTCCTTCGATAGATATTCATGCAAATATTTTGTAGCATTATTTCCTCTGACAGTGGCAAAACATCACACTGTCAATATCTTTCATCAGTGGCTACACAATCTTCTAACAGCGGCAAGTAACACTCTATCAGTGGCAAGACTTTAACTTTATCGGCGGCAAGTCTTGTACATTTTATTCCCAACAGCCCGAGTGAAAGAACACGACATCCTAGCTTAGGTGTCAGTAAATATTGTAAGAGACATGTAAGGGTTTATCCACCGGTATAAAGGAGGTTGTTGATTAGTAAAAGTCGAACTCTCGAGTAGGTGACTCGGGGAGTGGATGTAAGGCAAGGAAGGTGTCCTTGTAGCCGAACCACTATTAGGGGTGTAATCAAGCCAAGCTTTTATCAAGCAACTCGAGCTCGAGCTTGGCTCGATCAAGCCAAGCTTTTATCAAGCTCAAGCCCAAGCCCAAGCTCAAGCCCAAAAAATAGCTCGAAACTATATCAAGCTCAAGCTTTTGATAGCTCGGCTCGAGTTCTTATCAAGCTTTTTCAAGCTCTATCAAAAATATGTTTTTATGATGAATTTATATAAGCAACTAATTGTTAATTTGAGTATTAACCTAATTTTAAAGGCTAATTTCATAAACAAATAATATATTTTAGAAGTACTTTTAACTCTGATTACATTTATATTTTAGTACTTTTAAATTATTCTTTATTTTTGTAAATTTAATTATTGCATTTACTCGGTACTTAGTGGAATACAATATGTGTATAAATATTTTTTGTACTCTTTTTAATACTAAACGCAACGTGTCTAAATTGTGCTCGGATTCACATTATGCAATGGCCTTTGGGACCTTAATCGTATTGGAGTGCAAAACACATTTTGAAACCAAGATTGTACGATGATTTTGTTATTGGTATTATTAATGTTAAATAAATCAAATTTGTTTTAAGTAATGATTTTGGTTTTTTTATTTTATACATATGTTTATTGATGAGTTTTATTATAAAAAAATTAAATTTATACACATTCAAGCTTTTCAAGCCAATCCCAAGCTTTTATCAAGCCTTATCAAGCCAAGCTCAAGCCTGAATTGGTAAAGCTTGACAAGCTATCAAGCCAAGCTCAAGCCTACAATTTTAGTATCAAGCCAAGCTCAAGCCCTACTAAGCTTGAGCTCGGCTCGACTCGATTACACCCCTAACCACTATAAATCATTGTGTCGATTTGCAATTCCTTTTTCCTTATTACTCTATCTTTATACTTGCATCTAATCATTGCTTGCGTGTATTGTGATCACTCACTGTGCTACTTGATTCATAGTATAGTCCTTGACTATAAACAAGACTTCTCATATTATGCCCCTCTTGATCGACATTTGATACAAAAGTTTTAAAATTTTAATGAAAACGTATTCACCCCTCTACGTTTTCCACACTATCCATAGTTTAAAGGTATTAAAAACCCCGTTGGCAGGCCCAATGTAACGACTGGTGCAACAAATGTTACACCCATTTCAGCCAACGTAGTTTAATAATCGTCAAAAACTTTCGCATTTTTAATATGTATGATAACCATTTATATTGGTGGGCTAGTTTAAGACCCGTGTAACACAACCAACTTTTAAATTAAACATGTAATGAACTTTAGATACATAAGTTCGGATATTACTATTGAGCATAAGTAGTACATGGTATCCACATACTAACTTGAATTGCACAAGCAATTCTGCAGATTGCTTAATTACCATTGTGAACAAAAGGTTTGAGATAATAAAATTATATATAAATCAAACCACCAATAGGTATATATACAGATACAAAGAGATGATGATGATGCTTAGCATAATGATGTGTATCTTTAGGGTGAGCGTTGTGCAGTTTGGTGTCGTTTTTTAATTAAAACCACACTGTAACCGCACTCGTGGTTTTTCCTAAGAATAAAAACCGCACCAACTACATTTTGCGGTTTCGGTTTCACGGTTTTACGGGTTTTAACCGCACCACACCGTCACTTATAAATAATGTGTGTTTTTGTGGTTATTAGCTTATAGTGTTGATTTTTTTCGATTATAACAATGCATATATTTACTGTGACTAACACATCACTTATGACTTATAATAAGAATATTAACGATTATATGCACTAGAAGCCTTATAAACACGTAAAATAATCAGTATGACATTTTTCGTTATTAAATAATCAGTGTGTAGTGCGGTGCGGTTTTGTGATTCGGTTTTATAGGTAAAATCGCAACCCCACCGCATTTTTCATTTTTCCTTTTTCTTAAAACAAATCAGCGTAGTTTTTGATGTGCATGATTTTTGTTGTTGCGGTTTCTACTTATCCTTAATTCTAGATAAATTCTAATGAGAATTGAGGGAGAAGTGAAATGTTATTTTATTTACCTGATTACAAATGCAGAAGTTACAAAGTATTTATATATGGGAAAACTAGTTCTAACTAACATTTAAAAATCTACCCACTTTGACTTTTATGTTGACTTTTACAAAGTGCTAAAAATACAGAATTACATATAACCACAGTCAAATAAATACTTCTTGGATGAACATAGTGGATGATTTGACTCTTTAGATGAGCTTGGGTGTGGCCTTCGTTGGATCATGCCTTAACTTTGGTCTCGAATGCTTGAGTAATGGCTGCAACCGTTGTTTGTGTCAGTATCGGTATCACCTTTACCCCCTGCTTGTTGGAAGTGTCTAAATATCACACATGCAAAACTTGGAAATGCACTTGTAAAATGGATACCTACTAAGAGCTTTAGTTAAGACATCTGCCATTTGATTTTGAGTAGTAATGTATGTAGGAAGGAGAATACCAGCCTTGATATTTTCTCTAACAAAATGACAGTCTACTTTAATATGTTTTGTTCTAGCATGTTATACTTGATTAGCATCTAAGGCAATTGAAGATGATTATCACAGAAGATAGGAACACGTATAGTTTGTAGAAACTAGAAGGGAGTGTTGAATAGTTTCCGTAATTAAAGTCCTAACTAAAATTATGTTCATCATTAGAAATGACTAATACTTGAAAACATGTTTCATAATAGTTAGGGCAATTTCCAATACTTCAAAATATTTTTTGTATCAATTCATTATGATAATGGAATGCATGAATGTAAAGACAAGTAAGTAAAGAGTAAGGAAATAAACAACCTAAGGAAAGACACCATGATTTATAGTGGTTCGGCAACGAAGCTCTCTCTTCGTTCCTACTCCACTCCTCGAGTACAACTTACTCGAGATTTCCACTATATCCACAAGCTCCCTTTTTGTCAGAGAAAACCTTACAACGTTGCTTACAATGTTTTCCGACACTAAGCTAAATGTCGATTTCTAATCCTAAGCTAGAACTAATCTTCGTCGCCCATCTTCTTTTTCCGACACAAGTCTAGATGTCGAGTCCTAATCCAAAGCTAGAACCAATCTGCGTTGCCCATCTTCTTTTCTGACACAATGCTAGATGTTGAGTTCTAATCCAAAGCTAGTTAAGTGAGAACTCACAACAATCATACTCACAATTACATCACTTTGTAGTTTAGTGAGGACTTACACAAAAGACACACTACGTCACTTTAGAGTTTAGTGCGAACTAACACAAGACACATCCAAGTATACACACATACCTTGGATCAACACAAGTCTAATCCAAGTATACACAACTACCTTAGATCTACACAAGACACAAATAAACAAAATGATGAACATGACTAGATCTAAGAAAGAATGATCTTCATCAAGGCTTCATATTTTATCACGTCACAAGTGTGTGAGTGGTCTTCTCTTTAAACATATAAAGAAGGGGATCAAGAGGATAATCATAAGTAAACATACTTAACATATTATGTGATCATTTACTAATGATTGAAATAATAAAAAGAAGATAAGAAGCAAAAATCTATCCAAAAAGGGTTCTTAAAAAATGGAGAAATGATCCACTATTTATTGGAGACAAAGTCCAACGGTTAGTCTGAGTGCGGCTCATTAAATGTGCTTGCGGCTCATTATCATTAATTAACCGCAGGCACCTATATTGAGCTGCATGCTCTAGACTACGCTCCTTTTTTTCTTTTTGTGGGGGAATACCATCTGATGAAGATTATACCTCAAGAGGATATTCTTAGACCATTTGAAATATGCCAAATTCAAATTCCCATTTTCCATAATAAAATATTTTCTTAAAAGAAAGTTTATTAAAATATTTTTTCACATTTAGATAAATGTGAGTTTTAAGGTTAATTAGTTTTAATGATCACCAAACAAGTATAAGATATGTTAGTGTAAGACTTAAATTATTATTATCTTAATGATAGTGTTTGTTAAATAATTCGTCTTACGGTTATCTTTGACGATAAATGTTTTTACACTTTGTCGTGATCAAAACTAAGAAAAATTAGTTATTACATATACTGATTTTAGGTATCGGTTGCATTAACATAGTTGTAGATATCTAAAAATCCTTAAGCAAGCTTAGTAACCAAGTGATCTTACATGTGTAGTCTGCAAGAGCCCTATACTCAGCTTTTGTGGAAAACCTTGAGATAACAAATTGTTTCTTTGATTGCCAAGAGACTAAGCATAAACCCTGGAACAAAAAAATCCAGTTGTATATCTCCTTGTCAATTGACAACTTGCTCAATCAGTGTCACAATAAGCCTTAAGTTGATCATTGGTGTTGAATGGAAAGAAAATTGATACCGATCCGCATCATAACACAGGTCCGCTGGAACGAAGGCCCATCGACGGGAACGGGTCCGATGGGTTAAGTGGCTAAGGGCGAGATTTGGCAACAAGATCCCATCCAACCGAAGTTAAAGGAGAAATTATTGCAAGACTATTTTTGTTACGAATTTGTTTCCTTTTTTAAATTGTGTTTCTTTGTCCTTAAGTTTAGGGATTTAGGTTTCTTTGTTTTCCTATTTAAACTCCTTGGTTGGTTGGTTGAATAATAATTCATTGAAGTTTTCTGTTAAACGTGTTCTGCGTTTTTCTTTGTCTTACTCGGTTGGCCGAGAAGCAACCGACGATCCAGCAGCTTGGTTGGCCAAGTGCTCATCGCCGCTAGGTTTTAGTCCTAGGTTGTCCTTTTTCCCTTACGAATTCGTACCAAGTGGTATCAGTGAGCCAAAAGGATCTCACGACGTCTGCTGAACCCGACCCTCGTGATGCTGAGATCGAACGACTTCGCATCCGGATTCGGGAATTAGAAATCAATCATTTTAACCGCTACGAACGACAGTTTGAAAACACACCATCTCAATCACAGCTTAGCGCCGCATCAGACGACAAATTCAACAATTTTTTCACAATCAGCACCCACCACCTTCTCCAGGCCATCGCCGCCGCCATGCCCCACCACCTCAACGACAGCCCGCTGATCCACTCCGATCTCTAGGTCTTCGCACCGAGATCCCCAAGTTCTCAGGCAACCTACAACCCGATGATTTTCTTAACTGGTTACTTACAGTCGAGCGAGTTTTCGATCTTCGCGCCATTCCAGACAATTTAAAGGTAAAATTAGTTGCCATAAAGCTAAATAAATATGCTTCGTTATGGTGGGAAAACCTCCAAAAGCAGCGACATCGCGACGGGAAACATTAGGTCGCTTCATCGGATATGATGAAACGACTCTTGAATGCCAAGTTTCTTCCAGTCATCTTCAAACAGGATGCATAATTGCATATATCGAATACCACAACCTTAGCCACAGAACTTTGTCTGTCACAGATCTTATCACCGAATTTGAACGAAGGCGTTTACGTTGTGGGGCGGACGAAGACGAAGAACAGATTATCGCGTGCTTTCTAGGCATACTCCGACCAGACATTGCCGACACCGTTTCGTTAATGCAATATTATTCGTTTTTGGATGTGTGCAGGTTAGCCTTGCGGGCCGAACAACATAACACTCGAAGAGGCAAAACCGTTGCCCGGTTCCAACCTTCTAGCCGCAACACAACTCAGCCACAAAGCTCCAACAGAACTGGACCGGTCAAGATCGATACCCCAACAACCCCTACTACAGCGAATGACAACTCAGCTCCCTTGCGTTGTTTTAAATGTCAAGGCTTGGGCCATATCAAGCGTGACTGCCCGAACAAACAGATTGTTGCTTTCGTCCATGACACAAAACCCCAGTTTGACACCGACGGTGAAGAAGAAACCGAGATCCTTCACCCGAACAAGGGTGAAGCACTTGTTACACGACGGCTGTTGAACACACTTGTTGCTGATCCGGAGGACGACACCAAGTGGCTTCGACACAATATCTTCTACACTAAATGCACCGCCAAGGGACGGGTGTGTACAGTAATTATTGACTGTGGCAGCTGTGAAAACATGGTCGCCACCACCATGGTCGACAAGCTAGGGCTACCCACCCAAGACCTCCCAGAATCGTATCAATTAACATGGTTAAAAAAGGGTAACCTCGTCAAAGTAACACACAAGTGCTTGGTGACCTTCTCGATCGGTACCAAATATGTAACACCCTATTTTGATAATGGAAATGCCACACGTAATTATGGCGTGTCATCAAAGCATACAAGGAAAAATGTCTAAACATTACATGACCATAAAAGGAAAATACCGGAATCAAACATCGGTAGTCCAAAAGTAAAGCTCTTCACACACAAACATAGTATAGTAAAGGAAAGGACTAAACAATGTCCATAGCAATGTATCAAAAGAAAGGAAATGCATAAAGTAAAGAAAGGCTAGAAAGCTTCCAGTCCATATGCACGTACGCTTAAAGTCTACGAGCGTCCCTGAGTACCTGCCGTTTTGGGAACATAGAAAAGGAAAACGGCTGAGCAATACGCTCAGTGCACGGATGTACAATAAAGCATGAATCGGATAAGCATATAACATATAACAGCGGAAGAAACTAAGTCCCGAGTAATCTGGTTAAGTCATGATAAAACTGGTTTTATAGTTTGAAAGGTCTTATGTTTATCTTGTAAAAACTGTTTAACATATTTTACCATTAGCCAATATAGGTCATGAAAATCCACCGTGCATGAATACTTGGAGGGGTGACCTCATCATGCAAATTAGAGGGGCTGCCTCTAATTTAATATACTGGTTTTGGGTAGGAGGGATCAGCTCCTTGTGAAGGATGCAAGGCACACACCACATTCACCATGAAATCCTGACTGAAAACATGTAACTAGGATGCACCCATACGCCCCACATGATAAATATAAATAAATGGCCAAAAGCTGAAGGGACGCCACGAGCAATTACTCCGCCGTAGTGAAGTCATAACACCAGTGCCTCTAGTGTTATGGTTATGGTACCTCCATAACTAGGTGAAACTGGTCATGCATGTATATGGCTATAGGTATTCTAAATTAAACGTAAGCAAATCAAACACATAACTTATACTACGGGAAAACATTTGGCTGCATACGGGAAATCCTAATAAGGAAAGAATGTCCATACTGAAAGGATGGGAATCCGTACCTTATGTCCAGTGAACGAAGAAGATGAACTGAGAGGAATCCTACTTCCGTATCACTAATGCTACATAAATGCATACATGAATGAGTATCTGCTTACTAATACGTAACTGATTTTATGTCATGTCTTAGCTTATTTTATATGTTCTTATCATGTTTTACTGTTTTAAGCCTTAAATTGTGTTTACCTTATATTCTGTTTACTCCGATTAAGTATTTCTGGTATTTCATGTATTATTATACTTACTGTGTAATAATAAGTAACTTTCCAAAAATAGCAGGTTTTCTAAAATAGAAAGTTTCCAAAAATAGAAAGTTTCCAAAAAGAGAAAGTTACCAAAAATAGAAAGTTTCCAAAAATAGAAAGTTTCCAAAAATAGAAAGTTTCCAAAAATAGAATTATTGCTTAAAATAGATAAGTTTCCATAAATAGATTAGCTGCCTGAAATAAATAAGTTTCCATAATTAGAAATAAGCTGGTTAAATAAGCTAAGTATATAAGCCTAAGTGTTTTCATGATTATTTTCTAAGTCATATGATATAATGTATAGTTTATTAATTATTTCATGTAATTAAAATAAACTATAGGTTAAAATATTTAATTAAAGTATATCATGTTTTTAATTAAATAAAGTTAAATACTTAGGTTAAAACATGTATTATTACTTATTAATAATATAACCTAAGTCATGTAAATTAATTAATTATAACCATGGTTTTTAAATAATTAATTAATTATAAGTCTAAAAATATAAAATACTTAGGTTAATAATTTCAGGATTTTAATAATTAATATAACCTAAGTCATGTTATTAAATTAATCATGTCATGTTTATTAATTTAATTTTTAACATATGATTATAAACATAATAATCTTAACATACACCGTGAACCGGATCTTGACTAAGAACCATGAACCGGACATGAAATCGACACCATACCCCGAACCACTTCGGGGTTACCCTTGTCTTGTTGCTGCCGTGGGACCCACACCAACCAACCGGGACCATATGGTCTCGGTGGTGGTCGTGTAGCCAAATCGAGACCCTCTCGGGTTCGGTTTAGGCGCCGGCCAAGAACAAACACCCCTAAAACACCCTTTTTGATTTATTCCAAAATCAATTTCATGTTAGATCTATGATTTGATTAGGTTTTAAAAAAAACGCATCATGTTCTTAATTATTTAAAAGATCAAATCAAAAGAAAAGGGTTAAAAGAATTACCGAATGCGTGGATCTAAACAAGGATGAACAAACACGAACACTAGCACCAAAACCAAGATCAAAGATCAAATAAACACCCCTTTGGTGTGTTTATGGGTGGCGGCCAAAAAGAAAAGAAAAGGAGAAGGAAGAACTTTTTTTTTAGGTTTTGTAAAAATCTTCTGTAAAAGTGAAAATGAGTAGTGATCTTTTCCTTTTACCCTTCTTAGTAAATTTTAAGATGGGCTTGGCCCATCTCTCCCTTGTAGCCGCGGGTAGGGGCCCCACATGGGGCACCCGTACCGTTTTCCATGTCTCGTTGATTAATTACTCGTTCGTGATTATTTGTGTTCGCGTTTAATGTGTTCTCGTTAAATACTTACCGTGACCTAATATATTTATTTACGCTCGTAATAAATATATATACGTAATTAATAATAGTTCGTGATTTAATTACGTTCATGATTTCATGATCGCATGTTCGTGATTAATTATTGTCAAATAATTATTGTGTGCTCGTGCGTAGTAAATACTTATCGTGTTCTAACATGTACGTAATACGTAAAATCCTAACACGTAATCGTAATCATGCTATAATAGGAAAGTTTTAATCTAGTACGTACGATCTTAAGGGTATTATTCATGTAAAAGCATGCGGGTTTTACAACTCTTCCCCCCTAAAAAGAATAATTTGTCCCCAAATTATAGATAAAGTAAACTGGAAAAGAAGAACATACCCGAATTCAAAATATGAAATGAGGGTAAGAAGCCCGGATAGACTCCTCTGTTTACCAAGTGGCTTCCCGCTCGGTATGATCCCTCCATAGGATTTTGACTAATGGAATCGTCTTCCTTCTCATGACTCGTTCTTGTCTGTCAAGAACTCGTTCGGGTTCTTCTATAAAAGTGAGATCTTTACGTATCTGTTCCAGTGGATACTGAACCATGTGAAGGGGATGATACTGGTACCCTCTGAGTAAGGACACATGAAACACATTGTGCACATGCGAAAGCTGCGGAGGTAACGCCAATCGGTAAGATACTTCACCGACCCGTTCAATGATATCAAACGGTCCGATGAAACGAGGACTGAGCTTCCCTTTAATCCCGAAGCGTCTAACACCACGTGTCGGCGAAACCTTAAGGAAGACGTGATCTCCTACGTTAAAATGTATGTCCCTACGATGCTTATCGGCGTAACTTTTCTGACGTGACCGTGCTTCCTGAATTTTCTGCTTAGCTACTGCGATCTTTTCATTGGTCATCTCTATGATTTCTGGTCCTTCAATTGTTCGCTCACCAACCTGATCCCAGCAGATTGGGGCGCGACACTTTCTGCCATACAACATCTCGAAAGGAGCACACTTGATACTTGTGTGCCAACTGTTGTTGTATGCAAACTCCACCAAACAGATGTAATCGTCCTAGTCACCCGTCCATTCCAACGCACATGACCTCAACATATCTTTCAATGTCTGAATAGTTCGTTCCGACTGTCCGTCCGTTTGAGGATGAAAAGCCGTGCTAAGCTTAAGTTGTGTACCCCAAGCTTTCTGCAGACTCTTCCAAAAACGCGAAGTGAATCGAGGATCTCTGTCTGAGACGATGCTGGATGGTGCACCGTGGAGTCTCATGATTTCTCTTCTGTACGTATCGGCGAGTTTACTTACCGGATCTTCCTTGCGGATCGGTAAGAAATGAGCTGATTTGGTAAGTCGATCAACGATAACCCAAATTGCATCGTGCTTCCTCTTGGTAGGCGAAAGACCAGTAACAAAATCCATGGTGATTTTGTCCCACTTCCACTCTAGAATATCTAACGGTTGAAGGGGACCGCCAGATCGCTGATGCTCGATCTTAACCTGCTGGCAGGTAAGACATTTGGAGACGTAAGTAGCTACATCCTGTTTCATACCACTCCACCAAAAGTACTGCTTGATGTCATGGTACATCTTAGTCGAACCAGGATGTATAGAGAATGGGGAGCTATGAGCTTCAGCTAACAAGGCTTCCCAGAGTTCTTGGTTATCAGGAAAACAAAGTCTCGTGCCCTGCCCTACGATACCATCTGCATCTACTCTGAATTCTGTCTGTTTCTCCAAATTCTACACTATCGCCCAGATTTCTCCGTCATCCTTCTGAGCTTCCTTGATCTTAGAGAGTAATTCGGGTTCTACTCTAAGATTAGCCCAGTAACCGTGTTGTCCACGTACCATGATCTCGATGTCAAGTCACTCCAAGTCTCTTATGATTTCCTCTTTGATTTTAATGTCGTTGATCATTCCGGACTTCCTGCTACGAGCATCTGCTACTACATTTGCCTTTCCGAGATGATACTATAGATTAATGTCATAATCTTTCAACAGCTCTAACCATCTCCTTTGCCTCATGTTCAATTCACGTTGAGTGAAGATATACTTCAAGCTCTTGTGGTCCGTGAAAATGTCACATGATTATCCATATAAGTAGTGCCTCCATATCTTCAATGCAAACACGACTGCAGCAAGTTACAAGTCACGCGTGGGGTAATTTTCTTCATAAGGCTTAAGCTGCCGTGAAGTGTACGCAATCACTTTCCCATGTTGCATGAGAACACAGCCAAGTCCCTTCCCCGATGCATCGCTGTAGATTTGAAATCCACCCGTACCCGATGGGAGAGTAAGAATAGGTGCAAATACTAGTTTCTGCTTCAGGTCTTCAAAGCTCTTCTCTCGTTCTTCAGTCCAGATGAATTTCTCCCCTTTCCGAATCAGTTTGGTCAATGGTAGTGCTAAGTGGGAAAAGTTCTCCACGAACCTGCGGTAATAGCCAGCTAAGCCTAAGAAACTGCGGACTTCCGTCGCTGATGTCGGCCTTGGCCACTTAGTAATGGCCTCAACCTTCGTTGGATCCATAGTGATTCCTTCTGCTGATACAATGTGATCTAAGAATGCCACCTTGTCTAACCAGAACTCACACTTGGAGAATTTAGCATACAGCTGCTTCTGGCGAAGAATCTGTAGTACTGTACGAAGATGGTCTTCGTGTTCCTCCTTGGACTTTGAGAAAATTAGGATGTCATCGATGAAGAAAATGACGAACTTGTCCAGAAATTCATAGAAGATTCTGTTCATCAAGTCTATGAACACTGCTGGAGCATTTGTTAGGCCAAATGGCATAACTACAAACTCGTAATGGCCATAGCGGGTACGAATGGCAGTCTTAGCGATGTCTTGCTCCTTGACCCGTAGCTGATGATAGCCTGACCTAAGATCAATCTTGGAGAAGTGTTTGGCCCCTTGGAGTTGGTCAAACAGATCGTCAATACGTGGCAGTGGATACCTATTCCGGATAGTAATCTTGTTGAGCTCGCGATAGTCTATGCAAAGACGCATACTGACGTCCTTCTTCTTAACAAACAAGACCGGTGCGCCCTATGAAGATGCGCTCGGTCGAATGAAACCTCGTTCAAGAAATTCTTGTAGTTGATCCTTCAGCTCCTTCAGCTCTATGGGAGCCATGCGATAAGGAGCCTTGGAGATTGGTTCAACTCCTGGAATAAGATCGATACTGAATTCCACTTCTCGTGCAGGTGGTATGCCCGGAAGTTCAGCTGGAAAAACATCTTGGAATTCCGACACTATAGGTTGATCCTGAATTGATGGGGATTCAGCATCCATGTCGTGAACCGTAGCTAGATAACCCTCGCAGCCATGTGACAATAGTGCACGCGCTTGCAGGGTAGATATGACTTGTACAGACCGTCCGGGTATGAACCCGTTATGAATGTACTCTGGTGCATTAACATCACCGAAGATAACTCGATATGAATGGAAGTCTATGGTAGCATGATGCTTGGATAGCCAATCCATGCCCAAAATCATGTCGAAGTCATTCATGTCCAGCGGAAGTGCGTCAACGGGTCGAACCTTATCGTCAAATTCTAGGGGAAGACTCTTGTATACATGGGTGATTAATACAGAGTCCCTCAAAAGCGTGGAAATAGTAAGCCTATTTTCTAGTGGCATGAGGAGCATCCTAATGTTCTTAGCATAAGCAGTAGAAATAACCGAGTGAGTAACACCCGTATCGAAAAGAACACATGTAGCTTGACCATACATATACAAGATTCCAGTGATGGTACCTGTAGACTTGTTGGCCTGGTCTCGAGATGTCGTGTAGACACGCCCGGTGGTAGGAGGCGGCTTGGAATCAGCATGTCCCGATGTACCCTCCATCTCGCCCTTACGGCAATCCTTCATGATATGGCTAGGAAGACCACACTTGAAGCATGCGTCAGTGTTACGGCGACATGGCCCTGGGTGCCTACGGTGGCAAGTAGAGCAAAGAGGATGAGTAAATCCTCCAGCAGATGCTCTGGCTGGCTGGGAACCTGATAAAACATTTTACATAAGACATGATAATTTGGTACAAAGGACAATGCGGATAATCGTAAGATTGAATACCAGTGATAGCTGGACGGATAGGCTGTGAACCTCTCTGGTTCTGGTCCCTACCGTTTCCATGGTTCCTGGTAGAAGTTTTTGCTAAAGTGTCAGAATATGAGTTATAACATGAAATCATAAGGAAATGCATAAGTATTAGGACCTGCTGATGTTGGAGTGTCCAGCGTTGTTACGGTAATTATCATTACCGCCACGCCTATCCGTAGCAGAACGGTCGTTAGTCTGACCGTTTCCCTTGGGCTGGTGAGGCTGCTGCTGAGTAGCCGGTTGAGACCGGTCCCCAGTTTTCTGCCTGGAAGATACATTTAAAGAGATGAATAATTGACATATATGGAAAGAATACGGATTGATCACCGCTTGAATACGAATGTTTACCTCTTGTCGGGTCTCTTAGCTTCCCCGAACTCATCTCTCTCCTGCAGCATCTCCAGCTTACGTGCTACATCGGCCACTTGTGCTACCGTGTTGAACGTAGCACACACCAGATTGTTTGCGACCGATGTGTGAAGAGCCTACCTAAAGTGGTGTGCCTGCTCTTCAGGAGTACCTGCTGCCGCACCAAGGAAACCAGCTAAGCGAAGAAAGCGCTGCATAAACTCGTTGCTATTCTCCCCAGCTCTCTGTCGGATCCCATGGTACTCTCTCTTGAGCTTGTCTTGCTCAGCCTTGGGAAAGAACTGCTCCATCACCCTATCCTTAAACTGAGCCCAAGTCAAACCAGCAACCCACTCGTCACCACCTTCAGACTGCATCAACGCTAACCACCAATTAAGCACATCGCCTTCGAACCGATAGCATGCCAACCTTGCCTTTTATGCGGGGTCACAAACCATAGCATTGAAAATCTTCTCGATGTGAGCCAACCAGCTTTCAGCATCACTGGGGCTATCTGTCTTCTCAAAAGCTCGAGGGCGGAGCTTGTTGAATCTCTCCAGCCATACTGCTAATGTCACTGGAGGTGGAGGAGGTGCCTGATTATGCTGCTGATTGTTGGCAGCTTGAACTTCAGCCCTGATGTCGTTCCTCATTTGAGGAAGCAAAGCTTGCATAGCAGCTTGAATTGCAGCATTGAGCTGTTCCTGTTCGCGTGTGAAAACCATCTAACAGTATAACATAAAACATATGATTAAACAGATCAAAACATAAAATATATATACATGAAAAAAAAATTATACCAAAATCTCAAGAGACAAATTTTATGCAAGAAAATTTTGTGTATTAATGCATGATGCAGTTTTATGAAAACTTTTGTATGCTCGAGAGTGAACGCCTATAGTCAGTTCACCCAAAACAAAAGACATGGCGAGGGGACGCCTATGGGTCGGTCCCAAATTTAAAAATTTCGATAAAACACATGCGACTAAATAGGGCCAGTCCTGTACCAACCATTACTTAGTCGTAAATTTGCGACATTGACATATATATGTATGCTTAAAAATGATGAATGCATGAAAACAACTGTCAGATCTAGGAAGACCGTAGTGACTACCCACTAATCACAGGTCATATTTGAGAGCCTACAGGTCGAAGCCTTAGCTCTGATACCATAATTGTAACACCCCATTTTGATAATGGAAATGTCACACGTAATTATAGCGTGTCATCAAAGCATACAAGGAAAAATGTCTAAACATTACATGACCATAAAAGGAAAATACCGGAATCAAACATCGGTATTCCAAAAGTAAAGCTCTTCACACACAAACATAGTATAGTAAAGGAAAGGACTAAACAATGTCCATAGCAATGTATCAAAAGAAAGGAAATGCATAAAGTAAATAAAGGCTAGAAAGCTTCCAGTCCATATGCACGTACGCTTAAAGTCTACGATCGTCCCTGAGTACCTGCCGTTTTGGGAACATAGAAAAGGAAAACGGCTGAGCAATACGCTCAGTGCACGGATGTACAATAAAGCATGAATCGGATAAGCATATAACATATAACAGCGAAAGAAACTAAGTCCCGAGTAATCTGGTTAAGTCTTGATAAAACTGGTTTTATAGTTTGAAAGGTCTTATGTTTATCTTGTAAAAACTGTTTAACATATTTTACCATTAGCCAATATAGGTCATGAAAATACACCGTGCATGAATACTTGGAGGGGTGACCTCATCATGCAAATTAGAGGGGCTGCCTCTAATTTAATATACTGGTTTTGGGTAGGAGGGATCAGCTCCTTGTGAAGGATGCAAGGCACACACCACATTCACCATGAAATCCTGACTGAAAACATGTAACTAGGATGCACCCATACGCCCCACATGATAAATATAAATAAATGGCCAAAAGCTGAAGGGACGCCACGAGCAATCACTCCGCCGTGGTGAAGTCATAACACCAGTGCCTCTAGTGTTATGGTTATGGTACCTCCATAATTAGGTGAAACTGGTCATGCATGTATATGGCTATAGGTATTCTAAATTAAACATAAGCAAATCAAACAAATAACTTATACCACGGGAAAACATTTGGCTGCATACGGGAAATCCTAATAAGGAAAGAATGTCCATACTTAAAGGGCTGGAATCCGTACCTTATGTCTAGTGAACGAAGAAGATGAACTGAGAGGAATCCTACTTCCGTATCATTAATGCTACATAAATACATACATGAATGAGTATCTGCTTACTAATACGTAACTGATTTTATGTCATGTCTTAGCTTATTTTATATGTTCTTATCATGTTTTACTGTTTTAAACCTTAAACTGTGTTTACCTTATATTCTGTTTACTCCGATTAAGTATTTCTGGTATTTCATGTATTATTATACTTACTGTGTAATAATAAGTAACTTTCCAAAAATAGCAGGTTTCCTAAAATAGAAATTTTCCAAAAATAGAAAGTTTCCAAAAATAGAAAGTTACCAAAAAAAGAAAGTTTCCAAAAATAGAAGTTTCCAAAAATAGAAAGTTTCCAAAAATAGAAAGTTCCCAAAAATAGAATTATTGCTTAAAATAGATAAGTTTCCATAAATAGATTAGCTGCCTGAAATAAATAAGTTTCCATAATTAGAAATAAGCTGGTTAAATAAGCTAAGTATATAAGCCTAAGTGTTTTCATGATTATTTTCTAAGTCATATGATATAATGTATAGTTTATTAATTATTTCATGTAATTAAAATAAACTATAGGTTAAATATTTAATTAAAGTATATCATGTTTTTAATTAAATAAAGTTAAATACTTAGGTTAAAACATGTATTATTACTTATTAATAATATAACCTAAGTCATGTAAATTAATTAATTATAACCATGGTTTTTAAATAATTAATTAATTATAAGTCTAAAAATATAAAATACTTAGGTTAATAATTTCATGATTTTAATAATTAATATAACCTAAGTCATGTTATTAAATTAATCATGTCATGTTTATTAATTTAATTTTTAACAAATGATTATAAACATAATAATCTTAACATACACCGTGAACCGGATCTTGACTAAGAACCATGAACCGGACATGAAATCGACACCATACCCCGAACCACTTCGGGGTTACCCTTGTCTTGTTGCTGCCGTGGGACCCACACCAACCAACCGGGACCATATGGTCTCGGTGGTGGTCGTGTAGCCAAACCGAGACCCTCTCGGGTTCGGTTTAGGCGCCGGCCAAGAACAAACACCCCTAAAACACCCTTTTTGATTTATTCCAAAATCAATTTCATGTTAGATCTATGATTTGATTAGGTTTTTAAAAAAAAACACATCATGTTCTTAATTATTTAAAAGATCAAATCAAAAGAAAAGGGTTAAAAGAATTACCGAATGCGTGGATCTAAACAAGGATGAACAAACACGAACACTAGCACCAAAACCAAGATCAAAGATCAAATAAACACCCCTTTGGTGTGTTTATGGGTGGCGGCCAAAAAGAAAAGAAAAGGAGAAGGAAGAACTTTTTTTTTAGGTTTTGTAAAAATCTTCTGTAAAAGTGAAAATGAGTAGTGACCTTTTCCTTTTACCCTTCTTAGTAAATTTTGAGATGGGCTTGGCCCATCTCTCCCTTGTAGCCGCGGGTAGGGGCCCCACATGGGGTACCCGTACCGTTTTCCATGTCTCGTTGATTAATTACTCGTTCGTGATTATTTGTGTTCGCGTTTAATGTGTTCTCGTTAAATAATTACCGTGACCTAATATATTTATTTACGCTCGTAATAAATATATATACGTAATTAATAATAGTTCGTGATTTAATTACGTTCATGATTTCATGATCGCATGTTCGTGATTAATTATTGTCAAATAATTATTGCGTGCTCGTGCGTAGTAAATACTTATCGTGTTCTAACATGTACGTAATACGTAAAATCCTAACACGTAATCGTAATCATGCTATAATAGGAAAGTTTTAATCTAGTACGTACGATCTTAAGGGTACTATTCATGTAAAAGCATGCGGGTTTTACAAAATATACCGATGAGATATGGTGTGAAGTCATCCGAATGGACGCATGCCATTTGTTACTTAGAAGACCATGGCTATACGACCGAAAGGCAAAGCATGATGGGTTTCAAAACACTTATTCCTTCAAAAAATACGGTCTCCATGTTACATTGGCTCCTCTTAATCCTCGAGACAAAAAACCGGAGATAGCACCAGTGACAAAAGCCGATCTCGTCGGCCTCACAAGACACTCACCGCCGCGTCCCGTGCTTGGTCTAGTTGTCATCGAAGAGAACACACCAGTTGAAGATGTCCCATTGGAGGTGATTCCATTACTTAATGAATTCTTCGATATTTTTCCTGATGATATTCCTGCAGGATTACCACTCATGCGGGAGATACAACATTGCATTGACTTCATTCCCGGTGCGAAAATCCCTCACAAAGCAGCTTATCGCATGAACCCGAAAGAATATAAAGAGTTACACCGACAAGTCACCGAGCTACTAGAAAAGGGTTTAATCCGTGAGAGCATGAGCCCGTGTGCCGTCCCGACATTTATTGTTCCTAAACCTAATGGCACGTTCCGCATGTGTATTGACTGTCACGCGATTAACAAAATCACCATCAAATATCGTTTTCCAATTCCACGATTTGATGATCTTTTGGATCATCTCCATGGCGCTACTATTTTTTCAAAAATAGATTTACGAAGCGGCTATCATCAAATACGACTACGAGCCGGGGGTGAATGGAAAACCCTGTTCAAAACACGCGACGGCTTGTATGAATGGATGGTTATGCCATTCGGTCTTTCAAATGCTCCTAGCACGTTCATGCGTTTAATGAACCATGTCTTCAGGCCCCTCATTGGCAAATGTGTCGTTGTTTATTTCGACGACCTCTTGGTGTTTAGCAAAAGTTTAGAATCGCATCTCCAGCACCTACGCGATATCTTTTTAATTTTACGGGAACGGAAATTATTTGCTAACAGGAAGAAGTGCCACTTTTTGACAACGGAAGTTATCTTTTTGGGTTCCTTAGTGTCCGACAAGGGTATTCGCATGGACACTACCAAGGTGGAGGCCATCACTACCTGGCCAACTCCGAGGTCGTTGCATGATGTCCGAAGCTTCCATGGATTAGCATCTTTCTATCGTCGTTTTATTCGTAATTTTAGTTCAATCGTCGCTCCTATCACGGATTGCTTAAAAGATTCAAAGTTCATATGGAGTTCAAAATCACAATGAGCGTTCGCCAAGCTAAAAAAAGCCGTTACGGAATCACCAGTATTAGCTTTGCCCAATTTTGAGCATGTCTTTCAGGTGGAATGCGATGCTTCGGGGCTCGAGATTCGGGGCGTTCTGAGCCAACAAAACCGACCCATCTCTTTTTTTAGCGAGAAATTTAATGACACTCGCAAACGCTATAGTATGTACGATAAGGAATTCTATGATATAGTCTGAAGTCTAGAATATTGGCGTCACTACTTATTACCAAATGAGTTCATCCTCTATTCCGACCATCAAGCATTACAGTTCATTCAGGGGCAAGCCAAACTAAAACCACGACATGCTAAGTAGGTTGAGACACTTCAGGATTTTTCTTTTGTCATTCGACACAAAGCGGGGAGTGAAAATACGGTGGCAGACGCCCTCAGCAGGCGACCAGCGTTAACCACCACGTCATCGGTTCATGTATCGGGTTTTGAGAGTATACAACCTCTATATGTCGATGATCCAGATTTTATGGATTGTTGGGAACAATGCGCGACCGCCCCGTTTCGTGACTTTGTTCGACGAGACGGCTTTTTTTTCAAAGGACGTCGCTTGTGCATCCCACTCTCGTCCGTACGGGAAGCAATCATCCTTTAGGCACATCAAGGGGGCTTAACAGGTCATTTTGGGCGCGACAAAACTGTTGGGTTAGTTTCCGAACGTTTCTTTTGGCCAAAACTTGTTCGGGATGTCGTTAAAGTATTGAATTGTTGTCGCATTTGTCGTTTGGCCAAGACTCACCACACTAATCAGGGCCCCTATACCCCGCTTCCAACGCCGAACATACCATGGGAGGACGTCTCAATTGATTTCGTACTCGGCTTACCCTTGACACAACGAAAGAAAGATTCCATTGTGGTGGTTGTCGAAAGGTTCTTAAAAATGGCGCATTTTGTCCCTTGTTCTAAGACGTACGATGCATCTCATGTGGCTCGGTTATATTTTGCTGAAATTGTCAAACTGCACGGGGTCCCGAAAACAATCACTTCGGATCGGGATGTTAAGTTCGTTAGCCATTTTTGGTGTACTATGTGGAGGCACTTAGGCGCCAAGTTGTAATTCAGTTCCTCTCACCACCCACAGACGGATGGCCAAACCGAGGTTACGAACATGAGCCTTGGTAATTTACTTCGTTGTTTAGTTGGTGATAATAAGAAACAGTGGGACCTCGCCCTTCCTCAGGCTGAATTTGCGTACAACCGGTCGTCTCACAGTTCCACTGGACGAAGCCCCTTTTTGGTGGTTTATGGTCGCAACCCTTTCACACCATTGGATATGGCAATTGCTGATTCATATAGTGCCGACGGGGAGGCTCGGGTGGATCAAATCAAGCTCTTACATGAATAAGTTAGGGACCAAATCATGAAACATAATTTGCAATATCAGACGCGTGCAAACAAACATCAAAAACGCGTTGTGTTTGAGGAAGGTGACTTAGTTTGGATATTTCTCCGCAAGGAGCGATTTCCCTCGGGACGCTACGGGAAGTTGCAGGATCGCGCGGATGGCCCATTTCGTGTTTTGCGACGTGTCAATGATAATGCCTATAAGATCGATTTGCCTGGTAATTATGGTGTGTCTGCTACCTTTAATGTTGTTGATCTCGCTCCATACACAGATGACGATGTTTCTGGTGGTGACTCGAGGACGAGTCGTTTTTTAGGGGGGGAGGATGATACCAATCCGCATCATAACACAGGTCTGCTGGAACGAAGGCCCATCGACGGGAACGGGTTCGATGAGTTAAGTGGCTAAGGGCGAGATTTGGCAACAAGATCCCATCCAACCGAAGTTAAAGGAGAAATTATTGCAAGACTATTTTGTTACGAATTTGTTTCCTTTTTAAATTGTGTTTCTTTGTCCTTAAGTTTAGGGATTTAGGTTTCTTTGTTTTCCTATTTAAACTCCTTGGTTGGTTGGTTGAATAATAATTCATTGAAGTTTTCTGTTAAACGTGTTCTGCGTTTTTTCTTTGTCTTACTCGGTTGGCCGAGAAGCAACCGACGATCCAGCAGCTTGGTTGGCCAAGTGCTCATCGCCGCTAGGTTTTAGTCCTAGGCTGTCCTTTTTCCCTTACGAATCCGTACCAAAAATTCTTTGTCTTGGAAAAGTTTGAAGTATTTGAGTACTTTGATAAGGGCTTTTAGGTGTGGTGTTCTTGGATCATGGCTGAACTGACTTAAGCAATGTGCTACATATGCTAAAGCCAAGTCTTGTAATTGTGAGATAGAGTTATTTTTGAACCAAAGCGCTATATTGTGAACGATCAGCAAGAGGTTCTCCATATTTGTCATTGGGATTCTCAATATGATTAACTGAAATGTGTGGGAGCTTAATATCAAGAACTTATGCACTTGATAGAATTTTCAAGGCATAGTTCCTATGAGTAATAGTAATACCTTTTGAGTTCCTTAGAAATTCAATTCTAATATAATAATTAAGAATTCATAGAGTTGTTGTTTGATGTGTTGAACGAGTGACAAATTATTTCTAGTAAGAAGAATGTCATCCAGAAGTCATGGGTGATCATTGGCCCGATGCTTCGGGGCGAAACCTATTCCCAAGGTGTGACCACATAAATCACTATTGCCATGCGTTCCTTGTCTATTTTGTAAGTAAATAGAGAAGTACCAACAACAAAACCATTGTAAAGCAAAAAAAGAGTAAGTTTGTTGAACCACTATCTATTTGCTTGTTAAAGATCATAAATGGATTTTGAAGTTTGTAGACAATATTTGAGACAGAGGAATTATGTTAATAGCCTTGAGGTAACATCGTACACACTTCTTCATGATATTTCACATGAAGAAATGCATTATTAATATCTAACCAAGCAATATGCGATTGATTTTGAAATTCTTTGGTTAGAATTATCCTTAGTTACCATTTTAACTATTGGAGTAAAGGTTTCATTGTATTTTGTGCATTCTTTTTGTGTACATCCTTTGGCCACCAATATTGGTTTAAACCTTTCAACTTAATCATCTGACTTATATTTGATTCTATACACCATTTGCTTCTAATAGCAGACTTACGTGGTGGAAGTGTGGTGAGAGTTCAGGTCTTGTTAAACTCTAGTGCTTAAAGTTCTTTAGTAATAACATCCACCCATTTTGAAGTTCAGGTCTTGTTGGACAAAATCACTGTACCCGATGCTCTTATACACATCTAACCTAATCATGTCATCTTGTCACCGTTAAGTAGAAAGTAAGCATACTTTTTTGTTTCATTTAGTCGCTAAAAATACTTTATGTAACACCATGTGTTGCGCTTACTAATACTTATATTTTTATTGAATAATTGACGTCTTTTGCGACTATCTTGAATTACCTTTGAGTTGTGTTACAAAGGCCACTTTCGAATCAAATCCTATATCCTCCACCCTTCCTATTTGTCCTTTAATAAACAGTATCACATAACGTTTTCTTAGTATTACCAGGTTTCGTTATGTATTTTTTTGTCATATTAATGCCTTTGACTTATTAAACTTCATATTGTTAGTTTCACACTTTTAGTTTTAGATTTTTTATATAAGCAAAATTATAAACTGAAAACAACATGAGGGTATAAATGATGTTTAAAGGGTACAAATGATAGGGGATACCGATAATCCATCTCTTAAATTTGTATATGGAGTATTTTTATCAAGCGACATTATTGTTTATTGTGTTTGATCGTCTTTTTGATATTATCAAAAGCACTAATGTAACATTGTTATCGAGTGACAAAATTTTTAAACAATGATGAAGTTTAAACTACATCGTATATACATTATAAATTGTAGTGTAGTGGTACCTTTTGTATGGAATGTGGAGCATATATATGGGTGTATGAGGTGCACAATCACACAGGGGCTAAAAATATATATCTTCATGGCTTTATGTATATCTGAGGTCTCAAAATTTACTTCTGAAAAATGTTAATGATATATGCTTTTATGTTGTGTACACTTATTAGAAACTGAAGTTCGATTGTTAAAACATTATATTTATTGTTTAATAGTTGTTATGGTATATACCTTTAACCGTTTAAACATAACTTTTTGCACACAACCTTCGAAATCTCAGGCTAAACGAAGTGAGTACTCACGAGTAAGTTTGAAACTCAAATGTGAGTTCCATATCTTCCTTCAAAATCATGCATGAGTTATGTTAGCGGTGCTCCTTGTCCGAAGATCTGACCATCAAAACTATCTAAAAAGCAACGAATCGAGAATTGGACTGAAATAATACGGTATGGTTTGGATCAGTTTTCGATCCGATCCTACAAGCATAATAATCATGTTTTTGACGACTACATGAGACCAGACCAATTATCGAATTTAATGAAAGTTATGAACCGAGAGAATTAGACCAAAATATGTTCGGTGAGTTTGTGCGTTTTCCTAAGGCTGGATGGAGTGCAGGTGACTTTCCACGGTGAGTTTCCACCCCAGTTGAAAAACTGGCGCGTGGGTTGAAGCCACTGTGGTGAAGAGTTCACCTAGGCGAGTTAGTCTTTATTACTTTCCATTCTTAAGTCTTACCGTTATATTCAAAAATTCCCCCTTTTCTTTCTTTATAAATACTTATCCTATTACTATCTACAATACTTTTTAACTTTTAATATTTTTCACACACAACTTCAAAAATCAAATGGCATGCTCCCTTCCACACACCGTTGACGAGATCAAAGTTATGATTCAGAAACAAATCAATGAAGAACAACGTCGTCAATTTACGCTTACAACATTAGCTTTTGAATTTGATGCTGCTCATGACGCTAGAATCAAACTGCGCACTGCGTATGAGAAGTGCAAATCTTACAATGATTTCAACATGCAAAGAGCCTTGTTTAGGAAGTCGTCAAAATTGGAGGCTCAAATTCAAAATAAAATTGAATGGCTGAATAACCTCACTCCCTACAAAAATGAAGAAATTTCGTCCCAAACTCATACCGATTCTTCATTACAACAACACCGACGCCAATATGTTTCTCCCGATCCACCCTATCCAAACAACTCAAATGGCTGACATTCAGTTTCATCAACTATACCAAGATGAACATGTATTGAGAGAGTTATTGAAAGAACAAGATATGACACAATGGGAGTGGGATGAGAAAGTTAAGGCCGAAGAAGCTGAACAAATGGAGTCGGGTTTTTTTATGGGTAGTTATCGGATTCAGATTTCCCAACTAATCGTATTACGTATTTTTGTTTTATATATCTACTAGTAGTTTATTTTCTTTCGTATTGTGTTTGAATTTCAATATTTTAATGTTTTTTTATTGAATAAATGTTTTAATTTTTGAATAAAAAGTGTTTACGTTTACGTTTTTATTAACATTTTTAGTTTACGAATTAAAATAATTAAGAAGAAAAAAAATAGGACACGACGTGTGGCTCCCCACTAGTAAAGTTGAAATGTAAGTTTAATGAGTGAGAAAAGAAAGCTGATTTGACGCTAACGTGACAGCCAGAGACCATTCCATCTGGCCTAAAGTGCAAATAAGTAAATAGAAACTTGTCCAAGGATGAAACGGTAAAAGTGTCCCCAATCATATATACTTTGTTATTGATAACCGTGCCACATAGTTTCCTTCTTCTACTATCAAACCCTAATCTTGATTAATCCATTCCAATTTACAAGCACCTTTTGATTAATCGATTGTTAAATTGATTGAATTTTGTGAAATTGAGGCGATTTAGGTATGGGACGAGATAGGGAGTTATCTCGATCGCCGTCGTATAAACGTCGGAGATATTCACGGTCGCCGTCGCCCAAGTATATCAATCGCAGAGATAGAACTCGAAGAGATAGAGATCGCTCCCCGTATAATTATTCCAGGTGATTTATAACTCATTATCATTACCCATCAGCTTTTCTATATTATTATGCTTTTTTGTCCTTGCACTGTGTTCTCAAGTTTTGTTTTTCCTTAAAAAAAAAGTAGGCCAGAAGTTATGTTATGTTCTTTTGGACATAGAAACATAAGACGTGTGTAACAGAAATAACTTTAGTGCATATAATTTTTTGTTTCTACTTATTGTTGTACAATTGACCACACAAAATCCCCCATCGCATACATACAAAGAACGTGTGAGATAAGGAATCATATCCAATTAATCTCCAAGAGTCCCGAATAAACTAAAAGTTATAACAGTGTAGCTTCTACATATAATAGCTATTAGCTAGCAGCTGACTCGTTTACCCATGACCTCATAATATTAGGTAGAGTAGCATATTGGTCCTTTCCTTGCAATGGAAAATATTTCCACCATTGTGATACACTTTCGAGCTTTATTCTACATTTTTAAACTAAAAGTTAGGTTTTTTTTGTTCAACATACCCCGATCATATTCATTTTATCACAAAATCTTAACACAAAAAATAAACAAGCAATTGTAAACATAAAAGTCATGGGTTTTTCATATGCTATTTGAACTTGATTCTCACTTTGTTTTCCATGTAAAGTATTTGAAGTAATATGTTAACATTTGAAGTTTTAAGTACTTGAATTGTTATGTTTATTCTGTCTATTTTGCAACTTCAAACTATGCGAACTTTGAACTATGTTTAGAGTTTGAAGTATTTTGTTAATGTTATACGAGTACATAAATATTTATAATATATAGTATTCCAATCCGTCTACGTGAATTTCGTCTCGAAGATGGTTGACTGCCTGACTAGCGCCTAACGTTTTTTGCAACCTTGATTGATTTCCAGCGAAATATTTAGAAGCAAAATCACTAAAACTTTATTTACAAATCCTATATCTTTCACTTTTCCTCCTTAAAACCCTTAAAAAAACTGGAGAACACATTTTTACTGATGCAAGCAGTAGGTTCTTGCTCATAGTGAGTATGGTAGAGTCCGGTTATAGAAGTCTTCCTTGTGATACACTTTCGATCTTTATTCTACATGGAAGACATACGTTGAATAATTGGACTTGACACTATTTTATTCTAATTGTTGTTGTGTAAAGCATGACTCAACTTGCGTATCTGGGACATGTGTTACAGAAACTTTTTGAAAGGACAGAAAGAGATTAAAAATTTAGTTTGTTACTGGTGTTTTCTTTTCTTTTTATGGGTCAGCTAATAGCGCAATTTTTTTTATTATTTGTTTTAGCCTTATAAAAGCTTGTTGATATTGTTCTAAAGCAATACATTAAAGCTTTATTAATGGGCATCTTTCAAATTTGATTTGTATCTGAAATTATCTTAATTGCTATATGTGGAATTGCTCGTTGTTTGACTTTTGTTGTTGGATGTTCTAGTTTGTAATTCAGTAATCAAATCGTGAACTCCTGAATATTTCTTATATGTTGTGTTACTGGCCTGACGCATGAGACTTCCCACTTCCCATGTCTACCCTGATATATGTGTTGATATCCCTCATGTTTTCTAAAAGTATTGTCTTGCGAGTGTCCTATTATGCTGTGTTCTAGAAGAGATCCAACTTTGGTAAAACCTAAAAAATGATATGTAGAAGAATTTGGAAGATCACATTAAATGCAATCTATTAAGTGAAATATACTTGCTGTTTTAACTGAAAACTTAAGAAAGGAGTTGCATCCCTTCATATGGGAATGAACCGGTTATGGATGCTGATTCTCGTCATTTTCTTGCTCGATTATGACATTTAGCGGTTTCTTGTGATAAAAGATGGAGCTCTCAGTTTATTCTTAGCAATATAAGAGGTAACAGTATATTGCTTTTGTATATATTGTGCTCGACGGTGGGATGTTATGGTGCTTTATGATCTTATCTGTGGCTTTGAAATTCAGAACTTCGTTCATATATCTTTGTATTTACAGGCGAAGAAGCCGCTCCCCATCTCCACGGTACCGTCGTCGTAGAAGTCGTTCACCAACTTCTAGACGACACAGAAGTCGCTCATTAACGCCACGGCGTCACAAGCGACAAAAAAGCAAGAGTCCTTCATTGTCTCCAAAAGCTAAATCTCCCAGTATTGGGTCCTTAGAGAATAAAATTGTGGATGAAAAATTGAAAAAAGAACAGGAACATGAAAAGAAAAGGTATTTCGTCTACTAGATTCGTGTTTTATATTATTGCATCTCTCGATTTATTCTTCGTTTAGTTATGAAGTAAAGTTTCATGGCTGTTGTACTATTAGCATTGTTCATATGTATATGCCAATCATTTATTTTTGTTATAGAACAAATGAAATTCTCTTGGAGCATATATATTTCAGACTGATGTGTAGACTACATAAGTCTTCCTGTCTCTAGAGTAGCTTGCAAATACTTAAATTACCGACCTTCTTATATAAGGATGATACATGAGCGTCTTGAGAATAAAAACGTTACTATATTCTGCAAAACACATATTTTTCTGGTTGTTATGTGCGACAGTTGACGGCTGAATTTTGTTTTTTTACAAAATTAGAGGTTTTTGTTGATATGCTTTAACGATGCTGAAAATGAGAAATACATAAACTGGACTCGGAACTTTTTGTTTTTTAATCTTTTTATAATAAGATGGAGGGTCTTCAGTCTTGAAGGATCAAACACAAGACCTATATACCCTGATAATACCAATGGTCGATTCTGACTATATCTCTAGAGGGCTGCCAGTTACTTAATGGTATGGGATATATGGCATCATTGTTCCTGTGGCATAGGTTAGACATTTTAAAGGTTTTTGTTTTGCATATCAGGTAGGAAACTAATCACTGTTCTAAGCTATATGTATCTAGTAGCTTTATTAGTTGTACTAATGGGGGATGAAATATTTCCATTTGGGTTCTCAAAACGTATTTTTGTATTATGTATGATGTTTAAGATTATGTATTGTTTATTTAATTTTGTTAAGGTAGTTATAATAAGCTCCTTTTTAATTTAATGGTGGTCATCAAATGTTTGTCGATTGGGTTAAAATTGCACAAGCTGTAAACTTAATGTAATTTTTTAACTTTTCGTACGAATCTAAATCATTACAGTAATAATATTAGATATTAAAATGATAAAAGTTGCATATCAAATGTAACCTTGAGTTTTAAGGATAGGGCAGTCCTTGTTATGCAAGGGACCACTGACCCATACTGTACTGCAGGTGCGAAACATGCATATGGTAAGTCGGGTCATGTTATTTTAAAAAGTTATCATTGTTCCTACAAGTGTGGGGTCTTGATTGATCTTATAAATTTCTGTTATTCTTAATAAATATATTGCCCTCATTTTTAAAAAGTTCCACCTCTGAGAGGGTGATGATTTTTTACTGTTCTATTTCGTCTTGTAAATTTATGAAAATGGAAAAATTATCTCCATTTCCCCCTTACACTCCTCTCGAAAATATTGCATCCTTATAAGTTGATTCATTTGAAGGGTGTGCGGTTGTGAGAGCAGGTCACATTTTTGTTAGGTATTTGACTTGCACTTTCACATAGATTCAAATCTACATGAAAAACAGCGGGGAATCATTAGTATTAAGTACTATGCTCCCGCTACCTTCTTTTTTGGTCTGAGGTATAGTCTTTTCCTTGATGATTTGTCTTAGAGGTGGCAAATTGGATGAGTAGGACAGGTTGGCTAACGGGTCAAAACTCAAAACCAGTATGTGGTTGGGCTGAAATACTTTTTTTGCAAGTATGTGATTGAGAAAACCTTTATGCATTTATCATGTTTTTTCTAGTCGAAATATGGTGATTTAACTGTAGGTTTGGGAGGATCTTAATTCCCTGTCTGAGGTGGTTGACATTGCAGCAAACTTAGTTGTAGAAAATGAGATATGCGTATTTTCATTCAGTTTCTAGCGGCGAGGGTTATATCAAAATAAAACACATAACCTCGGCAACTCGCTCTCATCTGTGGATAGATATGTATTAAATATGAACATGAAGTATTAAGTGATGAGCTTCAAAACTGCGAAAGGTTGCTTGACATTTTTCTCCACAGGCATTGTGAAGGGAGATACTGCTATAGTTCAACTTGTTATATTTGATGATCAATTGGATGCCTCGTTTATCTACTACTGTTCACCAGTTTTGAAACTGATTTGTTTGCATCAGGAACTCGTTAGAGGTATGCTTTATAAGCATATATATAGTCCTCTTGTCTACATGAAGGTCAGTTCATAAAAAAAAGAGAAATGTGGACGGATTACGTTGTTAAAAAATAAACATCGGTTATTTACTGTTCTGGAGTTCAAAGACAAAGAGTGACTGACATCTAGGTTTCTGGTACCGTGATCATCTTCCATCTAACTTTAATTATTTTAAATTTGTCAGGCGTCAACAGGAAGCAGAATTAAGGTTGGTGGAGGAAGAAACGGCAAAAAGAGTGGAAGAGGTGATTAGGAAGAAAGTAGAAGAAAGATTGGGTTCTGAGGAGATAAAGCTGGAAATTGAGAAGCAGTTGGAGGAGGGGCGGAAGAAAGTTGCTATTGATATCATAGCTCAACTTGAAAAAGAAAAGGAAGATGCGATCATTGAGGCTAGGCGGAAAGAGGTACACTTGCATTTATAACTAGCTTTTCTTTCAACATTCTTAATCCAAGTGAATGGTATATAATCAAATTTATCGATTGCCTCGTAGCACTGAATTATGAAGTGGTTTTATTAGATGTAGATTGGATGGAGTAACTAGTTGCTGCAAGTATTACACATGATCTACCGTTTCAGTTATGAGCGACTGACTTTAGGTAATTAGGCAGACGGGTAAAACCAAAAAAAAACAGTTGCATAGGAACGGGTCAAACTGGTCAAAAATCGATTACATAGTGCCTAAGTTTGTAACTACTATAGTTTGTATTTTTTTATTAACACGTTTTTTGTATTTCTGAAAGAAAAGCATATGTGAGGCCGTGGCCAACCTGACCAACACTGACGTTTTTCACAAAGGGCCACCTATCTGGCCTCATTGTTGCAAATAAATGGATTGCCATATTCCGTTCACCTTCATTACACAGACGTATTATATTCCTTGAACTTTACATATATGCAGGAACAAGCGGAAAGAGAGAAAGAAGAGCTAGAACGGTTAGTTGAACAAAACAAAAGAAGAATTGAAGAAGCTCAAAGGAGAGAAGCAATGGAACAGCAAAGACGGGAGGAAGAACGTTACAGGGAACTAGAAGAGCTGCAAAGACAAAAAGAAGAAGCTCTACTTAGAAAAAAGCAACAAGAAGAAGAAGAGCGTGCAAAACAGCAAAAATTGCTAGGCAAGAATAAATCGCGACCTAAGTTATCTTTTGCTTTAGGTTCAAAATGATGATATTCACAAACATACAAGCGTTTCCATTACCGTTTGTCTATTTATATTTTCACCAATTGTATCATGATTGTACTTTTATGTTTGTGAGAAAAAAAACATAATATTTGATGATTTCTTGGTTGCTTCTCTTTTGTTTGTGTTTTGCCTTGAAACTATTCATAGTCTAATCTAGAGGTAGGCAAACTGTTTTTTTCTAAATCGGTTGTGAGTCAACAGGTTAGCAAACAGGCTCGATTTAAAATTTGTTTTTGGTTACATTTTTAACTGTTTCTTGCTCTCCTCTAGTCCGATCATGCACTATAAATCAAATATACCCTTCATATTTGTTAACATTATACGCAATCAAGTGATGCGTCACTTGACACTGATTGTTTAGGGTTTGAACTTTTCGGTTTTGGTTTAAAATTCCCAATCTTTTGCTTAGCAGGTATGCATCTCTCCATTCCTCCACTTGCTCCTGTAATCCTTCGTGCTCTGTTTTTTTTTTTTTTTTGGTAACCGTGATTTTCGTGCTCTGTTTATGCAGAAGTATCAGAAAGACGGTTTTCTTTTCATTGACATTTCATGGTACATGTGGTGTTGTTGGAGCTGCCTGGGAGAGTTGTAAATCCGGTGTAGAAGTGTAACTATTATGTACATGTGGGGGTGCCGAGGAAAGGGTCATAAAGGATCCCAACAAAATTAACTTAGTGAGGCTGCATACGTCTGAGTAAAAAAGGCACGCCTTCCTGAGATAACCTGGACAAACAAAACCCTTGTACATTTGCCTGTGTGCATAGTGCTGATTAAGGTCCGAAAATTGGACCACATCAATCAAGACCGGATCGAAAACCTATTTAGTCCAACACGCCGAACCGGTCCGAAATGTTTGGTCCTTGTCCGGGTAGGTTCGGTCCATAAAAAATAGTAGCCGTATTTGCAGAAAAATGAAGCCGATGACCGGATTGGAATATGTTTGATCCAGTCCGATCAATCAGTGGTCAACCATACTCAGCCCGACTAGTGAGCTAGCTATCCAAGCTCGAATGTATAGCTAGACCACTCGAGCTTAGTTTAATAATTTGATAAACTTGTAATCTTAGGGTATGTTTGGTTTGGCAAAATGAATTCGTAATGGAATGTAATAAACATTGTAATGAAATAAATGAAGTAATAAAATGGTTGATTACGATTGTAATTATGTTTGGTTATAAAGATAAAGTGGAATGTAATTAAAAATAAAAATACTAAAATAACCTTTGATAATGTATATTTTTTTGTTTGATGTGTAATTAATAAGAGGTTTTTATGTAATTCTCATTCCATTACGGTACGTAATAGATTAAAAACAACGGGCCCCTAATGAATGAAAATGAAAGATTTTGATGTAATGGGTGATTGCATGTAATGTACCATTACATTAGGTAATTGTAAACAAACACAATTTTTGCATTCCATTGTAATGATGTTTTCTATTCCTACTTTTATTACGGCGTACCAAACGCTAAATTATAGATCTAGAAATTGGTTAAAGGGAATAAGGACAGTTTGACAATGGACATACACTATTTTTCACTTCTTAGCATGGTTATAAATAGCGTGAGGCGTGGCGTGACGGCATGTTCAAGCTACACGTTTTAGCGTTTCTAAAGCGTGGCTTATAGCGGTACAACATATAAAAATATTTATTTGTTTTATCATATTTCATTATTATATTTACGTTAACTTTATAATAAGTGTTGTACACAATAATTAAAACTAGAAAACTCTCCTTACATGCAACAATATTTATTTTTTGGAGTTTAATTCAAAAAATTACCGCACCTCAGGTCGTAGCGCGCCTTAACCTATTGCATTACGTGGAAGTCACGCCTCAAGCTTTAGCGCGCCTTAAAGCGGGCTATAGCGAGCTATTTAGAACTATGCTTCTTAGCATATCTTTTAACTTTCGAGCTTCATCAAAAGGATGTTTGATAGGACAAAACTAAATATCAAATGAATTGAATGAACGACGTAATAGAATAATAGCGTAATATAAGTAATGATTCATTAGAGTTATTAATCATTTTTGGTTTGTATGATAAGATGTAATGAAATCATATTAAAAAGATTAAAATACCTATAGATTATAAATTTTTTTATTTAATGTGATTAATTAATAATAAAGTTTTATGTAATTTTGATGTAATGAGCTAATACTTGTAATGAATCATTACATTTTATAAACATAATCTTTGTTTATTACATCGTAATTCATGCGTCTATATTATATCAAACGCTACTTAAACGCCAAGATTGTGAATGCCCCCACTGATGTTTATGACATTAAATGGAATGTTAACATACGAAGATTTTGTACATGTGTCCTTTGGATGATTTTTCTTTTATCGTAACTAATAACATGGTAACTATATAAGTATATAACAAACTTGGTTAATTAGTCATCTTAACCACAAAACTTGATATAGTAATGAATTAATGATATCAAAGAATTAGAAAGATTTGTTAAAAACTCAAAATATATGTTAAGATTAAGAACACCCGAAATGTGGCACTAGAAGTTTGCGGTCAGGTAGCTAGTGGTCGGTATGGGTAGAAATCATCATTGCAGTTGCCTCGTGGTCATGTCGTGATGTTCATGCTCATGGTCAGGTTGCGGGTATGTGACAACGAGGTAACAATGGCCGCTCTAAGAACACATAGTGCAGTAAAACTCAAGTTACTTTTCATATGCGCGTTATTTCAGTTTTTTTTTCACTTACCTTACAACTAATTAACTCCAAACCTAACTTCAAACCAAAAATTAAGATAAACATCTTAATAACTTAACCATTATATCATTTTTAATCCAAACCTAACTTCAAATCTTAACTATTCATTTTTTTAACAAACTTTTGTAACAACTTATTAAAAACTCATTTTTATTTTTAAATTGAAATATCTTTTAACTCATTTATTTTTTTCATAATCTAATTTCACCATATTTTTTAAAATTTTTGTTCTCTTTAATTCAACATCCATTTTGATATATTTACAAATTTTTTGTTTTTTTTTTTCATTTTTTAGTGATTTTATTTATTTTAATTCAACTTTTTTACATTTTAACGTTAATTCGATTGCTAAAAAATCGTCACTTATTACCTGTCGCTGCATTACGCGGGTACCATGTTAGTTTACTTAAAAACACTCATATCATATCAATAACTTGCATCTAACTTATACTTTTTGAGACATGACAATACCTAATTAAAATACAAACTCACCCAAAATCTAACAACAAGCCACACACATACAACATATATATACGACTCGTCGGTTTAACCAACGAGCTAACCAACGTGCGCAAACAAGTACTTAAGTTGGGTTGCACTAACTTGGATGCCACCTAAAAGCTAATGAGGCGTTTCGTTACAATAATCTGTGCTCTCATTTAACTATTGATAGTGGTAAAATGAAATTATTTTGATAGAAAAATATGTGTAGGACACAAGTGTTGTGATTTCAGAATTGTGGTTGATAGCTATAATAAATGCAGGTTTTGGAAAGAAACGTAACAAAAATGCATGGGACCCGGAAAAACAATGGCGAAGAACGTGATGGTTGACTTGTTGTGGGGCCTTTGACATGGAAAGCTCAATCATGTCTTAATGATGACAACCCATTCCATCAATTCGATGTACGAAACCCAAACGTATCATGGTAGTATATGGTAGGAAAAAGATTCTATACCCCTAATTTAACATAGACTCAACCAATCAATTAAAACCATCCATTTTTATCATGTAACAAAAAACTCATTTTTTAAAAATTAAATATCTCACAAACCGTTCATCGTTACGTAAAACAAAACATATCATCGCGACGAGAATTAAATCATCTATCTATCGAGGGGCACATGTATATACTTTCGACGAACTTTTTTTTCGACTTTTTTCCTTAAGTCACGTCTGAAGAGAATAATATATGATTCGTTACGAAACATATATGATTCTCAAAAAATCATATATGATTCATGTCACGAATCATATATGATTTTCTGAAAATCATTTATGATTCGTGACGAATCATATACGATTCGTGACGAATCATATATGATTTGTGACGAATCATATATGATTCTCTCCAGACGTGACTTAAAAAAAATTCGAAAAAAAAGTTCGTCGAAAATATATACATGTGCCTCTCGATAGATAGATGATTTAATTCTCGTCACAATTGTGTATTTTTTTCGTTTGACGATTTACCGTTTGTGAGATGTTTAATTTTTAAAAAAGTGGTGGGAAGTGAGTTTTTTAAAAAATGAGTGATTATTATTAGTTGAATAGGTCTATGCTAATTTAAGTGTCTATATAAATCTTAACTCGTATATGGTATGCAAATATCATAAATTCATAATGCCTTGGTTTCATAATTATATTTTATGTTTTTTTAAGAATAAAGTGCGGAAAACATGTTTGTGATTTATTAGGCTAGTCCCAACGGGTGTATTGGTCGACCGAGAGCGACAGAGTCGCATTCGGTCAAAGCCGTTACGACGACCGGTTTGCCTCGGTTGATCGTCCCAACTCGTTCCTCTCCCGGCATTTTCAAAAACAAAAAATTGAAAAAGAAAAAAGGAAGTAGCCGCTATTTTTAAATTTTTATATTTTTAAAAGTTTAAAATTTAAACCTTTTACCCTTATAAATCAAAACAATAATATCCAATTTTCTCACACACTTAAATTTAAACCATTTACCATTTTTATCAATTTTCTCACACACTTAAATTCAAACTTTTAAATCAAAACAATAATATCCAACATGTCTAGTAAGAGAACCCTAAAAAACAAAACCCTAAGATCTCGAGTTCATCAACAAAGTGTTTCACATGTGATGTCGGATGAGGCTTTTCGATTATCCGGCGTGTCACCTAACTTCCGGTTTAGACCCGCCGGATTTGAATATCATTCACCACAACCATCTCACCCAAACATGAACTATGCAAACCATCTGTTCTATCCTCCATACCGTGATAACAACCAACAAGCTCTCTTTGAATCGCCCTGTAGATTCTTCCACCTCTTCGCATCTTAATTCGTGGTATTCTCCGATTAATCGTTTTGAGATGGATGTTGATTTTTATGAAATCATTTTTTAAATTAAAAAAAATAATTTGTCGAAAAATTTCTTTTCCAAAAAAATTAAAGTTTGTTTTTCTTTCAAAATCATTTCATTTAAGTTGAAAACATAAAAATTTCTTTTTGAAAAAATTAAAGTTTTTAAAAGTTAAAAAATAAATTTAAACATTTTATGTTTTTTTTAAATCATTTTTTAAATTAAAAATATTAAACTTTTCTTTGAAAAAATTTACTTAAAATTTGAACGCTTTTAAAAATATTTAAATTTTATATAGTTATAATTTAAAAACAATACCTTTAAAGAATTTACAAAATTTGGAAATTAACTTTTAAAACATTTTTAAATTTTAAACACACTTTCAGAAAAAATTAAAAAATTTATAAATTTGAAACATTAACATTTTAAAAAAATTTAATATTTTTTGATGAAAAACGTTTAATCTTTTTATCTTAAAAAATCGAAGAAAACCGTAAAAAAATTATTAATGTTTTCGTTAGAAAAAGTAAAAGGATTTAAAAAAGCTTTTAAAGAAAATGTAAGAAAACATAAAAGCGTTAAAAAAAAGTTTACACTCGAAGAAAAACGTTTTATATTTTCAACTTGAAATTTGGATTACGAAAAAACCTAAAATATATTAAATTCATTTTTCTTATTTAAAAAAAACTTAATTTTATCGATTAGAAACTTTTCCACAAATTTTTTTTTAAATTACAAAAAAGGTAAAAAAAATTCAAAAAATGCAAAGGTTTAAAATATATATACGTGGAAGGAAAAAGACAATAATATCCTCCTGTTACACCCTCCTCAATACTTAACTAACAAAATATTTGCACCATCCGTAGAGATGTATGATGCATCATTTTGTAAACACGAAGATATATGTTACACGAAGTATTAACGAGAGATATAATTTGAACTTTAGACAAACCACAAGAATGATTTATACACTACACTCCTTTTTAAATTATCTCAAATTAATTGTTCATTTTAAAAAATAAATAAGAAAATAAATTAAGTTTACTATGTAACATTCATTTAAGTTGATAATTGCAAACTTTTAAAAAATATAAATTAATTAGGTAAATGTAAAACTGTCATTATAGACAAAATAAGAGTGAAAAAGCTTTAATGATGATGATTTTATGAAACTGTGTATTTTATTGTCGTTGAACTATAATTATGAGACAAAAGAAGTACTATCATATAATCCATCTGTCCTAAAGTCTACTAAATTTACATTTAAAAACCATGATAATGAAACATGACAAATATGACAAAGTTAGTTTCTTCCCCCTGTAGTCATGTACATTCATAAGACATGCTATTAGGAACAAACTTAATATTATTGTCAAGGGTATATTATATTACTTTAAAAAAAATACAAACAAGTAATTTGTATGTCGTTTTTTTTGAAATCATATGGAACTATGAAAAACTGGGACCGAGCATGATAGACCGTGTACTAGACCAGATCGAGTATATTTCGATCTGGTATCGGTTCATCATTTTCCTCATATTCGGTCTTTGGTGTAGTTTGTTCGTACGCAAAACCCATCATTTTGTTTTGTTAGACCAACTGAACCGGACCAACCCGGACATGGAACAAACATTTCAGCCTGGTCCTCGGTTTGGTATTTGGGACCAACATAGTTTTTGGTCCGGTCCAAGCTAGTCCGTCAAGGTTTTCAGACAACAATCAACCATACTCACTAGTTACTTGCCTAAAAAAATTAAAAATCATCATCTATACACTCATAATCGACACAAGTGTTTACATCCACTATATGTGATCACACAACGATAACCTAACAATAAAAGAACAAAAAACACAACGATTCACATATAATGGCTCTCAAGACTAATCACTAGAAAAAACCTCTAATGTTGATGATTGGATAGGACACCCAAACCATTAACACTGTTAATACCCTCGCGACTCCCGCTCTTTCTCTCTCTCTTGAACGATTTTCTTTTATTTTTTAGGATTATGCAAACCCTACATAATCATATTCTATAGATAGTCTAAGTAGAACGGCTCTCTTAATTTAATATACACCAAATTAAAAACTATTATTCTTGTTTTTCAATGTAACTTTCATATCTCTTATTTATAGCATATTGAGTCATAACTAATAAGGGCATCCAATTTGGTAGGTTTATAAAAAATTTATAATCATAAAGAAGTTTATATTTCATTTCAACCACAATGGACACTCATTTCTTGTCTAGGTGGAATGAATAGGTCTTAATTCTTGAACCTCTTTAAAAATTTAATGCATTTAATTCATTTGTTGTATAATGCATTTTATGAAGTTGTAAAGGTTTATACTATAGTGAATGTGTTGGGATTAAATGGCTAAGTCTTTCCCCCTGCTAGAGAAAGTTGCCCTTGCTAGAGTTATTAAAGACATTGAGATGATCCTATCCCACTGTATGTGAAGATGCCCCTACTAGAAGACATAACAATGGAAGAGATACTTACGCGTTTTTGTTATTATTATTGTATATCTTTCTTATTACTGATAGTTATCTTGTACAAGGCTCCTTGTGTCTATAAAAGGAGGGATTAGGTTTAGATGTCGAAAACACACGTTTATTATTATTGTTTTAAGGTTGTAAACCCTAACACTATCAATGTGTTCATATATTTTAAAGTTTACAATCGTTTTATTAACATTGTTCTTGTGGTAATTATTATATTCTGCATTATACTTAGTTGTTTATCATTCAAAAAGTTTCTCTAGTATTTGTTTGGATTCGTCCTTGCTAGTACAACCCTTACAAGCTAAGGTTTAAGATCTGAGTTTAAGATCAACAAGTGGTATCATAGTGTTGGCCCTATATTTTATATAGTTGAACAAGAATGTAATATGTCATCTTAGTCGTTAATGGTCTTGTATAGTAATAGGTTAGTCGGGTTAACCGGGCTTGGACTTTAAGCTAATATTGTCTAAGGTAGGGGCTTTATGCCCAAGATTGGCTAAGCCCGACCCAAGAAACAAGCCCACGAGCCCACTAAGCTCGTGGGTATATAAACCCTCTTCCATGTGTGGAAGAGGTGTTGGTTCATTTACTTTCTCTCTCTAAGTAATATTCACCTTCCACAATCTCTCTACTTTCTCTCTCTAACTTTCTTCTCTTTCTCTATCTAGAATCTTGTGTTATGGATTAATTAGGATTAACAATTTGCATCAGAGCTAACCGGGGGTGTTTCATGTTTTTGTTTCGTGTTTGTGTTTGATTCGATCAAGGTTTGAAATATTTTATCATCTCTAAATCTGTCCAAATCCTTTGTGTCACAGTATCTGTCACAGTTTTTGTCCATTTTTCTTATCTGAGTTTTAATGTATCAGTTATTTTTTTCTCGATTACTGTTCCTAGAATATCATTTTTAAAGTTTTTTTTATTACCTTTTTTGATCTATCCACAAGTCTGTTATCAGTCAACTAATATATTTTTCCATTTTTCATCATAAAAATTACCGATAGCTTCTGGGTTTTTTCTTTCTGGTATTTTTTTTATTATGATGATGAGAGTACCAAGAAGATCATAGATCCACTATTTTTTTTTAAAAAGTCAAAACCCTAAACATTGTGAGTTGTGGTTATGGTTATTGCCAGATCTCATGATTGATTATTGCGAGATTGGGTTTTTCAGACATATTACGAAATGTTGTATCAAAAAATATTCCGAGATGAATGGAAAATTATTCCGAGATCAAGTTAAGAAAAATTTTCCGAGACTTTGACTTGTAAAGTTTTCTGCGATGGTGACTTTTAAGAATGAATGAGTTAACTTACAGAGTTTAAATATAAATTAATATAACATCAGATTTGACTCATCACTTAAACCATCAACATGCAACTTCATCAATCAATCAAATCCAATCATCTATCCTATATCCCTTCGCCCCCTAATCTATTATGGCTAGAAAATCAATAAAATCTCAGAATCAATTCGTATGTCGACTTGCATGTCGAGATCTTATAGATCATTCATGAAATCATCATCACTGATCTACATATATGGAACCCATCTTTATTGACATTCGAATTTTAAGGACAGATCATAACAACTTTGTTATATTTATCTCTTCGATTCGATCCAAATAACATGCAATACCCACCTACCCGAGACCTCTATTAAGATCTTGAAGACCCACAACCATAGTAGTCTTTCTAGATTCGAGCTTCATAACTCAATATATCATTCGAGGAAGATTTGGGAATGTCTTTCGAATACGATTTGAGTGATTAGTATTCAAAAATATGAGATTGATCAACTTTTTGGTTAATTAAATTGGTTGTCGAAGATGAGAGTGATGATCTATAGATTGATAGTTTAATGATTTTGGTGTATCGATAAAGAAATGGGAGAGAACTTGGATAACGGCTGATAGAATGAGATTAGGTTTCCTTATTATGAGGGCTGAGTCTTATTTATCCCTAGGTTTTGATTATTTGGACCGGGTTAACAGCTGCTGAACGGGCCAAAGGTGGAAGTATTTTAACGAAATGATGGAGTTTAGTTAAATGAATGACTTCGTGATTGGGCAGACATATTATATACTGAGACCATGTATGTGTAACGAGACCAATAGAATGAAATTAGAAGGACCATCTGTGTTGAATGGTACCGGATTAATGGGTAATATGGTGATTTGGTATTCATTTTGAATAAAGAAAACCATAGTTTGAAAACCTAATTTTTCGAAAATTTTTTGTGTTCCGCGCATCTAGTAGGCATATTGTTGGGAATAAAATTGACCAAGTACCTAGACGCTGACAAGAGGAACTTGGACGCTGACAAGAAGAATTGAGGCGCTGACAGGTGAGACGCTGATAAGAATTATCAAGGCGTTGACAAAAAGAATCATAACACAAAGTCAAGGACTAAATCTGCCAATGATGAATTCTTCAAGCTGGTGGACAAAATATGAAGATAAGAATTCAGAATATATTCTTAAATATTTAAAATATTTAGTCAATAAGTTATTTAAGTATGTTTATCTTGTGTCTCTTCCTAAAATAGTTGATCTTAGCTTTTTGTACAAGGCTCCTTAAACCGATAAAAGGAGGCCTTAGGGTTAGACATAAGACACATCCCTTTCACACACCTCTTCCATATATCTCATAACACTTTCATTGTAATCATTCATTGATATTATTAATCAAAGTGAAAGTTTGGTTTACTTTGTTTTGTTCTTTGTTCTAAGTGTTAAATTCCGCATAACACTTAGATTGTTCAATACAACAAAGTTTCTCTACGTGTTAAACTTGATTTAATCTCATTAACACAAAGCTAAATCGATCTAAGTTTGGGATCAACAAGTGGTATCAGAGCTTGTTGAGAAACTTTGATTTGAAGAACGAAATCCAATATCGTGAGGTGAACAAGGCTAGAGAAGAAGTTGAAGAAAAGTTCGATGATGTTTTCAGTTAAGGCCAAGTCTACTTCAAGTTCCACAAGTTCCAATTCTTCTTCAAGTTCTAATAATGAGGTATGTGATGAATCTTTTTGTAGGTTAAATACTGAAAGACTTAATAAAGAAGTTTTAAAATTGAAATCATATGTTTTAGACGTAAAAGCTAGACTTTCAAATTATCAAGTGGCACATGTTCAAACTGAAAAGAATGTAGAAGAGTAAAAGAAAATGGAATTTGACCTAAAAGGTCAAATTAATGTTTTGACTCATGATCTAAATGCTAGTGTTGAGGTAAGGAACATCTTGGAGAGATCCAATGGTGTTATACAAGCTAAGTTAGATGAGGCTATCAAAAACAAAGATAATGTAGATCTTAAAATTCAAAGATTTGATAAAGCTTCTCAAACCCTAGAAAAATGTGTTAGTGAACAAAGGGATTCTAGGGATATGAGTGGGATTGGGATGAAAGAATATGCTGGTGTTCCACCACCTGCTGGGAACTTCTATGGCGTCCTGAGAAAGGATTTGTCTTGGACTGGTATACCAGAACTCCAAGAAAAGGAATTTATTCCTCCACCTAGAGTTCTTACCCCAATAGAGGAGTATAAGCAGAAGTTAACTGATTTAGAATAATGGAAGAAAGCCAATCCTACTTTGTTTGTTAAGGGTGAGATGCTTAGTGAGAGTCCAGTTGAATCTACACCCATTGTTGTGACCAACCCCACTACTGGAAAACCTGTTGATCTTGGCTCCCCTGCTAAGAGAAAACCTATTGTTAAGTATGCTGAAATGTATAGAAAACCTAGGTCACCCCAAAGCCAAGCAAGTGTTAATGGGACAGGGTTTTATCAGTCTAGGCCTAAGTTTGTGTCCAAAAAGGCTTGTTATTCATGTGGTAGCTTTTCTCATTTGGCCTATAATTGTGTCAGTGGATATAATTCATTCGCTGACAATAGGTCACCCAATGTCAATCATAGACCTTTTGTCTACACTATACCATAGGCTACTAGACCAGCTCCTTTCTTCTTTAAGGCAGCTAATATCCAAGGTCAAAGACCCTTTCAAAAGACCAACACTTGGTCAAATAGACAATATGTTCCTGTAACAAACCCTAATTTAGGCGCTGACAAGAGAAAATTCAATGCTGACAAGAAGAAATTCAGCGCTGACAGGAACAAACTCAACGCTGACAGGATCAAATGCAACGCTGACAGCTCCAAGTTTGGTATGAAAATGCCACAACTAGCTGATGTCAGACCTTATGTTAGACCATATAAACAAAGATACTTGGTTAATAAGGGTCAACGGTCTAAAGCATCATCCCACTTAACTTGGAAACCTAAACAAGAGAAAAACTCTAATTTTAATGGTATTTCAATGACTTGCAATAGATTTAAATATCTTGAGAAGGTCATTACTAGTCTTATTGGAACAAATTGGGTGTTTAGGTCACAAAGGGATGAACATGGATTTGTGGTAAAGAATAAGACCACTCTAGTTGAACAACTAGATAGATCTAAGTCTGACAAGGCTTGGATCTCCAAAGAAAACTAATTTGTTTTCTTTTTTAGCAAACTATCCAAAAGCAGGTTAATGATCAAGGATATTGGGATAGTGGATGCTCAAGGAACATGCATTTTTGGTCTTTCCACTGTTATTATTTTTATTCACTGACATGTTATCTCTACCCATTATTGTGGGAAAGGGTAGCCTCTGTTGGTGTGTTTTTGTGGTTTTTGTCTAACTATGCAGGAAAATGGAGCTACATTTGGATGGATACAGAATTGCAAACTTTTATTTATGATGGTTAGAGTGTTTACATTCTTATCTTGAGATAAAATTTTGCTTCTTCACATATAATGATTTGTATGCTTCTGTTAAGGGGAGGTAAACCTCTAGGTTTTTGGGTACTCTTAAAGCACTCTTGCACAATTCTAGATTATGTCCACTGGTGAGTACGATTTAGTTTTCTAATTCGTGAGGCACTGTAGCATGCAAAGTTGATATACTGCGCATGCTGCCAAGACTTTTGACCTAGAATTAGGTGTGGTCGTATGGGTGACTTGGGGTAGATATATATTTTTGGGCTTACTTGGGGAGTTGCAAAGGTTTTATATGAGTTAACTTTCTCTTTGGGGAATTTGTGAACAAAGGACTCTAGAGTTCATGTGTGTCTATCATGCTTTTTGCATGAGTGTATGCATGAACAGTGTTTGTCATTCTTGCTTATTAGAGACTAGTTAATTTCCTTAGGATTATTACCTTTGTTTGTGTTTTAACTAAGGTTTTATGTATTCTCAAGTACATTTTTTGCTATGCCATCTTAGCTAATGTCATTTTTAAACTTCTTTATAGACCCAAAACGTTTCATCACCCTTTCATTTTTCAAATTTTTGGATATCTAGAAGCCTAATGATCATTCAGATGTTTTTCCTAGTGATTAACATCTAGTAGCAGCAGAGATCACTTTCACAAGGGTGTATAGTGTTATGGAGATGGCTAAGACTATTGGCACTAGCTTTAATGCAGGTCAAGTCAGTCTTATCATTAGTAAGTCCATCCCTATGTCCTATGAATCAACATTGAGGATTCATTTCCCGAATGTGGATGAGGATAGTATGAAACCTTTGACATTAATTGAATTGACGAAAATCTGTATTAGCTTGCAAAAGCAAAATACAGAACTACTACAAATTGTCAAGGATCACTGTTTTGAACTTATAGACTTGTTGTTTTGGAAGCTGATATGAAGCTATGGAGGATATTCATGGTTCCGTCCTTTGATACTAATCTTGGAGAAGAGTCTTAAAAAGGGGATGAGTAATTAAATTTGATTGATAAAAGTTATAAAGAAGGCTCCTAAAGACTCTATAGATGTATTGCAGAAGATGATTAAGATCAAGTTTGAGTGTTGACTTTTTGAGGTTTATTCATACTCAAATTCAAGGATAGAGCATGTTTGTAAGAATCCTCTCTGTATGTTTTATTTTATTCAGAAACTTGATTACTAGATTAGATATTAAGTTTAGGGGAGGATTGTTGGGAATAAAATTGACCAAGTCCCTAGACGCTGACAAGAGGAACTTGGACGCTGACAAGAAGAATTGAGGCGCTGACAGGTGAGACGCTGATAAGAATTATCAAGGCGTTGACAAGAAGAATCATAACACAAAGTCAAGGACTAAATTTGCCAATGATGAATTCTTCAAGCTGGTGGACAAAATGAAGATAAGAATTCAAAATATATTCTTAAATGTTTAAAAGATTTAGTCAATAAGTTACTTGAGTATGTTTATCTTGTGTCTCTTCCTAAAATAGTTGATCTTAGCTTTTTGTACAAGGCTCCTTAAACATATAAAAGGAGGCCTTAGGGTTAGACATAAGACACATCCCTTTCACACACCTCTTCCATATATCTCATAACACTTTCATTGTAATCATTCATTGATATTATTAATCAAAGTGAAAGTTTGGTTTACTTTGTTTTGTTCTTTGTTCTAAGTGTTAAATTCCGCATAACACTTAGATTGTTCAATACAACAAAGTTTCTCTACGTGTTAAACTTGATTTGATCTCGTTAACACAAAGCTAAATCGATCTAAGTTTGGGATACACATATGACTAATTTTGGGCTTAATTGTCAAGCTAGCTAGACGACGCTGACAGATTCTCTTTTCTTTTAGTCATTATTGGTTTTGTAGTTAACAACTCTCAAAGAAACACAACAAACACGACAAAGACAAATAAACACCAAAATGATCCTTATAAGATTCACTCAAATGTCAAACGGCTAGTATTCAGAGCAAAGAATGTCAAGTGATTACGAAGTGGGTTTGGTATTTATTATTTGAAGTTAAAGTGGAATTTCACGAAGGCGTCTACTTATTTCATCATCGAGCCTTCTCACCCCCTTCTACCCTTTTTCTCTAAACTCAGTCTATCGATTGATGATTCGCTTGAGCTTTTATGATTGAGACTTGATTTATCTAGTTTCCAATGTCAAGGGGTGGATGGTCGAAGACATGGATAACTATCACTTAAGGAGTTATGTTGTACTGCTTAGTGTCACACTCACCTGTAGTTGTGGGTATTTTAAGAGGTGTTTTACATCTTATACTTCTCTCTTCTTTTGGGTATAAGGTACTAAGAGACTTTTCTCTGCACCGTTCATCAATCAACTAAAGTGCTAAGCTTAAGTAACAAATTTGGGGGATTGTACTTCAGTTTCAAGTTTGGAATATCGAGTTTACTTCACCAGTGGTCACTTCAGATAGCCGAAAGAATACTAGGTTGGTAAGTTTAGCCAGAGAGTAAATGAGTAGAGATGTGATCAGCAAACAATTCTGACGAGCAACTTGAGCTACAGAATGTCAACAAAGATACTTCATTGTCTAAGTAAATCTTTCATAGTTTCTCGATCTTTCTCAACTATGAAGATTTCTGCTTTAGACACGAACATCTCGCGATTCTAATTGTACACGTCAGATGATGCTTCCGAGTGCTCTTAACCACCATACTTTTTACAAGAACATCTCATGATTCTGAGCGTACACGTTAGATGATGCTTTCGAGTGTTCTTAACCATCATACTTTTGATAAGAACATCTCGCGATTCTGATCGTACACGTTAGATGATGCTTCCGAGTGTTCTTAACCATCATATTTCTGATAAGAACATCTCGCAATTTTGAGCGTACACGTCAGATGATGCTTCCGAGTGTTTGTAACCATCATACTTTCGACAAGAACATCTCAAGATTCTGAGCGTACACGTCAGATGATGCTTCCGAGTATTCATAACCATCATGGGGGAAAAACTTCAGATGATGCTTCCGACAAGAACATCTCAAGATTCTGAGCGTACACGTCAGATGATGCTTCCGAGTATTCGTAACCATCATGGGGGGAAAACGTGTACTTTTTAGTACTTAGTTCAACCTCCAGGGGAAGTATTCTACAAGCGTGAGAAGATTTGTTACTGATTTCTTACATGTTCCCCCAAACACATAATCATGAATACCAAAAATGTCAAGGTAGCACTTACTTGGTGTGGTTTGCTTCTTCTTCTACAAAATTCCGATGTGCACTTTAAATGTCAAATATAGAAGATTGTTCAAGCTACATATTCTGCTCAAGATATAGATATTGGTTTGGGGGAAGCTGATTCAGAAGCTTCATAAAAAAGAAGTATATGAAGAAAGCTTTTCAAGACATTGAGTATGAATTGGGGGAAGTTAATCCAGTTCATACATGATACAATAGTTCCTCAACAAGCAAAGACAAAGGGGATTCAAACTGGGCTACAAGTTTCCTTGAAGACTTGAAGACAACGACGTAATCCTCAACATTGGAAGCACTTTGAAACTGTCATATAATTGTTGTATTTGTACTTTTTAAGAACATTGTAAGTAATTTCGTATGTCTCCACATTGGGGGAAGATTTTTAGCCTTAAAATGTGAGCGACTAACAGAATTACAATAGTTTACATAGCCGGGACTTGCAGGGACTAATATTGTCACATGTAAGTAGTTCAAGTCCCGAGCTATATATACCCCTACATACTTCCATGGAGGGGCGAGGATTGTCATTTTCTTTCTCTCACTAGAATAAACACACACCTTTCTAGTTTATCTTGTTTCTCTCACTAACAATGGCTAAACACCACTACTATCCTCCCCGACCTCCGGATCATAAACCCGTGTTTATGGTGAATCACATGTTAACACATAGCTTGTTGGGAAACTTTGATCAAATCAAGAACAAATACTTTTCATACCAAAACCAACCATGTCTTCAAAAACGTCAACCTCCAACAACAACAATGCACTCAATCTTCCTATTATAGATCCTGACAACTTTGAGATGTGGGAATTCAGAATTCTACAAACCCTAAAGATTGAATACTATGCTCTATGGGAAGTCATAGAGTTTAGTGATTCGTTTACCAATGTAACACCCCCATTTTTACCTTAACGCAGCGGAACATTAATTTAGGGTATCACTTCATAGAACACAAGTCATAATGATAGAAAACAACTCAAAAGAGTGATTAAATCTACTTTCTTTATATATCATTTAAAAATCAAAGTTTTACAACATTAGGTTCCTAAAATCTATGATAATAATTTCAAGATTGTGCCTCTTCATGCCATCCTTATGCTGCTCCATGCTATCAGTCACAAATACCTGAAATATATGCTAAAAAGTCAACACAAAGGTTGAGTGAGTTCATAGGTTTGTACTAACAGTTTTGAATACATGTCTACCACTTTGAGCTACGTTACTATTCGCTCACTTAAATCAATATTTTATTGCACTAAGTTCATAACATCAAAACCAACGAGAATTCAACGAAGTGACTGTTAGCCTCAAAATATTGAGTCAAACAAGAATGCTCGGTCATATGTTTATTATGTATCGTATATTAGAATGTTGTAATAGGTAGTAGGTTAGTCGTGTATTACGGGCTTAACTTTAAGCTAAGGTTCATTCATAAGTAACCAAAGCCCAAAAGGAAAGCCTAGCCCATAATCATATAGCCCATTATGCCACATGTAGGCAAAGGCTATAAATACCCTTCCTAGCATGTTAGGAAGGGTGTTGGTTGATTCTTTTCTCTTAATCTAACATTCCCATTGTTTCACACACTTCTCTCTACTTTCTCTCACTACTTTCTCTCTCTAGAAATCTTCCATCTTTTATCTACCTTTCTTTCTTATTTATTCTTGTAGAATCATCACAAATATATGGGACAACAATTGGTATCAATCGCCATGAGGTAGTTTTGTGATTGGTTGTTGTTACCTTTTTGGTTCGTATGCCTTAAACCTTACATAATATCAGATTCAATTTTTTTTTTGTGTTTTTCGTGCTCTAAATCTTTCTATATCTCTTCTACACACTTGTGGTAAGGATTTAGTTGCTTTGGTTTGGCTAGAAACACGATTTCCCAGGTAAAAATCTCATCTTTCTTGTTGCCTAAAAGTCTCGAACTTTTTATTCGTTACGATCCGAATATTGCGATTGCATAAACCTGGGGTTTCTACTTGCGATCGAATATTACGATCACTTCTTACGATCTGTGTTGCGATCTGACACTACGATCTGTGTTTCGATCTAACACTGCGATCGGTGTTACGATCACGACTTGCGATCACGTGTTGCGATCGAGAGTTGCGATCAGGGTTGCGATCAGGTGTTGCGATCGAGAGTTGCGATCAGGGTTGCGATCACGTGTTACGATCAAGAGTTACGATCAGGGTTACGATCAAAGGTTACGATCTGGAGTTGCGATCAGACTTGCGATGGGTGACATTGGTATTCCGATGGATGTTACGATGGACATTTAAATTTTGTTAGATTACTTTTCAGACTTTGCCACTATCTAGACTAGTCCCGGAACATAGTTTACACGAAGATTAAAAAAAAACAGAGTTAAAAATTTTTAGGTCAAGTAAAATCAAATTTTTTCCATACTAGTTATTGGCTATTTTTAACTTGAATTCAAAATTTGGTAATTCAAACTTTTTCGGTTTACCTTTTTGTCGGTCTGAGAAATTTATTATCGGACTGAGAAAAAATCGAAATTTTCAGAATTTCAACAACAACACAATCACACCATATATACTTAAGATCCATATTCATTTCACCGTTCAGAGATTATCACGATGGATTCTACATCAACGAATAGTGTGACTCACAATAGCATGGTCCTGAGTACCAATGTTAGGATGTCTTCGTGTTCAGACAGAGAAGAGCGAGAGATGCAACTACAAGAACAAGTCCTCAAACAACATTGTATGAAAGATTTCAATGATCTCAAAACGAATCTAAAACGTCTTGAAAGAGAGACCTTCTCGTATGATCCTTTGTATTTGTATGCTTTTCATTGCTTCTTCGGAAATGACCATCACACGTTCACTTATAAGTTAAGAGACCACTTGAAGAATCTTGAGAATGAATTACTCCACGACAACCTTCATGAGAAAATTTCCAAGAAAGCCCTCAAAACACTCAGAACACCGTTTCAACCATTCTTTGTCCTCAAAGCTATTCAAGAATCCCAATTTTGATTCTGAAGTTCGAGATGCACAGGAGCACTTTAAAGACTACACTAAAATGGACGCAGAGTCTTTTAGAGACTTGATACATCAAAACATGGAATCAATTGAGAGGCTTATGGATGAACGCTTACTTCATGCAAAAGACATGATAAATAAGATGAATGACAAAAGACTGAAAACATAAAAGTGCACGGTTGCAAAGATTCAAGTAGTGGATACGAGTCCAGTTTCAATTGTAAGTAATGGGACAGTATCGAGGAATGCAACTGACAGCTGCAGATCAGGGAACACAAAGCATGGTGCGCAAAATGATCATACCATACATGGGAAAGAAAGCAGCATCACTGGCACACAAGGCATCAGTTCTGAGACTATCATCAGCAATACACCTTCCTATGATCATGGTCCTGTTTTCGATTCTGAGCCATTGGAAGAGGTACACAATGCTAAATTTAATGTGTTTGCCAATACCAATACGCATGAGCATAGTGATCAAACAAAAACCCTTATTGACACATGTATGACGGAAAAGGTTGATAGCAATACCACACCCGATTCATCAGACATGTGCAATAATGAGTTTGAGGATGATCAACATGCAAATGAGTATGATGATGAGGAGCGTGTCGCGCTTGCTAATTTAATTGCTAGTTTACAAAAAGATGTCAATGAAACTAGAAAGAGTCAAAAGCAATTAAAGAAGGCAAACGCAACGCTCACTCAAAACTTTGAAGAATGCAAAGCCGCTCTAATTAAATCTAATGAGACCCTTGAAAGTTATAGAGCTAAGCTTCTTCAAAAGAACAAAGAGCTTGAGGGTTACAAGGGTAGTGTGTTAAAAATTCAAAAGGACGATCTTGAAAAGAAACACAACAAAACTCTTGAGTTATTAACCAAAGAGAAACGTCAATTTAATGTTTTATTAATGGATGAACGTCAAAAAACGTACCTTGCTACCACCAAAGTTAACGAACTTGAACAACGGCTTTCGATGGATAACACTGAGTCTGCTAAAGTTCTTGAGGTTAAGAAACAAGAGGTTGAAACGTTAAAACAAGATTTCAAAAGTCGACATGAAAAAGATACTGAAAAAGTAACGGAACTAGAGGCACAAGTTGAATTTTTGAAGAAGGTTGTTTATAAAACGCATGAATCTATTCAAACCGTTAGAATGATAGCACCTCCGTCTATGTTTAAAGGTCAAGCTAGCTTTGCAAGTCCTGAGTACCTTGCCCAAGCTCAAGCTGCGAACCCGCGCCTTTATATGGATGAGTCCGAATAGACCGATCCTGAATATCCTCTTGGTAATGATGAGACATCCCTTTGGGAAGAGGAGAGTAGATCATCATTCAATAAAGAGTTTGTGAAACCATATAATTATGCGTATGAAAACAGTCTTTATCGTCTTTTCACTCCACAAAAACAAAAGTCTCGTGAGCAATTGTTTCTCGAAAGCAAACAAAGAAGAATTCAGTGGAAGAAAGCTTTTGCCACTAAGAAAATAAACGTTTCTAAGTTCATCAACTACTTGCCTTTTGATGCTTCTAAAATCAAGAGTAGGCAGACATTTGGGTTTCTACAACATTACATTGATAATATTAAATCCATTGTTGACAATGAATGGAAACAACGAGAAAATGACGAGTGGAAAAAACCAATTCCTCAAGATATAATTATGCTTACCAAACAAATCTTAATACCGAACACGACCACATTAAAAGAATATATTCTTGAATTTGAAAGATTAATTCGGTCTGAAATGTTTGATGATTTAAAATATGTTGAGTCTATTGAGAAAGAAATTGACGATCTTCAAATGGACAAGTCCGTTTTTTCAGATGAATATGATTTACTCTTAGAAGAATGTCTCTCCAAAGATATTTTGTGTGTTACTCTTCAATCTTGTGCTGATATCGATGAATATTCTGATGTTGCATGCAAATATCTTGATAATATCAAAGAATGTGAGCCTCTTGAACTTGAGCTTTCGAAACGTAAAGAAAATGTTGATAAAAAGGCTTTTGAGTTACTTCAACACAAAACTGATTTCCTTCAAAAACATTGTCACTCTCTTGAACTTGCTTTGCAAAAAGACACTAGAAAAGGTCCAAATGATAATAACTTGCAAGTAAAACTTTCCGCCTTGTGTCGTGAAATGAACGAAAAGAGTATGGAAATTACAGACTTGAAAGCTCAGTTGCAAGAAAAGGACATAACGATAGACGAGTTGAAGAAACTCGTTGCCAAAATGGGTGGGAAAACTGTGGAACCTAAAGTTGTGAAACCTGTTGTTCGACAACCCAATGCCTACAAGGATCCAAAGCCATATATCTTAGGAAAACTGACTCCTTTCTCCAATTCTTCTCATGTAAAATATAGGTTACCCCCTAAGACCGATCTGCAACCAAGTGTTTCGAAACCATCCATTTCACCCTATGTTCCTCCATTTAGAAAGCACACTGTTGCTAAACCCAACCATGTGAATGCACCGAGCACTTCTAGGACTCCTCCAAAACGTGTGACATTTGCGTCCACAAAGGAATCTGTAGGTTCAAATGACTTCGTTCATACCAAAAACCTAGAGGATGCTAAACAAAAAGGGAAGATTTAGAAAGACAAACCCGTGTATTCAAAACCTAGTTAACCAAATCCCGCTAGAGTCCAACACACTCCTAATGGTAGTCAACCAAAACCTAGGATCCGTCACCAGCAATCTAAGAATTAGAAACCTTCCATGAATAGTCGTGTTTCGAATACTACGCTTGAACGATTTGGAAAACCAAGGAATACAAGTACTTTCGTGAATCCCAAATTCCCTGTATGTCCTACTTTCAAAAAGGGCATTCATAATGGAAATCATGACCATTACATTCTACAATACCTTTATGAGGTCAAATCTCGTTCCTTTGAACGAAGATCAAATCCAAAATCCCATAAGACAACCAGGAGATACAAACCCGTCGAAAAGAAAAGCAATCACACCAAATCTGAAACGTGGATTCAAAAAGGACATAGTTTCTCTCCAAAGAAGTCTTCCGTTGTGCAAGAGAAAACTACTCCTAAATCTAGTCTTCAGTGGAAACCAACGGGTCGGATCTTCACGGAAGTTGGTCTTAAGTGGATTCCAATAGAAAAGACTGATGAAACCTGCGCTAGCACGAATGCAAATGTTTTGGCCGTAGACAAGGAATTTGTTACTCCTAACACTAGTATTTGTGCAAACTCTTCTTCTTTTGTCATTGCAGGTACCTCAACGGATTCTGAACCCACTTCTTCTTCTTCAAAGGGTTCCAATTCTGTACATTCGATATCACCTTCTTCTGCTGTACAAAATTTTATTTTGGATTATTTTCGAAAAACTTGAGAAAAATACAAAGATAAAATAAAAAGTAAATATCCATAGAAAAACCAAATAAAAAATGGAAAAATCTTTCAAAATACCAAAAATATTCTTTTCGACATGTCTTTCAGTATCGATAATATGGACGTACCTAGAAATGTCGCTCAATAACGACACGGGTGTGTACATAAAGCTCGAATGAAAGTTGTAAATATTTTTCAAAACATGTCATTTCGAGGGTTTACAATTATCTCAGATTGTGACTCGTGCTTCAAAAAAAGGAAAGTTGATCATCGTTGATAACTTATCCTTAACAATGGGAAAATTAAAATTCTCGGTCATGAGCTTTCATTAAAAACATTCCAAGTTTTTAAGCTCATATACACGACTTACAGTTAAATGTCAAACTGTAACTCGAACTTCAAATAAAGGAAAGTGTATCTTTAAAGATAACTTATCCTAACAATGGGTAGAGCAGTCTATCTTGGCTTGAGCTTGTCACAAAACATTCAACGTTTTGAGCTCAACACAATGGCTTGTAATCACTTTCAGATTGCAACCCGGTTCTATATTCACGGGGGAGTGTACGCTTTAGTGCCCTTACCCTCAACAAAAGAAGAGAAATCTTCTTACACTTGAGTGAATTCGTCAAGACATTCAAAGTCTAAGAACTCAATTTTATGCTTTAGAAAAACTTCTTCGCCAAAAAGAAATAGGATTTTTCAAAAAACATCGAACACAATTTTTTAAAGAATTTTTCAATGATTATTCAAAATCTTTCAAAAATTGTGTGTTAAACAACTCCCATCCTCAAAAAGCGAAATGTGGATCATATCCTCACAATGACAATTCAATTGGATCAATTTTTGAGGGGGAGCATTTCAACTTCATGCAAAGATTGACACATCTTTCTCCCAAAGATTTTCAAGACTATTCTTTCAAAATATATCTCTAATATCAAAAGATTTTATATATTAGAGATACAGGGAGAAAATGTGATTAAAATGTGATCTTATATAAGACTCAAGCACTTTAACTCTTACCTACATGTGCAAAACACTTTTGATTATCGATGCACATGTGAAGGGGGAGCATTTCTAAAACGACAAAACTAGCAAGGTGTTAAACTTTGTTAGAATTTAAAGTGGTTTTTATGGTTATGATCAAATACCCACAACATCTCTAATTCACGACGTTATTGGTGTCAAAATGGTGGTTAGGTTTAAGTCCTATGATCCAACCAGAACCGAAGGGATCTTCCCAAGGACAATCGAATAGATTATTATAAGTCCTTAGGAAAGATGGAGTAGAATGTGAATGAAGCTGAATGCCGACTAAGTACTGATGCTAGCACTGGAACAATCACAACAAGGTGCTAGTAATGATGTCTTGGTATGCATTGAAGGGGTTGAAGAATGAAAAAGAAATGTAAGGATAAAGGGTCTAAAGAAAGAAGCCCTCCATACAACTTAGACCGAAACCGGGACAACACATAATGAAGACAACTCGTCATGGACCCAGTGATGTATGCACAACCCTTTCCTAGCTACTCAGGCTTCTCTCAAAAGAAGTTTGTTTTATTGTCACGGAGAACAACATGACTTCTATTGACTTTCTCACTCCGAGATAGTTGATATTGAATAGGTGGCATCTGCTCCAGCCCCCGACCACTAAAAGTGCACAAATTGAGTCTAGAGCCGAGAGATCAATCAAATATCATTAGGACACACGGATGACATACAAGAGAGTCCTACGCTATATCCTTGGGATATTGCTAGAACACTTAGAGTGATACTACTCAGTATTCACAACGATGAGTGGAAATCCTTCCAGTGTTAACATCAAACAGCACTGCGGTAGGTCATGTGTAAGATTCTTTATGAATTGAACACATGTAAACTGAAAAGCAACAATGGTTTGATTCTGAATTGATTCAAACTCGTTTCAGGTTTTCTACGCAATATCTTTATGGTCTTGCCAGAACATTCCGAGTGATATTCATTAATATTCACAGTGACGAATGGAAATCCTTCTAGCGTCAACCTCAAACAACGCTACGGTAGGTGACTTGTGAGATTCTTATGAATCAAGCTTGTGTCAACTGGAAAGCAACAATGGTAAGATTCTTTATGAATCATACTTGTTTCAGGAATTGAATTGACGACTTTAATCAAGCGGATATTTATCCAATTGATTCACTCTTTATGTTCGTAGTCTTGCTTTGAGACGGTCGAGTAAAGAGAACGGCTAGTACAGCCGCGAAACCCTGTCAAGGAGATTATTAAATGAATCTACCTATCACAGGTACGATATTTAATATCGTATAACGGTCTTCACCGACCGGAGGTACAACGCTACCGATTTAGGACGAATGTCAAAGCCATTCAGTCCGTGTCCATGTTTTGTCTCGAGAAGGTGGCGTCACGGTGTACTCAGCAAAGTCAAAGATTCAAAACCACATACTCATGCCTAAAGACATATTCAACAAATAATAGTGTGAGCATATGGATGAAGACACAAGATCGCAAGATGGAAAAGACAAGTCAAGGATGATTTGAAGATCTCAAGATCAAAAGACAAAGTCGAAAGACAACGACAAAGGCTCAAAGATCACAACATGAAGGAAAAAGACTACCATTACACGTTCAAGACTCATTTATGGCGAGATTAGTAATCTCTACAAATCTCCAAATGACAAAGGGTAATGACCTCTCATAAAGGGTAATGACCTCTCATTGGGGGAGATTGTTAGCCTCAGAATATTGAGTCAAACAAGAATGCTCGATCATATGTTTATTATGTATCGTATATTAGAACGTTGTAATAGGTAGTAGGTTAGTCGTGTATTATGGGCTTAACTTTAATCTAAGGTTCATTCATAGGTAACCAAAGCCCAAAAGGAAAGCCCGACCCATAATCATATAGCCCATTATGCCAAATGTAGGAAAAGGCTATAAATACCCTTCCTATCATGTTAGGAAGGGTGTTGGTTGATTCATTTTCTCTTAATCTAACCTTCCCATTGTTTCACACACTTCTCTCTATTTTCTCTCACTACTTTCTCTCTCTAGAAATCTTCCATCTTCTATCTACCTTTCTTTGTTCTTTATTCTTGTAGAATCATCACAAATATATGGGACAACAGTGACCATCATGACAGATTGTCATGACAAGTAATCCGTAGGTAGATATTACCCATTAGTTCTAATAAAGTATGCTTGATTACCCACACGAACAGGTAACACAAACAGGATTCGTTACTTCCAATAGATATATTCACCTTATTAACGCACACTAAAAGTGTTAATGACTTATGAAATTTTAGAAACAAGTAACAGTTCGGGCACTTGTGCAATAACATATTTCAATAAATTCATACAGTTCAAAAACACATATATTCTAGTTTTAGCATATATCGGTTTTCAAATTATTTAGAGAGCATTAAAAGTAAGTCTATGAACTCACCTGGTATCCGTAAAGTCTGAGCTACATCAGATATATTTCATTCACAAACAAACAAATTGGTCTCACAAACAACAACTTGGTCTCACACAAACCTGGATTAACACATTTTGAGTTTAAAAGATTTGTGTGTTAATTGAGGAATAACTTAACACGATTTATTTGGATATTCTACAATATAGTAAAAAATAAAAACTAGTATGTACGATATTTACGCTTTCAAAAAATGAAAAGCAAAAACGCACTACTCACACAAACACGATATATATAAGGCACTAAAAACACCTCCCCGGCAGCGGCGCCAAAATGATATTAGTAAACTATACCCTTTTAGGAAAAGTTGTATAAGCCGGTAAGTATTAAACTTCACATTTTAGGAAAAAAGCAAAATCGAATATCCAAGTTCGTTCTCGAAGGAGGCGTGTGTTGTGTGCCAATATATATGAAAAACAATGTTTCGATTAATAATGTTTTTGGTTGTGAGAAGAAAGAAAAAGTAAAGACGAGTTACGCTAAATTTAACTGCGATGAATAATTAAAACGTATACGTTAAAATACATAAAACGTGACGAAATTAAAATTTTTAACTAAAAAGTAATTGAAAATCAAAATTAAGTCTAAAATAATATAAATAAGAATAAAAAATTCAATAAATAAATTTCAAAACTTATTATCGATTTAATATTTAATCTTAAATGCTAATTAAAGCCCTAAAATCAAATAACATCAATAAAAAGTCCAAAATTGTATTTTTATCAAACTAATATCTTACTTATATTAATTAGTAACTAAAAAGTATTTTTCCTAAAATTTTAAAACTATTCTTCTATTTTTACTTAGCTAAAAACAATTTTTAAATGAAAATAATCATAAAAATAATAAAATAGTGAGAAAAATAAAATTTCTTTTTCAAAATTTTTAAATTAATTAACTTTATTGGGGAAAAATAAAAAAACTAGAAAAATTTAATTTTTTACCACTAAAGACAAAAACAGTCTAAGATAAAAGTGACATGTGGTCCCTTTTTGTCTTTTTGCTTAGCAGTGGGTAAAACATACAGGCAGTAGAAAAGGAGTTCCCACTGCTCTACCTCAGAGAGCGATAAGAGCTTTGTTTAATCTTGATTTCTTGGTGGTTTTGGATAAATAAGGCACCCCTACACCAATGGTAGTGTGGGGAGTCAATAACACGTACAAAATCAATCACACAAACACAAACAAGGCCACAAATCAATCAAAATACCCTATTGTTGCAACAAAGGGGGGGGGGGGGGGGTCTGGTGGGTTTTGGTGCTCAACAATGGACTTTAATGGCTATAATAGACCACCAAAGGCACACAAATTCAAGAAACCAGATTCCCTAAGGCTCTATAAACCTAAATTACAGCTAATTACCAAGGAATCAAAACAAAAATCATAAAAATGAACCCAAAAGGGTATGCTGACAACTGTGACAGAAAAATGAGTTATGCTTGTGTCTTTGGAAACAAGGTATGGTTTGGTTTATCAAAACTTGAGCTAATACAGACCAAACCTAGACCTAATCACATAAAACCCTAGTCCTAAACCTAATCTAACAGCTAGCAAGAATAAATAGTCTAAAAACCCACAAAATCAACTTATAAAAGCCCACTGTTGGGATCAACCAGTTTTAGTTTAAAACCTCTATCATGCAAAACCTTTTTTACTCCTTATCTAACACAAACCAAGACACAAATATTTCAGAGCTCTATCCCTTTCTTTCTCCCAACGCCGTTTAGCCGGGTCTAGTTTTCCTCTCACCCGGAAGGTGGCTAACTCCTTCCTTTATAAGAAACAAGTAAAAGGGAAAATGTTCAAGTAAAAGCGGGGCTTAATGTTGTCACCCACAACCTTTCAAAACACTCAACCAAACACCACTTAAAAAACAAAAATCAAGATTTAGCAAATACTTTTCAACAAAAGTTCCACCACTCAATTCTAAACACTCAAAAACTATCATTAAGACTAAATTAAACTTAAACTAGCAAGAATTCATCATAAAACAACCTTTTGAGCATAAAGTATTAACCATTCAAATTTTTGCAAAACGTTAATTCAAGGGGTTCAAGCCCATACCTCCAGCTGATGCCTTCCTTGGGTTCACTTTTCGGCTAGATGAAGGATAAATAATCTTATGAAGAAGGACTTGTTGTGGTTCTAAAACAGAACCAAGTCATTTGGATATATCTCCAAAAAAAAAGAAAAATGAAAGAAAATGGATGGAGCTTGTGGGTACATGCTGAAAATCAACACCAACCAAACTACAAGCAGTCAAAAACTGATCACAAGCTTGATTGTCAGTCAAGCTTGTGAGAGCTTTTGCTACAGTGAGTGTAATAAAAAGACAGAAAAATAAAGATGAAAGATTTTGAAAAATCTTTGAGAAAAAAACTTCTTGTAACCCATCTGTTTTTGAAACCAAACTTCACAAATGTCACCAAACAAGAAAATAACAAAAACTCAAGCTTGCAAACACCCTTGACGTGTCAAATCAAGAATGCCCAGAAATTTGAAATCTTTGGGTCTCAAAAGAGTTTTGCCAAAAACTTTGAACCAAACAATTTTGATAAAATCCTATACTACTTGCATAAACATAAATATTTAACACTAAAGCAATTAAAAATAGATGGAACTCAGAACTTGTATGATTATTAACAAAATACTGTAACTATTCATTAAGTGAGAAAATAGTACAAGTCTAGAACAAACAAAACGTTCACAATCCGAATGTTTTTATACTATGTAAAAGAAGATACTAGAAGCAAAGCCCTAAACTATTACATTCCCTAATTTGCCCTTTGATGAAGTTTGAATTTTTCTGGTCAAAAGTCAGCCCATGTGATAGATGTTGATGTCTTGTGAAGGCCAGCTGTTCTTGTGTAATCTCAAACGTTCAATAATACCTTTGGGACCAAGAAAAGGAAGAGAACCATAGGATTTCTGTGAAGATGCTGATTTTGCCATATTAGGGGAAGCAGGGTTGTCTCGTGTGGGGTCCAGGGGTCACAGGATGGTTAAACAAAGGGTGAGGTTTGGTTGAGTTTTTGGTGAATCAGGTTTCTGGAAAAGTGGGGATTAAACCCCTCTGATTCGTGATTAATTCTAGGTTAGGGTTTATAAGGGGAAGGTTTGGGGGCTTGTATGGTAATGTGAGGTGGGCTTTTGGTGTAAGAGATGGGCTCAAGATGGGTACAAACCGGGTTATGGTGGGTATTATGTTTAGTTTGTCTATGTTTGACCCCTGGAATATGAATATTATGGCATAAGAAGTTTGACAACATATAATCCTATTTCCCTTGGTATTATCTTTGCATAGGTTGTCATATTTGGCACCATGACTTTACAAACTTTAACCAAGGATTAAACATGCAATTTGTCCATTCTCCAAGGGCTCATAATGTAAATTCTTGAAACTTATGGGACCCACTAGTAATATTTGATATTTACAAGGGACAAAAGTGACAAGTCTTCAATTCTTGAGGGACCAAACTTGATAAATCCTCAAACTTGAAGGACTTCTTTGGAAATTCATAGTTTGGGTCCGGTTCTTTGTGCGGCTTCGTTTCCCGTGTTCGTTTTTACTTGATTCTTGTTCTCTTTTGTTCATTTCACGATATTCGTACCTAAAATACACAATGAACAAACACAAGCATATTTTGGGGTATTTTATGATATTTTTAAGCATTTTAAGCCCGATTTGGACGATGAGACTATGTATAAATGCAGTCTCATCACCCCCATACTAAACCATTTCCGTTTCCTCACGCAATGCTAGAATTAAGTATCATAGCACTTCCAAAGTTCATTTTTAATGAAATTTATTGAAAAGTAACATTTAAATTAACTACGATATGTGTTTTAGACATAATGTATTGTTTTCATCACGAGAACGCGACTTTTAGGGTCAAAGAATAAGAGCATGTGAATGCCTCATAGAGATAAGTTTGTCATTCTCGATTTTCACCCAATTCCATGCTAAGCGTGAAACAAGATCATTGTCATTATAAGTTAGTAATGCTAACATTACTCATATGCTCAAATTACGTACTTAAACTCCCTTATTCTTAAGGTGTATCTCTTATATTTTATTTTTGTCTTAATGATAACGAGGATACATTTTTGACTTATGCGTGAGTAGGTATTAGGTCCAAAAATAGAGCCTTAACGGTGTAATCAAAATCATCGAATTAATTTTTTCTCCTAATAGACAACGATGTCAAAAAAATAAGTCAATAAAAAGGATCGATAAACATGGTTTTAGAACGGTTTTGAACATGAGACTTATTACCCTGAATTTTATGACCCACCTCATCATCGGTGGCTTTAATTATCATGGTTTACCTCCATCTTTTATTCAACTCCGCCATGGAGCTTTTATTATGACTTCGGTCTTGCCCTTGTCTTTTATTTAACCTCACCATGAGGTGTTTATTATGACTTGACGTATATCCTCACGCTAAGGCGAATTTTGGATCTTTAAGGCTTCAAGATTTAAGACATTCACTTCAATTTTTCATAGATTTTTCGGCCTTGTGAGCTTCAAATTTTTGCTTGATTTAGGTGAAGAGGAACTTAAAATTATTAGTGGGGATGCCTTTGATTATTCGGGTGCCAATACTTCAAAACCGTGACGCTGGCGAATCCTAATGTTTTCCCAATTTAATTACATGGAAGCTACTAGAATCAATTAGAAACCAACAATTAAGACTAAACCGCAAAAAACCTATTTATTAACAATTTTATATAAAGGCGATGGGAGAAAAAGCAAATAATTAGAACATATGAGTTTTTGAAAGAATACGAGTACTCTACGTTTAGCATAGTAACTTATAATGAACTCTATCATTTCTCGTCCTCAATTTAATGAGACTTAACCTAATATAGTTAAGGAATCAAAGCTAAGTGCTCAACACGTACGGTCGAGTAAAAATTACTCTTATTATCACCATCGGAAAACCTACATCCTTTTCTTAAACACTTAAGAGAAACTAGAAAAATTTTAAAATTTTGGCCAATTTTTAGCCTTATTTTGCATAAAACGAAACAAAAAGATGAAAATTGGATTTTATGATGACGTAAGCAAGGTGAAGTATCTATTCACCCCCATACTAAAACTAAACATTGTCCTCAATGTTTCGAGTCTAAGGGTGAAACACCCCCATACTAGAGACGAAAAGTCGAATGCTTAATCTCGAGCATGGAAAGGGTAAAATGAATAACCTAAAAGCTATTTATGAATTATGCTAATAAGATAATCGTTAGAACATAAAAGGATATCATCGGATATCGGAATCTTCAAAGGCAACGATCGAAGCCTGAGTGATACGTAAAACGAACACGAGAGGCTTCAATGATGACGATGAACCTAATAAATCACAATAACAAACAACCACGAAACAAAGGTTGGAGAGCACAAGTCCCCGCATTACACTATTAGAAAGCAATAATATTTACAAGGATAAGCAAGAGAATCCCCAACGAGGCACCTTGTTTTTGATAACCGAGTCAAAAGCTCGACTCGAATCCTCATAAATAAGATCACCGGTATGAGGATTCGAGTCAAGATTTTGACTTGGCTATAAAAAACAAGGTGCCGATCAATAAAGATCACCGCCCCCTCGGGGTCAACATATTCGTCATCCTCATGAACGTCGATCTCATCAATTTCTTTATCATAGATAGGCTCGTCAAACCATGGTTTGTCGTTCCCTTCATTAATGATTTTAGAAACTCTCTCGAAGAGATCACGATCAAGCACGAAACCATCATTATTTAGTGTGGATCGTTGATAAGTTAGATCCTCACAAATGTGGTAAACGTCATTCTCATTTGAGGAGCGTTGATTAGGTAACTCCTCGAGAATAGGATTTTGGGTCACGTGAGTTGGTTCGTCATTATGAATGAGACGTTCCAACTCATCAAGTTCGGCCTCGATATTAGAAAAATCAACCTCACTTGTAGGTGGAAGTGGAGGCAAAAGAGCAAGCTCTCGTTCAATAATTTCCTCAATCTCGGGCTCGAATTCAAAATCATCATACTCACCACACGAATAATTCTTTTTGGGAGAATCAAAAATTGCTTGTTGATTTTTGAGTATGTGATCAATTACGGCCAAATCGTCCTCACCGTCTTTATCAAAGAAAGTGTCTATGTGAGAACTCACAACCATGGTCTTACAAGTCAAATGACTATGCTTAGGTGACATTTCAATGACGAGAGGACCGATACCGATAAAACCTTTAGCCTCAATAGATATTGGGCTAGGAAATGGAGGCACTTCAATAGAATTTGAAGTTGATGCCTCAAAGACGTGGTCCTTCGAAGGTGGTGAAAACGAGTCCATTTTGGTCATTGTCGTGATGGCACTAACGTCTCCCTTCGGAATTGTTTGTTCACTTGTGATATGAGCTTAAACTCATATCCTTTTATCAACAAATAACCCTAAAACATGAAGCAAAATACCAATTTATTTGGCAAAAACAGTGTTATGTGGTATGTTTGTGTTTGTGTGCACTTGTGTAGGTAAGAAGATACATTTTCAAGCAAACAAGGAAAAATCAAGCTCAAATGGATGAAAAAGACAAAAGAGGATCAAAAGTGACAAGACTTGGAAGAATAAGGACCTATCTTGACAAGTTATGAAAGTTGAAGGACTAAAAGTGAAATAATGTAAAAGTCAAGATTCAAGTCAAACCTGGTCAACTATCAAGTCAACTCAGTCAAGGGATGATTTTGTTGAAGAGTCAAAGTTAAAGGACCAAAAAATGTCAAAAGAATGAAGATCCTAGCTTAAAACAGCAATCTGCCAAGAAGAAGGACTTGTTTTGCCAAGATTGGAAAGATATGCAAGTGTGATCCATGTGTCAAGATTTCAACCAATGAGAAGAGGAATAATGCTTCACACGGATTGCCACTTCAGCTCAATAAATGCCCACTATCGCCGCCACATTTAATACACAATCTCAACAGTTTGATCCACAACTCTCTCCCACAACTAATCAGAGATTGACACGTGTCTTCTTCTTCAAAGTGAAAAATTGCCAGGATCGCGATTTTGATAAAAGCCATTTCATGGGAAGATTAAAACACCAATATTGCTCAATTTTGAGAGACGAGTTCAACGGTGTAAACCAATTAACAAGTCACTCATCCAATCAAAAACACCAAAATCTGTTCATAACCTTCAAAATGCAATTAAGCAGATTTCTCCACGTGGCAAGCTGGGATTGGCCCTGACACGTCACCAACCCCAACTAACTCTCCTCTCATGCCTATAAATACATAGTTTAGTCTTCATTTGTAAAGTGTAGCTTAATTTTGTAAAACACCTAGTTCTCCCTTTCCTTTCCTTTTTCCCTTAATTCTACTCTAACTACTCAAGAGTCTGACAAACTCTTGAGTTAGTTAGTTAGTTGATAGCTTGTAACAAACTTTGTAACTGATTTCCCTCAATAAAAATTCAAATTTACTCTTTCCCGCCAATTCTGTTCTTATCAATCCAGTTCATTACTTGCTGTTATTGGATCATCCTGTTGTTGATTTGTGTTTGTTATGATCTTAAATTGATCATAATTGACATTGAGGAAGATTGGTAGCTGTTTGATCAGAATTTGTTCATTCCATTGTTCATTTGAAGATTTCAAGCAGATTGAAGATTGTAGATGACTTGTAGCTGATTAGATTGTTGATTAAGTGTTCCCTAGTGATAAGGTGGTGGTTATCACTAGGGCAAGAGAGCTCAGCGCTCCTCTTCTTCTCAAAGGATTACTTCAATAGGTTTTGAATTGCTCATTTTTGGTTCCACTCAATTGCAATTGCCATGCTTAATACCTAGTGTAGAATTTACTTGGTGGCATGATAAAAGTTGATTAGTTCAACTGTGATTGATTCTAGACCTGTGTAGCTTTAGTGTAATTGGTTATAGCTTTATAGCTTGATACTTAGTCTGTTTCAGTTTTCATAAGTTTAGCTATTCATTTTGAGAATTAGTAGTGCTTAACTCTTGTTACTTGCTTGTATCCATTGCATCTTGGTTTATAAACTTAGGATATTATAGCTCTTAACTCAGTATAAACTTTTGCTCAATAATCTTTCACAAAATCTCATAAAAAGATCATAAGTAGTGTTTGGCAACAGGTTTAAGCCATAATCATTGTGAGAGTTGTGGTGTTCTAGTTGTAACAAGTTGGATTTTTAGCCTGTTTTGGTCTTGTGTGATCAAGTTGAGTTCAATTTTTCTGATATCTTCCACTCATAAGTCAAATAGCTCACTTTTGTGTTTTGAAACTTTGTGCATCAGTCTTTGCAAATTAGCATTTTTAGAACTTTCAAGTTTCAAAACATTATAGCATCTTTGTTAGTTAATAATTTTTGCTCAAACCTTTTTCTATAGATCAATTAACATCTAAGGTTTCTGTGATAGTGAGGATTTTCTACAGTATTCAACAATAAGCCAGAAAATAGCTTTTCAGTTCAGTCTTAGCAAAGTGCTTTTTCTGTAATGTTTTAGGCACTGTTTTCTTGAATCTCCAAATCCACTTTATAAAAGTAGTGATTTTCTTTCACAAAAACGTTTACAAAGTGTTGAATATTGATTTTTGAAAATTTGAGCTTTTTCCAAAATCTGGTCAAACTTGGTCAACATAAGCTCTTTTGGGCTTAATTCAGTTTTAAAGCTTATTTCTTGATGAAAAAGGTTCTGGTTTGATTTCCCAATCTTTAAATCAAGTACTTAATCAGTTTTGATAAAAAATTCAAGTTGTGACTGTTTGGTTTAAGCTGTAGCTTATTTTGAGCTTATTAATAAGCACTCATTAGCTCATTTTCCATCTTTAGCTTAATTTCTTAGACACACGTAGTTTAAATTGGATTTGAAGTCTTTTGCAATTTGTTTCATTGATTTTGGTTTAGTAATAAGCTCAAACGAGCTTATTTTTTCTTGTGTCCCGTTCTTGTGTCCCGTTTTTGCTTATTTTTTCTTATGAACAATTAAGCAAAAACGGGACACAAGAACGGGACACAAGAAAAAATAAGCTCGTTTGAGCTTATTACTAAACCAAAATCAATGAAACAAATTGCAAAAGACTTCAAATCCAATTTAAACTACGTGTGTCTAAGAAATTAAGCTAAAGATGGAAAATGAGCTAATGAGTGCTTATTAATAAGCTCAAAATAAGCTACAGCTTAAACCAAACAGTCACAACTTGAATTTTTTATCAAAACTGATTAAGTACTTGATTTAAAGATTGGGAAATCAAACCAGAACCTTTTTCATCAAGAAATAAGCTTTAAAACTGAATTAAGCCCAAAAGAGCTTATGTTGACCAAGTTTGACCAGATTTTGGAAAAAGCTCAAATTTTCAAAAATCAATATTCAACACTTTGTAAACGTTTTTGTGAAAGAAAATCACTACTTTTATGAAGTGGATTTGGAGATTCAAGAAAACAGTGCCTAAAACATTACAGAAAAAGCACTTTGCTAAGACTGAACTGAAAAGCTATTTTCTGGCTTATTGTTGAATACTGTAGAAAATCCTCACTATCACAGAAACCTTAGATGTTAATTGATCTATAGAAAAAGGTTTGAGCAAAAATTATTAACTAACAAAGATGCTATAATGTTTTGAAACTTGAAAGTTCTAAAAATGCTAATTTGCAAAGACTGATGCACAAAGTTTCAAAACACAAAAGTGAGCTATTTGACTTATGAGTGGAAGATATCAGAAAAATTGAACTCAACTTGATCACACAAGACCAAAACAGGCTAAAAATCCAACTTGTTACAACTAGAACACCACAACTCTCACAATGATTATGGCTTAAACCTGTTGCCAAACACTACTTATGATCTTTTTATGAGATTTTGTGAAAGATTATTGAGCAAAAGTTTATACTGAGTTAAGAGCTATAATATCCTAAGTTTATAAACCAAGATGCAATGTATACAAGCAAGTAACAAGAGTTAAGCACTACTAATTCTCAAAATGAATAGCTAAACTTATGAAAACTGAAACAGACTAAGTATCAAGCTATAAAGCTATAACCAATTACACTAAAGCTACACAGGTCTAGAATCAATCACAACTGAACTAATCAACTTTTATCATGCCACCAAGTAAATTCTACACTAGGTATTAAGCATGGCAATTGCAATTGAGTGGAACCAAAAATGAGCAATTCAAAACCTATTGAAGTAATCCTTTGAGAAGAAGAGGAGCGCTGAGCTCTCTTGCCCTAGTGATAACCACCACCTTATCACTAGGGAACACTTAATCAACAATCTAATCAGCTACAAGTCATCTACAATCTTCAATCTGCTTGAAATCTTCAAATGAACAATGGAATGAACAAATTCTGATCAAACAGCTACCAATCTTCCTCAATGTCAATTATGATCAATTAAAGATCATAACAAACAACAATCAACAACAGGATGATCCAATAACAGCAAGTAATGAACTGGATTGATAAGAACAGAATTGGCGGGAAAGAGTAAATTTGAATTTTTATTGAGGGAAATCAGTTACAAAGTTTGTTACAAGCTATCAACTAACTAACTAACTCAAGAGTTTGTCAGACTCTTGAGTAGTTAGAGTAGAATTAAGGGAAAAAGGAAAGGAAAGGGAGAACTAGGTGTTTTACAAAATTAAGCTACACTTTACAAATGAAGACTAAACTAGGTATTTATAGGCATGAGAGGAGAGTTAGTTGGGGTTGGTGACGTGTCAGGGCCAATCCCAGCTTGCCACGTGGAGAAATCTGCTTAATTGCATTTTGAAGGTTATGAACAGATTTGGGTGTTTTTGATTGGATGAGTGACTTGTTAATTGGTTTACACCGTTGAACTCGTCTCTCAAAATTGAGCAATATTGGTGTTTTAATCTTCCCATGAAATGGCTTTTATCAAAATCGCGATCCTGGCAATTTTTCACTTTGAAGAAGAAGACACGTGTCAATCTCTGATTAGTTGTGGGAGAGAGTTGTGGATCAAACTGTTGAGATTGTGTATTAAATGTGGCGGCGATAGTGGGCATTTATTGAGCTGAAGTGGCAATCCGTGTGAAGCATTATTCCTCTTCTCATTGGTTGAAATCTTGACACATGGATCACACTTGCATATCTTTCCAATCTTGGCAAAACAAGTCCTTCTTCTTGGCAGATTGCTGTTTTAAGCTAGGATCTTCATTCTTTTGACATTTTTTGGTCCTTTAACTTTGACTCTTCAACAAAATCATCCCTTGACTGAGTTGACTTGATAGTTGACCAGGTTTGACTTGAATCTTGACTTTTACATTATTTCACTTTTAGTCCTTCAACTTTCATAACTTGTCAAGATAGGTCCTTATTCTTCAAAGTCTTGTCACTTTTGATCCTCTTTTGTCTTTTTCATCCATTTGAGCTTGATTTTTCCTTGTTTGCTTGAAAATGTATCTTCTTACCTACACAAGTGCACACAAACACAAACATACCACATAACACTGTTTTTGCCAAATAAATTGGTATTTTGCTTCATGTTTTAGGGTTATTTGTTGATAAAAGGATATGAGTTTAAGCTCATATCAAATTCCCCTACACTTGAACATTGCCATGTCCTCATGCAATATTATATTTCGAGGCTCAAAATTTTACATTTCCCTCTTAATTAATCCACCTTGGCCATATGAGATGCATCTATGCTACTCTAAACTAGATGATGCATGATTTTGACTTTTAATAATGCAATGAATCAAAATACAATTCTATCTATATCTTTTTGATTTTTTCTTGAAATGGTTTTGATGGAAATAACTCATAAAGAATTCAATGACTTAGATTAGGGCTTGAGTACTATGGACATTTATCACCCTCAAGTTTCACTTTCCCCATACCAAGCTTATAAATTGAATCATTGCATTCACAAGTAAAAAGTGCATCAACTTATTCATGACAATTAAATGTGGAACCGGTTATTAATTGAGCAAATTGCTTGTGGGCAAATTTGTCATTATTCAAGTGTGAAATATAAGAAGTGTAAAATCCAAAAATAAGGAAGCACGGTTTTAATCCTAAGTAATCTTCTCATCCATTACTTGAAAAACCGCTCACAATTAATACAAGTCCGTATTAAGAGTAATAAGTCATTCGCCTTATGTGTAAAATCCTCATATCATGCTTTCATAAGTAACTACACACTCGCTAAGGAAAGAAAGATAAAACTCACGCAATAATTTACATCCGCATCTTTTTGAGATTTTGGATCTTCAACCCCGCAACCCGTCAAGGTAATATTGGATTGGAGCAATCTATTGAATCCCCGCAACCCGTCAAGGTAATATTGGAACTCAATAGTCACTATAATTAACACCACACTGCCCCTCTTGGGAGTCTTGCATTATTTTTTTTCTTTTTTTTTTTTTTTTCTAGCCACTCATTTTTTTTCATAAGCCGCTCTTATTTTTCTTTATTCCTCACCAAGAAATTTGCAAAGAAGAAAAGGAAAAACACCCGCTAAATATGGAGCATGACATAAGTCTAGTACACATAAAACGTGCTAACTTAGAATCTTAAGACGTACTCATATCAACCATAAATGATTAGCCAAAAATGCATAAGAGATTACGAACCAATTAAAACCGTACTTGATTATTTATTAACAATTATATACAAGCGAAGAAAATAGAGGCAAATAAGAGAAGGGTTTAGCCACAAGTAATTGCCATGAAGTCTATCTAGCCCTTTTACACTTGCTTCAACTCTATCATTTCCCATTCTCCACAAATTTAAAATTTCAAATAATGAAATTGGTGGAAGCTTAGCCTAATAGACCAATGAAGGACTACATGGTTAAGGATACTAGCTAGAGAGTGCTAAAATAAGCAAACTCGGGTTGAGTCAAAATATCCATGGCGGGCCTAATATGTCAAAGAAGTCTAAACTTGTTAAAACCATGTTTTATTATATTTTTCCTTTTTATATATTTTGGATGAAAAATAAAAGAAGAAATATATATACAATGCAAATGTGTTATGCAAATGAAAAATGAATGATGCAAAAATTATGAATGCATATTTTTGTTGGCCAAAGTAGATCAAAAATTTGAAAAATGTTGTAAATTCATTTTTATCATGTTATCATGCAAGACAATGACAAGTTCTAGGTTAGGTCACTTCGATAGAAGACCCCCCTACACTTAAGCTAAACATTGTCCTCAATGTTTAAGAGCATGGAAGTATAAAAACTTCCCCTACACTTATGACAATGAATAGACTTTGCTTAACCCAAGTTAAGGAAAGGACAACTATTAGTGAAATCATGTTTAAGCACAAGATGTCAATGAAAAGTCACTAAAGTAACGAAGTGAACCGGATACAAGGGCCTCCTCCATAAGCTCCAAAGCATAAGATGAGTGAGCAACCCTACAAACAAGCATGAAAACAAAAGAAGGTCTCCCCTACACTTATCTCCAAGTGTATGCCTTTATTTCTAACCTACAACACTCTAAACCTAGTTATACGATGCTTGAGTTAATGAGTCTCTAGCTCGACTCGTCCCTCAATGAATTAATTCATGGGGAAAATGGGGACCTCTTGGACCATTTCAACGGAAATGTCCTCCCTAAAGTAGTGTTTAACACGGTGACCATTCACTTTAAAATTTGGACCATCGGGTTGGGACAACTCAAGAGTTCCATATGGAAACACTTGAGCAATAGTGAATGGACCGGACCATCTCGACTTAAGCTTGCCCGCAAAAAGCTTCAATCTTGAGTTAAAGAGGAGAACCGGCTCTCCAACTTTGAACTCACGATTCTTGATCTTAGCATCATGCAATTTCTTAGTCTTTTCCTTGTAAAGCAAAGAATTCTCATAGGCATTGGCTCTCAACTCATCCATCTCATTGATTTGATCTTTCCTATGTGAACCGGCTTGGTTTAAATCAAAGTTAGCCCACTTGAGAGCCCAAGATGCCTTATGTTCTAACTCAAATGGGAGGTGGCACGCTTTTCCATAGACAAGCCTATAAGGGGTACAACCAATTGGTGTTTTAAAAGCCGTCCTAAACGCCCACAAAGCATCATCGAGCTTATCCGACCAAGAAGCTCTATGCTCTCCCACCGTTCTCTCTAAAATTCTCTTTAAACCACGATTTGTGACCTCGGTTTGACCATTTGTTTGAGGGTGATACGCGGTAGAAAGTCTATGATTCACTCCATATTTCTTCATAACTCTCGTGAATTGATCATTACAAAAGTGCGTACCACGATCACTTATGATGGCCCGAGGTACACCAAATCTAGCAAACAATTGTTTCAAGAACTTCACTACAACTCGAGCATCATTAGTAGGCAAGGCTTTGGCCTCTACCCACTTAGAAACATAATCCACCGCTACGAGTATGTACTTATTTCCCTTGGAAGACGGAAAAGGGCCCATAAAGTCTATCCCCCATACATCAAAAATCTCACATTCTTGAATAAAATTTTGTGGCATCTCATCACGTTGTGTAATTTTTCCTTGTCGTTGACAAACATCACAAAATTTCACCATCTCTTGGGCATCCTTGTAAATGGAAGGCCAATAGTAACCCGAATCAAAGACTTTCTTGGCGGTGTAGTTAGGCCCAAAATGTCCACCCGTAGGTCCTTTATGACATGCCTCTAAGATTTTAAATGCCTCGGGCCCATCTACACACCGTCTAATGATTTGGTCCGCACATTGCCTAAAAAGATATGGATCATCCCAAAAGTAATACTTAACTTCCTTAAGAAACTTTTTCTTTTGTTGGTAAGTAAGACCCTCAATAAGCACATTGCCCACAAGATAGTTTGCTATATCCGCAAACCAAGGTGTGGCATCCTCTTGGGAAGAGATAGACATGAGCTCCTCTAGTGGAAAGGATTCATTGATTTCTTGATGTGGGAAATCTCCTTGAAAAGGATGCTCAAGTCTACTCAAATGATCCGCCGCTAAATTCTCGGCCCCTTTCTTATCACGAATCTCTATCTTAAACTCTTGAAGCAACAAAACCCATCTCAAAAGCCTAGGCTTAGCATCTTGTTTTGTCATAAGATACTTGAGAGCGGAATGATCCGTATACACTATTGTCTTGGAAAGCACAAGATATGGTCTAAACTTCTCAAAAGCATATACTATAGCAAGCAACTCTTTTTCCGTGGTAGTGTAATGAAGTTGTGCACCGGTCATGGTTTTACTCGCATAGTGTATAGGTTGAAAATGCTTATTAATTCTTTATCCTAAGACGGCCCCCACCGCATAATCACTAGCGTCACACATAAGCTCAAAAGGTAATTCCCAATTTGGAGAAACCAAAACGGGAGCCTTTGTCAATTTTTCCTTAAGGGTCTCAAAAGAGTCTAAACAAGCTTGATCAAAAATGAAAGGAGCCTCTTTCTCCAAGAGATGAGTCATCGGTCTAGCTATCTTAGAAAAATCTTGTATAAAGCGCCTATAAAATCCCGCATGACCTAAGAAACTCCTCACACCTTTAACCGAAGTGGGTGGGGGAAGCTTAGCAATCACATCAATTTTAGCTCGATCAACTTCTAATCCCTTATTGGATATCTTGTGTCCTAAAACAATCCCCTCTTTCACCATAAAGTGACATTTCTCCCAATTAAGCACCAAACGTGTTTCCTCACAACGCTTAAGCATTCTCTCAAGATTGGTGAGACATGAGCTAAAAGAGTTTCCAAATACAGAAAAGTCATCCATAAAAACCTCCATGGTTTGCTCTATCATGTCATGGAAAATCGCCATCATGCACCTTTGAAACGTCCCCGGTGCATTACATAGGCCAAAAGGCATCCTCTTGTAAGCAAATGTACCGTAGGGACAAGTAAATGTGGTCTTCTCTTGATCCTTAGGGTCAATGGGTATTTGGAAATAACCCGAAAAGCCATCAAGAAAACAATAGTACTCATTTCCCGCTAAGCGTTCAAGCATTTGATCCATAAAAGGAAGCGGGAAATGGTCTTTCCTAGTTGCCTCATTGAGTTTTCTATAATCAATGCAAACTCTCCAACCGGTTACAAGTCTCGTGGGAATAAGCTCATTGTTCTCATTAGGCACCACGGTGATTCCACCCTTCTTTGGAACACAATGGACCGGGCTAACCCATGGAGAGTCGGAAATGGGGTAAATCATACCCGCATCTAAGGTTTAATCACTTCCTTCTTAATAACCTCATGGATTTTTGGGTTAACTCTCCTTTGGTTTTGAATGGCGGGTTTATAGTCATCCTCCATAAGGATTTTGTGAGTACAAAAATGTGGATCAATTCCCCTTATGTCGGATATTTTCCATGCTAAGGCTTTCTTGTGTTTCTTAAGGACTTCAATAAGTTGGTCCTTCTCATCCTCTTTCAATTCTTTAGCAATAATCACCGGTAATTGGTCTTTTCCTTCTAAGAAAGCATATTCTAAGTGGGATGGAAGTTCCTTAAGTTCAATAGGAGGTGGACTCTCTATGGAAGGTTTTACTATGGAAGGTTCCTCAATGGTAATCTCTTGTGGAATAGGGGAAGGAATAGGGTCCTCATTGAGCAACTTTTGGATCGTAAGAATATCTTCTTCCCAATTGATGGGAGAATCATCATCACCAAGAAAGTTGGACTCAAATTCCTCCAAAAGGAAATCACTCTCTCCAAAAGGTGTTAAAGAGGGAGCAATTGAGGCTACGGTTTCAACATGGGGTATCTCATCACTAGCATTCTTACAAGCATCATGAAAGTGTTCATTACACACTTCATCTAGCACATCCACAATGTTAATAGTCTCACAAGGTCTAGACTCCTTAACCTCTTTTCTATCACAAACTTTCCCTAACTTAAACACCACTTTCTCATCCTCTACTCTCATAATTAATTCTCCTTCCGCCACATCTATCAAGGTACGACCAGTTCTCAAAAACGGTCTACCAACAATCAAAGGCACTCTAGGATCCATGTCATAATCGACCACTACAAAGTCGGCCGGAAAGGTAAACTTATCCACACCTACAAACACATCTTCCGCTATACCTACGGGGTGAGCTATGGTTCGGTTGGCTAGTTCAAGAGTCATCCTAGTGGGAGTGAGCTCGGGAAGAGATAGTTGTTTCCAAACCGATAAAGGCATGAGATTTATGCTCGCCCCTAAATCCGCCAAAGCCATGCAATTTTCAACACCGGGAAAATTACAAGGTATCAAGAAGCGCCCCGGATCTCCAAGTTTTGTTGGTAAGGTTTTAAGTAACACCGCGGAACAATTTTCATTAAGTGACGTGTTGGGCAAATCAACCAATTTTTCTTTGTTTGAGAGCAAATCCTTGAACATCTTAGCAAACTTTGGCATATAAGCAAGAGCTTCCGCAAAGGATATGTTGATATTGAGTTGCTTGAACATCCTTAAGAAATTGGAGACTTGGATGTCATCTTTGTTCTTTAACTTATCCTTTTTCAACCTTGAAGGGTATGGAAGAGTAGGTTTTGGTGTAGGTGGAATAGGTGTTGTGGTGGAAGATTTGTCTTTGTTAGCCTCTTCATTGGGAATTGTGGAAGGTAAAGGAGAAGTATGAGGTGGTTGAGAAGGTGAGTTTGAGTGAATAGGAGCATTTTGAGGAGGTGGAGTAGAAGTAGAAGGCTTGTCACAAGTAGGAGCACAAGTGGGTTGAACAATAGTAGGCTTAGGAGGTGAAGGATCCTTTGTTGTTGTTCCACTCCTTGTTGTAATAGCATTGACATTGGCCCTAGGGTTTGTTTGTGTGTTGGAAGGTAAAGCCCCTTGTGGTCTTTGATTTAATACCACTAAAACCTTATTGAATTGGTCATTTATTTTCTTTTCCATAGCTTGGAATTTCCTTTCATTCTCTTGATTCATCTTTTGCAAAAGATCCATTGTGTTAAACTCTTGTGGCACATAACCTTGAAAACCTTGAGGTTGGAAAGGTAAAGGTTGGGAGTTAAATCCTTGATTTGGTGGATAAAAGGTACTTGCTTGAGGTTGAAATTGATTGGGTGCTTTGTAGTTATTTCCTTGATATGGTGGTCTTTGCCCTTGATTCCTTGGTAAAATTTGAGGAGTATGTGTTGGAATTTGGGTGGGTGGTTGGGGTGGGAAGCCGGGTGGAGAAAGGTAATTTTGGGATTTGTAAGAAAGGTTATGTGGATTGATATTAGGCTTGAAGTGTTCACGGTGTTCCTCTTGGTAAGCATAGAATTCCCCTTGATACCCTTGCACCTTATCACATTGTTCATAAGAATGAGGGCCTCCAAAGTAACACAAGAAATGGTGATGGCATTCACATTATTTGAGGAATTGTTCAATGACAAGTTCTTAAAAGTTTGAAGCATTTCTTGTTGTACTTGCAAATTCCTCTCACTATCTCTATCCATCCTTTGAAAAATGGCTTCTTGAAACTTGAGGAGTTGGTTGTCACAAGGAGTTTGAGAAGTGTTTTGGATAACATGAACCCTTTCTTCAAATGGATTGTTTGTTTGAACCATTGCCTTAGTCTCAATAATGTTCAAAGCCTCGTGGTATGTTTTAAGAAGAATACTCCCTCCCGCGGAAGCATTTAGTGAATCTTGGTGGTGAGGTTTAAGGCCATTATAGAAGGTATTGATTTGGTTTACATCATCCAATCCATGGTTAGGGCATCGCCTCAACAACTCACTATACTCTTCCCAAGCATCACTAAAGGATTGACTAGGTTTTTGTGTAAAGCCCATAATTAAATTCCTCAAAGCCATAGTCTTTTGTGGAGGAAAGAATTTGTTCAAAAACTTAGTGGTAAAACCGTCCCATGTGGTGATACTATCGGGTGGTTGGGTGTCTAACCAATGCTTAGCACTCCCATCTAAAGAAAATGACACTAACATCAATCTAATGACCTCATGTGGAACCCCATTATGCTTAATGGTATTGCAAAGTGAAAGGAATCTCTTTAGGTGAGCATGAGGATCCTCATTTTGTTTTCCCAAGAAAGGTGATAAAGCAACCATATTGATCATAGATGTATGTAGCTCAAATGTGTTAGCGGGAAAGTCGGGAATCTTAATGGCACTAGAATATCCATGAATGTTTGATTGCATACGTTCATACAAAGTACGATTATCAATACCCATGGCTTCTTGTGGTGGTGACAAAGCACGATTCTCGTGATCGGCTTGGTGGACGGTGGTGGTCTTACTCTTTCTCTTTTTCTTCCTTTTCGGAGGAAGAGGTTGTACACCAATCGGTATTTGTGCACGCCCGCGAGTGAGCATGCAACTCAATACGAGGAATGAGAGAGAAGCTCTCGTGTGACTTTGAAGAGAAATGGATTATCCTCTTCGAGTTTCAATATTAAATATCCACAAGAAAATAACACTATATGTATATACTACTTTGGTGCAAGACCCTCAATTAAGCCTTCCTTCTTAGAATACTCCCAAGTGAACGGGGGGTTAGGTGGCGCGAAGCACTTAAGTACCTATTGACCCTTAGATGGCATTTTATAGCACATCGCCTTTCTATTCACTTAAATGTTCGTATTCTTCGAATTGTTGCTTATTGAGAGTATTTATCTATTCTTGCTTTATTTTGTTTGATCGATACACGTGTCAAGGACCGGAGCGCCCCTCAACACGGTGTATTGCCTCGGCAATACTTATGGAAGATATGTAAATTGATTGTTCTTATACGTATACGTATTTACTTATAATAATATATGGAAAATATTTTTGTATTTATGAGTTTTTTAAAGGAAAATACTATATGTACATAAAAACCGAGAGAATCCAATAATATATATTTTTGGGTGCAATCTCTTAGGAAAAAGATTGCTTTTTGGATTTTTTTAATTTTTTTGGTTAATTCTTTAGGAAAAGAATTGTTTTGTTATTTTTTAGTTTTTATATATTTTTATATTTTTGATTTTTTTTATTTGTTTTTGATTATTGATACGTAAAAATAACGTTCACAAAGTGAACGGGTCCCAAAAGCCAATGAAAACCGTCAATCGATAGTCTCTCGTGTAGTCAAAGAACCGGCAGCGGCGCCATTTGAAATGTAGTATAATGAAGTTCGTTTTCTCAGTTCTTAACCAATAGAAAGTCCAACCAATATCAGATTTTTAATTGTTCTTGGTTGTTAAGCTTGCTTGGTAATCTATTGCTAATTCAACAAATGCTTGCCAAAAGGAAAAATAATACCTACATATATGTAAAACAAATTGCAAATACCACGTTTCTATTCAAGTAAGAATTAAAAATGCAAAACTTGAAACTAAAGGGACTGAAATTGTAAATTCTATGAAAAGTAAATGCTTGAAATGTAAATTCTAACAACTATAGGGACTAAAAATGTAAATCTGAAAACTATAAGGATCAAAAATGCAAAAACTATAACAAACTTGCCAAAATGTAACAAATCCAACAAACTACTAACTGAATTTAAACAACTTTCAAATGTAAAGGACTTAAACTTTGCAAATTCCAGAAAATTAGGAAGTTTAGCTAGAAATTAAAATTGATTAAACCTTTAAGGACCTATTTGCAATTTTTGAAAACTTTTTAATCAAAAACGGGTTAAGAACAAAATAAGCTCGTTTGAGCTTATTACTAAACCAAAATCAATGAAACAAATTGCAAAAGACTTCAAATCCAATTTAAACTACGTGTGTCTAAGAAATTAAGCTAAAGATGGAAAATGAGCTAATGAGTGCTTATTAATAAGCTCAAAATAAGCTACAGCTTAAACCAAACAGTCACAACTTGAATTTTTTATCAAAACTGATTAAGTACTTGATTTAAAGATTGGGAAATCAAACCAGAACCTTTTTCATCAAGAAATAAGCTTTAAAACTGAATTAAGCCCAAAAGAGCTTATGTTGACCAAGTTTGACCAGATTTTGGAAAAAGCTCAAATTTTCAAAAATCAATATTCAACACTTTGTAAACGTTTTTGTGAAAGAAAATCACTACTTTTATGAAGTGGATTTGGAGATTCAAGAAAACAGTGCCTAAAACATTACAGAAAAAGCACTTTGCTAAGACTGAACTGAAAAGCTATTTTCTGGCTTATTGTTGAATACTGTAGAAAATCCTCACTATCACAGAAACCTTAGATGTTAATTGATCTATAGAAAAAGGTTTGAGCAAAAATTATTAACTAACAAAGATGCTATAATGTTTTGAAACTTGAAAGTTCTAAAAATGCTAATTTGCAAAGACTGATACACAAAGTTTCCAAACACAAAAGTGAGCTATTTGACTTATGAGTGGAAGATATCAGAAAAATTGAACTCAACTTGATCACACAAGACCAAAACAGGCTAAAAATCCAACTTGTTACAACTAGAACACCACAACTCTCACAATGATTATGGCTTAAACCTGTTGCCAAACACTACTTATGATCTTTTTATGAGATTTTGTGAAAGATTATTGAGCAAAAGTTTATACTGAGTTAAGAGCTATAATATCCTAAGTTTATAAACCAAGATGCAATGTATACAAGCAAGTAACAAGAGTTAAGCACTACTAATTCTCAAAATGAATAGCTAAACTTATGAAAACTGAAACAGACTAAGTATCAAGCTATAAAGCTATAACCAATTACACTAAAGCTACACAGGTCTAGAATCAATCACAACTGAACTAATCAACTTTTATCATGCCACCAAGTAAATTCTACACTAGGTATTAAGCATGGCAATTGCAATTGAGTGGAACCAAAAATGAGCAATTCAAAACCTATTGAAGTAATCCTTTGAGAAGAAGAGGAGCGCTGAGCTCTCTTGCCCTAGTGATAACCACCACCTTATCACTAGGGAACACTTAATCAACAATCTAATCAGCTACAAGTCATCTACAATCTTCAATCTGCTTGAAATCTTCAAATGAACAATGGAATGAACAAATTCTGATCAAACAGCTACCAATCTTCCTCAATGTCAATTATGATCAATTAAAGATCATAACAAACACAAATCAACAACAGGATGATCCAATAACAGCAAGTAATGAACTGGATTGATAAGAACAGAATTGGCGGGAAAGAGTAAATTTGAATTTTTATTGAGGGAAATCAGTTACAAAGTTTGTTACAAGCTATCAACTAACTAACTAACTCAAGAGTTTGTCAGACTCTTGAGTAGTTAGAGTAGAATTAAGGGAAAAAGGAAAGGAAAGGGAGAACTAGGTGTTTTACAAAATTAAGCTACACTTTACAAATGAAGACTAAACTAGGTATTTATAGGCATGAGAGGAGAGTTAGTTGGGGTTGGTGACGTGTCAGGGCCAATCCCAGCTTGCCACGTGGAGAAATCTGCTTAATTGCATTTCGAAGGTTATGAACAGATTTGGGTGTTTTTGATTGGATGAGTGACTTGTTAATTGGTTTACACCGTTGAACTCGTCTCTCAAAATTGAGCAATATTGGTGTTTTAATCTTCCCATGAAATGGCTTTTATCAAAATCGCGATCCTGGCAATTTTTCACTTTGAAGAAGAAGACACGTGTCAATCTCTGATTAGTTGTGGGAGAGAGTTGTGGATCAAACTGTTGAGATTGTGTATTAAATGTGGCGGCGATAGTGGGCATTTATTGAGCTGAAGTGGCAATCCGTGTGAAGCATTATTCCTCTTCTCATTGGTTGAAATCTTGACACATGGATCACACTTGCATATCTTTCCAATCTTGGCAAAACAAGTCCTTCTTCTTGGCAGATTGCTGTTTTAAGCTAGGATCTTCATTCTTTTGACATTTTTTGGTCCTTTAACTTTGACTCTTCAACAAAATCATCCCTTGACTGAGTTGACTTGATAGTTGACCAGGTTTGACTTGAATCTTGACTTTTACATTATTTCACTTTTAGTCCTTCAACTTTCAACTTGTTTCGCCGAATATATCCCAAAATGATTTTTCATCCATAAATTTACGAATAACTTTTTGAATTAAGTAAACATATTCTTTATCGTTAAAATCCTCATCTCGAAAACCATTCATTTTCATTCTTTCATAACATGCATCTAGCCTCATTTTTTCCGCTAAAGTGTGAGCTTTGATATTATCAAATTTTGAAATATCAGTTTTAGGTTGATCATTTGAAATTTGGGATCTACTCGCGAAAAAGTCCATTTTATCCTCCCCATATTTCATAGTTAATTTCCCACCGTGAACGTCGATTACAGCTCGAGCCGTCGATAAAAAGGGTCGAACTAATATAATGGGATATTTAGGATCACACTCATAATCGAAAATGACGAAATCCTCGGGAAAAACAAACTTTCCATTTTTAACATAAACATCCTCGACTATTCTAGTTGGTTTTAATGGTGTACAATTTGCTAGCTCGATAGTCATGTTCGTGGGGGTAAGTCTAGGCAATTTCATCAATTCCCATATAGAATGAGGCATGAGATTGATGCTAGCATCTAAGTCGGCAAGGGCTAAACATCCCTCAATCTCGGAAAAATCACAAGGTAAAATAAATTGGCCCGGATCCTCTTCCTTTCTCGGCATATGTGTTTTGGGTTTTTAAGAAGGATCGAAGCACATGTTTCCTCAAGGGTCATTTTGGTAAGGTCGATAAAGCTCTCTTATTGAACTGTGTATGGAATTTGAGGTACATGAAGGTGTGCACTCTTTTCCTTGGTCACCACGTTCATCCCCTCGACTTTAGAACATGAAGGCATTTTAGAAGTCAAGGGTTGAGAAGAAGGAACAACTCTAAAATTATCAAGGTTAGGGGTAATCACACGACTTTTTCCACGAGACGAGGCGACTTTAACATGTTCCTTCGGATTAGTAACGGTGTCACTGGGTAACGTACTCGATGATGCACCCGAAGTCTTGTTCATTATGGCCGAAAACATCTTTTTAATGTCGATTTGTCCTTGCTCAATTTTAGTATTTTGATTTTTCAATGTATTGGAAAATTTGTTTTTCAAAGTACCAATTTGTCCATCTAATCGTCTCATATTAGCCTCATTCGTTTTCATATATTCTTGAAACTCGTTTGACGAACTATTTTGATTAGAATTAAAGTTCCCTTGGTTTTGATTATTTCTTTGATAATTTCCTTGATTACCACTTGAAATATTGTTACCTTGATTGTTGTTGTTTTGAAAATTCGAGTTTTGATTGTTGTTATTATCTCGATTTTGCCAACTTAAATTCCGACCTTGATTATAACCTCCTTGATTCGAAAAATTTCCTTGTTGATTATTATTTCCTTGAAAATTGTTCCGGTTTTGATTTTGATAATCATTTCCATGATTAAAATTGTTGCCTTGATTATAGTTTCATTGTGATGGACCCGTGTTGTTTTGATTTCGAAAATTGTTGTTTCCATTTAACGCGTTTACACTCGACGTTTGGCCATCTGTATCCGCACACTCGTAATAGTTATGAGGTCCACCACACAACGTACACGAAGCCTCAACCGCTTCCACCGTAGCAGGAGCGTTTTTCATCTCGATCAAAAACGACGTAAAAGCATTCGTCAATTTTTCGACTTTCGCATCAACCCTCTCAATATTGCGATTAGCATAGCTAACATTGACGATATTGGCAACACTCGGTGTGTTACGGAGTTGGTAAACCTTGGATCGATTTTCGATAATCAATAAGGCGTCCCTAGGAGTTTTACATAAAAAGTTGCCACCGGCGGCGGAATTTAACGAATCTTTTTATTTGAAAATTAAGACCGTTATAAACGTATCGATTTGGTGTAACTCGAAAAAGCCGTGGTGAGGACATTGCCTAATCAATTCCTTAAGCGATCCCCACGCGTATCTAAATTATTCATTCGGCTTTTGTTTAAATCTGGTAATCTCGTTTTTGAAAAACATCATCCTAGACGGTGGGAAAAAATGATTAACGAATTTAGATACGAGATCGTCCCACGTAGCTATGGAGTTAGGTGGTTCTTTCTCGTACCAATCCTTGGCGGAGCTATCGAGCGAGTATGGAAAAAGTATTAGCTTGATGACATCGGTGTCAACGTTTTTATACTTTCTCGTAGCTAAAAGTCGATTGAAATTCCGAATGTGATTGTGAGGATTATCCGCCTCACGACCTAAAAACTTTGTCGCTTGAATCAATGTCATCATTCCGCTCTTGATTTCAAAATTCTCCGCATCGATTGCGGAAATTACGTTCGCGTCTCCATAACCCTCGGTGGGTGCTTGGCGCAATTCCATCATCGTAAGATTGTCGGCCATCTCGTCTCTAGTTTCGACAACGATATTAGGAACGTCCGTTTCTAAATTTCGTCTTCGTCATCGATTCCTTCGATTTCAATTGCGTCTATTCAAAACGTCGCTAGAATTAGAATAATCCTTTTATCGAGTGCGCAGAGGGGGGGGGGGGGGGGGGGGGTTAGCAAAGAAGATTCTTTTTGGGGTTTTTCGTTTTTTCAATTTTTTTGTTTTGGTTTTTGATGATTTTTTAATTTTATTTTGGATTTTTGGTATGTTCCGTAGATATTAATCCACAAAAATTATCCACAAATCAAAGTCTTGATTAATGAATCCAAAGAGAAATGAAGGAATTTACGTCAAGTAAAAACCCTCTTCGACTTTGAAACGTTGGCGGAACGCCAAAACGTTTCGAGGTTCAATAATTTAAGATCACAAAAATAGATTTATTAATACTTGAGTGGCAAACTGTTAATCAGTCGTCACTAAACAATACGCACAAGAGAGCGGGGAAAACGAGGTGGCGCGAAGCACATAAGAGCCTTTTCTCCTTAGGTCGTGAAATACATCCACCTTATACCCACCTTATAGTTTGTATGAATTGAGATTAAACTAATTAAGAGTATTTATCTATTTTGCCTTTGATTTTTGTTTGAACTCGATACACTCGATAATGACCGGAACGCCCACTATAGAGGTGCGATTTCTCGCGTATTTGGATAAAATTGTGTATTTGTTGTTCTCCGTAGTATAGTATAGTATTCACAAAAATAAAACGAAACGGTAAAATGAAAAAGATTTGTGTGTTAATTGAGGAATAATTTAACGCGATTTATTTGGATATTCTACAATATAGTAAAAAATAAAAACGAGTATTTACGATATTTACGCTTTCCAAAAATAAAAAGCAAAAACGCACTACTCACACAAACACGATATATATAAGGCACTAAAAACACCTTCCCGGCAGCGGCGCCAAAATGATAGTAGTAAAATATACCGATTTAGGAAAAAGGAGTATAAGCCGGTAAGTATTGAACTTCACGTTTTAGGAAAAACGCAAAATCGAATATCCAAGTTCGTTCTCGAAGGAGGTGTGTGTTGTGTGCCAATATGTATGAAAAAAAATGTTTGAATTAGTAATATTTTTGGTTGTGAGAAGAAACAAAAAGTAAAGACGAGTTACGGTAAATTAAACTACGACGAATAATTAAAACGTATACCTAAAAATACGTAAAACGTGAGGAAATTAAAAAATTTAACTAAAAATAAATTGAAAATCAAAATTAAGTCTAAAATAATATAAATAAGAATAAATAATTCAATAAATAAATTTTAAAACTTCTTATCGATTTAATATTTAATTTTAAATGCTAATTAAAGCCTAAAATTAAATAAAATCAATAAAAAGTCCAAAATTATATTTTATCAAACTAATATCTTACTTATATTAATCAATAACTAAAAAGTATTTTTCCTGAAATTTTTAAACTATTTTTCTATTTTTACTTAGCTAAAAACAATTTTTAAATGAAAATAATCATAAAAATAATAAAATAATGAAAAAAATAAACTTATTTTTGAAAAATTCTAAATTAATTAACTTACTAGAGAAAAATAAAAAACTAGAAAAAGTTGATTTTTTACCACTTAAGACAAAAACAATCTAAGATGAAAGTGACATGTGGTCCCTTTTTGTCTTTTTGCTTAGCAGTAGGTAAAACAGACAGGCAGTGGGAAAGGAGTTCCCACTGCTCTACCTCAGAGAGTGAAAAGAGCTTTGTTTAAGGTTGATTTTTTGGTGGTTTTGTACAAATAAGGCACCCCCACACCAATGGTAGTGTGGAGAGTCAATAACAAGCACAAAATCAATCACACAAACACAAACAATGTTGGGTCAAAAAGTTGATGTGGCAGAAACTCAAAATCGAAGAACATTTACTCAAGCGTTGACAAGAGTAATACAAGAGTTGACAAGAGCAATGTAGGCGTTGACAGAAGTCAAAAAAAGTCAAACGCAGTCAACAAAAGTCAACGCTGATGGATTTGATGGAGAATTCTATTTGGGGAATATACTGAGTATATTATTTATGATATACACAATATATAGTTTATCTAAATAGAATATTTAGATGTTTATTTGATTTGATCTCTTGTAGATTCTGTTCCTTCCACTATAAAAGGAACAAGGGTCTTAGGTTTTATTCATATAATTCATTCACAATGTAAACCTAAAGCGTGTGTCGACTAGACGTGGGATTCAATGTATACACGTCTAGTGATTGTTGATTATTAATATAATTAGCAATCCAATTGTGTTTTAATTCATGTTATTGTGCCTAAACACCTTGTTAATGTGTCGTGTTCTAATTCCGCTTTGATTGTTAAATCATATGAACATGATGCATTCCTAGTTGCTTAAAAGATCCGGAAACCAAGGTTTCCACAATTGGTATCAGAGCCTCGTGGCTCGTGATGCTAGGACCAACAAGGTGTTCGTGTATGGTGAAGAGAAGAAAAATCCGTCTAGGGTTTTTCTGGACGTTTTTGTGTGCGCAGCAGTATTCAGAAGGTCATAACTTTTGATTGAACCGTTGGATCATCACGAAATTTTATATGTGTGTTCTACATACATAGATCTAAACATACACCAGAGGGATTGTCGAGTTTTATCCCCAGGCAAAAGTTATTAGGCGTCAAAGTTGGCTGATGAGTTGATTTTCAGATTTTCTTGTTTACATGAAATCATATTTTAGGGTTTTTCTACAAACCCTAGATCTATTCAAAACAAGAAGAGATGTTTTGCAGCATGAGTATGGATGGATAGCAACAAGAAAAGGGGTTTTTGAGTAAACCTTAGATCCAATGATGAAGAGCAAATCACGATCTAAGTATTAGGTCTAACTCAGAGGGTGGCGTTGATGTCAGTTAATTGAACATGGTTTGCTTCGTGGTGTCAAAGCAGAAAGAAACAAAAAGGAGCAGCTAAGATTATGGAGTTGCTGTACCAACATCACAAGGACTTCAAGGACTTCACGTGGGATGTACAAGGACTTCACGTGAGTTGCTGTTTGAATAAAGATGTAAAAGCAAAGTGGTCCAATACCAAGTTTGTCATGATGCATCATATCAGTACAAGGAAAAGGTACGTATTATATTGTTATCGTGTTCACACGAAGCAAGGTTGATGATTGGTGGAAAACTATTGGGTTCACACGATCAAGGAAGTACAAGGTGACGTAAGATTAACATTGTGTGTTCACACGGTGCATCAATTGTGATTGGTCCAAATCATATATTTACGTTTGTGATTCTGCCATAAGAAAAGAATGATAGGAAGCTATGCGTGTATTAGCTACAAGGAATCATATAACTTTTTGGAAGTTGCTGATTTTATGGGTCACGAATATCAGTAAAAAGACGTGATTGGTTTGGAAAAGATTTGTTCGTATATTATGACTGTTTGTTAGACAAAGTCCATCGAGGGATTATTCAATTCTTTATGGATATGATTGAAGCAGTCGTATATGGTACAAGAAGTTGGCTAATTTGTAGGGATATGCTCTATGTGATATAAAAGAATAATATCTTTTGTATTATTCAAAGAAATTGCATGGTGATCACGTGGAATAAAGCAAACTACAACATAGGATGACAGTAATATTGTTATTTAGCTGTTGTCGTATGATTTGTAGCCCTAGATGACGTCAACAGAAAAGGACGCTGACACGAGTAGAGTTGACGCTGACGAGTGATAATTTGACGCTGATGGAATAAGTCAACGCTGACAGCGTTGACAGTGTTGTCCGAGATATGGCTGTTCAAACGCTAATACGTGTTGTCCGATATCGGACAATACACATGGAAGGATATTGGACAGAGTAGGATCTCGGGTAACACAATGATTGCTGCTGTTTGAGAAAATGGATACGTTTTAAGCACACAAAAAGGAGTTGTTTACACACGAAGGTACATGGAATCTCCGTTTTATTTAGAATATCATGTTGATATTTATGGCTCGGATATTATTAAAAAGGAATTAATGATCTTAAAGCGAGTTAGCAACTATTCGTGAGAATTTGATGGATATTTTAAACTATGTAATCGGGATAGCCTTGTGAAAGAGTTATCCGTTTCCATACTTTTACATATGGTATGAAGATGTTATTTCATTAAAATTCGTCATGAAGAGGTGTTGGCTTAAGGGGAAGAATTCTTATGGTAAGTTTGATGATTGAAGAAGATTTTCGCGAGTTTGTGTTCTATCATATCTTAAAGTCATGCACTCCCAGTCATAGACTTTAAAGGTAACTTGTTCGTGCTTTACATGATTGGTGACGAAGACTTGTCATAACACTTGAAGGAGTTACATTATCGTGCTCAGTGTCTCACAAAGGATGAGAATATTGACAAGGGATCGAGGTCTACTTATAATTTGCCAGGTATAAGTTCTTCATCACGTGGATAGTACAAGACATGGAACACAAGGTTGGGTTATTCTACTTCTACATCAAAAATATTATATTAATTGTTCTTCAAGATCATTACACAGAGCCTACATTTGGAGAATCTTCAAAGATTGCATACATTGTTTACTTCCTTGTTGATGTGACAAAAAGGGGAAGAAATACATGCTACACTTGAGGGGAAGCAATTTGAAGATCATGTACAACTTACAAGAGATACACATAGAGTTTTGCCACCATCAACTAGGGGAAGATTGTTGGGTCAAAAAGTTGATGTGGCAGAAACTCAAAATCGAAGAACATTTACTCAAGCGTTGACAAGAGTAATACAAGAGTTGACAAGAGCAATGTAGGCGTTGACAGAAGTCAACAAAAGTCAAACGCAGTCAACAAAAGTCAACGCTGATGGATTTGATGGAGAATTCTATTTGGGGAATATATTGAGTATATTAGTTATGATATACACAATATATAGTTTATCTAAATAGAATATTTAGATGTTTATTTGATTTGATCTCTTGTAGATTCTGTTCCTTCCACTATAAAAGGAACAAGGGTCTTAGGTTTTATTCATATAATTCATTCACAATGTAAACCTAAAGCGTGTGTCGACTAGACGTGGGATTCAATGTATACACGTCTAGTGATTGTTGATTATTAATATAATTAGCAATCCAATTGTGTTTTAATTCATGTTATTGTGCCTAAACACCTTGTTAATGTGTCGTGTTCTAATTCCGCTTTGATTGTTAAATCATATGAACATGATGCATTCCTAGTTGCTTAAAAGATCCGGAAACCAAGGTTTCCACAAACAAGGCCACAAATCATCAGAATACCATACTGTTGCAGCAATTGGGGGGGGGGGGTCTGGTGGGTTTTGGTGCTCAACAATGGACTTTAATGGCTATAATAGACCACCCAAGGCACACAAATTCAAGAAACCAGATACCCTAAGGCTCTCTAAACCTAAATTACAACTAATTACCAAGGAATCAAAACATAAATCATAAAAATAAACCCAAAAGGGTCTGCTGGCAAGAACTGTGATAGAAAAATGAGTTATGCTGGTGTCTTTGTGTTAATCCCACTTCAATCCATAACACACAATATTAATATGATATTTAGAGAGAGAAATAGATGAAGGTAGAGAGAGAAAGTAGAGAGATTATGGAAGGTTAAACATAAACTAGAGAGAGAAATAAATGTTACCAACACCCTCTTCCACACATGGAAGAGGGTATTTATATGCCACACCACATGGGCTTTGGTGGACTTGTTCATGGGCCGGGCTTGGCTTTGCTTGGGCTTACGCCCCTAAGTTATACAATATTAGCTTAAAGTCCAAGCCCGGTTATCCCGACTAACCTATTACAATACAAGACCAAAAATGACTAAGATGACCTATTACATTCTTGTTCGACTATATAAAATATAGGGCTAACAATCTCCCCAATGTATTGGTCATCTTTAAATACATAAGATGATTGAGTGAATACATTCTTGTGGAGGCCATCTTCCTTCTTTGGTCTTGTATCTTGGTCTTGATCTTGTTTGTAACGGCTTTGTTCCTTCATGCTTTTGTGATCTTTATCTTGAGCCTTTGTCATTTGACTTTGAGTTCTTGAGATCTCCATCTTGTGCTCCTTGTGACTAAGATGACCTATTACATTCTTACATTCTTAGGGATCTTGATTATCGCCATCTTGTGCTCTTGTGACTTCTGAATCGACATATTCATACTTTGTTGATTTCGAAAGGCTAACAATCTCCCATACAAATATAGTTGAGGTTAGTCCTTCAAATATTCATCAGAGTTGCCGAAGACTTTTTCTTTTAGTATGAACATGTGAAGACGACTTCGATTAGTACACAGCTTCACCACCATCTTGATATGCGACAACATATATAGACATGGATAAAATGGCTTTGAACATTTCATCCTAACTCGGTAGCGTTTTACCTCCGGTCGGTGAAGACCGTTAGACGGTATTAGATACCGTACCTGTGATCGGGTAGATTCGATTAAGAATCTCCCTGACAGGGTTTCCCGGCGGTAGTAGCCAGTTCTCTTTACTCGACCGTCTCAAAGCGGACTGCGAACGTAAAGAGTGAATCATAAGGATAAATTATCCGTTTGATTAGAATCGTCAGTTCAGAGTTCCTGGAACAAGTTTGATTCTAAAAGAATCGCACCATTGTTGCTTTCTAGTTTGTCACAAGCTCGATTCTTAGAGAATCTTGCATGTCACCTACCGCAGTGCTGTTTGAGGTTGACACTGGAAGGATTTCCATTCATCACTGTGAACACTAAACAATGTCACTCTGAATGTTCTAGCAAGATCACACGGATTTTGTGAAGAAACCTGGAATCAAGTTTAAATCACATAAGAATTTAAATTTAGTTGCATTCCAGTTCTCACAAGTTTGATTCGTGTAGAATCGCACAAGTTACCTACCATGAGCTTGTTTGATGCTGGCTCGAGTAGGATTTCCATGTTCATTGTGAATCGTATCACTCAGATGTTCTGGCAGTATCACAAGGATAATGCGTAGGACTCGATAGTGTCCTAATGAGATGATAGATTGATCTCTCTTTGGCTCTAGACTCGATAAGTGCATTTTGGTAATCGGAGGCTGGAGCAGGCTGCCACCTTTTCAATATTAACTGACTCGGAGTGAGAAAGTCAATAGATACGTGTTGATCTCTGTGACAATGAGACAAGTTTCTTTTGAGAGAAACTCGAATGGCTGGGGAAGGGTTGTGCATTGTATCACTGGGTCCATGACACTTGTCTTCAATACATGTGTTAACCCGGTTTCTACCTAAGTTGCATAGAATATTTAACTCCTTCAATGCTTACCAATAAGTCATCATTAGCACATTGTTGTGATTGTTCTAGTGCTAACTTAAGTAATTGGTCCGCATTTAGCTTCATTCAACTCCATCTTTCCTAAGGACAACTATTTCTAGCTATGGGATGTCCTTGGGTAGATCCCTCCGGTTCTGATTGGATCATAGGACTTAATTTCCTATCCTAAACCACCTTTTGACTCCATCGTTCCGTCGTGGATAGTAGGTTGTTTTGGGTAAAGATCGTAACCATAAAACCATTGAAAACCATTCAAAGTGCTTGATAAAAATCAAAACTTTTAACACTTTGAAAGTTTTACTTTTCCGAAAAGCTCCCCCTACACACATGCATCGATATACGAAATAGTTTAGCATATGAAGGAAAGAGTTGCACTTGAGTCTTTTAAGATCACATGTTGCAATATATCACATTTTAATCACATTTTCTCCTCTATCTCTAATATAAAAACATAATATTTGAGATAACAATTGATTAAAATATAACAATTTCTGAAAACCGAGGAGAGAAACATGTGTGCACGCATGAATCATGGAACTTTTTCAGTCGAGACGCTCCCCCTCAACAATATATGTGGGTCTTGAGGCAAAAATTTGACAAGATTTTGGAAAAACGACACCACAAAATATGTTGAAGTATGGAGATGAGATGCCTTTTCCGAGATAAAATAATTCATATGACATTTTTAAATCGTTTTTGGAATGTGTTGGATACATAAAATATGACAATATCGGAGGTGTACCCAACAACATTGATTTTAAAACCTCCCCCTCAAAAATTGATCAAAATAACATATGACAATTTTGAGATATAAAAACCATATTATGAAGAAGGGAGTGTTGAACACACAATTTTGAAAGATTTAGAAAAACCTTTTGAGAAATTCTTGAAAAATTGTGTTCAACGGTTTTAAAATAGTCATGATAGAAGACTTCTCTTCTATTGCTTTCGGAACCGTACTGAAACGTACACTTCCCTTGCGGGTCCGTTTTTCATGAGCTCAAAACTTTTATTGTTTTGTGACTAGCTCATGACCGAGAAAAATAAATTTCCCGTTGTGAAGGATAGGTTATCATCCGTGATAAGCTTTCCTTAAGTTGAAGTTCGAGTTCTAAGCTGACATTTACTTATAAATCGTTTTTCATGAACTTAAAAACTTTGAATGTTTTTATGAGAAGCTCATGACCGAGAAATATGAATTTCTCGTTTAGAAGGATAATTTATCGTCCTTGATAAACTTTCCTTATTTGAGATCCGAATCCTAAGTTGTGATGTGCTTAGAAGTCATTATGAGAGAATATCAAGCAACTTCATTTGCCAAAACCTCCAAGTCTTCTGGAGTCATATACTTCATACCAAGACGGCCAACGAGATACTGAAACCTATTTTGAAATAGGGATTTTGTAACAAGTCTACTATCTGGTACTCAGTTCTGACAAAGGATAATTCCACGATACCACGTTCCACTTGTTCCTTGATGAAGTGATATCTGACTGCGATGTGCTTGGTACGGGAGTGTGAACCGGATTGCAAGAGATGGCTATGGCCGACTTTGAGTCACAATACATAGGTATTTTATCAAAGTGGAAGCCATAATCCTTGAGTTGAGTTCTCATCCAGAGGACTTGAGCACAACACACGGATAGAGCCACATATTCTGCTTCAGCTGATGAGAGCGAAGTGCAATCCTGCTTCTTTGACGACCAGCTCACAAGCTTGTCTTCCCCTAGAAATTGTACGCTACCAGAAGTGCTTTTTCGACTATCAAGGAAACCTGTGTGATCAGAATCTAAAAAAGCTGTTAGATGAAAACCGGTCTCCCTCGGATACCAGAGTCCCATATAAATGGTATTCTTAAGGTATCGAAAGATCCGTTTAACCTCTTTGAGGTGCTTTTGAGTAGGTCTGGCTTGATATCGTGCACAATAGCATGTGGCATGATGAATATCAGGCCTGCTGGCTGTAAGGTACATAAGTGACCCGATCATACTGCGATATCGTGTTTGATCTACGGGATATGAGTACAAGTCAGCGTCTAGGGATTTGGTCGACAATGGTGTACCAACGCGAGCACATGATTGCATACCATGTTTTTCTAAGTATCTATTGAGCATAGTTAGCTTGATTAATAAAGATACCACGTGGGGATTGATGAATCTGGAGGCCTAAAAAGAATTTTACCTCCCCCGTCATTGACATTTCAAATTTGTTGTGCATTAATTTTCCAAAACATTTTGAAAGTTTTGGGTTCGTAGAACCAAAGATGATGTCATCAACATAAACTTGCACAAGCAATATGTCATCCCCATATTTATTAATAAAGAGAGTAGGATCAATGGAACATTTAGAAAACCCTTTGGATACCAATAAGTTTGATAATTCATCGTACCATGCCCTTGGAGCTTGTTTGAGTCCATATACTGCCTTCTTGAGACAATAGACTTTGTCAGGATAATGAGGATCAATGAACCCTTCCGGCTGATTCACATATACTTCTTCCTTCAAATGACCGTTGAGAAAAGCAGTTTTAATGTCCATCTGATAAACCGTAAAGCCTTTATGTGTAGCATAAGCAAGGAATATCCTGACAACTTCCAAACGAGCAACTGGAGCAAATGATTCATCGAAATCTATCCCTTCTTGTTGACGATATCCCTTAACCACAAGATGAGATTTGTTTTTGATGATGGTTTATTCTTCATCCAGTTTGTTTTTCCAGATCCATTTGAAATCTAAAAGCGAAATTCCATCTGTCAACAAGTTCCCAAACATTTAGGCGTTCAAACTGATGAATTTCGTCTTGCATTGATTCAATCCACGCATGATCAGTCATGGCTTGCTTGATGTTTGTAGGTACAGTTGAACTCACGGTGAGTGCATACATACATACAACGCCACCGTTTTCGAGTTGTCTGCGTGTTCGAACCGGTTGTGAAGTATTTCCAATGACTTGTTCCAATCGATGATCATGTGTCCAATGGTGAGTGGATGGATATCGTTGGTAGAATGTATGCATGTTGGACGGATCAACATGTTGAGTAGAAGACTCCCCGACTTCACGTACCAGTGTACCGAATGGGTTGATAAATTCTTCTTCATCAGATTGTGCATCGACTGCTTGATTGTTGTTTCCTTCTTCAGCATTGACGGTTGGTGATGTTGGTTGTATGACAGTTTCTTGAGTTTGTTGAGTATCTAATGGAATTGTCTCTTGAGCAACGCTTGCTGAAGTAGATGCAGTTGTGTCTTGTTGACTTTGTTCGGGTGCATCAGCAGTATTGACAGCGGAAGGCTTTGACACAACTTGATTGTTTCCATAGTAATATTCATCAAACATTAGATCATATAAATCAACCAACTCATTCATTTGTGTCGTATCCATCGAGTCTGCTGTGGGAGTACTTTCTAGATATTCTTGCACGGGACGTACACTGTTTTGTGTAGGTGCCATTGCTAGACATTGAGGTGCGGGACTTGAGCTGTTGTGATCAAGTACCATTTGTGGCAATTCTTTGAAGTTCACATGAATTGTTTCAACGATAATCTTTGTTCTCTTGTTGTAAACTCGATATCCTTTCGACAATGTAGCATACCCCATAAAAATACATGTATCACCTTTTTCTTTCATCTTGTCGAGATTCTCACCGTCTTTAAGAATGTAGCATAAAGAACCAAATACATGAAAGAATTTAACTATAGGTTTCCTGCCATTAATGATGTGGTATGGTGCCTTTTCATGTCTAGGGATTACGAGAGAACGATTCTGAGTATAACAGGCAGTTGCAATTGCTTCAGCCCAGAAGAATAATGGTAATTTTGAAGTAGAAAGCATTGTTTGAACTGCCTCAACCAAAGTACGGTTCCGTCTTTCGACAACGCCATTTTGTTCAGGGGTTCGAGCAATAGACGTTTGATGTTCGATGCCTTCTTCTTGAAAGTAAGATTGCAAAGTCTTGTTCAAAAATTCAGTACCCCTATCCACTCTTACGGTTAAGACTTGAGCTTGAAGATTGCGTTGTATCATCTTGAGAAAGTTTTTGAGAACCTCTGGTGTTTCATCTTTGGACCTTAAGAAGAAAGTCCATGTGTATCTAGAGTAATCATCAACAATCACAAGAATATACTTTTTCCCGTTAATACTCTCTACACACATGGGACCACATAAAACCATGTGTAGAAGTTCCAATCGTCCTTTTGAGCTTGGGGTAGTCTTTGTTTTGAAAGACTTCCGTTTTGCTTTACCCAACTCACAAGAAGAACAAAGATGGTCTTTGCCAATTTAAAACTTAGGATGACCGGTCACAATATCATTCTTCGAAAGCAAGTTGATGGTGTCAAAGTTGAGATGTGACAATCGTTGATGCCATAACCATGCTTGAGAGGATGAAGCTTTCGCCATTAAGCAAATTGGATTTGATGAAGATGTGTCTTGAAGAGTTACTGTGTAGAGATCAGAACCAAGAGAACCTGTAAGAAGGTCATTCCCATCATAGTCTCTAACATAGCAAGTAGTTTTCTGAAAAGCCACTTCCAAATCCGCATCACAAAATTGACCAACCGAGAATAAATTATGATTCAGTACATCGACGTAATAAACTCGTTTTATAGTGATATTTCCTTGAACCAAATCTCCATATCCGAGTATCAGTGCAAACTGATCATTTCCAAACCGTACCATACCTATAAGCTTCTCCACGAAGTTAATTAGAAGCTTGAGATTGCCCGTCATGTGCTTTGTGCACCCAGAGTCCATTATGAAGAGAATGATCTCGACGAGCTGCATAATAATTAGAAGACAATGTAGAGTGTGACAAATGGGAGCCCGTGATAGAAGTGGGTTCTAAAATATTAGTAGGCCTAGATACAGATTCTAAAGGCAAGCTAACATTCATAGACCCAATTAAAATAGTGGTTGTCTTAGGGATCCATTTGTATCCGGGTGGTGTAAATCTTGAGTACCCCCGTTTACATGTCCTACTCATGTTCTCATAAAGCTTCTTTAATATGTTTTGTTTACGCAGAGTAGTGGATTCTAACGCACTTAGTTTCTTAAGTGGTTGAGTAGTGGATTGGTTCAAAGTTCTTGTGGGTTTTCTAGTACTAGTGGGCACAAGAATAGGCTTCCTAGTTCTAGCATTCACGCCATTATGATTAAAAGCACAAGCATCATGATTGAAAGTACGAACACATTTTCCACATTTAACACAAACAAATTCAACATTCGAAGTCTTAACATTTAAACTGTCATTACATGCAGTTACAGACCTTTTATTCTTAGAAGACTTAATTCCTACGGTGGTCTTCTACTTCCATCTTCTTCCTTTGACTATTGTTAGGCATGATTCTATCTTTAATTCTAGTGCTCTTAAGTTGTGGTCCGCTAACGCTAGTAGTGGGAGTTACTCCTGTAGAAGAAGACACACGTTGATTAGTTTTCCTAGTATTATGAGGTAACCGCGATGTTCCAGTTTGAGTGGACCTAGTGTTAATCTTATACATTCTAGGTGCTATCACATTTGTGCTCTTATCAGTTCCTAGCTTAGGCAAAGTCTGTGGGGGTTTGCCCAAAATAGATGATTTAGGGCATTTAACCGTATTCAGTTGACGAACGGTGGATGGTTTACCCAATTCAGACTTACCTTTCATTTTCTCAATGAGTTTTTGTAGCTCACTAATGGCTATGTCCCTTTCTTGTAGTTGAGCTTTCAAATCATTTATTTCGAAACCTTTTTCATTTACTTGTCGAATCGAAGAAGCTGCCATTTCTTGACACTTTTTATGATTATGAGATTTTTCACCTTTTTGTAAAGCAAGTTCAAGAGAAATGGAGTGTTTCTCAAGTTGGGAAAAACTTTTCTAAAGTTTGTTATATGACTGAATTTGTTTCGAAATCTCTACTTCAAGATTACGACATTTCTCGTCCGTTTCTGACACTAGACATGCTACATGACAATATTGATCAAGATCGGCATACACACCAAGTATAGCATTCATATGGTCAGCATAAAAGTATTCCTTAGAAAGTTGATCAATTTCGTTAAAAGTTAGTGTTCTTGTGTCTTTAATTTAGTTTGAAGAAACTCAACTTCATCTTCAAGAGATTTAACATATCTTAAAACAGTTAACATTTCCTCAGTGAGAGCGTTATAAAACATTTCCACATTATTTGAAAGATCATCGATGGTTGGAACAATACATTGTTGAATGACGACTTCTACTTGTGGGTTAGGTTTAATATTCCAAACGGTATCTCTAGAAACTTTTTCATAATCGACGACACCTTTGTACAAATTTAAAACCCCTTGTTTTATAAACTCAAATTGCTGAACACTTTTACTTTTCTCATCCCATTTACGTTTTCATCCGAAATTTGTTTTTCTAACAAAAATGATTGGTTCTTGAAACTCCTTTTTAACGAAACTTTCTTTTGGGGTTCATCACTTGGTGGTGGAACACTATTATACATCTTTTGTTCTTTGGAAAGTTCTTTTTGAGGAACAAACTTAATATATTGATTAGAATCAGAAAGGTTTATTAAATCACTTAAATTCGATCGACTTTCTTCTTGATGACGAATGATTTCATCGCAGTCAGGGGAAAGCATAAGAGCAAGATTATCAACATAACAACCGATATCATAAAGAGCAGGCTTGGTACTTTGAACTTTCTTGAGATATTCAGGCTTGACAAAACTCGTTTTCATATTTCTATTGAGCATATTCATAGTTTGAATAGATTGACCCGTTTTGTAAACAATGTTGTTTAACGTGTCGACTCTCTTTTCCAAAGCAAGACTTTTTCAATATCCTTTTCTTCACGAGTTTTATGAAGTTCAGTTTGATCTTTGTTAACCGACTCTAATTCAGTAATCTGGAGTTTATGTAGCAGCAGTTGTTCTTCAAGTTCCGATATATTTTGTTTTGACGTATGAATTTCATGTGTTACTTCAAGACAATATTGTTCGTTGAGCACCTTACGTTCATATACCAAACCATTAGCTATTGCAACTCGTCGATCAACTTCTTTGCATAATTACACTCTTTAAGCCTGTCTATCTCCTCGACTAAGGATGTGTTTGCTTGCTTCAAACGTTTATTAGCCTCTTTGTTTTCCTCAATTTCATGTTTTAAAGAATCAATAATAGACGCAAGCAAATCACGATCCTCATCCGAGTCAGTATCCTGAGCAACATTACCGTCATCATTACACATATGCTGTGAATCCGTAGAGATATTTCTATCTTCCGTGTCCATTACATATGTGTCATTGATGCTTTTGGGTTGCTCAGGATGCCGTCGTTCATTAGCAAACACATTATTGTTATCATATGATGGTACCTTTTCAATTGGCTCAGTATCAAAGATGGGTCCAGAATTGTCAGCAGTCTCTAGAATCACTTCTTGAATCTTTGCCATGTACACATAATGTGCCTCCAACTCTGGATCATCGGCTTCATCATCAGTGTCATCACACCAGTTAACTTCATCTGCTGTGAGTGGAATCCCTGCTTCTTCTTTCTTACACAACAACATCTTTTCCTTGTGATAACCCGAATCCTTAACCCATTTTGGCTTCTTACATTTTCCTAGCCCTGTGCCCAAATACCTTGAAATTGAAGCATTAAATCCCAGTCTTCTGCACAACGGAGTGCCTACAGTATCTCTAGCCCCAATTTGATTCGGCATCCTCTGATTATCATACCTAGCATCACGATCATACCTAGGTGCATGATCAACTTCCTTATATCTAGCATTAGATGAGGATCTGAGGTTGTTGTTGGTAGGTTTGTAGATCTTCTTATAAGTTGTGGTGAGTAAAGACATGAGTTCCTCAATCTTCTTGTCCCCTGAAGTTTGTTCATCATCACTGTCTCCATCTGACTCGGTGTCATACTTTGGAGGTGGAGTGGGGAAAATTGCTTTTGCTTTGTGTTTACAAGTAGCTAGAGGTTTAGTGGATGAGCTTGATGACTTTGAGGAATGAGTAGGTGGTTGTTGACGGGGAACGGGCTTTGTTGAAGTAGCAGTCACAAAAGCAATAGAATTAGCAGACCATTCTGCTTTTTTAGCCCTTAGTTCATTCACTTCATTTTGATGTTGTTTCAAGATATCATAAAGTTTGTGATAAGATATAGTCTTGATATCTTCCCTTTGTTTAACCAAAGTCACAAATCTCAGCCATTCCGGTTTGAGTTTAAGTAGAAACTGAACACTGGCATGATGATTGGAGACGGTGCACTGATTTCTGACAAGCTCATTCAATATTTTGTAGAATCTAGAGTAATATGAGTCAATGGATTCACCATCTCTGGATGCCAATTTTCCAAACTCTCAAAGTAGATTAGTCTCGAGATCTTGAACATTGATCGACTCACATTGCTTCAATCGATGAATTGCATTCCACATTTCCATAGCATTAGGACATGCATCAACCGTGGAATAGATATCGTTATCAATCCTAGTGAGTATGTAGTTAACAGCATCAACATCAGCTTCAGCTTGGAGGAGTTTTTTTTCTCAGCAGGACAGGTATCAAAATCCTCCATAGCTCGTGTGGTTGATGAAGTACCATCCTCTGCTTGTGTGGTAATGGGTATGAATTCAAAAACTGGAGGTGGATTCTCAAGGCAGTGACAAAGAGAAGTTTGGTTCTCTTTTCCGTCGAGAAATATGAGAAAACGAGATCTTCATTGAACGTAGCAACCGGCAATGAGCACAGGTCGATTACCGTTGCCACCTTGTTCCAAACGAATTTGATTTGCAGTCGCATTGTTGATGTTGTTGTTAGACATGGTAAATATGTGTGAAAGGATTTGGATCTTAGTGGATGTGTTGTGATTGTTGTTGTCGAAGAAAAATGTTAAAAATCCCCTAAAAATGTCTTCTCAAGAAACCAAAAATTCTCCAAGACCAAAAAAACACACGAATTCGAATTTTTTTCTCAAGGAAAAATTTATGACATTCTGAATAATTCTCACAATCTTTCACTTTCTGATAAACTGAGTTTCGGAGTAAATCCACTTTCGGAGAAAAACCAGTTTCGGATAAGAACCACTTTCGGAGAAAAAATAATTTATGGAGGAAACAAACTTTCGGAGGAAACTTTCGTCGAAATCCAACTTTCGGAGAAATTTGTTGAGTTTCGGAGAAATCTTAAGTTTCAGAGAAATTGACTTTCGGAACATTTGGAGTTTCGGAGAAATTGGGTTTCGGAGAAATGCAGTTTCGGAGGTGATGAGTTTCGGAACACTTGGAGTTTTGGAACAACCTTTAACTTTCGGAACTTTTGGAGTTTCGGAGAATGTTAACTTTCGGAACAATCTTCGACTTTCGGAGAATATGGACTTTCGGAACAACTTTCGGAGTAAATCCACTTTCGGAGGAAAATATTTCGGAGGAAAATCTTTCGAAGGAAAATATTTCGGAGGAAAATCTTTCGGAGGAAAATCAGAAGAACCAGCTTTCGGAGGAACAGCTTTCGGAAGAACAACTTTCGGAAGAACTTTCGGAACTTTTGGAGAATTTTTTTTTGCAATAAACCAAAAAATCAACTTCCGTAGATTTTGCAAAACCCTCTTCCGAAAGTTGTACACTGTAGTCTCAATGAAGCTTTATTCTCGGACAAAACACACCCAAAACGTGATTTTAAGCCAAAAATTGATCCAAATACCCAAAATTTTTGTGTTTTTAGCCAAAGAAACAATACCAAATCTCTATCACAACTATGTAGAAGATTTGTATCAAGATTAAACCATAAAAAACACAAAAAAAATATTGGATCAAGGATTATGGAACAAATACCTCACAAAATCAATAAGAACACAAACCACGGATCTTCAATCACCTATCCACTATAGGCTCTTGATATCAAATGTTAATCCCACTTCCATCCATAACACACAATATTAATATGATATTTAGAGAGAGAAATAGATGAAGGTAGAGAGAGAAAGTAGAGAGATTATGGAAGTTTAAACATAAACTAGAGAGAGAAAGTAAATGTTACCAACACCCTCTTCAACACATGGAAGAGGGTATTTATATGCCACGCCACATGGGCTTTGGTGGACTTGTTCATGGGTTGAGCTTGGCTTTGCTTGGGCTTACGCCCCTAACTTATACAATATTAGCTTAATGTCCAAGACCGGTTATCCCGACTAACCTATTACAATACAAGACCATTAATGACTAAGATGGCCTATTACATTCTTGTTCGACTATATAAAATATAGGGCTAACACTCTGGAAACAAGTTATGGTTTGGTTTATCAAAACTTGAGCTAAAACAGACCAAACCTAGACCTAATAACATACAACCCTAGTCCTAAACCTAATCTAACAGCTAGCAAGAATTAATAGTCTAAAAAAATTTACAATATCAACTTATAATAAGCCCACTGTTGGGATCTACCAGTTTTAGTTTGAAACTTCTATCATGTAAAACCTTTTTTACTCCTTATCAAACGCAAACCTAGACACAAACTATAAAAAAAAGTAAAAGGGAAAATGTTCAAGTAAAAGTGGGGCTTAAAGTTGTCACCCACAACCTTTTAAAACACTCAACCAAACACCATTTAAAAAAACATAAATCAAGATTTAGCAAAGACTTTTCAACAAAAATTCCACCACTCAATTCTAAACACTCCAAAACTGTCAATAAGACTAAATTAAACTTATACTAACAAGAATTCATCATAAAACAACCTTTTGAACATAAACTATTTAACCATCCAAATTTTTGCAAAAAGTTAATACGAGGGGTTCAAGCCCATACCTCAAGTTGGTGCCTTCCTTGGGTTCACTTTTCGGCTAGATGAAGGATAAATAAGCTTTTGAAGAAGGACTTGTTGAGGTTCTACAGCAGAACCAAGTCATTTGGATATATCTCCAAAAGAAGGAAAAATGAAAGAAAATGGATGGAGCTTGTGGGTACTTGCTGAAAATTAACACCAACCAAAGTACAAGCAGTCAAAAACTACTCACAAGCTTGATTGTCAGTCAAGCTTGTGATAGCTTTTGCTATAGTGAGTGTAATGAAAAGAAAGAAAAATAAAGATGAAAGATTTTGAAAAATCTTTGAGAATAAAAACTTCTTGTAACACAACTGTTTTTGAAACTAAACTTCACAAATGTCACCAAACAAGAAAATAACAAAAAATCTAGCTTGCAAACACCCTTGACGTGTCAAATTAAGAATGCCCAGAAATTTGAAATCTTTGGGTCTCATAAGAGTTCTTCCAAAAACTTTGAACCAAACAATTTTGATAAAATCCTATACTAGTTGCATAAACATAAATATTTAACACTAAAGATGGAACTCAGAACTTGTAACACCCCATTTTAGTAAATAGAATGTCACGCGTGATTATGGCGTGTCATTAAAGCATACAAGGAAAATGTCTTAAAACATTACATGATCATAAAAGGAAATACCGGAAACAAACATCGATACCCCAAAGTATAAGCTCATCACACACAAACATAAGTATTGTAAAGGAAAAGGAATAAACAATGTCCATAGAAATAAGTATCAAAATGTATGATGAAATGCATAAAGTAGAGAAGGTTAGAAAGCTTCCAATCCGTATGCACGTACGCTTAAAGTCTACGAGCGCGCTTGAGTACCTGCTGTTTGGGAACATGGAAAGAAAACGGCTGAGCATAACGCTCAGCGCACGAATATACAAGTATGACATGGAATAACGTAAGCATATAAGACTAATAGCAGCGGAATATCATAAGTCTAAGTAATCTGGATTCATGTTCATAAAACTGGTTTTATAGTTTGAAAAGTCTTATGTTTATATGAAAATCTATTTAATTAGCCAAATAGCCTATATAGGTCATGAGGTTCCACCGTGCATGAATACTTGGAGGGGAGACCTCGTCATGCATATAGAGGGGTTGCCTTTAATTAAATAGTCTGGGTAGGAGGGATCAACTCCTAGTGAAGGATGCAAGGCACACATCGCATTCACTCTGATAATACTGCTAAACATGTAACAAGGACGCACCCATACGCCCCACATGATGATATAATATAATGGCCAAAACAAAAAAGGGACGCCACGAGCAATCACTTCGCCGTGGGGAAGTCATAACACTGGTGCCTCCAGTGTTATGGTTCTGGTACCTCCATAACTAGGTGACACTGGTCATGCATGTATATGGCTTAGGCTATTAATCTAACATAAGCATCAAACATATAAAACAAATACTGGGAAAACAGCTGGCTGTAGACAGGGAATCATAATAGGGAAAAATGTCCAAACTAAAAGGACGGGAAATCCGTACCTTAAGTCCAGTGAATGAAGAAGACGAATGGAAGAGAGTCCTACTTCGATCTCACTAATGCTACATAAATAGTATACGTGTATAAGTATTCTGATTAAGAGTACGTAACTGGTTTTATATCATGTCTTAGCTTGTTTATATGTTCATGTCTTGTTTTACTGATTTTAACGTTATGCTGTGTTTATCATGTATTTTGTATATTCTGATTAGGTATTACTTGTATTTCTTGTATTATTATGCTTGTTGTGTAATAATAAGTAACTTTCTAAAAATAGCAGGTTTCCTAAAATAGAAAGTTAACAAAAATAGATAGTTTCCAAAAATATAAAGTTTACAAAAATAGATTAACTGCTTAATATAGATCATTTTTAAAAATGCAAAGTTTACAAAAATAGTAAGTTTCCTGAATTAGAAAGTTTCTATATTTAGAATTAAGCTGGATTAATATCATAAGTTATGTGATTTTAGTATAGTTTATTAATGATATCGTGTTTATTAAATAAACTATAAGTTATACGATTTAATTAAATATAAGCATGATTTAACTAAATTAAAGTGTATAAAAATACTTAGGTTAAAACATGTATTAATACTATATTAGTATAACCTAAGTCATGATTATAAATTAATTATATGTCATGTTTATTAATTAATTAATACAATAGTGTAAGATAAATAAATAAATACTTAGGTTAAAAGATATATTATTTAATAGTAATAATGACCTAAGTTTTATGTTTAATTAAATTAATTATAAGTCATGTACTAATTAATTTAATTATCTTGTAAAGTTAATATACTTGTAAAATTAATTAGACTTATAAAAATAATCATGAACCAAACCCGTGTGTTATCTAATTAAATATGTCGTGAACCGGACCCGTGAAAACCCTTGAACCGGTCCGAACCAAACACCCCCAAAAACAGTGGCAAACCGGCTGAGCCGGTTGCCTCTGTTTTCGTTATGCTGCCACCGGCTTAAGCCGGTGGTCTTTGTTTCCCCTGCTCTCGGCTAGCCGCTGACCACAAGGGTTCCCACCGGCTGTGTGCCGGTGGCCCCCTGCTGCGCTGCCTGCGGTTCCCCCCTGCTTGACCCACAACTGCCACCGGCTGTATGCCGGTGGTGGTGGCTGCTGTCGCCGAGACCCATAAAACCACAAGGACACCCCCGACGCAAGTCGGGGTTCCTTGTCCTTGCTGTTGACCGAACACCAACACCACCGAGACATAGATCTCGGTTGGTGGTCGTGACAATAACACGCCGAGAGCCATGGGGCTCTCGGTTTGTGTGTCAGCCGAAACAACCAACCAGAAAACACCCTTAATTTGACCCCTTTATCCCATGACATGTTTTATCCATGTTTTTATTTAATTACATATTCATGTTTCAATAATTAAATAAAAGAAAAAAGAACAAAAGGGTTTAAGGATTACTAAACACGTGGAATGAATGGACAAAGATTACACGAACACACTCCTATGATTTCTTGAACAAAAATCAAACAAACACCCCTTGTGGTGTGTGATGTCGTCGGCCAAAGAGAGAGACAAAGAGATTTAGGGTTTTTGCAATTTTGTGAATACTTTGTAAATGTTTTGGTTTCCCTTTTTATTATTATTTTTAATAAAACCAATCATGGGATGGGCCCCTCTCTTCTTCTTGTGCCGCGGCTTGTAGGGCCCACCAAGGGAAATCCGAAGCCTTTCTCGTGTCTATTTTATTACGTGTTCGTGTGTTCGTGTTTACGTGTTACGTTTAATTACTCGTGTTATTATAAATACTTGTACGTAATGATATTTATCATATTAATAATATACGTAAATACATAATTATATGTTTGTGATTCTTACGTTCATGATTTCATGTTCGTGATTATAATTATTATTGATAATAATTATCGTGTAATAACACGTACTTAATGCTTATTGTGTAATTATACGTACATAACTTTTGTAATTTCTTATCGTGACACGTGTTCATGCTATAAAAGGAAAGTTTTAATATGTACGTATGTTTACTAAGGGTACTATTCATGGTAAAAGCATGCGGGTTTTACAACTCTTCCCCCCTAAAAAGAATAATTCGTCCCCGAATTATAGATAAAATAAACTGAAAGAGGAACATACCCGAATTCAAAATATGAAATGAGAGTAAGAAGCCCGGATAGACTCCTTTGTTTCCCAAGTGGCTTCCCGCTCGGTATGGTCCCTCCAAAGGATTTTGTCGAATGGAATCATCTTCTTCCTCATGACTCGTTCTTGCCTGTCCAGAACTCGTTTGGGTTCCTCTATGAAGGTAAGATCTTCACGAATCTGTTCCAGTAGATACTGAACCATGTGAAGGGGATGATACTTGTACCCTCTGAGTAAGGACACATGGAAAACATCGTGAATGTGAGAAAGCTGCGGAGGTAACGCTAAACGATAAGATACATCACCGACTCGCTCGATGACATCAAACGGTCCGATGAATCAAGGACTGAGCTTCCCTTTGATTCCAAAACGCTTAACGTCATATGCCGGTGATACCTTAAGAAAGACGTGATCTTCTATGTTAAAATGTAAGTCCGTACGATGCTTGTCGGCATAATTCTTCTGACGTGAACGTGCTTCTTGCAATTTCTGCTTGGCTACAACGACCTTCTCGTTGGTCAACTCTATCATTTCTGTTCCTTCAAGTGTTCGCTCACGAACCTGATCCCAGCAGATTGGGGTGCGACACTTTCTGCCATACAACATCTCGAATGGAGCACACTTAATGCTAGCGTGCCAACTGTTGTTGTATGCAAACTCTACCAAACAGATGTAATCGTCCCAATCTCCTATCTATTCCAACGCACATGACCTCAACATGTCATCTAATGTCTGAATCGTTCGCTCTGATTGCCCGTCTGTTTGAGGATGAAAAGCCGTGCTAAGCTTAAGTTTTGTACCCCAAGCTTTCTACAGACTCCTCCTAAATCGCGAAGTGAAACGAGGATCTCTGTCCAAGAGGATATTGGATGGAGCACCATGAAGTCTCATGATCTCCTTCTTGTAAGTGTCGGCGAGTTTACTGACCGGATCATCCTTGCGGATCGGTAAGAAATGAGCTGACTTAGTAAGTCGATCAACGATAACCCAAATCGCATCGTGCCTCCTCTTTGTCTGCGGAAGACCGGTAACAAAATCCATGGTGATCTTGTCCCACTTCCACTCCGGAATGTCTAACGGTTGTAGTAACCCACTAGACCGTTGATGCTCGATCTTAACCTGCTGGCAGGTAAGACATTTGGAGACGTAAGTAGCAACATCCTGTTTCATACCACTCCACCAAAAGTATTGCTTGATATCGTGGCACATCTTGGTCGAACCAGGATGAATGTAGAATGGGGAGCTATGAGCTTCAGCTAATAACGCTTCCTTGAGTGTAGGATCATCAGGAACACAAAGTCTGGTGCCCTGCCATAAGATACCATCGTCATCCAACCGAAAGTCCGTCTGCTGTTCTAAGTTCTGAATGATCGCCCAAATTTCACCATCATCCTTCTGAGCTTCCTTGATCCTAGAGAGTAACTCAGGTTCCACTATAAGATTAGCCCAGTAACCATGTTGTCCACGTACCATGATCTCGATGTCTAGTCGCTCTAAGTCTCTTATAATTTCCTCCTCAACTTTAATGCCGTTTATCATACCAGACTTTCTACTAAGTGCTCTGCCACTACATTCACCTTGCCGGGATGATACTGCAGATTAATGTCATAATCCTTCAACAACTCTAACCATCTCCTCTGTCTCATATTCAGTTTACGTTTAGTGAAGATGTACTTTAGGCTCTTGTGGTCTGTGAAGATGTCACATGATTCTCTATACAAGTAGTGCCTCCATATCTTTAATGCAACACGGCTGCTGCAAGTTCCAAGTCATGCGTAGGGTAATTTTCCTCATAAGGCTTAAGCTATCGTGAAGCGTACACAATCACTTTCCTATGTTGCATGAGAACACAGCCAAGTCCCTTCCCTGAAGCATCAATGTAGATTTGAAATCTACCTGTACCAGATGGGAGAGTAAGAATCGGTGCAGATACTAACTTCTGCTTTAGGTCTTCAAAGCTCTTCTCTCTTTCTTAAGTCCGAACGAATTTCTCCCCTTTTCGCATCAGTTTGGTCAATGCCAGTGCTAAACGGGAAAAGTTCTCTACGAACCTACGGTAGTAACCAGCTAAGCCTAGGAAACTGTAAACTTCAGTTGCTGATGTCGGTCTTGGACACTTGGTAATAGCCTCAACCTTTGCTAGATCCATGGTGATTTCTTCTGCTGATACAATGTGACCTAAGAACGCCACCCTGTCTAACCAGAACTCACACTTGGAGAATTTAGCATACAACTGCTTCTGGCGAAGAATCCGTAATACTGTACGAAGATGGTCTTCGTGTTCCTCCTTGGACTTAGAGAAAATCAGGATGTCGTCAATGAAGACAATGACGAACTTGTCCAAGAACTCATGGAAGATACGGTTCATCAAATCCATGAAAACAACTGGATCATTGGTAAGGCCAAAAGGCATGACTACAAACTTGTAGTGCCCATAACGTGTACGGAAAGCAGTCTTGGCAATGTCTTGCTCCTTAACCCGTAGCTGATGATAGCCAGACCTTAGATCAATCTTGGAGAAATGTTTGGCCCCTTGGAATTGGTCAAACAAGTCGTCAATGCGTGGCAACGGATACCTATTCCTGATGGTGATCTTGTTAAGCTCACGATAATCTATGCATAGACGCATGCTACCGTCCTTCTTCTTTACGAACAGAACAGGTGCGCCCCATGGAGAAGCACTAGGTTGAATAAAACCGCGTTCTAACAGTTCCTGAAGTTGTTCCTTTAACTCCTTCAGCTCGATGGGATCCATGCGATAAGGAGCCTTGGAAATTGGCTCAGCTCCTAGGATGAACTCAATGTTAAACTCCACTTCACGAGCAGGTGGTATGCCCAGAAGTTCTTCTAGAAACACGTCTGGGAATTCTGACACGATCGGCTGATTCTGCATAGATGGAGCTTCAGCCTCCAAATCATGAACAGTAGCAAGATATCCCTCACAACCATGTGACAGTAGTGCACGTGCTTGAAAGGTGGATATTATTTGTACAGACCTTTCGGGTACGAACCCACTGTGAATGTACTCTAGTGCATTTACATCACCGAAGATGACCCGATATGTATGGCAGTCTATGGTGGCGTGATGTTTGGATAGCCAGTCCATGCCTAATATCATGTCAAAATCGCACATATCCAGAGGAAGTGCGTCAACAGGACGAATCTTGTCGTCAAACTCTAAGGGAAGGCTCTTGTACACATGGGTTATGTGTACAGAGTCTCTTAAAGGCGTGGAAATGTTTAGTACATTCTCTAATGGCATAGGGGATATCCTAACGTTCTTAGCATAAGCAGTAGAAATGACCGAATGAGTAGCACTAGTATCAAATAAAACACATGCAACTTGACCATACATATACAAGATTCTAGTGATGGTACCTGTTGACTTGTTAGCCTGTCGCGAGAAGTCGTGTAAACGCGTCCACTAGTAGGAGGCGGCTTGGAATCAGCATGTCCAAATGTGCCCTCCATCTCGACCTTGCGGCAGTCCTTCATGCGATGACCAGTAAGGCCACACTTGTAGCATACGTCGTTGTCGCGACGACATGGCCCTGGGTGACTCCGGTTGCAGGTAGTGAAAAGAGGGTGAGTATACCCTCCAACAGGTGCCCTTGCTGGCTGGGAGCATGTTTGGAAAAGTACACATGAGACATGATTTATAGGTACAAAAGGACAATGCAGAAAATCATAAGATGTAATACCAGTGATAGCTGGACGGTTAGGCTGTGAACCTCTTTGGTTCTGCTCCCTCCCGTTACCATGATTCATGGTAGAAGATTGCTAATGTGTCAGAATTATGAATTATCACATATAACATAAGGAAATGAGTAAGTGTAAGGACCTGTTGTTGTTGGAGTTTCTAGCGTTGTTATGATAATTATCATTACCGCCACGCCTATCCGTAGCAGAACGGTCTTGATTCTGACCGTTACCCTTGGGCTGAGTAGGGTGTTGCTGAGTAGCCGGCTGAGACCGGTCCCCAGTCTTCTGCCTGAAAGATGCAGTTTAAAGAGAAAAAAAAATATTGGATAGTACTGAATGAATTTGAAATGGTCACCGCTGAATGACGAATAATACCTCTTCTCGGGTCTCTCTACTTCCCCGAACTCCTCTCTTTCTTGCAGCATCTCCAGCTTACATGCTGCATCGGTAACTTGTGCCACCGTGTTGAAAGTAGCACACACCAAGTTGTTGGTGATCGATGTACGAAGAGCCCACCGGAAGTGGTATGCTTGCTCTTCGGCATTACCTGCTGCCGCGCCAAGAAAACTAGCCAAACGAAGAAAGCGTTGCATGAACTCGTTACTGTTTTCCCCAGCTCTCTTCCTGATTCTGTGGTACTCCCTCTTTAGCTTGTCTTGCTTAGGCTTGGAGAAGAACTGTCTCATCACTAACTCCCTGAACTGAGCCCAAGTCAAACCAGCCACCCAATTTTCACCTCCCTCAGATTGCTTGACTACCTTCCACCATCCCAGTACATCACCTTCGAACTTGTAACAGGTCAACCTCGACTTGAAGACGGGGTCACAGCCCATTGCATCGAATATCTTCTCTATATGAGCCAACCAGCTTTCAGCTTCACAGGGCTATCAGTTCTCTCGAAGGATCGAGGACGTTGCTTGTTGAATCTCTCCAACCATGTGACCAATATTGCTGGAGGAGGAGGAGGAACTGGGTGTTGTTGCTGATTTTTGGCAGCCTGCACCTTAGCTCTGATTTCGTTCCTTAGCTGAGGAAGCAAAGCTTGTATCGCAACTTGGACTGCTGCATTGAGTTGTTCCTGCTCGCGTGTGAGAACCATCTGACAGTATAAAACAAAATACATGATTAAACTGATCAAATCATAAAATATATACATAAAAAAATTTATACCAATAAATCATGAGAAAAAATTTATGCAGGAAAACTAGTACATGAATGCATGATGCAGTTTTATGAAAACTTTTATATGCGCGAGAGTGAACGCCTATGGCCAGTTCACCCAAAACAAAAGACATGGCAAGGGGACGCCAATGGGTCGGTCCTGAAGTTAAAAGTTTCGATAAAAGCACATGCGACTAAATAGGCCAGTCCTGTACCAACCATTACTTAGTCATAAACCTGCGACAATGACATATAACATGAATGCATGAAAACAATGAATGCATGAAAAACCGACTGTCAGTTCTAGGAAGACCATAGTGACTACCCACTAATCACATGTCGTGTTTTGAGAGCCTATAGGTCAAAGCCTTGGCTATGATACCATAATTGTAACACCTCATTCTGGTAAATGGAATGTCACGCGTGATTATGGCGTGTCATCAAAGCATACAAGGAAAATGTCTTAAAACATTACATGACCATAAAAGGAAATACCGGAAACAAACATCGATACCCCAAAGTATAAACTCATCACACACAAACATAAGTACTGTAAAATAAAAGGACTAAACAATGTCCATAGAAATAAGTATCAAAATGTATGATGAAATGCATAAAGTAGAGACGGCTAGAAAGCTTCCAATCCATATGCACGTACGCTTAAAGTCTACGAGCGCCCTTGCGTACCTGCCGTTTGGGGACATGAAAAGAAAACGACTGAGCACAACGCTCAGTGCACGGATATACAAGTATGACATGGAATAACGTAAGCATATAAGACTAATAGCAGCGGAATATCATAAGTCTAAGTAATCTGGATTCATGTTCATAAAACTGGTTTTATAGTTTGAAAAGACTTATGTTTATATGAAAATCTGTTTAATTAGCCAAATAGCCCATATAGGTCATGAGGTTCCACCGTGCATGAATACTTGGAGGGGAAACCTCATCATGCAATTAGAGAGGTTGCCTCTAATTAAATAGTCTGGGTAGGAGGGATCAACCCCTAGTGAAGGATGCAAGGCACACATCGCATTCACTCTGATAATACTGCTAAACATGTAACTAGGATGCGCCTATACGCCCACATGATAATATAATATAATGGCCAAAACTGAAAAGGGACGCCACGAGCAATCACTTCGCCGTGGGGAAGTCATAACACTGGTGCCTCCAGTGTTATGCTTATGGTACCTCCATAACTAGGTGACACTTGTCATGCATATATATGGCTTAGGCTATTAATCTAACATAAGTATCAAACATATAAAACAAATACTGGGAAAACAGTTGGCTACAGACGGGGAATCCTAATAAGGAAAGAATGTCCATACTGAAAGGACAGAAAATCCGTACCTTAAGTCCAGTGAACGAAGAAGACGAACGGAAGAGAGTCCTACTTCGATCTCACTAATGCTAGATAAATAGTATACGTGTATAAGTATTCTGATTACTAAGTACGTAACTTGTTTTATATCATGTCTTAGCTTGTTTAATATGTTCATGTCTTGTTTTACTGATTTTAACGTTATAATGTGTTTATCATGTATTATGTATATTCTGATTAGGTATTACTTGTATTTCTTGTATTATTATACTTGTTGTATAATAATAAGTAACTTTCTAAAAATAGCACGTTTCCTAAAATAGAAAGTTTACAAAAATAGATAGTTTCCAAAAATAGAAAGTTTACAAAAATAGATTAACTGCTTAAAATAGATCAGTTTCTAAAAATAGAAAGTTTTCAAAAATAGTAAGTTTCCTGAATTAGAAAGTTTCCATATTTAGAATTAAGCTGGATTAATATCATAAGTCATGTGATTTTAGTACAGTTTATTAATAATATTCTGTTAATTAAATAAACTATAAGTTATACGATTTAATTAAATATAAGCATGACTTAATTAAATTAAAGTGTATAAAAATACTTAGGTTAAAACATGTACTAATACTATATTAGTATAACCTAAGTCATGATTATTAATTAATTATATGTCATGTTTAATAATTAATTAATATTATAGTGTAAGATAAATAAATAAACACTTAGGTTAAATCATGTATTATTTAATAACAATAATGACCTAAGTTTCATGTTTAATTAAATTAATTATAAGTCATGTATTAATTAATTTAATTATCTTGTAAAAATAATATACTTGTAAAATTAATTAGACTTGTAAAAATAATCATGAACTAAACTCGTGTGTTATCTAATTAAACATGTCGTGAACCGGACCCGTGAAAACCCTTGAACCGGTCCGAACCAAACACCCCCAAAAACAATGGCAAACCGGCTGAGCCGGTTGCCCCTGTTTTCGTTATGCTGCCACCGGCTTAAGCCGTTGGTCTTTGTTTCCCCTGCTCTCGGCTAGCCACTGACCACAGGGGTTCCCACCGGCTGTGTGCCAGTGGCCCCTTGCTGCGCGCCTGCGGTTCCCCCTGCTTGACCCACAACTGCCACCGGCTGTGTGCCGGTGGTGGTGGTTGCTGCCGTCGAGACCCATAAAACCACAAGGACACCCCCGACGCAAGTCGGGGTGCCTTGTCCTTGCTGTTGACCGAACACCAACACCACCGAGACATAGATCTCGGTTGGTGGTCGTGACAATAACACCCTTAATTTTACCCCTTGATCCCATGACATGTTTTATCCATGTTTTTACTTAATTACAGGTTCATGTTTTAATAATTAAATAAAAGAAAAAAAACAAAAGGGTTTAAGGATTACCAAACACGTGGAATGAATAGACAAAGATTACACGAACACACTCCTTTGATTTTTTGAACAAAAATCAAACAAACACCCCTTTTGGTGTGTGATGCCGCCGGCCAAAAAGAGAGACAAAGAGATTTAGGGTTTTTGCAATTTTTTGAAAACTCTATAAATATTTAATTTCCCTTTTTTTTATTATTTTTAATAAAACAAATCATGGGCTGGGCACCTCTATTCTTCTTGTGCCACGGCTTGTAGGGCCCACCAAGGGAAACCCGAAGACTTTCTCGTGTCTATTTTATTATGTGTCCGTGTTCGTGTTTACGTGTTACGTTTAATTATTCGTGTTATTATAAATACTTGTATGTAACGATATTTATCGTATTAATAATATACGTAAATACATAATTATATGTTCGTGATTCTTACGTTCATGATTTCATGTTCGTGATTATAATTGTTATTGATAATAATTATCGTGTAATAACACATACTTAATGCTTATCGTGTAATTATACGTACATAACTTCTGTAATTTCTAATCGTGACACGTGTTCATGCTATAAACGGAAAGTTTTAATATGTACTTATGTTTACTAAGGGCACTATTCATGGTAAAAGCATGCGGGTTTTACAACTCTTCCCCCCTAAAAAGAATAATCCGTCCCCGAATTATAGATAAAATAAACTGAAAGAGGAACATACCCGAATTCAAAATATGAAATGAGGGTAAGAAGCCCGGATAGACTCCTCTGTTTCCCAAGTGGATGCCTGCTCGATATGGTCCCTCCAAAGGATTTTGACGAATGGAATCGTCTTCTTCCTCATGACTTGTTCTTGCATGTCCAGAACTCGTTCGGGTTCCTCTAAGAAGGTAAGATCTTCACGAATCTGTTCCAGTGGATACTGAACCATGTGAAGGGGATGATACTTGTACCCTCTGAGTAAGGACACATGGAAAACTTCGTCAACGTCAGAAAGCTGCGGAGGTAACACTAAACGATAAGATACTTCACCGACTTGCTCGATGACATCAAACGACCCGATGAATCAAGGACTGAGCTTCCCTTTGATTACAAAACGCTTAACGCCACGTGCCGGTGATACCTTAAGAAAGACGCGATCTCCTACGTTAAAATGTAATTCCCTATGATGCTTGTCGGCATAACTCTTCAAACCTGAACGTGCTTCTTGCAATTTCTGCTTAGCTACAACGACCTTCTCGTTGGTCAACTCTATCATTTCTGGTCCTTCAAGTGTTCGCTCACCAACCTGATCCCAGCAGATTGGGGCGTGACACTTTCTGCCATACAACATCTGGTTTAGGTTTGAATTTTGGAGAAAAAGAGTTTAAATTCATTTTTGGAGGGAAAAACCTAGTCGAATGCATATCTAGGGCTTGTAACTTTGTAACTTTGTAATTCTTGTAATTAAGGGTTAGGAATGTGATTAGTGATGGATTATGGTGTAATTAAGGTTTACATATTTTAATTAGGAAGTTTGGATCCTTGGTTTGAAGATTAACATTGGTTTGAAGTGAATTTGGGAAGAAAACCTAGTCAGATTAGTGTTTCTAATTATCTAGAGTTCAATCCTTGTTAAATCCATTATTATTGGTTTAGCTATTGATGTATACTCAATTTATACATTCTACATTGTCCTTAATGTGTTCATGAAGTCTCTACACTTGTTTTACTAAGTTATTCCAAGTAAAAATGTCTAAAGTGTGAAAATACCTATTTTGACCTAATGTATAAGTCATGCATTGAAATGTTGTATATTTTGAATTTGGGTACTTTTACCTTATCTTGTGATTATATTATAACCTAAATGTAATGCTTTTGAATGTTGTACACTTATCCTAAAAGACTACACATTGATTCTAAGTAAAATGCTTAATATAAGGGTTTTTAAGTCATTAAGCCTAATAACTTTGTACTTTGAGTAATTAGTGTTGATTTCCTCATGTAAGCTTATTCTAGGTCTTATATAATAAGGTTTCTAAAGAGTCTACACACTTTGTTTAATAATTTTCATTGGTTAATCATATCCTAGGAGGTAATAGGTTTTATTAGAATCCTATGCTTTGAAAACTTGTACTTAGCTTTATATGGTTTGTACTTACTATTATTAGATGAATTATACTTTCAAATGATAGTTTACAACTTGTTTATAATCCTTGATTACTTATTCATATGTGTTGTACATTCATAGTTCATAATTCTAGAATTTATAACTCATTTATAGGTATTCTAGGGTCTTTAAGGGAATTTTGGGCATCATAGTTATAAATGAGATGTTCTTATTCATGATGTACTTATTAGATTACTTTTAGAAGTTAGAATTGATATATACATTATGTTTGTAACATATAAGAATATCTTGTAGTGGTAGTTCAGGTTGTGAGAACCCATTCATCTTACCAAGTAAGACACAAAAGCAACAATTTCTAGTCAAATTTTCATATTCATACAATCATAACACATAGCACATATGTGAAATTTGATGATTGTCACAGTCTATCCCCCTTAAAAAAATCTCGTCCTGAGATTTAGATAAAGAGTGATGTCATTAAACAGAGACGAGTAAAATCCTCGCGTTTCCCAACATATACAGGCCCTCTCTCAAGGTTTCATTCATTCTTCAACAATTATAAATACAATATAACACCACATAATTTAGTTTATCGTTGAGCGTAAACTCTTTCGTTGGGATGATAAGAGATTCATTAGATAAACATTTTTTCAGATTCATAATGCGAAAAATATCATGAACATTACTGAGTTCTTTGGGAAACTCAAGTTAACATGTCACAACCTAATTCAAAAATATTTGAATGGTCCAATGTACTTTTGCTTACTTTTCGAATCGAATGATACCTTTTCAAGGTAATATATAGTAATATACGTAATTTCTCATTCGAAATTCTAACAATTTATTACTTCTACACTTGTCTTATATCGTATATCTTTAAGTCAGTTTATAAATTCTTACTAACATAAAGATGTGTCTAACTTTACGCAAAGAAGAAATCATATATTTGACGATTTAAATTTATTTATTTGAGTGAAGAAGCGTCCTAATTCAATCAAATAAACAGAATGTAAACCATTGACTTAGAAATTTCAGATATAACACGAGTATTATCTTAATTTCAAAAATATAATGAGGATAAGACAAATATTCTAACATTTGGCATATTCATTACTTTCGCGTAGGTAAGACGTCCTGCATATAAAATCTAAGAATACGATTTCTTAGAGACGAACGACGCTTAAATAGAAGGCGGTATTTTGTTTCATATAAAATACAGGATAATTCTACCAAACATATGACTCATAAGGCCACTTGCTCTTACAAATCCTAGTCCAATGACCAACTATGTTGAAAATCCGACACCAGATGGTGCAAAGTCCTGTATGATGCAGGGTGCATTTTTTACACAAAAGAAAATTTCATCATATTCACCGTAGGTTGGATTTGTAATCATAAGTTATGGTAGTTTCTGGTTTATTAGAATTTATGGACGTTCTTTCATTGCTAAATTTACGCTTAAGATTTTTATAATTTTTCACAGGATTGTGCTTAATTACCTTGTTCATCAACTTTTAGGTCTTAGAGTGATAAATAGAAAAGAAAGAATTCATAATCAAGGCATACTTATATCAGAAAGCATATGTCACATATGTATATGGATATATATAAATGCTTGTCGAACACAAGGTATATCTTTTGGGTTTATTTGGTAGGGTATATAGGAAAACTTATCATGTTGATTATCGTTTATATCTAAGGATAAGAAAACCTAAATGAGGAACATAATTCCAAAGTTTACAATGGATTTATAAAGATATGACTCATACATAATCATAACATAAGCAACCATAATATGCAACAACTTGTCTGTTTATATTTACAGGACAAGATTTACTGTTAACATAGAAGTAAAGATAGAAAGTTGAAAATACTTACAACTTCTAGTCTAATGTCTTCATATCTTCTTCTTGATTTTTTTGATGGCATCAAAAAGACTTCGTATATCGACTCAATGTCTAATTTGAATGTTCTCAATAATTAACTCTAGAGTAGAAATCTTTAGTCGAGCTCGAATGGTTTCTTCATCGTGTATCACTTGTCTTCTTTGAAACTTAACCTTGGCTTCTTTAAAATCTCCTTCTAACTTCTCAAAATCTTGTTGTATGATTCTTTGGCCCTTTAACTTTATCTTCAAGATCTTCAATATGCTTGGGAGGAAGTTCTTTCAAATAGGGTAGGATTTTTTTAAATTGTTGTTCATAGGTATTTTTAGGTGAATTTTAAACTATAGGGTAAGGTGATGGATGAATTTGATGCTGAGGTGTAAAATATATTTCTTCATTATATGCCCGTATAACTTGCATATAGGGGTCATCACCCAAAAGGCAAAACGGTTTTTGGGATTTTCTGATCTTTGAATGAATTCTCTAAGGTATCATAAGGACTTATTTGTTGGAGGATTTAGAAATATACTTTAGGGAGTCGTCATGAATACTTGGAGAACATGAATCTTCTGAACCCGATAAGATGATAATAGGAGGAAGATAGAGACACATATTTCTGGAGACGTCAATAAATAACATAACTTATTTATAATAGTCTCATTATATTATGCACACATAAACATAATATCATTTACACATTGTTCTGAAGGGTAGCAGTACTGGCATTACATCATTCTTGTTGTAGTATAACATCATTCTTATAGCAACACTGGCATTGGCATTGAGGACTTTTCTAAAATTATTATTTAAAAATTAGTTATAATCAAGATTTTAAGTCTTATTCTCTATAACCATGGCTCTGAGTACCAATCTGTAACACCCCCATTTTTACCTTAACGTAGCGGAACATTAATTTGAGGTATTACTTCATAGAACACGAGTCATAATGATAGAAAACAACTCAAAAGAGTAATTTTATCAACCTTCTTTATATATCATTTAAAAATCATAGTTTACAACATGAGGTTAAAAAATCTATGATAACAAGTTCAAGATCGTGCCTCTTCATGCCATCCTTAATTTGAGGTATTACTTCATAGAACACGAGTCATAATGATAGAAAACAACTCAAAAGAGTAATTTTATCAACCTTCTTTATATATCATTTAAAAATCATAGTTTACAACATGAGGTTAAAAAATCTATGATAACAAGTTCAAGATCATGCCTCTTCATGCCATCCTTATGCTGCTCCATGCTATCAGTCACAAATACCTGAAATATATGCTTAAAAGTCAACAAAAAGGTTGAGTGAATTCATAGGTTTGCAATAACAGTTTTGAATACATGTCTACAACTTTGAGCTACGTTACTATTCACCCACATAAATCTATATTTTGTTTCACTGAGCTCATAACATCAAAAATAACAATAATTCACCAAAGTAACCATCATGACAGATTGTCATGACAAGTAATCAGCAGGTACAAATTACCCACGAGTTCTAATAAAGTATGCTCGATTACCCACATGAGCCGATAACACAAACAGGATTCGTTACTTCCAATAGATCTATTCACCTTATTAGTGCACACTAAAAGTGTTAATGACTTATGAAACTTTAGAAACAAGTAACAGTTCGGGCACTTGTGCAATAACATATTTCAGTAAATTCATACAGTTAAAAAACACATGTATTCTAGTTTTAGCATATATCCCCCTCTCGGGTTTTGAAATCATTTAGAAAGCATTAAAAGTGAGGCTATGAACTCACTTGTTATCCGTAAAGTGTGAGCTACATCAGATATGTTTCATTCACAAACAAACAGCTTGGTCTCACAAACAATAACTTGGTATCACACAAGCCTGGACTAACACATTTTGTATAGTATCAAGTCTTTGATCTTGAATTTAATACTTTTAAGTATTAATTATGTATTATTTGATTAATAAATTGTTGTAATTATAGTATCATTGTTCGGGCCATCATACTCAGAAGCCATTCTATAAACGTTTTAGGAGTGAGGGCACTTTAAATCGTAAACCCAAACACTTAGTCAGAACGTAATATCGAGATGGAACATCTTTGTACAAAGTTCCCTACTAACATGATACATCATTATTTTCTTCAAATGATAAGTATAGCATAATATATACTTTATATCCTTTTGTTTCAAAGTTGGAAAAAATTACCATTTTATTTTAAGTTTAACTTAATTACACTTTTAATCCTTATAGTATATAGTTTATGTATTTATAATTTCAACCTTCTAATATTAACCTCAAGGTTTCAAACTTAACAATATTAATCCTTATAGTTTTAACTTTAGTAAAATGACACTTTTGGCCCAAAAACATGCTTAAAATTACATAACAACCTCAAAATTGTACAAAAATATATAGGAACTTAAAACAACCTTTCTAAACACATTTCTAATCATAATAACATTAGTTTTCCAGATCTATAGATTTTGAAATGGATTTTAACTCATTATTTTGTGTAAATTACAAAACTAGGGTTTTATTATATCTTTAGCTTATATCTTCCATTTTAACTTATTATATGAACTAAGGCTTATTATATTAGCTTATTATTATTAACCTTATAGCAAGTCTTAGAAAAGCATTATAATAAGATCTAAGCTTAGATAACATAGTGATTACCTAGGTAGCTCTAGAATGACTTTTAGGGCTCCTTATGAACTTCTTTTGCTTCTAAAGATTCAAGAACTTCAATGGCTACTTCTTAGACCTGGTTTCTGGTCTCAAGGAATCCTTATAACTTTGTTAGAATTAGAAAATCAGAATGGGTACGGAGGTAAAGGAGATCAGGGTGCGAGTTTGAAATGAATGGAGGAACACCCCTTTTATAGCCATTTCTATGAATTAAGGCTTAAGGAATGATGTGCTATCTTCCTTACACGTTCATGGTGACTAGGGGAAGCTATGTGATGAGTATTAAAAGCTAGAATCTTGAAAAATTCATGGTTGAAGTGTTGGAATGATTTTAGCCATAAAGAGAACTAGGTTGGAAAAAATGACATCAAGTAGGTGATGCACCTATGTTCTTGGTTGCTTATGGTTTGAAATATCTTCTATGTATCATAAAATATCTGCTTTAGGTTTGAATTTTGGAAGGAAAGAGTTTAAATGCATTTTTGGAGGGAAAACCTAGTCGGATGCATTATAGGGCTTGTAACTTTGTAATTCTTATAATTAAAGGTTTAATAATGTGATTAGTGATGGATTAGGGTGTAATTAGGGTTTACACATTGTAATTAGGAAGTTTGGATCCTTGGTTTGAAGTGAAATTGGGAAGAAAACCTAGTCGGATTAGTGTTTCTAATGATCTAGGATTCAATCCTTGTTAAAGCCATTATTGTTGATTTAGCTATTGAAGTAAATTCAATTTAAACATCATACATTGTTCTTAATGTGTTCATGAAATATCTACATTTTTTTACTAAGTTATTCCAAGTAAAAATGTCTAAAGTGTGAAAATACCTAGGTTGACCTAATGTATAAGTCATGCATTGAAATGTTATCCATTGTGCATTAGGGTATTGTACCTTATATTATGATGATATTATAACCTAAATATAATGCTTTTGAATTTCTTACACTTGTCCTAAAAGACCACACATTGATTCTAAGTAAGATGCTTAATATAAGGGTTTTTAGGTCGTTAAGCCTAATGACTTTGTACTTTGGGTAATTAGTGTTTATTTACTCATGTAAGCTTATTCTAGGTCTTATATATTGTGTATAAGGTTTTTAAAGAGTCTAAACATTTTGTTTAATAAGTTACATTGGTTAATCATATCCTAGGAGGTAATAGGTTTAATTAGAATCTGATGCTTTGAAAACTTGTACTTAGCTTTGTATGGTTTGTACTTACTATTCGTAGATGAAATTTTCCAAATGATAGTTTAAAACTTGTTTATAATCCTTGATTACTTATCCATATGTGTTGTACATTCATAGTTCATAATTTAGAGTTTACAACTTATTTATAGAGATTCTAGGGTTTTTAAGGGAATTTAAGGCATCATAGTTATAACTGAGATGTTCTTATTCATGATGTACTTATTAGATTATTTTTAGAACTTAGACTTGATATATACATTGTGTTTGCAACATATAGGAATATGTTGAAGTGGTAGTTCAGGTTATGAGAACCGATTCAACTACCAAGTAAGACACAAAAGAAAAAACTTCCAGTCAAATTTTCATATTTATACAATCATAACACATAACACATATGTGAAATTTGAGGATTGTCACAACCAAGATGGTTGAGGTAGTAGAACCAGTACTTGAGGGCAAAAATAAAGAAAAGGAAGTTCCCGAGGGTTCAAAAGATGGTGGCAAAAACGTCAAATATAAATCTGTTGCTCTCTCAGCAGAGGAAATCCAGAAAAAAGGCATGATGTGAGAGCTCACAACTCTTTACTCTTAGCACTGCCAGATATTCATCAGTTGAGGTTTAGAAAATACAAAACTGCCAAGGAGCTTTGGGAAGCTATTGAAGTTAGTTTTGGTGGCAATGATACCACAAAGAACCAGAAAAGTAGTCAAATGAAATGTCAATTCTCTTATTTCATAACCAAAGTAGATGAAACCATTGGTGCTATCCATAACATACTTCAAAATTTAGTGGCACAGTTTGAGGTCACTAAAGAGGAGTTAAATGTTAAATTATTGTAGAGTCTTCAACAAGAATGGTTTGTCTACAAATCTATTTGGCAGACCAGAGATAATATTGATGACAAGAACATAAAAAACATCTACAATAACTTGAAGGTGTTTAAGCCAAAGCAGATGAAACCATTGGTGCTATCCGCAACAGACTTCAAGATTTAGTGGCCTTGCTGCTAGTCCAAGCTATTCAGGTGATGAAGAAAGACCAGTCACGTTCAGTCTTGATACTGTGTGTGAATACATTGCTTCTCAAGAGGGTTAGAAAGAGATGGATATTAAGTGGGGAATGGCTTTACTCAACATGAGAGCCAAAATATTCTACATGAAGTATGGAAAGAGGATTTCCATCAAACCTTCTGATGTAGATGGTTTTGATAAATCCAAAGTTGAGTGCTACAATTGTGGTAAAAATGGTCACTTTGCTAGAGAATGCAGAGCTCTAAAGAAGGAATGAGATGGGTAACAACTATAGAAGAGAGCCCAAGGTTGAGGAGTCTGATTCCAAAGCTATGGTAGCCATGAATGGAATTGATAGAGTAAGACGGGACTAGAGCTATATGACCGATGATGTGGAAAAGAATCAAGCTTTGGTAGCTGAGGAGGAGAAGTAGGCACAAGCAGGCGAGGAGGATGTTCCAAGAGAATCTACTTTGATGGCTATGTCTTCTTCTTCAAGTTTTGATAATGAGGTATATGATGACTCTTTTTGTACTAACGGATGTAGGAAAAACACAGATTCCTTAAATGCTAAAATTAGAAGATTAAATGATGATTATATAAATACTGATAGAGATCTAGACAAACACAAGCAAGCATTATTTTAATTAGAGTCTAGAATAAGAGAATATCAAGAAAGAGAGAGTAAGTATCATGAGCATACTTGAAAGAGAAAATAGAAAAAAAGATGCCATTGTTAAAGAATTAACAACCAAGCTAGACACAATTATGGTTAATAAAGATAACATAGATTTATAGCTGAAAAAGTTTGATAAATCTACACTTAATCTAGCTGAATCTGTTGATAGTGGTCAGCCTCCTAAGGATAAAACTGGTATTGGGATTAAAAATCAGGATGCTCAAATCCTCCTCCTCCAGCCAACATTTATGGCCCACGTCTTAGGAAACATTTATCTTGGACTGACATTCCAATGTTTGCCAAGCAGAAGGAAATACCATTTGATATTAGTGATTACATTTATAAGGAAATTAAGGAGCAAAATGATTTATCTAAAACAGGTTAAATTAGGGACTTCAATGTTGAATATGATGCCTTAGTTAAATGAAAACTTGAAAACCCTAAGTTATTCACTAGAGAGGGTTTGTTTGCAAATAGCTCTAATTCAGAAAGCAAGTTTGAAGTTAGTAACGAACCTACATCTTAATCAAGTACTCCATGTAGTCCCACTGCTAGCATCAAGTCTGAAAAATCTACTAGAAAACCTAGTGTTAGATTTGCTGAGATGTATAGATATGATATTCATAGGGGTAATCAAAAGAATTGGGATGATTTAAAATCTAGATATCTAGGAAAAGACTTTCTAATGAATAACAAACCTTGTTTTACACGTGGCAGTTTTGACCATACGTACCAAAATTGCGAAGCAGGTGTTGGAGTGGTGGCTACAAATCCTCTAAAGGAAATGCAACCAAAAACAATATTGCTAAGAGCAGGGGCAAAACTCTTTACCCCTACCAGACCTAATGCCATTGTTTTCATACCTAAACCATATGTTCCCCTAAGACCAAATATGAATGGGACTAAACCATGATTCAACTATGCATATTCATCTGTCTATAGACCTTACCAACAATATGGTAGAAGGCAAAACAAGCAGTGGGTTCCCATTACTAAGCTTAGGGTTCCCCTATAGGCACAATTTTTGCCCCTGCTAACATGGGAAACTTAGGAAAAGCTGTTAAAGCCTCAACTCGTTGGGTTTGAACCCATAAACAAGGTTCTCAAACCAACGGTGTATCTATGACATTTAAGAAATAATCTTACATTGATACACAAGGTATACCTAAGTCATTAATGGCTTGAGTTCCCAAAGAAAACTAAATATTTTTTTTCTTTTGCAGGGCATCCAAAAGAAGAAGAATGCCAAAGCTTACTTGGATAGTGGCTGCTCAAGAAATATGATAGGACACAAGGCTTATTTATCAAATTTTGCCCCCTGCATGAAGGAGATGGTGTATCCTTTGGATATGGACAGGGGACAATTACCAGAAAATGGACCATATTGACAGATGGAATGACATCTGACAATGTCTATCTAGTGAAGGAAATGAAATACAACTTGTTTAGTATGTCACAGATGTGTGACAACAAGAATTATGTTCTCTTCACTATAGAGAGAAAAGGAAAAGAAAAGCTGAGATTGATGCAATTGTTGATTCATCAAGTGCTCTAGAAGTAAATCCCTTTTCTTCAAGTATGGATGAGCAGAGAAGGGCTAAGAGAATGAAGATAATGGAAAAGTTTGGAAAGCTTGTTAAAGATGACATTAAACCATCTGATGAAAAGATTAATCAATGCATGGAATTAGTTGTGTCTGAGGACCTTACCTGAAATTTTCAGATCCAAGTATCCAATTATGAAGTATAAGGTCGATTATGATAAAGGGATGAGTTGGTGGAAGTTGAAAAGGGTTGATGGGACTGCTCATTTCAAACTTAAGACAAAGAAGATTTAAATCATTTGTGGAGAATACTGAAGGCACATTTTGGATATAATCTACCTACACCACATTCAGCTACAAAGGATTTCCAGATATTGGTTAATATGCAGGGAATGTTTGAAACTGAGCCTAATGATTTAGTTTTTAGTTTTCAAGATAATGCTCAGATGTTGCATTGGAAGTTGTTCACTTCAGCAGGATCGTATGAATTGGTAATTGATGATGTTATTATGTATTTGCTTATAGATAGATACTATCCTCTTAGACAGGAAACACTAAAGAAGATACTGAACACCAAATTGTTGGTTGATGATAAGAATCATATTCCTTATCAGTTTCTCAGGTTCGTTCATAGCTACATTTTAACTTGAAGATATTTTGTAAGCATCCTCATTGTACAACAACATTTATTCAAGAAACTTATGGTCAGGGTGATCACAAGTTTAGGGAAGGATTGTTAGGAATAAATGGCTAAGTCTTTCCCCTGCTGGTTGTACAAACTTCCCCCTGCTAGACAAAGTTGCCCCTGCTAGAGTTATTAAAGACAGCAGGACCCTTTCCCACCGTATGTGAAGATGCCCTTACTGGAAGAGATAACTATAGAAGAGATACTTACGCGTTTTTGTTATTCTTATTGTATATCTTCTTGATTTAGCTGATAGTTATCTTGTACAAGGCTCCTTGTGTCTATAAAAAGAGGCCTTAGGCTTAGATGTCGAACACACACATTATTATTATTGCTTCACGTTTTGCTTTAAGGTTGTAAACGCTAACAGTATCAGAGTGTTCGTATATTGATAATATATTAAAACTTGAAATCGTTCTATTCATATTGTTCTTATGGTAAGTATTATATTCCGCATTCTACTTACTTGTTTATCATTTATAATGTTTCTCTAGTATTAGTTTGGATTCGTCGTTGCTAGTACAACCCTTACAAGCTAAGGTTTAAGATCTGAGTTTGGGATCAATAGAATGTAGGTTTATAATGTCAAATGATCTAAAAGTTAATGGTGTATTAATGTATAAACTTTTACTAAAGGTTTATCATAGTGAATGCTCTATATCCTCTCTCTCGACTTAAAACCTTTAATGCTACATTATTATCCGAGAAATGCACTATTTTCTCGTTTTTCATCTATTCTCTATTTCTTTTGCAACGAGCTCTCTCTAGAAAATATTCCCTCTTTGAAGTAAAATAGATTATTCGGCATTTTTCATCATCAAATAACTAACCAATCTGTTTTCTAAACCTTGCAAGTGTATTTCCTTACAACATAACGATATCCACGAAAGTCAACAAGAAGCTTAAAGCATACACTCGTGACACCTTCAATCTTCATCACATGTTTGTTTCCTGCCTTGATTTCATCAAATTGTCCATTAATAATGTCTCAAATATAGCATGATTATTATATATATGTGATGATGTTGCATTATTTAACACATGGTTTTTCCTCTTTTAGTTACGCCATTGAAAACTCATTACCGCCATTGTTAACTCATTCACCTCACCAACAAGAACTTTTTTTTCCATTTGAATTTCGTAAAATTTTGATGACTACAAAAATATGAGTATATATAGTTTACATATGAACCTTCCTCCCCCAATAATAGCATTCAACAACACTCATGTCTCCCTCTTTCCCATTCGAGACTCCAAACACCCTCTAGAACAATCAAGATGGAAATATCTTCATCTCCCAAAATCCTCAAATAACAATTATCCAATGAACTATCACTCATTGTCATTCTCTTATCACACAACACCTTCAAAACATCTATAAGTGTCAAAGTGGTACTCCTCGTCATCATAGTCATCACAAACAACTTAAAGGATTTCAATGTCGATGACAATATCAACAATGCTTGTTCTTCATTATTGTCAACATCGTCAACATTAGCTAATTAACTAATTCAAAGAAATCATATCGTCACTCATATTACGTCCATTTTTAAGTTTGGACGGGTACATTTTTATCTTCGAAAACTATCTATATGTCTATGAATGAGTTTGAAGCATAAATATTCGCAAGCTTGTCCTAATTTGTGTATCGTTCTTCAAAATTGTATTTGATCCATGGTAAAAGTGCCAACCTAAGTGTACTTGAAACATTATTTTGCATGGTCTCTCTAACATTATCTTTCTTTTCCTTTAGTTTTTCCCCTCCAAACCTTCATTTGTACCTTATTGTACCAACACATCCTCAATAATCATCTTCAACATCGTAAAATCCATAATCGCATCAAATATCAGGATCAAGAAATTTGACATATCACTTTTTATGTTTTTTATCAACCACAATCCATAACAAAACAACCCTAGAGCAATAAAAACAACAAAAAATGATGTGAAAAATAATTTCACAAAAAAATTTGGGGGCAGTAAAGTCGATTGATAATAACTCGAAACTGTAAAAACACAAGATTCCTTCAATGAAATCATAGATATATGATTATAGAACCTTCAACGCAAATATAATTAAGATCCAACGATTAACGAACTCGCGACGTTAATTCTCCCAGGACTGTGTAGAAACAAAATACGAAACACGAGTTCGTTATACTTGTCAAATCAGCCTCTTCCAAGTTGTATGGTTCCTTATCCTCGAATGTTGATCTCATACCATTTTTCGAGATCTTACACACATGACAAGAGATAACACAACTAGAACTGACCAATAATCTGTACGATTTAATTCCCCTTTCTAGTTCTTATTGATAGGGCCTTCTAGAACGTATTATCATGCCTCGTGGGATATTGCATTCCAATCTAGCCAACATGCTAGAACTATTTCTTACTCGATTACGAAAGATAGTTAACATTTTTGTAATTTTGTGCTACTAGACTAGTTTGGCTATTTTCAGTGATCACTGCTGCTATTGTGAGATAGCTAGGACTGATTCAAGTCGGATGTTATAGATTGTAACTGTAACACCCCACTTGGATAAGTGGACCGTTACGTGTATTTATGGCGTGTCATCAAAGCATAAGGTAAATGTCCTAAAACATTAACCGACCATAAAGGAAATACCGGAATCAAACATCGGTAATCCAAACATAAGCTCAAAACATGAAAAGTAAATTGATTTGTGTGTAAACACCCATCCTTTTACCACTTAATTACAATAATAACCATGCCAAAACGTGTATTTTATGTCGTAAATGTCGAAATTATGCGTGGTTTGTGTTTTTGTTGTGATTTTAGGATCAAAATGTTAAAAGGGAAGAAAACACGGCTTTCACGGGCTTTTATCGAAGAAAAAGACAAAAGACGAAGTCAAGAAATCAAGAGTGTAAAAAGAACGGAAGTCCAAGGCCTATTCTGAAGATTTATCGAAGAAAAAGTCTAAAGACGGAAGTTTAATAAAGCCGAAGAACTCAAGTCTTATTTATGAAGAAATTTCAAGACGAGTTTAAAGAAATCCCGAGACAAAGTCGTTAAAGTCGAAGAATTAAGAAGACAAGGACTAAACGAGAAATAAAGAAACAAGAAAGAGAGGAGGAAGCTTCCACTAATCACCTCTCTAATCTCCTATAAATAGCATCCTTTTCATTTCATTTCATTTTGTTGGCTAATTTGACACATTAGTTCTTCCATCTTAATTACTTGCATTTTTCTTAATTGCCCCTTTAATTACTTGTCTTGCACCTTAAATTTGTAAGCTTTTAATTCTTGTCTTTACTTTAATTGTTAAATCTTAATTTTAATCAAGTTTTTATTTTAATCTCTCATTCTACCTTTCTTGTTTTGCTTAATCTTTGTGCTTATTATCTTATAGTCATGCTTATTTGATTACTTGTTATGCTTTTATGTTTTTGATCTTGTTAGCTTATTGATTTTATAGCTTATTTTGTTTTTCTAAAATTTAATCAAGTGCTTATTAGTTAATTTTTATAAAAAGTTGATTTTTAATATTTTTATTGTTTAGTATTTTTTAAAAGTTTTTAAATTTTGGCTTATTTGCTTTTTCTTAAAAGTGTTTTGGTTAAACTTTTAGATTAGTGCTTATTTGTTTTTGGCTTAATTTTGTTCGTAGCTAATTTGATTTAATTGTTATCCGGATTATTTGTTAAACCCTCTTATTCTGGATAAGGGTTTCACCCCTTTTTCCGGATAAGACCTCGTAAGTTGCCATATTGTTGATAAGCCCCTAACTCGTATTCCGGATAAGAGGTTATTACCTCTTATTCCGGATAAGGTTGTATTCCGGATAAGCTCTCGAAGCTTTTTCCGGATAAGAGTTTGAATTCTGTTTTTCCGGATAACGACCTTGAGACGCATTCCAGATTAGAGTAACAAGTAATTTTTCCGGATAAGGCAAAGATTGCGAGTTCAGGATACATATCCGGAATATATTCCGGATAAGCCTCTGCATATCAGGATTCCAGATAACTATCATTTAGTTATTCCGGATAAAGGTTTGCTTTAGTTATTCCGGATAAGCTCATTTGGCTTATTCCGGATAAGCTACCAGGAACTCAGATTCCGGATAGTGGTTCTAGTGAGTATTCCGGATAATAGATTCAAGGTTTTTCCGGATAAGGATTTAGGAGTTTTTCCGGATTTGACTCGTTTGGTTTTTCCGGATAGTGACAGTATCACGGATTCCGGATAAGGCTAGTTTTTTGACTTTTCGCACTTAGGTTTTTATAGTTTTAAGCATTTACTTTTCCCGCCTTTTCCTTAGTCGCACTTTTAAGTTTACTTGCCTTTAGTTTAAGTTTAAGTTTGCCTTTAGTTTGCGTTTTAAGTTTACATTATCTACAATTTGTCACGCTTTAATTTCTCGTCATTTATTATTAATTACTTTTAGCTTTATTTTACCTGCCTTTTACTTTAAAGTTTTTGCATTTTAATTATACTAAAACGACACAACATTTGTTTTTACCAAAAGACGACTGAGTCGCACTTTAATCCAATAATCACTTCGATTAGACCACTTCAACGAACTTTAATTTTTATACTGGTCAAAAACCATGTATTAAATGGCGCTGCTGCCGGCTCTTTTCGTAAAGATTAACGGTTTTCTATGAGAGACGCGTTGCTTTTTGGGTCCCGTTCATTCGTGAGCGTTATTTTTCTTGTTTAACAATTTCAAAAACCATAAAAATTAAAAATTGTTAAAAATCCTTAAAAATTAAAAATTTTCAAAAATCCAAAAAGATTTTATTTTTTATAGTGTACATTTATTCTCTTTGTGTTTGTATTGTTTTCTTTTGCTTTTGCAGGTGTATGCGTACTAAATCTTCTACTTATCCAGAGCCCGAGACTCGTGAAGATTTAGCTATGGCAGGTGTGAACAACAACAATAATCCACCGCACCTCAATAATAACAACAACAATGTTCTTCCACAGCCCGATCTTCGGACAATGGAGGAGCTTTGTCAACCCACAATGTTTGGACGAGGAGGACCGATTGCGCCGATGCAAATCACGGCTCCAGAGTTTTCGTTGAAGCATCACATGATCCAACAAGTGCAAACTAATCCATTCCGCGGAATGCCTAATGATGATGCCAACAAACACCTCGAAAAATTCATTACTATTACCCAAAGCATGAAGTTGCCCGGTGCTACTATGGATGTTCTTCGCCTTCAACTCTTCCCACATACTTTATCACACCACGCCGAGAAATGGTTTGATCGTCTCCCGAAGAATTCCATTTATACTTGGGATGACATGACTCAACGTTTTTTGTCGCGCTACTTTCCACCATCCATGGTCACGAGCCTTCGAAATCAAATCAGCGGTTTCATGCAAGAACCCGATGAATCTCTCTTTGATGCTTGGGAAAGGTTTAATGTTTTGATCGATCGATGTACAAACCACAACATGCTTCCTGTCACCTTAATTGATACTTTCTACAACGGTTTGACTTTTCGTGGTCGTGATACGATTAATGCAGCCGCCGGTGGCACATTTATGAAAAGAAGACCCGAGGAGTGTAGAGAGCTTATTGAGAACATGACTACTCATCACAAAAATTGGGATTCATCCGCTTCTTCAAGGAACAACCCGAGAGTCAATGTTTCTTCTACTTCAGCAAACCCCGATATGACTGAATTCACCCGCATGATGGCCGAAATGAACAAAAATATCTTGCTCATCGCTTCAAACCAACAACAACAAGTTAAAGCGGTAGCCAATCCTTGTGAGACATGCGGTGGTCCTCACTCATACACTGATTGTCCTTCTACTCAAGGCAATCCGGAGAACGTGTATGCGGCTTATGGTAATTATTCACCGGAAAATTACCAAGCCCGACCTCAAGGGGATCGAAATTTGCTAAGTTACCGGTCAAACAACTACCTTTCACCAGGTTTTTCTCCTCAAAACCACAACCCCAACAACAACTACAATAGAAGCAACCAAATCCCACCTCGAGCTTCTAATCCTTATCACCCACCCGCTCAACAAGCCCCACCCATGAATCAAGATGTTGAAGCCTTAATGAGAACCCAAGGAGAGCAAATTAAGAATCTGCAAAGCCAAATTATCAATTTGAAAGGGGATATCACTAAGCAAGGGAATGACATTAGATCCGAGCTTCGAAATGATATACAATCCTCCTTCAGCAATCAAACGAATGATTTGAAGAATATGATGGCTAGTTTCTTACCCACCACTCAACCCTCTACTTCGGGCTCTCTACCTTCAAACACCGTCACCAACCCGAGAGCGAATGTGAGTGCTATTACTACCCGTAGTGGAACAACCGTAGTGGGACCATCTATCCCACCCCCAGTTACTCCATCTACACCTACTCCACCACCATTTATCCTTACTACTCCCACACCTAGTATTAGTTCACCATTACCGTCTCCGCCTCGTCATGACGAAGTACCCGAGAAGAACCCTTCAACATCTCAACCTTCACCTTCTACACCTCCACCACCCAACCCCAGCATTCCTTACCCTTCTCGACTCAACAAGGCGAGAATTTTGACTAAGAATGACATTCTAGTCTCTAACTTTTTGGAAAAGATTGCCGGCATGAAAGTCACCTTTACCCTTGTTGAAGCTCTTGCCCAAATGCCACAATTTGTCAAGATGTTTAAGGAATTGCTTAGTAAGAAGGAGAAGATGGTCGAGTTTGTTAATACTCGTTTGGATGAAAATTGCTCTGCAATCCTTCTTAAAGAACTTCCGGAAAAACTAGGAGATCCCGGTCGTTTCGTGCTACCTTGTACTTTTAACCAAACCGACAAATTTACTGCCTTAGCCGATCTCGGGGCCAGTATAAATTTGATGCCTTTAAGTGTTTGGAAAAAGTTATCATTGCCCGACCTTACACCCACCAAGATGACTCTTGAGCTAGCCAATCGAACTCTCGCTTACCCCGTTGGTATTGCCGAAGATGTGTTCATTAAAGTTGGCACATTCACTTTTCCAGTCGACTTCGTCGTTGTTGATTATGAAATGGACCCTCGTATTCCGTTAATACTTGGACGCCTATTTTTGAGAACCGATAGAGCTTTAATAGATGTGGATAAGTGTGAACTCATCTTAAGAGTCGGGGATGATGCACAAGTTTTTGAAATGGGGAAGCTTACAAGCAAATCCTATGGAAGAGAATCGGTGAATATGATTAATATGCTTGATGATTTTGTCGTCTACAACAATCCTCTATTCGATTCTTGCAATGATAATCCATTGTTTCAAGATGATGTGGATGATTCTCTCTCCAATTTGGAACCTTCACCCATATATGATTCTCCATCGATCTATGATGCTTATGATGATGATTCTAGCTCCGATGGGGATGATTATGATGATTTTACCTCTGAGTATCCCGACATGCCCACTTATGATGATTTTGATGAGGCTGATACTCTTTCGAGTGATTCTTCTCATGCTGAAGATCCTCCGCCATCCATGCTTGATCCTACTTTGGATGACTACTCATTTGAGGAATACTTCTCTACTTTTCACAATACATACTTCCCTCATGAGAGTGATGCCCCTCCTTTGTACTTTGATGATTATGGTCTTCATCCTTCTACGGATTTGAAGAAAATTCTTTCAAAGGAGAAGAAACCGGACGACACCAACATCCGCAACACGTATGTTTTGACACCTCTTTGTCCACCTTTTGAGGACGAGGTTGTGCATTTTCTTAGCGGATCATCTTCAAATTCTGCTGAGCCTGAGTGCTATTTTCCCCTAAAGGAAAAGGTGTTCGACCCCGGTATTGAAATTTTTAAGCCATCTCAGTATCCGTCTGATGAAATAAAAGGAAAGATTTTTGGACCTATTGGAGATATGCTTGCACCTCTTCACCCTTGCTCCCACCGTGCTCCATCTTTGCTTAAGGGAACCTTGCCTACTCTTCTTTGGCGTGCCTTGTTCGCCTTAAGCTTGTGCTATTTGATGGACGAAAACTATGTATTTGATCCCGGTGGATGTTTTTCATGCTTCTTCCTATGATAATCAAGGTCGAGTCAGGCTCACGACTAGGTGAACAAAAATCAAGCGCTTCTTGGGAGGCAACCCAAGTATCTATCTTTTAGCTATCTTTATCCTAAGTGTAGGGGAGACCCGTTGGTGTTTGTTATTTCCTCTCTTCTCATATTCAGGGATTCGAGCGCTCAATGATCCACTCTTGATGATTTTTGACGACCCGTGATGCCGTGTTTCCGTCTTCCTGGTTCTATCCTAAACTCTTTTCGATTCACTATTTTATATTTTCTAATATTAAAATAGGAATCTCGTTAGTTGTCTTTTCCTTAGCAAGATTTAATCAGCGTGCACAATGTCCTAAGTATAGGGGAGTTTACTCCCACATGCTTAAACATTGAGGACAATGTTTATATCAAGTGTAGGGGGGACTTCTATCGAAGTTAAGTGGTCTTTTCCTTGTATTTGTCCTCATTTTAACCGGAAAATCATATTTTTCGACATTTTTCAAAATTTTTGATCTATTTTGGCCTATTAGTTTTCCCTTTGTATAGTTATTTTATTTCTTTGCTATAATAAATTTTAATAAAGTGGTTTTAAATTTTCAACATTGTGAATCTTTTGACTCAACCCGAGTTTACTTATCTAAGTTTACTCTAGCTAGTATACTTAACGTGTTTAAGTCAAGTTTTGCTAGGATTTTATATAGGGAGCTTTAAAACGCGAAAGTCTTAACTCTCACGGGTTAAGAACAAGAACTTTTCGCAAGTTCCTATAATTGATCCTAGAGAGTCGTTTATCAAGGTAACTTTAAAATGCGATTTCTAAACTTGAAAAAGTCCAAGAATTTGCAAGATCCTATAAACGACTCAAAAACCCAAAACTTTGATTTAATAGGCTAAGCATCCGCGAGTCTCATTCCTTGAGATTTTAAATTGTGGAGAACGAGAGATGATAGAGTCAATTATAAGTTTGGTATTCTTTCATGAATTTATGTGAGTTAATTATAAGCCTATTCTCCCGTCGCTTGCTAATAAATTTATCTGCAATAAATAAGGTTGTACGATTTGAAAAGTTACTTAGCTTCTAGCCCAAGATCGTTTAAAAGTTGCTCGGTATTAATTAGAGTTCATAGCCAAGGCATAACTTATTGAAGCGGGATGCGAAGATTGGCGAGTCCAAAAAGGTCCTAACAAGGCATGAGGGCTACATTTTGTTGCTAAAGATCCAAAGTGATGTGAAGAATCATTTATCAAAAATCAATATGAAGGATCAAGACACACGACGAAAAGCAAATACTCCCGTAAAGATCATGGAGAAGTCTATCCGAAAAGACCCTAGCAAGGTATGAGGATAAATAGATCCAAGTCCTAAAAGGGGGCGGATCGTTGTATATCAAAGTCCTAAATAAATATTGAATAAAAATGAAGAAGTCATGGTCCAAATATGAAGAATCTCTCAAAACTTCAAGTGAAAAAGTTCCTATTATGAAGAGAAGACCATTATTTTATGAACGTCTCTCAAGATTTGAAGTATGAAGTCGCTGCCAAATATCGATCCGAGAAAGGTCTCAAATCGTGAAGCGAGTTATGCCAAGATATGAACTTTATGAGGTCCAGAGAAGTAGTTTTAAAGGATTTTGTCCTTTAGCTAACTATTGATTAAATCGTCCCACTTTATTTTCAGCCTAAATAACTATCGAAATAAGTCAACAATGCATCCTCGTGATCATTCAAGACAACAATAAAATATAAGAGATACACCTAGGAATAAGGGAGTCTAAGTAAATAATTGGCCCACATGAGTTCGTGTTAGTTTGCTAACTTATAATAACAATGATCTCGTTTTTAAGCTTGGTTTGGAGAATGTGAAAACTTGAGGATGATGATCATTCATGACATTTCCAAAACCCTAAGGTATGTCTTTGATTTCTTTACTTACTTTCTTCCTTTGAATGTTTATAATTTTCTATCTCTTTAATAAAGGCCAATATGGATTGATTATGATGGAAAATGTAAAACGTGCTTTGTAACTAATGCATTGCATGAGGACATTGCAATGGTCAAGTGTAGGGGATTTGATAGGTGTGTAAACACCCATCCTTTTACCACTTAATTACAATAATAACCAGGCCAAAACGTGTATTTTATGTCGTAAATATCAGAATTATGCGTGGTTTATGTTTTTGTTGTGATTTTAGGATCAAAATGTTAAATGGGAAGAAAACACGGCTTTCACGGGCTTTTATCGAAGAAAAAGACAAAAGACGAAGTCAAGAAATCAAGAGTGCAAAAAGAACGGAGGTCCAAGGCCTATTCTGAAGATTTATCGAAGAAAAAGTCTAAAGACGGAAGTTTAATAAAGCCGAAGAACTCAAGTCTTATTTATGAAGAAATTTTTCAAGACGAGTTTAAAGAAATCCCGAGACAAAGTCGTTAAAGTCGAAGAATTAAGAAGACAAGGACTAAACGAGAAATAAAGAAAGAAGATAGAGAGGAGGAAGCTTCCACTAATCACCTATCTAATCTCCTATAAATAGCATCCTTTTCATTTCATTTCATTTTGTTGGCTAATTTGACACATTAGTTCTTCCATCTTAATTACTTGCACTTTTCTTAATTGCCCCTTTAATTACTTGTCTTGCACCTTAAATTTGTAAGCTTTTAATTATTGTCTTTATTTTAATTGTTTAATCTTAGTTTTAATCAAGTTTTTATTTTAATCTCTCATTCTACCTTTCTTGTTTTGCTTAATCTTTGTGCTTATTATCTTATATTCATGCTTATTTGATTACTTGTTATGCTTTTATGTTTTTAATCTTGTTAGCTTATTGATTTTATAGCTTATTTTTTTTTTCTAAAATTTAATCAAGTGCTTATTAGTTAATTTTTATAAAAAGTTGATTTTTAATATTTTTATTGTTTAGTATTATTTAAAAGTTTTTAAATTTTGGCTTATTTGCTTTTTCTTAAAAGTGTTTTGGTTAAACTTTTAGATTAGTGCTTATTTGTTTTTGGCTTAATTTTAGTTCGTAGCTTATTTGATTTAATTGTTATCCGGATTATTCGTTAAACCCTCTTATTCCGCATAAGGGTTTCACCCCTTTTTCCGGATAAGAACTCGTAAGTTGCCATATTGCGGATAAGCCCCTAGCTTGTATTCCGGATAAGAGGTTATTACCTCTTATTCCGAATAAGGTAGTATTCCGGATAAGCTCTCGAAGCTTTTTCCGGATAAGAGTTTGAATTCTGTTTTTTTCCGGATAACGACCTTGAGACGCATTCCGGATTAGAGTAACAAGTACTTTTTCCGGATAAGGCAAAGATTGCGAGTTCCGGATACATATCCGGAATATATTCCGGATAAGCCTCTGCATATCAGGATTCCGGTTAACTATCATTTAGTTATTCCGGATAAAGGTTTGCTTTAGTTATTCCGGATAAGCTCATTTGGCTTATTCCGGATAAGCTGCCAGGAACTCAGATTCCGGATAGTGGTTCTAGTGAGTATTCCGGATAATAGATTCAAGGTTTTTCCGGATAAGGATTTAGGAGTTTTTCCGGATTTGACTCGTTTGGTTTTTCCAGATAGTGACAGTATCACGAATTCCGGATAAGGCTAGTTTTTGGACTTTTCGCACTTAAGTTTTTATAGTTTTAAGCATTTACTTTTCTCGCCTTTTCCTTAGTCGCACTTTTAAGTTTACTTGCCTTTAGTTTAAGTTTAAGTTTGCCTTTAGTTTGCGTTTTAAGTTTACATTATCTACAATTCGTCACGCTTTAATTTCTCGTCATTTATTATTAATTACTTTTAGCTTTATTTTACCTGCCTTTTACTTTAAAGTTTTTGCATTTTAATTATACTACAACGACACAACATTTGTTTTCACCAAAAGACGACTGAGTCGCACTTTAATCCAAAAATCAATTTGATTAGACCACTTCAACGAACTTTAATTTTTATACTGGCCAAAAACCATGTATTATAAATACTGAAGGAAAGGACTAAACAATGTCCAAATAAGCAGAATAATGTAAGAAGTGCATAAAGTAAGAAGTCTGGATAGCTTCCATCCAAATGCACATGCTCTCAGAATCCTAAGAGCGTCCTGGTCCAAAACTAAACCAAACAATTTAATTAAGATTAAAGTGAAAAAGTTTATAACTTGATTAATTCATTCAAAACAATTTAATTAAAATATACTTTTAGAATCACTAAAACGTACGCGTCTTGTTAAATTTTTCGTGTCACCCCAACCCGAACCAAAACTAAACCAAACCCTGAGATGCCCATGTCTCGGTTTAGTCCAACATCGAGCCCACCACAGCCCTTGGTTGTGGTTACCCCACTGCCGACAACAAACAGTAGCCACCGACTTAAGTCGGCAACCACTGTTGCCCCTTTGGGGTTCCCATTGTTTAGGTCTAGTTACCACTGCTTCGCATTACGTTCCCACTGCTTTACACAAACACACCCTGCTGACCTTTTCTACCCGACCTATACTAAACCCAAACACCCCCTTATGTACGTGACTAATCCCAAAGGCGCCCTGTTTGTTTCTGCTTGCTGCCGAGGACACCTAGACCACCACCGAGACCCCTGGTGGTCTTGGCTGGGCCAAAATAACAACACACCGAGACCCCCGCTGGTCTCGGTTCACGTGTAACATCAAAACCCGACACCTTTTCTTATTTATTTCGTGATTACCATATAACAATTCGTTTGTTTAGATAAAAAGAAACTGATTCGTTATTTAATAGGATTTAAATGAAGAAGATGTTTACCGCTGTAAGATTGATATTTGAATGATGAAAAACACGAATCCATTGATGCAAAAATATCCCGAAACCCTTGTAGTTGTGACTCCAGCCGGCGGACACCAAGACAGGAACCCTAGTTCTCCCTTTTTTTGTTACTGATCGTGAAAAGGGAAAGGGGCTTTACCCGTTTGTTTTTCTTTGTGAAACAAGGCTGGGCCAAAAAAATCCAATATGTTACCTTGTATATAAATCCAAACCGCAACCCCTTTTATTAGGTTAATCCATGTTTCGTTTTTCGACATAATTATTTTATCGTGTGCATTCGTATATTTCTCGTGTTTTAAATTTCTGAAACGTAAAACTCTTTTCTGTAAATACATAATACATACGTAATGTTTTTCTGAAACTTAATAATTATTTTCTGAATAATTCTTTATTTGTAATATTTATATAAAACTGAGACTGCGTAATTACTGTTTACGTTTAATTAAAGTTAAAGCTGAGACTACGCGTATTTAATATTCGAGGATTTTAAATACGGGTTTTACAATTCTTCCCCTCTAAAAAAAATTCATCCTCGAATTAAGGATGCGATTATGCTACGGTTTTTACAATTCTCCCTCTCTAAAAAGAAAATTCGTCCCCGAATTAGAGATAATTTAAGCTGATGAAGACATATAAGCTGAGAGATAATTCGTTCTCGAATTAGGACATAATGCTGCTGAAAGATTAAAGCATGACCTGACTAAAATCAACGTGGAACATAACATGACTGAAAGAACTTAACAGAACCATTGAGAAAAAGATGAGAGGTCCGAATGGACTCCTTCGTTCCGGGTGGGTTCCCGCTCGAAACGACTCCTTAAAAGGTCTAAACATAAAGAAAATCTTGGTCCTGACGACCCTGTCCTGATGAATTATGGTTTATGGTTCCATACTTTAGATGGATTTTCTGAATCTGATGGGATGAACAAGCCGTAGTGTGTAGGATACATGAAAAGGTACGTACAACTATTCTAAAAAGATAATATTTATATCTCTGAGCAGGCTGCTGAAAATATAAAGGGACGAACTACGTGAACCATTGTGAACGTGCTACGTGAGCCATTGTGAACGTGCTACGTGAGCAATTGTGAACGTGGTTCGCGATCATTAAAAGGAACGATGTGCATGATGTATATCGTGAATGTGATACGTGAAACATACTGTAAATGTGATACTAGAACATATCATGAACGTATGTTGACTGAGGAAGGAATGCCAAACGATACGGCCTGAGACGTGAAACGTCTGCCTGGGTATTGAAAGTTGTGCTAAAATTGAGTCTGGTTTCTTAAGCTTTCTGTAACTGTATTCGGTAACAAGCTGTGAAACGTGTATCGCGAGATGGAACACGAACCTGAACGTGAACAATGTCATGAATACAGATGTGAACTTAAATCACGAGATAGCACAATTGTGGACTGAAATAATATCTTAATGTGAGCGTGAGACGCAAACGTGAAGATGAACGTAACCGTAAAGTGAACGTGAGCGTACACGTGATCGTGAACATAACGTGAGCGTAAATTCTATCTGACATGATTGTTGATGAATACCTTGAAATTATACGATTTACTGCTGAATTTTCTGCAGACCTGCTACTGCGTAATCATTTCGGATGAAAGAAGACGTGTAGGCTGGGTGAACTGGCCGACAATGAATTAGGTAGTATCATACTTCTTCTGAGTTTTTGAAAATCTGATAACAACTATATGGGAAACTTGTCTCATTTCTGTTCAGAAATTTCTAATGGTTGTAATAAGTCGCTAGCATGTCGGTGTTCTATCTTGAACCTAATAGCATGTCAGGCATCACGATATGAACATAGCTGCATCAATATGTCACACTGCTTCTATCAAAATTCTGTTTGGGGTTATGGTACATTCTGGTGGGATCTAGATGAATAGTCATGGAAGAATTATGAGTCTTAGTGAATTAGATCTCTCCTAGCGTATGATCTTATGGAACACAAAATTTTAGTGTAGGTCCTATCCTTTATGCGTAAGCTTAGTCATGGAAAGTTAATCGTGAGAACTGTCAGCAATTTCTGCGGTAGTAGTCAACTGAGTTCTAGAAAATTTTCCTACTTTAGTCACAAACGTCGGTCTTGAATATCTGATGATGGCCTTCACCTTCGCTGGATTTCTGAAATTTCTTTCTGCTGAAATAACGTTGTTCAACAGGAATTCACATTTGGAAAGCTGCGTATATAATTTTCACCTATCGGAGAATCTGTATGATCGTGAGGAGATTATTTTCGTGTTCTTCCCTAGAATTTAGCAGACCAGAATATTATCACTGATTATACTGATGATTTGTCTAAGAATTCATGGAAAATTTTTTCATCAATTCCATAATATAGCTAAAGCATTTGGGAGCTTAGAAGAAAAAAAATTAAAACTTTTAAAGTGATCACAGCGTGTGCAAAAGTAGTCTTACAAACATCGTGTTCTTACTCTCGCCACTAATGGTAGCATGATCGTGAATTATTCTGGAAAAAAAATGTTTAGGGCATCGTAGCAGGTCAGATAAAACTTCTATACGTGGAATGAATATCAATTTAGAATGGTGATCTGGTAAATTTTCCGGTGGTCGATACATGATCTCATGTTACCGGCCTTCTTTCTAATAGACAGAAACGGTCCACTTTCTGGTGGTGCGCTAGGGCGAATAAAGCCTCGTTCTGATAACTCTCGCAGCTAGTCCTGCAACTCTTTTAACTCAGATGAAGTCCTGCGATAAGGAGTTCTGAAAACAGGTTATGTCCTTGAGACAAGCTCGACGTTAAATTCTGTCTCGTGGTTAGGAAGGAATTTCTGGAAAACTTTTTGGAATTTTATCTGAAAACTCTGGAATAATCTGTTGATCGTGAATTTAAGGAACTTCAGAAGTGGATTTATAACTAGTAGCTGTAAGTCTTCGTAGCTTGGACTGACAAGTTACACGCTGGTAAGGCAGAAACAATTGGTACTAACATTTTTATGGCAGGAAGTATAATGAACATATTCAGGAGTTAGTAAGGCGAATCTCGTCTTCAACTGGAAGGAAGAGCCTTTATAAATATGGTGATACTATGTAGTCTTTTCTGGCTGGGAGGTAGTTAATACCTGTTATAAGATAAAGCTGACATATGTATACGTGAAATAAAAGTGATAGATCTCACTGAATGTGTATCGTCTCCTCACGTAGTGAATACTGCGTGTCCAACCTGAATGATACACTAATGGTGGTGACTGAATTTTAATAATCTGATTTATGTGTGGAATGACACAACGGGTATACCCCCCCCCCCCTTGGAGGTTACCCTGAATTTCTGAGGGCCCGGTTTAGAAAACATACGAAGTTATAAGTTCTGACTCGTACTTTGAGAAGATATTCGTATGACATGTATCATGACTGGTATCCTGGCCTGTGTCTTCTAAAATGATACTTTAGACTTGTGTCTTAACTGATATTTTGACATGTGTTTTGGTAGGTTGATACGAATAAGATTGAAAATTTTGGTAACTGCTAAGGTTGGCGGACCGGTTAGACTGTTGACCTCTGTATTTCTGGTCACGTCCGTTATGGAGTTCCGATGGTTACTGACTGATTAATTATTAACACGGTGGATGTCATTACCGCCTTGTCTGTCAGTTTCCCGACGGTCGTTATCATGGCCGTGATTCATGTAACTATTTCTACTGAGTGGCCGGCTGGTTACCGGTTCCAATCTTCTGACTGCGAGATTAGCTGAGTGAAGTGTGACATCTAACTAAGGAAGTAAAAACATGGAATGGGAAGGTAACGTCTAATGGTTGAAGTATATTCTTGTCAGGAATTTCAAATTTATAGTTTTCGTCCTTGCCCTTGAAGAGTCTTCATAGTATAAACAGCATCAGCATCTTGGGGACTCTCCAAAGTATCAGCCGCATCAGCATTCGTGAGGTCTCCAGAATATTAGCAGCAACGGTATTTGTAAAATCTTCAACTCTCGAGCAGCATCAACATCTGGTAGAATATCGACAAGTGGAAACGCTTGAGATGATTGGGGATTAATTACAATACACATAGAGTAAGATACATGGAGTACACCTAGAATACTGTACATGTGGTACACCTGAGATACTGTACATGGTACTGATGGCAAATTTTATAGGATAGCCGTTTCTGGTGTCAACTGTCTGACATGATCAACAGAAATAAATTGATTTAAACGATTAGCAACCTGAACTGAAACGAGTAACCTGATAGGCTGACAATTCCTACGCAGATTTAATGCTGGTTGTATAGAGGCTCAAAGGTATGATTAAACGGAGTTTCATCAATGTTCTATATAAAGACATGATTGATGATGACCAAACATGATTTATCATGAAAACAGGATTTTACTGTAACCCTTCTGTATCTTAGCATGAAGGCATCATCACCTTGCTAAAAACATAATCCTCGTAAGGAGACGTGAAACTTAATCAGCATGAAAACGACATCTACGTGAGAGTATGAAAACTAGATGTTACAAAGAACATAAAAGTATAATCAACTGAGGTTTAACATCTACTGATATGGATGGTTATGGTTTAACCCACATAATTTAAAGTAGAAAACATGTGACTATGTATGGGCGATTCTGGTTCGATCCATACTTGTCTAAATTTTATGAGAACTGTCATGTATAGGAATTTATAATCTGGGACTAAATGGGGATGGCTGTTGTCCAATCCACACTAGTCAAACTTAAATGAAACATCGTGATATGAACAAAGGTGAACGCTTTTGGGTCGGTTCACAAAACAACTATCGTCTGAAAACATGAAATTTGACCTGAATAATGGTGAACGTCTATGGCTGGTTCACCAAGTAATATACGACTGATAATATGAATCTGACATGAGTAAGGATGAACGCCTATGGGTCAGTTCATCAATACAAAATCTGAACGGGTAAGGGTGAACGCCTATGGGTCGGTTCACCTAAACAAAATTCGTAGAAAAGCACATGCGACTAAATATGGCCAGTCCTGTACCAACCTTTTACATAGTCAAAATTTTAAGAAAACTGACTGATAAATGCATGAGGAACATGAAATATAACGACGCCAAAATCTGAGAAGTTCCTGGTGACTACCCAGTAGTCACATGTCAAGTTTTAGAGCCTACAAGTCGAACCTATAGCTCTGATACCATAAATGTAACACCCCACTTGGATAAGTGGACCGCTACGTGTATTTATGGTGTGTCATCAAAGCATAAGGTAAATGTCCTAAAACATTACTTGACCATAAAGCAAATACCGGAATCAAACATCGGTAATCCAAACATAAGCTCAAAACATGAAAAGTAAATACTGAAAGAAAGGACTAAACAATGTCCAAATAAGCAGAATAATGTAAGAAGTACATAAAGTAAGAAGTGCATAAATTAAGAAGTCTGGATAGCTTCCATCCAAATGCACATGCTCTCAGAATCCTTAGAGCGTTTTGGTGTACCTGCCGTTAGAACATGAAAGGAACTACGACTGAGCATAACCCCTAGTGAACGGATATAAAGCATGATAAGAAATACTAAAATGAAGCAGATGATAAAATACTGAAGCTGTAAGACTGATAAGTAAAGTTGCAGAGAAATCTATGTATAATCTAAAAAGTCTTATTTATAAATAATAAAGCTGAACTGTTATCTGTTAAATTTGAACACATGCATTTACTATATTTTAATTGCCAAAAGTTTATATAGGTCATGTGCTGTAACAACTGCCGCATGAATAAATAGAGGGGTGACCTCGTCATGCTGTAGAGGGGTGACCTCTAAATAATGTGCTGGGTGGAGGGATCAACTCCAATGTGAAGGATGTAGAGCACACACCACATTCACCTGATAAGCTGTAACTGATAACCTAGGATGCATCACCCCGCTGATAATAGGGCTGAGCTTTGGGCCAAAACCGACCCGTCCCGAGATAAACCGAAACCGAAAAAGATCATAAACTTGAACCGAAACCGAATAACTCGGTTCGGTTCGGTATACAGTCGGGTGCACTCGGGTTTATCCCGAAACCAACCGACTTTTGCCCATTATATATGTCTCTTCACCCACTTCCATGATTGAAGTCAATAAAAAACAAACACAACCAACAGAAAAATTTGTGGATATCCTTCTTTCCATCTATTCGTGTATATATCCTTCCTTCCATCTGTTCACTAAAAACGTTTATGTATATCCTTCCATCTATTCGTTTATATCATTCCATCTATCCCATCAATTTTTGGGTTTAAGAATCAGACATCATTCAATCAATCAAATCCAACCTACCTGAGACCCCCACTTAGGAGACCTTGATGCAATATCTTTGTCTTTGTGGTGATGATTTTATCAAGAAAGATCTTGAATATGTGGTTTCATTGAAGTTTGAGACAAAGATTGAAGATGAAGATCTTGAAGACGAAGACAAAGATCGAAGATAAGATGGAGATTGGAGATGAAGTTTGAGAGAGAGAGATGGATTGATGTTTAAAGATGGGACTGAGGTAAGAAAAAAAAAAGAGAGAGAAGATATATGTTGTGTTAAAGAATACCCCTCTTAACTGTTCTCGGGATATATCGAGTTAATCCGGTTTATGTCAGTTTTTGTACCGAACCGACCCAAATATCGAAAATAACATTTTTGCCAACCGACTACCAAACCGATTAGCTCGGTATCGGGCTCGGTTCAGTCGGTTTCTCGGTTCGGTCGGGCCGTTTCGGTTTCGATCGGGACTGCTCACCCCTAGCTGATAATATTAATAAAATGGCCAAGCTGAAATAAATGGGACGCTGCGAGAAATCACTACCTCGCAGAGGAGTCATGACACCGGTGCCTCTAGTGTCATGGTTGCGGTACCTCCGTAACTAGTACATAAACTGGTCGTGCTTGTATATAAAGCTCAAGCAATTTATTTAGTTATTAAAATGATTACTGATAAGCTTAGAACATATACTGGGGCAAACATTTGGCTGCAGACGGGAAATCTTAATCATGCATAGAAGGAAGTCCTTACTGAAGGACGGGAAATCCGTACCTCGTGTCCAGTAATGAAATAAGAATGAAAGCTGAAAGATCTACTCCGACTTCACGGTTACTACATAAATAAGGGACGTGAAATGAGTTGTCTGATTAATGTTTACTGTTTATTATTGGTCTAAATTCATTTTGTGTGTTCTCGTATTATTTTACTGGTTGCGTATAAACTGATTAATCTGATTGTTCTTAAAATGTTTACTGATTCGTATATATCCTGTATTTCTGGTTACTGTGTATTATACTGTGTTCTGATATTTACGGTATTACTATATATAGCAACCTGCCATAAATAGAAAGTTTCCTAAAATAGCACGTTCTTAAATAGAAAGGTTATCCAAAATAGTTTCATAAATAATTAAATCGTTTTATAATAATCAAGTATTAAATTAGCAATTTCATATAACGTGATTAACTTCATAAACACTAATTAGATTAAAGTGAAAAGGTATATAACTTGATTAATTCATTCAAAACAATTTAATTAAAATATACTTTTAGAATCGCTAAAACGTATGCGTCTTGTTAATTTTTCGTGTCACCCGAACCCGAACCAAAACTAAACCAAACCCCGAGACGCCCATGTCTCGGTTTAGGTCAACATCGAGCCCACCACAACCCTTGGCTGTGGTTACCCCGCTGCCGAAAAAAAAACAGTAGCCACCGACTTAAGTCGGCAGCCACTGTTGCCCCTTTGGGGTTCCCACTGTTTAGGTCTAGTTCCCACTGCTTCGCATTACGTTCCCACTGCTTTACACAAACACACGCTGCTGACCTTTTCTACCCGCTGTATACTAAACCCAAACACCCCCTTATGTACGTGACTAATCCCAAACGCACCCTGTTTGTTTCTGCCTGCTGCCGAGGACACCCAGACCACCACCGAGACCCCTGGTGGTCTCGGTTGGGCCAAAATAACAACACACCGAGACCTCCGTTGGTCTCGGTTCACGTGTAACATCAAAACCCGACACCTTTTCTTGTTTATTTCGTGATTACCATATAACAATTCGTTTGTTTAGATTAATAAGAAACTGATTTGTGATTTAATATGATTTAAATGAAGAAGATGTTTACCGCTGTAAGATTGATATTTGAATGATGAAAACACATGAATCCATTGATGCAAAAATATCTCGAAACCCTTGTGGTTGTGACTCCAGCCGGCGGCCACCAAGACAGGAACCCTAGTTCTCCCTTTTTTTGTTACTGATCGTGAAAAGGGAAAGGGGGTTTACCCGTTTGTTTTTCTTTGTGAAACAAGGCTGTGCCAAAAAAACCCAATATGTTACCTTGTATACAAATCCAAACCGCCACCCCTTTTATTAGGTTAATCCATGTTTCGTTTTTCGACTTAATTATTTTATCGTGTGCATTCGTATATTTCTCGTGTTTTAAATTTCTGAAACGTAAAACTTGTTTCTGTAAATACATAATACATACGTAATGTTTTTCTGAAACTTAATAATTATTTTATGAATAATTATTTATTTGTAATATTTAAATAAAACTAAGACTGCGTAATTACTTTTACGTTTAATTAAAGTTAAAACTGAGATTACGCGTATTTAATATTCGAGGACTTTAAATACGGGTTTTAAAGTAACATTAAATAATAAAAAATAACTAATACCATAATGTATTTAATATATTTACAGTTAAACGTAATAATTTTTAAAATGTGCATGTAAGAATATGACATATCAACTCTTCCAAAACTTTCAAATGTGCATTCAAAGATATGACATTCTTTATCGGTATATGTCTTTCGCCAAAAAAGACATACAGTCAAACAATTCTTAAACAACATTTGCTTCTAGACCTGTTGTTTTGTGTATAACATTTTCTAAGCTCTCTCTCTCTCTCTCTCTCTCTCTCTCTCTCTCTCTCTCTCTCTCTCTCTCTCTCTCTCTCTCTCTCTCTCTCTCTCTCTCT